>BSYR01000017.1:56585500-57985000 GCA_030270665.1 Hibiscus trionum | reverse complement strand
GTGGAGTGACTAAAATATGATCGGTTAAAAACGAATAATTAAACTAACTTTTTTAATCCATCCAACTATTGCTAGTCTCATAAAAATAAGCCCACAAGATGAATATACGCCATGTTCATGCAAGAAAATACCCATTTATCTATCTATGAAATCAGACAAGTTTTGGACCAAGTCAAATGGCATGATTTTTCACCCTCATTCAATAATGCAGTCCTATCAGGTTTTTGAAAGGCTATTGTCACGACCCACCTATTTTCTCCCACAAGTCCAAACCGAGGTTCGAGACTCTCATTGGGCCATTTTGACGCCAACTAGCACCAAGAAGGATATCACAAGGGACATGGACGGCCAAGCACTTAAAGGAACCAGCCACAACGTTCTAGAAAGGTCTGGGACGCTCTATCCAAGTCTAGACAAACCCGGGAGGCACCAGAAGGCCCCAGAAGGCTCGGGAAAGCTCGGGAAGGATCGAAACTACTCTAGAAGACCCTGGAGTTCTCTAGAACATGTTGGATAGTTGTAGATATCTATAGACATGTATAGATATGTATAGAATACTCTAGAAATATGTGGATGTATGCTAGATATTTTAGGAGGCACAATCGTGACCGTTGGATCAAATAGATCCTAGCCGTCCATTAGGGAGGTGGGAGCCTATAAATAGGGCCACCCCCTCATTTTGTACTCAACTTAGAAAACCAAGTATTGTAAGCATTCAAGCTCTCTTGTAAGCTTCCTTTTCTTAAGCTAATACAAGTTTCCTTACTTGTAAATCTCCTAGCCTTCTCTGGTGTTAGTTTAGCCAAGTGTTGCGAGGGACTTCGAGGCTTGTTAGCATTGTCGAGAGTTGCTAACGCCGCAGGGATCGAGTTTGAGAGAATACGTCCGTGACACTATGGACCCTTTCCGTATGAAACAATGTAGTCAAAAGAATCACTGTGCTGTGAGCCTGACCCCCTCAATCAAAGATATATGATACATGCATTTCCATGATACATGCATTTCCATGTGTGGACTGGACACGAGCTCTCGCATATGTTTAAGTCATCAACAGGGGATGAATATTTCTTTTAAATGTTAAAACAATGTGATTAATGGAGATGACAATACGAATGGTGGCATAAAAGCCACAAGGCAAATAAGCGGCATGTAAATGGAAATGGTCGCATATGTTCCTGGCAATAACGGCCGCAATCTCGCGGTAGCGCCGCCCTCCGATACCGCTAACACCAATATTAGCGGAAAGAAATAAAATCACACAAATAGCGGTTGTTAAAGGCCGCAATTTAGCGGATATCAGAAGTTTATAAATAAAGGCAAATAAGCCCTCATTCTGAAAAATATACTTAGCTTTGTTTGCACAAATAGCTCACTTAAGCTTGATCTCAGCCATAAAAGCTAAGGTTAATATGTTTCGTTCCTCTAGCGCCTGAGCCCCTACTTATAAGCTGTTCTCCCTCATTGCTTTACATATCTCACCAATGTGGGATATTGGCAAGTGTATAACATGTGGCTGTCATTTATAGTTGTTTCCCTTTTTGCTCCCTTAAGCTTTTATGTAAGGATGGATAAATATCCATTTCAGTCTTTTCATATTTTAATTATATTAATTTAATCCTCATTTTCTCTTAATTTTGGAGTGCAAAGTTTATTTTTTATTGAATTTAGTTATTTAATTTTAATAATCTACTAATCTAAGTGTTAGAAAACAATATAAAAATCATAAGAAGTGAATTTAAATAATTACAATTATAATTATTGTTTAATACAATAAGTTGTGCGAATTTTGAAAAAAAAAATAACGACAGCGACACCCACAATGACCGCAATAGCATCTGTTATCTCCGCAAACGTGATAAACGCGACCGCAAACGCTATTTAAATCCCTGGAATCAAAAGCAAGGCTAGCCTGCTAGGTTACTAGTTATATCCTTTCGCAACAAGACTCGCTTTATCATGCTCGGTTCGCATGGCTGCACACCATTGTGGATACTTTTACGAGCTTGATGAAAAGTGATAGATGCTAAAGGGACATTTCCTACTCAAACAATGAAGCTTAAGACATTTCGAGGTAAAAACATGTCACCTCACCTTGCCAATGTAAAATTTTAGTAAATTGCTTGGAAATGTTGGCTCTCATTGGTAATAGCACACAGAAGGGGAGAAATAGTAATAAAAACTAAACACATGAACTCACAAGCTCCAGCTATAGAGTGTGTTCTGAATTCAACAACCATAATGCTTGACTCGAATAACTTCGGAACCTATTCAAACCCATTTTTTATACCATTAAAGTACCTTACCCGAAATAAAATTATATCTGAATCCAAATTTTAGGTCTTGATTTAAATGGAAGTTGAGGTATACTTTTACAATTACACCAAAACAATCATTAACATTCAACATCAATCTTAAATTCGACATATGATTCATGTTCTTAAGCAGAACAAAGAACAATCATTTCAGAGTTCATGATAAACAAATCAACAAGCCAAACGTTAGCAGATTTATACAATTACGACATACTAGTTAGTGACAGTTTATCAATCTTCATCTTCCTCGAAATCTGAATACTCGACAGCATCCTCCTCGGTCTCTGAATCACTAATAACATAAGTTTTCTTCGTCCTGTTAGCCTACCAACATCTTTCACTTGTTCCACATCAGCACAAATGTGAAACAAAGACAAGCAATTCGGAAAAACCACTCCTACTGATATGAAACAAGTGGAAGAAACTGTTCAGGATGTAATTGCTCGAGAAGGTCGTGCTTCTAGACTATCCGTGGAAGAAATTCAGCCGTCCGATGAAATACCACGATTTCTGAAGTAGCAACATTCTGCAAACAGGAAATTTAGCTTCTCATTTATCCCATAAATAAAGGAAAGCCTTTTCTCAGAAGCATTTTTTTTCTTTTATGAACTATTAAGTTGAAAATCTTAAGAATATGAAGGCTCAAAGAGAATGGCCTACCTTCTGAATTGTCGACTGTCGTTAATGGATAATGTGAAATACCTCCGTAAATTATCCGGGTCGATGCAGCAGCATCATCAAGACTGACGTTTTCTTGAAGCCATTTCCTCAACTCAGAATGTACAAGACAATCATCATCTTCCCTAGAAATTAATTAAGTTTTTAAACTCATTTTACACTTAATTAAGCCCTTGGACTCTGAATTTGTATTAATAGTAAGAAGCAGGAAAAACTTACTGATCAAAGAGAAGTCTAGATATCTCCACGTAATGAAATGGAAGCTCCTGAAATGCAACAGTTCAGTCAAAACCGGTCAATGGTCCAAACGGTCAAATCGGTTCGGTTCACAACTTTATCCGTTTTGGTTCAAGGTCAACAAGTCAAACGGTCAAGATCCAATTCAAGTCGGTCCGAACAATTATCATAACTTATGATTTAAAACCATTCGTGGATACGGGCTATCAATCAAAAATTATTTACTAGTCAAAAACATAGTCTTAATCTTAGAAGTTGGAACCAACTTCCATATTAGATGATCAATTTTGTAACCAAAAGAAATATTAAAAATATAAAACACATACTCATGTACCATTATCGATATTAGAAACATTATTAAATTCTTTCTTAACATAAAACATTAATTACAGATTGTTTACAAGATTCATTATACAATGAAGCCGAGATATAAAATAAATCAATGAAACCAGATTCATTATACACACACGTGGCCCAACATTCAAGGGTCTCTTCCTTAGGATATTGATCCTAGGGTTTACAGAACCCAAAAGCGATGGCGGCACAACACAACTCGACGGGGCAATGGTGACGACGACATAACCATGATGACGGCGGAACAGAACGACAAGAACGCACAATGACAACGCAAGGCTCGTCGAAACAGTTTCTTGAAACCAAACAACAACGACATGAAAGCGTCACATACACAAACCCGCAAAACAGTTTTAACGATAACGAAAAAGGTCACGGTGGCTTACCCAACACTTGCCCAAACTCAAGATCGAAGCAAAACCGAGAGACGGCGAGCAAGATCCGAAAGGTGGCCACAGTTTACTAACGATCAGAGCAGGCAACGGCGGTGTTGGTCGTGTGTTTCACGAACGATGACGGGGCACAAGAAGAAGATGGAAACCAAAAGGTTTCCGGTGACTTCTCTCACTAACGGCGAGCAGAACCAATGATACAAATGGAGGTTTCGCTCAAAAAAAGACGGGGAAGCGAATGGTGATGCCAAAACAAACGGTCGGTGTTAAGGCTTGGTCAGACTTGGTCGGAGGTTGATCGAAGATGCAAAAGAGACGAAAAGAGATGAAAATGTGAGAGCATACATATAGGAAGAGTGTGGCGTGTCATGGACTTATTCTTTCAAGCTCAAATCCGTGTGGCACTAGAACTCTCGGCATAATGCTAGTCAGCCTTACTCACGCAACGATATGGCAAAACACAATGAGCAAGAGTGTTTACAAGGAAAAAAACCCTTGTATTAAGCAATGGAAGCTTTACAAGAGCTTTACAAGTATGAAGTGAAGGACTTCTTAGGTGATTTACAAATGAGAGGGGTGGCCCTATTTATAGGCACCCACCTCCTCAACGGGCGACTAGGATCATTTTGATCCAACGGCTACAATTTTGCCTCCTAAAATATCTAAGGGATCTAAACTATTATAGAGATTTCTATAGGATTCTACATATATCTCTAAGGACCTAAAGTATTCTAGATAATTCATATAGATCTACACATTTCTATAGGTTTCTAGAATGTTCCAGACATCTCTAGAGTAGTCCCGATTCTTCCATAGTCTTCCAGGATCTTCTATAACATTCTAGATCCTTCTAGAATGTTCTAGATGCTTCCAGCATGTTCCAGGTTCTTCTAGAATGTTCTAGAATCTTCAAGAATCTTGTAGAGTCTTCTAGAATCTTCTAGGGCGTTCTAGGTGTCTTTAGACCTTTGGAGAGCCTCCCGGATCGTTCTAGACTTGTGTAGGACCTCCTGGAACCTCCTAGATTCATGTAAGGACATCTTAAGAGGGTTGTGGGGCCTCTCTAGGCCGTTCTAGATCCTTCTTTGGTTCATGATTGGCCTTAAAATTCCAAGGCTCTTTATTTTGCCTTGGTTGGCCCGAGTGCACCTAGGGGGCACTCCTCGGTCGGTCTTGGTGCACTTTGGCAGGTCGTGACAGGCGGCTGATATCAAAAATTCAGATATCAAAAGGGTTTCTTTTTGCTATAAACGTGTTAAATGCCTAGGTGAAAGGGTAAATTTGATATAAGGTCATCCAACTCTTTAAGGGTTTGTAGAACAACCCTAATCTTTACTCATATTACAAAATGGTCACTAAAATCTAATTTATGCACATTAATTTTCGAATTTGAAATTAGGGTTTCATACTAGAAATTCCCAAATTCTAGGGTTTCGAATTAGGGATTTCAAAATTCAAAATTTTCAAATTGGGAAAAATTCGGGGTGTTACAAGTTCGAATCTTAGTGTCTTCAAATTTGGCTCACTTATGATTACTTCATAGAATTATTTTAAGATCAAGAATTTTCATGTTCAAATCAAATCCGACTAAAATTAAACAAATTTGATTTATTAACTTTTTATAAAATCAATTTCAAGTTGAGATTAATCGAATTAGAATTTTTGAGTTCGGGTTAAGATTTATTAACCCTTTTTAGTTAATCGAATCAAAAGTATTGAGTTCGGGTCGAGGTTTATTAACTTTTTTGGTTAGTCAAATCTAAAGTTTCTAATTTAAGTTATATGTTCTTAAAAAATAAAATATTCCATTCTTTTTTCAGTCTTCTTCATCCTTACAATCTAATCACTAGTGTCACCAATCTCCGACTAGGTGAGATCGGGAATATCAAAGTCGTCGTCCTCAAGTTCACTGAGATCATTCAACCAGCCGATTTCTTCAAAACATCAAGAACATGCTCGAGTTTATGTTGTTACTGCCCATAAAACCTTGTGTCATTACAATAACTATCTTCTTCAACCACAAAACCTCTCAAAACCATATAATATATTTCAACCACGGGACATACTCCGTCGCTATCTTTTCGAATATACCTTGAGAAAAGGAATATGTCTCCGAAGGAAATGACTCTGGTGTGAGGTTTGCCAACAAAGGCTTCACAAATAGGTCTTTCAGACCTGAGAAGGGTGCTCCGACATACACTTCTATAAAATAGAGATCCGCATGCCGATCTTATAGCAACACACATTTCAAGTGAGTGGCATTAGAACAAATTATGATCTCAATCCAAGTAGGGGTGTTGAATCGGTCGGTTAGATTAATCGATTGAATCGAACTAACTAAAATCTATTAATAGAAATTTTTTAGGGTTTAATCGCTAACCCATTCTAACTTTGTTTGAAAATTTTTAACCGAACTAAACAAAGTTCAACTAATTCATTCGATTTCCGAATTAACCAAAATTTGTTTAATTTTTTTGGTAAAGTACACAAATTAACACTAAACTATGCTAAAATGATCTTTTAAGCCACTGAAGTTTCAAAATTTACAATTTAATTATTAAACTTGTTGAACTAGTACAAAATGGTTACCATGAACGTTCTAAATTATTAATAAATTTTAATGATCATTTTGTAACAATTCAATAAATTTAATGATATTTTGTGGTAACTTGATAAAGTTGCATGACCATTTTATAACTTCTATAAATTCAGTAATTATATATATAGAAAGAGAGAGTTTTTAAACTTCAATTTTCTTGGGAATATTGAAAGATTTTATGCGATGAACATGAATCAAACACATGACCTTCAAATCTTTAATTTGACACTCTTCCAATTGAGTTATCCCCGTATTTGATGATAAAGTTAAATGTTAAATTTAATTCTCTTCTTCAGTTTTAACAAAACTTGGAAACTCAGAATTCACATGGCCAAAGGGTTGTTTCATAAATACATTGTCATGTAAGAAACCTAGTAGGAAGTCATTATTTATTAGGTAGAATAGTAAGAAAATTTCAAGCAAGGCTTACTGATCAAAGAAATGGCAGAACCTGAAATGTCCCTTGGACCTTGAGATTTTCATTCTCCTCCCAAAACTCGAGTTAAAATCAGAAGAAACATTAGAACATATATGCATAGAACCATAAACATAATATCCCAGACAAGTAATATAGCATATTCTCAACTTCTAAAGCCCTACTCAAAGTTCAAACCATACGTGTTCTCCAAACAATGAAGTTTAGTGGACACTTCTAGATAAAAGCATGTTTCCTCATATTGTTGATGTAAAAATGCTTGAAAATGTAGACACTCATTGGTAACAACATAGAAGGCAGAATTAGCAATATAAACTAAACATATGTTCTCACAAGCTCGAGCTATCGAGTGTTATGAATTCGACAACTCTAATGTTTCACTCGATTAACTTTGGAGCCTAATAAGACCTTTTTCTTTTGATCAATATCCAAAAAATTCAAATCAAAGTATAACTCAAGTGTGAATACAAGTTGTAGAACGTGGCAATCGATCGGATAAAACCAAGAGGGGGGGTGAATTGGATTTTTGAAAGTTGCGGCGGAAGCTAATTGCAAAGATAAAAATTGCAAAGCGATTTAGAGTGGTTCGACTTTCTAACCAAAGTCTACATCCACTACCTTAGCGTCCACACTAAGGATTTCCCACAAATTCACTAATTTGTCTTTCCTTTAAGGACAAGGAGTAACCTTACACACTTCAATAGACTTATACCCCAAAGCCTATTGAATCCTATCCCAAAGTTGGATACAAATGAGCAAACTAGAAAATCCTCACAAGGAAAGTGTTTGCGAAGTTTAAGCTCTCTCACACACCCGAAAAACACTAGCTCAAGAATTACAACGAAGAACACTCTAGTGTTTTTACAAGAAAAGATCGAAAAATAAGCTCGATATAAACTCTTGGAAGCTTGAATGCTTGAATATGATTTCTTGATGTTTCTTCCTCTTTCTTGTTTCTTCAATATTGATCTAAGGCTGTATTTATAGTGTTGTTTGAGTCTATAGCCGTTAGGAGCCTTTGGAGAGTCTTTGGAGCCGTTGGAGATGTTTTTCTCACAACTTTTCAGCTTCCAGACGCCTACCGTTTCGGAACGGGGTCACCTGTTTCGGAACGGCTTTCAAATAATATAGCCGTTAGGAGCGTCTACGAGAGCCCGTTTCGAAACGCCTAGGGCCGTTTCGGAACGGATATGCCACTGCCAAAGGGGTGTTTCGAAACGGCCTATGCCCGTTTCGGAACGCCCTATATATTTTCAAAAATCAGTTTAAAGACCGTTGCCCTTTGTTCGTTTAAATGAAGACCAGTTTCGAAACGAGGTATACCGTTTCGAAACGCCTTGACCCGTTCCGATACCCGTTTCGGAACAGGTACACATCGAACTGAAAGTGTTTCGAAACGCCTTGGGCCGTTTCGAAACGGGGCTTGAAAAATCACTGTTTCGACTTTTAAAATACTTAAAAAATATTTTGTAAGTCTTTGGTTTTAGCTATAAAATGGTCTTTAACAAGATATAGGGAATTTTAAGGACTTTTAAAATTGTTTTGATATTTTTACTTTAGTCCTTAGGTTTTTAGTTATATCAAAATTAAAGCGTATGTTCAACAATCTCCCCCTTTTTGATATAACAAAACCAAAGTTAGAATTTTTAAGAATTTTGAAAGTTTTGAAGATATTCTAACTCCCCCTTAATTTAAGATAGGTTTTGAAATTTAAAACTTGTGACTTTTGAAATCAATGATCAAAACCTTAAGACAAATTTAAAAATTTAAAAATTTTAATAGTTTCAAAAATTTTTGGTGGCATGGCATGGCTATCTTCTCCCCCTTTTTGTTAGATCAAAAAGAAACAAGCTCATAAAGAAGATTAGTACCAATAATCAATAATAAGCAATCATAATTGATATCCAAAGCATAAACAATAAGTTCATAATCAAATTCCAAGATAATCGATCAATATTATAGGTTCCTAAAAACATGATAAAACATGAAGAAACAAACTCAATCCTAAATGCATAGATAATATAATATGATATGATATGATATGACTATCCTAAGCCTCGTCATCCGAATCATCATCATCATCATCCTTGGCTTGCGAACGATGAAACTTTGTCCATTGCCCATAAAGTGTAGAGAAGGAAAGATCAAGGTTGGCATGCGAAGTTGAGAGAGTATGAAGACCATCTTCAACGTTCTTCAACCGATTGCCCATAGATTCAAAGCTTGAAGCAATGCGAGTGTCCATAGTATCAAGTCTAGAATCTAAGGCATTGAAACGCTGGGTAAGGAGAGTAGTGAGAGCATCAGTGTTTCCCACTTGATCTTGAGGCGGAGGAGCAACAGGAGGAGGAACCGCTTCCCTATCAACCCTTTCCCAAATACCATTCACATAAGTGAATCCTGACTTGCGAAGAGAGGATTCTCCAATCTTGGTCTTGCGAGGTTCCGGGAAGTCATAGGTACAGTCAATATTGAGATGATGGAAGAGGAAACTCAAAACAACCCCATAGGTGAACGAAATTAACTCATTTGTGTCAATAAGCTTAATGTTATTGACAATCTCAGCAAAAATAATTTTAGGGACATTTGGGCGCTCACCCCTACGGAAACACTCTAGCCAAAAGTGATCTTTTTCTCGGATGTGGGAGTATTTACCCCCGGATGGTCGAATAAACCAAGAAACAATAAGATGAAGCACACGATCATGTACATCTAAATTTAGAGCTTTTCCGGTAAAAGTGCCAAAATGGCGTTCATCTTCAAGACCCTCATTTTTGAGTTTAAGGGCAGACTCCAAAAGAGCAATATTGATAACAAACTTCTTTCCCAACAAAGATGACTCAATTCCTACTATCTCGGTTTTGGTTTCATCGTAAAGAAAACGAGCATTAGAGTAGAAAAGGAGTACCATGTTTTTGTAGCAAATATCTTCGATGCTCAAGAAGAAAAGAAGATCCCACTCATCCAAACGACCAAGATACCGAAAGAGGAATCGCTCGGAATTAAGGAATTCGACATCAATAACTCTTTCCTTACGAACTGCAAAGTCCTTGACATAAGCAAAACGAGCACGCTGGTCTGGAGTTCTAAGAGTTTTTTGAAAGAGCTGAGTGATATTTGGACGAATGCTCGATTCACCGGATTGAACGGCTTTGCGCTTTTTGTTCGCTTGATCCGCCATCTTAGTTTGGGATTTTGGATGATTTGAGAGAAATCTTTGCACAAGATTGATGAAGCTTGCTTAGATATGTGTTTTAGATCAAAACCCCTCACAATTTTGTGAAAAACAAAGGGTTTTAGAGGGTATTTATAGAAGGGGGGTCGGTTAGGGTTTTAAGGGTTTTAAGAGTTTGATAAAAAAATAGGATTTTGAGCTTTTAGAAGCCCTAAATAGGGCTGTCCGCGAGGCCGTTTCGGAACGGTCACGACCGTTTCGGAACGGGGCGGCTAGGGTTTGACCCTTCTTAAAACCTTTGACAACTCGTTTCGAAACGGGGCTGACCGTTTCGAAACACGATTGACCCGTATCGGAACGCGTTCCGATACACCCTTACATCGAACCGAAAACGTTTCGAAACGCCTGTGGCCGTTTCGAAACGCCCTTCTCTCAGGACAAATTTTAACATACCCGTATCGGAACGGGTTAACCCGTTTCGATACACCTGGGCCTGGAAGTGCAGATGAGGCTCTAAAATGCAGAGAAGATGATTTTCTAAGAGGCCAAACATGCATATATGATATGATTGAGCAGGAACAGCAAAAAAAATTAAGCACACATGCAAAACATAACTCCCCCTCACTAAAAGCATTTATACAACATATGGGGAATCTCAAACATGTTTTAACACAAAGTATTCATTTAAATCAACATGTAAGAGTAAATTTTGCACCAAAAAAAAATGTTACCACTTGAGTCAAGATATGTCGATTGAACTTCTTCAAGTGTCCTTCCATTATGTGTGTCTAGAGCTTTCAAGATTCTTCAAATTTGCATATCATGGCTCCAACACACCTACAAAAAGGAACTATGTATGTTTTGGTACCCAAACTCTTTTGGGTCCATAAGAGTTAGTTCCTAGTAATTTAGTCCCTTTGGGTATCCATTTTGACAATAGATCAAAATCTTTGTTAGCAATGAGTCCTTTTGGAACCCAAATGCTCCTAATCTTTTTTCGATTAGGTGATCTTTGTCTATACCCATGATAGTTCTTTCTAACATAGTTGGGTCTTGAATTTTCACATTTTTCAACTAATTTTGTCCCAACTTTGTTGAAAGAAGCTTTAAGATCATCAAGTTCCTTTTGATGATCTTCATGGACCTTTGAAAGTAAATTTTGCAAGTCTTTATTTTTCTTTTCAAAATCGTTTATTTGGGCTTGCATTTCTCCAAATTTACTTTCAAATTCCTTATTAGTCTTAGAGAGAGAGTCATTTTCATTTTTCAATTTTGAAGTAATTTTTCTATTTTTCAAAATCAACTTCTCATACTCTAAGGCTAATTCATTATAAACCTCTTGTAATTCATCAAAAGTATAATCAAATGAATAAGATGAATTAGAGGTTACCATTGAGTCATCCTCGAAGGCCATAAGACACAAGTTGGCTACTTCATCCTCGTCCTCGTCGGAAGAGTCATCGCTCCAAGTAGCTACGTGAGCCTTGTGCTTCTTCCTCTCATAGCTATTTTTATTTAGTTGAGGACAATCGATTCTGATATGTCCCGGTTTGTTGCACTCATAGCAAGTTAGAGGATCTCTCCCTTTGTTGCTTTTGAATCCCTCTTCTCTTTGGAATCTTCTTCCTTTGTTGGTCAACATGAAGTTTTTAAATCTTTTGGCAAACATTGCCATTTCTTTTTCTTCATCTTCTTCGCTAGAATCATCATCTCTTTTGGATGCTTTAAGAGCAAGACCAACTTTCTTTTTCTCCACTTCGTTCTTCTTTTCTTCCTTGCCCGTTGACATCATTTCGTGAGTAAGCAAGGAACCAATAAGCTCATCTAATTTGAGAACTTTGAGGTCCTTTGCTTCAATTATGGCCGTTTTCTTCGAATCCCATGTATTGGGAAGAGAGTAGATCATCTTCCTCACAAGTTTGTCTTCGGGGATTACTTCGCCATAACCTTTTAAACCATTTACGATTACGGAGAATCGATCGGACATGGTTTTGATGTCTTCCTCGGGGTCCATCTTGAAGTTCTCATAACTTAAATTGAGGAGCCCGATTTTGGTCTCCTTTACTTGATTTGTACCTTCATGTGTAACTTCAAGTTTGTCCCAAATTTCTTTTGCATTGGAACAAGATGACACCCTTCCATACTCGTCCGGGCCAAGGGCACAAAAGATGAGATGCATAGCCTTTGCGTTTGTTGAGAATCCCTTGTCTTCTTCAACGCTCCATGATTCAATATTGCTCGTTGGTGCTATGTATCCTCTCATGATGATTTTCCAAGCTTCAAGATCATAAGCTTGGATGAAGAGCTTCATGCGGTTTTTCCAATAGGCATAGTTTACTCCATTGAAGAAGGGAGGCTTGTTGGTGGGTTGAGAATCTCCCCAAGCTACAATATTTGAGGTGGATGCCATGGATGACTTTGTAGATGATTGCACACTTCTTGGATCTTTTTCAAGAGGTTGTAAGACCTTCTAATGAACCAAAGCTCTGATGCCAATTGTAGAACGTGGCAATCGATCGGATAAAACCAAGAGGGGGGGTGAATTGGATTTTTGAAAGTTGCGGCGGAAGCTAATTGCAAAGATAAAAATTGCAAAGCGATTTAGAGTGGTTCGACTTTCTAACCAAAGTCTACATCCACTACCTTAGCGTCCACACTAAGGATTTCCCACAAATTCACTAATTTGTCTTTCCTTTAAGGACAAGGAGTAACCTTACACACTTCAATAGACTTATACCCCAAAGCCTATTGAATCCTATCCCAAAGTTGGATACAAATGAGCAAACTAGAAAATCCTCACAAGGAAAGTGTTTGCGAAGTTTAAGCTCTCTCACACACCCGAAAAACACTAGCTCAAGAATTACAACGAAGAACACTCTAGTGTTTTTACAAGAAAAGATCGAAAAATAAGCTCGATATAAACTCTTGGAAGCTTGAATGCTTGAATATGATTTCTTGATGTTTCTTCCTCTTTCTTGTTTCTTCAATATTGATCTAAGGCTGTATTTATAGTGTTGTTTGAGTCTATAGCCGTTAGGAGCCTTTGGAGAGTCTTTGGAGCCGTTGGAGATGTTTTTCTCACAACTTTTCAGCTTCCAGACGCCTACCGTTTCGGAACGGGGTCACCTGTTTCGGAACGGCTTTCAAATAATATAGCCGTTAGGAGCGTCTACGAGAGCCCGTTTCGAAACGCCTAGGGCCGTTTCGGAACGGATATGCCACTGCCAAAGGGGTGTTTCGAAACGGCCTATGCCCGTTTCGGAACGCCCTATATATTTTCAAAAATCAGTTTAAAGACCGTTGCCCTTTGTTCGTTTAAATGAAGACCAGTTTCGAAACGAGGTATACCGTTTCGAAACGCCTTGACCCGTTCCGATACCCGTTTCGGAACAGGTACACATCGAACTGAAAGTGTTTCGAAACGCCTTGGGCCGTTTCGAAACGGGGCTTGAAAAATCACTGTTTCGACTTTTAAAATACTTAAAAAATATTTTGTAAGTCTTTGGTTTTAGCTATAAAATGGTCTTTAACAAGATATAGGGAATTTTAAGGACTTTTAAAATTGTTTTGATATTTTTACTTTAGTCCTTAGGTTTTTAGTTATATCAAAATTAAAGCGTATGTTCAACACAAGTGCCACGGTTTTCCAATATCTCTGTCGACCTGTAAAATGTAAAAGCAGCAGGTTTTGCATAAGTGGAGAAAAGAGTAGTAATGATATTGATATGATAGCATAAACTAATTCAACTTCCATAACCAAGAATAAAACTAACCATGTTAATGCCAGAAAAATCTTGTGTCATTCCAATAAAGCTCTCCTGCCTCCACGAAATTCTTCTTAAAAGCACAAAAAAGAGTCTTCCTTTGACCGGCCTTCGGGCCACCAACCATAGAAGGAATCAACCTTTGAAGATTAGCCACAGAAAACAGAATAAGTTACTCTCCAATGAAATCACTTGCAATAAACTACTCGTAACCCCCAAACACCTACTTATAGTGGAGAATGTTGGCCTAAACACGCAGGAACAATTTACCAGACAGGCTCAGTGGAGCCAATAGAGTCATCATCAAAATCACAGCAAAATGATCAAACTATCTTTAAAAAAGATGAAAATGGAATCAAAAGATATATGCGGTGAACGTGAATCGAGCAAGGGTTTAAATGACGTTTCTAAGTTTTAACAAAACTTGGAACCTAAATATTAATTTAGTAAGGGTTTAAATGACGTTTCTAAGTTTTAACAAAACTTGGAACCTAAGAATATCTACAGAGCCAAATGGTTGTTTCATAAATACTTTATCATGCAAGAAACCTTGTAAGAAATCAATATTTATTAGGTAGAATGGTAAGAAAATGTCAAGCAAGGCTTACTAATCAAAGACATGGTTGGGCCTGAAAATGTCCATTGAGATTCTCATTCTCCTCCCAAAACCTTAGTGAAAATTTCTAGCCCACAACAACAAATCGGAAGAAACATTAAAACATATACATAGAACCATAAACATAATATCCCCTGACCAGTGGTATAGCTTATTCTCAACTTCTAAATCACTACTCAAACCATACATGTTCCCCAAACAAAGAAGTTTAATGGACATTTCTAGATAAAAACATGTTTCCTCTACTTGCTGATGTAAAACATTAGTAAAATTGCTTGAAATGTTGATTCCCATTGGTAACAACACAGGAGGCAGAATTAGTAATGTAAACTAAACAAACGTGCTCACAAGGGAAAGGATGGCACCTACAATGTTAACAGACTTTGTCCTTTTTCTAGAATTGAAAGTTGTATTAATAATAGGATGAGGTGTACAGAACCTTTTTTATGCTGAATATTATCAATTACTTTCCTCTACCCTCTCTTTCTCTGCAACTCTTTCTTTATCCGTCTTTTCTCGAGCAGGACACCATTTTACAGGAACATTCCTGACAAGTGAGTTTAGAAAATGCAGTAAATGATGTTGTAGTTGACAAGAGTTGGTTCTCTCTATAATACAATACAACACTAATGAGGTCTTAGCAAACTTTACTCAACAAAGGTTCAAAACAAATGCCACAATTATTTGACAGCTACAAAGACAAAAGGCACCAAGTAGGATTCTCCTAAAAGTGTTTCTAAGAGAACAGAAGTACCTTCATCAGATTCAGGCTGAAGTTTCCATTTCCGATACCGTAATGAATCGAAAATGAAAATGATTTATTATCTCCTCAGTAGCCGCTGCAAAGCGAAGGAAGAAGAAAAACAGTTAGAAACCCTCATGATCATCTGGCAAACTCATTTCCACCTTCGAACCACTATACACTTCATGTTTTTTAACCAAACTATCCATTTCATGTTTAAACTTTAGATAAGACACATACAAATAACAAACAAAAACATATTGTTGGTTCATTAATAGCTGCTCGGGTCTGTGCACTGGATGCTCTGTCTACATCTGGTATTTTCTCTAGATTATCATGCTTATATTAAGCCTGCATGGCCCTCCCTAGAAATGAACGGGTTATATTCACTTCCATTGTAGATAAATTTGGAATCTGGACAATTAAAAGATATTAGAGGCGAGATATCAAGGGGGATACGAAAACAACTTTGGTCAAAGATTAATGAGGAACAACGAAGATCATTGAGGAAATCTAGTTTATCTGAAGCATATTAGGAGAAATATAATTTAGCAATGTGCCTAAAACTTGGTGATAATATGTGCCAACAATTCACAAGGGCAGGAAGAAAAAAACTTACTTTCACTGCAGATGTCCCACTGAACTTCTCCAAGCTTGTCTCAACTTTATGAATACGTACATCCCTTATGTCTTCAATAAGAGATCTCACCTGTAGAATGGATTCATGAAGAACTACTTGCAGAAGTCAAATGGACAGTAAAAACAAGATTACAAGAATTCTCCAACTCACCATATACATGTCAGGAATGTCGTTGCGTGCACTGCCATCCACAAAAAGAAAAGTATTAAAGCCTTCATACTGTTAAACTGTATGATAGTAAGAAAAATTTCAAGCAAAACTTATTGATCAAAGAGAAGTCTAGATATCTTCACACAATGAAATGGCAGCACCTGAAATGCGCCTTGGGATTCCCATTCTCTTTCCAAAACCCGTGTCAAATTTTCTAGTCCTCAACAAAAATTCAGAAGAAACTGTATAACATATTCATGTGACAGAACCGTAACATAATAAACCCTGTCAGTAACCCAGCTTATTGTCAACTCAACTTCTAGATCCCCATTCAAGCAATACATGTTCCCCAGGCAATGAAGTTCAAACAAATATCATGATTAATGGACATCTCTAGATAAAAACATGTGCCCTCTCCTTCTAAAGTAAAATCATAGTAAAATTGCTTGAAAACATTGTCTATATCATTGGTAACGCACAAAAGGCAACTAGGGACATAAACTAAACACCTATGCTCACAAGCTACTCAGGTATGGCTCAAATTCAGTTCAATCATAGTCTATTTCAAACTCGAACAGCTTTGAGTTAGCTCTAATGCTGGACTCAGGTAAACCAAGAACCTATTAGAACCATTTTTATCAATATCCAAAAATTTCAAATCGGACTAGAACTCAAACTCAAATAATCGAACTTGAAGTTAAACATTAGAATCAAGCTAAACTTTCACAAGGGAAATGAACCTAATCAAACGAGATTAAACGGTTTGATCTTTATATCGAATCATGCTTAAACTTTAAAAGTGCAACTTCACAAACACAAACCGAGCTTTGATGCTCCAATTTCAGGTCAAGCTCAAACATCTTACAACTTGAGCTCAGCTCATCTCAATCACCGTAGGCAAAACCAAGTTACTAGATTAAGCTGGGAAACGTTTCAATCATTTAACTTAAATGGTTGTCAAATTTTGTCATAACCGGAAAAAAAGCATACCTTAAGTAAAATCCAAAACCCTTTTCCTACTTGAACGTACAAATGAGGTATTTGAGACTATTGAAAGAATTTGTGAGGGGAACGTAGATTGTTCAAATCTCTAGTTTGATGCTCTCACAACTGAGTTATCCCCATATTTGATGATAAAGTTAAATGTTAAATATTAAATTCTCTTTTTTCCGTTTTAATAAAACTTGAAAACAAAGAATCCGCATAGCCAAGGGTTGTTTCATAAATACATTGTCATGTAAGAAATCATTATATATTAGGTAGAATTGTAAGAAAATTTGATCAAGGAAATGACAGAACCTGAAATGTCCCATGAGATTCTCATTCTCCTCCCAAAACTTGAGACAAATTTTCTAGTCCACAACAAAAAATCAGAAGAAATGTTAGAACATATACATAGAACCGTAAACATAATATCCAAGACAAGTAATATAGCATATTCTCAACTTCTAAAGCCCTACTAAAAATTCAAACCATAAATGTTCTCCAAACAATGAAGTTTAATGGACACTTCTAGATAAAAGCATGTTTCCTCTTCTTGCTGATGTAAAACTGATTGAAAATGTAGACACTCATTGGTAACAACATAGAAGGCAGAATTAGTAATATAAACTAAACATATGTTCTCACAAGCTCGAGCTACCGAGTGTTCTGAATTCGACAACTCTAATGTTTCACTCGATTAACTTTGGAGCCTAATAAGACTTTTTTTCTTTTGATCAATACCCAGAAAATTCAAATCAAAGTATAACTCAAGATGAATACAAGTGCCACGGTTTTCCAATATCTCTGCCGCCCTGTAAAATGTAAAAGCAGTAGGTTTTGCATAAGTGGAGAAAAGAGTAGTAATGATATTGATACGATAGCATAAACTAATTCAACTTTCATAACCAAGATTAACACTAACCATGTTAATGCCAGCAAAATCTTTTGCCAATCCAATAAAGCTCTCCTGCCTCCACAAAATTCTTCTTAAAAGCACAGAAAAGGGTCTTCCTTTGACCGGCCTTTGGGCCACCAACCATAGAAGGAATCAACCTTTGAAGATCAGCCACAGAAAACATAATAAGTTACTTGCCAATGAAATCACTTACAATAAACTACCCTCAAAGATCTGCCATAGAAAACAGAATAATGAAGTCACTATAATAAACTACTCGCAACTCCCAAACACCTAATTAAAGTGGAGAATGCTGGCATAAACACGCACGAACCCATCGTTTCAACGATAGCATTTACAACCGAGATAAGACTCAATCAGCAAAAATTACTACTGGAATGCACAGTTATGCAATGTAACAGAAAGTGTGTTATGCAATGTAATAGGAAGTGTAAAGATAAATTTACCAGGCAGGCTCAGTGGAGTCAATAGGGTCATCATCCTGCCATTACATCAAAATCAAAGCAGAATGATCAAACTATCTTTAAAAAGATGAAAATGGAATAAAAATATATATGCGGTGAACGTGGAACAAACATGTGACTTTCAAATCTTAAGTCTGGTGCTCCCCCAACTGAGCTATCCCTACATTCACTTAGAAAGCTAAATATTAATGTTAAAATGATGCTTTTCAGTTTTAAGAAAACTTGGAAACTGAGAATATCTACAGAGCCAAAGGGATGTTTCATAAATATTTTGTCATGTAAGAAACCTTGTAAGAAATCAGTATTTATTATAGGTAGAAAGGTAGGAAAAATGTAAAGCAAGGCTTACTGATCAAAGACATGGCAGCACCTGAAATGCCCCCTGAGATTCTCATTCTCCTCCCAAAACCCGAGTGAAAATTTCTAGTCCACAACAACAAATCGGAAGAAACATTAGAAAATATACATAGAACCATAAACATAATATCCCCTGACCAGTAGTATAGCTTATTCTCAACTTCTAAATCCCTACTCAAACCATACATGTTCCCCAAACAATGAAGTTTAATGGACATTTCTAGATAAATACATGTTTCCTCTCCTTGCTGATATAAAACGTTTGTAAAATTGCTTGAAAATGTTGATTCCCATTGGTAATAACACAGAAGGAAGAATTAATAATTTAAACTAAACACATGTGCTCACAAGCTCGGGCTATCGAATGTTCTCAATCAAACTAGAGCCAAGCATCCGGGCTCCAATCTCAAATCAAGCTATGTTCATCTTGGTTACACCCATGGGAAAAACAAAGGTATTGGATTAAGCCGGGAAACATTTCAAGGATTCCATCATGTTATTAAATTGGTTATAGAATCATGACACTAAAGAAATGAAATGCCCGAAAGGCCAAAACATTAGCACCAAGTCAAGTTTCACAAACTAAAAACTCTTGTTCAGTTCGGACAACAAAAGTAACATTGTTAAAGAATGGAGAAGAAGGTGACTAACCGACGTCCACTGATGAGGAGGCCAAAATGGACCAAACACACCCCTGTCATCTCATCAAAATAAAAAAACAATCAATCAAATTATCTTATATATATAAGAAAAAAGGATACGACAAACAGATTTGAAGATTACGCAGACAAAATTGAGAGGATCCATTTGCATATTTGGCACAATCTCTATCAGTTCATCTTCACCTATAAATTCCACCTAATTTAAACCAAGCAAACAAAATATTCAAGTGAAATTGCCATTTCAAACCAGTATAAAGTACATCAAAAGCAGAGAAGTAATCCTCTTCGGCTGAGGATCGGATTGGCCATGTCTGTAAAGAGATCTAGGGTTTTGCTGGTTCAGATGTTGAATGAATCGGGTAATAATTTGGGATTCAGAGATTAACAAATTAGGAAACTGATTGAGAGAAACCAAAATATTACACACACTCTATCTGCTCAGTGGAGTCAATAGGGTCATCATCTTGCCATTACATCACAATCAAAAACAAAATAATCAAACTATGTTTAAAAAAATGAAAATGGAATTGAAGATTACACACTCTCTATCCAATCAACTTTATCAGCAAGTTCAATTTCATTTAACCAACCAAACAAAATATTGAGTAAAATCACCACTGCATAACATCTTCTTCAACCTCAAAACCTATCAAAACCATCTGATATATTCTGACCATGGGGCATGTGTTATACCATCCGCCTTTATCATATTACATTCGAAGAAGGAAAATGCCTCTGGAGGCAATGACTATGTCGCTCCGGAGATATGCCCTCCAATGGACTTGTGGAGGGTGCTCCAACATACACCCCTTTGAATAGAGACCCACGTGCGCCGACAGCAACCCAAATCATGGTGTACCTAGGACAGATGATGATCCCAGTTTACCTAGGACAATACCATTGATAGATTGTCGTGCTATTGCTAACTACCACCTCATCAGAATCATTTGATATATTC
Source organism: Hibiscus trionum (assembly GCA_030270665.1). Taxonomy (NCBI): domain Eukaryota; kingdom Viridiplantae; phylum Streptophyta; class Magnoliopsida; order Malvales; family Malvaceae; genus Hibiscus; species Hibiscus trionum. Next base: position 57,964,564 of record BSYR01000017.1, on the reverse strand, counting down.
TGACCATCGTGTACAGCAGTTGTCCACCCTACTCAATCATGGTGAACTGCCATAGTGGTGCATTCAAAACACATCCAACAATCTGCTTAATCAAGCCCAGCCACAAAGGTTACACAAAAGAGCAGTGAGATTACATGTTAGAAAATGCAATGAAATGGATGTAGTTCACAAGAACTAACTCTCCCCATGACATCATATAATAGAAATTAGGTGTATTCACATATTTGGAGAAAAAAATAAGGTCAAAGGCAATTACAGTACAATAATTATGCGGTGGACGTGGATCGAACATGTGACCTTCAGATCTTCAGTCTGACACTCTCCCAACTAAGCTATCCCCACATTTACTTAGAGAGTTAAATACTAGCTTAGTTAGGGTTTAAATGATGCTTTTCAGATTAACAAAACTTGGAAACTGAGAATCCATAGAGCAAAAGGGTTGTTTCATAAATACTTTTATCATGTAAGAAAGCATTATTTATTAGGTAGAATGGTAAGAAAAATGTCAAGCTAGCCTTACTTATCAATGAAATGGCAGCACCTGAAATGGCCCTTGAGATTCTCATTCTCCTCCCGAAACCTGAGTCAAATTTTCTAGTCCACAACATAGAATCGAAAAAATAGTATAACATATACATAAAACAATAAACATAATATCCCCGACCACTAACACAAGAAACTCTCAACTTCTAAAGCCCACAAACCATACAGTTTCCTCAAACAATGAAGTTTAATGGGCATTTCTAGATAAAACATGTTTCCTCTCCTTGCTGATGTAAAACTTTAGAAAAATTCCTTGAAAAATGTTGACTCTCATTGGTAACACCACGGAAGGAAGAATTAGTAATTTGAACTATACACATGTGCTCACAAGCTTGAGCTATCGAGTGTTCTGAATTTGACAATAGAACATTTTCTTTTTATCAATATCCAGAATATTCAAATCAAAGTATAACTCAAGTGTGAATGCATAAAATTGAACATGAAGACATGAGAATCGGGCTCATTTTTTTACTAGGTAAATAGACAAAATCAAATGTGATCGAACAATTTGATTTGTATCTCAAACCAAGTTCAAAATTTAAGGATTCCATCATTTTATTGGATTAAGCCGGGAAACATTTCAAGGATTCCACCATTTTATTAAATTGGTTATAGAATCATGAAACTAAAGAAACGTAAAACCAAAGTCGAACAACCCTTTCCCTAATGGAATATACAAATGAAATGCATGAAACATTAGCACCAAATGAAGTTTAATAAAACTAAAAATCTGCTTCAATTCGGAACCCGGTCAATTCCATACCAGAGAAATTTGGAATCTGGGCTATTCCAAGAGTTTAGAAGAAAGATATCTAGGGGAACATAAAAGTTTATTTTGATGAAAGATTAATGAGAAACACAAAGATCATCGAGGAAATTCAGTTCAACTGAAGCATATTTGGAGAAATCTACATAGAAATGTGCCTAAATCTTGGTGGTAATAACTATTAAGTGTCAACAAATTCACAAGGGTAGGGGAAAACCATACTTTCACTGCAGATGTATCACATTGAACTTCAAAAAACAAAAATATCAAATATATGCGGTGAACGTGGATCAAACATGTGACCTTCAGATCTTCAGTCTGTTCTAACATAACTGGAAAACTGAGAATCCACCGAGCCAAAGAATTGTTTTAAAAATACTTTGTCATGTAAGAAGCGTTGGAAGAAAGCATTATTTATCATGTAGAATGGTAAGAAAAAGTCAAGCAAGGCTTACTGATCAAAGAAATGGCAGCACCTGAAATGCCTACAAAACCCAAGTCAAATATTCTAGTCCACAACATAAAATCGAAAAAAAACATTCTAACATATACATAGAACCATAAACATAATATCCCCCCGACTAGTAATACAACATATTCTCGACTTCCAAAGCTCTACTCAAACCAGGGATGACCGAGGGGGTGCGGTCGCACTCCTGAAATTTTCAAATTCCCCTGTAGTTTGAGTATTTTCTTTGTATTTTCTATTAGTTATCTAATTTCATCCCCTAAAATTTTGTAATTTCCCACCCCTTGAATTTCTAATATAACTTCCTAAATATTCACAGCCCTAACATAAAACCATGTGTTCGTCCCTGACTCAAACCATACGTGTTCCCCAAACAATGAAGTTTAAGGGACATATAGAGATAATAAAACATGTTTCCTCTCCTTGCTGATGTAAAACTTTAGAAAAATTGCTTGAAAATGTTCACTTTCATTGGTACCAATACAGAAGGCAGAATTAGTAATATCAACTAAACACAGGTGCTCACAAGCTTGAGCTATCGAGTGTTCTGAATCTGAGAAATCTAATGCTTCACTCGATTAACTCTGAAGACTAATAGAACCTTTTCTTTTAATCAATATCCAGAAAATTCAAATCAAAGTCCAACAACCCTTTCCCTATTTGAATAAACAAATGAAATGCCCGAAACATTAGCACAAAATCAAGTTTCACAAACTAAAAATTCTGATTCAATTCGAGCAACAAAAATAACATTATGAAGAATGGAGAAGAAGAAGGTGACTAACCGACATCCACTGGAGGCCAAAATGGACCATAATCACCCTGTCATTTCATCAAAATCAAAAACTATCAACCAAATTATCTTTTTTATATGTATAAGAAAAGGGGATAGGACAAACGGATATGAAGATTATGCAGACAAAATTGAGAGGATCCATTCACATATTGGGCACAATCTCTATTAGTTCATCTTCACCCATAAATTCCACCTAATTTAAACCAACCAAACAAAAAATTTAAGTAAACTCTCAATTTCAAATCAGTATAAAGTACATCTAAAGCAGAGAAGTAAACATCTTCGGATGATGATCGGACTGGCCATGTCAGCTAAGCAATCTAGGGTTTTGCTGGTTCAGAAATCGAATGAATCGGGTAATAACTTGGGATTCAGAGATTAACAAATTAGGAAACTGATTGAGAGAAACCAAAAGACGGAAAACTGAGTTGAGACTCGCCCAAGCTGAAAACTGAGTGTATAGTTCGTTCGCTCGCTCTTTCCCTCTCTCTCTTTATTGGCGGGAAATACAATAGTTGTTGAATTTTTAGATTAAATATTCCTAAATTTTTTTATCACTTTCATTTTACTATTCCTAAGAAAATAGTAAAATCTCAATTTAAGTAAATATGATTATATTTATTTTAGCAAGATTATATTTATTTAAAACAAATTGAAAATGTACGAGGTTGGTCCACATAGTAAGTAGTTTGGTATTATTTATAAAAGTCGCGAGTTTGAGGCCTTTTGTGTGAGATTCCACCAAAGTCAGGTTTCTTCGAATTAACTAGTACAAAGCCTTAGAGAACTTGGAGGACAACAAAAAAAAACAAATAGAAAATGTTTAAATTAGATAAAAAACAAATAGAAAATGTTATAATTAGATGAAGAATTTTTTTTAATAGTCGATGACGGAAAAAATTTATTTGAATTAAGAAAGTATATGTTAGGCATGTATTTAATACTATAGAGATGATCATTTAATCTGGACTTGACAAGTTTCGACTTAAATTGACACTATCGAGACGTTAATTTTTTTTTAAGTTCGAGTTGTGTGTTGTAGAAAATATGATCGGATCAAGTTCACATTTAGGGATAATTGTTATAAGAGTTAATATTTGATGCCCATGTAGTAGAACATTATTTTTTCACAAGCATGTTTATTTAGACTTTAAAACTTACAATTTAAATCTATAACCCCAAATTTCTAAATCACAAACACTGAATAATAAATTTTAATCCTAAACTATAAATTTAAAAACTAAAATCATAAACCCCTAATCTAAACCCTTGATGCCTAAATTAGTTTGCTTGTGTAAAATAAAATTAACACGACAGTACATCAAATTTTTTTCCCTTGTTATATTGCCCCTATCTCTATAATTTTCCAATTATTTTTCTATTTTGTCCAATAAAAATAGATAATTATTATAATGCTCTGACTCCATATATATTTCAATTATCTCTCTTTGACCGAATAAAAATTACAAAATGGAACTTAATAATGAAATGGTTTAATTTTGCCATCAATCCTTGTACTCTTTTGACGTTCAAAATTTAGTCCCTCTGTTATAAATTTTTAAAGGAATAATTAAATCGAGTAGAATCAACAAAATATAGAATTTAAATATTGTGATTATTATTATTATATTTAGTTATTTAATTATTTTATATCGAAGATATCTTAATAAGAACAAGATGTTGAATTTTATTTAGAATTAAGAAAATCTAAAATAAAACAAACACAAATCCAACATGAAGGCCGAAAATAATAAACGTTAAAATTGAACGAGCATGCATATAATAATCACAAACTCTTCCCTTAATATTGTCCGTTATTGTCCATAAAAAATCAACAATCATCATTGAAATCTTTGTCACCATCTAACTAGACGCATATCACATATTTGAGATCAAAGTATTGCTTAAACATTATTGATCAGAAATCTAATGATTTCTCCTTAAATTCAAAGGCTTCATTAAACTTGTAAACTACTTTTGTTTATTATTTTAGTTGTATCGGAAAACTATCACCTAAGTGAATAATATAATCATATAAGATCGCCAATATTTTCTTTTACCAAAATGTACATAGTGGTAAATGTTCACGAAAACCATAACAATGGCATGTGGAAAGAAATAAATCCAAACATAATTTTTATTAGGATTAAAGGTTATTTTTGCTCATATAGTAGTTCTAATATATTGATTTCGTTTCTATAATATTTTTCGCATCAATTTAGCCCCTGAAGTAGTTGCATTGCATTACCGTTTGCCCCTTGACTGACGGAAACCAATGTTGACCGTTACGGTGTTGACATGGCGATCAACGATGCTGACGTGACGGTCGACGGTACTAACGTGGTAGTCCACGTGTGAAGATGACGTGTCAAATGGGCAAAATTGATTTTCTAAAAATAAGTAAAATTATACAATTAAAATATCATAAGCTAATATTTTCAATCATTAAAATACCATGAAAAATAAAAAGTTAAATTATTTCAAACCCTTTAACTTTAAGTAATATTTTGTGAGAAAAAAGTGCTACGTGGCAGTATTGGAAAGTGCCACGTGTCCCTGTCACGTCATTATTTAATATCGTTAGTCTCAGTGGGCACAATAGAACACGAAAGTACATAGGACATTTGTGTATTAACTGGGAAAATTTTATGAACAATTTCTACCTAGGGGAATTTTTTTTTACTCCTAATGAGGTTTGAACCCACAACATATGGGAAGGTAAATGTATTAACTGAGAGCTTTAACCGATTGCTTTAAAGATTGTTAACTTTTTATTTTTTTCATTTTCGAACAAACACAATAAAAAGAATTTCATTAAATATAAGTAAATGTGGAACAATTAGACACACCCGAAGCATAAAAGAAACTTACTGACCTCCCCAAGAAAACTTTTGAGAAAAAAAATTAAAATGTGTAACCTAAAGGGAGTGAAGTAAACCCAATACCATGATTTTTTTTGTCTCTTCTAAATAAACGTTATATTAATGTATGATTGGAAATCGAAAAAATCAATATTGTATATTACTCCGTTAGCGGTTTTAATTGCATCGTCAAACTACCACAAAAAGGAATATAACCATATAAGATCGTGTAACACCCTGAAATTAAAAAATAAAAAATAAAAATGGGAGTTTTGCAGCCTTAGGGATTCAAACTCGTGCCCCTTGGCGTGCTAAATGAAGGTCTTAGCCAGCTGAGCTAAGGTTATTATTAGTGTTAGCCTGCACCAAATTGTTGTTAATCAAGCATAGAGTGTTATACAGAAGAAATTAAAGCACAATCTGACTCTCCACCTACCCGAGAGACCATTCGAATCAGATGAGGTTTGAAATTTTTAGAAAAAAGAAAGCCCTCACTGTTGAGAGCGTTGTTGCATCTCGATCACACCCATGCCGTCAATCGTGTATGTGAGCCGCCTTTCGCCGGCTAGACTTGTTTGAAGTTTCGGCCAAAAATCTAGATCGCCTCCATGGTTTTTGTCGATTTTCATCGCCGTCCACCATTCGTTTGCCGCGTCGTTGCCTTTAGTGAGTTTCGCAGCACCGAGACGAGTTGTTGCGTGTAAAATAGTCTATCGCAATTGTAGTGCAAGTGTACACGACGCAAGTAGTAAAGTGATACGAAGTATCGGATATCGTCTCCACAGGGATTGGGCTAATGACTTCACCTTGAATTACTGCACGAAAGTAAAAGAAATATTTGAGAGTTGTCACGATAATAATAAAGTAAATACGAAAATAAAAGGATTGAGTTATCAAGATGGAGAGAATGGGCTGGTATTGAATTGCTCGGTAGTGCAGGTATTGAATTGCTTAGGATCTCCAGTTCTGTCGTCGCTCCCGTCGCCGACAGCACCTGTCACGACGTCTGTCCGTTGGCAGTCGCGGCAGCAGACACACCAACTCCGTACTTCAAGTTTGGCAAGAATCCCAGATCTGCCTTGCCCTATCCCTAGGCACAAGTCTGTCGATGAACACGTCTTTGATGATACCTCCCGGCGTGAATCGAAGGATGAACACCGATGTGTATGAATTCTTCTTTAGCCACTTAACCTCGCCCTATCCCTAGGCACGAGATGGTTCAACTATAAACTAGAGAACGCGCTCTTATCTCTTTCGTATACTTAACTCTCCCGATGCTAAGTAAATGGATAACCTCACAATGCTCTCCCGATGCTCTTGCAAGATATTAAAACCAAGATAAAAGAACTTGAAGTTTATTTTATTGAACTAAAAAATCCTAAAACAAAACAACCCTTGCAACTACTTTACAAAACAACCCGTAGCCCTAGGGGGAATTTAGAACATGTCGGTGACGGGTGGACGGCAGGGGGTTTAGGTTTCGGTTATGGGGTAATCGGTTATCAAGGATGGTTTCTAGGTTAAATCTATGCCCTTATATAAGCTTTGGGCTCAAGTCATCTAAGGTAACAAGGATTACAACTTTAATTAAAAGTAAGATTCTAATAAAGACTAAATCTCTAAAGTCTCCTACTTTCCAGCCGCATCCTTGCTTTTAGGGATTTCTTCTCCTTGAGCTTTGGCTTGACATATCTTTCGATCCGGGGCTTGGAAAAATATGTGGCTTTCACACGACAGACGAGCAGATTTTTCTCTATCTATCGAGGTCCACTTGACTTTTCCTCTTCATAAATCTGCTGTCACCATGCTGTCACGACAGGTCCATGACAGGTTCGTCTTCTTTGGCTGCTTGTCTAGTTCTGCTCTCTTGCTTCTCTGCCCTGCGCCTGCCTTCATCTTCTACTATGACAAATACCTGCAAAAATAGCCATCTTTTAGTAGATTCCGTGCTTTTAATCCTTTTGTGATGTTTTACTAAAAACTAACCTAAATGCAATGCAATAATGCTTGATTGCAGCAGAAATATGGGTTAAAAAGGGTGTAAATAATAGAACTTTTACACACTCAACACACCCCCAAACTCAAGTTTTTGCTTGCCCTCAAGCAATCTAAACCTAAAAGAAAAACTTTTTTTGTGTTGGCCTTCAAAAAGTGATCTGTCCCTTACCCGTCGCTCATTCTCTGTGGCGGCAGCAACCTGTCGGAAAGGTTAGGATCTGTCCGGAATCTCCCTATAGCTCTCGTGCAGTGTGTGCATGCTTGTGGACAGTTACATGCTAAGACTCTCTTAGTTTCACTAGAATATTCAACTTTTTAACTCGAATTTTTATGCCAAAGTTTATTATTATTTTTTTTAGAAGTCACATTTTCATGCTTCTTTTTCTTCTATTTTCAAGCTAAATTTTTCTAGAGCCAGTTTTGGGCACCTCTAGTTAGCTTCCTAGAGCCGGTTTCGGGCACCTCTAGGTTTTTGATTTTCTTTTGCTAAACTTCTTTCCTAGAGCCAGTGTTAGGCACCTCTAGGGGCTATTCAAGTTCTAAGCATCCTATTCTAGTTTGGCTAAAAGAAATCTAAGCAATATAACAGTCACAAAGGTGTTTAAGTTTTCAGAACTATAGAAAGGCTCTAAACTTCTCCTTAACTTGTCCTAAAGATGCTGCCACGACAGAGCCGTCATGACAGGTAAGTTAAATTCATAGTTTTAAGCCAACAGTTTTAATTTTCTGATTTTTTTATATAAGTAAATAATAGGAAACAACAAATAATCAAAAGATGTGCTAAAGACTCCATTTAATATGGAGGGTTGCCACCCCCAAACTCAAGGGTTGCATTGCCCTCAATGCAAAATGACATGAAAAATAAAATAAAAGAAAGAAAAAGTACATCACAAAATATAGAAGCAGGCAGCAGTAAAGGAAAAATAAGAACTTAAATTTTCACTCGCTGTCCTCGCTGCTGCTGCTGACGCGGATCTGATGGCGGCGTCTGCGCTATGGAGGGGGCTGGGCAGGTTCCAGAGCAGGTTGATCAGCAGGTTCATCGGCAGGTGGGGAGGCAGGTTGCTCCACTAGCCGGACGTCAGAACTGCTGCCACTATCCCGGCTGCTGCTATTGGTGGTGCTGGCTTTGGGCAGCCGTTTCTTGTCGGCCACGTGCTTAATTCTTTTCACCCTCGTAAAGTCCCTCTCCAAATTCCTCCGGAGAAGAGGGCTGTCATCAGTGGCAGGTCTTTTGGTTCCTCGAGGGGAGGTGTCTGCCGAAGGGATGCCTGCTGCCGTCTGGGCAGGTGATGGTGTGGACGCGGCAGAATGCATTTGGGGAGAGACAGGTGGTGTGGGTGTGGGGGAGGGGATATGGAAATAATGGGCGGGGAAGGTGGGGAAAATGACATCCGAATAATGTAAAGTATTGGTAATGAAATTTACCGTTGCAATTGAGAAGTCGCGGATAAAAGTCATCAAACCCATTTGGCACTCCTCTACCCGCAAGATTGCAGCAAGGATGTAGGCAGACTGGTCTGTCGGAGCGGTGTCGGCGGCAGCATCTGGGGCAGGGTCGGTGGCAGGTTCATCATTGGAGTCAGCATGGGGGGCATTTGGGTCGAAGGCATTGATGGGTGATACGACTATGACCTCCATGAGGCTGGAGATGTTGTTGTCAGTCCAGCCACTGCCCGTCTTGATTTTGTCTGAGGGTTCCTCTGGTACGGCAGCACAGCGGCAGAGGGCAGTGATGGTGAACGGCAGGCAGAGTCGTGAGTCTGAACGGAAGGCACAATCAATGATGCTGTCCCTCATGTACCTGCCCACATTGATGGGCCTGTCATGCATGATAGAGTGAATAAGGGCCAGCCGCTGTCGGTTGACTGTCGTGTGGTGGGATGAGGGCAGGATACGCTTTTTGATGAAAGCGTTCCACAGTTTTGCTTCTGGGAGGAGCTGCCCCCTATTGACAGAATGGGGGTTCTTCTTGCTGGTTGTCCATGTCGTACCAGCTTCTGTCAGCTCCACCATGATGGCATCATAGGCAGCAGCGTCGAGGGTGTCCACAAATTGTTGGTGAGCATCATCATCGGGGCCAAAGAAGAGGCCGAACATATGGTTGATGTTGTTTGCTGTAAAGGGCACTTCAACTCCTCGGACGGTGACAGATGTCGCCGTTTTGCTGTCGACAGCCTCATAAAACTCTCGGACCAACGTATCATTTAGCTCTGCCGGCTGCTCGGCAAAGTCCTCCCACAGCTGTGCCGTTATGGCCTTCACAATGAACGGCCGGAGTCCCATATGGGAGGCATCTCTGTTGTAAATGAAGCCACGCTCCTCCCATAGTTCCTTGTTGGCGAAGGAGGATGCTGCTGCGGAAGAAGAGGTGGCAGCAACGTTACGACGGGTTTGTCTCGACGACATTTTGGTTGCAAGGGCTGTGAAAGAGAGAAAACAAATAAAACTAGTGGAGAAAAACAAGAGAGAAAAATCAGAAGTGATGAAAAATGAAAGGGAGAACGGGGTTATATAGCTGTTGGGGATCTGCCCATTTAATGCCGCAACGGCAGGCGGGAATAACGACGCGGCAGATTGGATATAGCGTGTCTGACGCGTCTGACACGCATTAATGCATCTGCTGTGCGTCTGCCGCACACTTCTATGTCTGCAGTGGCAGTCTGTTGACAGCCTGTCAAGTCTGTCTGCGCCGGCAGCTGAAACGACAGGTTATCATAAGTGGGCTTTATTGGGCTGGTGGATGGGTAGTGGTCTTGGGCCACTTCTTCTTTCTCTCTTAACTCCTTTATTCCCTAAAAACTGAAATTATAAAAACAAAATATTATTCGAATAAAATAAGTCTAATTCCTAATAAATAATATTAATAATAAAAATAAAAATAAAACTTAGGTTAAATTTGGGGTGCCTTGTGGGGCATCTCCTAAAGTAACCACTTCCTGAATTCCTGGGGCTTCAGTCCCCTGATAGTGCTTGAGGCGCTGTCCATTGACTTTGAATTTGTGCCCGTCTTTTAATGATTGAATTGTGATGGCACCATGGGGAAAAACTTGAACTACTTGAAACGGACCCGACCATCTAGACTTTAGCTTTCCTGGGAAGAGTTTGAGTCTAGAATTAAATAACAACACAAGCTGCCCTGGGCAGAACTGTCATGGCAGCAGTTTCTTGTCATGCCACTTTTTAGTCTTTTCCTTGTAGATCCTTGCGTTGTCGTAGGCCATTGTCCTTAATTCTTCAATCTCGTTTAGATCTAATAACCTTTTCTGGCCGGCCTTGTCCAAGTCCATGTTCACTGCCTTAATTGCCCAATATGCCTTGTGCTCGATCTCGACAGGCAAGTGACAGGTTTTCCCATAAATTAGTTGGTATGAAGACATGCCCAATGGAGTCTTGAAAGCTGTCCTGTATGCCCATAAAGCATCATTCAGAAGTAAAGACGAGTCCTTCCTAGTTGGTTTAACCATTTTTTCAAGGATGTTCTTCACTTCCCTATTGGAAATCTCAGCCTGTCCATTGGTCTGTGGGTGGTATGCTGTCGCGATCCTGTGCTTGACACCATATTTCTTCAAGGCGGCAGCAATTACCCTATTATCGAAATGTCTCCCTTCATCACTAATAATCGCTCTAGGGATGCCAAATCTAGAAAAGATGTTTTTGTGCAGAAACTTTTGGACCGTTTTGGCATCATTCTTTTGCGTTGCGATTGCTTCTACCCACTTGGAGACATAGTCCACTGCTAGGAGGATGTAAAGATTTCCACACGAAGATGGAAAAGGTCCCATAAAATCAATCCCCCAAACGTCGAAAATCTTGACTTCCAAAATATTCTGCAGTGGCATCTCGTTTCTCCTCGAGATGTTACCTGTCCGCTGGCACCTGTCACAGTTTTTGTAAAATTCCTGTGCATCTTTATATAGTGTCGGCCAGTAGAACCCTGACTACAGCACCTTGGCAGCAGTCTTATTGCCTCCTAAGTGACATCCATATTGTGAAGCATGACAGTGATGGAGAATGTCTTCTTGTTCGTCTTGTGGTACACATCTTCTTATAACCTGATCTGCGCACATTTTGAAAAGAAGAGGTTCGTCCCAATAATAATGCTTAACATCATTTTGGAACCTCTTCCTGGCTTGATAATTAAGATCAGTAGGTAATATTCCGCTAACTATAAAATTAACGAAATCAGCATACCAAGGAAGGTTAGAAGACTTACCTGCCGCCATGGCTGTCGCGACAGCTATTGCGGCAGCAAAGAGCTGCTCATCTGGGAAGGTCTCAAGTATGTGTGTCTCATCTAAAGGTAGACTCTGTCCCGTCTCCAACCTCGACAAGTGATCTGCCACCTGATTTTCTGTCCCCTTTTTGTCTTTGATCTCAAGGTCGAACTCTTGTAATAGCAAGATCCATCGTATCAACCTAGGCTTTGCATCCTTCTTTGCGAACAAATACTTGAGGGCAGAATGATCGGTGTGTATTATTACTTTCGTTCCAAGTATGTAAGAACGAAACTTGTCGATGGAGAACACCACAGCTAACAGCTCCATTTCTGTGGTGGTGTAGTTCACCAGGGCATCATTTAATGTTTTGCTGGCATAGTATATGACGTGAAACAGCCTGTCTCTGCGCTGCCCAAGAGCTGCCCCGACAGCATAGTCACTGGCATCACACATGATCTCAAGCGGTTGTGTCCAGTCTGGTGGCTGTACTATGGGGGCTGTCACTAACTTTTCCTTTAGAACCTTGAATGCTTCAGTACATTCCTCATTAAAGTCAAAGGGTCGGTTCTGCTCTAGAAGATGGCATAGCGGCTTGGTGATCTTTGAAAAATTTGCAATAAATCTTCTATAAAAACCAGCATGCCCTAAAAAACTCCTAATGCCCTTGACTGTAGTTGGCGGCGGCAGCTTCTCAATTACCTCTATTTTGGCCCTGTCGACTTCTATCCCACGGCAGCTAATCTTATGGCCAAGGACTATCCCCTCATCCACCATAAAGTGGCATTTTTCCCAATTTAACACAAGATTAGTTTTTTCACATCTTTCAAGTACCTTTTGAAGATTGCCGAGGCAGCTCTCAAAATCGTCTCCAAAGACGGAAAAATCATCCATGAAAATCTCAAGGAAGTCCTCTACCATATCGGAGAATATAGCCATCATGCACCTTTGGAAGGTGGCAGGTGCGTTACAGAGGCCGAACGGCATCCTCCTAAATGCGTATGTTCCGTAGGGGCATGTGAAAGTCGTTTTCTCTTGATCCTCTGGTGCAATAACAATTTGGTTATAACCTGAGTAACCATCAAGAAAACAATAGTAAGGTTTACCCGCTAATCTATCAAGCATTTGATCAATAAAGGGTAAAGGAAAGTGGTCCTTTCGGGTAGCTTTGTTAAGCTTCCGATAGTCCATACAAACCCTCCAACCGGTCACAGTCCTGGTTGGGATTAGCTCATTGTTCTCGTTGGTTATCACTGTCATTCCTCCTTTCTTTGGAACACATTGCACCGGGCTTACCCATTTGCTGTCGGAGATGGCGTAAATAATACCAGCATCTAACCATTTAATGATCTCCTTACGCACTACCTCCTTCATCGCAAAGTTTAACCGCCTCTGGGCATCAATAGTCGGCTTATGATCTTCCTCTAGTAGGATTTTGTGCATGCAAATCGCCGGACTAATGCCCTGAATGTCTGCTATCGTCCATCCAATCGCCTTTTTGTGCTGCCTTAGCATGTCGACCAGCTGTCGTTCCTGTTCTTGCGGCAGCTTAGCAGAGATGATTACGGGTAGTGTGTTATCACAACCCAGATAAGCATATTTAAGCTGCCCTGGCAGGGGCTTAAGTTCTAAGACAGGTGGTTCAACAGTAGAGGGCTTTTGGATTAAATGGTTATCCGAAGTATAATTCAAAGGTTCGAATAACTTACCTGGACGATTGCCTAACCAGTTTACCTCCTCCTGACCTTCAGTATCAGATGTTTCGGATTCAGAGGAGTCGCTGTCGTCGATGTTGTCGTCGTCACTGTCGTGACAGGTCTTTAAGTGGCTGTCGCAGCAGTGACCAAATTTTATATCACGGCAGCCCGACCTGATGCAGGGGTAATCAAAGGTCACCTCAATGATGGCCTTGCATACCTCGTCCACATCGGCATGTTTCATTGCTTGGAGAACATTCAACTTAATTTCTTGATCGTTCACGCGCATGGTGAGTTCTCCTTTCTCCACATCAATTAATGATCTTCCCGTGGCTAAGAAGGGTCGCCCGAGGATGACTGGTGCGTTCTCATCTGCTTCACAATCTAAAATAAGAAAGTCAGCAGGAAAAATAAGCTTATCCACTCTTACCAAAATATCTTCAATTTTTCCCTCGGGGTGAACGTAAGAGCGGTCGGCTAGCTGTAGGGTAACTGTCGTGGGCCGCGCCTTCCCAATACCTAATTTCTGAAAAACAGATTTGGGCATTAGATTAACACTAGCTCCAAGATCACAAAGTGCCTTACCCACAAATTTGTCGCCGATTACACAAGGTATGAGGAAGCTCCCCGGATCCTTCTTCTTCTGGGGTGGCTGCCGATGAAGAATACTCATGCAACCTTCTTGCATCCTTACCGTTTCAAATTCCCCAAGTTTAGATTTTTTCGACATAACATCCTTGAGAAATTTTGCATAACCGGGCATCTCCCTAACAGCATCTAACAACGGAATATTAATATGAACCTGTTTAAAAATATCATAAATCTTTTTAAGTTGAGATTCATGCTTAGCTTGTTGTATCCGTTGAGGAAAAGGTGGTGGAGGACGATAATCAGCAATACGTCCTTCCCACTGCATGCGAATCTGAGGACGATAATCTTCTTTTTTCTCCTATGTCGCTTCTGCTGTCGTGACAGGCTCATCGACAGCAGTCTGTTTATCACCTGTCGGGGCAGCTTCCTCGGCAGGTTTATCCAAGGCAGCTTCCTTTTCTGTTTCAGCTTCTTTTTCCGGCCCTGGTAACTTTTTCCCATTCCTAGTAGTAATCGCCTTGCATTGCTCATGTGGGGGCGGTCTAGCATTTTCAGTATTGCTAGGGAAACCTCCATTCTGCCTTGGCTTAATATGCTGGGACACCTGACCCATTTGTGTCTCTAGAGATTTCAAGGTAGCCTCATGGTTTGTCATTCTCATCTTGGTTTCATCCATAAAGTTTTCCGTCTTCTTGACAAACTGATTTATATTCTCCATATATGTACCAGTCTGAGACATAAAAGTGGCCAGAGTCTGTTCCAATACACTACTCGTGGCAGGTGGTGGCTGCTGTTGCTGCTGCGGCGGCAGGTTCTGCGGCAGGTTCTGCGGCTGCAGTTGCTGTCGCGTCAACAATCTAGGACCCCCTTGATTCTGATGATGTGCTTGAGGATTCAGAGCATTGTTGGGATTACTCTAAGAAAATTTGGGATCTTTCCTCCAATTAGGGTTGTAGTTGTTGGAATTGTAGTTTGGCTTGTAATTTCCAACATATTTTCCCTCTTCTATATTTATAGGGCACTCATCCCTACTATGATTTCCCTCACAAATAGCACAAACTTCCTCGACAGCAAATCCTCGTAATTCCTCATCATTCAATAAGTGTTTCATGGCTTTAGTGAGGAATGCTACATGTGATTTCATAGTGCTGTCGGCCTCATAGTCCTTGACAGCAAGAACCCGTTTACCCCCTCTTCTAGCTGTCGGAAACTGCTCCTCATTCTTGGCTAGATTTTTCAGAACTTGCAATGCCTCGTCCGGATCTTTATCCAATAATAGTCCATTTGCTGCAGAATCAATCCGAATGCGAGTTTGTAAGTTAGCAGCATTATAGAATTTAGTTACCTGATTCCAGACAGGGAATCCATGCATTGGGCAGTTCCGTAGAAGAGTAGTAAATCTGTCCCAGGCCTCGTGCATCGGCTCGTCATCTTCCTGTTGAAAAGTAGCAATTTCGTTACGTAATCGCTCAGATAAATGTGAAGGATTAAAACGAGATAAAAATTCACGAGTTAGATCTGCCCAAGTCATAATGGAACCCGGTGTAAGTTTATTCCACCAAGTTTTAGCTCTGTCCCTCAATGAATGGGGGAATAACCGAAGCCTCAGTATCTCCGAACTAACTCCTGGCAGTCTAAACGAACCACAGATCTCCTGGAACGTTTTGAGATGCTCCCTAGCATCTTCTGTCGCAGAACCACTGAACTGTCCGGCGTTGTTGATCATACTAAACATGACAGGTTTAAGCTCAAAGTTATCAACATCAATATCCGGCAGTGTGGTCTCCAGCTCTACATGATCGTTCAGCATGTAGTCACGACATGACCGTCGTCCATCTGCCCTGGGTGGGTCACCGACAGGTGGGTGGTTATCGCCCATCTTCTCTAGCTGTTCCTCGAGGTATTCGTTTCTGTCTAAAAGTCGGCGAAGTTGCTTCTTGAGATTGAAGGAACGTTCGATCTCCGGATCTAATTTATACTCAGGATATTCACCTCTTTTAGATCTGCGCATAAACAAGAAAACCTCGTGAAAAGCAAGAGTTGAAAAAAAAGAAAAATTAAAGAAAAGAAAAATAAATAAAAACTAACAAAACGAAAATAAAAACAAAAAGTGCAAGAAAAGAAAGGTGTAGTTATGTTGCCAATCCCCGGCAACGGCGCCAAAAACTTGTTGCGTGTAAAATAGTCTATCACAATTGTAGTGCAAGTGTACACGACGCAAGTAGTAAAGTGATACGAAGTATCGGATATCGTCTCCACAGGGATTGGGCTAATGACTTCACCTTGAATTACTGCACGAAAGTAAAAGAAATATTTGAGAGTTGTCACGATAATAATAAAGTAAATACGAAAATAAAAGGATTGAGTTATCAAGATGGAGAGAATGGGCTGGTATTGAATTGCTCGGTAGTGCAGGTATTGAATTGCTTAGGATCTCCAGTTCTGTCGTCGCTCCCGTCGCCGACAGCACCTGTCGCGGCGTCTGTCCGTTGGCAGTCGCGGCAGCAGACACACCAACTCCGTACTTCAAGTTTGGCAAGAATCCCAGATCTGCCTTGCCCTATCCCTAGGCACAAGTCTGTCGATGAACACGTCTTTGATGATACCTCCCGGCGTGAATCGAAGGATGAACACCGATGTGTATGAATTCTTCTTTAGCCACTTAACCTCGCCCTATCCCTAGGCACGAGATGGTTCAACTATAAACTAGAGAACGCGCTCTTATCTCTTTCGTATACTTAACTCTCCCGATGCTAAGTAAATGGATAACCTCACAATGCTCTCCCGATGCTCTTGCAAGATATTAAAACCAAGATAAAAGAACTTGAAGTTTATTTTATTGAACTAAAAAATCCTAAAACAAAACAACCCTTGCAACTACTTTACAAAACAACCCGTAGCCCTAGGGGGAATTTAGAACATGTCGGTGACGGGTGGACGGCAGGGGGTTTAGGTTTCGGTTATGGGGTAATCGGTTATCAAGGATGGTTTCTAGGTTAAATCTATGCCCTTATATAAGCTTTGGGCTCAAGTCATCTAAGGTAACAAGGATTACAACTTTAATTAAAAGTAAGATTCTAATAAAGACTAAATCTCTAAAGTCTCCTACTTTCCAGCCGCATCCTTGCTTTTAGGGATTTCTTCTCCTTGAGCTTTGGCTTGACATATCTTTCGATCCGGGGCTTGGAAAAATATGTGGCTTTCACACGACAGACGAGCAGATTTTTCTCTATCTATCGAGGTCCACTTGACTTTTCCTCTTCATAAATCTGCTGTCACCATGCTGTCGCGACAGGTCCATGACAGGTTCGTCTTCTTTGGCTGCTTGTCTAGTTCTGCTCTCTTGCTTCTCTGCCCTGCGCCTGCCTTCATCTTCTACTATGACAGATACCTGCAAAAATAGCCATCTTTTAGTAGATTCCGTGCTTTTAATCCTTTTGTGATGTTTTACTAAAAACTAACCTAAATGCAATGCAATAATGCTTGATTGCAGCAGAAATATGGGTTAAAAAGGGTGTAAATAATAGAACTTTTACACACTCAACACACCCCCAAACTCAAGTTTTTGCTTGCCCTCAAGCAATCTAAACCTAAAAGAAAAACTTTTTTTGTGTTGGCCTTCAAACAGTGATCTGTCCCTTACCCGTCGCTCATTCTCTGTGGCGGCAGCAACCTGTCGGAAAGGTTAGGATCTGTCCGGAATCTCCCTATAGCTCTCGTGCAGTGTGTGCATGCTTGTGGACAGTTACATGCTAAGACTCTCTTAGTTTCACTAGAATATTCAACTTTTTAACTCAAATTTTTATGCCAAAGTTTATTATTATTTTTTTTAGAAGTCACATTTTCATGCTTCTTTTTCTTCTATTTTCAAGCTAAATTTTTCTAGAGCCAGTTTTGGGCACCTCTAGTTAGCTTCCTATAGCCGGTTTCGGGCACCTCTAGGTTTTTGATTTTCTTTTGCTAAACTTCTTTCCTAGAGCCAGTGTTAGGCACCTCTAGGGGTTATTCAAGTTCTAAGCATCCTATTCTAGTTTGGCTAAAAGAAATCTAAGCAATATAACAGTCACAAAGGTGTTTAAGTTTTCAGAACTATAGAAAGGCTCTAAACTTCTCCTTAACCTGTCCTAAAGATGCTGCCACGACAGAGCCGTCATGACAGGTAAGTTAAATTCACAGTTTTAAGCCAACAGTTTTAATTTTTTGATTTTTTTATATAAGTAAATAATAGGAAACAACAAATAATCAAAAGATGTGCTAAAGACTCCATTTAATATGGAGGGTTGCCACCCCCAAACTCAAGGGTTGCATTGCCCTCAATGCAAAATGACATGAAAAATAAAATAAAAGAAAGAAAAAGTACATCACAAAATATAGAAGCAGGCAGCAGTAAAGGAAAAATAAGAACTTAAATTTTCACTCGCTGTCCTCGCTGCTGCTGCTGACGCGGATCTGATGGCGGCGTCTGCGTTGTGGAGGGGGCTGGGCAGGTTCCAGAGCAGGTTGATCAGCAGGTTCATCGGCAGGTGGGGAGGCAGGTTGCTCCACTAGCCGGACGTCAGAACTGCTGCCACTATCCCGGCTGCTGCTATTGGTGGTGCTGGCTTTGGGCAGCCGTTTCTTGTCGGCCACGTGCTTAATTCTTTTCACCCTCGTAAAGTCCCTCTCCAAATTCCTCCGGAGAAGAGGGCTGTCATCAGTGGCAGGTCTTTTGGTTCCTCGAGGGGAGGTGTCTGCCGAAGGGCTGCCTGCTGCCGTCTGGGCAGGTGATGGTGTGGACGCGGCAGAATGCATTTGGGGAGAGACAGGTGGTGTGGGTGTGGGGGGGGGGATATGGAAATAATGGGCGGGGAAGGTGGGGAAAATGACATCCGAATAATGTAAAGTATTGGTAATGAAATTTACCGTTGCATTTGAGAAGTCACGGATAAAAGTCATCAAACCCATTTGGCGCTCCTCTACCCGCAAGATTGCAGCAAGGATGTGGGCAGACTGGTCTGTCGGAGCGGTGTCGGCGGCAGCATCTGGGGCAGGGTCGGTGGCAGGTTCATCATCGGAGTCAGCATGGGGGGCATTTGGGTCGAAGGCATTGATGGGTGATACGACTATGACCTCCATGAGGCTGGAGATGTTGTTGTCAGTCCAACCACTGCCCGTCTTGATTTTGTCTGAGGGTTCCTCTGTTACGGCAGCACAGCGGCAGAGGGCAGTGATGGTGAACGGCAGGCAGAGTCGTCAGTCTGAACGGAAGGCACAATCAATGATGTTGTCCCTCATGTACCTGCCCACATTGATGGGCCTGTCATGCATGATAGAGTGAATGAGGGCCAGCCGCTGTCGGTTGACTGTCGTGTGGTGGGATGAGGGCAGGATACGCTTTTTGATGAAAGCGTTCCACAGTTTTGCTTCTGGGAGGAGCTGCCCCCTATTGACAGAATGGGGGTTATTCTTGCTGGTTGTCCATGTCGTACCAGCTTCTGTCAGCTCCACCATGATGGCATCATAGGCAGCAGCGTCGAGGGTGTCCACAAATTGTTGGTGAGCATCATCATCGGGGCCAAAGAAGAGGCCGAACATATGGTTGATGCTGTTTGCTGTAAAGGGCACTTCAACTCCTCGGACGGTGACAGATGTCGCCGTTTTGCTGTCGACAGCCTCATAAAACTCTCGGACCAACGTATCATTTAGCTCTGCCGGCTGTTCGGCAAAGTCCTCTCACAGCTGTGCCGTTATGGGCTTCACAATGAACGGCCGGAGTCCCATATGGGAGGCATCTCTGTTGTAAATGAAGCCACGCTCCTCCCATAGTTCCTTGTTGGCGAAGGGGGATGCTGCTGCGGAAGAAGAGGTGGCAGCAACGTTACGACGGGTTTGTCTCGACGACATTTTGGTTGCAAGGGCTGTGAAAGAGAGAAAACAAATAAAACTAGAGGAGAAAAACAAGAGAGAAAAATTAGAAGTGATGAAAAATGAAAGGGAGAACGGGGTTATATAGCTGTTGGGGATCTGCCCATTTAATGCCGCAACGGCAGGCGGGAATAACGACGCGGCAGATTGGATATAGCGTGTCTGACGCGTCTGACACGCATTAATGCGTCTGCTGTGCGTCTGCCGCACGCTTCTATATCTGCAGTGGCAGTCTGTTGACAGCCTGTCAAGTCCGTCTGCGCCGGCAGCTGAAACGACAGGTTATCATAAGTGGGCTTTATTGGTCTGGTGGATGGGTAGTGGTCTTGGGCCACTTCTTCTTTCTCTCTTAACTCCTTTATTCCCTAAAAACTGAAATTATAAAAACAAAATATTATTCGAATAAAATAAATCTAATTCCTAATAAATAATATTAATAATAAAAATAAAAATAAAAATAAAACTTAGGTTAAATTTGGGGTGCCTTGTGGGGCATCTCCTAAAGTAACCACTTCCTGAATTCCTGGGGCTTCAGTCCCCTGATAGTGCTTGAGGCGTTGTCCATTGACTTTGAATTTGTGCTCGTCTTTTAATGATTGAATTGTGATGGCACCATGGGGAAAAACTTGAACTACTTGAAACGGACCCGACCATCTAGACTTTAGCTTTCCTGGGAAGAGTTTGAGTCTAGAATTAAATAACAACACAAGCTGCCCTGGGCAGAACTGTCGTGGCAGCAGTTTCTTGTCATGCCACTTTTTAGTCTTTTCCTTGTAGATCCTTGCGTTGTCGTAGGCCATTGTCCTTAATTCTTCAATCTCGTTTAGATCTAATAACCTTTTCTGGCCGGCCTTGTCCAAGTCCATGTTCACTGCCTTAATTGCCCAATATGCCTTGTGCTCGATCTCGACAGGCAAGTGACAGGTTTTCCCATAAATTAGTCGGTATGGAGACATGCCCAATAGAGTCTTGAAAGCTGTCCTGTATGCCCATAAAGCATCATTCAGAAGTAAAGACCAGTCCTTCCTAGTTGGTTTAACCATTTTTTCAAGGATGTTCTTCACTTCCCTATTGGAAATCTCAGCCTGTCCATTGGTCTGTGGGTGGTATGCTGTCGCGATCCTGTGCTTGACACCATATTTCTTCAAGGCGGCAGCAATTACCCTATTATCGAAATGTCTCCCTTCATCACTAATAATCGCTCTAGGGATGCCAAATCTAGAAAAGATGTTTTTGTGCAGAAACTTTTGGACCGTTTTGGCATCATTCTTTTGCGTTGCGATTGCTTCTACCCACTTGGAGACATAGTCCACTGCTAGGAGGATGTAAAGATTTCCACACGAAGATGGAAAAGGTCCCATAAAATCAATCCCCCAAACGTCGAAAATCTTGACTTCCAAAATATTCTGCAGTGGCATCTCGTTTCTCCTCGAGATGTTACCTGTCCGCTGGCACCTGTCACAGTTTTTGTAAAATTCCTGTGCATCTTTATATAGTGTCGGCCAGTAGAACCCTGACTGCAGCACCTTGGCAGCAGTCTTATTGCCTCCTAAGTGACCTCCATATTGTGAAGCATGACAGTGATGGAGAATGTCTTCTTGTTCGTCTTGTGGTACACATCTTCTTATAACCTGATCTGCGCACATTTTGAAAAGAAGAGGTTCGTCCCAATAATAATGCTTAACATCATTTTGGAACCTCTTCCTGGCTTGATAATTAAGATCAGTAGGTAATATTCCGCTAACTATAAAATTAACGAAATCAGCATACCAAGGAAGGTTAGAAGACTTACCTGCCGCCATGGCTGTTGCGACAGCTATTGCGGCAGCAAAGAGCTGCTCATCTGGGAAGGTCTCAAGTATGTGTGTCTCATCTAAAGGTAGACTCTGTCCTGTCTCCAACCTCGACAAGTGATCTGCCACCTGAGCTTTGATCCGTCGCCGCTAAGGGATCCGTCGGAGCTTCGTATTTTCTGACAAAGTTTAACCCTTTAGGGTAAGTTTCGGGTATATTCCGGCTTAAATCGTTGAATGTTCGGCTTGGTTGAGTTTATAAACTCCTAATCTTTGTTTTTCTGGTAGAATCGTGACCATTGGAGTCACCGGCGAAGAATCTGGTGTACCTCCGACGAGCTTGAATTTTTTGGGTAAGTGAACTGGGTTTAAATCGTCCGAACCGGCCTGGACCAGCTTGAGCCGGTCTGAACCATCTAGACCGGTTGAACTAGTCGGCCCAGCTAAGCCATGACCCAATTCATCCGACCCGACCCGTCAACCTGAGTCTACTCAGTCAGAGTCAGTCACCGAGTCAACTTAGCCCGAGTCAACTCAGTGAGTTAGTCGAGTCAACTCAGTTGACCTCTGCACGTTGACCTATTGATGTCAGCGTTGACCTGCTGACGTCAGTGTTGACTCTGGCCCCGTTGACCATTGATATGCTGACGTTAGCGTTGACTTTGACCGTTGACAAAAAAGTCAACTTTTCCGAAAACTCCTATTTTATGCTTTTCGACGTCTTGAGTTTGGTTTTGAAGCCCGTTTCGCAAAATTCAAACCCGAAAGCCTTCAAATCTGACCTTGAACCCAAACTTGTATATGTATTTAATTATTCAGTTAAGGGTACCGAGAATAAGGACTGAAATGAAGATTTTGTGTGATTGAATGTACTCACAATTCCTTACATACAAATTGTTGAGGGACGTCAAATTCGGGTTCAAGAGTGTTCGGATGTCGATTTCAAGGATCGACCGATATAGCAATGATTTAAGGTAATACATTACTACCTCTTGTATGCTTTATGAACATATTGGTATTTGTTAATGCATGCATAAAAATGATGATGAGTACTGTTAATTCTGCTCAAGTCAAACCGGATATGAAAATGAGTATGATAATCTATATAAGATTTCAATGCTCGAATGGGAAGATTAATAAATAAGAAGGATCTGGAGTTTAATAAGTAATTAATAAGGCAGTTAGTCTCCAAATCCGATTATTAGTGTCAAATGATTAAATGTGAAGAATATTTGGATATGAAATTACGAAAATGCCCTTTAAGGTATGAGAATGACTAAAATACTATTGAAATTGGAAGCGATATAGAAATCTACACTAGATATGATAAAACAACTTGATTCATCTGAAAACCTTGAACTACTTGAAAAGCTATGGTAATAAGATTTAAACCTTAGAGATTGAAAGGTGTTAGGTTTCCTTGATTTTGGAATGAATATCTAAATATAGATTTACGGGAAATGACTAAAAGTATTGGAAATACTGTTATGGTTAAATTAATCAGAACGATTGTATTGACCAAAAAGGCTGAAGTATCCTTAGACACCGAGGTTTGCAAATTAATTGGAACGATAGATAAACCTTTGAGTTCTGAAATTGAATGAAATGGTTGGAGGTGCCGAAATTTCGTGAATGGCTGAAACACCCACGAGTACTTAAATGACTGAAATACTATATATGGTTTAATTGACATGAATGATGGATATCCCGAGATTCAAAATGACTGAAATACCCCCTTGTCTGGAATAAATAAATTGCCTTTGATAAAATTCTAGAAATGCAAATAAAGCTGAAAATGACTGAAATGCTCCAAAGGGTTGAAGCATGACTCACGTACGTCAATCACTCCTGATATTAATATAAGGTTGAGAGTTTTTCCGCATAGAATATAAGTTTGACTACTCCGTGGCAAGTCCTGTTGTGAAATATGAAAGCAACCGTTCAGATATACGATACAGTTGGATGCATTAGAAGGGTTGGTTAGTACTGCAAGGTTGAGATATGTTAGATCGAATAGTTTGGAGGCTCGAAAAACTTCTGGAAATCTTAAATATTGTAAATCGTCATTTTATCATTATTGGGAAAAATTACAAAATCACCCCTGATAGTTAAATGACCAAAATGCCCTTGTTGGCCAAAGTAATCAAAATAGCCCTAAATGTATCTGATATCGTGAAAGAACTTGACATAGAAATCTCTGAATGTCTGGCTGGAAACCTGATGAGCGAATAGAATTTCCTGAGCCACTGTTTATGCCTCGTTTGTATAAATTACCAAAATGACCATGTATGATAAAATGACCATAATGCCCTTGTAGGCTTAAATTACTAAATTACTCATGATATATCTAAACTCTCAAAGATCTTGATGTATCAACTTATGAATATCTGGTTTGAACTATTAGTGCGAACCCTCTTTTAATAGGGACATCGTTTATGAAATTCGTTCAAATTGTCAAAAGTTTAATGTGTTCCCTTCCCTAAATGCCAAGTATCTCCAAGAAATAATTTGTTCCACCTAGTGTGTTCCATGTGTGCTACATTCAGTTGAATGTGTTGTGTGATTATTACATGTTAGTAAACAATCTAATGACTTAATTATGAACGATGATATGCTTGATGAAATGATGAACTGGACATATGATAACATTTTCTACCTACCCATTGTAAGTTCGCTCAATCTGTATACTTGGTATATGATTGTGCTGTGTGGTTATTTGATCTGTGATAATATTGTCTATCTGCCTGATGTAAGTAATAGTATAATCTGTTAGCTTGACCTAGGATGGCACACTCTGTTTGCATGACGAATGTTGATATCGCCTGCTCAATGGTATGCCCTATATGTGTCTAAAGACCATGAACTTTTGTTTATGATGCCTTGAATGGAATATGTCTGCCATATGTATTATGTTACTCATGTCTGAAATCTGAATACTGATTGTTATCTGGGGTATACTGTTGGGTTATGTTATGAAGTTTCTGTTGGTACAACCCTGATAAAGCTGGTAAATCCTTATGGACTCAAGGTCTCCCCTTGGGTAGGTTCCGATGCTTTAGCATGGGTAAATCCTTATGGACCTAAGACAACCCCTTAGGTGGCACATATGCCCATCGGGCCTAGGGTAAGTCCTTAAGGATGTAGTTCTGGGGGACTGCATATTTGGAGTAAGGTTGGAGGGTAGTTACTAGTAAACCATTGTATGTACTTGAACATTTGCATTGAATTGTTATGTGTTCTTATGATATGATTGATATGTATTTATGCATGTTTGATCTGCAGTTGTTGGAACACACTAGACACTAAACTCTTTGTTTATATCTTCGTAATCTATAAGCTTGTATAATTCACATTTGTTACTCGATGATTGAATAAAGAACAAGTAATGTTATTCTCAAGTACAACGTTACCCTGAAATAGCGAAAATAAAATGAAGACTGTTACTACTTGGAAGATCATGAAAATGTTTTGCCTACTATATATTTGCACGAGCTTCTAACATCTTTTGGTAGTTATGTATTATTGAGCTTTTCCAAGCTCACGTTGTTTTTACCATTGTAGGTTAAAAGAATATATCATGGTTTTATGTTTGACATCAATGTTTAGAGTTCTCTCGGCGACGCCTCTGGAGTACGATATTGTATAGTTAGTGGGCATGTATGTCATGTATTGTTTTATGATAATGTCTGTAAAATACTTTTTGAAATTTTTGTTATGTGTTTAAATGACTTCCTGAAATGGTATTTTAAATAGAAGTTGATTTTACAGTTTAATAAGTGTTTGAGGAAAAAAATGTTTTTATGTGTATTTTTACGGTGGGTCGCTCTTGTGACCCTAATGTGACTTCCTATGATCCGTTGTAACGCATAGGTAGGTCTAGGGGGTTACAGATCGTCAGCTTCCCTAATGAGAGGACACACCGTGATAAAATCGATATATGAACACCAAACTACCATAGAAATAGACAAAAATTGTGCCACGAGAGAGACGAAAATCGTGCCACAAAAGCTTACAAAAAAAACACAACAAGATGTACAAAAAGAATGAATACGGAATAAAAAAAGATTATTAGTATTTTGAAATAAAAGAAAAAATCCAAATGACGACACTAAGACCGTCTTCGAAGAATATTATTAGTATTAAAAAATGAGTAATTATTTGTTACATCGTCGGTGGTATTTTCCCCACAAGCGGACTTCTAAAGCTGCCACATGTTTCTTTTAGAGTCCTTAAACCTCTTAAATTTAAAATATAAACTCTAATCTCTAACCTCTAAAGCATAATATTTGTTCCAAAACCTTAAAACCTAATCATAAACCCTAAAACTCTAAATAACCCTAAACTCTAAGCATCTATACCTAAAAACTAAACATTTTAAGAAAACAAATTTTCCATCACCACTACTAGAAATAGAATATTTTTCCTTTGAAAATATTTCCTTAAAAACTCTAACGACAGAGAACAAATCTCTACCGTCTGATCATCCCACCCATTCGAGATTCGTAACGATGTGAAGCTTTTCCGTTTTTGTTTCCATTTTTCAAAAATCCCGCCTTTTTTCGAATTTCAAATTCCATTGAATCCTGGCTGTTCACTTAATTAAGTACAGAGCTAACGTTACTCTCTGATCAACATTTCTACCAGGAAAAAAACCCTCAACGAATCCCCAATCCGCCATGGTTGCCGATTCAAAGCTTCCGCTGCAAAGCGGCAACAACGCAAACATGAACGCCTCGAAGACCATTGAAGAGACGTACCAAAAGAAAACCCAATTAGAGCACATCCTCCTCCGGCCGGACACCTACATCGGTTCGATCGAGCAACACACCCAAAAACTATGGGTTTACGAGAACGACGAAATGATTCACCGCGAAATCAAATACGTTCCGGGACTTTACAAGATCTTCGACGAGATCTTAGTAAATGCGGCCGATAACAAGCAGCGGGATCCGTCTATGGATTGCGTCAAAGTGGTGATCGACGCGGAGGAGAACTTGATCTCCGTTTACAATAATGGAGATGGGGTTCCGATTGAAATTCATCAGGAGGAAAATGTTTATGTGCCGGAGTTGATCTTTGGCCATTTGTTGACGAGCAGTAATTACGACGATACTGTTAGGAAGACGACTGGTGGGAGAAATGGGTACGGCGCGAAGCTTGCGAATATATTTTCAACAGAGTTTGTTATCGAGACTGCTGATGGAAAGCGGCAGAAGAAGTATAAGCAGGTATTGTTTTCTTTCTTTTCTATTTTTCCCGGGTTCTTGATTTGGGAAGCAAAAACGAGGAAAATAACAGATTGAAATTTTATTCTTGTCTGCTTATTAGCTCATGTTCAAATTTTGAAATAACAGTTTCGTTTTTATGAATATATGGTTAAAATATTGCTTGCTTAAGATCAATTTTTTTCTGGGTTACTGCCTTGTCAATCCAAAAGGTGAACATATATGTGTTTGGATGTGGATCTTTTTAATTGATTGTTGATTCGAGATTTTGGACTTGTCAAGCAAAAAGTAGATAGGTTTTGTTTTAATGAGTTTATGGTTTAAAGTATTCTCAGCTTAAGTCCAATTTTCCTGGTTTATTGATTTGTAGGTTTGCTCTTGTCTGTTTATTGCTATGGTTGAAGATAGTAATGGCTTTTTTCTAATGAGGATGTGGTTTAAAATATGCTTAGCTGTTGAACTGAAATTAAATGTATAGCTTTGGTTTATTGTATCTGGTATAATAAACTAAATTTATACACGAAATTCTAATGTGAAGGTTTACTATTGGATTAATATAATGCATTTCAAACTGCTGAAATAATGTTTTTAATGGCTCTCTGTCTTTTTGAAAAAAATACCACCCAAAATTGTCTATTTCTTAATTATGTGAAATAATTTCTTTTCTAACTGCTGGCTTGATTTGTAGGTATTTACAAACAACATGGGAAATAAAACTGAGCCTGTTATAACTAAATGCAAGGAGGGTGAGAATTGGACAAAGGTTACTTTTAAGCCTGACTTGGCCAAATTTAATATGACTCACTTGGAGGAGGATGTGGTTGCATTGATGAGGAAGAGGGTGTTTGATATAGCTGGCTGTCTTGGCAAGACTGTGAAGGTTGAGTTGAATGGGAAACGGATTCCAGTGAAATCATTTCTTGATTATGTCAACCTTTACCTAAGTGCTGCCTCGAAAACTAGGACTGAACCTCTCCCAAGGTCTGTATTATTAATTTCATTAGGTGTTTGTTGAATGTGTCAATTAAAGGTTTTTTTTTTCTCATTTAAAGTTTTATTTTTTCCAGGATTCCTGAGAAGGTTAATGCTAGATGGGAAGTCTGTGTAAGTATCAGTGAAGGGCAGTTTCAGCAGGTATTTTTTCTCTCTCATTTAACCTTGTTTTTTGATTAGATTTTAAGTGTTGTTTATACTTTAAATTATACTGATGTGCATTATTTTTGCTGTACTTTCCAGGTCAGTTTTGTTAATGGGATAGCTACAATCAAGGGTGGAACTCATGTCGACTATGTCACCAATCAGATATCTAATTACGTGATGAATGCTGTAAATAAGAAGAACAAGAATGCTAATATCAAAGCACATAATGTGAAGAACCATCTGTGGGTATTTGTCAATGCTCTTATTGACAACCCTGCTTTTGATTCTCAAACTAAGGAAACTTTGACACTTCGTCAGAGCAGTTTCGGCTCTAAATGTGAACTTTCAGAAGAATTTTTGAAGAAAGGTTAGTTAACATAGCTCACTTATTTAGGAAATGGTAAGCTGTAAAGTGCTAACTAATCTGGTTCTTGGTGGTTGGTGAAATGCATTGCAGTTTCAAAGTCTGGAATTGTGGATAGTTTGCTCCAGTGGGCAGAATTCAAACATAGCAAAGATCTTAAGAAGACTGATGGAACCAAGTCGGGAAGTATTCGTGGGATCCCCAAGCTAGATGATGCTAATGATGCTGGAGGAAGGAATTCTGAAAAATGCACATTGATTTTGACCGAAGGGGATTCAGCAAAATCTCTTGCTGTAATTTCCAATTTTTTAACTTCTCCGATTCCAGTTTTTACTTTGATTCGATGTAACTATGTGAATCATTTATAACTAACAGTGTTTACTTTTTGCAGTTGGCTGGGCTCTCTGTTGTAGGCCGAAACCACTATGGCGTCTACCCCTTGAGAGGTAAACTTCTCAATGTGAGGGAAGCCAGCCATAAGCAGTTAATGGAAAATGCTGAAATTCAAAATCTTAAGCGAATTCTTGGACTCCAGCAGAACAAGGAGTATACGGATGTAAAATCCTTGAGATATGGACATTTGATGATAATGACTGATCAGGTTTAGTGCTGCTGAAGCAGTTTTCTCATGGAATTTCCTTTTTACTTACTTTGCTTGCTTGTCTTCATGCTAGTGACTGATCACCTTGCTTTTCTCACAGGATCATGATGGTTCCCATATTAAGGGTTTGCTGATCAATTTTATTCATTCCTTTTGGCCATCTCTGTTAAAAGTAAAATCTTTCATGGTTGAGTTTATAACTCCTATTGTGAAGGTAATACTGTCTAGAATTTGCATGTTGAATATCTTGCAGCAAGCCTTCTTGTTATTTATGCTTTTGCTTTTGGCACAGGCTTCTCGCATGGTCAACAAAAAGGACAGAAATGGGAAGGAAGAGATATCATTTTATTCCATGCCTGAGTACCAATCTTGGAAGGAAAGTTTGGGTGGTAATACAAAGGGCTGGACCATTAAGTATTACAAGGTTTGTGGTTTAAGCAGGACTGATTTCCTGTCTACTGGTTTCTGGTTTTGTACCTTTCTTTCCTAACATGATCATTTTGTTGTAGGGGTTGGGAACAAGCACTGCAGCTGAAGGGAAGGATTACTTTAAAGATATTGATAAGCACAAGAAAGAATTTGTATGGGAAGGTCATCAGGATGGGGATGCCATCGAGCTTGCATTTAGTAAGAAGAAGATAGAAGCAAGGAAGAATTGGTTGAGACAGTTTGAGGTCTTATTTTTTATGTTAACTTTAAATGTATTTATTCTAGAGAATCTAATTTTTTAGCTTCTTGATGAAATTTTCTTAATTTTTTGTATTGCAGCCTGGCACGCACCTTGATCACAAGGAGAAGCTCATCAATTATAGCGATTTCATTAATAAGGAACTTATTCTGTTTTCCATAGCTGATCTTCAAAGGTCGATTCCTTCTATGGTTGATGGCCTGAAGCCTGGTCAGAGGAAAATCCTTTTCTGCGCCTTTAAAAGAAATTTTGTAAAAGAGGCAAAGGTTTCTCAATTTTCAGGTTATGTTTCTGAGCATTCTGCTTACCATCATGGTGAGCAGAGTCTTATGAGTACCATTGTTGGAATGGCTCAAGATTTTGTGGGTAGTAACAACGTCAACCTTCTTCGTCCAAATGGTCAATTTGGTACTCGTAACCAGGTTAGTTGATGTTCATCTCGGTTGTGACAACTGTATCAATTCAGGCCAACACATCAATAGCTTTACTATATTCTCCACTAATACAAAGTCTGTTGCTTTCACAGGGTGGCAAAGATGCTGCAAGTGCTAGGTACATATTTACCAGTCTTTCTCCCATTACCCGATACCTGTTCCCTAAGGAAGATGATGGTCTGCTCGATTACTTGAATGAAGATGGTCAATCCATTGAACCTTCCTGGTAAATACAAGGTCACAGTAACAATACTTTGCATCGGA
Source organism: Hibiscus trionum (assembly GCA_030270665.1). Taxonomy (NCBI): domain Eukaryota; kingdom Viridiplantae; phylum Streptophyta; class Magnoliopsida; order Malvales; family Malvaceae; genus Hibiscus; species Hibiscus trionum. The sequence goes on along the minus strand of BSYR01000017.1, from coordinate 57,934,213 downwards.
ACAGCATATGCATAAAATTAATCCCGTCTGAATTTTTAGGTATGTACCTATCATACCGATGGTTCTCGTCAATGGAAGTGAAGGAATTGGAACAGGGTGGAGCTCTTTCATTCCAAACTACAATCCAAGAGACATAGTGGCAAATGTTAGGCGCTTGCTGAATGATGAACCAATGGTGCCCATGCATCCATGGTACAGAAGTTTCAAAGGGACTATTGAGCGGACTGCATCAAAGGAATCTGGTGTCACCTACACTATAACTGGAACAATAGAGGAGGTTAATGAGACCACGCTTAAAATAAAGGAACTTCCAATACGTAGATGGACTCAAGATTACAAGGAATTTTTGGAATCTATCATTACCTCAAATGATTCATTCATCAAGGTAGTTTCTGGTACTTACAAGTCACAATTACAAATGACAGTTTCTATTTGTTAATTTATCTTTACAACTTTGTTCTCATAAAGTTGTATGTGGCTTGTAGGAATTTAAACAATTCAGTGATGATAAAACTGTTGACTTTGAGGTCATCATGACTGTTGAGAACATGATGTTGGCCAAGCAAGAGGGGTTGCTTAAGAAGTTTAAGCTAACAACAACGGTTAGCACAAGCAACATGCACCTGTTTGATTTGAGAGGGGTGATTAAGAAATATGACACCCCGGAGGAAAGTATGTGCTAAACTCTCCCTATTTTTTAGTAGTAATAACTAATAATAATGTTTAAAATGTTGCAACACTGACCTTAATTTGTGTAAATGCAGTTCTTGAAGAATTTTTTCACCTGAGGCTTGAATTTTATGTGAAACGCAGGGTATGGTCACTAGAGTTTGTTTTGAGTTGATTGAAATGTTTAAATAGAGATATTGCTTTTAAAAAACCCATTATTTGCTGCAGAAACATGTGTTGGACACTCTTGAACTGGAGCTGTTGAAAATGGATAACAAAGTTAGGTTTATTCTTGATGTTGTTAAGGGGGATATCATTGTGAACAACAGAAAGAGAGCTGATCTATTCCTTGAGCTGAAAGAGAAAGGCTTTACTCCTTTCCCAAAGAAGAAGAACGCAGCTGAAATAACCGTGGCTGGGGATATTGACGGAGAGGAACCTGAGGAGAACTCTGAGGTTAGCCCTGCAGCAAATAAGGAGAGCGATTATGACTATTTGTTGTTGATGGCAATCGGTACTCTGACCCTGGAGAAGGTTCGCGAACTTATTTCTGATAAAGATAAAGTCGAGCACGAGGTTGAATATTGGAGGAAATCAACTCCGAATTCTTTATGGCTGAAAGATCTTGATGAACTTGAGAAACGGCTAGATGTACGGACCCTGTACTAGTTTTCTTTTAAATTGATTTCTTCTTGTATACAAGTGTTCTAACTAACATGGTACATTCTGTTTTGTTTAATCAGGAGCAAGATAAAGCTGATCAGGAAGCAGAAGAACAACATGGTAACGACAGAGCGAAGAATGGAGCTGGCAAGAAGGCTGTGAGACAAGCATCTAAAAACCCAAGGAAGCCAACTAAGAAAGACCATGCAGTTTCGGAAGCCTCAGATGTTTCACCCAGTTCAATGGAAACAGGTTAGCTTGTGATTCTAATTTCTATTCCTTTTTTATTCTGAACATTTAGCTGTTGTAATAGTGTTTGACATTCATGTCTGATGTTGGTATGAGAAATAGTGTATGTTACACTGACATGGAAATTGATAATGTTTTTCTTCCCCTTGGTTTAACCAGAAAATGTTCCTGCTGCTGTTGTGAAACCCAAAGGCCGAGGTGGTGCAAAAAAGTCCAAGGTCTGGTTCTTGTTTTTGTATTGTTTTATATACACAAACATAATGTATTTGTATATACTGACTTTCTCAAGCCTGGTTTATCAACTGATTAGTTTTTGTTACCTCCATGTTTATTCACAGGATGACAGTGATGACGACGACGACGACTTTGATATTCCCGATCTAAGGGAGCGTCTAGCCAAGCACAATATAGATTCCTCTCCTGATCATTCTGCTGGTATGTTTTATCCTAAACTTAGTTGATATGTTCATTACCTCGAAACGGAAATGCTTTTGATAATGCAATGGCTGTATCATCATATTTTTCAGATATGGAAACTGAAGTGGCCAATGCACCTGCTGGAAAGAAAGAACGTAGCAAAAAAGCAGCTGCTGCTAAGAAGAACCCTGTCATATCTCTCTCAGAGATTTCCGAAAGCATAGGCGAAATCAACATCAGTGACGAAGATGTGGAGGTTGCAGCAGCACCAGCCAAGAAAGGGGGACGTAAACCTGCTGCAAATTCAAAAGCTGGTAAGCCACCAGCTGTGGCGGCAAGGAAGAGAGCCCCAGCTGCAGCAGGGAAGCAACAACAAAAGCTTTTAACTCAAATGCTGAAGCCTGCATCTGTGGCAGAAAGTTCGGGGATATCACCGGAGAAGAAAGTGAGGAAAATGAGGGCGTCTCCGTTTAACAAGAAGAGCGGTTCCATCTTGGGCAAGGCAAACGCTTCTTCACTGTCTTCGATGGCGGAAATCGACACCGATGAAGAAGATGAAGAAGATGAAGAAGTGGCTGTGGTTGTTGAACCGAAATCCAGACCCCAAAGGGTTAACAGGACGAAGAAAACTTATGTTATTAGTGATTCAGAGACCGAGGAGGATGCTGTTGAGTATTCGGATTTCGAGGAAGATGAAGATTGATAAACTGATTGTTTTCTTCACTAACTAGTATGTCGTAATTGTATAAATCTGCTAACGTTTGGCTTGTTGATTTGTTTATCATGACTCTGAAATGATTGTTCTTTGTTCTGCTTAAGAACATGCATGATTCCGATGTTTTTGTACTAGGTTTGCTTCATGTTTCTCTAGTGCCAGATTTGATAACCAATTTAATGGAATGACGGAACCCGGCTTAATCTAATAACTCTGTTTTTCCTAAGGGTGTAATCTCGATGAGTCGAGCTCGAATTGTAAGAAGCTCGAGCTTGAGCATGGATGCTTGGCTCAAGTTTGATTGAGTTTTACTCTTAAATTTCGAGCTTGATTCGGCTTAAATTTTGGCTCAAGTTTGTTTCTCTTGTCTGCCTCCATGTTCTATTATTTGTATCCACACTTGAGTTCTACTATGGTTTGAATCTTTTGTATGTTGATAAAAAAAATGGGTTCGAATAGGTTCCGAAGTTATTCGAGTCAAGCATTAGGGTTGTTGAATTCAGAACACTCTATAGCTGGAGCTTGTGAGTTCATGTGTTTAGTTTTTATTACTAGTTCTTCCCTTCTGTGTGTTATTACCTATGAGAGCCAACATTTCCAAGCAATTTACTAAAATTTTACATTGGCAAGGTGAGGGAACTGGACTTTAGTATCCTTGAACCTTCCCAAAGATAAACATTGGATTTTTAAAATTGAACTCAACCTTGATTGCGCTTATAGAACCTTATAAAGCCGGTCGTGTAGCAAAAGGATATAATTAGTAACCTACCCTTGATTTTGGCTCCACATTCATTCACCCTTGTGACTAAACATGGCACATTTTTATGAAACAACCCTTTGGCTTTCTGGATTCTGAATGTCCAAGTTATGTAAAATTGCATAAGCTGCATTTTATAATTTGGGTGTTTAATTTTTAAAAAATGATTTTGAAATCAAAAGTGGGAATAACTTAGTTGGGAGAACGTCAAACTGAACATCTAAAGTAGAAGATTATATTGTTGCATTTAATATGAAATTTTTTGTAACCCCTAGACCCGCCTATGCGTTAATACGGATCTTAGGAAGTCACGTTAGGGTTACCGAAGCGACCCACAATAAAATTTCAAATAAACAAGTTTGCTGAACCATTTGAAATCATAAATCAAGTTTTGAATTAAAATACAATTTCATAAAAACATTTTTGACAATGAAACAAAACTATGATACAAATTATTAATACAAATTTCGGACCCGAATACAAATCAAAACGTGACATACGTGCCCCCTAATTATACAGATACCATACTCTGCAAGAAAGCCGAAGAAACTCCCATACCGACATTGATAACTGCAACATGGTCGATCTTTTAACCTGTAATGGTAAAAACAACATGAGCTTCGGAAAGCTCAGTAATACAGACTACCCAAGGATGCTAAAAGAACAAATAGGTAAAATGGCAAGCTTGACAATGTGATGATGAACTGGACAATGATAAACTCAAATTACGATTCGATATTTCAGTGAAGCAATATATCAGAAGGTAACAGAGTTGTTCTTTATTCGATCACTCGAACCTTAGGAGGTAAGTCTAAAGCCGAAGATTCAAAAGGGATCAGGATTATAGAAGTTGAGTCAAAGAGTTTAGGGCGGTTCATTAAGTGCAGATTAGAAGTATGCTGAGTGTTCCAGACTTGGATACATTAATTCAGAAGGGTAGACTTCAGAAGAGGTCAGGAAGTTTTTGTTTTTATTAATTTACTTAAGTACCCTCCAACTGTACGTCAATATGCAGAAACCCAGAATAGTATCCAGAAAGGCTTACCCTAGGCTCGTCGGGCGTAGGAGCTTACCTAAGGGAATGCCTTAGGTCCAGAAAGACTTACCCTAGGCCCATCGGGCGTAGAAGTTTAGGTCCAAAAGGGCTTACCAGCGCTGAGCCTACAGAACTTCATTTATATCCCAGATAATACACCCTAGATGAATTTAGTTTATAAAAGAAGGTGGTAATACCAGAAGATATTTATCCGATCTATTTTTTTATACTAGAAGACAAATGTCAGATTTATTATTATTATTATTATTATTATTATTATTATTATTATTATTATTACTACGTATTCAAAGTCATGTATCAGATATATTTTCATATCAGAGGATACAAGCCATGAATTGTTTTCTTTTCGAATAACAATGTCATACTTTTGAATTTTAGGAAGATAGTGTTTTGGTTTAGAACATAGAGTATTTACGGATACATGGTACGTGCCTTACGGCTCAATTTATTTTTCAGAAACACCCGATAAGTATCAGAAAGAGACATTCGACAATCTTTGGACATATTTCAGAACGAGGTCCCTACGAATAGGGGAGTTCGATAAAACGACTTGGACCAAACATCGAAAGTTGATACATCATGATTATCGAGATTTCAGATATATTGTGAACGAATCAAACGTTACAACTTACGAGGGTATTATGGTCGTTTTGACCTTCATGGGTAATTTGATAATTTAAACAAACCAAGCATAAGCAACGATACACATAATTCAAGAATTCGAGTTGCTCTTCAGGTTTCCGAGTCCCTTGAACTGGTCAGAACCCAACAATGCCATGTTTATTATTTAACCAGATAGGTATGCCTTAAACATTTGTTTCGCAGAACTAACCACAACGTACAACCAAAAGTAGTTCACCTTCACCAATCGCCCACTAAACTTATTACCAAGAATCGAGCATATATTCGAACGGTATTTTCCAAGTATTCGAACATGTGCATTGCACTTGAACTCATTTCAAAACATCGAATGTGCCTTATGAGAACAGATCTCTCTTACTATTAACTATGTACTTTCTCCCAATAAATTGTACGCCTTCATATGATGTTCCTCTAATATCATCTTAGTATCAGAAACGACCAACAGACACGGGTCGTATATTACCACTTTTTGTTTGAGCCATTACATGATTGGCTTTATTTGAAGTTCTCAATTCCATGTCTTAGAAATATTCTCAATCCTTATAATATCCGAGGGTATTTCAGACATTTAAGTTCAGAGTCTCCCGGTCCTTCCAACTATTCATTCATTTAAGTTCTCGAGGGTAAAACCATCATTTTGATTAATTTGGCATTTGGTGCTGAGGATAGATTATTCTTTTTGGTCATTATGGATATTATGATCAATCCAACATCATCAGTATTTCCAAACATTTTAGTCATTTCAATCAATTCAGCAATTTACGCAACTTTGACTAATTCAACATATAAATATTTTCTCGCAAATGTCTTCAGAGATTTATTCAATTCCAATTAGAATCTGAGCAATTTACAATCTCAAAGGCGAAGCCTCGTTATTATAACTTCCCAAACCAGTTTCAAGATTTTCAGAAGAATTAGTTGATATACCAGATCTAGTGTAGATTCTTAGACCACTTTCATTGATAGGGGTCTTTTAGTCATTTTCATACATCAAGGGCATTTTCGTAATTCATTAGCCAACATAGTCATATTTGGAGATCAACCGTTTTTATTAATCGCTTACTAAACTCGGAAGTCCTTTCGATTTATCAAACCTCTTATTTGAATATATGCCTTGACCACTAATATGCTTATTTCTTAATTGATCGACATTAGCAGAATTAATCATATGCTCAATCATGGTCGTGCAAGCATTAACCGAATACCAACAAGTTTTGAAAGCATGTAGAAGGTAGTAATGTATTACCTTAACTCCGAGCTACATCGATCGATTTATGATACCCCAATTGATCGCACTCGAACCAGAATTCGACGTCCCTCAACATCTTGCATTCAAGAAACCGAGAATACCTTTAATTACACAAATCTCAAGATCAGACCTTATTCACAAAGCTCTTAACCAATTAATTAAACACATAAGCACTCTCGGGTTCAAGGTTATATTCGGAGGCTTTCGGGTCAGAATTTTGCAAAACTGGCTTCAAAATCGAACTCAGGACATCGAAAAACATAAGACAAGAGTTTTCGGAAAAGTTAACTTTTTGGTCAACGATCAAAGTCAACGTTGACGTCAGCAGGTCAACGGGGTCAGAGTCAACGCTGGCGTCAACAAGTCAACTGAGTTGACTTGGGCTGACTCAGACGAGTTGACTCGGGTTGACAGGGCGGGTCGGACTCGGATTTGGGTCGGACAAAAACGGGTCGAGTCGGGCGAATTGGGTCAGGGCTTAGCTGGGCTGAGCCGGTTTGGGTTTTGAGCTTCAACCGAAATGGGTTTGGACCGATTTTTCTTACCCCTAATAGAACGACCGTCAGACGGTCGCCGAAATGTCGCAGGAACGCCGATTTTGCTTGAAAAAGAAGACGCATCAGCACCACAACTCAACAATAACACCCAAACACTGAAAATCTATCGGAATCATATCGATTCTTACTCGAAATGCCAAGGGACGGCTGAAGAGTGACGTAGCTCCGACGAAGTCCTTATCAGAGTCAGACAGACAAGCAACCGACTGGGTTTTGCACGGCTTGACGCATGGAGCTCGACCGTACCGACGGTGAGGTGAAACGATGGCGGCACGATTGAAAAAGGGGGGGGGGGGGCAAATGCGACCAAACTCGCCTAACCTTCGGCTTGGTTTTAGCTGCAGACGGCGGCACGGGAGCGCGCGTGACTGATGGCAGAGGGCTCGGAGCGACGAGGCACTTTCGCCGGTGTAGGCGGTGGTGTATGTCGGACAACGGTGTGGATGGTTGCGGGTTGTCGGACTTTGGGAAGGTGGGTTTCGGTAAAAGAGAAAAAGATGGGTTTTGAGATTCAAAATGGACGAGGTAATTAGACGTGGGTAGGTGGAAGGTCAGATCCAATTTTTATTATATTTGATATAACCGTACCATTTGTTTAAGATTAATTTGTGGTAATGTATAACTAAGTTATCCCTTATCCCAAATGGTTAAAATGCAACCCTTTAACAATTAAGGTTGCGAGTTCGATTCCCCTTGGTTGCAATTTCCTTTTTTTTAAACTTCCAAAAACTTTGGATGTGACACTTTTAATAATAATTTCATTTAAGAGGATTCTTTGATTATTTAACTCATTTAATAAGATTAATTCTTATATTGAATTGTTTAAGTGTTTAGGGTTTTATGGTTTTTTGTTTAAGGTTTTGAGTTTTATGTTTTTAGTGTTTAGGGTTTGATGTTTGATGTTTGGGGTTTTTATTGTTTTAGAGATTAAATGAGTTAAATATTCATATAGTCCTCATAAATGAGACTCTTATTAAAAATTTCATATTAAATGCAACAATAGAATTTTCTACTTAATTAATGTTACTAGATACACCTTAACCTATGCCCTAAGGTATTTGTTAGACAAATGCTTTATCATATTAAATGTGAGTCGTTCCAAAACTAATATGGCATGTGCAAGTGCTCAATTTAATTTAAACATTTTCTATTTATTTTAAACGAATACAATCATGCTAAAAAATAAATATAATCATATTCATTTAAGGAAAATTCTACAACTCTCGTCGAACATCACTAATGCTGTACATCACTAAACATCATTAAATTGATTAATAAAAATTAAAAATTTTAAAGACTCAACATACAATTAATAATTATTTAAAATAAAATTTTAATTAAATTATTTTAAGATATATTATATTTTTGAATCTTTATTTTCAAATAATTAAAAATTATACCATAAGCCTTTCCTACCACCTAGGATGTGGGCCTAACCAATAAATTTTTTACTTGTCATTTAATTTTTACATGTCAGCATTTTATTCCAATCATATTTAATTTTTAACCTTAGATATTAAACAGAAAAAGGTAAAAAAATTTAAAAAAAAAACAATAATTCCTCCCCGTCTCTATCCAAACCCTCCATTATCTTACTACAATTGCTTGCCGCCGGTCAAAACTTAAAGAAGAAAAACAATTTTGATTGCGAACCAAAGATCCCAAACACTAACTATTAGAACATAAAGATCTCGCATGAAGATTAAAGTGGCAAACTATACATGCTGCAACAAAAAATAACCAAAACTGATAAAAGAATAACCAATGGAATTCAGGTTTTAATTTGAGAATTTGAGTTTTAATTTGGGAATTAAGGTTCTGATTTGAGAATTTGTGATGGACTATTGTTGACATTTGATCCAATTATTTGAAAATACAGATTAAAAATAGAATACATATAAAAATAATTTAATTAAAATTATATTTCAAATAATTATTAATTTTATGTTGAGTCATTGAAAATTTTAATACTTATTAATCAATTTAATGTTGTTCAGTATTAGTAATAGTTAACGGTGTTCAACGCACGTGGTAGACATCCTTAAATTGAGTAAGAAAATAGTAAAATGAAGGTAATAGAAAATGTTTATGAATATTTAATCTAAAAACTGAATAACTACTGTATTTCCCGCCAATAAAGAGAGAGGGAGCGAGCGAGCGAACAAGCTATACACTCAGTTTTCAGCTTGGGCGAGTCTCGACTCAGTTTTCCGTCTTTTGGTTTCTCTCAATCAGTTTCCTAATTTGTTAATCTCTGAATCCCAAATTATTACCCGATTCATTCAACATCTGAACCAGCAAAACCCTAGATCTCTTCACAGACATGGCGAATCCGATCCTCAGCCGAAAGAGGTTTATTTTTCTGCTTTTGGTGTAATTTATACTGGTTTGAAATGGCAATTTCACTTGAATCTTTTGTTTGCTTGGTTTAAATTGGGTGGAATTTATGGGTGAAGATGAACCGATAGAGATTGTGCCAAATATGCGAATGGATCCTCTCAATTTCGTCTGTGTAATCTTCAAATCCGTTTGTCCTATCCTTTTTCTTATATATATAAGATAATTTGATTGATTGGTTTTTGATTTTGATGAGATGACATGGTGATTTATGTCCATTTTGGCCTCCTCATTGGTGGATGTCGGTTAGTCACCTTCGTCTCCATTCTTTAATAATGTTACTTTTGTTGTCCGAATTGAATCAGAGTTTTTAGTTTGTGAAACTTGATTTGGTGCTAATGTTTCGGCATTTCGCGCATTTCATTTATCTAGTGTCATGATTCTATAACCAATTTAATAAAATGATGGAATCCTTGAAATGTTTCCCGGCTTAATCCAATAGCTTTGTTTTTCCCATGGATGTAACCAAGATGAACATAGCTTGATTTGAGATTGGAGCTCAGATGCTTGGCTCTAGTTTGATTGAGAACATTCGATAGCTCGAGCTTGTGAGCACGTGTGTTTAGTTTAAATTACTAATTCTGCCTTTTGTGTTGTTACCAATGGGAATCAACATTTTCAAGCAATTTTACTAATGTTTTACATCAGCAAGGAGAGGAAACATGTTTTTATATAGAAATGTCCATTAAACTTGATTGTTTGGGGAACATGTATGGTTTGAGTAGGGATTTAGAAGTTGAGAATAAGCTATACTACTGGTCAGGGGATATTATGTTTATGGTTCTATGCATATGTTCTAACGTTTCTTCCGATTTGTTGTTGTGGACTAGAAATTTTCACTCGGGTTTTGGGAGGAGAATGAGAATCTCAAGGGACATTTTCAGGTGCAGCCATGTCTTTGATCAGTAAGCCTTGCATGACATTTTCTTACCATTCTACCTAATGAATATTGATTTCTTACAAGGTTTCTTGCATGACAAAGTATTTATGAAACAACCCTTTGGCTTTGTAGATATTCTCAGGTTTCAAGTTTTTTTAAAACTTAGAAGCGTCATTTGAACCCTTACTAAATTAATATTTAGCTTTTTAAGCAAATGCGGGGATAACTCAGTTGGGAGAGCGTCAGACTGAAGATCTGAAGTTCACGTGTTCGATCCACGTTCACCGCATATATCTTTTGATTCCATTTTCATCCTTTTTAATGAGAGTTTGATCATTTTGCTGTGATTTTGATGTAATGGCAGGATGATGACCCTACTGACTCCACTGAGCCTGTCTGGTAAATTTATCTTTACACTTCCTATTACATTGCATAACAGTGCATTCCAGTAGTAATTTTTGCCTATTGAGTCTTATCTCGGTTGTAAATGCTACCGTTGACACGATGGGTTCCTGCGTGTTTAGGCCAACATTCTCCACTTTAATTAGGTGTTTGGGGGTTACGAGTAGTTTATTGCAAGTGATTTCATTGGAGAGTAACTTATTCTGTTTTCTGTGGCTGATCTTCAAAGGTTGATTCCTTCTATGGTTGGTGGCCCGAAGGCCGGTCAAAGGAAGACTCTTTTCTGTGCTTTTAAGAAGAATTTTGTGGAGGCGGGAGAGCTTTATTGGAATGGCACAAGATTTTGCTGGCATTGACATGGTTAGTGTTAATCTTGGTTATGAAAGATGAATTAATTTATGCTATCGTATCAATATCATTACTACACTTTTCTCCACTTATGCAAAACCTGCTGCTTTTACATTTCACAGGGCGGCAGAGATATTGGAATACCGTGGCACTTGTATACCATTCTTTCTCCCATTGCTCAATATCTATTGAATTATATGTATTCACACTTGAGTTATACTTTGATTTGAATTTTCTGGATATTGATTAAAAGAAAAGGTCTTATTAGGCTCCGAAATTAATCGAGTGAAACATTAGAGTTGTCGAATTCAGAACACTCGATAGCTCGAGCTTGTGAGAACATACGTTTAGTTTATATTACTAATTATGCCTTCTAGGGAAAAGGAGAGCATGTAACAGGGTGGATTGCCAAGCTGCAATGATTCTAAAAAATAACAATAGATATGTCAACACTGGTGAGCCAATAATTGGATTGGTTCCTGGCGTTGAAGTTGGTGACGAGTTTCAGTACTTTATTGAGCTTAATATTGTTGGCTTGCATCGCAAACCTCTAAATGGTATAGATTATGCAAAGCAAGGTAAAAAGAGCGTTGCTACCAGTATTGTAGCAACGAGGGACTATGAGGATGACTTGGGTAACTCGAATGTCTTGACGTACATGGGCGAGGGAGGAAATGTGATGCAGAATGATAAGCAACCCGAGGACCAGAAGCTTGAAAATGGAAACCTAGCTTTGACAAATAGCGTTGTTGCGAAGAATCCGATGAGGGTGATTCGACACTGATTCAGACTCCACATTCAAATTCTCCACAAGATGTGCCGGAAAGTGGTTTCACCATCGACTCGGCACGGTTCGGCAATATGGGGAGGTTCATAAACCATAGCTGTTCACCAAATTTGTATGCACAAAATGTCCTGTATGAATACAATTACATGGTGGATCGGGTTAATGACCAGAATGGTAATGTAAGAAAGAAAATTTGCCATTGTGGCTCTTCAAACTGCACTGGTAGGATTTGAGGGTGTGTGCAATGTGCATGCTTTTGAATATAAAAAAGTTTTAATTCTGTGCAATTATACGTATGAATTCCTTCACTTTTACATATGATGGATTTGAAATTAGGGAAGCTCTTGTGTTGGGTTAGATTTTTGATCGATTCAAAAAAGCACAGCTTTGATCTAATTCGAACCCGATTCAAATTTTAAGATAAAATTTTGATTTTTATCCAATCGGATCTGATATAAATAAAAAATTTCCTCTATTTTTATTCAATCAAATAGAGAGAAAATTGAAATATATATAGATAGAGCATTATAACAGTTAGTCCCTTTGTATTCAAATTTTAAGAAATACCCAATAATTTTTAATCGGGTTGACGTGTCAATGGATTAAATAGTTCAGACCGGATATTTTTGACCACCACTAACCACAATCACCACAGTCGCACATGACACATGATGCACAAAACTTTCTAAATTGGCCAAAAACCTCATTTGAGAGCACTGGTGAGATTCGTGATCGTCGAGAAAATAAAAATATGGGAAGGAAGTTCTCCGTCGGCGGAAACTGGAAATGCGTGAGTTTTTTCTTGGCATTTTTCATTTATTTTTTTAAATTTTCTGGGTGAGAATTTCGATACCTTGATCAGGGCCGTCTCGGATATTTTCGAGGCCCTGAGCAAAAATATAAAACAAAAATATTCATCTATTTGAATTATTAATTTAAATTTTTATTAATTAATCAGAGAAATATGATTAAACTCTTTTAATTCATTATTTTTCATTGTTTTGTTAAGAAATCACCTTAAACACAATTAAAACAAGATAGTGCAACTAATAAGTTACAAGATTGTCACTTGAAAAAATTCATCCGTCGAGCATTTTTCGATGCAAATTCATCAATCAAGTCCTCATAAACAACTTCATCCAAAACACCATTCTCGATTGCCACCAAAGCTAGTCTTTCTTGTGACATAGAACTACGCATGCAAGATTTGAGTAACTTTAACTTTGAAAAATTTCTTTCGGCTGTTGCAACTGTCACAGGAATAGTTAACAATATCCTATATGCAATAATTGCATTAGGAAAATAATCAACACATTTTAAAAACTTAAAAATATCATGAGCCCCCAACTTTTCTTTAGGCAAAAATTCTTGGAGTAACTTTAACTCGACATATAAGTCATAACCATAAATATCACATTTATCATCATTCTTAAGTGCATCTTCCAGACCACTACAATAAAACATTAAACTCGAATCTAGTGAATGTAATGCATCAGAACAAAATAAAAAAACCAAATATATTCTCTCATAATTTGTTTGCTTTTTCTTATCATTTTTCTAATCTCTGCTGACTTCCAATCTGCAAATTTTTAATTTCATTTCCATACATGTAATAAAAACGTACTAGTATATGAATATGCAGTTTCAAATATCCCGGGAAAATTTTCCCAAATTTTTTAATAAAAAAATTAAGATTTAAATTTTCGACGGAATATATGTAATCCATCGGAAACTAAAAAATTCAGATTTTGGAGGGAATGAAAAAAAATCAGGGAAATTTTCCCTCTTTTTTTAAAAAAATAGTATTTAAATTTTTCGACGGATTTTAAATATTCCGTCGGTAATTTACTGACGGATTTTAAATATTCTGTCAGTAATTTACTAACGGATTTCCGTCATAAATTTTCTGACGGATTTTCGTCATAAATTTTCTGACGAATTACTACATTTCGTCAGAAATATAAGTGTTTTTTTGACTACTCTTTCCCGTTAGAAATTTAGTTACTAAAACCAAATTCCCTCACAAAGTCCGTCGCAAATTCCGTTTTTCTGACAATTGCTTGATCAATGATACAATTAAAATAATTAATTCTAAAAGACTCATAGGCACATTGTGAACTCTCATCATCTAAATTCTCATTAAATTATTTTTTTTATTTGACGCCTTTGAGAAAAATGGATCAACTTTCATATCAATTGCAAGTTTCTTAGCAACTTCAACCGCATTAGAAAATCTATTCTCTCTATACTCCTTAAAAAATAAAATCAATTTTTCACATTTTCAATGGCAATAGAAACAAACATATCTTTCGATTGTAATTTTTTACTAATCGAGTTGACATCATATAATAAATCATACCAAATGACAATAGCTACTATAAACTCAAAATCACCAAGCTCATTATTGGCTAAAGATTTAGCTTCGCTTCTAATTTTAGAATCGTTATCACTGTCAGCAACCTCAAGCAAAGCTTTCCTAACATCTGAAATCTAAAATCGTATTACTTTTACACTATCAACACGACTCTCCCAACGAGTAGAAGACAATGATTTAAGAGTTAAATCCTTTTCGTTTTTAAAAAAAAATTGTCATCTCTTTGTGAAATTTGCAAATATAGTGTAAATACGTTGAAGAACACCAAAAAAACCCCTAGCTTTTCCAGAATTATTTGTAAGCCCCTAGACCCGCCTATGCGTCATAACGGATCCTAGGAAGTCACATTAGGGTCACAAGAGCGACCCACAGTAAAATACACATAAAAACATTTTATTTCTTCAAAACACTTATTAAACTGTAAAAAAATCATCTTCTATTTAAAATACCATTTCGGGAAATCATTTAAATACATAACAGTAATTGCAGAAAGTGCTTTACAAATACTTTCATAAAACCATACATGACATACATGCCCACTAACTATGCAGTACCGTACTCCAAAAGCAACGCCGAGAGAACTCCTAACACTGATGTCAAACGTTATACCATGATATATTCCTTTAACCTGCGATGGTAAAAACAACGTGAGCTTGGAAAAGCTCAGTAATACAAAACTACCAAAAGATGCTATAAGCTTATGCAGATATATGGTAGGCATAACATTTTCATGATGCTCCACGCAGTAACGGTCTTCATTTCTTTTTCGATATTTCAGGGTAACGTTATACTTGAGAATAACGGTACTTGTTCTTTATTCAATTATCGAGACTTAGACATGATTTATAGGCTATTAATGTACGGAGGTGGAATTAGAGAGTTCGGTTCCTAGTGTGTTCCAACAGTGTAAGTAAAACATATACAACAACTGTATAATATACATTTCCAATTCAAAATATAAAGTTCAAGTAATCATACGGTACGGTTAAATCTTTTATCTACCCTCCAACCACACTCCAAGAGGCAGTTCCCCAAAACTGCGTCAAAGGCGTTAACCAGTGCCCAATGAGCATAGGTGCCATCCTAAGGGATTACCTTAGGAACGGTACGGTATGGTAGGTATTACCCTAGCCGAAGCATAGGAACCTGTAACGGTAAAGGAATTACCAGCTGGACCAGGGCTGAACCTACGGTCACTTCATATTCTATCCCAAGTACCCCAGTAACAATCTATGTAACGGTTCGATTAATCAATAGATGTATTTTTAGTAATACATTATCCATATAACATGTTGGTCTATCAGGTACATATGCATATATCAAAAATACAGTACGGTCATGTTTAATTATAAAACATGTCATGTTCATGTGAGTTCAAGTATTCTATCATGTGCACATAATCGATATTATAACATGTAAATCAGTATGCAAAAACAATCGTGTAGCACACCTGGAACACACTAGGTGGAATAGTTTATTTCATTGGAGATACTTGGCATTTACGGAAGAGAACATATTAACTTTTGACGAATTGAACGGATCTTTGAAACAAGGCCCTTATTAAAAGAGGGGTTTGTACTAACGATTCAAACCAGATAGTCAGGAGATGATACATCAAGATCTTGAGAGTTTAGGCATATCATGAGTGATTTAGCCAGTTAAGCCTACCAGGGGCATTATGATCATTTTATCATACACTGCATTTTGGTAATTTATACTAACATGGCGTAAACAGTGGCTCAGAAATTCTATTTTGCTCATCCAGTTTCCAACCAGGCATTTAGGGATTTCTACGTCAAGATCTTTCATGATATCAGATACATTCAAGGCTATTTTGATTACTTGGGCCAACGAGGGCATTTTGGTCATTTAACTATCAGGGGTGATTTGTAATTTAGCCCAATAATGATGAAATGACGATTTGCAATATTTAAGATTCCCAGAAGTTTATCGGGCCTCCAAAACCATTCGAACTAACATATTCCAACCTTGCAATACTAACCAACGCTTCTGATGCATTCAACTGTATCGTATATCTGAACGATTGCTTTCATACTTCACCACAAGATTTTCCACGGAGTAGTCAATCTTATATTCTGTGCGGAGAAACTTCCAACCTTACATTAATATCAGGAGTGATTGACGTACGTAAGTCACGCTTCAACCCTTGAGGGCATTTCAGTCATTTTCAGCTTTATTAGCATTTCTAGAATTTCATCAAAGGTAAATTTACTTATTCCAGTCAAAAGGGGGTATTTCAGTCATTCTGAAGCTCGGAATATCCATCATTTCTGTCAATTGAACCATTTATAGCATTTCAATCGCTTAAGTACCCATGGGTGTTTCAGCCATCCAAGAAATCTCAGCACCTCAAATCACTTCATTTATTTCAGAACTCAAAGGTTTATCCATTGATTTGGTTGATTTGTAAACCACGGTGTCCGATGATACTTCAGCCCTTTTTGCTCAATAAGATCATTCCGATTAGTTTAACCATATCATTATTTCCAGTACTTTTAGTCATTTCAGTAAATTCTGAATTTTGAGTCACTTGCTTAATTCGTGGGTATGAATAAATTCCTCCGAATCTATAGTCGAAGATTCATTCCAAAACCAAGGAGACCTAACACCTTACCATAGCTTTCCAAGTAGTTCGAGGTTTTCAGATGAATCATGTTGTTTTTACCATATTTAGCGTAGATTTCTAGATCGCTTCTGATTTCAATGGTATTTTAGCCATTCACAGACCTTGAGGGCATTTTCGCAATTTCATATCCAAATATTTTTCACATTTTATCATTTGACACTAGTAGTCGAATTTGGAGATTAATTGTCTTATTAAATACTTATTGAACTCCAGATCCTTCTGATTTATTGACCTTCTTATTCGAGCATTGCAATCTTATCTAGAATATCATACTCATTTCCATATTCGGTTTAACTTGAGCAAAATTAACAGTACTTATCATCATTTTTATGCATGCATTAACAAATACCAACATGCTCATAAAGCATACAAGAGGTAGTAGTGTATTACCTTTAATCCTTGCTATATCGGTCAACCATGATACTTCATTCGGTCAATCTCGAACCCGAATACGATGTCCTCAACATCACGAATACAAAGAACTTCGAATACCTTCAATCGCACAAATTTCAATTTCAGTCCTTATTCACAATGCTCATAATTGATTATTAAAATACATAAGCAGACTCGACTTCAAGGTCTAATTCGGAGGCTTTCGGGTTAGAATTTCACGAAACGGGCTTCAAAATCGGACTCAGGACGTCGAAAAACATAAAATAGGACTTTTCATGAATTTTTGACTTTTTGGTCAAAGTCAACGGTCAACGGGCAGGTCAACGGTCAACGCTGACGTCATGCTGATGTCACTGGTCCAAGGCTGACTTAACGAGTTGACTCATTGGGTTAACTCGGGCGAGTTGACTCGGTCAACGGGTCGAGTACGGGTCAACGGGTCGGGTCGGTCAACGGGTTAGACCGGTCTGAGCCGGCCGGTTCAACGGCCACCGTCCAGGGCGGCCGGAAATCACCCCGGACGGCGCGTGAGGCCCACGCGCGGCCTAAAATGGCCGGAAAATGGCCCAAAATGCATGTTTTCAACTCGATTCATCCCATTAACATATCTATTACACAGAAATCGATCAAAACTTACCAAACTTACCCATTTCGGGGTTAAACGGCGCAAGAACGACGAGGCTCCGATGAGGGCCTTGCCGGCATCGAACGAACAGTCGGATAAGGGGGTTTTGCTCCCCTCCACATGGTGAGCACGCCTAGGCCGTCGACGCGCCACGCTGTTGACTGAGGTGGCCGGAACGGAGGAAAAACTGAGGCGGCTCAAGGGAAAAAAATTCGACAAACTTCAGCTCTATCTCTACGACGAACGGCAACCGTTTACCGCGAGTGGAGGGCACGGTTGGGGTCGGGGTGAGGCGGAGAACACGGTGACACCGGCGGTGTCAGTCACGACGCCGCCGTGACGGAGATCTGGATCGGCACCGGTGTAGGGAAGATGATAGGTTTCGAGAGGATAAAAAATCAGATCTAATCCCCCCTTTTTTTCAACTGATGCAATTAATTTGGGGAAAAGGGGAGTGGTTAGGATATTTTGAATTTAATATTATTATTTTATCATCAGGTTTCCAAGGCAACAATTAAAAATATGCCTGATTAACATATAACCAAGACTACTCTTAGTCCAAATGGTTAAGCTTGCCACTCTCCAAGCTAAAGGACATGGGTTCAATTCTCCTTAGCTGTAAATCCCCCTCTCTTTTTTTTTCTATTATTATTTTTTTTAACTTAAAACCTTAGGGGTGTTACATTATTACCCATGTCACACAACATTAAATTAAGGGCATGTGCACCACAAGGAGTGTAAAAAGCTCTAGGATTCAATTCTAAAAGTTTTCTTTGCACTCTTTGATTTTTTTCCTTTCATATTTGACCCATTATCATAGCTTTGTCCACGCGCATCATGTAAATCAAGTTCAAGAACATTCAATTCATGTAAGAAAGCATCAAAAACTCCCTGCCCAGTTGTGTCATTCACATTCAAAAATCCTAAAAAAGGATTCATTTATCCTAACACAATCAGAAGAAACATTCACATATCTTAAAATTAAAGACATTTGCTCTTGATGGCCAATATCAGGAGTACAATCAAGTATCACATAAAAATACTTGGCCTCTTTTATTTTTTTTAACAATTTCAGATTTAATTGCACATGCAAGTAAAAGAATCAACTCATTTTGTATGTTGTGGCCAAGGTAATGAATATAAATCTCATCATTAGTAATACGTCGAACACGCTCTTGAATAATAGGATCAAACTCCGCTTACATTTCAATTAATCCTAAGAAATTTCCATTACTATTTTGATGCGATTTCTCATTAGTGCCACGAAATGCTAGATTATGCTTTCCAAGAAATTTCACAATTGAAATAATTCTCAACAAAACATTTTCCAATGTTCTTTCTCTTTTTTCAAGTTGCTTTTGAGCTATTTTGTCAATAGTTATGTTCTTTTAAAGTCTTAAACACAAATCATACCAAGTGGCCATATTTTGGACATATTCCATGTTAGTTTCATGCTCTCTAATGCTATAGAAATTCCCCAGATCCCAGACCTTATTATGACCTCACTATTTGAAAATCTTGGCTTTGCCACTGGGAAGGAAGGGGGTGTTCCTAGTGGATCTAAAACCCATGATCTAAGGAAACGAGGGGAACAAAGATGACCAGTTTGGCCAACCAGCTAAATGTGCTTGCTTAGAGATCAAATCATGTTTAAACATAGGTGATCACGGGTCAAATAAATTGTCCTAAAATTTAAAGGTTTCATCAAATTTGCAAAGTGCTTCATTTACAATTTTGGTTGTACTAAAAAACTGTCACCAAAGTGAATATAATTATATCAGATTAGGATGAGTCTACCACGTGCGACGAACATCGATGAACACCACTAATGATGAACACCGATGAACACCATTAAATTAATTAGTAAAGATTTAAAATTTCAAGAACCCATCATACAATTAATAATTATTTTAAAAATTCAATTAAATTATTATATATATATATATATTAAAAATTTATTTTTTAATAAGGGTAAACTATATATTTAGTACCTCAGTTATTTCTGTATTTCTATTGAACCCTCATTATTTAAATATTATTTCAATTTGACCTTATTCTTTATAAAAAAATAATTTAACCCTCAACCTAAAACCCTAAACTATTAAACCTTAATCCCTTAAACTCTTAAACATATACCCTAAATCATATACCATTAAAAATAATTTCACCATCATCGATTCAATTCAATTCAATGCATCGTTGAATTCTCCTAAAAAATTAATTAAATTATTTTGATTTCAATGAATCGATTATAAGGATTCTCATTTGAACTTTGAGAAGTTTCAATCGAACTTAAATCATCTAATAATAAAACATATTTGTTATACTTACAATGTCATATGCCAATGTCATCTTTTGTAAGGTTATATTTTTATTTCCGAATCCTCCTTACTATTCTTTTCGCATGTTTTTTTTTCTGCTCACACCCAATCAAGCATAAGATCTTTAAAACATGTCTCATTCTTATTGAATAATCACAATATTTCGATAAAATAATTATAAGTTCGCTAGTTAATTCTATAATTGATAGTCAAAGTTAATTTATCGCACTCATATATCATTCAAATTTTAAATTTGACACTCTCGTCAGACTCCATCAGTATAATCTCTCCAAAGTAAAATATGGTAAAAAAAATCAGAACATTTCATCTCCCTCCCAAACATTCCAAATTCACTAATGATCGCAATTCTATGTGTAAACCTGAAAGAGTAAACTATGTCGATTCATTGAAATCAAAATAATTTAATTAAAATTTTAAGAGAATTCAACAATTCATTGAATTGAATCGATGATGGTGAAATTATTTTTAATGGTATATGGTTTAGGGTATATGTTTAAGACTTTAATGGTTTAAAGTTTAATAGTTTAGGGTTTTAGGTTGAGGGTTAAGGGTTAACTTTTTTTTATAAAGAATAGGGTCAAATTGAAATAATATTTAAATAATGAGGGTTCAGTAGAAATACGGAAATAGGTGAGGCACTAAATATATAGTTTACCCTTATTAAAAAATAAAATTTTAATATATATATATAAATAATTTAATTGAATTTTTAAAATAATTATTAATTGTATGATGGGTCCTTAAAATTTTAAATCTTTAATAATTAATTTAATGGTGTTCAGCGGTGTTCATCATTAGTGGTGTTCATCGGTGTTCGTCGCATGTTGTAGAATTTTCCATCAGATTAACGATCCTTTTTGACTTTAATGAGTGTCGTGATAAGTGTCTCATAAACAATAAATTACAATAAAAATTGACGAAAATTAAGACAATAATGTGCGGGAAAAAAATAAAACAAAGAATTTTTATTGAAAACTTAGAAACAAGGAAAATTACAAGGAAAGGAAGTAAAATCTCTAGATTGCATGCATGTAGCTTACATACTTAGGGTTGTGTAAAGATAAAATCTGAAATTGGTGTTTTTTTATATAAATATTTGATATATTTTTTTGAATATGAGTAAGTTAGTTTTATACGATGAAAGTTACAATTCATGTAAACAAACTTGATCCAAACATATTTTTATAAACAAAGAATACCTAAGGGCGCGAGACAACTCTCTCTAAGGGATTCTGTGACATTTGGCGAAATTGGGTTAGAGAATGTATCAGTTCGGCCCGACTATCGGTGTTACTTAACGGTAATGCGACGAAGGAATTCAGAATGGGTCGGGGTTTGCGCCAAGGTTGTCCGTTATCGCCATTACTGTTTGTGGTGGTCGCGGAGGCGATGCACTTGATGTTGCGAAAGGTCGAGTCGGAGGGGCTAATTCGTGGGGTTGAGGTGGCGTCAGAGATATTCCTGACACACTTACAGTTTGCTGACGATACACTGTTATTTTTTGAGGCATCATTAGAGGTAGCGCGAAATTTAAAACGTATTCTACACTGTTTTCAGGTTTGTTCTGGGTTGAAGATAAACTTTGGTAAGAGTTCGTTATATTCTATTGGTATAGGTGATGAGCTGAGTGATAGTGTGGCCGAAGTGATGGGTTGTAGACGTGCAGATTTGCCGTTTGTGTATCTAGGTTTTCCGATAGGAGCGAATCCGAGGTTGGTTGCTACATGGGAACCGATAATTGCAAACTTCAGACGCAAGCTAGCGGGGTGGAAACGATCGTCTTTGTCTTTTGCTGCTCACGTCGTATTGGTGAACTCGGTACTTTCCTCTTTACCAATTTTTTATATGGGATTATTTGTGGCTCCCAAGGGGGTGATTGAAAGGCTGGATCGTATTCGGAGGGCATTCTTATGGGGAGGTGTTGGTTTAGAAAGACGAATGAGTAGGGTAGGGTGGGAGGTTGTATGTCGGCCAAAATAGTTTGGGGGATTGGGAGTCGCGGACTTACGGGTGAAGAATATGGCTTTGTTATCAAAATGGGTTTGGAGGTACGCTCGTGATAAAGATTCATTATGGCGGAACTTGATTATAGCTAAATATGGCGAGCATACGCAGTGGTGGCGATTTAATACGGAAAAGCTCTCGTCGATGTCGATAGTATGGAGGCAAATTGTAGCAAACTCATGTGTAGCGCAGGTGGACAAGCACATGGGCATGTCGGGTTTTTTGTGGAAACTTGGTAATGGGCGGTCAGTACTTTTTTGGTTCGATCCGTGGGTTGAACAGATAGCATTGAAGGATGTTTTTCCGCGTCTCTTTTCGTTGGCTATTGATAAACTAGCTCGGGTGTGTGATTACGCGGAGGACGATGGCTTTGTTCATCAGCATTGGGACGGGTTTTTTAGGAGGCAATTGAGGGTGTTTGAGCACGGGCAGTTGAGGGAGTTGTATGCTTTGGTGTCCAAGTTTCGATTATGGGAAGGCAGTATGGATACATTAATTTGGAGGTCGGATGCTCATGGTGTTTTTTCGGTTCAAGCTTTGTCGAAGCTGATCTTGTTAGATAAGGTTGGGGATGTGGGTTTAGGTGAATGCTTCGCTTGGAAAATGCTGGTACCGCCTAAAGTTCAAGCCTTCTTGTGGTTCATATGGCTACGACGGTTGCCCACGGCTGATTTCTTGCGCGCTAGAGGGGTTCCCTTGCCGGATGATCAGGGATGTTGTCCATGGTGTGTATCAGAGGAGGAGAGTATCGCTCACATATTTTATGAGTGTTCTTTTGCGCGGACAACATGGGATTGGATGAGACAATGGTGGGGCGTCGAAACAATTTTCCCAGTAAGTTTTGAAGCATTTTTTGTGATTGATTTTCATTGCGTTTTTACTGGATGCATGAGAATATGGTGGGTGGCGAGCGTTAGTGCATTGCTGTGGTCGTTATGGTTAGCGAGAAATGAGTTCGTTTTCCGTGGGAAACGTTTATCGGTTGTCTGAATTGTGTTTCTTGGTTAAGTTGAGATCGTTCTACTGGATAAAGGTTGATAGGAGGGGCGAAATGTTTCCGAAATCCATTTGGTGGTCATGTCCAGCTAATTTTGTTGTTAGCGCACAACCGAGAAAGCTGAGGGAGGGAAGGAGCTGGCAGCCACCTTTAAAGGGTGTGTTAAAGTTTAATACGGATGGATCGGCGTGTGGTAAACCGGGTCCAGCGGGGTTTGGTGGAGTAATGCGGGATGGGGATAGTCGAATATTGGGATTGTTTTCAGACCCTTTAGGGGTGATGGAGTCGAATGAAGCCGAAGTGCGAGCGATAGCTTTTGCTTTGGGTTTGGTGCAGGAGAGGGAATGGCGAGAAGGTTGTGTCATTATAGAGTCGGACTCTCAGGTGGCGTTGAGCTGGGCTACACATTCGGCAAAACGCCCGTGGCGGTTATGGGAGGTCTTCTTAGCGATTGATTAGGCTTGTCGGGTAGCGCATGACATACAATTTTGTTATGTGCCGAGGGAGGCGAATGGCTTTGCGGATGTATTAGCGAAAGAAGGAGTGGATAGATGTTCGCTCTTTGTGGCATGTTTATGAGTTGGTTGTTAGTTTATTTTTACTTTCGGCGGATCTTATCGTACTCTTTTCCTCCATTAGGTTAGGGAGGTTTTTAACGAGGCGTGAGATCCGTCATGCTGTATGTTTTTCTTATTCTAATAAAATCATACAGTTGCTGATAAAAAAAAACTCTCTCTAAGGGATACCATATTGTGAACATTGTCAATAGCCTATCAACATCTTTCACTTGTTCCACATCAGCACAAATGTGAAACAAAGACAAGCAATCCGGAAAGACCACTCGTACTGATATGAAACAAGTGGAAGAAGCTGTTCAGGATGTAATTGCTCGAGAAGGCCGCGCTTCTAGACTATCCGGGGAAGAAATTCACCCGTCCGATGAAATACCACGATTTCTGAAGTAGCAACATTCTGCAAACAGGAAATTTAGCTTCTCGTTTATCCCATAACCTTCTGAACTATTGACTGTCGTTAAATATTATGAGATGAGTAATTAGATAATGTGAAATACCTCCGTACACACTACAAAAAAATTAATTTACTGACGGAAAAATTCCGACAACTTTAAAATCTGTCACAATTTATTGATGGAAATAAAATATTCCGTCACAAAATTTAATCTAAGTTGTAGTTTTCGACGAAAATATTGTTTCCGTCGCAAATTTCTTTTGATTTCAATAAAAAATGATAATTTAATTTGTGACAGAATAATGATTCCGTCGGAAACAATAAAAAATACCAATCTATTTTGTGATGGAACAATAATTCCGTCGGAAACTATTAAAAATACCTATTAAAAATGTCAATTTAATTTGTGATGGAACAATAGTTCCGTCGAAAACAATAAAAAATAAAATAAAATACAAGAAAATAGTTGTCTGGCTCCACCTTTCTAGTCCCCATCTACTTAATTTCTTTTTCAATGCAAATAATAATAACTCTAATTAAAATTTTATTAATTACCCAACTCCCCAACAAACGGTAAAAAGAATTCCCTTTAAACTCACCTCTTAAATATCTCATTGCATTGTAAGTAATACTTACTAAGCATGAACTGCTCCATCTTCTACGAAGGAGGTGACAACAGATGAATGCAATGAGTTCTACAAGAAAATTTTGAAGGAATACTCGGAGCCATTAGCATCATTGCATTTTACAACTGAGGTAAGAGGAGTTTGACTGTGGCTTTAATATTTTGGTGCTTGTTATTTCATTTTTAAAAAAAATTATTAAACACACACACATATAGACCTGGCAAACTTGACCCAAGACCCGAAACCCGAGCCGAGACCCGATTTTGACCCGAACATGATGATCCGAAGTTGACCTGAAACCTGAAATAAACCGAATCGAAATCGACCCAAATTTTTTTGTTGAATCGAAATGGACCCTAACCGAATGCTACCCGAACCGAAAGCTGAACCGAATATCGACCCGCTTTTAACCCGAAAATTAAGGTAAAATAAATAATAAAATAAAGTATGTTTTATTATCTTTTTGTACTATACCATAGAAGAGACCGTTGCTCTTGTCAAAGTTGTGGTATAATAATATTTTATGTCATTTTGGCTAAAAATTAAATCTTAGAAATTAAAATGAACAAAAATATCATTATATTAAATTAATATACTAAATTACAAAGATTAGTTAATTTCGACTAAATGTAAATTTTTAGAGACTAAATATCACTACGGGGAGGGGACTTTTATATCCGAAGTCTAAAGCGTGGGGATACTTGTGACTAAATTAAATTAAACTAAAACTTAAAGTTGAATATTAGTACTAAAATATAACATTTTAAATGCAACATGACCTAAAAAGTAATTAATGGCTAGCTTAAAAAACTGGTGGCTTATTTCCCTCCAAAATTTTATGTTTTCCCTCCCTATTTTTACCAATTGTCTTTTTTTTTTCTTCCTTTTTTTTTTCAATCTAGCTTAAAAAATTGGTGGCTTATTTCCCTCCAAAATTTTGTCTTTTCCCTCTCTATTTTTACCAATTGTCTTTCTCTTTTTCTTAATTTAATTGAGTTTCAATTTAGATTAATTTAATTAAAATTTCACATTTAGTTTTATAATTATTTTAATTATGTCCGTGATTTATGCTTCTAGATTTTAGTTAGCTCGATTAGATCCAAAGTTTAATAAATTAATTCATTTCAGACATTATTATTATTATTATTATTATTATTATTATTATTACATATAATAAAATTTGGTTTAATATAATTATACACAAAATTTTGTTATGGACACATGAAGTTTTAATTTAAATATTTAATCAAATTCAAATGCATAGATTAACAAGTTGAATCAGAATTAATTTCATACACCAATAACTCTAAACTAAACCATAAATACTAAACCTCAAACCCTAAATCCAACTCAAACCGAATTGACCCGAAAATTCAAATGTTGACCCGACTTGAAATCGACCCGATTTTGACCCGAACCGAAAGTGACCCGAACGGCCAGATTTTGACCCGAACCGAAAGCGACCGATATGATATTGACCGATCCAAAAACAACCGATCCGATTTTGACCCGATCTAATACCCGAACCAGACCCGACATATCACAAACCCGAATTAGACCCGAACCGAATCTAAACCGATTCTAGATAGACCCGAAACGACCCGAACCAAACGACCCGATTGCCACCTCTACACACACACATAGAGAGAACTTTGTTGGACATTTGAACATGTTTTGAGAATACAAAGCAGCTTGCATTTTGTTGTATATATATATATATAAACTATTACTATGGTTGCTTTCATTTAGGCATGCTTTGTTGGAAAATATTGTCTTTCCAATTATTTTTAAATTTCGATTTTGATGTTTTTTTAATTTCTTTTGCAGTTTTACAAAACTTTAAATTTTCTACCGAATTTGTGAGTTGAGGTAAGTTTTAAGTGTTGTGCTTTGATTTCATGGGATTTTATCATTTTAAATAACTATTGTTTTTACCGTTATAATAAAAATAATATTTTAGAAGAATTGTTTGTTGTATTCCAATCATTTTTAAATCGTTTAACAGAAAATTCCATTTGTTGCAGGTTAAAGTTTTTATGCAAGAGAATTACCTGTCAAATTGGATCCAAATTTGAATTTTTTTAATACATATACGGCATTTATTTTGTTTGTTTTAGTGATTAAATGCTTTGATGAGTTGAACTCAAATGTCTGCAGTCGTTGTTTAATTCATTACTACCCGAGGATTACAAAAATGGAGTGTTGGTGTTAGGAGGCGATGGACTGTACTTTAGCCGTGAAGCTTCGCAGGTCATTTTCTATGTAACACCCCTAAATAAATAAATAAAAAGAAGAAAGAAAGAAAGAAAGGAATTGTGGTTTGGGGGAGTCGAACCCATGACAAATGGATGGATTACTTGAGACTTAACCATTTGAGCCAAGGTCATTTCTGGTATGAACCTACACCCACTTATTATTAAGTGGTTCTTGTAAAGTTAAAATAATAATAATATTATTTTATTCAAAATATCCCAACCACCCCCATTTTTTCTCAAATTAAATGCACCAGATGAAAAAAAGGGGGGGATTATATCTGAAATTTATTCCAATCGAAACCCTTCACCTTCCTCATCAGACCACCCAATCTCGGCCACCGTGCCGCCGTGGCTATCACCGCCGGTACCGAAAGGAGCGCCTCCTCCTTCTGAACGCAACGCCGTCCACCACTCGCGCAGAGGGACCGCCGTTCGCCGTGAGTTTTGGGTCAAAGGCTCGTCGAAACCCTTGGTTCGCCGCTCCCTTCTTTTCGCGATTCAGGCCGTCTCCGTCGTCGGCAAAGCGCGTCGACTGTGCAAATGGGATCAGCGTGTCGTGGGGAGCAAAACCCAACCGACTGATCGCGTGTTCGTCGCCGGTTGGTAGATCGTCGGAGCCACGCTAGAGTATTCGGATTTCTTCCGATTGGGTAAGATCGGTGAGTTATTCGACGTAAATTTTTGGGTTATATGAGCTTAAATTAAAAAAATGGATGATAAAGGCGTGATCGGGAGCATTTTCCGGCCATTTTAGGCCGCGCGTGAGCCTCACGCGCCGTCCGGGGCAATTTCCGGCCGCCCTGGACGGTGGCCGTTGAACCGGCCGGCTCAGCCGGTCTAACCCTGAACCGAACCGGTCTGAACCGGCTGGACCGGTTAAACCGGTCAGCTCGGTCAAACCCAACTCGACCCGTTGACCTGACCCGACCCGTTGACCCGACCCGACCCGTTGACCCGACCCGACCCGTTGACCCGACCAGTTGACCCGTTGACCCGTTGACCGAGTCAAACCAATGACATCAGCATGACGTCAGCATTGACTTTGACTGCTGATGTCAGCGTTGACCGTTGACCGTTGACTTTGACTTTGACCAAAAAGTCAAATTTTCCGAAAACTCATATTTTATGTTTTTCGACGTCCTGAGTCCGATTTTGAAGCCCGTTTTGTGAAATTCTAACCCGAAGGCCTCCGAATCTGACCTTGAAACCGAAAGTGTTTAATTTTGTTAAGAGCTCTATGGATAAGAACTGAAATATTAATTTGTGTATTTGAAGGTATGATAATATCTCGGTATTCGAAATGTCATGGGACATCCAGTCCGGATTTGAATGCGATCGAATGTAGTATCGGGAGTCAACCGGTATAACTCGGAATTAAGGTAATACATTACTACCCCTTGTATGCTTTATGCACATGTTGATATCCGGTTAAAGCATGCATGTTTGTGATGAAGTGTATCTGTGAACTCTGTTTAATCCGAATTCGATACGAAATTAAGTATCAGAATCAGTAATATCAAAGCATTCAGATAAGAGTATAAATAGAATTCAGATAAAAATATTAATAGACCGGGAGTATCGAAAGTGTTAATAGTAATAAATAATACAGTTAAATCTGAACTCTATCAATGATGTCTGAGAACCAATGTTCAGAATGTGGAGTATGATGTTAGATATGAAATTACAAGAATACCCTTAAAGCATAAGTTTGACTAAACTCCTCCTCTGATAAAGGAAAATCCCTAAATCTCTGTATAATACATAAATAAGAATTTTCTGGAAGTATTGTTAAAATCCTAAGTCGACCCTTATGATTGTAATACATGATTTTCATGAGAATGGTCAAAATGACCAAAAGAATGGTAATACCCTCGAGCACCGAAACGTCTGATTAATTGGGAAGGAGTTATACTCTCAAGTTTCGTAATAAATGAATCGTCTGAAAAGGGCCGGAGAGTTAGGATGTCTTAATCTCGTTTGAGTACGTGAGTGTTGGAAGTACCAATTGATAGATTTATCTCAGTCTAAAATATCTGAAATACCCTCTTGAGTTAATCAGTAACTAGGTATTTGATGAAATTCTGGATTTGTCAATAAGACCAAAATAACTGAAAGGCAATGATAGCCTAAATAAACGAATTATCACTGAAAATATCTGATAACTTAAAAGACTTTAAATCAGAAATTCTTGAATATCTGGATAGAATACTAATGAGCAAATATGATACCCGAGTTCTGTGAACCATGGTTTTCAATGTTGGTATAATTACCAGAATTTCTGTGAACGTTGAAATGACCATAATGCCCTTGTATTTTTTTTAAAGGACTAAAGTACCCATAATATATCTGAACTTTCAAAGATCTGGATGTGTCACCTCCTAAATATCTAGGTTAAACCGTTAGTATGAATTCCTTCTAATAAGGGCCACATTTCAGTAATTCGTTCAAGTTGTCAAGAGTTCAATATGTCTCATTCCGTAAATGCCAAACATCTCCAAGAAATGATCTGTCCCACATAGTGTGTTCCGTGTGTGATATATTCTGTAGAATGAACTGTATAATTAATTAATCATGAATAATATTATGTTTGATGACATTCTCTGCCTACATGATATATGTTTGCTCAACTTGTATACTTGCTATATGATCGTTTGATCTGTAATGGTATTGTCTGATTGTCCAATAAACTCGATAGTATGATCTGTTAGTACAATCTGTTTGCATGAGTAATACTGAAATGTCTGTTCTGCTCAATAGTATGCCCATTTATCCGTCAAAAGCATGAATTCTTCTGTTTCTGATGTTATGAATAAAATATCTGTCACATATATTCTGTTAACCATGTCTGGAAATCTGAACACTAATTCTGTTGGGGTATACTGTTGGGTTATCATATGAAGTGACCGTAGGTTCAGCTCTGATCCAGCTGGTAATTCCTTTACCGTTACAGGTTCCTATGCTTCGGCTAGGGTAATACCTATCATACCGTACCGTACCGTTCCTAAGGTATTCCCTTAGGTTGGCACCTATGCCAAATGTGCACTGGTTAATGCCTATGACGCAGTTTTGGGAAACTGCCTCTTGGTGTAAGGTTGGAGGGTAGTCACTAGTAAACGCATACATGTATCCGAGCATTTGCATTTAATCTGTTATGTGTTCATATGATATGATGCTAAGTACGTATGTATGTTGTTTTGCAACTTATTAAAACATACTAGGCTTCATGGTTTAACTTCTCCAACTTGTCATTCTGTTAACTTTCTGAACAATAAGCTCTCTCTTAATACTCAGTAATATAGAAAGAACAAACCTTATAGTCCTCAAGAATAATGCTTCACTAAATCAGCGAAACATAAATGGAGACAAGTATTGCCTGGAACATCATAAAAATGTTATGCCTACCGTATGTCTGCATGAACTTATAGCATCTTTTGGTAGTTCTGTATTACTGAGCTTTCCCAAGCTCATGTTGTTTTTACCATCTCAGGATAAAAGATCAGACAAGTTGTACCTATCAACGTCGGTATGAGAGTTTCTTCGGCTCGTCAGGGAGTATGGTAACTGGGTAAATAGGGGGCATGTGTGTCGTGTTTGTATTATACAAATGAGTCTGAAACTTATTTCCGCAACTGGTATCATGATGGTTTTATCGTTTTGAACGTTTTTCTAAAATTGTATTTTAAATCATATATTTGATTTATGATTTTAAAGGTTTAAACCATATGTTATTTGAAATTTTTTTGTGGGTCGCTCTTATGACCCTAATGTGACTTCCTAGGATCCGTCGTAACGCATAGGCGGGTCTAGGGGGTTACATTTAGTGGTATCAGAGCTTAGAGTTGCGTCATTCTGGGTAGATCGGCCGATCCTCTGTCATAGGGTGTCTGGTATGTGCATGCCCCTAGGTCCTGACCGTACTTCACCGAGCTGAAACTCTGATGTTGAATCATTTCTCTTGAAATAACCAAATCTGAGTATTCTGCCTTCCATAGCTCAACATCTGCTTACAGGAAATGTCTATAACGTTCGTCTGTGTTTTGAATTAAATGGTTGATTTTGAACCTGGATGAGGAACTTGAGATGGTCTATACTTGTGAATCAGATTAAGAATAAATGTTTGATCATGCGGGTTAACCGGGGTAAGATTTCATGAAAGGCTATTCGGTGATAACGACTGTGTTTGAAAATAACCTAACAGAAATATGAAAAAAAAAAAAAAACCCTCTATGAACTTCAGAGTAAAGTGTTTGCGATTGTGCAAAAAGTGTATAATCTGTGGTGCCTCTGTTAAACACAGAAGAAAGAATTGTCTGAATATTACGTTGAAGGTAAGTGATATCCATTAATGACCTTAGTTGTGTTCGATCAGTATGAAGAAAGGCATCTCCTCCATGGTATGGCTTGGTATATCGTTAAATATTATCCCTGACTGAAATTTGATGTTTACATCCTGATTCTGGAATCGTCGTTGGACTCATAGAGTGCTTATTGTAGTTTTTCGTCTAAAAATTAATGGTCAACCTAGAAGAGTAATTCGAACTCTGAAAGATATACCTTTGTGTGGTATGATTAACTTCTGTGATAGAGCAGAATGCCTCATATCCTTGTCTGAGACTGTTTATAATAAAAGATATAAGATAAATGTTTATTTTGTATCATATGAAGTTCGGTGTGGATTCAAGTGTTATATTCTGATTAACTGGTCTGAAATGTATGATGAGATGATGTTGGTCAAAGTCAATTCGAGTAACTGAGGACACTGCTAGATTGATCTATGATTGTTTGCGAGTCCTGAGAAACATTGATGCTCTATTGGGTAAGTTTCAGTACAAGAATGAATGAAATGGCAGTTTTTGCATTTGTCCGACCATAGTAAATTTCGAGGACGAAATTTCTTTTTAGGAGGGGAGAATTGTAACACCCCTAAATAAATAAATAAAAAGAAGAAAGAAAGAAAGAAAGGAATTGTGGTTTGGGGGAGTCGAACCCATGACAAATGGATGGATTACTTGAGACTTAACCATTTGAGCCAAGGTCATTTCTGGTATGAACCTACACCCACTTATTATTAAGTGGTTCTTGTAAAGTTAAAATAATAATAATATTATTTTATTCAAAATATCCCAACCACCCCCATTTTTTCTCAAATTAAATGCACCAGATGAAAAAAAGGGGGGGATTATATCTGAAATTTATTCCAATCGAAACCCTTCACCTTCCTCATCAGACCACCCAATCTCGGCCACCGTGCCGCCGTGGCTATCACCGCCGGTACCGAAAGGAGCGCCTCCTCCTTCTGAACGCAACGCCGTCCACCACTCGCGCAGAGGGACCGCCGTTCGCCGTGAGTTTTGGGTCAAAGGCTCGTCGAAACCCTTGGTTCGCCGCTCCCTTCTTTTCGCGATTCAGGCCGTCTCCGTCGTCCGCAAAGCGCGTCGACTGTGCAAATGGGATCAGCGTGTCGTGGGGAGCAAAACCCAACCGACTGATCGCGTGTTCGTCGCCGGTTGGTAGATCGTCGGAGCCACGCTAGAGTATTCGGATTTCTTCCGATTGGGTAAGATCGGTGAGTTATTCGACGTAAATTTTTGGGTTATATGAGCTTAAATTAAAAAAATGGATGATAAAGGCGTGATCGGGAGCATTTTCCGGCCATTTTAGGCCGCGCGTGAGCCTCACGCGCCGTCCGGGGCAATTTCCGGCCGCCCTGGACGGTGGCCGTTGAACCGGCCGGCTCAGCCGGTCTAACCCTGAACCGAACCGGTCTGAACCGGCTGGACCGGTTAAACCGGTCAGCTCGGTCAAACCCAACTCGACCCGTTGACCTGACCCGACCCGTTGACCCGACCCGACCCGTTGACCCGACCCGACCCGTTGACCCGACCAGTTGACCCGTTGACCCGTTGACCGAGTCAAACCAATGACATCAGCATGACGTCAGCATTGACTTTGACTGCTGATGTCAGCGTTGACCGTTGACCGTTGACTTTGACTTTGACCAAAAAGTCAAATTTTCCGAAAACTCATATTTTATGTTTTTCGACGTCCTGAGTCCGATTTTGAAGCCCGTTTTGTGAAATTCTAACCCGAAGGCCTCCGAATCTGACCTTGAAACCGAAAGTGTTTAATTTTGTTAAGAGCTCTATGGATAAGAACTGAAATATTAATTTGTGTATTTGAAGGTATGATAATATCTCGGTATTCGAAATGTCATGGGACATCCAGTCCGAATTCGAATGCGATCGAATGTAGTATCGGGAGTCAACCGGTATAACTCGGAATTAAGGTAATACATTACTACCCCTTGTATGCTTTATGCACATGTTGATATCCGGTTAAAGCATGCATGTTTGTGATGAAGTGTATCTGTGAACTCTGTTTAATCCGAATTCGATACGAAATTAAGTATCAGAATCAGTAATATCAAAGCATTCAGATAAGAGTATAAATAGAATTCAGATAAAAATATTAATAGACCGGGAGTATCGAAAGTGTTAATAGTAATAAATAATACAGTTAAATCTGAACTCTATCAATGATGTCTGAGAACCAATGTTCAGAATGTGGAGTATGATGTTAGATATGAAATTACAAGAATACCCTTAAAGCATAAGTTTGACTAAACTCCTCCTCTGATAAAGGAAAATCCCTAAATCTCTGTATAATACATAAATAAGAATTTTCTGGAAGTATTGTTAAAATCCTAAGTCGACCCTTATGATTGTAATACATGATTTTCATGAGAATGGTCAAAATGACCAAAAGAATGGTAATACCCTCGAGCACCGAAACGTCTGATTAATTGGGAAGGAGTTATACTCTCAAGTTTCGTAATAAATGAATCGTCTGAAAAGAGCCGGAGAGTTAGGATGTCTTAATCTCGTTTGAGTACGTGAGTGTTGGAAGTACCAATTGATAGATTTATCTCAGTCTAAAATATCTGAAATACCCTCTTGAGTTAATCAGTAACTAGGTATTTGATGAAATTCTGGATTTGTCAATAAGACCAAAATAACTGAAAGGCAATGATAGCCTAAATAAACGAATTATCACTGAAAATATCTGATAACTTAAAAGACTTTAAATCAGAAATTCTTGAATATCTGGATAGAATACTAATGAGCAAATATGATACCCGAGTTCTGTGAACCATGGTTTTCAATGTTGGTATAATTACCAGAATTTCTGTGAACGTTGAAATGACCATAATGCCCTTGTATTTTTTTTAAAGGACTAAAGTACCCATAATATATCTGAACTTTCAAAGATCTGGATGTGTCACCTCCTAAATATCTAGGTTAAACCGTTAGTATGAATTCCTTCTAATAAGGGCCACATTTCAGTAATTCGTTCAAGTTGTCAAGAGTTCAATATGTCTCATTCCGTAAATG
Organism: Hibiscus trionum; assembly: GCA_030270665.1. Classification (NCBI taxonomy): domain Eukaryota; kingdom Viridiplantae; phylum Streptophyta; class Magnoliopsida; order Malvales; family Malvaceae; genus Hibiscus; species Hibiscus trionum. The sequence continues at coordinate 57,899,801 of BSYR01000017.1, read as the reverse complement.
CCAAACATCTCCAAGAAATGATCTGTCCCACATAGTGTGTTCCGTGTGTGATATATTCTGTAGAATGAACTGTATAATTAATTAATCATGAATAATATTATGTTTGATGACATTCTCTGCCTACATGATATATGTTTGCTCAACTTGTATACTTGCTATATGATCGTTTGATCTGTAATGGTATTGTCTGATTGTCCAATAAACTCGATAGTATGATCTGTTAGTACAATCTGTTTGCATGAGTAATACTGAAATGTCTGTTCTGCTCAATAGTATGCCCATTTATCCGTCAAAAGCATGAATTCTTCTGTTTCTGATGTTATGAATAAAATATCTGTCACATATATTCTGTTAACCATGTCTGGAAATCTGAACACTAATTCTGTTGGGGTATACTGTTGGGTTATCATATGAAGTGACCGTAGGTTCAGCTCTGATCCAGCTGGTAATTCCTTTACCGTTACAGGTTCCTATGCTTCGGCTAGGGTAATACCTATCATACCGTACCGTACCGTTCCTAAGGTATTCCCTTAGGTTGGCACCTATGCCAAATGTGCACTGGTTAATGCCTATGACGCAGTTTTGGGAAACTGCCTCTTGGTGTAAGGTTGGAGGGTAGTCACTAGTAAACGCATACATGTATCCGAGCATTTGCATTTAATCTGTTATGTGTTCATATGATATGATGCTAAGTACGTATGTATGTTGTTTTGCAACTTATTAAAACATACTAGGCTTCATGGTTTAACTTCTCCAACTTGTCATTCTGTTAACTTTCTGAACAATAAGCTCTCTCTTAATACTCAGTAATATAGAAAGAACAAACCTTATAGTCCTCAAGAATAATGCTTCACTAAATCAGCGAAACATAAATGGAGACAAGTATTGCCTGGAACATCATAAAAATGTTATGCCTACCGTATGTCTGCATGAACTTATAGCATCTTTTGGTAGTTCTGTATTACTGAGCTTTCCCAAGCTCATGTTGTTTTTACCATCTCAGGATAAAAGATCAGACAAGTTGTACCTATCAACGTCGGTATGAGAGTTTCTTCGGCTCGTCAGGGAGTATGGTAACTGGGTAAATAGGGGGCATGTGTGTCGTGTTTGTATTATACAAATGAGTCTGAAACTTATTTCCGCAACTGGTATCATGATGGTTTTATCGTTTTGAACGTTTTTCTGAAATTGTATTTTAAATCATATATTTGATTTATGATTTTAAAGGTTTAAACCATATGTTATTTGAAATTTTTTTGTGGGTCGCTCTTATGACCCTAATGTGACTTCCTAGGATCCGTCGTAACGCATAGGCGGGTCTAGGGGGTTACATTCTAAGTTGATTTTCAATTAACAGTGCATTGTTCTGCTTGGATCTTGTTCACATAGTTAAAGACAACTTGGAACATGAAAAACCATATATTATGTGCCTAAAGTTAGTATCTTTGACTGATTTCTTGGGATGTTTGAATTCATAATGCAGATAATTCTCTTATAATTTGTTTGCTTTTTCTTATCATTTTTCTAATCTCTGCTAACTTCCAATCTGCAATTTTTTAATTTCACTTACATACATGTAATAAAAACGTACTAGTATATGAATATGCAGTTTCAAATATCCCGGGAAAATTTCCCTCTATTTTTTTTTTAAAAAGATAAGATTTAAATTTTCGACGGAATATATGTAATCCATCGGAAACTAAAAAATTCAGATTTTGGAGGGAATGAAAAAAAATCCGGGAAATTTTCCCTCTTTCTTAAAAAAATAATATTAAATCTCCCGACGGATTTTAAATATTCCGTCGGTAATTTACTGATGGATTTTAAATATTCTGTCATAAATTTTCTGACGGACTACTACATTTCGTCGGAAATATAAGTTTCGACCAATGTTTTTCTGACTACTCTTTCCCGTTAGAAATTCCGTTACTAAAACCAAATTCCCTCACAAAGTCCGTCGCAAATTCCCTCATAATTCACAAATTTTTTTGTAGTGAAATAATCCGGGTCGATGCAACAACATCGGGACTGACGTTTGCTTGAAGCCATTTCCTCAACTCAAATTGTACCTATCACATACACAAACTTTGTAAGTCAACATTCACAAAGAAAAAACATCATCTTCCCTAGAAATTAAACAGACGAAGCAAAACACTGCTGGTGTAATTAGAAAATCCAATGCTCATTAAGGAAATTGTTAAACAAAAAAACTGCTAGGTAATTCTATGCCTAAATTAATCCCAAAGAAAACTGAAAAAAAGAATGAATGAAATAGATTTGATTCAGGGTGCGTACATACCCTATATTTTGCTTCCTAAGAAAACATACAACAATTTGTCATTAAGTTTAGGGTTTCCATCAATTTGTCATTAAGTTTAGGGTTTCCATCAATATTTCAATTATGAAGGCTTCGAAACTGCAGTATACCACAAATTCAAGTTCAAAGAAGATCGGAACAAAAACTTTTTAATGTTGCATTTGGGCTTAAGGGTATCAAAAGCCCTGCATAACGTGTAATTAATCAAAATTCGATATGATTATATTTTGGCTTAAGGGTATCAAAAGTCTTCAAACTTTTGAAAAAGAAATTAATTAAGTTTTAAAACTCATTTTACACTCAATTAAGCCCTTGGACTCTGAATTTGTATTAATGTTCCCCTTTGACTAACAAAATTAATTGTTGACTGTTTGTTCCGTTAAAAAATGATGAGAATATATATTTAAAGATTTTATTTTATTCCAATTCCAAAAAAAAGATTTTTATTTTATTAACTTAAACAAATGGTTTAAGGTTTTGAAACAAAAATTCTTCGATCAAACAAACAACCCCAAATTTTAAAAAACTTAACTCATCAATTGCAACATTTTCAAATCTCAAGTTCGTTGGAAAGATCGCTCTTTTGGAAAAGTTTCATAAATTACAGGTCTCACTAGGGGTGATAATGAGCATGACCGGCACACGAGCTATTCGAGCTCAACTCGGTCAAGGCTCGGCTCGAGACCTTAACAAGTCGAGTCAAGCCGACCCAAGCTCAGCTCGAAAAGCTCGTGAGTTAAATGGATGGATGAGATTAACTCCTTACTTTTTTTCAAGTGATAATCTTCACATATCCTACTTCTAACCTCATCCATTCATTTCACTCATCTAAGTTTTACATAGTGTAACCAGATTCCATCCTTATATATATATATATAGGGATATGATCCACTTACACTGAATGTAAAACTCTTAGTTTTACACGTTTTTTTGGATCATTAGATGGGGGAAATAGATGGCTCATATTAACTCGTACTTTTTTCCAAGCGATAATCTTCACATAATCCACTGTTAATCTCAATCATCCGTTTCACTCATCCAACGATCCAAAGAATGTGTAAAAGTTAAAAAAAGATTACACTGTGTAATTGAATTTCGTTTCAGTGTTGGTTATGAAAAAGGCTTTTAACGAGGGCTCATTTTTTATATAAAAAACTATAGAAAAATTTTCCATTTCGAGCCGAGCTCGAGCCTAAAATTTCAAGCTCGACGAGCCTCGAGCCCAATAACACTATTTTCGAGCCGAGCCTGGTCAGGCTTCGGCTCCGCTCGGCTTGTTATCACCTTTAGGTCTCACAACTTCTATTATTCAAAATGGTAGCAATGCAAGTTCTTTCACTATTTTGTCATTGTGGAGATAATTTGTTTGTATTGGTTTGCTTTTTAGTAAGTTTCTAAATTTTAATTATTCTCTAATATTTGTATGAAGAAGTTTTTTACATTGTTTATGTTATCTATGTATACTAGCGGGAGTTTTATCAAGTAGAAGTCCTAATTTTAATCGTTATTAATCTCTTTTAATTTTTTTTGTTCGTTACTTTTAATGTTTCTCGTATAATTGAAGCAGTCAAGCTTTATTATTTGTAATAGATAAACAATTTTGATCTGAGATCTGGGTCTATTTTTATATTTTCTATCAAAAATTATAATTTTTTATACTTTATAATAGGTTCGAAAGACATTTTAGTTAGATTAGTGAGGTCATTTGCACTCTAAAGTTTCTACATGCATCCGCCCATGTTCCTTCCCCTAGAATTTCCCTTTCCCCTCCCCTATGCAAGATCAAGATTAAAAATTAAGATTTGTAGGAAAAAAAACATAGGCAAAATCAACATCAGTGACGGAGATGTGGAGGTTGCAGCAGCACCAACCAAGAAAGGGGACGTAAACCTGCTACAAATTCAAAAGCCGGTAAGCCACCAGTTGCAGCGACAAGGAAGAGAGCCCCAACTGCAGCAGGGAAGCAACAACAAAAGCTTTTAACTCAAATGCTGAAGCCTGCATATGTGGCAGAAAGTTCGGGGATATCACTGGAGAAGAAAGTGAGGGAAATGAGGGCATCTCCGTTTAACAAGAAGAGCGGTTCCATCTTGAGCAAGGCGAACACTTCTTCACAGTCATCAATGGCGGAAATTGACACCGATGAAGAAGTGGTTGTGGTTGTCGAACCGAAATCCAGACCCCAAAGGGCTAACATGACGAAGAAAACTTATGTTATTAGTGATTCAGAGACCGAGGAGGATGCTGTCGAGTATTCAGATTTCGAGGAAGATGAAGATTGATGAACTGAATGTTTTCTTCACTAACTAGTATGTCGTAATTGTATAAATCTGCTAACGTTTGGCTTGTTGATTTGTTTATCATGAACTCTGAAATGATTGTTCTTTTTTCTGCTTAAGAACATGAATCGTATGTCGAATTTAAGATTGATGTGATGTTGAATGTTAATGATTGTTTTGGTGTAATTGTTAAAGTATACCTCAGCTTCTATTGAATTCAAGACCTAAATTTTGGATTCAGATATAATTTTATTTCGAGTAAGGTACTTAAATGGTATAATTGAAATCAAAATCTAAGTTTAGTGTTTTAATTGAACAAATTGAAAATTTGATGGTATAAACGATACCACGTCTAAAGCTTATTGGTATATAGTGTAATTTACCCTTAAAAAATTCAATAAGTATTGTATTTCCCGCCAAAAAAGTATTTCAACTCGGACGAATCTCAACTCACCATCCTTTGGTTTCTGTTAACCAGTTTTCCAATCGGCTAATTTCTAAATGAATCCGAAGTTATTTCCCAATTCATTCAGTTTCCTGACTAGCGAAACTCCAGGTCGCTTCGCAGACATGGCGCCAAATATGTGAATGGATCCTCTCAATTTCATCTGCGTAATCTTCAATTCTGTTTCACCGCGAATACCAACTCTGTGGCTTCAAAAGACATAGGAAAATGCACGATTTCGCCTCCTCATTCCGTTAGTCAATTTCTTCTTCATTCTTTGATCTGGTGCTAATGTTTTGAGTATTTCTTCTGTATGTTTAGTGAAAGGGTTTTGGACTAGGTTTGCTTTATGTTTCTCTAGTGCCAGATTTGATAACCAATTTAATGGAATGACAGAACCCGGCTTAATCCAATAACTTTGTTTTTCCTAAGGGTGTAATATAGACGAGCTGAGCCCGAATTGTAAGAAGCTCGAGCTTGAGCATGGATGCTTGGCTCAAGTTTGATTGAGTTTTACTCTTAAATTTCGAGCTTGATTCGTCATAAATTTTGGCTCAAGTTTGTTTCTCTTGTCTGACTCCATGTTCTATTATTTGTATGTTGGATTAAAATCCTCAATTGTCGGCACATATGTAAAATGTACGATGTTATTATAAAGTATGACACAAAATCAAGTGACCAATTATGTTAGGCGTGTCATATGTATTAAAGTGTCATAGAAATAAAAGTGTAGATACCGTAAGATATATTTATAATTCAATGAGGGACAGAGTTATAAATATTTAATAGTTTGATTTAATAATCAAGTATATAAAGAGATAGTGGTCCCAAAAAATAGGTTAACTTGTATTACTCTTGTCCATGTCAGAGAGTTTTTACTGCAAGGGCTAACCTATCTTCTTGGAAGATCAATACCAAAGATTTGAGATTTCAACATGAAGGCTCAAGGTTTTCAATCTATTGATTAATTCACGTACGCTTTCGCATTCAGTTTATTCGATTTATTGTTCTTGATGATTTGACATTATAGATCTTGGGTATTAGGTTTCATATTAATTTATGATTTGATTTTAAGAAGTGGCATCAGAGACTTGTCATGTTGAATTATTGAGAATCAATTGATTGATTTGTTGTTAAATCTTTTGAATTAAAAAACGCATAAGTATCAGAGGATTGATCGTTGTTTAGCAAACGCCGCTTGGTTCATTGAGTTTCCGATGTCGTTGGTTGTGCATCTAGATCGGGTTGGCAGTGATCATTGTCCTCTCCTTATTCAGTCAGGGGGTGTAAGGGGTAGTAGTGAGTCACGTCCTTTCCGTTTTCTAGCTGCTTGGTAGGATCATCCGGGGTTCAAGTCGATGCTTGAATCGGCTTGGGATAGCTCGTCTTCGGTGGTGAACAACATTCAACAATTTTCAGGCGAGTGTGAAGCACTGGAATGTTGTTGAATTTGGTCATATTGGGCGAAGGAAGAAGAGGGTGCTAGCGCGACTCCGGGGTATTGATGGGGCCTTGAGGAGGAATCCGTCAGATTTTCTGATTGATTTATTGCACAAATTGAGGGATGAACTTGATATTATCCTTGAGGAAGAGGAGTCTATGTGGTTCCAAAAATTACGAAGTCAGTGGATTTTACTAGGTGACAGAAATACTCGCTACTTTCATGCGTCGATAATGGCACGTCGGAGGGCAAACGCTATTGTTGCGCTTAAGGCGAGTGATGGTAATTGGTGTACTGATCAGGATGTTTTACGTCAACAGGCTATTGATTTTTACCGAGTGTTATTTACGGCTGCTACTAATTGTTCAGGGGAGTATCATGTTCGCGGTTTGTTCCCAGTCTGGAGTGAGCATATGTGTCGTGTGATAGGTGGACCAGTTTCGGATGAGGAGGTGAAAGCCGCCGTGTTTGATATGGGTCCGTGGAAAGCTCCGGGTATTGATGGCTTGCACGCAGGTTTTTATCAGAAAAATTGGGACATTGTGGGGCCGTATGTTTGTCAGTACATACGGAATATTTTCGATGGCGAGTCGTCCCCCTCGGCTATTAATAAGACTCTTATGGTTCTTATTCCCAAAGTCACGTCGCCGGAAACGATGAGTCAGTTTCGTCCTATCAGTTTGTGCAATGTGTTGTATAAAATAGTGACCAAAGTGGTGGTTAATCGCATTAAGCCTTTTTTGTCAGATTGGGTCTCAGATAATCAGACTAGCTTCGTCCCTAGACGGTTTATCTCTGATAATATTATTATGGCACAGGAAATTGTGCACTCAATGAAGAGGAAGTCTGGAAAGAAGGGTTGGATGGCGTTGAAGATTGATTTGGAGAAAGCTTATGATAGGTTGGAATGGGCATTTATAGACGACACATTGCAGGATATCGGTTTCCCCTTGAACATTCGGCACCTTATATTTGAGTGTGTTTCTAGTGTTTCTACTCGACTCATTTGGAATGGTGTGGTCACCGAGCCTTTCACGCATACCAGGGGTATCCGGCAAGGGGACCCTATATCGCCTTACCTTTTTGTGTTATGTATGGAACGTTTGACGCAGACGATTAATAAGAAAGTGGCGTTGGGTTAGTGGAAGGGCTTTTGTACCTCTCGTCGGAGCCCTGTTATTTCACATTTGATGTTTGCAGATGATATGGTTCTTTTTGCAGAGGCGTCGCTGGAAAAATTGGATGTGATTCGAGAAGTTCTGATTGATTTCTGCAAGCATTCCGGGTTGAAGGTTAGTGTTTAGAAATCAAATATTTATTTTTCAAAGAATATGGATACTGATCTGAGACGGGCTCTGAGTAATGTGGTGGGTTTTTCGGAAGTTACGGATCTGGGAAGGTATCTCAGTGTTCCTATGTTACATAACCGGGTTTCTAAATCAACATATGCCTATCTAATCCAGAAAGTTCGTGACCGTCTATTAGGGTGGAAGGCTAAATATCTTTCGTTAGCGGGACGTATTTCTCTTGCGAAGGCCATGTTGTCGACATTGCCATACTATGCAATGCAAACGATGAAGCTTCCGTTAGGTGTGTGTGACAAAATTGAGCGTTTGATCCGGAATTTTGTTTGGGGGCACTGTGACGGCAAAAAAGGGGTGCATTTGGTGAATTGGAATGAATTGTGCAAGCCATCTTCAATGGGGGGGCTGGGTTTTAAATGTTTACGTGATCAGAATGATGTGTTCCTCATGAAACTCGCGTTTAATTTGGTCGATAAGCGAGAGCATCTTTGGGTGAGGTTTCTTCGCGCTAAGTACAAGTGTAGTGAGCTTGTTCCGGATACACTTGTTAGGCGGAATTGCTCCCACTTGTGGCGAGGATTATCGTCGGTTTGGTTGGAGTTTCGGGAGGGTTTGGTTTGGAGAGTTGGTAATGGAGAATGCATCGATTTTTGGCGTGACAATTGGATTCGGGGTGTTGGTCCGCTTGTGAACCTTGCTCCTGTTCCGAGTGGGCTACAACAAGGTTTTGTCTCCCTTCAGGATATGCGCGATAGCGAGGGGAATTGAGACTTTGACCGTTTTGCACAACTCCTTCCAAGTGAGGTTGTTGATAGAATTGCCGCCATACATTCCCCTGTCGCAAATGATGTGGTTGACGCAGTGGGTTGGAGTTGGAGTGCGAACATGAAATTTTCAGTTAAATCGGCTTATGTGGCGAAGCGGGATGAGCTGGAAGCAACGGGGGATAATCTTTGGCGAAGTTTGAAGCATTTCTCGGGACCTCAGCGTATTCGTTTGTTCTTGTGGCTGCTGTGTAAGGGTCGTATTCTGACTAACAGTGAATGGACGCGGCGACATCTTGTGGACACAGCAACTTCCGTGCTTTGCGGGCACAATGACGAGACGATCGACCACGTCTTTCGTCAATGCTTAACGACGAAGAGCACGTGGTTGTGGCTGGTTCCAGTTGCACAACGGCACTGGTTTTTCACGTCTTCCATCGTGGATTGGATTGCCGGCAATTTGCGAGGTGCTGCTGGCAGTGGCGAGGAGCAGTGGGGGCTACTGTTTGGGGCTGTTGTTTGGTATCTGTGGCTGGCATGAAATGGCTTTGTTTTTGGCGGTGTAAGTCCCAGCGTGGACGTGGTGCTGATGAAGGATAGGCGTTTGGTGCAGGAGACGTCAAGGGCGTTGCTTGTCGGAAGAGCGGTGTTGCACAACAGTGCTGGGAGAGTTTTATCGGACAATACACGGCAGCAGGTGCTGTGGTCTCCACCGCCTGTAAATGTGTGGAAAATCAATGTCGATGGGGCATGTGATCTATCCGGGGGTCGTGCTTCATGTGGGGGGTGATTCGTGTAGAACTAATATTTTGATATAATAATTGAAAAATATTTTGGACTAATTTGAAAAGAATTTAAAACTTGTTTTTAAGTCCAAACAACTTGAAATTATGTTTGAGGTATTTTAAGAGGTTTTTGGCAAAGATTTTTCATGTTTTTAATAGCCAAACTTGTGTTTTCAGAGTACCAGTATCGATACGGTAAACCCCCGTACCGATACCTTTTTGCCTCAGTTTGGCCATTGTCAAAACCCGTATCGATACAGGCCCTTGCAGTATCGATACGGAGTGGGGTCGTTTCGATACGCCAGGTAAGCGTACCGATCCCATTTCAACTACCCCAACGGCTATTTCCCAACGGCCATTTAAATGTCAAGCAGTACCGATACGCCCTCAAGCGTATCGATACACCCAGGCTGGCAAGAGCCCAACGGCTAGTTCCTATGAAGGCCGTATCGATACCGTTCCACGCGTATCGATACCGATAGCTGCAGAACAACATTTATGAAGGGAAATAATGTCCCCAATGGCTCCAATTCATCCCCAAAGGCTAGTAACGACTACAAACTCATTTGGAAGTATAAAAGGGACCTCCAAGCATCAAGAGAAGGCTAATGCTCATATTGTAAAACATCAAATGATCAAGAAATTGTCTTAGTGCTTAATTTGTCATTTCTTGTATAGACAAACACTAGTGAGCCAAAATTGTCAAATTTGCTCAAGTGTTTTAGGTTTTGGGTGAGTGCTTAGTTGTGCAAACAAACACCTATTAGAGGGTTTAAGTTTGCTTTGTTTATCTCTTTGTAAAAGAGGGTTTTGATCAAGGCTTTGGGTAGAAGCTTGTTCGTTTGTAAGAGTTACCTCCTAAGCCTAGAAAAGGGGACGAATCAATAGTGGATTGATTGAGAAATCCTTAGTGGGGAGCTAAGGTAGTGGATGTAGACCTTGGTTAGAAGGTTGAACCACTATAAATCATTGTGTCACATTTCTTATTAGCTTCCTAAACATTTCCACCCAAAAATCCACCTCTCCACCACTTGGTGAGCAAGAACGGTTGAACGAATCGAGCCCCACACATCTCAACAATTCGTGATTCCGCGGGGACTTGGATTCGTGGCTTCTCGAAGTTCATTGGTCGTTGTGGTGCCCTTGAGGCGGAAATATGGACGATCCATGAGGGTCTGCGTTGTGCGCTCGAATGCAATGTTGGGGCTTTGATTGTTGAGTCGGATTGTCTTGAGGTGGTTCGTTTGCTAAAGGAGAAGAGAGCTGATGTTGGTCCGTTGTCTCTGTTAGGATCTGTTCGTCGCTTAATTACAGAGGTGAGTTTGCTTGAATTTCGCCATGTTTCTCGGAATGCTAATCGCATTGCCGATGTTCTTGCTAAATTGGGTCCCTGGAATGGTTATGAGGCAAGTTATTTTTGTGTTCCGCCGGATGCGGTGATCGCGCTCTTACATGAGGAGTTACCTAGTCCTATAGGTTGATTTGTGTGTTCTTTCGGGTGAATCCCGGGTTTATGTAATACTATGGTGGGGTACTCTTTTCCTCCATTTAGGTTAGGGAGATTTTTAATGAGGCCTGCCATAGTATCCCCTTTATTAATAAAAAAAGGCATAAGTTTAGGGATTATTAAGCCCTTCGGCAATACGGTTTAAAATCCTTATATATGATGTTTTGATTATGAAATTAGTTTTTTTTTTTTTGGGGTGGGGGGGGGGGTTATGAATACTGATGTATAATTTGATAGATGTTTAAGGTTCGATTAATCCCCCCAAATTTCCCGATTACGGTTATTAAGTTATTTACCTTATTTAAATTTATGTTGCGATAATCATTGTCCTTGAATTATCACAAAGTATGTACATGTATCTGGCTTATTATGAAACCTTGAAAACCCTCGTTGTTTGATGCACAATGGGATATTAATTGAGTTTAAAAAAATGGAAAACAATGCTACAGATGCATGTGCGTCTCTTTAAAGAAAGGGGTAATAATGCCCTTCATTCTTCATGTTTCAATTCATTCAGTTCAGCCCGTATTTTTTTTGTAATTCAATTTTAATCTCAAACAATTTTGGCTTCTATAAATCAGTCCTTTAGTTTATTATGTGATGCAAACCTTTTGTTGCTACTGTTGAATTGGTTTTTTTTTTTAATTCTAATGGTATATTCATGTTATTAATCTACTTGGTAAATGTGGTGAATTGAGGAAGTACTTCAATCTATATTTTGATTTTTGTATTTTGGTATTAATTGTTTGAGATTAAATCATTATAATGATTATGTTTGGTACTAAAACATATATTTTTATATGTTTTTAGATTCAGATTAAAGAGGCAATATTCATTCCTAAATACGAATACTTCTTATATCGTGCGTTAATAATAATTTTATTGTTATTATTATTATTTGTTAACGCTATATAAAGATAATTATCTCTTGTTTGACTTTTTTGTTTTGCACTTAGAATTCAGAAATTAACGAATGGATATTAGCATATAAAGAAATTTTGAGAATAAATCAGTCAAAGATTTAGGTTTTTCGATTTCTGATAGTCCATTTGGACAACATTATTTTAGGTTATTTTGGAAACTTAGGTGTTATCAGAAATTTCAGTTTTGACTGTTACTCAATTTTAAATTTGGATATCGGTATATTTATAGTATATATTTTAAGATAAATTATTTTATGTGAGCAATACGTTAGTCCAAAGATTAATCTATTGTTTGACATAGTTTATTGTCAATGTTTGACTGCTACAACAAGAGTACCGTTTACAGTTAATATTATTGTCCAAAGACTTGATATTAATGTTGTGCTTGGTATCTTGAGGGGAACTAGCCATTATTTTGAATTTATTTGTTTACTTATGAATATTTATGTGAGCTTGCTTTATTTTATTTTATTTTTGTTCTATATTTAGGTAATTTATCTTTGTTATCACAATATCTGTTAAATACATTCTACACTCATGTTTAGTGAAACTAATGTCAAGGAATAGAAAATACACTTACATATAGTATTTGATTGTATGAACATAGACTTTGCACTAAGGAAAGAATAACTTGCACCTCTCATTGCGTTAAGCACCTATAAAATGGATTTTGAGAGGTAAGATTACTCATATTAGATGTCTTTAGGAGCACAAATCTAAAAAGATTACTCATATTAAGGGTTTCCTTGACGAAATTAAGAAATGTTTTACCCAAAACATTAAGGTTAAGATGACATCACTTATGCCTTCTTTGATGTCTATCATGTATAAGGGTCAAGGAAATGTGAGGGAGTACATTGTGAAAATGTTTAATATTGCTTCGAAATTTAAGGCACATAAGATCAAACTTTTTAACAATTGTTTGTTCTTATGGTTTTAGCACCGCTTCCTATACAATTTAACCAATTCAAGTTACAATTGTCAAAGAGAGAAATAGACTATTTGGGCTCATTTTTCATTGTGTTCAAGAGGAAGAAAAGTTGAAGCATTATAAGTGTACAAGTACTCATTTGGTTGGTGTTCATTTAGTTAGTGTCTCTAAGAATACGGGCAATAAGAGAAAATATTAGAATAAAGTTGCTAAGAGTTTTACCCAAAAGAAACGACAATAAGTTTTTAAGTGTTGATTCTTTTATATAAGTTAGGACACATGTAAAGAAATTAAACTTCAAAAGAGAGCAACTACTTCGGTTATTTTGAGTGATCCATGGGTTGCAAGTTTTATGATCCCACAATTAAGATTATTTTAAGGAGAGATTTATAATTTTTTTAGGATGTTAAGTTTGGAGGCAGAAATAAGGTTAGATACATTGCTATTGAGGAGGAATTGAATTATAATTTAATTCCTACTATTACTTTTGACAATGTTTAGGTTTTCACACCTATCATTAACCAAGAAGTGAATCAAGTACCTCAGCAAAACAATGTTGAACAACTCCCATTCAAGATAAAATAATTGTTTCAGAAGAACAAACTCAACAACATAATATATATATATATATATATATATATATGTAACCCCCTCTAGACCCGCCTATGCGTTACAACGGATCATAGAAAGTTACATTAGGGTCACAAGAGCGACCCACAGTAAAAATACACATAAAAAAACATATTTCTTCAGAACACTTATTAAACTGTAAAATCAACTTCTGTTTAAAATACCGTTTCGGGAAGTTATTTAAACACATAACATAAATTTCAGAAAGCGCTTTACAAATACTATTATAAAACAATACATGACATACATGCCCACTAACTATACAACACCGTACTCCAAAAGCAACACCGAGAGAACTCCGAACACTGCTGACAACCATTATACCATGATATATTCTTTTAACCTGCAATGGTAGAAACAACATGAGCTTGGAAAAGCTCAGTAATACAGAACTACCGAAAGATGCTATAAGCTCATGTAGATATATGGTAAGCATGACATTTTCATGATGTTCCACGTAGTAACAATCTTCATTTCCTTTTCGCTATTTCAGGGTAACGTTATACTTGAGAAATAAGGGTACTTGTTCTTTATTCAATCATCGAGAATTAGACGGGGATTATATAGATTGGTAACATACGGAGGTTGAAACAGAGAGTTTAGTGTCTAGTGTGTTCTAACAGTGCAACGTTAATGCATGAAATGTAACAATGCAGTAAACCTTTTTATTTAAAATACATTTGTTTCAAGTAGCCGTAAAGGTCATTTTAATTCTATATTTACCCTCCAACCATACTCCAGTATATAGTTTCCCCAGTGCGGTATCATGTACAGGCATTAACCCGGGCCCATTGGGCGTGGGTACCATCCTAAGGATATACCTTAGAATACGGGCGGCCCTTGCCGAAGCATAGGAACCGAAAATGGGCGGACCTGGCTGAAGCCTAGGATCCGAAAACGGGCGGACCTAGCCGAAGCTTAGGATCCGAATACGGGCGGACTTACCAGCTAGATCAGGGCTGAGCTGACAGTAACTTCATATCATGTCCCAAGTACCCCAGTGAATCAGATCATCAATGGTTCATTAATCAATAACTGTATTAGTAACACATTATCCATATAGCATGTTTATCATATCGGGTGCATAGGCATATACTAGAAATATTGTACGGTCATGCTTAATTATAAATAGGGGTGGCAATCGGGTGGGGAATAACCGAAAACCGTGGGGATCCGAACCGATGGGCATGGGGAATAACCGAAATCCTTACCCATGGGGACGAGGATGGGGGAAGTTTTATAATCGGAGCTCAAATGGGGATGGGGACGGGGATTGCTATATCCGAACCGTGGGGATAACCGAACCGTACCTGTATAAATCACCGTGGGGATCCACAAGAATCCCAAAAAATATCCGTAGGGATCCTGATATTTTACGAAGTTTGATGGCCATAAGGGTTATTTACCTATGTTTCATCAAAAATCTATTATCACCTGAGCATGGCCGGCTAGAGTAAGTTTGAAAATTCTTTGTAAATTCTATACAAATAATTAGAATGTTATCTATACATTGTTGTAAACATGATTTAGTCTAGTTTTGTTTAAAATACACGGTGATTGATTTAGATATGTATTCTAAATTATATGAATATTTGAATGTTGAAAGGTCATAAAAATTTGGCAGTATATTTCTTAAAAAAGTTTTAGTAATGACACGAAAGTTTTTGAGTGAGCAAATGTTAGAAGAAAAGACAACAGATTGTTTCTAAAAACAAAAATAATAGTGACTTCGAAAATACACCATAAATCGTACGAGTAAAATTAGAAGAAGTAATTTATATGATTGGAAAAATTATCGAATCTAGTTTCTTTTAAAACAAACATATCATTATATGAAACTATAAATTATTAATCACATATTTTCTTTTAA
Source organism: Hibiscus trionum (assembly GCA_030270665.1). NCBI lineage: Eukaryota > Viridiplantae > Streptophyta > Magnoliopsida > Malvales > Malvaceae > Hibiscus > Hibiscus trionum. The sequence continues at coordinate 57,884,605 of BSYR01000017.1, read as the reverse complement.
AGGTAGTTCAAGATGCCATGTTTCAAACGGTTAATATTTAAGTCATGTTTTATAGTTTTGAAATTATTTGTTTGTTGTTTGATAAAACTAAATTTATCTTTTATGTTTGCAATTTTGGAGATTTAATGTTGAGTATTTGTTTTATAAATTAATTTATATTTTTTGGGTATGGGGATTAACCGAAAACCGCGGGGATCCGTAAGGGACGAGTATGGGGACGAAAAAATCACCGAAATGTTTAATAGGGATTCCCCAAAACCGTACCCGCAAGTGTTGGGGACGGAGTGGGGAATGTAAAACCATCCCCGATCCGCCCCGTTGCCACCCCTAATTATAAAACATGTCATGTGAGTTCAAGTATGTCAATCAAGTGCACGTGATCGGTATTATAACATGTAAATCAGTATGCAAAACAGTCATGTGGCACACATGGAACACACTAGGTGGAACAATTTGTTTCTTGGAGATACTCGGCATTTACGGAAGAGAACACATTAAACTTTTGACAATTTGAACGGATTTTTGAAACGGGGCCCCTAATAAAGGAGGGGTTCGTACCAACGGTTCAAACCAGATATTCAGGAGATGATACATTAAGATCTTAAGAGTTTAGATATATCATGAGCGATTTATTCATTCAAGCCTACAAGCATTATGGTCATTTTATCACACATGGGCATTTTGGTAATTTATACCAACATGGCGTAAAAAGTGGCTCAGAAATTCTATTTGCTCATCAAGTTTCCAACCAGGCATTTAGAGATTTCTACGTCAAGATCTTTCACGATATCATATACATTCTGGGCTATTTTGATTACTTTGGCCTACGAGGGCATTTTGGTCTTTTAACTATCAGGGGTGATTTTTTAATTTATCTCAATAGTGATAAGATGACGATTTAAAATATTTAAGATTTCCAGGAGTTTATCGAGCCTCAAAAACCAATCGAACTAACATGTCCCAACCTTACAGTACTAACCAAACCTTCTGATGTAAGCACTTTACAGGTATCATTTCCAAATATTGTTTGTATCGTATATCAGAAAGGTTGCCTTCATGTTTCACCACAAGACTTGCCACTGAGTAGTCGAACTAATACTCTGTGCGGAAAACTTCCATCCTTATATTAATATCAGGAGTGATTGACGTACATGAGTCATGCTCCAACCCTTAAGGGCATTTTAGTCATTTTCAGCTTTATTGGCATTTTTAGACTTTTATCAAAGGTAATTTACTTATTCCAATCAAGGGAGTATTTCAGTCGTTCTGAGACTCGAGATATCCATCATTATTTTCAATTGAACCATTTATAGCATTTCAATCATTTCAGTACTCGTGTGTGTCTCAGCCATTCGAGAAATTTTGTTACCTCAAACCGCTTCATTCATTTCAAAACTCAAAGGGTTTATCCATCGTTCTAGTTAATTTGCAAACCCTCGGTGTCTGAGGATACTTCAGCCCTTTTGTCAATACAATCATTTCGATTAATTTAACCATAACACTATTTTCAATACTTTTAGTCATTTTCAATAAATTCAGAAATTTGCGCCACTTGATTAATTTAGAGGTATGGATAGTTTCCCGTAAATCTACATTCGGAGATTCATTCCAAATTCAAGGAAACCTAACACCTTACATTCTCGAAGGTTTAAATATTGTTACCATAACTTTCCAAGTAGATCGAGGTTTTTAGATGATTCGGGCCGTTTTACCATATCAGGTATAGATTTCTAGATCGCTTCCAATTTCAAGGGTAATTTTGTCATTCTCATACCTTAAAGGGCATTTTCGTAATTTCATATCAAAATATTTTAGCATTTAATCACTTGACATTAATAATCAAGTTTGAGGATTAGCCACCTTATTAATTAATTTATTGAACTCCAGATCCTTACATTTATTAACTTTCTCTTCGAATATTTCGATCTTTTCTTGGTTATCATACTCAATTTCATAGCAGGTTTGGCTTAAGCAGGGTTAACAACACTCTTTATCATATTCATGCATGCATTAACCGAATACCAACATGTTCATAAAGAATACTAGAGGTAGTAGTGTATTACCTTTAATACTTGCTATATCGGTCGGCCATGATACTTCGTTCGATCACTCTCGAACCCGAATGCGACGTCCTCAACATCTCGAATACAAGGAACTTCGAATACCTTCAATCGCACAAAATCCAATTTCAGTCCTTATTCACAGTGCTCATAATTGATTATTAAAATACATAAGCAGACTCGAGTTCAAGGTCCAATTCGGAGGCTTTCGGGTTAGAATTTCACGAAACGAGCTTAAAAATCGGACTCAGGACGTCGAAAAACATAGAATAGGACTTTTCAGAAAAAGTCGACTTTTCGGTCAACGGTCAAAGTCAACGCTGACGTCAGCAGGTCAACGGGTCAGAGTCAACGCTGATGTCAGTAGGTCAATGCTGACGTCAGCAGTCAACTGATAAGGGTCAACTGAGTTGACTCGGGCTGACTCGAATGAGTTGACTCGGCTGACTCGGACGAGTTGACTCGGTTCAAGTTTTAGGATCGGGCAAACGGGCTGGGTTAACGGGTCGGGTTGGATCGATTCGGGTCGGATATGGGTTCGGGTACGGGTTGGACCGAAATTAACTCGGTACTCACCAAGGGTTTTTGGTCGCCGGACGGCCGCCGGAGGCTTTTTTCGTGCCAAAACTATCAAAAAAACGTAGATCATCAACACCACATTTCCACAATAGCAAACAAACGTCAAAAGTTTGTCGGAACCACCAATTTTTACCTGAAATGCGCAGAGAAGGCAAGCAGACAAGCGTAGCTCCGATGAGGCTTCCGTCGACGTCGGATGGGCGATCAAACATAGGGGTTTTGCTCGCCTTGGGACAAGGAGTTTGTCGGTGGCCTTGGCGTGGCGAGCGAACGCCGGACAGTGATGAAATCACCAGAAAAGAAGGTTGCACTTAGGGTTTCTTGACGAAGCCTTCAAATGGTTTTCCGAGGCGGACGGTAGCACGACTGCGCGAGTGAACGGTACTGACGAGTTCAGGGTGAGGTGGCGGTCACGGGGGCATGGGCGATGACGCCCACGACAGCGCGATAGCTGAGATCGGGCGGTGAACGGCGCAGGTTCGATGAGGGGGGAGACTTTTGGGATATTTTGAACGTCTCTTCAAATTCCTTGACAAATATTGGGTAGGTGGGGAGTCGGTTGGGTTATTAGCCTGATTTGAAAAGCTACCCAAGATTATCTTTAATATTGGGCTAGGTAACCCTTAACACAAATACCATTTGGCTCAAATGGTTAACATGTGGGTTTACCAAGCATAGGTCATGGGTTCAAAACCCAATGACAACAACTCTTATTTTCTTTTCTTTTTTTTTTTAAACTTTTAGGGTGTTACAACTCTCTCCCCCTAAAAAGAAATTTCATCCTCGAAATTTATCAGTCGGAGAAATGTAAAAACCGCTCCTTCATCCTTTCTTGTACTGAAACTTATACATTAGAGTATCCTTGTTTCTCGAGGCTCTCAAACGGTCACATGTCAATCTGATAGCGCTCTCAAACACCTAGACCAACTTGGCCAAAAACCAACTCGTCTTACACTCAGACCAACTTATTTGAATAAGATATTCTAAACCATACCAAACTTCATACGGTGCCAAGCGATACTTGTCTTATCTCTTTATTATAACCAGTCTCTGTCAAGAATAAGAGACATTTCGTACTACCACAGAAGTCAATCATACAACCCAAATATATATCTTCTAGAATCCGAATTACTCTTCCAGGTTGTTTATCAGTTTACAGACGATGAACTTTAACTGTAATTCAAACAAGTACCTAAAGCCTCCCGTAAGGCTTTCCAGAATCAAGATGTAAACATCAAATTCCAGTAAAAAAAAGAAGATATGTAACGGTCTACCATGCCTCGAATTTCAAGGAAGAGTCTTTCTTTATGCCGACCAAACATAATCAAGGTCTTAAACGAATATCACTTACCTTCACAATAATATTCAGACAACCATCTTTTTCTTCCATCGTGCAACAGAGTCACACCGAAATTTACATTTTCGACACATTCGCGAACATCTTTCTTTTAAATTCATAATACCTTTATCAAATTTTTCATCAGAATATTCTCAAACACAATCATTATCACCGAGCTACCTTACATGTAGTCTTATATCGGTTACCTCATATGATCAAACATTTATTCTTAATCTGATTCAGATATTCAATTTCACATGCATAAATCGTCTTTGGATCTTTATCCAGATATAGATCAATTAAGTTAATCCAATTCACAGATGAATGTTACAAACATTCCTTATTAGTACGATTCGAGCTAAAGCGGACAGAAAACTTAGATTCAATTATTTCAGAAAAACGATTCGACATCAAAGTCCCGGCTTGGTGGAGTACGGTTATGATCTAGGGGCATGCACAGACCAGACACCCTATGACAGACGATCGGCCGATCTACCCAGAATGACGCAACTCTAAGCTCTGATACCACTAAATGTAACCCCCTCTAGACCCGCCTATGGGTTACAACGGATCCTAGAAAGTTACATTAGGGTCACAAGAGCGACCCACAGTAAAAATACACATAAAAAACATATTTCTTCAGAACACTTATTAAACTGTAAAATCAACTTCTGTTTAAAATACCGTTTCGGGAAGTTATTTAAACACATAACATAAATTTCAGAAAGCACTTTACAAATACTATCATAAAACAATACATGACATACATGCCCACTAACTATACAACACCGTACTCCAAAAGCAACGCCGAGAGAACTCCGAACACTGCTGACAACCATCATACCAAGATATATTCTTTTAACCTGCAATGGTAGAAACAGCGTGAGCTTGGAAAAGCTCAGTAATACAGAACTACCGAAAGAGGCTATAAGCTCATGCAGATATATGGTAAGCATAACATTTTTATTATGTTCCACGTAGTAACAATCTTCATTTCCTTTTCGCTATTTCAGGGTAACGTTATACTTGAGAAATAAGGGTACTTGTTCTTTATTCAATCATCGAGAATTAGACAGGGATTATATAGATTGGTAATATACGGAGGTTGAAACAGAGAGTTTAGTGTGTAGTGTGTTCCAACAGTGCAACGTTAATGCATGAAATGTAACAATGCAGTAAACCATTTTATTTAAAATACATTTGTTTCAAGTAGCCGTAAAGGTCATTTTAATTCTATATTTACCCTCCAACCATACTCCAGTATATAGTTTCCCCAGTGCGGTATCATGTACAGGCATTAACCCGGGCCCATTGGGTGTGGGTACCATCCTAAGGATATACCGTAGAATACAAGCGGCCCTTGCCGAAGCATAGGAACCGAAAACGGGCGGACCTAGCCGAAGCTTAGGATTCGAATACGGGCGGACCTAGCCGAAGCTTAGGATCCGAATACGGGCGGACTTACCAGCTGGATCAGGGCTGAGCCGACAATAACTTCATATCATGTCCCAAGTACCCCAGTGAATCAGATCATCAATGGTTCATTAATCAATAACTATATTTTTAGTAACGCATTATCCATATAGCATGTTTATCATATCGGGTGCATAGGCATATACTAGAAATATTGTACGATCATGCTTAATTATAAAACATGTCATGTGAGTTCAAGTATGTCAATCAAGTGCACGTGATCAGTATTATAACATGTAAATCAGTATGCAAAACAGTCATGTGGCACACATGGAACACACTAGGTGGAACAGTTTGTTTCTTGGAGATACTCGACATTTACGGAAGAGAACACATCAAACTTTTGACAATTTGAACGGATTTTTGAAATGGGGCCCCTAATAAAGGAGGGGTTCGTACCAACGGTTCAAACCATATATTCAGGAGATGATACATCAAGATTTTAAGAGTTTAGATATATCATGAGCGATTTACTCATTCAAGCCTACAAGCATTACGATCATTTTATCACACATGGGCATTTTGGTAATTTATACCAACATGGCGTAAAAAGTGGCTCAGAAATTCTATTTGCTCATCAAGTTTCCAACCAGGCATTTAGAGATTTCCACGTCAAGATCTTTCACGATATCATATACATTATGGGCTATTTTGATTACTTTGGCCAATGAGGGCATTTTGGTCTTTTAACTATCAGGGGTGATTTTGTAATTTAGCCCAATAGTGATAAGATGACGATTTACAATATTTAAGATTTCCAGGAGTTTACCGAGCCTCAAAAACCAATCGAACTAACATGTCCCAACCTTACAGTACTAACCAAACCTTCTGATGTAAGCACTTCACAGGTATCATTTCCAAATATTGTTTGTATCGTATATCAGAGAGGTTGCCTTCATGTTTCACCACAAGACTTGCCACTGAGTAGTCGAACTAATACTCTGTGCGGAAAACTTCCATCCTTATATTAATATCATGAGTGATTGACGTACATGAGTCATGCTCTAACCCTTAAGGGCATTTTAGTCATTTTTAGCTTTATTGGCATTTTTAGACTTTTATCAAAGGCAATTTACTTATTCCAATCAAGGGAGTATTTCAGTCGTTCTGAGACTCGAGATATCCATCATTCTCTTCAATTGAATCATTTATAGCATTTCAATCATTTCAGTACTCGTGGGTGTCTCAGCCATTCGAGAAATTTTGTTACCTCCAACCGCTTCATTCATTTCAAAACTCAAAGGGTTTATCCATCGTTCCAGTTAATTTGCAAACCCTCGGTGTCCGAGGATACTTCATCCCTTTTGTCAATACGATCATTCCGATTAATTTAACAATAACAATATTTTCAATACTTGTAGTCATTTTCAATAAATTCAGAAATTTGCGCCACTTGATTAATTTAGAGGTATGGATAGTTTCCCGTAAATCTACATTCGGAGATTCATTCCAAATTCAAGGAAACCTAACACCTTACATTCTCGAAGGTTTAAATATTGTTACCATAACTTTCTAAGTAGATCGAGGTTTTTAGATGAATCGGACCGTTTTACCATATCAGGTATAGATTTCTAGATCGCTTCCAATTTCAAGGGTAATTTTGTCATTCTCATACCTTAAAGGGCATTTTCGTAATTTCATATCCAAATATTTTAGCATTTAATCACTTGACATTAATAATCAGGTTTGAGGATTAGCCACCTTATTAATTAATTTATTGAACTCCAGATCCTTACATTTATTAACTTTCTCTTCGAACATTTCGATCTTTTCTTGGTTATCATACTCAATTTCATAGCAGGTTTGGCTTAAGCAGGGTTAACAGCACTCTTTATCATATTCATGCATGCATTAACCGAATACCAACATGTTCATAAAGAATACTAGAGGTAGTAGTGTATTTTACCTTTAATACTTGCTATATCGGTCGACCATGATACTTCGTTCAATCACTCTCGAACCCGAATGCGACGTCCTCAACATCTCGGATACAAGGAACTTCGAATACCTTCAATCGCATAAAATCCAATTTCAGTCCTTATTCACAGTGCTCATAATTGATTATTAAAATACATAAGCATACTCGAGTTCAAGGTCTAATTCGGAGGCTTTCGGGTTAGAATTTCACGAAACGGGCTTAAAAATGAGACTCAGGACGTCGAAAAACATAGAGTAGGACTTTTCAGAAAAAGTCGACTTTTCGGTTAACGGTCAAAGTCAACGCTGACGTCAGCAGGTCAACGGGTCAGAGTCAACGTTGACGTCAGTAGGTCAATGCTGACGTCAGCAGTCAACTGATAAGGGTCAACTGAGTTGACTCGGACGAGTTGACTCGGCTGACTCAGACGAGTTGACTCGGCTGACTCAGACGAGTTGACTCGGTTTAGGTTTTCGGATCGGGAAAACAGGCTGGGTTAACGGGTCGGGTTGGATCGATTCGGGTCGGATATGGGTTCGGGTCGGGTACGGGTTGGACTGAAATTAACTCGGTACTCACCAAGGGTTTTTGGTCGCCGGACGGTCGCCGGAGGCTTTTTTCGTGCCAAAACTATCAAAAAAACGTAGATCATCAACACCACATTTCCACAATAGCAAACAAACGTCAAAAGTTTGTCGGAACCACCAATTTTTACCTGAAATGCGCAGAGAAGGCAAGCAGACAAGCGTAGCTCCGATGAGGCTTCCGTCGACGTCGGATGGGCGATCAAACATAGGGGTTTTGCTCGCCTTGAGACAAGGAGTTTGTCGGTGGCCTTGGCGTGGCGAGCGAACGCCGGACGGTGATGAAATCACCGGAAAAGAAGGTTGCACTTAAGGTTTCTTGACGAAGCCTTCAAACGGTTTTCTGAGGCGGACGGTAGCACGACTGTGCGAGTGAACGGTACTGACGAGTTCGGGGTGAGGTGGCGGTCACGGGGGCATGGGCGATGACGCCCACGACAGCGCGGTGGCTGAGATCGGGCGGTGAACGGCGCAGGTTCGATGAGGGGGGAGACTTTTGGGATATTTTGAACGTCTCTTCAAATTCCTTGACAAATATTGGGTAGGTGGGGAGTCGGTTGGGTTATTAGCCTGATTTGAAAAGCTACCCAAGATTATCTTTAATATTGGGCTAGGTAACCCTTAATACAAATACCATTTGGCTCAAATGGTTAACATGTGGGTTTACCAAGCATAGGTCATGGGTTCAAAACCCCATGACAACAACTCTTATTTTCTTTTCTTTTTTTAAACTTTTAGGGTTTAGGGTTTAGGGTTTGGCTTAACCAGGGTTAACAACACTCTTTATCATATTCATGCATGCATTAACCGAATACCAACATGTTCATAAAGCATACTAGAGGTATAGTGTATTACCTTTAATACTTGCTATATCGGTCGACCATGATACTTCGTTCGATCACTCTCGAACCCGAATGCGACGTCCTCAACATCTCGAATACAAGGAACTTCGAATACGTTCAATCGCACAAAATGCAATTTCAGTCCTTATTCACATTGCTCATAATTGATTATTAAAATACATAAGCAGAGTCGAGTTCAAGGTCCAATTCGGAGGCTTTCGGGTTAGAATTTCACGAAACTGGCTTCAAAATCGGACTCAGGACGTCGAAAACATAAAATAGGACTTTTTAGTCAACGGTCAAAGTCAACGCTGACGTCAGCAGGTCAACGGGTCAGGGTCAACGCTGACGTCAGTAGGTCAATGCTTATATCAGCAGTCAACTGATAAGGGTCAACTGAGTTGACTCGGACGAGTTGACTCGGCTGACTCGGACGAGTTGACTCGGTTCAGGTTTTCGGATCGGGCAGACGGGCTGGGTTAACGGGTCGGGTTGGATCGATTCGGGTCGAATATGGGTTCGGGTCGGGTACGGGTTGGACCGAAATTAACCTGGTACTCACCATGGGTTTTTGGTCGCCGGACGGCCGCCGGAAAAGTCGCCGGAGGCTCTTTTCGTGCCAAAACTGTCAGAAAAACGTAGATCATCAACACCACATTTCCACAATAGCAAACAAACGTCAAAAGTTGGTCGGAACCACCAATTTTTACCTGAAATGCGCAGAGAAGGCAACCGGACAAGCGTAGCTCCGATGAGGCTTCCGTCGACGTCGGATGGGCGATCAAACATAGGGGTTTTGCTCACCTTGGGACAAGGAGTTTTTCGGTGGCCTTAGCGTGGCGAGCGAACGCCGGACGATGTCGAAATCACCGAAAAAGAAGGTTGCACTTAGGGTTTCTTGACGAAGCCTTCAAACGGTTCTCCGAGGCGGACGGTAGCACGACTGCGCGAGTGAACGCTACTGACGAGTTCGGGGTGAGGTGGCGGTCACGGGGGCATGGGCGGTGACGCCCACGACGACGCGGTGGCCGAGATTGGGCAGTGAACGGCGCGGGTTCGGTGAGGGGGAGACTTTTGGGATATTTTGAACGTCTCTTCAAATTCCTTGACAAATATTGGGCAGGTGGGGAGTCGGTTGGGTTATTAGCCTGATTTGAAAAGCTACCCAAGATTATCTTTAATATTGGGCTATGTAACCCTTAACACAAATACCATTTGGCTCAAATGGTTAACATGTGGATTTACCAAGCATAGTTCATGGGTTCAAAACCCCATGACAACAACTCTCATTTTATTTTCTTTTTTTTAAAACTTTTAGGGTGTTACAATATAAGTGTCAATAAAGAGGTCTACGAGAGGAATGAGAAATAATATTCGAGATTATTATATTGTATTTCCTCAAGAAAATAAGGAGAACAATGGAATGATAGAAAATGACTCAATTATTTTTTATCAGACCATAAAAGTTCTAACTCTCAAAAGTGGATTGATGTCATTCAAGAAGAGTATAATTTTATGCAAGACAATAAAGTTAAGGAACTTGTCTCATTACCTTAAGGTGCAAACCAATTGGTTATAAATGGATATTTAAAACCAATAGGGATGTAAATGGTAATGTGGATAAGTATAAAGTACGTCTTGTATCTAAAGAATATACTCTAAAAGAAGACATTGATTTTGTAGAGACCTTCTCTCAAGTTTCAATGAAAGACTCTTCCAGGATAATCATGACGTTTGTTGCTTATTTTAATCTTGAGCTACATAACATGAATGTTAAGCTTGTGTTTTTCAATGGCGACATTGAAGAAATGAATTATATGGTACAATCATAGATTTGTGTCTAATGATACAAAATCAATGATATGTAAATTAAAGAAATTCATCTATGAGCTTAAGTAGGACTCTTATTAATGAAATTATAAATTTCATTTTGATTATCTCATTCGGTTTTGAGATAAATTTGGTTGACAATTGTATATACTACAAGTTTAGTGGGAGTAAACCAAGTGATACTCATATTGCTAAAGAAGACAAATTTTGTCTTACTCAATGCCCTATAAGTAACCTTAAAATTTAGAAAATACAGAAGATTCCATATGCATAAGCTTTTGAGAATCTAATTTATGCTCAAGTATGTATGCGTTCGGATATTACGTACATTGTTGGAATGTTAGACAAATATTTAAGCAATTATAGTATGGACCATTGGATAACAACCAATAGGTTATGAGATATTTTTAGAGAACAAAAATTACATTCTCACATATCGAAGTTCTAGTAAGTTAGAGATCATCAAGTTTACAAACTTCGATTATATTAGAATATTAATGCAAAAAAATTGTCACATGAGCTGCTAATTATAGATTGAACAGAAAGACCACTTTAGTTATTTTGTGACAATAAATATGCATTCATTTATTCTATAAACAATAGGAACACTTCAAATTTGAAGCACATAAATATTAAGTTCCTAGTTGTTAAAGAAAATTCAGAGTGGTGGTGTGTCTATAGAGCATGTTGGTACAAACCCCATAATTGCGCGCTTATTAAGAAATTGTCACCCTGGGTCTTTCATGAGCACACTACTCATGTGTGTGTAATGTTATTAAGGATATTCGGTTTTAGTGGAAGTTTGTAATTTCAAAAAATGCTCATTCGTTTTAGACACAATTTCGGTCACTTCAGTCTAAGGATATTTTAAGATTATTTTTTGCAGAAATAAAGTTCTTTTGGTTTATGCACACTCTGAATTCAGTAAAGTTGATCTCACTAAGGTTTAGGAGGACCAGTTGGAAATAGACATGTTCGGTTCACATTTCATGTAATTTTCCATGCTATACATCCATGATTGATCTATGTCATTTCACTATGTTTGTATACGTGACCATTGATACGTCCAATCATGATTGAAATGGCGAAGACCGCTACAATCCTATATGGATATAGTTGATGGACGAGATTGTTATAGAATACCTATTATATAATAGCAAATTTTGAGCTCATAAGGTTGTACATTTATCAGGAAACATATGTTGCCCAAGTGGGAGATTGTTGGATTAAAACCCTCAATTGTGAGCACATATGTAAAATGTACGATGCTATTATAAAGTATGACACAAAATCAAGTGACCAATTATGTTAGGCGTGTCATAGGTATTAAAGTGTCATGAAAATAAAAGTGTAGATACCGTAAGATATATTTATAATTCAATGAGGGGTAGAGTTATAAATATTTAATAGTTTGATTTAATAATCAACTATATAAAGAGGTAGTGGTCCCCAAGAAATAGGTTAACTTGTTTTACTCTTGTCCCCGTCAAAGAGTTTTTACGGCAAGGGCTAATCTATCTTCTTGGAAGATCAATACCAAAGATTTGAGATTTCAACATGAAGATTCAAGGTTTTCAATCTATCGATCAATTCAGGTACGCTTCCGCATTCAGTTTAATCGATGTATTGTTCTTGATGATTTGACATGATAGATCTTGGGTATTAGGTTTCATATTAATTTATGATTTGGATCAAATATTGTATCCACACATGAGTTCTACTATGGTTTGAATATTTTGGATGTTGATAAAATAATGGGTTCGAATAGGTTCCGAAGTTATTCGAGTCAAGCATTAGGGTTGTTGAATTTAGAACACTCTATAGCTGGAGCTTGCGAGCTCATGTGTTTAGTTTTTATTACTAGTTCTTCCCTTATGTGTGTTATTACCAATGAGAGCCAACATTTCCAAGCAATTTACTAAAATTTTACATTGGCAAGGTGCGAGGACAAGTTTTTATCTCGAAATGTCTTAAGCTTCATTGTTTAGGGAACATTTATTGTTTGATTAGGAAATGTCCTTTTAGCACCTATAACTTTTCTTCAAGCTCGTAAAAGTATCCACAATGGTGTGTAGCCATGCGAACCGATCATGATGGCGCTTATAAAACAATATAAAGCGAGTCTTGTTGCAAAAGGATATAATTAGTAACCTAGCAAGTTAGCCTTGCTTTTGATTCCATATTCAACCTTGTGGCTAAACATGCCACCATTCGTCTTGTCATCTTCATTTCCATCACACTTGGTTGGCCCATTCTCCGGTTGGAAGTAAATAATGCATTCTTACATGACACATCTTTATGAAACAACCCTTTGGCTTTGTGGATTCTAAATTTCCAAGTTATGTGAAAATTGTAAAAGCTGCATGTAAATTTTTAATAATCCAAGTCTTAATCTTAAAATAATAATTTTGAAATCAAAAGTGAGGATAGCTTAGTTGGGAGAGCGTCAAATTGAAGATCTGAAGGTCACGTGTTCGATCCATGTTTACCGCACAGCCTTTTGTTTTTGTTTTTTTTCCTGTATAGTGGGACACATCTGCAGTAAAATATGGGTTTTCCCCTGCCCGTCTGAATATGTTGACACTTATTACCACCTATATTTAGGCACATATTGCTACCCGTCTGTGTCTTTTTTATAAGATGAAAATAAAATGGATAATGGTCTGACCTATGGTCTGCATATATTTTGTGGAATGGTCTTTTACTCTTTCCCTACTAACTATTGTCATATTACGATGAAATGTCTCAAGGTGGCAATGGACGCAAATAGCAACTCAGGTGCCTCTTTGGGTTCAAAGAATCAGAGAAAAATGCACGATTCCGCCTGCATAGTCGGCTAGTCAACTTTTACTTCTCCATTCTTTGATAAAGTTATTTTTTTGCCTAAATTGAATCAGAATTGTTAGTTTGTGAAACTTGATTTGGTGCTAATGGTTCAGGTAATTCATCTGTATATTCACACTTGAGTTCTCTTGTTTGACTCCATGTTCTATAATTTGTATCCACACTTAGTTCTACTATTGTTTGAATCTTTTGGATGGTGATAAAAATGGGTTCGAAGAGGTTCTGAAGTGTTGTGCACACGACAAACGAAAAAGAAAATTAAACAAGCAAGAACACAAGAGATTTAACGAGGTTCAGCAGTGTGCTTACGTCCTCAGGGAGCAAAGAGCGGTTGTTTTCTTTTTTTCAATCGATGGTGCCCGACAAAAACAAGGCTTAAAGCCTAAAAAGAACAATTGATGAAGTGCCTAATGAGGTGGGGGTAAGCCTCTTTATATAGCCCCCTATATCCAAGTCTTATTCTAACTAGGATTACAATTGTTCTAATCCTTCGGGGAGTAGTATTCCTTATCCTCCAAGGATTTTTACTCCTTAACCTCCAAGGATCCCTCAAGTCGGTTGGCTATTAAGCCCATCTGTCCTTTTACAGTATATGAATCATACTTAACAAAACTCCACCTTGGCGAATATCATGCCCCTTAAGAGATAAATCTAGAGTCTCTCACACATCAAAGTGGGTTGGGCTACCATGCTTCTCTAGCATTTGCAAACATTCAACAAGTCTAAACAATGCTTGAACTTGTCTGTAGTAACATGCTTTGTCAACATATCATCTGGATTGTCTGCAGTATGCACCTTTTGTAACAATATCTCACCAGATGCAATCAACTCTCTAATATTATGAAACCTCACATCGATATGTTTAGTTCTAGCATGATACACCTGATTCTTAGCCAAATGAATAGCACTCTGGCTATCACAATGCAACTGAACTCCACCTTGCTGAATATCCAATTCCTTCGCTAGCCCGATAAGCCATTAGGCTTCTTTTGCAGCTTCAACTACTGCCATGTACTCAACTTCAGTTGTTGATAATGCCACAATAGACTGAACAGTTGACTTCCAACATATAGGCCCTCCACCAAGGGTGAAAACATACCCAGTTGTAGACCTTCTATCATCCAAATCACATGTATAGTCTGAATCCACATATCCAACAATCAAAGGATCATGTCGCTGACTGCCGAAAACAATTCAATGTCCCACAGTACCCTTTAAATACCTGAAAATCATGTAGCCAATCTGAATCATGTAGGAGAAAAATACAGTAGGCAACAACATATCATTAACATACAGTAGTAGAAAAATAAAAGAACCATCATCAAGGCTTTTAACATAGACACAACAATCATACTCGCATCGCTTGTAGCCAATCTGAATCATGTAGGAGTCGAATCGCTTGTACCATTGTCGTGGAGACTGCTTCAACCCGTACAAGGATTTCTTTAACCTGCAAACCAGATGTTTATCTCCAGATTGAATGAACCCTTCTGGCTGCTACATATAAATCTTCTCCTCTAGATCACCATGCAAAAAATCAGTTTTAACATCCATCTGCTCTAAATGCAAATCCGAACTAGCTACAAGTGCAAGAACTGCCCTGATTGAAGTATGTCTAACCACAGGAGAAAAGATTTCATCATAATCAACTCCTTTTTGCTGTGAAAAACCCTTTGCTACCAATCGAGCCTTGAACTTTTCCCTTTTTTTTTGATACTGCTGGTTTCCTTTTATACGCCCATTTGCAACCAGTAGCCTTCTTTCCCTCAGGAAGCCTAACTAGCTCCCACGTATGATTTTTCTGCAAAGATTCCATCTTCTCAACCATTGCAGCCATCCATTTGCTTTTCTCCGGACTAGAGATAGCCCCTTGAAAAGTATTCGGATCTTCACTACTAATGTGAAGTGCAAAAGACACCATATCTTCAAAATCCAATATGCATGGAGCCTTCATTGGTGCGTCTCTCTCTATCTCTGGCTAAATTATAATTCTGCAACGGAACTATATTAGAGTCACAAGAAGTTGAATTCGAACTTTCACCTTTCTCAGATGTTACTTTTTTCTCAATTGCTCTTGGATACTGTTCGAAATCCACCAGCACCTTGTCTCGGTTCTGCTGCAACATGAATTGCTCGTCAAAAACTACATCTCTACTAATCACTGTTTTCCTTGCAACTGGATCCCAAAACTTGTATCCTTTGACACCTTTCTTGTAGCCCAGAAAGATGCACTTCTTCGATTTTGCATCAAGTTTTGATCTCTCATCACCAGGTACATGCACATAAGCAGGACAACCAAAAATCTGTAAGTGTGAAAAATCAACTACATTGCCTGTCCATACCTCTTCTGCAACTTTTCCACCCAAAGATGCATGTGGTGACCTGTTGATGAGATAGCATGCCATACTCACAACCTATGCCCAGAAGTTTTTAGGAAGTCCTGCATTCAGTCTCAAGCACCGAGCCCGCTCAACTAATGACTTGTTCATCCTTTCAGCAACACCATTTTGTTGTGGCGTCTTTCACACTAAAAAATGTCTCTGAATCCCATGCTCCTCACAGAACTTTAGAAACTGTGAATCTATGTACTTTGTGTCATTACCAGACCTTAAATACTTGATCTTTCTACCCGTTTGGTTCTCCACCTCAGCTTTCCACACCTTGAATTCGGAAAAGACTTCAGATTTCTGTTTCAAGAAATACACCCAAACTTTCTTACAAAAATCGTTAATAAAAGTAACATAATACACAGATCCACCCAATAAAGATTCTCTGGTAGGCCCCCATACATCAGAATGCACATAATCAATAATCCCTTCAATTTTGTGCTTTCCAGCCGTGAAATTGACTTTAGTATGTTTACCAAGAACACAAAATTCACAAAAATCGAGCTTGCAACTTTTGACACCATACAACAAATTTCTTTTATGCAATTCACAAAAATCGAGCTTGCAACTTTTGACACCAAGACGCATATGCCACAATTTTGTATTATCATCATATGACTCAACAGAATGAGCTCCACCTACAACTGTACTCCCTAACAGTTTATAGATATTCCATGCAGTTATCTTTCCTTTCGTCACAATCAATGCACCTTTAACAATCGTAATGGTTTCCCTATCATCATTAGCTTTAAGAATTAAACCATTCTTATGCAAAGTGCCCAAAGAAATTAGATTCTTTTTCAAATCTGGTATATGCCTAACATCACACAATGTTCTAACAATACCATCATACATCTTAATTCTGACATCACCAATACCGACAATATTACAACATCTATCATTACATAAATAGACAAAACCAGAATTAACAGACATATAGGTAGAAAACCACTCCCTATTAGGCGTGATATGATAAGAGCATCCTGAATCAAGAATCCAAGCATCTGTGAACTGAGTTGTTGAAATAGAAAGCATATCACCATCACTGCAATTCGAATTCTCATTTTGTACCACATTCACAGTTTTGGATGATGCATCATGTTTATCATCTGACTCCCTTTTCCACTTTGGATAGTCTCGTTTCATATGTCCTGGCTCTTTGCACTTGTAGCAACGAAACGTCTTCTTGCCTCTAGACTTTGATCTAGAATTCCGTCTTCCAGAACCCTCCTTCTCTTTGATCAGTAAGCCTTGCTTGACATTTTTCTTACCATTCTTTCTAATCAATAATGCTTTCTTCCAAGGCTTCTTATATGACAAAGTATTTTTAAAACAACTCTTTGGCTCTGTGGATTCTTAGTTTTCCAGTTTTGTTATAACTGAAAGCAGCATTTAAACCTTTTCTAATTTAGTATTTAGCTTTCTAATCAATTGCGGGGATAGCTCAGTTGGTAGAGTGATAGACTGAAGATTTGAAGGTCATGTGTTCGATCCATGTTCACCACATATTTCCAATATATTTGTTGTTTGAACTTCAGTGTGACACATCTGCAGTGAAGGTATGGTTTTCCCCCTGCCCTAGTGAATTTGTTGATACTTGTGACTTATTAGATATTACCACCAAGATTTAGGCACATTTCTATGTAGATTTCGTCTAATATGCTTCAGTTGAACTGAATTTTCTCGATGATCTTTGTGTTTCATATTACTCTTTCATCAAAATAAACTTTTATGTTCCCCTAGATATCTTTGCTTCTAAACTCTTTGAATAGCCCAGATTCCAAATTTCTCTCGTATGGAATTGACCGGATTCCGAATTGAAGCAGATTTTTTAGTTTGTGAAACTTCATTTGGCGCTAACGTTTCAGGCATTTCATTTGTATATTCCATTAAGGAAAGGGTTGTTCGACTTTAGTTTCATGTTTCTCTAGTTTCATGATTCTATAACCAATTTAATAAAATGATGGAATCCTTGAAATGTTTCTCGGCTTAATCCAATAACTTTGTTTTCCTATGGGTGTAACCAAGATGAGCAAAGATAAAATTGTAAGAAGTAGAGGGCATAGGCTTGATTTGAAATTGGAGCACATATGCTTGGCACTATTTTGATTGAGCTTTTCTCTTAAATTTTGAACTTGGATTGAGATAAAGATCAAATTGCTTGATCGCATTTGATTTTGTCTATTTACCTAGTAAAAACTGAGCTCGATTCTCATTTCTTCATGTTCAATTTTATGTATTTACACTTGATTTATACTTTGATATGAACATTCTGGATATTGATTAAATGAAAAGGTTCTATTGTGAAATTCAGAACACTCGATATCTCAAGCTTGTGAGCACACGTGTTTAGTTTAAATTACTAATTCTGCCTTCTGTAGTGTTACCAATGAGAATCAACATTTTTCAAGCAATTTTTCTAAAGTTTTACATCAACAAGGAGAGGAAACATGTTTTACCCAGAAATGTCCATTAAACTTCATTGTTTGGGGAAAATGTATGGTTTGTGTAGGGCTTTAGAAGTTGAGAATTTCTTGAGTTACTGGTCGGGGGATATTATGTTTATTGTTTTATGTATATGTTATACTATTTTTTCCGATTTTATGTTGTGGACTAGAAAATTTGACTCAGGTTTTGGGAGGAGAATGAGAATCTCAAGGGCCATTTCAGGTGCTGCCATTTCTTTGATAAGTAAGGCTAGCTTGACATTTTTCTTGCTATTCTACCCAATAAATAATGCTTTCTTACATGACAAAAGTATTTATGAAACAACCCTTTTGCTCTTTGGATTCTCAGTTTCGAAGTTTTGTTAATATGAAAAGCATCATTTAAACCCTGACTAAGCTAGTATTTAACTTTCTAAGAAAATGTGGGGATAGCTCAGTTGGGAGAGCGTTAGACTGAAGATCTGAAGGTCACATGTTCAATCCATATTCACCGCATAATTACTTTATTGTAATTGCCTTTGACCTTGTTATTTTCTCCAAAGCTGTGGATAAACCTAATTTCTATTATATGGTGTCATGGGGATAGTTATTGTTCTTGTGAACTACATCCATTTCGTTGCATTTTCTAACATGTAATCTCACTGCTCTTTTGTGTAACCTTTGGGACTTGGCTTGATTTATCGGATTGTTGGATGTGTTTTGAATGCACCACTTGCACAAATGAGGAGTTTTTTTCTCCTTTGATCTGTTTGAAATTTGGAGGTGACATGTCACCTCATGGTTGGTCGATTGATAAAAAATAATATATAATATGCTACCGAGGAAAGAGAATGTTGATTTGGAAAATAAAAATATAAAAAAATTCCATGTTAGCGATTCCATTAATTTTTTTTAACGGAGAGGGACCAAAACAGAAAAACTATCTAACGGGAGGGACGATTTTGATGAAAAAATTAGTTGGGGGACTAAAATAGGAAAACGGTAATAGTTTAGTGACCAACAGTGTAGTTTACCCTACAAACAAATTATCTCCTCAATGACAAAATAGTGAAAGAACTTGCATTGCTAATTTGCTACCATCTTGAATGATAGTAGTTGTGAGACCTGCAATTTATGAGACTTTTCCAAAAGAGCGATCTTTCCAATGAACTTGAGATTTGAAAATGTTGCAATTGATGAGTTAAGATTTTTTTAATTTGGGTTTTTTTTATCGAAGAATTTTGGTTGTAAAACCTTAAACCATTTGTTTAAGTTAATAAAATAAAATCTTTAAATATATATTCTCATCGGAATTAACAGTCAACAATTAATTTCGTTAGTAGATACATTAATGCAAATTTAGAGTTCAAGGGCTTAATTGAGTGCAAAATGAATTTAAGGGGTTAATTAATTTCTTTTCAAAAGTTTGAGAGATTTTGATACCCTTAAGCCAAAATACAATCATATCGAATTTTGATTACTTACACATTATGCAGGGCTTTCGATACCCTTAAGCCCAAATGCAACATTTAAAAGTTTTTTTTTTCGATCTTCTTTGAACTTGAATTTGTGGTATACTGCAGTTTCGAAGCCTTCATAATTGAAATATTGATGGAAACACTAAACTTAATGACAAAGTGTTGTCTGTTTTCTTATGAAGCAAAATATAGGGTATGTATGCACCCTGAATCCAATCTATTTCATTAATTCTTTTTTCCGATTTTTTTTGGGATTAATTTAGGCATAGAATTACCTTGCTGTTTTTTTTCTTTAACGATTTCCTTAATAAGCATTGGATTTTCTAATTAGACCAGTAGTGTTTTGTTTCTTCTGTTTAATTTCTAGGGAAGATGATGATTTTCCTTTGTGAATGTTGACTTACAAAGTTTGTATATGTGAATGTGATAGGTACATTCTGAGATGAGGAAATGGCTTCAAGCAAACGTCAGTCCCGATGTTGCTGCATCGACCCAGATTATTTACGGAGGTATTTCACATTATCAATTTACTCTTGCCTCTTGATCTCTATCCTTAAGTAAATCTCATAATATTTAACGAACAGTCGACAGTTCAGAAGGTAGGTCATTCTTTGTTACAATATTATAATATTTTTCGTGTTTAATGTTGTAATGATTTATGCATATTCGATAACATTCTTTTGTAAATTTTAGTAACATTTTCGTTTTGGTTTGTGAATGTTGACTTACAAAGTTTGTGTATGTAATAGGTACATTCCGAGTTGAGGAAATGGCTTCAAGAAAACGTCAGTCCCGATGTTGTTGCATCGACCCGGATTATTTACGGAGGTATTTCACATTATCCAATTACTCATCTCATAATATTTAACGACAGTTCAGAAGGTAGGCCATTCTTTTAGAGCCTTCATATTCTTAAGATTTTCAACTTAATAGTTCATAAAGGAAAAAATGCTTCTGTTAAAATACTGAGAAAAGGCTTGCCATTATTTATGGGATAAATGAGAAGCTACCATTCCTGTTTGCAGAATGTTGCTACTTTAGAAATCGTGGTATTTCATCGGACGAGTGAATTTATTATAAGTTTAGAAGCACGGCCTTCTCGAGCAATTGCATCCTGAATAGCTTCTTCCACTTGTTTCATATCAGTACGAGTGGTCTTTCCGGATTGCTCGTCTTTGTTTCACATTTGTGCTGATTTGGAACCAGTGAAAGATGTTGGTAGGCTATTGACAATGTTCACAATATGGCATCCCTTACAGAGAGTTGCCTCGCGCCCCTAGGTATTTTCTGTTTATAGAAATATATTCGGATCAAGTTTGTTTACATGAATTGTAACTCTTGCCGTATAAAACTAAGGGTCCGTTTGGTTTTAAAAAAATATTTTCTATTTTCTATTTTTGTTTTTATTTTCAAAAAATAATTTTCATTTTCAGTTTTCTAAAAAATAGAAAACATGTTTGGTTAATACAGATGAAAACTTGTTTTTAAAAAAGAAAATAGTAAAAACGTATTTGGTATCTAACTTCTCAAAATAGAAATAAAAAATAATTATTAAATGATTAAAATAAAATATAGTTAGAAAAATATTAGTATAATAATACATAAATAAAACATGAGAAAATAAACAAAAGTTTTAAAAAATGGCATTAGAAGGATTCGGACCCGTGTTAAAATTAAAAAATCCTTGTTTTCATATTGTCCATTTTCCTAAAACATTTCCAAAAAAAAACAATGAAAACATCTTTTTATGTTTTCAAATTTTCACTCGTTTTTGTTTTCATTTTCTAAAAATCATTTTTCTAATTTTTCAACCAAACACGTTTTCTTCATTGTTTTCCATTTTCTTGAAAAATAAAAACAAAAATAGTCTCTATTCTCTAGAACCAAACAGACCCTAACTTTCTCATATTAAAAAAATATCAAATATTTAAAAAAAAAACATCAATTTCAGATTTTATTTTTAGACAACCCTAAGCATGTAAGCTACACGCATGCGATATAGAGATTTTACTTATTTCCTTTGTAATTTTCCTTGTTTCTAAGTTTTCAATAAAAATTCTGTTTTATTTTTTTCCCGCACATTATTGTCTTAATTTTCGTATAATCTGATATAATTATATTCACTTTGGTGATAGTTTTTTAATACAACGAAAATTGTAAATGAAGCAGTTTGCAAATTTGATTAAACCTTTAAATTTTAGGAAAATTTACTTGACCCGTGATCACCCATGTTTAAACATGATTTGATCTTCGAACAAGCACAATTAGTCGGTTGATCAAGCTGCTCAACTTTGACCCTATATCACTACAATAAGTATTATTGACCCTATATCTAAAAAATTCAAGTGGAGTCAATTCTTATATTTTCTATGAAAAAATTGAGTTTTTTATACTTTGTAATAGGTTCGAAAGACATTTTAGTTATATTATTGGGGTCATTTGCACTCTATATAAAATTCTCCATTAAAATTGTTTGTATGTATCTAACCATGATTAAAAAACATGATTTGATCTCCGATATGCGATGAGTTTAGTTAGATACATACAAAGATTTCAATAATGGTTGTTAAATTTTATATAGATGGATGATAACAAACAATTTTTATGGAGAATTTGTAAGGGTGTTCAGTCAGTCAGTTCGGTTAACCGATCAAGCCGAACTAGCAAAAATCTATTAATCAATTTTTTCTCTTTAACTGTTAACAAAATCAAACTTTTTTTGAAAACTTTTAACCGAACCAAAGAAAGTTCGGTTAATTCGGTTGATTTTTAAATTACCCGAAATTTATTATAAGTTTTTGAGTAAAGTACACAAAAGGTAATAGATCAAGACTATATAGTGGAATTTAAAAAAGTTTCGCCACTAATGTATCATTAGGGGTGAGCAAAACTCGAATTGACATGAGAAAATTGAATTTTTCGATCAAACTCAACTTGATTAGAATTGTAATTTTATAAATTTGACTCAAAAAAATTTCAATTAAAATGCGACTTATAAGATGAGACTTGAATAACTCGAAACTTTTTGTAACACCCCAAAACCCGGTCTAGTCGGAATTGGGTTCCTGTGATCGGAAATTACGCATTGATAAAGTCTAATTATAGAATTGGCTAGCTAATTATTGATATCGGATTCTAATTGAGTTAAAATGTTGTCATGGGACTCTATCGAATAATATTGAAACCTATATAGTGACTAAATTGAGTAAAGTGTAAGTTGGAGGACAAGACCATGGTATAGTGAGAGTTGAGGGACTAACCTTGCGATTAGCCCCTCCTCAATCACTAATGTCCCAACGTGGGACAATCTGGTGAAGTTACTTCACCTAAAGGAAAGCTAATACCATAGAACACATATTCTATTCAAAAACAAAGGAAAAAGGAATAGAGACTTACCCGAGATGTTGAAGCAAGCACCTCCATCTTCATCATCTTCTTCCTTGAAGCATACACCTCCATTGGAGATAGTTTTAAGCTTCATTTTTTCTTCGTTTTATTGATATCGAATCGTTGCTATTGATCGGGTAAGCTATATTCCTCAATCGATTATTGGATTCCATGGATACATCAAGCTTAATCTTAAGCTAGGGTTTTAGCCATCCATGGATAATTCATCGTTAATGTTTATATTGAATTCATACATCGATTTTGATATCGTTGTATTGACTTTGATATCGTATTATCGATCCTAATAGTCTCCCTATTGATTTTGTAACACCCGTGTTTTGGGCCTAGGAGTTAGCCGGGTTATAGTTCGAGTCAAATAAAACTTAATTAAAATAATCCAACTTCAAATAATGACCAAATTGAGTTTTAATATGAAGGGAGGGACCCACGTTGCTATTTACCCAAGTTTTAAATAAAGCAAGACAACTTTTAGGAAAAAGTTGTCATCTTCTTTCCCATTCACCCTTTCCCAACTTCAAACCCCTCTCCCCCATTTTCAAACTCTCCCAAACCCTAGTTACTATTCTATTGATTTTGCTAATCGATTTCAACACCAAATTAAGAGGTAAATATATTTTCTTAACATCCTCTCTATCCTCTACATATCTATGGTCTTGGATTTCAAAAATATAGAGTTTTGGGAATTAGGGTTCATATTGAAATTTGTGTTTTAATGGGGTTTTTCAGTTCGTTTTGATAAGCTATGTTAGGGTTTTGTTTAAGCATGATGAAATACACAACATATATTAATTTGGTTGATTTTGGATGAAATTTCGTAATGGGTCCTTAGGGCAAATTTTAGAGTATGAAAACTTGGGGTTTTTGGTGGGTTTAATGTTGAAATTAAAGGGCTGATAGTCTACCTATGTTAGGAGGGTGATTTGGGATGGTTTGGAAGTCATTTGGATGCTTAGAAATGGGTATTTCAGCCAATGGTTGTTGGGGTCCGAAAATTGGGTTTTTGAGATGTTATGTGGCTTGGGAAATTGTGGAAATTGGAGTTGTGCTTGCAAAGTAAGTTGATAGTTGAGTTAGCATTGAGTTGAGAAGTAATATGTATGTTTTGTTTGGCTAGAAACAAGAGGAAGCGTTGAAGAGGCTTTGGGACCGAATCCGAGTTCGTAGGAGAATTGGTTCGAATTGCTAAGGAAGGGCGGTGAGTGGTTTCAACTTGTTTTTAAGTTTGGTTCGAGTATGTGTCGAGTGTGTGTGTAAAGTGTGCTTGGTAGGCCACTTTCATTTAATTCAAGTTGATAGCTTAGCTTTTGATATCCTTAAATGCTATGTGCTTAATGACTATGCTCTTGTACTTGTGATTATATGGTGCATGTATATATATCATGTTGTGGATATATGTGATGAGCATGAGTGTGGTTGATGGCATGTGATTGATGTTGATAATTGGCACTAAATAATTACCGGTTGTAAATGATCGATCATTAGGATAGTGTGCACACGAATTGAGTCAAAACGTACGTGGCCTTGATGGCGTTAAGTCATCAAGGAGGAGTACGGTGATGTAACATTCCACTGGAAGCTTTTATTTATTTCTACGGGATGATGAGTGGAATCCCATCCGTAGGGCGTGTGGCGATGAGTGGAATCCCGCACACGCAAGGTCCGGTGATGAGTGTAATCCCACCGAGGTAAAGTGTTGTTGAGTTATAAATCCGCACAATCGGGGTAATTAAAGTGGCCAATTAACTTGTTCATACATTGTGATATGTGATGATGATATATGCTGGTGATATATGGTGTTGCTATATGATGTTGATGTTGAAAATTGATCTTGGTAGGATTGAGAGACCATATATGCCACTTGAAAGACTAGCTAGGTCTACTTGATTCTATGCCTATGCTTGATGTATGTAGGATTAGGATTAACATGCTTGAACCCTGCATTGTTGATGTTTTTCGTTTTAGAGCACCCTCACTAAGCTTATAGCTTACGCTCTCTATGTTCAACAATGCAGATCATTAGCGTGGTGTTAGCTCGAGGCAAGGCAAGAAGGGCTTTCCAAGTTGTTGCTCAAGTATGGTTAATTTTGTAGTAGTTAAGCAATGTGGCAATAGGGTGTGTTTGTATGAGCCTTGTATGACTCTTTCAATGATGTTGTTTTGGATCGTTGGTGGATTGTAAGCATGCTTTACTTTGATGAATATTGGTGTGGATGATGGCACGCTTTAGGATGTGTTAGGTTGCCTTGATATGGGTGTAAACCTCTTATATGCTTGTTTTGTGCCTTAAAGGCTTTGAGTTCATCGTATGATCTTTGAATGTTATTATGTCATCTTGAGTCCTTTGCATGAGTTCTTTGTTGTTTATTCATGTTGGGTGCTTGTATGGCTATATTGTGGTATGTAAATGTTGTATGTATGTTTGGTTGGGGTTAGGGAAGTCTTAAATTGCCTTTAGATTCGAGTTTAGATTGTTTTTGCTGAGTTTGGGAGGCTTTGCCGTGCAGGGGTATCGATACGGTTAGTATGGTATCGATACCGCCTTCTTGTTTCAGGCATCGTGTATCGATACACGAGGGGGCGTACCGATACCATTTTGGCCACTGGAGCTACTGTCCATCTTGGTATCGATACGGGCCTCTGGTGTATCGATACCATTTTGGTCTCTGGTGCTACTGTCCATCTTGGTATCGATACGGGTCCCTGGCGTATCGATACGGTCTCCTCTGGTTGACTCTGACCAGTTGACCTAGTCAAGGGGGTATCGATACACCCCTTAGGTGTATCGATACCGCCTGCAGTATAAGTCTTAATTGAGTCCGTTTGGGTGTCTCGTGAGTGTTGTTCCACTGTATGATCACTTAGGAATCTAAAAGTCATCTAGACAAGATTTAAAATGAAAAAAAAATAGGGTTGCTAACCGAGGGGGAATTCCTTAGGGAGTTTTCATTCGGTTTTCCCCGTGTGACTCACTCAGACCGGTCATCCGGCCAGACCGGGACGAGGGGGTTACATTTGTTGGTATCAGAGCCTGAGGTTACCGAGACCTCGGGCAGGTAAGTGAGGTAAGCTTAATGTGTTAAATGCTTATGATGTTCGATGCATGCTTTGCCATGAATCCTTGATGTTTGCTTGATTGTATGCTGTTTTGAAGCATGAAATGTTGTGTCTGGTGTAGAGTGTGTGCCCATTGCTACTATTACTTAATTTAAAAAGATTTTTGGAAAGAGGAGTACTTGAGCACTATTGGACCCTTGCTTTGACTAACGTAATCCTTATCTGTTTCTTGTTGTAGTTTACCTTGCTAGTTAAACCATGAGACCACGTGGGAGGCCTAGGATGGTTCGACCGGAACCACAGGCAGAGGCTCCAGGAGTAGAGCCAGTAGTTAGGGTTGAGGCTCAAGTGGGAGAGCCTGTGGTTGGAGTTGGAGCTCCTCCACCACCTCCACCACCACCACCTCCTCCACCGGGAGCCGGAGGTGAGGCCGGGGCCGAAGGTGAGGGACCACAAGGAGGTCAAGGACCGGCCGGAATTGATTTAGCTCCATTGGTTCAGGCAATAGCCGGGGCATTCCAGGCTGCAGTAGCTGGAGGTCAGGCAGCCCATCATCAGGGTGAGGGCACCGGATTGCCATTAGAGAGACTTCGGGGCCTTGGAGCCGAAGAGTTCAGAGGTGCTACTCCAGAGCGATCAGAGTTATGGTTTGAGAAGACTGTCCGTATTCTTGCTCAGATGGGATGTACTGGTGAACGCAAGTTGGGATGCATTGAGTCTTTGCTTCAGGGTGATGCCTACACCTAGTGGGTCACCGTTACCTCGGGGATGTATGAGGCTGAGATTACATGGGAGTTCTTTGAGACAGCATTCCGGAAGAAGTATTTGGGTCCGCGATACCTCTATGAGAGGAAGAGAGAGTTTATGGCATTGCTTCAGGGGAGTATGTCTGTGACCGATTACGAGATCAGATTTGTTAGACTGAGTCAGTATGCACCCGAACTTGTACCTACTGAGGTGGAGCATTGTAACCGTTTCCGTTATGGGCTGAATGAAGAAATCAAGACTTATACTCTAGCTTCAGATTACACAGATTTTGATGTCTTGGTCTCGAGGGCCAAGGACTTAGAGCACAGCTTGAGTTTGACCAGGCGGTCAGGTGGATCTAGTTCGGGTAAGAGGTCCAGCAACTTCGATAGAGGTGATGCCAAGAGGCATCGAGACAATAGGCATCAGTATGATCATAGGCGTGGTGGAGGTAACCACGGTAAGGGCCATCAGGGTCAGAGAGCTGGTGGGAAGTTGCCCACATGTGCTACTTGCGGGAGGAACCACACCGGGGAGTGTTGGGGAAATTATCACTCTTGTTGGAGTTGTGGTGCTAGAGACCACATTAGACGTGACTGTCCACATCAGGTGGGACAGGCACCAGCTCAGGCTCCTGCTAGGGCCAACGACTTTCAGAGAGGCCGCGGGCGCGGTAGAGGTAATTTCCAGCCGAGGAACGATGGTCAGAGAAATTTAGCTCATATAGTTGCAGTCCAGCCGGAGGGCGGAGGACAGGCTAGGGTTTACGCTCAGCGCGGGGAGCAGCATGACACCGATGTGATCGCAGGTAACTTCTCGATACAGTCTTTGGGTTTGCTTTCCTTGATTGACTCTGGGTCTACACATTCGTACATATTGAGTGAGCATGCACAGTCTTTGAATTTGCCTTGTGAATTATTAGAGGTAGGAGTTAGTGTTACTAGTTCCTTTGGGGACACGGTAGTAGTTAGGAAGATGTACCGAAGGTGTCCGTTGATGGTTCAGGGACATGTGTTTCCAGTGGATATGATGGAACTTCCTTTCTATGGTTTCGATGTGATTCTGGGTATGGATTGGCTCACGGAGCATAGAGCTAGGATAGATTTTGAGACTAAGCAGATTTCCTTGAAGCTCACAGATGATTATGAGATTGTAGTGGTGGGTGAGAACGTGAAGTTCTTGTCCAATGTGGTTTCAGTGTTAGAGGCTAAGAGGTTAGTTGAGTTGGGGTGTGAAGCATACTTAGCGTATGTGATGAACCCTAACATGAGTGAGGTTAGACCTCAGGACATCCGGACAGTATGTGACTTTCCTAGTGTGTTTTCGGAAGAATTGCCAGGGTTACCACCGGACAGAGAGGTAGAGTTCAGCATTGAGACTTATTCTGATTCAGCTCCTGTTTCGATTGCTCCGTATCGTATGGCACCGAAAGAATTGAAAGAGTTGAAGACTCAGTTGCAAGAATTGACAGATAGAGGTTTTATTAGGCCTAGTTCTTCACCTTGGGGTGCACCAGTTTTGTTTGTGAAGAAGAAAGATGGAAGCATGAGAATGTGCATAGATTACAGACAGTTAAATCAGTTGACAGTGAAGAACAAATATTCGTTTCCTAGAATCGATGACTTGTTTGATCAGTTGAGAGGGGCATCTGTCTTTTCGAAGATTGATTTGAGATCGGGTTACTACCAGCTAAAGGTTAGAGAGGTTGATGTACCGAAGACAGCCTTTAGGACTAGGTATGGCATTATGAGTTCTTAGTCATGCCATTTGGGTTGACTAATGCACCGGCAGCTTTCATGGACATGATGAATAGGATTTTTCATCAGTATCTAGATCAGTTTGTGGTTGTATTTATTGATGACATCTTGGTGTACTCGCGAACTGAAGAAGACCATGACCGACATTTGAGACTTGTTTTGAAGACTTTGCTAGATCATCAGTTGTATGCGAAGCTCAGCAAGTGTGAATTCTGGATCTGTGAGGTAGTCTTCTTAGGACATGTAGTGTCAGCTGAAGGCATTAGAGTTGATCCGAAGAAGATTGAAGCCATTGTTGAGTGGAAGCAATCGAAGTCTGTGACAGAGGTACGTAGCTTCCTAGGTTTAGCCGGATACTATAGAAGATTTGTAGAGGGTTTCTCTAAGTTAGCCGCTCCGTTGACATAGTTACTTCAGAAGAGTGTTCAGTTTGAGTGGACAGATGCAAGACAGAAAGCCTTTGAGAAATTGAAAGAAGCTTTGACCCAAGCTCCGATTTTGATTCAACCTGAGTCCGGGAAGGACTATGTAGTCTACAGTGATGCTTCTTATGTATGGCTAGGATGTGTTTTGATGCAAGACAAGAGAGTAGTGGCTTATGCCTCAAGACAGTTGAAGACCCATGAGCGCAACTATCCGACCCATGACACAGAGTTAGCTGCAGTTGTGTTTGCTCTGAAGATTTGGAGGCATTATTTGTATGGTGAGAAATGTACAGTATACACCGACCACAAGAGTTTGAAGTACATTATGACTCAGCGAGATTTGAATCTCAGACAGCGTAGGTGGTTAGAGCTGCTAAAAGACTACGATCTTACTATTGAGTACCATCCGGGTAAGGCCAATGTAGTGGCCGATGCTTTGAGTAGGAAGATGGCCGTGGACTTGAGAGCTATGTTTGCTAGATTGAGTTTGTCCGGAGATGGTGGCTTGATAGCCGAGCTTCAGGTTAGACCTACTCTAGGTCAGTTGATTAGAGAGAAACAGCTCTTAGATAGATCTTTGGCACCTCATGTGCAAGATATAGCCAAGGGTAGATCTTCAGACTACAGCTTTAGTTCCGATGGGGTTTTGTGTTTCAAAGACAGAATAGTTGTGCCAGAAGACAGTGATTTGAGACGTACAATCTTGACTGAAGCTCACAGTAGTCCGTTTGCTATGCATCCGGGAAGTACGAAGATGTACCGTGATTTGAAGAATGAATACTTTTGGGTTGGCTTGAAGAGAGATGTAGCCGACTTTGTGAGTAAGTGCTTAGTGTGTCAGAGAGTGAAGGCGAAACATCAAGTTCCCTCAGGTTTGTTACAGCCGCTGAGAATTCCGGAATGGAAGTGGGAGAACATCACCATGGATTTTGTTTCGAGTTTGCCTTTGACTCCTACGAAGAAGAACTCAGTTTGGGTGATAGTAGATCGTTTTACGAAGTGTACTCACTTCTTGGCAGTCAACACTACATACACTTTAGATAGATTGGCCGATTTGTATATTGGCGAGATTGTTAGATTGCATGGTGTACCGAAGTCCATTGTGTCAGATAGAGATCCGCAATTTACTTCTAGATTTTGGGAGTGTCTGCATACAGCTTTGGGTACCCGTTTAAACTTCAGCACTTCTTATCATCCTCAGTCAGATGGACAGTCAGAGAGAGTTATTCAGATCTTAGAGGACATGTTGCGTTGTTGTATTATTGACTTTCAGGGTACTTGGGAGAAGCATTTGCCTCTAGTAGAGTTTGCGTACAATAACAGTTTTCAGTCGAGCATTCAGATGGCTCCGTATGAGGCCTTGTATGGCCGGAAGTGTAGGACTCCAGTGTGTTGGGCCGAGGTAGGACAAAAATTGTTACCTATGCCGGATTTGCTCAAGGGGACAACCGACAAGGTAAAATTGATTTGTGAACGTTTGAAGGCTGCTTCGGATAGGCAGAAGTCCTATGCCGATCTGAAGAGGAAGGAAGTTGAGTTCTCAGTGGGTGAGAAGGTGTTCTTGAAAGTGTCTCCGTGGAAGAAAGTGATGAGATTTGGCCGAAAAGGGAAGTTGAGTCCGAGGTACATAGGACTGTATGAGATTGTGAAGGGGGTTGGTCACGTTGCTTATCAGTTGCATTTGCCATCCGAGTTAGAGAAGATACACGATGTGTTTCATGTTTCGATGCTTCGTAAGTATAGTCCGATCGGTCACATGTTATGCCCGTAGAAGAAATCGAATTGAATCCGGATTTGACTTATGAGGAAGAGCCCGTGGAGATCTTAGCTTCTGACAGTAAGGTGTTGAGGGGTAGATCGATTGAGTTAGTGAAGGTGCGGTGGCAACGTAGAGGTGTGGACGAGGCCACTTGGGAGAGGAAGGAGGATATGGAAAAGCAGTTTCCGTATCTCTTTCAGTCAGGTAATTTCGGGGACGAAATTCCTTAAGTGGGAGAGAGTTGTAACACCCGTGTTTTGGGCCTAGGAGTTAGCTGGGTTATAGTTCGAGTAAAATAAAACTTAATTAAAATAATCCAACTTCAAATAATGACCAAATTGAGTTTTAATATGAAGGGAGGGACCCACGTTGCTATTTACCCAAGTTTTAAATAAACCCCTCTCCCCCATTTTCAAACTCTCCCAAACCCTAGTTACTATTCTATTGATTTTGCTAATCGATTTCAACACCAAATTACGAGGTAAATATATTTTCTTAACCTCCTCTCTATCCTCTACATATCTATGGTCTTGGATTTCAAAAATATAGAGTTTTGGGAATTAGGGTTCATATTGAAATTTGGGTTTTAATGGGGTTTTTCAGTTCGTTTTGATAAGCTATGTTAGGGTTTTGTTTAAGCATGATGAAATACACAACATATATTAATTTGGTTGATTTTGGATGAAATTTCGTAATGGGTCCTTAGGGCAAATTTTAGAGTATGAAAACTTGGGTTTTTGGTGGGTTTAATGTTGAAATTAAAGGGCTGATAGTCTACCTATGTTAGGAGGGTGATTTGGGATGGTTTGGAAGTCATTTGGATGCTTAGAAATGGGTATTTCAGCCAATGGTTGTTGGGGTCTGAAAATTGGGTTTTTTAGATGTTATGTGGCTTGGGAAATTGTGGAAATTGTAGTTGTGCTTGCAAAGTAAGTTGATAGTTGAGTTAGCATTGAGTTGAGAAGTAATGTGTATGTTTTGTTTGGCTAGAAACAAGAGGAAGCGTTGAAGAGGCTTTGGGACCGAATCCGAGTTCGTAGGAGAATTGGTTCGAATTGCTAAGGAAGGGCGGTGAGTGGTTTCAACTTGTTTTTAAGTTTGGTTCGAGTATGTGTCGAGTGTGTGTGTAAAGTGTGCTTGGTAGGCCACTTTCATTTAATTCAAGTTGATAGCTTAGCTTTTGATATCCTTAAATGCTATGTGCTTAATGACTATGCTCTTGTACTTGTGATTATATGGTGCATGTATATATATCATGTTGTGGATATATGTGATGAGCATGAGTGTGGTTGATGGCATGTGATTGATGTTGATAATTGGCACTAAATAATTACCGGTTGTAAATGATCGATCATTAGGATAGTGTGCACACGAATTGAGTCAAAACGTACGTGGCCTTGATGGCGTTAAGTCATCAAGGAGGAGTACGGTGATGTAACATTCCACTGGAAGCTTTTATTTATTTCTACGGGATGATGAGTGGAATCCCATCCGTAGGGCGTGTGGCGATGAGTGGAATCCCGCACACGCAAGGTCCGGTGATGAGTGTAATCCCACCGAGGTAAAGTGTTGTTGAGTTATAAATCCGCACAATCGGGGTAATTAAAGTGGCCAATTAACTTGTTCATACATTGTGATATGTGATGATGATATATGCTGGTGATATATGGTGTTGCTATATGATGTTGATGTTGAAAATTGATCTTGGTAGGATTGAGAGACCATATATGCCACTTGAAAGACTAGCTAGGTCTACTTGATTCTATGCCTATGCTTGATGTATGTAGGATTAGGATTAACATGCTTGAACCCTGCATTGTTGATGTTTTTCGTTTTAGAGCACCCTCACTAAGCTTATAGCTTACGCTCTCTATGTTCAACAATACAGATCATTAGCGTGGTGTTAGCTCGAGGCAAGGCAAGAAGGGCTTTCCAAGTTGTTGCTCAAGTATGGTTAATTTTGTAGTAGTTAAGCAATATGGCAATAGGGTGTGTTTGTATGAGCCTTGTATGACTCTTTCAATGATGTTGTTTTGGATCGTAGGTGGATTGTAAGCATGCTTTACTTTGATGAATATTGGTGTGGATGATGGCACGCTTTAGGATGTGTTAGGTTGCCTTGATGTGGGTGTAAACCTCTTATATGCTTGTTTTGTGCCTTAAAGGCTTTGAGTTCCTCGTATGATCTTTGAATGTTATTATGTCATCTTGAGTCCTTTGCATGAGTTCTTTGTTGTTTATTCATGTTGGGTGCTTGTATGGCTATATTGTGGTATGTAAATGTTGTATGTATGTTTGGTTGGGGTTAGGGAAGTCTTAAATTGCCTTTAGATTCGAGTTTAGATTGTTTTTGCTGAGTTTGGGAGGGTTTGCCGTGTAGGGGTATCGATACGGTTAGTATGGTATCGATACCGCCTTCTTGTTTCAGGCATCATGTATCGATACACGAGGGGGCGTACCGATACCATTTTGGCCACTAGAGCTACTGTCCATCTTGGTATCGATACGGGCCTCTGGTGTATCGATACCATTTTGGTCTCTGGTGCTACTGTCCATCTTGGTATCGATACGGGTCCCTGGCGTATCGATACGGTCTCCTCTGGTTGACTCTGACCAGTTGACCTAGTCAAGGGCGTATCGATACACCCCTTAGGTGTATCGATACCGCCTGCAGTATAAGTCTTAATTGAGTCCGTTTGGGTGTCTCGTGAGTGTTGTTCCGCTGTATGATCACTTAGGAATCTAAAAGTCATCTAGACAAGATTTAAAATGAAAAAAAATAGGGTTGCTAACCGAGGGGGAATTCCTTAGGGAGTTTTCACTCGGTTTTCCCCGTGTGACTCACTCGGACCGGTCATCCGGCCAGACCGGGACGAGGGGGTTACAGATTTCCTAGCTCAAGACAATGAAAATGAGCAACCATCAAACTCACCGAAGGCTAGGAACAAGGGAGTTGTCGTCCGGGAGCCATAGGAGCATCGGATTAGTAAGGTGAGTGTAGTCATAGTCTTGGGATTAGGCAGAAAGCCTTCCTGAATCTTTTATTGTTGTTTTTTATCATTTAGCTAATATCACTATTGAGGAAGTTACATCGGATTGTTAAACGGACACCTTGGTAAGTGTAGGTAAGTTTGTTATTGAATATCGAACATAGTTATTGGTATCGTCATTGTGCATTGTTATTGATATAGTTATTGTTATTGAAATATTGTAAAGAAATCATCGGATATTGATATTGACATTGAACCATAGAACATTGATAATGAGACATGTTTTTCATTGAAAATATTGAAATCATTGGTCATTGGAATTCTCATTGAACATTGAATATGGATGCGGACATTGGAACCTTGGATTTGAATGGACAATAGATACAATTGGCATGCCATAGAATTCATGAGCTCAGTGTACGGGTGGACTACGGTCCTAAGGCTACGGCCTATATTGATTTGGCGAGGCGGAGGGATGTGTATTGATATTGGTCATATTGGCGAGGCGGAGGGACTAGACCATTCATTGATTTAGCGAGGCGTAGGAATTCGTGTATCAACTATCTTGATTCAATCCAAGGATTAATGATGAAATGAATATGTTAAACATTGTATATTGATGCATAATATTGACATTGATGAGCATGAGAGCATGTATATAGATACTTGTTACATTGTTGTTCATATTGTTTATGACTACCTCACTAGGCAATGTATGCGTAACGTGTCTCATCTCATGCATTTCAGATTGAAGGATCGTGTGTTTGAAGATCGGATAGTCAAGGCAAGACAAGTCACTACAAGCCCCAAAGTAATATATTTTGACTTTTGAACTCCTAGGAAGGTGGCAAAGTAGTTGAACTAGTTGTTTATGCCCATTTTGATATGTTGTGAGATGTCCATGTTGTAAGGTGGTTAGTGGCTCTAAATATCCCTTTTGTTTTGGCTTAAAGTGGTTTAAAATTGCATACTTAGCTCATAAAGGTCAAAACATAGTAAACACATTCGTATGGTCATGAAATTTGGCATGCTAGTAGTTTATACCATTGAAATGTTGTGTGTATAGTTTCGTTGCATTTGGACATCGTCTGGTAGGTCAAATCGAATAAAAACCAGCTAAAATCTGTCATTACAGGTCAATCCGTATCGAAACGGGTGATGGCGTTTCGATACGAGTAAGCATAAATGAACCTGAAGAACATGACATTCCGGAACGACATATAGCCGTATCGAAACATTTTGCTACTGGAATCCATCGTTTCGATACATGTTCATAGCGTATCGAAACGAGTCAAAGTCAAAAGAAGTCAACCCGTTCCGATACAAGGACTGCCGTATTGAAACGGTCTGAAGGGAAAAGTCAACATGGGTTGACCATTGTTCACCCGTTTCGGAACAACCCTAAGGTGTTTCGATACGGGGTTAGTTAAGTTAGTTAAAGGCATATTAGACAAATTGCAATGTTCACAGTTCAGTCACTGAATTTTGAAAGATTGAATTGAATGAGCTAATAGACTCCAAATTATATGAAATTTTACAGGTTTGTTAATATTGTGGTGAATTTAAGTGTAGTATAACCAATTGCACTGAAGAACCCTTAATTTGTCAAATTTATAGTTTGGTCCCTAAAACTTGTAATAGTTGAGAATTAGCCTTGAATTATTAATTATTGCTTCATATGGATCAATTGGACTAAGTTACATTGTGATAATGATTCATAGTATGTTATTGTTGAATATGTTAATATTAAATTAAAATTTTGTTGCACCGTTCACTGTATTGATCATCGGTATCACCTTCCGACCCGATTTTCGACCAGACCGGGAAGGGGGTGTTACACTTTTAGTAATTAGTGGATTGGTTTCAAGTTCGAGTCGAGTTCTCCAATTATGCTCAGTAATATGTATATCACATATGAAATATATTTGTATATCGTATATGGTTATAGAAAGTCATTTAAATTCTTACAGATTAATATCATAACATTGAAACATTTTACAATTAAATTTGAACAAAACTCTACTTGACATTTGTTCAAATATTTAGGACTAATTCACTCGACTAACTCATAATTTTTTGACTCGACCGAAACTGATACTCATCCATTTTTATCATAACGATTTTTTCATATATATATATATATTAAAATATTTCAATAAATTGGTAGAAAAAATCATATATAAAAATAATAAATTTTAAAAAAATGTCAACCACACTCACCAAAGTCGCGCATGACCCATGATGCACAAAACTCACGAGTAACTAGGTGATGGACGTTTAATGATAGACTCTCAACTGATGACGTGGCCTCTACACTCCCTCTTCAGCCTTCACCTAGCTTCGCACCTAATCCCATGAGGCCCACGACACACCCGCCTCAGAGATCCGAAAACCCGATATGTTATTCTATTTTACATAATTACTCCTAATCGGATAACAGAGTGGGCTGCAAGCAAAATATAAATCCAAAAATATCCCTTAATTTTCAGGATAAATCTGCTATTCAAAAAGGAAAAAAATATTTGAGCGTGGTAAAATATCCGTAAGTCCACGTAAGGCTCGACCGGTTAGAACATTCGCGTCACCCATGTCTTACGGGTTTGCCCCAACCCAAATGAGATTGGATTCACACCCCCTGCGCCCGAGATACAAGTTCATTTCAAGTTATTCAATGACAACAAGTTGGGTGTATGTATATAAACACCTACCTCTCCTTTTATCCCATCAATGTGCGATTGAGGGTTTCCACTTCCTTTTTCATTTACAACCACTTTACTTTGAGCATTAATTTCTCATTCATTACTCATCCGTTTTGAGCATATGAGATACCATTGTAAACGTCTTACGGAGTAGAATAAGTCTATAGTGGAACTTGATTCGAAACTCAGCCTATACTTATTAGAAATAAGGCTCAAAATTACCATTTTCTCACGTTTTTTTCCAACAATATGTACGTGCAAGGATAAAGTCATGAGAGGTTTTGTGGGTATAACACATGTCCCGTGGTTGGAATATATCAAATAACTATGAGAGGTTTTGTGGTCGAAGAAGATGTCATGGAGTGGTAATTTTACTCAAATCTTGTGTTTGGTTGGTTGAAAAATATAGTTTGATTTTTTTTGATATAATAGCATGATGATGACCCTATTGCATACCAATACTTATTGAAATGGCACAAGGATTTGTGGGTAGTAACATCATAAACTCAAGCATAATTTTGATGTTTTAAAGAAATTGACTTTCGAATCATTATAGTTGAACGATATCGATGAATATGATGATGACAACTTTGATATTTTTATCCTCACACGGTCGGAGATTGACACCACATGTGATCAGCTTTTGAGGATGAAGAAGATTGAAAAAAGAACCGATGTTTTGTTTTCTATTTAAGAACATATAGCTTGAACTAAAAACTTTCGATTCAATTAACAAAAAAAGTAAATAAATCTCGACCCGATCTCAATACTCCCAATTCGACTAATTTCAACTTGAAATTGATTTGTAAAAAGTTACTAAATCAAGTTTGTTCAATTTAGGCTGAATTTGATTTGAACACAAAAAAATCTCGATCTTGAAATAAATCAATAAAGTAATCATAAATGAGCCAAATTTGAAGAGACTAAGATTCGAAATTATATAGATGTGTAATGATTTAACTGTAGGGTTCAACCCTTAAACTCAAATGATTTCAAACATAAAGTAATTCGTGTTCAAAATGGACCTGAATTTGATTTAATTGTTTGAAACTTAAATTAACTCAGTCTAATATCAATACAATCCAATTTGACAACTTTAATTTAAAGCGTTTAACTCATTTGAATTAATTCAAAATAAGATTGTACATAATATTTAATCATATTTTCTCAATTCATGTTGAATTACAACACATATATTAATTTTCGCCAAAGAAATATTTGAAAATTCTAAAATTATTGTTTTTTAGCCGCGTTATTATTTGTGCATAAGTTCTCGTCAAAAAAATGGACTAATAGGTTCCTGGTTTTCCTGAGTCCAGCATTAGAGCTAACTCAAAGCTGTTCGAGTTTGAAATCAACTATGATTGAACTGAATTCGAGCCATACCCGAGTATAGGGGTGATAATGAGCCGAGCAGAGCCCGAGCCTGGCCAGGCTCGGCTCGGCTCGGAAACAGTGTAATTGGGCTCGGCTCGGGCTCGAGGCTCGCCGAGCTCGGAATTTTAGGCTCGAGCTCGGCTCGAAAACAATTATATTGGGCTCGGCTCGGGCTCGAAGCTCGTCAGGCTCGGCTCGGGCTCGTCAGGCTCGGCTCGGCTCGAAATGAAAAATTTTGCTATAGTTTTTTATATAAAATATTCGTTAAAAATCTCTTTCATAACCAACACTAAAACGAAATTCAATGACCGGAAAGAAGAAAAAAAGTGCCAAAAATTAGATTAATCCAAATAATCAATAAATATTCTTATAATACAAACACATAATTAAAGAAAATACAAAATCAAACAACAATCAACTAATGAAAGAAAATACAAACACATAATTTATTTTAGTGCATATGTAGATTCTGAGCCTGTTCACGAGCTTTTCGAGCCGAGCCTGGGTAGGCTCGGCTCGGCTTGTTAAGGTTTCGAGCCGAACCCGAGCCCGAGTCGAGCTCACTCGAGCCGAGCTTTGACCGAGCCGAGCCCGAGTAGATCGCGAGCCGGTCAGGCTCATTATCACACCTACCCGAGTAACTTGTAGTCTTTTGACTTCATGAAGAATTTCATCTTTGTCTTTCAATGGGCATATTGATTTACGTCGAAGAAAGGTGGTTTGTCGATGGATTGCGCCATTTGAGTCGGTTGGTGATATGATAATCGAGCTTGCCGGATCTTCTCAATAGGATGTGAATCCCCTTCGATTGAGCCAATCTTTGATACCAATTGTTGAGATTTAGGGGGCTCGATTCCTTCAACCGTTCTTGCTCGCCAAGTGTGGAGAAGTTGAATAATTTGGGTGTAATTGTGGGAAGGAAAAGATAGACAATTTACACAAGGATTTATAGTGGTTCAACCTTCTAACCAAGAACTACATCCACTACCTTAGCTTCCAACTAAGGATTTCCAAACAAATTCACTAAGAATTTCGTATGTGACTTCAAGCTTGTCCCATACCTCCTTGGCACTCTCACAAGAAGACATCTTCTCATAGATTGTAACCCCCTTAACCCGGCCTAGACGGTTGACCCAAATTAAGAAAGTCACACGGGGAAAACCAAAGTCAACCCGAAAGTCAACCTTGATTAACGACCCTTTTTTTCTTTTTAATCTTGTCTAGATGCACATTAACCCTAGTTATGATCATTCAAACAACATACTCAAAGATCATAGACATCAGAGATCAAACAGGGACCCAAATGAACAAATTACAACTTTAGGGACCAAATTGTAAATTCTGATAATTATAAGGACTTCATCCAAATTAAAGTTACCAACTTGAAATTAATCATGTTTCATGCATCTCGGCCAAATTTCAGCTCAAATGGATATCCCAAACTCACACAATTGCACATACAAGATTCAGGACCAAAATGCAAACATTTTGAAACATATAACTACCAATGTCAGCCCCCAACGGTCATCCGTTCCGAAACAGGAGACAGCCCGTTTCGAAACGCGGGGCCGTTCCGCAACGCGTATCGAAACGAGGGCAGACAGTAGCCTTTCCGTTTCGGAACGGTGTCACCCGTTTCGGACGCCTGGGCTGCTTCGAGGCACCCGTTCCGAAACGGCAGGCACTGTTCCGATACGGCCTGCACAAAATGCAGAAAAATGCTTGCCTAAACATGCAATTGACCAACCAATCATGCTTCAAACGCAACCAAACTTTACCAGCAACTCAAATAACATACAAGAGATATATTTGCAACAACAATTCATCATTATAACAACATATGTGGAAAACCCCAAATCTAAAAGCATGCTTCCTACACAAGCAACCATTCATGCATAAAAACCTCCAAACCAACACATAATGGCCAATTACAAAAACCAACATTAACAACAACATAAATCCAACTTAGGGAGTTCTAAACATCTCCCAAAACAACAACATTGGTCCCCCATTGCCAAATGCCAAAAGCTAAAAGTGTTTAAGAAAACCTTCCCATACATGAGCTTAACTTCCACTTGATTGCTTGCCCTCCTTGCTGCCCTCAATGCACTTTAATGCTCTGCATTATTGGTTTAAGAAAAGAGAGAGAGCGTAAGCAAAAGCTTAGTGAGGAAAGCTCCTTAAAACCACACAATAATGCATTTATAAAACTCATTTATAAATCATACTTCAAAATACATTTAGTCATGCTCACAAGCAATCTTAAAAACAAGCATCTCATGCTTCACATCAAAACATGTCATATTGGCCACAAGTGATAATTACCATCTTTAAAACAAGATCAACATAAGACTCACACATGGACTTTTAAACACCATTGTGTTGAACATACGCTTTAATTTTGATATAACTAAAAACCTAAGGACTAAAGTAAAAATATCAAAACAATTTTAAAAGTCCTTAAAATTCCCTATATCTTGTTAAAGACCATTTTATAGCTAAAACCAAAGACTTACAAAATATTTTTTAAGTATTTTAAAAGTCGAAACAGTGATTTTTCAAGCCCCGTTTCGAAACGGCCCAAGGCGTTTCGAAACACTTTCAGTTCGATGTGTACCTGTTCCGAAACGGGTATCGGAACGGGTCAAGGCGTTTCGAAACGGTATACCTCGTTTCGAAACTGGTCTTCATTTAAACGAACAAAGGGCAACGGTCTTTAAACTGATTTTTGAAAATATATGGCATAGCCGTTCCGAAACGGCCCTAGGCGTTTCGAAACGGGCTCTCGTAGACGCTCCTAACGGCTATATTATTTGAAAGCCGTTCCGAAAC
This sequence comes from Hibiscus trionum, assembly GCA_030270665.1. Lineage (NCBI taxonomy): Eukaryota > Viridiplantae > Streptophyta > Magnoliopsida > Malvales > Malvaceae > Hibiscus > Hibiscus trionum. The sequence goes on along the minus strand of BSYR01000017.1, from coordinate 57,843,797 downwards.
AGGTGACCCCGTTCCGAAACGGTAGGCGTCTGGAAGCTGAAAAGTTGTGAGAAAAACATCCCCAACGGCTCCAAAGACTCTCCAAAGGCTCCTAACGGCTATAGACTCAAACAACACTATAAATACAGCCTTAGATCAATATTGAAGTAACAAGAAAGAGGAAGAAACATCAAGAAATCATATACAAGCATTCAAGCTTCCAAGAGTTCATATCGAGCTTATTTTTCGATCTTTCTTGTAAAAACACTAGAGTGTTCTTCGTTGTAATTCTTGAGCTAGTGTTTTTCGGGTGTGTGAGAGAGCTTAAACTTCGCAAACACTTTCCTTGTGAGGATTTTCTAGTTTGCTCATTTGTATCCAACTTTGGGATAGGATTCAATAGGCTTTGGGGTATAAGTCTATTGAAGTGTGTAAGGTTACTCCTTGTCCTTAAAGGAAAGACAAATTAGTGAATTTGTGGGAAATCCTTAGTGTGGACGCTAAGGTAGTGGATGTAGACTTTGGTTAGAAAGTCGAACCACTCTAAATCGCTTTGCAATTTTTATCTTTGCAATTAGCTTCCGCCGCAACTTTCAAAAATCCAATTCACCCCCCCTCTTGGTTTTATCCGATTGATTGCCACGTTCTACAATTGGCATCAGAGCTTTGGTTCATTAGAAGGTCTTACAACCTCTTGAAAAAGATCCAAGAAGTGTGCAATCATCTACAAAGTCATCCATGGCATCCACCTCAAATATTGTAGCTTGGGGAGATTCTCAACCCACCAACAAGCCTCCCTTCTTCAATGGAGTAAACTATGCCTATTGGAAAAACCGCATGAAGCTCTTCATCCAAGCTTATGATCTTGAAGCTTGGAAAATCATCATGAGAGGATACATAGCACCAACGAGCAATATTGAATCATGGAGCGTTGAAGAAGACAAGGGATTCTCAACAAACGCAAAGGCTATGCATCTCATCTTTTGTGCCCTTGGCCCGGACGAGTATGGAAGGGTGTCATCTTGTTCTAATGCAAAAGAAATTTGGGACAAACTTGAAGTTACACATGAAGGTACAAATCAAGTAAAGGAGACCAAAATCGGGCTCCTCAATTTAAGTTATGAGAACTTCAAGATGGACCCCGAGGAAGACATCAAAACCATGTCCGATCGATTCTCCGTAATCGTAAATGGTTTAAAAGGTTATGGCGAAGTAATCCCCGAAGACAAACTTGTGAGGAAGATGATCTACTCTCTTCCCAATACATGGGATTCGAAGAAAACGGCCATAATTGAAGCAAAGGACCTCAAAGTTCTCAAATTAGATGAGCTTATTGGTTCCTTGCTTACTCACGAAATGATGTCAACGGGCAAGGAAGAAAAGAAGAACGAAGTGGAGAAAAAGAAAGTTGGTATTGCTCTTAAAGCATCCAAAAGAGATGATAATTCTAGCGAAGAAGATGAAGAAAAAGAAATGGCAATGTTTGCCAAAAGATTTAAAAACTTCATGTTGACCAACAAAGGAAGAAGATTCCAAAGAGAAGAGGGATTCAAAAGCAACAAAGGGAGAGATCCTCTAACTTGCTATGAGTGCAACAAACCGGGACATATCAGAATCGATTGTCCTCAACTAAATAAAAATAGCTATGAGAGGAAGAAGCACAAGGCTCACGTAGCTACTTGGAGCGATGACTCTTCCGACGAGGACGAGGATGAAGTAGCCAACTTGTGTCTTATGGCCTTCGAGGATGACTCAATGGTAACCTCTAATTCATCTTATTCATTTGATTATACTTTTGATGAATTACAAGAGGTTTATAATGAATTAGCCTTAGAGTATGAGAAGTTGATTTTGAAAAATAGAAAAATTACTTCAAAATTGAAAAATGAAAATGACTCTCTCTCTAAGACTAATAAGGAATTTGAAAGTAAATTTGGAGAAATGCAAGCCCAAATAAACGATTTTGAAAAGAAAAATAAAGACTTGCAAAATTTACTTTCAAAGGTCCATGAAGATCATCAAAAGGAACTTGATGATCTTAAAGCTTCTTTCAACAAAGTTGGGACAAAATTAGTTGAAAAATGTGAAAATTCAAGACCCAACTATGTTAGAAAGAACTATCATGGGTATAGACAAAGATCACCTAATCGAAAAAAGATTAGGAGCATTTGGGTTCCAAAAGGACTCATTGCTAACAAAGATTTTGATCTATTGTCAAAATGGATACCCAAAGGGACTAAATTACTAGGAACTAACTCTTATGGACCCAAAAGAGTTTGGGTACCAAAACATACATAGTTCCTTTTTGTAGGTGTGTTGGAGCCATGATATGCAAATTTGAAGAATCTTGAAAGCTCTAGACACACATAATGGAAGGACACTTGAAGAAGTTAAATCGACATATCTTGACTCAAGTGGTAACATTTTTTTTGGTGCAAAATTTACTCTTACATGTTGATTTAAATGAATACTTTGTGTTAAAACATGTTTGAGATTCCCCATATGTTGTATAAATGCTTTTAGTGAGGGGGAGTTATGTTTTGCATGTGTGCTTAATTTTTTTTTGCTGTTCCTGCTCAATCATATCATATATGCATGTTTGGCCTCTTAGAAAATCATCTTCTCTGCATTTTAGAGCCTCATCTGCACTTCCAGGCCCAGGTGTATCGAAACGGGTTAACCCGTTCCGATACGGGTATGTTAAAATTTGTCCTGAGAGAAGGGCGTTTCGAAACGGCCACAGGCGTTTCGAAACGTTTTCGGTTCGATGTAAGGGTGTATCGGAACGCGTTCCGATACGGGTCAAATGTGTTTCGAAACGGTCAGCCCCGTTTCGAAACGAGTTGTCAAAGGTTTTAAGAAGGGTCAAACCCTAGCCGCCCCGTTCCGAAACGGTCGTGACCGTTCCGAAACGGCCTCGCGGACAGCCCTATTTAGGGCTTCTAAAAGCTCAAAATCCTAATTTTTATCAAACTCTTAAAACCCTTAAAACCCTAACCGACCCCCCTTCTATAAATACCCTCTAAAACCCTTTGTTTTTCACAAAATTGTGAGGGGTTTTGCTCTAAAACACATATCTAAGCAAGCTTCATCAATCTTGTACAAAGATTTCTCTCAAATCATCCAAAATCCCAAACTAAGGTAATTTTTCTTATTTTTCTTCTTTTTCAAATTATGTTCGAATCATAGGATAGAAAAATTTATTCTTGTATACATTATATGTTTTTAGTTGTGGGTTATTCGAATCTTGTAAAAACTTTTCAAAAACTCAAAATTTTTGATTCGAATATAAAATTTGTTAATCGTATTTTTTTTAATTTTGTTTTTCAAAAACCTAAGTGGGATTTCCTATTGGATTGATTTTAATTATCAATGCATACATTTTTAAAAACTCTTGCTTAATATTTTAGATGGCGGATCAAGCGAACAAAAAGCGCAAAGCCGTTCAATCCGGTGAATCGAGCATTCGTCCAAATATCACTCAACTCTTTCAGAAAACTCTAAAAACTCCGCAGCAGCGTGCTCGCTTCTCCTACGTCAAAAATCTCGCTGTTCGAAAGAGTTATTGATGTCGAATTCCTTAATTCCGAGCGATTTCTCTTTCGCTATCTTAATCGTTTGGATGAGTGGGATCTTCTTTTCTTCTTGAGCATCGAGGATGTTTGCTACAAAAACTTGGTACTTCTCTTCTACTCTAATGCTCGTTTCCTATATGATGAAACCAAAACAGAAATTGTAGGAATTGAGTCATCTTTACTAGGGCAAAAGTTTGTTATTAATATTGCTCTTTTGGAGTCGGCCCTTAAACTCAAGAATGAGGGTATAGAAGAAGAACGCCACTTTGGCACCTTTACCGGAAAAGCTCTTCATTTAGATGTGCACGATCGTGTGCTTCATTTGATTGTTTCTTGGTTCATTCGACCATCCGGAGGAAAATACTCCCACATCCGGGAAAAAGATCATTTTTGGCTCGAATGTTTCCGAAGAGGTGAGCGCCCAAATGTGCCCAAAATCATCTTTGCCGAGATCGTCAATAATATCAAACTTATTGACACCAATGAGTTGACTTCATTCACTTACGGCATTGTTTTGAGTTTTCTCTTCGATCATCTTGGTATTGATTGTACCTATGATTCCCCGGAACCTAGCAAGACCAAAATTGGTGAGTCCTCTCTTCGAAAATCCGGATTCACATATTTGAATGGTTTTTGGCAAAGAATTGATCGAGAAGAGATTCCTCCTCCCGTTGCTCCTCCACCTCAAGTTCAAATGGGAAATCAAGATGCTCTCACGGGTTTTCTTACCGAGCAGTTCAATGCCTTGAATTCTCGTTTTGACACAATGGAAACTCGTATTTCTTCGGGCTTTGAAACTATGGGAAATCGTTTGAAGAATGTCGAGGATCGTCTTCAAACCCTTGAAACTTCCAATGACAACCTTGATCTTTCCTTTTCTACTCTTTATGGAGAATGGACAAAATATCACCGTTCACAAGCCAAGAACGATGATGATGATGAGGATGATGATGACGAGGCTTAGGATAGTCATATCATATCATATTATATTATCTATGCATTTAGGATTGAGTTTGTTTCTTCATGTTTTATCATGTTTTTAGGAACCTATAATATTGATCGATTATCTTGGAATTTGATTATGAACTTATTGTTTATGCTTTGGATATCAATTATGATTGCTTATTATTGATTATTGGTACTAATCTTCTTTATGAGCTTGTTTCTTTTTGATCTAACAAAAAGGGGGAGAAGATAGCCATGCCATGCCACCAAAATTTTTTGAAACTATTAAAATTTTTAAATTTTTAAATTTGTCTTAAGGTTTTGATCATTGATTTCAAAAGTCACAAGTTTTAAATTTCAAAACCTATCTTAAATTAAGGGGGAGTTAGAATATCTTCAAAACTTTCAAAATTCTTAAAAATTCTAACTTTGGTTTTGTTATATCAAAAAGGGGGAGATTGTTGAACATACGCTTTAATTTTGATATAACTAAAAACCTAAGGACTAAAGTAAAAATATCAAAACAATTTTAAAAGTCCTTAAAATTCCCTATATCTTGTTAAAGACCATTTTATAGCTAAAACCAAAGACTTACAAAATATTTTTTAAGTATTTTAAAAGTCGAAACAGTGATTTTTCAAGCCCCGTTTCGAAACGGCCCAAGGCGTTTCGAAACACTTTCAGTTCGATGTGTACCTGTTCCGAAACGGGTATCGGAACGGGTCAAGGCGTTTCGAAACGGTATACCTCGTTTCGAAACTGGTCTTCATTTAAACGAACAAAGGGCAACGGTCTTTAAACTGATTTTTGAAAATATATGGCATAGCCGTTCCGAAACGGCCCTAGGCGTTTCGAAACGGGCTCTCGTAGACGCTCCTAACGGCTATATTATTTGAAAGCCGTTCCGAAACAGGTGACCCCGTTCCGAAACGGTAGGCGTCTGGAAGCTGAAAAGTTGTGAGAAAAACATCCCCAACGGCTCCAAAGACTCTCCAAAGGCTCCTAACGGCTATAGACTCAAACAACACTATAAATACAGCCTTAGATCAATATTGAAGTAACAAGAAAGAGGAAGAAACATCAAGAAATCATATACAAGCATTCAAGCTTCCAAGAGTTCATATCGAGCTTATTTTTCGATCTTTCTTGTAAAAACACTAGAGTGTTCTTCGTTGTAATTCTTGAGCTAGTGTTTTTCGGGTGTGTGAGAGAGCTTAAACTTCGCAAACACTTTCCTTGTGAGGATTTTCTAGTTTGCTCATTTGTATCCAACTTTGGGATAGGATTCAATAGGCTTTGGGGTATAAGTCTATTGAAGTGTGTAAGGTTACTCCTTGTCCTTAAAGGAAAGACAAATTAGTGAATTTGTGGGAAATCCTTAGTGTGGACGCTAAGGTAGTGGATGTAGACTTTGGTTAGAAAGTCGAACCACTCTAAATCGCTTTGCAATTTTTATCTTTGCAATTAGCTTCCGCCGCAACTTTCAAAAATCCAATTCACCCCCCCTCTTGGTTTTATCCGATTGATTGCCACGTTCTACACATTGTGATCTTATCCCCAAGGACTTTTAAACACCTTGGCCCATGGACTTTTAAACACCATGGCAAGGACCACACAAGGACTTTTAAACACCTTTGTGTCCTTAACAAGTTTCACCTCAAGGACTTTTAAACACCTTGACCCCAAGGACTTTTAAACACCTTGGCCATGGACTTTTAAACACCATGATATAAATCACCTCAAGGACTTTTAAACACCTTGACCCCAAGGACTTTTAAACACCTTGGCCATGGACTTTTAAACACCATGATATAAATCACCTCAAGGACTTTTAAACACCTTGACCCCAAGGACTTTTAAACACCTTGGCCATGGACTTTTAAACACCATGATATAAATCACCCCAAGGACTTTTAAACACCTTGGCCCCAAGGACTTTTAAACACCTTGGCCATGGACTTTTAAACACCATGAATATAATCACCCCAAGGACTTTTAAACACCTTGGCCCCAAGAACTTTTAAACACCTTGGAAAGGACCACACAAGGACTTTTAAACACCTTTGTGTCCGTAACAAGAACCATTCAAGGACTTTTAACCACCTTGATGTCCTTAAGTAAACAAGGCTCACTCAAGGACTTTTAACCACCTTAGTGACCTTAACCTTTTCAAAAACATCACTTGCCAATATATATCATATATCATCAATAATCCACTGTTTTAAAGCATTTAACCAAGCCATAAACATCATGCATCTTTAAGCATCAAACAACATTTATACAATGTTCAAAAACAAGGAACTCTAACCTTGAGCTTCCTTAAACACATGGCTTATAATCTCAGCAAACACACATGCTAGATATGCTTTAAAAACAGAATTTAAACATGCAACAAACACATTGCACCCAACCATCACATGGTTCCTCAACAAGAGAGTTTTTCCGAAAACTTACTCTTGAGCTTAGCAAAGTTGTTTAGACTTAGACTAAGCTCCCAAACCTCCAAAACATTGGTTTCAAAGCCGAAAACCAAAATCCACTCACCGATTCCGTTTCGCCTCTTGCCGAAACACCAAATCAAGCTTCCGGATCACCACCACTTGGATCCAAAGATGACTCCCCTGTTTTAACACATTAAAACAGTAGATTAATGCATCATCATGCATTAATAACTTCAAAGAAAGCACCTAAACTCGCTGCTCTCATCCACACTCCATTTTCGGCCACCAAACACAACCGAAAATGCATCCAAACAACTTCACAACAAAGCCCAGCCATAAACCATCAAAACAAAGCATTCTTAAACATCATTATACATCTAAAAGGACCTAACAACATCCTTATACCTCTAGCAACAACAGATCCACAAGATCACTCCAAAAACAACCAAGAATCACAAGCTAAACTTAGGAAATTCAACCTATCCGGGATTGCATTAATTAAAACTCAATTCCATAACAAATTAACATTCATTTATCATCAATTATACACCTCAAATCACTGCTTTAACAGATCCAACGAAAATTCATCAAAATTCATCAAATCTTGCATTTAAAGCCAAGATCCATTACACAACCTTAAAAACCTTTTATAAAACATCAAATAAGGATTGAGAACTTGGGAATTTCAGTAAAGAACTTGAAGTTCAGAGGAGAAGGACGTTCTTACCTCCAAACTTGAGTTTCTCCTCTTTTAGAACCAAAAAGCTTGAAGAAACAACTAGCAAAATGAGAGGTTTTGTTGATGTGATGATTAGGAATCAAAAGAGGATTGAAAAGAGAGATTTGAGTGACAAAATCAGAAAGAAATCTCTGGAGAGAAAGTGTTTGGGTTGAGAGAAAATGAGAGAAAAGGAAAATTGGAAAATATGGGAAGTTAGTTACAAAATAGCCAAAATGATTTCCCTCCACTTTTCTTTAGCTTTAAAATCAGAATTAAACATTAAAATATCTTAGAAAAATCTGGAGAAACTCCCTTTGGGTAAATAGCTCCTTAAAGATTCAAAGTTTCAATCCTTTCTAAAACAGTCACGCAACTTTCAAAAATTACGTTTTGGTCACTAGCCAAAATGTCACCCTTCCAAACCTCATTTTGTAAAATTGATTTCACAGTTCACTTATATATATTAAAAGATGATTTTAGAACATTTTTCCATATTTTTAATGCAACCCGAACTAGGCTTTCCTAAATTCACTCTTATATATTCGAACCGCACTTTGACCAAATCGGTCAACGCCCAAAACTTCCAAGCCCAAAACCGGGGAGTTACATAGATGGTTGGGCCAAAAGCACAAAATAGGATGTGCAAGGCTTTGCAATTTAGCTCCATCTTCTTGCGATCTTCGGCACTCCATTCCGCTTTGCTTCGTTGAGGCACGAACGAACCATCTTCAACTATGTCCCATAGCTTGTAGTCTTTTGACTTCATGAAGAATTTCATCTTTGTCTTCCAATGGGCATAGTAATTTCCGTCGAAGAAGGGCGGTTTATCGATGGATTGCACCATTTGAGCCGGTTGGTGATATGATGATCGAGCTTGCCGGATCTTCTAAATAGGATGTGAATCCCTTTCGATTGAGCCAATCTCTGATACCAATTGTTGAGATTTAGGGGGCTCGATTCCTTCAACCGTTCTTGCTCGCCAAGTGTGGAGAAGTTGAATAATTTGGGTGTAATTGTGGGAAGGAAAAGATAGACAATTTACACAAGGATTTATAGTGGTTCAACCTTCTAACCAAGGTCTACATCCACTACCTTAGCTTCCCACTAAGGATTTCCAAACAAATTCACTAAGAATTTCGTCCCCTTTTCTCGGATTAGGAGGAAACCGTTACAACGATCAAGCTTTCTACCCAAAGCTTAATCAAACACTCTCTTACAAGAGAAAGACTTAGCAAACTAGAAATCCCTATAATAGGTATGTGTTTGCAATACTAAGCACTTACCCAAAACCTAAACACTTGAGCAAATTTAACAATGTTAAGCTCACAAGTGTTGTCTAAGCAAGAAATATACAATTTAAGCTCTAGACAAATTTTGACATCATAATGTTGTAACAATTGAAGCATTAACCATTACAAGATGCTTGGAGGTCCCTTTTATACTCCTTGATGAGTTTGTAGCCGTTACTAGCCGTTGGGATTGAATTTGAGCCGTTGGAGCCTTTATTTCCCACCATAAATGCAGTTCTGCAGCTTGGCATATCGATACCCTTCAAACCGTATCGATACGGTCCCGATAAGGAATTAGCCGTTGGGCTTCTTCAGCTGATGCGTATCGATACGCTTACCTAGCGTATCGGTATGGTCCTGCAAATTAAAGACCGTTGAGAAAATGACCGTTGGGGTAGTTAGGCGTATCGGTACGCGATACACCCGTATCGGTACGCGACTAGCCGTTAGGCTATTTCAAAACACACCGTATCGATACGGCTAAGCGTATCGGTACAGGTTTTGGCTACTAGAAAGTTCATGTAGTTGAAACCCTAAGGCGTATCGGTACGGTCCGAGACCGTATCGGTACGGGCACTTGAAAAGCTTGGTTTTGACTGCTTTAAATGTACTTTAAATCATTCCAAAGCCTTGTAAAACCCTTAAACATATTTTCAAGTTGTTTTTGACTAAAAACATATTTTAAATTCTTTTCAATTTAGTCCAAACCATTTTTCAAATATTATATCAAAACACTTAGTTCTACAGGTTTCCGTCTACAGTAATTCCCATACTCAGTTTCTCTACTCGGGCGAGTCACAACTCAGTGTTTCATGAATCAAGATCAGGGAACAAGATATATAGCAAATCCCTATTTAGAAAGCCTTTGTTGGTGAATTTTACGGTGTAGTCATTTTCTCTGGAGACATATTCTATTCTCTTAAAGTATATTCGAATAGATAGAGACGGAGGGTATAACACATGTCCTATGGTTGGAATATACAAGATAACTTTGAAAGGTTTTATGGTTGAAAAAGATGTCATGGAGTGGTGATTTTACTTCAAATCCTTTGTTTGGTCGGTTGAAAAATATAGTTTGATTATTTTATTTTTGATTTGGATGTAATGGCAGGATGACGACCCTATTGCATACCAATGGTTATTGAAATGGGACATGATTTTGTGGGCAGTAACAACATAAACTCGAGCATAATCTTGATGTTTTGAAGAAATCACCCCCGAGTCGTTATGGTTGATCGATCTCGATGAACTTAAGGGCGACGATTTTGATATTCTTGACCTCACTCTGTCGGAGATTGACGCCACCAGTGATCGGATTTTGAGGACGAAGAAGATTGACAAAATAACTTATGTTTTGTTTTCTATTTAAGAACATATAATTCTAACTCAAAACTTTCTTTTCAGTTAAAAAAAGTTAAATAAAACTCGACCCGAACTCAATACTTCCAATTCAATTAGCGAAAAAGGGTTTATAAATCTCGACCCGAACTCAATATTTCTAGTCCGATTAATATCAACTTGAAATTGATTTTATAAAAAAGTTAATAAATAAAATTTGTTCAGTTTGAGCCGAATTTGATTTGAACACGGAAAATCTTGATCTTGGAATGTTTCTATGAAGTAATCATAAATGAAGTGAATTTGAAAAGACTAAGATTCGAATTGATATGAACATATAATGATTTAATTAAAAAGGGTCTACCATGAACTCAAATAATTTCAAACCTAAAGCAATTCATGTCCGAAATGGACCTGAATTTGAATTGAAATGTTTGGAATTTAAATTAATTCAATCCAATATCAATTCGACAAATTTAATTTAGAGTGTTTCAATTCATTTAAATTAGTTCAAAAATAAGATGGTACTTAATATTTAATCATATGTGTTTTTATATATATATTTAACATTTTCATCAAAGAAATATTTGAAATTTTCTAAAATTATTGTTTTTTTTGCCCCGTTATGATAATTGATATGTGCATAATTTCCCGCCAAAAAAAGAAGAAAGGGTTTCCGTCTACAGCAATTCACATACTCAGTATCTCTACTCGGGCGAGTCGCAACTCAGTGTTTCATCTTCTTTCGGTTTCTCTTAATCTCCGAATCCCAAATTATTGCCCAGATCATCCAATTTCCGAATTTGAAAAACCCTAGATTCGTAGATAAGGCTGGCCAATCCGATCCTCATATCTCCCTCTTCTCAGCCGAAGAGGTTGCATTCCATTTCCCGTTGTTTCTCTGTACCCGTTATATGATATTATTTAATCTCTTGTTTTGTTTGGTTTAATTAGGTGGAGTTTATGGCTGAAGACGAATTGATAGAGATGGTGCCAAATTTGCGAATGGATCCTCTCAATTTCATCTGCGTAATCTTCAATTCCGTTTCACCTGTCTTTCTTTTTTAAAAAAAATGGTAATTTGGTTTATTTGTTTTTGTTTTTGGTTTGGATGAAATGGCAGGGTGATTTTGGTCCATTTTTGCCGCAAATAGCAACTCCGGTGCCGTTTTGGCTTGCAGTGGCTTTAAAGAAGAGAGGAAAATGCGCAATTCGGCCTCCTTAGTGGATGTCAGTTGGCGAGTCACCTTCTTCCTCATCTATATGTTCAAATAGCAAAAGGGTTTTGGATTTTATTTAAGGCCTGCTTTGTTTTTCTCTAGTGACAAAATTTGACAACCATTTAAGTTAAATGATGGAATGTTTGAAATGTTTCCCCGGCTTATCTAGTAACTTGGTTTTGCCTATCAGTGATTTAGATGAGCTGAGCTCAAGTTGTAAGATGTTTGAGCTTGACTTGAAATTGAAGCATCAAAGCTTAGATCAGCTCGAGTTTGTGGAGTTTCACTTTTAAAGTTTAAGCATGATTTGATATAAAGATCAAACTGTTTAATCTCGTTTGATTAGTTTCATTTATGTAGTAAAAGTTTAGCTTGATTGTCATGTTTGACATCAAGTTTGATTATTTGAGTTTTAGTTCTAGTTTGATTTGAAATTTTTGGATTGATAAAAAAAATTAAAAAAAGGGTTCTAGTAGGTTCCTGGTTTACTCAAGTCCAGCATTAGAGTTGTCAAGTTCAGAACACTCAAAAGCACAAGTTGTTCGAGTTTGAATTGACTCTGATTGAGCTGAATTCGAGCCATGCCTGAGTAGCTTGTGAGCATTTGTTTAGTTTATGTCCCTAGTTGCCTTTTTTGTGTTACCAATGAGAGAAAACATTTTCAAGCAATTTTACTATAATTTTACATCAGGAGAGCGCACATGTTTTTATCTAGAAATGTCAATTCGTCATGATGTTTGTATTGAACTTCATTGCCTGGGGAGCATGTATTGTTTGATTGGGGATCTAGAAGCTGAGTTACGAATATGTTAGGTTACTGATAGGGGGTTATTTTGTAACGGTTCTGTCATATGAACAAGTTATAAATTTTCTTCTGAATTTTTGTTGTGGACTAGAAAATTGGATCCCGGATGCTTGGCTCTAGTTTGACTGAGAAAACTCGATAGCTCTAGCTTGTGAGCACATGTGTTTAGTTTAAATTACTAATTCTGCCTTCTGTGTTGTTGCCAATGGGAATCAACATTTTTGAGCAATTTAAGTAACTTTTTACATCAGCAAGGAGAGGAAACATGTTTTTATCTGGAAATGTCCATTAAACTTCATTGTTTGGGGAACATGTATGGTTTGAGTACGGATTTAGAAGTTGAGAATAACCTATACTACTGGTCGGGGGATATTATGTTTATGGTTCTATGTATATGTTCTAACGTTTCTTCCGATTTGCTGTTGTGGACTAGAAATTTTCACTCGGGTTTTGGGAGGAGAATGAGAATCTCAAGGGACATTTTCAGGTGCAGCCATGTCTTTGATCAGTAAGCCTTGCTTGACATTTTTCTTACCATTCTACCTAATAAATATTGATTTCTTACAAGGTTTCTTGCATGACAAAGTATTTATGAAACAACCCTTTGGCTCTGTAGATATTCTCAGTTTCCAAGTTTTGTTAAAACTGAAAAGCGTCATTTAAACCCTTACTAATGTAATATTTAGTTTTTAAGCAAATGCGGGGATAGCTCAGTTGGGAGAGCGTCAGACTGAAGATCTGAAGGTCATGTGTTCGATCCACGTTCACCGCATGTATCTTTTGATTCCATTTTCATCTTTTTAAAGATATTTTTTGATCATTTTGCTGTGATTTTGATGTAATGGCAGGATGATGACCCTATTGACTCCAATGAGCCTGCCTGGTAAATTTATCTTTACACTTCCTATTGCATTCTCCACTTAAATTAGGTGTTTTGGGGTTGCGAGTAGTTTATTATAGTGACATCATTATTCTGTTTTCTGTGGCAGATCTTTGAGGGTAGTTTACTGCAAGTGATTTCATTGGCAAGTAACTTATTCTGTTTTCTGTGGCTGATCTTCAAAGGTCGATTCCTTCTATGGTTGGTGGCCCGAAGGCTGGTCAAAGGAAGACTCTTTTCTGTGCTTTTAAGAAGAATTTTGTGGAGGTGGGAAAGCTTTATTGGAATGTCACATGATTTTGCTGGCAGTAACATGGTTAGTGTTAATCTTGGTTATGAAAGTTGAATTAGTTTAGGCTATTGTATCAATATCATTATTACTACTCTTTTCTCCACTTATGCAAAACCTGCTCCTTTACATTTCACAGGGCGGCAGAGATTTTGGAAAACCTTGGCACTTTTATACCAATCTTTCTCCCATTACTCGATATCTGTTGAATTATATGTATTCACACTTGAGTTATACTTTGATTTGAATTTTGAATTTTCTGGATATTGATTAAAAGAAAAGGTTCTATTAGGCTCCGGAGTTTATCGAGTGAAACATTAGTGTTGTCGAATTTAGAACACTAGATATCTCGAGCTTGTGAGAACACGTGTTTAGTTTATCAAGCTGTTTTACTAAAGTTTTAATATCAGCAAGAAGAGGAAACATGCTTTTATCTACAAGTGTCCATTAAACTTCATTGTTTGGAGAACATGTATGTTTTGAACATGCTTTAGAAGTTGAGAATATGCTATATTACTGGTCTGGGATATTATGTTTGCAGTTCTATGTATATATGTTCTAAGGTTTATTCCATTTTTTTGTTGTGGACTAGAAATTTTCACTCGAGTTTTGGGAGGAGAATGAGAATCTCAAGGGACATTTCAGCTGCTGCCATGTCTTTTATCAGTAAGCCTTGCTTGACATTTTTCTAACCATTCTACCTATAATAAATACTGATTTCTTACAACGTTTCTTACATGACAAAGTATTTATGAAACAACCCTTTGGCTCTGTAGATATTCTCAGTTTCCAAGTTTTCTTAAAACTGAAAAGCATCATTTAAACCTTACTAATTTAATATTTAGTTTTCTAAGCAAATGCGGGGATAGCTCAGTTGGGAGAGTGTCAGACTGAAGATCTGAAAGTCACGTGTTCGATCCACGTTCACCGCATATATTTATCTTTTGATTCCATTTTCATCTTTTTAAACGACAGTTCAATCATTTTGATGTAATGGCAGGATTATGACCCTATTGTTTCCACTGAGCCTGCCTGGTAAATTTATCTTTACACTTCCTATTACATTCCATAACTGTGCATTCCAATAGAAATTTTCGCCGATTGAGTCTTATCTCTGTTGTAAATTCTACCGCTGAAATGATGGGTTCGTGTGTGTTTATGCCGCAATATTCTCCACTTAAATTAGGTGTTTGGGGCGGGTTACGAGTAGTTTATTGTAGTGACTTCGTTATTCTGTTTTCTGTGGCAGATCTTTGAGGGTAGTTTATTGCAAGTGATTTCATTGATCAGTAACTTATTCTGTTTTCTGTGGCTGATCTTCAAAGCTCGATTCCTTCTATGGTTGGTGTCCCTATTGACTCCACTCGATAGCTCGAGCTTGTGAGCACCTGTGTGTAGTTTAAATTACTAATTCTGCCTTCTATGTTGTTACCAATGAGAGTTAACATTTTCAAGCAATTTTACTAAAGTTTTACATCAGAAGAGGAAACAATGTTTTTATCTACAAGTGTCCATTAAACTTCATTGTTTGGGGAACATTTATGGTTTGAGTTGGGCTTTAGAAGTTGAGAATATGCTATATTGCTGGCCTGGGATATCATGTTTACGGTCCTATGTATATGTTCTAACGTTTCTTCCAATTTTTTGTTGTGGACTAGAAAATTTGACTCGAGTTTAGGTAGGAGAATGAGAATCCCAAGGCCCAAGGGACATTTCAGGTTCTGCCATTTCTTTGATTAGTAAGTCTTGCTTGAAATTTTCTTACCATTCTACCTAATAAATAATGATGTCTTACATGACAATGTATTTATGAAACAACCCTTTGGCTATTTGGATTCTGAGTTTCCAAGTTTTGTTAAAACGGAAAAGGAGAATTTAAGTTTAACATTTAACTTTGAAATCAAATGTGGGGATAGCTTATTTGGGAGAGCGTCATACTGAAGATTTGAAGGTCACGTGTTAGATCCACATTCACCGCATAAATTCTTTTAATATTTCCCATAAAATCCAAGTGTACTTTAATTATTATTGAGTCATGTTGTTTCAGAATTTAAAGTTGAGGGTTTATACTATTTCTTATTTAAATATCTTGGTCTCTCCCCGAACTTAATGTTAATTGTTGACATGATAGTTAAATGAAAAGAAAATAACTCTTTTGATGACATGATAGGTTTACAGTTATGGACTAAACTGAGTTCTTATGTTAATTTACAATGTATTTATGAAACAACCCTTTGGCTATGTGGATTCTGAGTTTTCAAGTTATGTTAAAACGGAAAAGGAGAATTTCAATTTAACATTTAACTTTCCAATCAACAGCGGGGATAGCTTAATTTGGAGAGCATCAGACTGAAGATCTAAAGGTCATGTGTACTCTAATTCTTTATCGAGTCATACTCGAGCTATATACAAGTGGAGAATTTTGGGATTTAGTTCTTGCTTCAAGTAGTTTGTAAGCTTTATCAAAATTTCAATTTATATTGCGAATTATTTATTTGAACTCTCATTTAATTCCAATTCAGCCAATCTTTATCATTTCTTTAGTGTTTTGAAGATCATGTATTTTATCATTCTATCATTTTCTGCTAATCATCCCGTATGCTCTATAAATTGAGTTTATTTGTTCATGATAAATCAAGATTCTTCATAAATGACCATACTTCTTTGGTTTACATATGTTGGAGTTCTTGTGTTGTTTCAGAATTTAAATTTAGTCTATATACTTTATTTTTTTACAAAATTGAGTCTTCTTTTTTATCAGGAAAGTATGATTTTATTAAACACCAAATCATACAACCAACATCTACACGCCCCTCATTAAAAACCTCCCTACAACCTAATGGAGGAAAAGAGTACGTCGTGTAAACGTTAACCGATAGCAACGCCCAAACAAGAATCACAAAATGCCATATCCACCCCTCCTTAGCACACCCCACAACTTCCAACACCCCCATGCATTCCCATCTGCATCCTATCGCTCAGCAGCATCAACCCTCCAGCGCATCCCACCCTCCACACAACACCTTCAATGTCACAGTGTAAACCGGCAACACTGCTTCCCAACTCCCCCAAGCACGTCCCAACAAAATACTGCACAGCCATCCAAACCCACGCACCCACTCTCCTCATCCCCACCCTTCAGCAGCTCACTCTATGCCACTCCAATAACGTCACCCCTCCCTTCGCCAACGTATCCGCTAGACTATTAGCTTCACGAAGGACATGTCGAAAGCACGCCTTCGGTAACAACCTACACGCATCGTCAATCATACAGAACCATGACCAAAGTCTCCATGGCCTCATTTCCCGATTCTCCACCCATGACAACGCCACTATTGAATCGGACTCGATGATCACACCAAGGGCATCACAATTTACCTCTAAAAGGAACCCTAAAGCCGCCGCTATCGCACATACCTCCGCTTCGTTCGAATCCATCACCCCTAACAGTCCCGCGAATAAAGCTAAAATCTTGCCTTTCGTATCACGTAACACTCCCCCACATCCTGCTGGCCTCGGCTTGCCTCTCGCCGCCCCGTCCACATTGAATTTTACCGTGTCCGCGCACGGTGGAGCCCAAATCGACAGCAGCCTCAATCGCACGCCTGCTCCCATCGGTATGCACTGCCTCGAACATGACCACCACGCTGCCTCATCCACCATTTGTCCTTCCGTTGTGACTTTCACCCAATGTAATGCTCTCAACTTAATTAAAAACACCACCTCATGTGTTCCCAATTTCCGCTGTCGGAAAATAACATCGTTTCGAGCCAACCATACGGACCATAACAATGTCGCGCACCCCGTAATCCACCATCGTTGTACAAAACCCCGAAATACTCCATCATAACATTGTCCAATGAACTCCTGTATCGTCCTCGGACGGACCAATTCCACCCCCCACCATTAAAAAAACTATCCCATATATTCTTTATGCACTCACAATGCAACAAAATATGAGTCAGCTCATCCTCCCCCTCTTCACACCACACACAATTCACTACATTATTCCCCAAAGGAACTCCGCGATCTCGCAAGAAGCAAAGCGTCGGTAACCGATCAAGAAGCGCAAACCAAAGGAAACATTGTACCTTCGGTGGTACATCTACTTTCCAAACCAAAAATGCCTCCATTTCCCCCCATCAACACCCAAACCCGTCATTAAACTCATTAGTTCACTAGTCGAAAATTCACCCCTAGCATTTGGGCACCACACGAGTCTATTTGCGCATCCCTCTCTTAGCCACCAGCCCCGCACCATATCCCTCAACTCAACCAACATTTTTTGTTCGAACAACCTCAACTCACGCCCAAAAAAATTCGCCCACCCATCATGTACAAAGCTGCCCCCTCTCGAATATTCAACCACAGTGCTGTTTTTATTACTCGCCAAACGAAATAATCGTGGAAATATAAGTTTCAATGGTCGGCTCCTACACCACGTATCAAACCAAAATAGCACACTCCTCCCATCTCCCACCACCCAATAAAATCTATTAACATCCAAGTAACCGGCCACACTATCATGTTCCGACACCAACGCAATTTGTTTCCAAATTGTGGACATCCGATGTACATACTCGCAATTTGTTTATAAAATTGAGTCTTTAAACTAATTTTTTATTTAAATATCTCGATCTCTCCAAATCTGTGAAGGATGCGATGATTTAAGACGGTTCATTTTGGTCGAGTGGTACGGAGAACTACTATACACGGTGGTCGAAATATATTAGATGATGATGTTGAGAGATTTTGAGATTGAGGAAGATGTTCTTGTTTTATTTCTGCATGATTCTTTCAAATTTGCCTTTGTTGGAAAATCTTACAGCAGAGTCATTTTTTCCAGAGACATTCTTTCTCTTAAAGTATATTCGAAAAGATAGAGATAGAGGAGGGTATAACACATGTTCCGTGGTTGGAGTATATTAAATAACTATGAGAGGTTTTGTGGTCGAAGAAAATGCCATGGAGTGGTGATTTTACTTCAAATCTTGTGTTTGGTTGGTTGAAAAATATAGTTTGATTTTTTTTATTTTTTTTTGATATAATAGCATAATGATGACCTTATTGCATACCAATAATTATTGAAATGGCACAAGGATTTATGGGTAGTAACATCATAAACTCAAGCATAATCTTGATGTTTTAAAGAAATTGACTTTCGAATCGTTATGGTTGAACGATATCGGTGAATATGATGATGACGACTTTGATATTTCTATCCTCACTCGGTCGGAGATTGACACCACCGGTGATCGGCTTTTGAGGATGAAGAAGATTGAAAAAAGAACCGATGATTTATTTTCTGTTTAAGGTACATATAACTCGAACTAAAAACTTTCGATTTGATTAACAAAAAAAGTAAATAAATCTCGACCCGAACTCGGTACTCCCAATTCGACTAATTTCAACTTGAAATTGATTTGTAAAAAGTTACTAATAAATCAAGTTTGTTCAATTTAAGCTGAATTTGATTTGAACACAAAAAAAAAAATTTGATCTTGAAATAATTCTATAAAATAATCATAAATGAGCCGAATTTGAAGAGACTAAGATTCGAATTTATATAGATGTGTAATAATTTAACTGTAGGGATCAACCCTTAAACTCAAATGATTTCAAACATAAAGGAATTCGTGTTTAAAATGGACCTGAATTTGATTTAATTGTTTGAAACTTAAATTAACTCAGTCTAATATCAATACAATCCAATTTGATAACTTTAATTTAAAGTGTTTAACACATTTGAATTAATTCAAAATAAGATGGTACATAATATTTAATCATATTTTCTCAATTCATGTTGAATTACAACATATATATTAATTTTCGTCAAAGAAATATTTGAAAATTCTAAAATTATTGTTTTTTTGCCGCGTTATTATTTGTTCATGGTTTACCTAAGTCCAGCATTAGAGCTAACTCAAAGTTGTTCGAGTTTGAAATCGACTATGATTGAACTGAATTCGAGCCATACCTGAGTAGCTTGTGAGCATAGCTGTCCATTTGATTTCTTCAAGTAGTTCTTCATGAATCCATTCTACAGGTGAGATCTCTTATTGAAGACATAAGGGATGTACGTATTCATAAAGTTGAGACAAGCTTGGAGAAATCCAGTGGGACATCTGCAGTGAAAGTACCCAAGTCAAGACGGAAAACTGAGTTGAGACTCGCCCAAGCTGAAAACTGAGTGTATAGTTCGTTCGTTTGTTCGTTCGTTCGTTCGCTCTCTCTCTCTCTCTCTCTCTCTCTTTATTGGCGGATAAATATTTAATATACGCGCTGGAAATTAAAAGTTTCCACAAGCGACTGAATTTTAGGATTTAGGAACTTAGTTTAGGGTGTACGGTTTATGGGTTTAGTTGTATGGCTTTTGAATTTAGGGATAATAGTTGAAATTTACAGTTTAGGCTTATAATTTAGGGTTTGTAGATTAAAACCTAAATCATTACCATATTACCCTACAAACTAAATCCTAACCTCTAAACTCTAAATTCTAACCATAAACCCTAAGTTTTAACCACTATCCCTAAATTCTAAATCCCCACACCTAAACTCTTACACCCTAAATTAAGCCTAAACCCTAAAATTAAGGCGCTTGTAGAAACTTTTAGTTTCCACCGCCAGTGTATAGGATAATAATCCCCTAAGAAAATAGTAAAATCTCAATTTAAGTAAATATGATTATATTTATTTTTAGCAAGATTATATTCATTTAAAACAAATAGAAAATCTACGAGGTTAGTTTAGGTTGTAAGCAGTTTGGTATTGTTTATGAAGGTCTCGAAATCGAGGCCTTCTGTGTGAGATTCCACCAAAGTCAGGTATGTTCGGATTAGCCAGTACAAAAGCTCTAGAGAACTGGGAGGACAACCAAAAACAAAAAACAAATAGAAAATGTTTAAATTAGACCGAACACTTGCACATGCCAATTAGGTTTGGTTTAATTTCAAATTCGAATCTTCTCGATTTAGATTTATTACTAATTCAAATTGATTTAAATTTAAAGTGTACGAGTTTGAAATTAAAATCTTTCATGTTTGAGTTAATTTCAAGTTCAAATCAATTCAAATGTACATTTTCGAATAAAAATAGCTGAATTGTCAAAGTCTGTATTCACTATTGACAACAATCTTATAACAATTCAAGAGGGACATTAATCATACGAGAGTCAAATGATGTGATTACATGATAAAATCTGTTTAATTTTCTTAGCTCTTTAATGACGCGCACACACCGTGCTCACATAGTGTTCAAACCTGGATCATCTGGATGAAACATATCATCTTTTATCATTCGGACCACTCAACGGGTTCATATAAGAGTCCAAAGTTAAAAACTAGAATATTAATTAAAATGAATCGAACGATCATACAACTTTTGATGAGTAGCTAGTTTGATCAATATTTTCATGCTAATTATGCTCAATTGGTTGCTTTGTGGTGCTGAATTGTGACTCATTACGTAATTTACTATGCAGGACCTCGCTGCTGCGAAATATTACGAAAAGGCCGAAATCTGCAATTTCTAGATTCATGGCCGGATTAATGGGCATGAATTGGGGGCATGAATGCACTGACTCGGCGACACATCAGTGGATGACGTCAGTAACACGGGAGGATGACGTCAGCAATAGTGATGATCAGATGATGACATGGCGGCAGAAGTGAAAGCTTATCAGGATATTTCGATAGCTTATCGAATTCGAGATGATAGCTTATCGGCCAAGATTTGGATAAAGACTTGGGATTTATCTCTTTTATTTAATTTAAATATTTTTTAGGAATTATCTCTTAGGTTTTATCTTTTGTAATTTGAATTTATTTATCTCTTATCACTTAGTTAATTCCTAGGGTTTTAGACTAGTATAAATACCCCTTGGGGTAAGACTCAAAGCATCACATCTCTCATCTCTTGTTCTTAGTTTTTATTTGTTCTTAGGAAATTTTACTTTAATAAAGTTTTATTTTTTCATAGCCAAAGGCTAAAGCAATGACTTGATTCCAACGTGAGGAATGAAAAGCACTTAAATAACTTCAGGTTTTTTCTCTCAGTTTTCTAAGCTTAATTTCAAAAATCAAAACGATTTCAAAACTAAAGATTGACTTCGGTCATGATGTTGTTTTTGGTTAAATATGTGGGAGGAAGGATCGGCTATTGAAGCACATTCGACTTCCTGGGAACACACTTAGTAAATTGATTACTAAGAGAAAATTGAGATCGGAACTATTGTTATTAAAACAACATCCGAGTCGGGTTTTTTCAGAACTTTAAAACTGTTTATTTTTAACAGCGATAGCCGCGGTTAATCTAACCAGAAAACTGGAATCTAAAAATTGATTTTAGATTATCGGTTTACCAGAGAGAAAAAAAACAAGTCTTAAGGATTGATCTTTGTAGGCAAGTAACCGACGTGAATCCTGAAGTAAAAACCTTTTTCCGATGATCTGAGGAAATTGAGTCAAAGCAAAAGCTCGAAGCTAGTCTTTATTATATTGAATTCACTTCTTTTTAATATTCTCTACAATTTTTATTTTTACTTAAATTCTACAAATCACCCCTTTTCTACTTAAACATCATTTAGCTCTCTTCTTGGCTCACCGATCAAGCGAACATAAATCAGGAAGTTTTCTTAGTTCCTGTGGGATCGACCCTTACTTCTCTTTTACTACATTTAATTTTCTTTATTTACTAATAGAGAATAAGGAATTATTTTGACGCGTAAACGACGCGTGTCAACTTTCAAAATGTTGTCAATTTAGTCACCCAAACAAAAACCCTTATAGTTGAGTCACCTAATTTCTATGGCATTATCAATTTAACCATCGTCATTAGAAAAACATTCATTTTAGCTCGAGTGTTAAACTACTAACGGCATTTGACTCGTCACACCACATCCAATAATACTATAACACATAACATTATCTAATTAGTCGCAAAATGAGATCTAATAAGACGATGACCCGCATCATTGTTCCACCTTTAGACATTTCATCGGAATACAAAAAAAAAGTTAGTAGGAAAAGATCAATCAACACAACTTGTGTATCCATGTTTTTTCCCCTAATAGGGCTTTAAATGAGACACGACAGATCGAGAGCTACTCGAGTCCGACACGGTCAAAGATCAATCAACACTTGACTCGATTGGGCTCGAATCAAGGTCGAATTCGACTCGAATTCCTAACGAGCCGAGTCGAGCCCAGATTTCTCAGGATCGTTAAAAATTACTCGCGCTCAAACTCGACTCAAAATCTTAACGAGTTGAGTCGAGCTCAGCACTACTCGAGCTCGACACAGCTCGTTTACACCCCTAATTCTGAATTTGACAATAGAACCTTTTCTTTTAATCAATATCCAGAATATTCAAATCAAAGTATAACTCAAGTGTGAATACATAAAATTGAACATGAAGACATGAGAATCGAGCTCATTTTTACTAGGTAAATAAACATAATCAAATGTGATCGAACAATTTGATCTTTATCTCAAACCAAGTTCAAAATTTAAGAGTAAAGCTCAATCAAAAAAGAGCCAAGCATCCGTGCTCCAATTTCAAATCAAGCTCTTGCTTCTTACAATTTTAGCTCTGCTCATCTTGGTTACACCCATAGGAAAACAAAGTTATTGGATTAAGCCGGGAAACATTTCAAGGATTCCATCATTTTATTAAATTGGTTATAGAATCATGAAACCAGAGTCGAACAGCCCATTCCCTATTGGAATATACAAATGAAATGCCCGAAACATTAGCACCAAATGAAGTTTCACAAACTAAAAAATATGCTTCAATTCAGAATCTGGTCAATTCCATACCAGAGATATTTGGAATCTGGCTATTCCAAGAGTTTAGAAGCAAAGATATCTAGGGGGACACAAAGGTTTATTTTGATGAAAGATTAATAGAAACACAAAGATCATCGAGGAAATTCAGTTCATCTGAAGCATATTAGGAGAAATCTACATAGAAATGTGCCTAAATCGAAAAATTATTAGATGGACCCGGCTCACCACGTCATTCGTGGTCTCAACCAATAACGTTCATTCATCCGTAGTTTGTAACTTTAATCAAAATTTCAATTTATATTGCAAGTTTTTTATTTCAACTCTCATCTAATTCCAATTCAGCCAATCTTTATCATTTCTTTAGTATTTTGAAGACCATGTATTTTATCATTCTATCACTTTCTGTTAATCAGCATGTATGCTCTATAAATTAAGTTTATTTGTTCTTGATAAATCAAGATTCTTCATAAATTACCATATATGTCGGAGTTTTTGTGCTGTTTCAGAATTAAAAATTTAGTCTCTATACTTTATTTTTACAAAATTGAGTCTTTATACTATATTTTATTTAAATATCTTGATCTCTTTAAATTTGTGAATGATGCAGTGATTTAAGACGATTCATTTTGATCAAGTAGGGTGGAGAACCATTGTACACAGTGGTCGAAATATATTAGATGGTGATGTTCAGAGATTTTGAGATTGAAGAAAATGTTCTTGTTTTGTTTTTGCATGGTCCTTTCAAGTTCTATGTTTCTCTATTTTATACTCTTTGTTGCATGTCTTCTCGTAATGACATGTATTGGTCGACTATAAAGAAGTGACAGTTACCATGACAATCTATCAATGGTCTTGTCCTACTTGGACCAAGATCATCATTTTGTACTAATGCCACTCACTTGAAATTTGTGCTGTTATAAGAGCCGTACGCGCAGGGATAAAGTCATGAATCAAGATCAGGGGACAAGATATATAACAAATCCCTACTTGGGAAGCCTTTGTTTGTGAATTTTACGGCAGAGTCATTTTCTCTAGAGACATATTCCTTCTCTTAAAGTATATTCGAACAGATAGAGACAGAGGAGGGTATAACCCATGTCCTGTGGTTGGAATATATCAGATAACTTTGAGAGGTTTTGTGGTTGAAGAAAATGTCATGGAGTGGGGATTTTACTTCAAATCTTTTGTTTGTTCGGTTGAAAAATATATTTTGATTATTTTGTTTTTGATTTTGATGTAATGGCTGGATGATGACCCTATTGTATACCAATGGTTATTGAAATGGGACAAGATTTTGTGGACAATAACAACATAAACTCGAGCATTATCTTGATGATTTGAAGAAATCGCTCCCTGAGTCGTTATGATTGATCGATCTCGATGAACTTAAGGACGACGACTTTGATATTCTTGACCTCGCTCAATCAAAGTATGACACCACCAATGATCAGCTTTTGAGGATGAAGAAGATTGACAAAAGAACTTATGTTTTGTTTTCTGTTTAAGAACATATAATTATAACTCAAAACTTTCTATTCAATTAAACAAAATAGGTAAATAAAACTCGACCCGAACTCAATACTTCCAATTCAATTAACGAAAAAGGGTTAATAAATCTCAACCCAAACTCAATACTTCTAGTTCGATTAATATCAACTTGAAATTAATTTTATAAAAAGTTAATAAATCAAATTTGTTCAATTTGAGCCGAATTTGATTTGTACACGAAAAGTCTTGATCTTGAAATGTTTCTATGGAGTAATCATAAATGAGGTGAATTTGAAAAGACTAAGATTCGAATTGATATGAACATATAATGATTTAATTAAAAGGGTCTACCCTGAAACTCAAGTAATTTCGAACCTAAAGTAATTCATGTCTAAAATGGAACTGAATTTGAATTTAATTTGAAATATTTGAAATTTAAATTATCTCAATCCAATATCAATTCAACAAGTTTAATTTAGAGTGAGTATAAAATAATAATCCTTAAATTAATTCAAAATAAGATGGTATATAATATTTAATCATATGTGCTTTTTTTAATTCGTGTTGAATTACTGTATATATATATATATATATATAGTTTTTAAAATTTTCGTCAAAGAAATATTTGATTTTTTTTAAAATTATTTTTTTGCCGCATTATGATATGTGCATAATTTCCCGTCAAAAAAAGAAGAAAGAGTTATATAGGGTTTTGTTGAGATTTAGGGGGCTCGATTCCTTCAACCGTTCTTGCTCGCCAAGTGTGGAGAAGTTGAATAATTTGGGTGTAATTGTGGGAAGGAAAAGATATACAATTTACACAAGGATTTATAGTGGTTCAACCTTCTAACCAAGGTCTACATCCACTACCTTAGCTTCCCACTAAGGATTTCCAAACAAATTCACTAAGAATTTCGTCCCATTTTCTCGGATTAGGAGGAAACCGTTACAACGATCAAGCTTTCTACCCAAAGCTTAATCAAACACTCTCTTACAAGAGAAAGACTTAGCAAACTAGAAATCCCTCTAATAGGTATGTGTTTGCAATACTAAGCACTCACCCAAAACCTAAACACTTGAGCAAATTTAACAATGTTAAGCTCACAAGTATTGTCTAAGTAAGAAATATACAATTTAAGCTCTAGACAAATTTTGACATCATAATGTTGTAACAATTGAAGCATTAACCATTACAAGATGCTTGGAGGTCCCTTTTATACTCTTTGATGAGTTTGTAGCCGTTACTAGCCGTTGGGAATGAATTGGAGCCGTTGGAGCCTTTATTTCCCACCATAAATGTAGTTCTGCAGCTTGGCGTATCGATACCCTTCAAACCGTATCGATACGGTCCCGATAAGGAATTAGCCGTTGGGCTTCTTCAGCTGATGCGTATTGATACGCTTACCTAGCTTATCGGTACGGTCCTGCAAATTAAAAATCGTTGGGAAAATGACCGTTGGGGTAGTTAGGCGTATCGGTACGCGATACACCTGTATCGGTACGCGACTAGCCGTTGGGCTATTTCAAAACACACCGTATCGATACGGCTAAGCGTATCGGTACGGGTTTTGGCTACTGGAAAGTTCATGTAGTTGAAACCCTAAGGCGTATCGGTACGGTCCGAGACCGTATCGGTACGGGCACTTGAAAAACTTGGTTTTGACTACTTTAAATGTACTTTAAATCATTCCAAAGCCTTGTAAAACCCTTAAACATATTTTCAAGTTGTTTTTGACTAAAAACATATTTTAAATTCTTTTCAATTTAGTCCAAAACATTTTCAAATATTATATCAAAACACTTAGTTCTACAATCTCCCCTTTTTTGATATAATAAAACCAACTTGAAAAATTGTTTGAGAATCTCTCCCCCTTTGTATTTAAAAAATTGAATAAGAGACTTAAAATTTAAATTTGATTAAGGCTCCCCCTTATTCTTTGAAAAACTGGAAAATCAATTTTTTCAAACCATTTCTCCCCCTTTTTGTTATATCAAAAAGAATTTAAAACGACATTGAGCTCAAAATAACTTAGGAGGTAAAAAGAAAATTTGACACACTTAAAAATTTGGTTTAAAAATTGGCTCCCCCTTACTCAAAGCATCATAAGAATGTTAGTTCAACATATATGATTATCTAGTTGACATAAATGAAAATAAATCAAATAAGAACAAAAACAACTAGATTTTACCACACTTGAACCCAAGGGAGGATGTGAAGCCTTCCTTCTTCAAGTGTTCTTCCTTTGTGTGCATGGAGCTCCCCCTCAATTTTTGACTTGTTGATCACTCTCCATCACACCTAGCAAAAGACAATCAAGTAATTTTTGGTATCCAAATTGCTTTGGATCCATAGACATTAGTAGCACAAAATTTAGTCCCCTTAGGAATCCATTTTTCAATTTCATCCTTTTTAGTTGAAGTGGTTAGTCCTTTTGGGACCTAAACACTTCTAAAACATTTACCATTCACAAATCTAGGGGCACTAGATTGTCTTACATAAAAATTTGATTTTCCAAAACTATTTTTCTTTTCAAGTTCATTGGAAATCAAATCTTTTTCTTTTTGAACTTTAAGAAGCAAATTTTGTAAATCAAAACATTTTTGTTCAAAATCTTTTAATTTTGCTTCAAGTTCAAGATTTGTTTTGGAAAGCAAATCATTTTCAATTTTTATTTTTGAAATCAACTTTTTGTTCTTGGAAAATGATGCCTTGAATTCCAAAAGCAAATCATCATAGACATCTTGCAACTCATCAAATGTATATGAATTTGAAATAGATGAGTTAGAAGTTACCTCCCCCTCATTGAAAGCCATCAAGCATAGGTGGGCTACTTCATCATCGGTGGAGTCTTCATCACTCCATGTGGCCACATATGCTTGTTTTGAAGATGATCCCCTCCTTTTAAATTTGTGGGAATCCTTCATCTTCTTCCTCGATTCATGCTTGGATTTATCCATTTCGCTCTTCATGAACTGGGTGAATTTGTTGAAGAGATAGGCCATCTCTTCATCTTCACTTTCCTCCTTACTTGAATCTTCATGATGGCATGCGGAGGATTTGAGAGCAACGACACTTGCATTGATGCCTAGCTCAATGATCTTCTTCTTCCTCATCGCTCTAATCGCTTCCTTCTTCTTCTCCTCTTCTTTGTTTTTCTTCATTGTTTGGTGAGTGAGAAGTGACCCCATCAGTTCATCAAGCTTCAAGGTTTTGAGATTCTTGGCTTCGATGATGGCGGTCCTCTTTGAGTCCCATGACTCGGGAAGGGAGTAGATGAGCTTTCGAACAAGCTTCTCTTCCGGGATGGCTTCTCCACAACCTTTAAGTCCATTTGTGATAGTGGATAACCTATCAAACATCTTCTCGATGTTCTCTTCCGGATCCATCTTGAAGTTCTCATACTCTAAGGTGAGGAGCCCGATCTTGGTCTCCTTTACTTCATTTGTCCCTTCGTATGTGACTTCAAGCTTGTCCCATACCTCCTTGGCACTCTCACAAGAAGACATCTTCTCATAGATTGTAACCCCCTTAACCCGGCCTAGACGGTTGACCCAAATTAAGAAAGTCACACGGGGAAAACCAAAGTCAACCCGAAAGTCAACCTTGATTAACGACCCTTTTTTTCTTTTTAATCTTGTCTAGATGCACATTAACCCTAGTTATGATCATTCAAACAACATACTCAAAGATCATAGACATCAGAGATCAAACAGGGACCCAAATGAACAAATTACAACTTTAGGGACCAAATTGTAAATTCTGATAATTATAAGGACTTCATCCAAATTAAAGTTACCAACTTGAAATTAATCATGTTTCATGCATCTCGGCCAAATTTCAGCTCAAATGGATATCCCAAACTCACACAATTGCACATACAAGATTCAGGACCAAAATGCAAACATTTTGAAACATATAACTACCAATGTCAGCCCCCAACGGTCATCCGTTCCGAAACAGGAGACAGCCCGTTTCGAAACGCGGGGCCGTTCCGCAACGCGTATCGAAACGAGGGCAGACAGTAGCCTTTCCGTTTCGGAACGGTGTCACCCGTTTCGGACGCCTGGGCTGCTTCGAGGCACCCGTTCCGAAACGGCAGGCACTGTTCCGATACGGCCTGCACAAAATGCAGAAAAATGCTTGCCTAAACATGCAATTGACCAACCAATCATGCTTCAAACGCAACCAAACTTTACCAGCAACTCAAATAACATACAAGAGATATATTTGCAACAACAATTCATCATTATAACAACATATGTGGAAAACCCCAAATCTAAAAGCATGCTTCCTACACAAGCAACCATTCATGCATAAAAACCTCCAAACCAACACATAATGGCCAATTACAAAAACCAACATTAACAACAACATAAATCCAACTTAGGGAGTTCTAAACATCTCCCAAAACAACAACATTGGTCCCCCATTGCCAAATGCCAAAAGCTAAAAGTGTTTAAGAAAACCTTCCCATACATGAGCTTAACTTCCACTTGATTGCTTGCCCTCCTTGCTGCCCTCAATGCACTTTAATGCTCTGCATTATTGGTTTAAGAAAAGAGAGAGAGCGTAAGCAAAAGCTTAGTGAGGAAAGCTCCTTAAAACCACACAATAATGCATTTATAAAACTCATTTATAAATCATACTTCAAAATACATTTAGTCATGCTCACAAGCAATCTTAAAAACAAGCATCTCATGCTTCACATCAAAACATGTCATATTGGCCACAAGTGATAATTACCATCTTTAAAACAAGATCAACATAAGACTCACACATGGACTTTTAAACACCATTGTGATCTTATCCCCAAGGACTTTTAAACACCTTGGCCCATGGACTTTTAAACACCATGGCAAGGACCACACAAGGACTTTTAAACACCTTTGTGTCCTTAACAAGTTTCACCTCAAGGACTTTTAAACACCTTGACCCCAAGGACTTTTAAACACCTTGGCCATGGACTTTTAAACACCATGATATAAATCACCTCAAGGACTTTTAAACACCTTGACCCCAAGGACTTTTAAACACCTTGGCCATGGACTTTTAAACACCATGATATAAATCACCTCAAGGACTTTTAAACACCTTGACCCCAAGGACTTTTAAACACCTTGGCCATGGACTTTTAAACACCATGATATAAATCACCCCAAGGACTTTTAAACACCTTGGCCCCAAGGACTTTTAAACACCTTGGCCATGGACTTTTAAACACCATGAATATAATCACCCCAAGGACTTTTAAACACCTTGGCCCCAAGGACTTTTAAACACCTTGGAAAGGACCACACAAGGACTTTTAAACACCTTTGTGTCCGTAACAAGAACCATTCAAGGACTTTTAACCACCTTGATGTCCTTAAGTAAACAAGGCTCACTCAAGGACTTTTAACCACCTTAGTGACCTTAACCTTTTCAAAAACATCACTTGCCAATATACATCATATATCATCAATAATCCACTGTTTTAAAGCAT
Source organism: Hibiscus trionum (assembly GCA_030270665.1). NCBI lineage: Eukaryota > Viridiplantae > Streptophyta > Magnoliopsida > Malvales > Malvaceae > Hibiscus > Hibiscus trionum. The sequence goes on along the minus strand of BSYR01000017.1, from coordinate 57,813,559 downwards.
TTAACCAAGCCATAAACATCATGCATCTTTAAGCATCAAACAACATTTATACAATGTTCAAAAACAAGGAACTCTAACCTTGAGCTTCCTTAAACACATGGCTTATAATCTCAGCAAACACACATGCTAGATATGCTTTAAAAACAGAATTTAAACATGCAACAAACACATTGCACCCAACCATCACATGGTTCCTCAACAAGAGAGTTTTTCCGAAAACTTACTCTTGAGCTTAGCAAAGTTGTTTAGACTTAGACTAAGCTCCCAAACCTCCAAAACATTGGTTTCAAAGCCGAAAACCAAAATCCACTCACCGATTCCGTTTCGCCTCTTGCCGAAACACCAAATCAAGCTTCCGGATCACCACCACTTGGATCCAAAGATGACTCCCCTGTTTTAACACATTAAAACAGTAGATTAATGCATCATCATGCATTAATAACTTCAAAGAAAGCACCTAAACTCGCTGCTCTCATCCACACTCCATTTTCGGCCACCAAACACAACCGAAAATGCATCCAAACAACTTCACAACAAAGCCCAGCCATAAACCATCAAAACAAAGCATTCTTAAACATCATTATACATCTAAAAGGACCTAACAACATCCTTATACCTCTAGCAACAACAGATCCACAAGATCACTCCAAAAACAACCAAGAATCACAAGCTAAACTTAGGAAATTCAACCTATCCGGGATTGCATTAATTAAAACTCAATTCCATAACAAATTAACATTCATTTATCATCAATTATACACCTCAAATCACTGCTTTAACAGATCCAACGAAAATTCATCAAAATTCATCAAATCTTGCATTTAAAGCCAAGATCCATTACACAACCTTAAAAACCTTTTATAAAACATCAAATAAGGATTGAGAACTTGGGAATTTCAGTAAAGAACTTGAAGTTCAGAGGAGAAGGACGTTCTTACCTCCAAACTTGAGTTTCTCCTCTTTTAGAACCAAAAAGCTTGAAGAAACAACTAGCAAAATGAGAGGTTTTGTTGATGTGATGATTAGGAATCAAAAGAGGATTGAAAAGAGAGATTTGAGTGACAAAATCAGAAAGAAATCTCTGGAGAGAAAGTGTTTGGGTTGAGAGAAAATGAGAGAAAAGGAAAATTGGAAAATATGGGAAGTTAGTTACAAAATAGCCAAAATGATTTCCCTCCACTTTTCTTTAGCTTTAAAATCAGAATTAAACATTAAAATATCTTAGAAAAATCTGGAGAAACTCCCTTTGGGTAAATAGCTCCTTAAAGATTCAAAGTTTCAATCCTTTCTAAAACAGTCACGCAACTTTCAAAAATTACGTTTTGGTCACTAGCCAAAATGTCACCCTTCCAAACCTCATTTTGTAAAATTGATTTCACAGTTCACTTATATATATTAAAAGATGATTTTAGAACATTTTTCCATATTTTTAATGCAACCCGAACTAGGCTTTCCTAAATTCACTCTTATATATTCGAACCGCACTTTGACCAAATCGGTCAACGCCCAAAACTTCCAAGCCCAAAACCGGGGAGTTACATAGATGGTTGGGCCAAAAGCACAAAATAGGATGTGCAAGGCTTTGCAATTTAGCTCCATCTTCTTGCGATCTTCGGCACTCCATTCCGCTTTGCTTCGTTGAGGCACGAACGAACCATCTTCAACTATGTCCCATAGCTTGTAGTCTTTTGACTTCATGAAGAATTTCATCTTTGTCTTCCAATGGGCATAGTAATTTCCGTCGAAGAAGGGCGGTTTATCGATGGATTGCACCATTTGAGCCGGTTGGTGATATGATGATCGAGCTTGCCGGATCTTCTAAATAGGATGTGAATCCCTTTCGATTGAGCCAATCTCTGATACCAATTGTTGAGATTTAGGGGGCTCGATTCCTTCAACCGTTCTTGCTCGCCTAGTGTGGAGAAGTTGAATAATTTGGGTGTAATTGTGGGAAGGAAAAGATAGACAATTTACACAAGGATTTATAGTGGTTCAACCTTCTAACCAAGGTCTACATCCACTACCTTAGCTTCCCACTAAGGATTTCCAAACAAATTCACTAAGAATTTCGTCCCCTTTTCTCGGATTAGGAGGAAACCGTTACAACGATCAAGCTTTCTACCCAAAGCTTAATCAAACACTCTCTTACAAGAGAAAGACTTAGCAAACTAGAAATCCCTATAATAGGTATGTGTTTGCAATACTAAGCACTTACCCAAAACCTAAACACTTGAGCAAATTTAACAATGTTAAGCTCACAAGTGTTGTCTAAGCAAGAAATATACAATTTAAGCTCTAGACAAATTTTGACATCATAATGTTGTAACAATTGAAGCATTAACCATTACAAGATGCTTGGAGGTCCCTTTTATACTCCTTGATGAGTTTGTAGCCGTTACTAGCCGTTGGGATTGAATTTGAGCCGTTGGAGCCTTTATTTCCCACCATAAATGCAGTTCTGCAGCTTGGCATATCGATACCCTTCAAACCGTATCGATACGGTCCCGATAAGGAATTAGCCGTTGGGCTTCTTCAGCTGATGCGTATCGATACGCTTACCTAGCGTATCGGTATGGTCCTGCAAATTAAAGACCGTTGAGAAAATGACCGTTGGGGTAGTTAGGCGTATCGGTACGCGATACACCCGTATCGGTACGCGACTAGCCGTTAGGCTATTTCAAAACACACCGTATCGATACGGCTAAGCGTATCGGTACAGGTTTTGGCTACTAGAAAGTTCATGTAGTTGAAACCCTAAGGCGTATCGGTACGGTCCGAGACCGTATCGGTACGGGCACTTGAAAAGCTTGGTTTTGACTGCTTTAAATGTACTTTAAATCATTCCAAAGCCTTGTAAAACCCTTAAACATATTTTCAAGTTGTTTTTGACTAAAAACATATTTTAAATTCTTTTCAATTTAGTCCAAACCATTTTTCAAATATTATATCAAAACACTTAGTTCTACAGGTTTCCGTCTACAGTAATTCCCATACTCAGTTTCTCTACTCGGGCGAGTCACAACTCAGTGTTTCATGAATCAAGATCAGGGAACAAGATATATAGCAAATCCCTATTTAGAAAGCCTTTGTTGGTGAATTTTACGGTGTAGTCATTTTCTCTGGAGACATATTCTATTCTCTTAAAGTATATTCGAATAGATAGAGACGGAGGGTATAACACATGTCCTATGGTTGGAATATACAAGATAACTTTGAAAGGTTTTATGGTTGAAAAAGATGTCATGGAGTGGTGATTTTACTTCAAATCCTTTGTTTGGTCGGTTGAAAAATATAGTTTGATTATTTTATTTTTGATTTGGATGTAATGGCAGGATGACGACCCTATTGCATACCAATGGTTATTGAAATGGGACATGATTTTGTGGGCAGTAACAACATAAACTCGAGCATAATCTTGATGTTTTGAAGAAATCACCCCCGAGTCGTTATGGTTGATCGATCTCGATGAACTTAAGGGCGACGATTTTGATATTCTTGACCTCACTCTGTCGGAGATTAACGCCACCAGTGATCGGATTTTGAGGACGAAGAAGATTGACAAAAGAACTTATGTTTTGTTTTCTATTTAAGAACATATAATTCTAACTCAAAACTTTCTTTTCAGTTAAAAAAAGTTAAATAAAACTCGACCCGAACTCAATACTTCCAATTCAATTAGCGAAAAAGGGTTTATAAATCTCGACCCGAACTCAATATTTCTAGTCCGATTAATATCAACTTGAAATTGATTTTATAAAAAAGTTAATAAATAAAATTTGTTCAGTTTGAGCCGAATTTGATTTGAACACGGAAAATCTTGATCTTGGAATGTTTCTATGAAGTAATCATAAATGAAGTGAATTTGAAAAGACTAAGATTCGAATTGATATGAACATATAATGATTTAATTAAAAAGGGTCTACCATGAACTCAAATAATTTCAAACCTAAAGCAGTTCATGTCCGAAATGGACCTGAATTTGAATTGAAATGTTTGGAATTTAAATTAATTCAATCCAATATCAATTCGACAAATTTAATTTAGAGTGTTTCAATTCATTTAAATTAGTTCAAAAATAAGATGGTACTTAATATTTAATCATATGTGTTTTTATATATATATTTAACATTTTCATCAAAGAAATATTTGAAATTTTCTAAAATTATTGTTTTTTTTTGCCCCGTTATGATAATTGATATGTGCATAATTTCCCGCCAAAAAAAGAAGAAAGGGTTTCCGTCTACAGCAATTCACATACTCAGTATCTCTACTCGGGCGAGTCGCAACTCAGTGTTTCATCTTCTTTCGGTTTCTCTTAATCTCCGAATCCCAAATTATTGCCCAGATCATCCAATTTCCGAATTTGAAAAACCCTAGATTCGTAGATAAGGCTGGCCAATCCGATCCTCATATCTCCCTCTTCTCAGCCGAAGAGATTGCATTCCATTTCCCGTTGTTTCTCTGTACCCGTTATATGATATTATTTAATCTCTTGTTTTGTTTGGTTTAATTAGGTGGAGTTTATGGCTGAAGACGAATTGATAGAGATGGTGCCAAATTTGCGAATGGATCCTCTCAATTTCATCTGCGTAATCTTCAATTCCGTTTCACCTGTCTTTCTTTTTTAAAAAAAATGGTAATTTGGTTTATTTGTTTTTGTTTTTGGTTTGGATGAAATGGCAGGGTGATTTTGGTCCATTTTTGCCGCAAATAGCAACTCCGGTGCCGTTTTGGCTCGCAGTGGCTTTAAAGAAGAGAGGAAAATGCGCAATTCGGCCTCCTTAGTGGATGTCAGTTGGCGAGTCACCTTCTTCCTCATCTATATGTTCAAATAGCAAAAGGGTTTTGGATTTTATTTAAGGCCTGCTTTGTTTTTCTCTAGTGACAAAATTTGACAACCATTTAAGTTAAATGATGGAATGTTTGAAATGTTTCCCCGGCTTATCTAGTAACTTGGTTTTGCCTATCAGTGATTTAGATGAGCTGAGCTCAAGTTGTAAGATGTTTGAGCTTGACTTGAAATTGAAGCATCAAAGCTTAGATCAGCTCGAGTTTGTGGAGTTTCACTTTTAAAGTTTAAGCATGATTTGATATAAAGATCAAACTGTTTAATCTCGTTTGATTAGTTTCATTTATGTAGTAAAAGTTTAGCTTGATTGTCATGTTTGACATCAAGTTTGATTATTTGAGTTTTAGTTCTAGTTTGATTTGAAATTTTTGGATTGATAAAAAAAATTAAAAAAAGGGTTCTAGTAGGTTCCTGGTTTACTCAAGTCCAGCATTAGAGTTGTCAAGTTCAGAACACTCAAAAGCACAAGTTGTTCGAGTTTGAATTGACTCTGATTGAGCTGAATTCGAGCCATGCCTGAGTAGCTTGTGAGCATTTGTTTAGTTTATGTCCCTAGTTGCCTTTTTTGTGTTACCAATGAGAGAAAACATTTTCAAGCAATTTTACTATAATTTTACATCAGGAGAGCGCACATGTTTTTATCTAGAAATGTCAATTCGTCATGATGTTTGTATTGAACTTCATTGCCTGGGGAGCATGTATTGTTTGATTGGGGATCTAGAAGCTGAGTTACGAATATGTTAGGTTACTGATAGGGGGTTATTTTGTAACGGTTCTGTCATATGAACAAGTTATAAATTTTCTTCTGAATTTTTGTTGTGGACTAGAAAATTGGATCCCGGATGCTTGGCTCTAGTTTGACTGAGAAAACTCGATAGCTCTAGCTTGTGAGCACATGTGTTTAGTTTAAATTACTAATTCTGCCTTCTGTGTTGTTGCCAATGGGAATCAACATTTTTGAGCAATTTAAGTAACTTTTTACATCAGCAAGGAGAGGAAACATGTTTTTATCTGGAAATGTCCATTAAACTTCATTGTTTGGGGAACATGTATGGTTTGAGTACGGATTTAGAAGTTGAGAATAACCTATACTACTGGTCGGGGGATATTATGTTTATGGTTCTATGTATATGTTCTAACGTTTCTTCCGATTTGCTGTTGTGGACTAGAAATTTTCACTCGGGTTTTGGGAGGAGAATGAGAATCTCAAGGGACATTTTCAGGTGCAGCCATGTCTTTGATCAGTAAGCCTTGCTTGACATTTTTCTTACCATTCTACCTAATAAATATTGATTTCTTACAAGGTTTCTTGCATGACAAAGTATTTATGAAACAACCCTTTGGCTCTGTAGATATTCTCAGTTTCCAAGTTTTGTTAAAACTGAAAAGCGTCATTTAAACCCTTACTAATGTAATATTTAGTTTTTAAGCAAATGCGGGGATAGCTCAGTTGGGAGAGCGTCAGACTGAAGATCTGAAGGTCATGTGTTCGATCCACGTTCACCGCATGTATCTTTTGATTCCATTTTCATCTTTTTAAAGATATTTTTTGATCATTTTGCTGTGATTTTGATGTAATGGCAGGATGATGACCCTATTGACTCCAATGAGCCTGCCTGGTAAATTTATCTTTACACTTCCTATTGCATTCTCCACTTAAATTAGGTGTTTTGGGGTTGCGAGTAGTTTATTATAGTGACATCATTATTCTGTTTTCTGTGGCAGATCTTTGAGGGTAGTTTACTGCAAGTGATTTCATTGGCAAGTAACTTATTCTGTTTTCTGTGGCTGATCTTCAAAGGTCGATTCCTTCTATGGTTGGTGGCCCGAAGGCTGGTCAAAGGAAGACTCTTTTCTGTGCTTTTAAGAAGAATTTTGTGGAGGTGGGAAAGCTTTATTGGAATGTCACATGATTTTGCTGGCAGTAACATGGTTAGTGTTAATCTTGGTTATGAAAGTTGAATTAGTTTAGGCTATTGTATCAATATCATTATTACTACTCTTTTCTCCACTTATGCAAAACCTGCTCCTTTACATTTCACAGGGCGGCAGAGATTTTGGAAAACCTTGGCACTTTTATACCAATCTTTCTCCCATTACTCGATATCTGTTGAATTATATGTATTCACACTTGAGTTATACTTTGATTTGAATTTTGAATTTTCTGGATATTGATTAAAAGAAAAGGTTCTATTAGGCTCCGGAGTTTATCGAGTGAAACATTAGTGTTGTCGAATTTAGAACACTAGATATCTCGAGCTTGTGAGAACACGTGTTTAGTTTATCAAGCTGTTTTACTAAAGTTTTAATATCAGCAAGAAGAGGAAACATGCTTTTATCTACAAGTGTCCATTAAACTTCATTGTTTGGAGAACATGTATGTTTTGAACATGCTTTAGAAGTTGAGAATATGCTATATTACTGGTCTGGGATATTATGTTTGCAGTTCTATGTATATATGTTCTAAGGTTTATTCCATTTTTTTGTTGTGGACTAGAAATTTTCACTCGAGTTTTGGGAGGAGAATGAGAATCTCAAGGGACATTTCAGCTGCTGCCATGTCTTTTATCAGTAAGCCTTGCTTGACATTTTTCTAACCATTCTACCTATAATAAATACTGATTTCTTACAACGTTTCTTACATGACAAAGTATTTATGAAACAACCCTTTGGCTCTGTAGATATTCTCAGTTTCCAAGTTTTCTTAAAACTGAAAAGCATCATTTAAACCTTACTAATTTAATATTTAGTTTTCTAAGCAAATGCGGGGATAGCTCAGTTGGGAGAGTGTCAGACTGAAGATCTGAAAGTCACGTGTTCGATCCACGTTCACCGCATATATTTATCTTTTGATTCCATTTTCATCTTTTTAAACGACAGTTCAATCATTTTGATGTAATGGCAGGATTATGACCCTATTGTTTCCACTGAGCCTGCCTGGTAAATTTATCTTTACACTTCCTATTACATTCCATAACTGTGCATTCCAATAGAAATTTTCGCCGATTGAGTCTTATCTCTGTTGTAAATTCTACCGCTGAAATGATGGGTTCGTGTGTGTTTATGCCGCAATATTCTCCACTTAAATTAGGTGTTTGGGGCGGGTTACGAGTAGTTTATTGTAGTGACTTCGTTATTCTGTTTTCTGTGGCAGATCTTTGAGGGTAGTTTATTGCAAGTGATTTCATTGATCAGTAACTTATTCTGTTTTCTGTGGCTGATCTTCAAAGCTCGATTCCTTCTATGGTTGGTGTCCCTATTGACTCCACTCGATAGCTCGAGCTTGTGAGCACCTGTGTGTAGTTTAAATTACTAATTCTGCCTTCTATGTTGTTACCAATGAGAGTTAACATTTTCAAGCAATTTTACTAAAGTTTTACATCAGAAGAGGAAACAATGTTTTTATCTACAAGTGTCCATTAAACTTCATTGTTTGGGGAACATTTATGGTTTGAGTTGGGCTTTAGAAGTTGAGAATATGCTATATTGCTGGCCTGGGATATCATGTTTACGGTCCTATGTATATGTTCTAACGTTTCTTCCAATTTTTTGTTGTGGACTAGAAAATTTGACTCGAGTTTAGGTAGGAGAATGAGAATCCCAAGGCCCAAGGGACATTTCAGGTTCTGCCATTTCTTTGATTAGTAAGTCTTGCTTGAAATTTTCTTACCATTCTACCTAATAAATAATGATGTCTTACATGACAATGTATTTATGAAACAACCCTTTGGCTATTTGGATTCTGAGTTTCCAAGTTTTGTTAAAACGGAAAAGGAGAATTTAAGTTTAACATTTAACTTTGAAATCAAATGTGGGGATAGCTTAGTTGGGAGAGCGTCATACTGAAGATTTGAAGGTCACGTGTTAGATCCACATTCACCGCATAAATTCTTTTAATATTTCCCATAAAATCCAAGTGTACTTTAATTATTATTGAGTCATGTTGTTTCAGAATTTAAAGTTGAGGGTTTATACTATTTCTTATTTAAATATCTTGGTCTCTCCCCGAACTTAATGTTAATTGTTGACATGATAGTTAAATGAAAAGAAAATAACTCTTTTGATGACATGATAGGTTTACAGTTATGGACTAAACTGAGTTCTTATGTTAATTTACAATGTATTTATGAAACAACCCTTTGGCTATGTGGATTCTGAGTTTTCAAGTTATGTTAAAACGGAAAAGGAGAATTTCAATTTAACATTTAACTTTCCAATCAACAGCGGGGATAGCTTAATTTGGAGAGCATCAGACTGAAGATCTAAAGGTCATGTGTACTCTAATTCTTTATCGAGTCATACTCGAGCTATATACAAGTGGAGAATTTTGGGATTTAGTTCTTGCTTCAAGTAGTTTGTAAGCTTTATCAAAATTTCAATTTATATTGCGAATTATTTATTTGAACTCTCATTTAATTCCAATTCAGCCAATCTTTATCATTTCTTTAGTGTTTTGAAGATCATGTATTTTATCATTCTATCATTTTCTGCTAATCATCCCGTATGCTCTATAAATTGAGTTTATTTGTTCATGATAAATCAAGATTCTTCATAAATGACCATACTTCTTTGGTTTACATATGTTGGAGTTCTTGTGTTGTTTCAGAATTTAAATTTAGTCTATATACTTTATTTTTTTACAAAATTGAGTCTTCTTTTTTATCAGGAAAGTATGATTTTATTAAACACCAAATCATACAACCAACATCTACACGCCCCTCATTAAAAACCTCCCTACAACCTAATGGAGGAAAAGAGTACGTCGTGTAAACGTTAACCGATAGCAACGCCCAAACAAGAATCACAAAATGCCATATCCACCCCTCCTTAGCACACCCCACAACTTCCAACACCCCCATGCATTCCCATCTGCATCCTATCGCTCAGCAGCATCAACCCTCCAGCGCATCCCACCCTCCACACAACACCTTCAATGTCACAGTGTAAACCGGCAACACTGCTTCCCAACTCCCCCAAGCACGTCCCAACAAAATACTGCACAGCCATCCAAACCCACGCACCCACTCTCCTCATCCCCACCCTTCAGCAGCTCACTCTATGCCACTCCAATAACGTCACCCCTCCCTTCGCCAACGTATCCGCTAGACTATTAGCTTCACGAAGGACATGTCGAAAGCACGCCTTCGGTAACAACCTACACGCATCGTCAATCATACAGAACCATGACCAAAGTCTCCATGGCCTCATTTCCCGATTCTCCACCCATGACAACGCCACTATTGAATCGGACTCGATGATCACACCAAGGGCATCACAATTTACCTCTAAAAGGAACCCTAAAGCCGCCGCTATCGCACATACCTCCGCTTCGTTCGAATCCATCACCCCTAACGGTCCCGCGAATAAAGCTAAAATCTTGCCTTTCTTATCACGTAACACTCCCCCACATCCTGCTGGCCTCGGCTTGCCTCTCGCCGCCCCGTCCACATTGAATTTTACCGTGTCCGCGCACGGTGGAGCCCAAATCGACAGCAGCCTCAATCGCACGCCTGCTCCCATCGGTATGCACTGCCTCGAACATGACCACCACGCTGCCTCATCCACCATTTGTCCTTCCGTTGTGACTTTCACCCAATGTAATGCTCTCAACTTAATTAAAAACACCACCTCATGTGTTCCCAATTTCCGCTGTCGGAAAATAACATCGTTTCGAGCCAACCATACGGACCATAACAATGTCGCGCACCCCGTAATCCACCATCGTCGTACAAAACCCCGAAATACTCCATCATAACATTGTCCAATGAACTCCTGTATCGTCCTCGGACGGACCAATTCCACCCCCCACCATTAAAAAAACTATCCCATATATTCTTTATGCACTCACAATGCAACAAAATATGAGTCAGCTCATCCTCCCCCTCTTCACACCACACACAATTCACTACATTATTCCCCAAAGGAACTCCGCGATCTCGCAAGAAGCAAAGCGTCGGTAACCGATCAAGAAGCGCAAACCAAAGGAAACATTGTACCTTCGGTGGTACATCTACTTTCCAAACCAAAAATGCCTCCATTTCCCCCCATCAACACCCAAACCCGTCATTAAACTCATTAGTTCACTAGTCGAAAATTCACCCCTAGCATTTGGGCACCACACGAGTCTATTTGCGCATCCCTCTCTTAGCCACCAGCCCCGCACCATATCCCTCAACTCAACCAACATTTTTTGTTCGAACAACCTCAACTCACGCCCAAAAAAATTCGCCCACCCATCATGTACAAAGCTGCCCCCTCTCGAATATTCAACCACAGTGCTGTTTTTATTACTCGCCAAACGAAATAATCGTGGAAATATAAGTTTCAATGGTCGGCTCCTACACCACGTATCAAACCAAAATAGCACACTCCTCCCATCTCCCACCACCCAATAAAATCTATTAACATCCAAGTAACCGGCCACACTATCATGTTCCGACACCAACACAATTTGTTTCCAAATTGTGGACATCCGATGTACATACTCGCAATTTGTTTACAAAATTGAGTCTTTAAACTAATTTTTTATTTAAATATCTCGATCTCTCCAAATCTGTGAAGGATGCGATGATTTAAGACGGTTCATTTTGGTCGAGTGGTACGGAGAACTACTATACACGGTGGTCGAAATATATTAGATGATGATGTTGAGAGATTTTGAGATTGAGGAAGATGTTCTTGTTTTATTTCTGCATGATTCTTTCAAATTTGCCTTTGTTGGAAAATCTTACAGCAGAGTCATTTTTTCCAGAGACATTCTTTCTCTTAAAGTATATTCGAAAAGATAGAGATAGAGGAGGGTATAACACATGTTCCGTGGTTGGAGTATATTAAATAACTATGAGAGGTTTTGTGGTCGAAGAAAATGCCATGGAGTGGTGATTTTACTTCAAATCTTGTGTTTGGTTGGTTGAAAAATATAGTTTGATTTTTTTTATTTTTTTTGATATAATAGCATAATGATGACCTTATTGCATACCAATAATTATTGAAATGGCACAAGGATTTATGGGTAGTAACATCATAAACTCAAGCATAATCTTGATGTTTTAAAGAAATTGACTTTCGAATCGTTATGGTTGAACGATATCGGTGAATATGATGATGACGACTTTGATATTTCTATCCTCACTCGGTCGGAGATTGACACCACCGGTGATCGGCTTTTGAGGATGAAGAAGATTGAAAAAAGAACCGATGATTTATTTTCTGTTTAAGGTACATATAACTCGAACTAAAAACTTTCGATTTGATTAACAAAAAAAGTAAATAAATCTCGACCCGAACTCGGTACTCCCAATTCGACTAATTTCAACTTGAAATTGATTTGTAAAAAGTTACTAATAAATCAAGTTTGTTCAATTTAAGCTGAATTTGATTTGAACACAAAAAAAAAATTTGATCTTGAAATAATTCTATAAAATAATCATAAATGAGCCGAATTTGAAGAGACTAAGATTCGAATTTATATAGATGTGTAATAATTTAACTGTAGGGATCAACCCTTAAACTCAAATGATTTCAAACATAAAGGAATTCGTGTTTAAAATGGACCTGAATTTGATTTAATTGTTTGAAACTTAAATTAACTCAGTCTAATATCAATACAATCCAATTTGATAACTTTAATTTAAAGTGTTTAACACATTTGAATTAATTCAAAATAAGATGGTACATAATATTTAATCATATTTTCTCAATTCATGTTGAATTACAACATATATATTAATTTTCGTCAAAGAAATATTTGAAAATTCTAAAATTATTGTTTTTTTGCCGCGTTATTATTTGTTCCTGGTTTACCTAAGTCCAGCATTAGAGCTAACTCAAAGTTGTTCGAGTTTGAAATCGACTATGATTGAACTGAATTCGAGCCATACCTGAGTAGCTTGTGAGCATAGCTGTCCATTTGATTTCTTCAAGTAGTTCTTCATGAATCCATTCTACAGGTGAGATCTCTTATTGAAGACATAAGGGATGTACGTATTCATAAAGTTGAGACAAGCTTGGAGAAATCCAGTGGGACATCTGCAGTGAAAGTACCCAAGTCAAGACGGAAAACTGAGTTGAGACTCGCCCAAGCTGAAAACTGAGTGTATAGTTCGTTCGTTCGTTCGTTCGTTCGTTCGCTCTCTCTCTCTTTATTGGCGGATAAATATTTAATATACGCGCTGGAAATTAAAAGTTTCCACAAGCGACTGAATTTTAGGATTTAGGAACTTAGTTTAGGGTGTACGGTTTATGGGTTTAGTTGTATGGCTTTTGAATTTAGGGATAATAGTTGAAATTTACAGTTTAGGCTTATAATTTAGGGTTTGTAGATTAAAACCTAAATCATTACCATATTACCCTACAAACTAAATCCTAACCTCTAAACTCTAAATTCTAACCATAAACCCTAAGTTTTAACCATTATCCCTAAATTCTAAATCCCCACACCTAAACTCTTACACCCTAAATTAAGCCTAAACCCTAAAATTAAGGCGCTTGTAGAAACTTTTAGTTTCCACCGCCAGTGTATAGGATAATAATCCCCTAAGAAAATAGTAAAATCTCAATTTAAGTAAATATGATTATATTTATTTTTAGCAAGATTATATTCATTTAAAACAAATAGAAAATCTACGAGGTTAGTTTAGGTTGTAAGCAGTTTGGTATTGTTTATGAAGGTCTCGAAATCGAGGCCTTCTGTGTGAGATTCCACCAAAGTCAGGTATGTTCGGATTAGCCAGTACAAAAGCTCTAGAGAACTGGGAGGACAACCAAAAACAAAAAACAAATAGAAAATGTTTAAATTAGACCGAACACTTGCACATGCCAATTAGGTTTGGTTTAATTTCAAATTCGAATCTTCTCGATTTAGATTTATTACTAATTCAAATTGATTTAAATTTAAAGTGTACGAGTTTGAAATTAAAATCTTTCATGTTTGAGTTAATTTCAAGTTCAAATCAATTCAAATGTACATTTTCGAATAAAAATAGCTGAATTGTCAAAGTCTGTATTCACTATTGACAACAATCTTATAACAATTCAAGAGGGACATTAATCATACGAGAGTCAAATGATGTGATTACATGATAAAATCTGTTTAATTTTCTTAGCTCTTTAATGACGCGCACACACCGTGCTCACATAGTGTTCAAACCTGGATCATCTGGATGAAACATATCATCTTTTATCATTCGGACCACTCAACGGGTTCATATAAGAGTCCAAAGTTAAAAACTAGAATATTAATTAAAATGAATCGAACGATCATACAACTTTTGATGAGTAGCTAGTTTGATTAATATTTTCATGCTAATTATGCTCAATTGGTTGCTTTGTGGTGCTGAATTGTGACTCATTACGTAATTTACTATGCAGGACCTCGCTGCTGCGAAATATTACGAAAAGGCCGAAATCTGCAATTTCTAGATTCATGGCCGGATTAATGGGCATGAATTGGGGGCATGAATGCACTGACTCGGCGACACATCAGTGGATGACGTCAGCAACACGGGAGGATGACGTCAGCAACAGTGATGATCAGATGATGACATGGCGGCAGAAGTGAAAGCTTATCAGGATATTTCGATAGCTTATCGAATTCGAGATGATAGCTTATCGGCCAAGATTTGGATAAAGACTTGGGATTTATCTCTTTTATTTAATTTAAATATTTTTTAGGAATTATCTCTTAGGTTTTATCTTTTGTAATTTGAATTTATTTATCTCTTATCACTTAGTTAATTCATAGGGTTTTAGACTAGTATAAATACCCCTTGGGGTAAGACTCAAAGCATCACATCTCTCATCTCTTGTTCTTAGTTTTTATTTGTTCTTAGGAAATTTTACTTTAATAAAGTTTTATTTTTTCATAGCCAAAGGCTAAAGCAATGACTTGATTCCAACGTGAGGAATGAAAAGCACTTAAATAACTTCAGGTTTTTTCTCTCAGTTTTCTAAGCTTAATTTCAAAAATCAAAACGATTTCAAAACTAAAGATTGACTTCGGTCATGATGTTGTTTTTGGTTAAATATGTGGGAGGAAGGATCGGCTATTGAAGCACATTCGACTTCCTGGGAACACACTTAGTAAATTGATTACTAAGAGAAAATTGAGATCGGAACTATTGTTATTAAAACAACATCCGAGTCGGGTTTTTTCAGAACTTTAAAACTGTTTATTTTTAACAGCGATAGCCGCGGTTAATCTAACCAGAAAACTGGAATCTAAAAATTGATTTTAGATTATCGGTTTACCAGAGAGAAAAAAAACAAGTCTCAAGGATTGATCCTTGTAGGCAAGTAACCGACGTGAATCCTGAAGTAAAAACCTTTTTCCGATGATCTGAGGAAATTGAGTCAAAGCAAAAGCTCGAAGCTAGTCTTTATTATATTGAATTCACTTCTTTTTAATATTCTCTACAATTTTTATTTTTACTTAAATTCTACAAATCACCCCTTTTCTACTTAAACATCATTTAGCTCTCTTCTTGGCTCACCGATCAAGCGAACATAAATCAGGAAGTTTTCTTAGTTCCTGTGGGATCGACCCTTACTTCTCTTTTACTACATTTAATTTTCTTTATTTACTAATAGAGAATAAGGAATTATTTTGACGCGTAAACGACGCGTGTCAACTTTCAAAATGTTGTCAATTTAGTCACCCAAACAAAAACCCTTATAGTTGAGTCACCTAATTTCTATGGCATTATCAATTTAACCATCGTCATTAGAAAAACATTCATTTTAGCTCGAGTGTTAAACTACTAACGGCATTTGACTCGTCACACCACATCCAATAATACTATAACACATAACATTATCTAATTAGTCGCAAAATGAGATCTAATAAGACGATGACCCGCATCATTGTTCCACCTTTAGACATTTCATCGGAATACAAAAAAAAAGTTAGTAGGAAAAGATCAATCAACACAACTTGTGTATCCATGTTTTTTCCCCTAATAGGGCTTTAAATGAGACACGACAGATCGAGAGCTACTCGAGTCCGACACGGTCAAAGATCAATCAACACTTGACTCGATTGAGCTCGAATCAAGGTCGAATTCGACTCGAATTCCTAACGAGCCGAGTCGAGCCCAGATTTCTCAGGATCGTTAAAAATTACTCGCGCTCAAACTCGACTCAAAATCTTAACGAGTTGAGTCGAGCTCAGCACTACTCGAGCTCGACACAGCTCGTTTACACCCCTAATTCTGAATTTGACAATAGAACCTTTTCTTTTAATCAATATCCAGAATATTCAAATCAAAGTATAACTCAAGTGTGAATACATAAAATTGAACATGAAGACATGAGAATCGAGCTCATTTTTACTAGGTAAATAAACATAATCAAATGTGATCGAACAATTTGATCTTTATCTCAAACCAAGTTCAAAATTTAAGAGTAAAGCTCAATCAAAAAAGAGCCAAGCATCCGTGCTCCAATTTCAAATCAAGCTCTTGCTTCTTACAATTTTAGCTCTGCTCATCTTGGTTACACCCATAGGAAAACAAAGTTATTGGATTAAGCCGGGAAACATTTCAAGGATTCCATCATTTTATTAAATTGGTTATAGAATCATGAAACCAGAGTCGAACAGCCCATTCCCTATTGGAATATACAAATGAAATGCCCGAAACATTAGCACCAAATGAAGTTTCACAAACTAAAAAATATGCTTCAATTCAGAATCTGGTCAATTCCATACCAGAGATATTTGGAATCTGGCTATTCCAAGAGTTTAGAAGCAAAGATATCTAGGGGGACACAAAGGTTTATTTTGATGAAAGATTAATAGAAACACAAAGATCATCGAGGAAATTCAGTTCATCTGAAGCATATTAGTAGAAATCTACATAGAAATGTGCCTAAATCGAAAAATTATTAGATGGACCCGGCTCACCACGTCATTCGTGGTCTCAACCAATAACGTTCATTCATCCGTAGTTTGTAACTTTAATCAAAATTTCAATTTATATTGCAAGTTTTTTATTTGAACTCTCATCTAATTCCAATTCAGCCAATCTTTATCATTTCTTTAGTATTTTGAAGACCATGTATTTTATCATTCTATCACTTTCTGTTAATCAGCATGTATGCTCTATAAATTAAGTTTATTTGTTCTTGATAAATCAAGATTCTTCATAAATTACCATATATGTCGGAGTTTTTGTGCTGTTTCAGAATTAAAAATTTAGTCTCTATACTTTATTTTTACAAAATTGAGTCTTTATACTATATTTTATTTAAATATCTTGATCTCTTTAAATTTGTGAATGATGCAGTGATTTAAGACGGTTCATTTTGATCAAGTAGGGTGGAGAACCATTGTACACAGTGGTCGAAATATATTAGATGGTGATGTTCAGAGATTTTGAGATTGAAGAAAATGTTCTTGTTTTGTTTTTTCATGGTCCTTTCAAGTTCTATGTTTCTCTATTTTATACTCTTTGTTGCATGTCTTCTCGTAATGACATGTATTGGTCGACTATAAAGAAGTGACAGTTACCATGACAATCTATCAATGGTCTTGTCCTACTTGGACCAAGATCATCATTTTGTACTAATGCCACTCACTTGAAATTTGTGC
Organism: Hibiscus trionum; assembly: GCA_030270665.1. Taxonomy (NCBI): domain Eukaryota; kingdom Viridiplantae; phylum Streptophyta; class Magnoliopsida; order Malvales; family Malvaceae; genus Hibiscus; species Hibiscus trionum. The sequence goes on along the minus strand of BSYR01000017.1, from coordinate 57,796,124 downwards.
TGTTATAAGAGCCGTACGCGCAGGGATAAAGTCATGAATCAAGATCAAGGGACAAGATATATAACAAATCCCTACTTGGGAAGCCTTTGTTTGTGAATTTTACGGCAGAGTCATTTTCTCTAGAGACATATTCCTTCTCTTAAAGTATATTCGAACAGATAGAGACAGAGGAGGGTATAACCCATGTCCTGTGGTTGGAATATATCAGATAACTTTGAGAGGTTTTGTGGTTGAAGAAAATGTCATGGAGTGGGGATTTTACTTCAAATCTTTTGTTTGTTCGGTTGAAAAATATATTTTGATTATTTTGTTTTTGATTTTGATGTAATGGCTGGATGATGACCCTATTGTATACCAATGGTTATTGAAATGGGACAAGATTTTGTGGACAATAACAACATAAACTCGAGCATTATCTTGATGATTTGAAGAAATCGCTCCCTGAGTCGTTATGATTGATCGATCTCGATGAACTTAAGGACGACGACTTTGATATTCTTGACCTCGCTCAATCAAAGTATGACGCCACCAATGATCGGCTTTTGAGGATGAAGAAGATTGACAAAAGAACTTATGTTTTGTTTTCTGTTTAAGAACATATAATTATAACTCAAAACTTTCTATTCAATTAAACAAAATAGGTAAATAAAACTCGACCCGAACTCAATACTTCCAATTCAATTAACGAAAAAGGGTTAATAAATCTCAACCCAAACTCAATACTTCTAGTTCGATTAATATCAACTTGAAATTAATTTTATAAAAAGTTAATAAATCAAATTTGTTCAATTTGAGCCGAATTTGATTTGTACACGAAAAGTCTTGATCTTGAAATGTTTCTATGGAGTAATCATAAATGAGGTGAATTTGAAAAGACTAAGATTCGAATTGATATGAACATATAATGATTTAATTAAAAGGGTCTACCCTGAAACTCAAGTAATTTCGAACCTAAAGTAATTCATGTCTAAAATGGAACTGAATTTGAATTTAATTTGAAATATTTGAAATTTAAATTATCTCAATCCAATATCAATTCAACAAGTTTAATTTAGAGTGAGTATAAAATAATAATCCTTAAATTAATTCAAAATAAGATGGTATATAATATTTAATCATATGTGCTTTTTTTAATTCGTGTTGAATTACTGTATATATATATATATATATATATATATATAGTTTTTAAAATTTTCGTCAAAGAAATATTTGAATTTTTTTAAAATTATTTTTTTGCCGCATTATGATATGTGCATAATTTCCCGTCAAAAAAAGAAGAAAGAGTTATATAGGGTTTTGTTGAGATTTAGGGGGCTCGATTCCTTCAACCGTTCTTGCTCGCCAAGTGTGGAGAAGTTGAATAATTTGGGTGTAATTGTGGGAAGGAAAAGATATACAATTTACACAAGGATTTATAGTGGTTCAACCTTCTAACCAAGGTCTACATCCACTACCTTAGCTTCCCACTAAGGATTTCCAAACAAATTCACTAAGAATTTCGTCCCATTTTCTCGGATTAGGAGGAAACCGTTACAACGATCAAGCTTTCTACCCAAAGCTTAATCAAACACTCTCTTACAAGAGAAAGACTTAGCAAACTAGAAATCCCTCTAATAGGTATGTGTTTGCAATACTAAGCACTCACCCAAAACCTAAACACTTGAGCAAATTTAACAATGTTAAGCTCACAAGTATTGTCTAAGTAAGAAATATACAATTTAAGCTCTAGACAAATTTTGACATCATAATGTTGTAACAATTGAAGCATTAACCATTACAAGATGCTTGGAGGTCCCTTTTATACTCTTTGATGAGTTTGTAGCCGTTACTAGCCGTTGGGAATGAATTGGAGCCGTTGGAGCCTTTATTTCCCACCATAAATGTAGTTCTGCAGCTTGGCGTATCGATACCCTTCAAACCGTATCGATACGGTCCCGATAAGGAATTAGCCGTTGGGCTTCTTCAGCTGATGCGTATCGATACGCTTACCTAGCTTATCGGTACGGTCCTGCAAATTAAAAATCGTTGGGAAAATGACCGTTGGGGTAGTTAGGCGTATCGGTACGCGATACACCTGTATCGGTACGCGACTAGCCGTTGGGCTATTTCAAAACACACCGTATCGATACGGCTAAGCGTATCGGTACGGGTTTTGGCTACTGGAAAGTTCATGTAGTTGAAACCCTAAGGCGTATCGGTACGGTCCGAGACCGTATCGGTACGGGCACTTGAAAAACTTGGTTTTGACTACTTTAAATGTACTTTAAATCATTCCAAAGCCTTGTAAAACCCTTAAACATATTTTCAAGTTGTTTTTGACTAAAAACATATTTTAAATTCTTTTCAATTTAGTCCAAAACATTTTCAAATATTATATCAAAACACTTAGTTCTACAATCTCCCCTTTTTTGATATAATAAAACCAACTTGAAAAATTGTTTGAGAATCTCTCCCCCTTTGTATTTAAAAAATTGAATAAGAGACTTAAAATTTAAATTTGATTAAGGCTCCCCCTTATTCTTTGAAAAACTGGAAAATCAATTTTTTCAAACCATTTCTCCCCCTTTTTGTTATATCAAAAAGAATTTAAAACGACATTGAGCTCAAAATAACTTAGGAGGTAAAAAGAAAATTTGACACACTTAAAAATTTGGTTTAAAAATTGGCTCCCCCTTACTCAAAGCATCATAAGAATGTTAGTTCAACATATATGATTATCTAGTTGACATAAATGAAAATAAATCAAATAAGAACAAAAACAACTAGATTTTACCACACTTGAACCCAAGGGAGGATGTGAAGCCTTCCTTCTTCAAGTGTTCTTCCTTTGTGTGCATGGAGCTCCCCCTCAATTTTTGACTTGTTGATCACTCTCCATCACACCTAGCAAAAGACAATCAAGTAATTTTTGGTATCCAAATTGCTTTGGATCCATAGACATTAGTAGCACAAAATTTAGTCCCCTTAGGAATCCATTTTTCAATTTCATCCTTTTTAGTTGAAGTGGTTAGTCCTTTTGGGACCCAAACACTTCTAAAACATTTACCATTCACAAATCTAGGGGCACTAGATTGTCTTACATAAAAATTTGATTTTCCAAAACTATTTTTCTTTTCAAGTTCATTGGAAATCAAATCTTTTTCTTTTTGAACTTTAAGAAGCAAATTTTGTAAATCAAAACATTTTTGTTCAAAATCTTTTAATTTTGCTTCAAGTTCAAGATTTGTTTTGGAAAGCAAATCATTTTCAATTTTTATTTTTGAAATCAACTTTTTGTTCTTGGAAAATGATGCCTTGAATTCCAAAAGCAAATCATCATAGACATCTTGCAACTCATCAAATGTATATGAATTTGAAATAGATGAGTTAGAAGTTACCTCCCCCTCATTGAAAGCCATCAAGCATAGGTGGGCTACTTCATCATCGGTGGAGTCTTCATCACTCCATGTGGCCACATATGCTTGTTTTGAAGATGATCCCCTCCTTTTAAATTTGTGGGAATCCTTCATCTTCTTCCTCGATTCATGTTTGGATTTATCCATTTCGCTCTTCATGAACCGGGTGAATTTGTTGAAGAGATAGGCCATCTCTTCATCTTCACTTTCCTCCTTACTTGAATCTTCATGATGGCATGCGGAGGATTTGAGAGCAACGACACTTGCATTGATGCCTAGCTCAATGATCTTCTTCTTCCTCATCGCTCTAATCGCTTCCTTCTTCTTCTCCTCTTCTTTGTTTTTCTTCATTGTTTGGTGAGTGAGAAGTGACCCCATCAGTTCATCAAGCTTCAAGGTTTTGAGATTCTTGGCTTCGATGATGGCGGTCCTCTTTGAGTCCCATGACTCGGGAAGGGAGTAGATGAGCTTTCGAACAAGCTTCTCTTCCGGGATGGCTTCTCCACAACCTTTAAGTCCATTTGTGATAGTGGATAACCTATCAAACATCTTCTCGATGTTCTCTTCCGGATCCATCTTGAAGTTCTCATACTCTAAGGTGAGGAGCCCGATCTTGGTCTCCTTTACTTCATTTGTCCCTTCGTATGTGACTTCAAGCTTGTCCCATACCTCCTTGGCACTCTCACAAGAAGACATCTTCTCATAGATTGTAACCCCCTTAACCCGGCCTAGACGGTTGACCCAAATTAAGAAAGTCACACGGGGAAAACCAAAGTCAACCCGAAAGTCAACCTTGATTAACGACCCTTTTTTTCTTTTTAATCTTGTCTAGATGCACATTAACCCTAGTTATGATCATTCAAACAACATACTCAAAGATCATAGACATCAGAGATCAAACAGGGACCCAAATGAACAAATTACAACTTTAGGGACCAAATTGTAAATTCTGATAATTATAAGGACTTCATCCAAATTAAAGTTACCAACTTGAAATTAATCATGTTTCATGCATCTCGGCCAAATTTCAGCTCAAACGGATATCCCAAACTCACACAATTGCACATACAAGATTCAGGACCAAAATGCAAACATTTTAAAACATATAACTACCAATGTCAGCCCCCAACGGTCATCCGTTCCGAAACAGGAGACAGCCCGTTTCGAAACGCGGGGCCGTTCCGCAACGCGTATCGAAACGAGGGCAGACAGTAGCCTTTCCGTTTCGGAACGGTGTCACCCGTTTCGGACGCCTGGGCTGCTTCGAGGCACCCGTTCCGAAACGGCAGGCACTGTTCCGATACGGCCTGCACAAAATGCAGAAAAATGCTTGCCTAAACATGCAATTGACCAACCAATCATGCTTCAAACGCAACCAAACTTTACCAGCAACTCAAATAACATACAAGAGATATATTTGCAACAACAATTCATCATTATAACAACATATGTGGAAAACCCCAAATCTAAAAGCATGCTTCCTACACAAGCAACCATTCATGCATAAAAACCTCCAAACCAACACATAATGGCCAATTACAAAAACCAACATTAACAACAACATAAATCCAACTTAGGGAGTTCTAAACATCTCCCAAAACAACAACATTGGTCCCCCATTGCCAAATGCCAAAAGCTAAAAGTGTTTAAGAAAACCTTCCCATACATGAGCTTAACTTCCACTTGATTGCTTGCCCTCCTTGCTGCCCTCAATGCACTTTAATGCTCTGCATTATTGGTTTAAGAAAAGAGAGAGAGCGTAAGCAAAAGCTTAGTGAGGAAAGCTCCTTAAAACCACACAATAATGCATTTATAAAACTCATTTATAAATCATACTTCAAAATACATTTAGTCATGCTCACAAGCAATCTTAAAAACAAGCATCTCATGCTTCACATCAAAACATGTCATATTGGCCACAAGTGATAATTACCATCTTTAAAACAAGATCAACATAAGACTCACACATGGACTTTTAAACACCATTGTGATCTTATCCCCAAGGACTTTTAAACACCTTGGCCCATGGACTTTTAAACACCATGGCAAGGACCACACAAGGACTTTTAAACACCTTTGTGTCCTTAACAAGTTTCACCTCAAGGACTTTTAAACACCTTGACCCCAAGGACTTTTAAACACCTTGGCCATGGACTTTTAAACACCATGATATAAATCACCTCAAGGACTTTTAAACACCTTGACCCCAAGGACTTTTAAACACCTTGGCCATGGACTTTTAAACACCATGATATAAATCACCTCAAGGACTTTTAAACACCTTGACCCCAAGGACTTTTAAACACCTTGGCCATGGACTTTTAAACACCATGATATAAATCACCCCAAGGACTTTTAAACACCTTGGCCCCAAGGACTTTTAAACACCTTGGCCATGGACTTTTAAACACCATGAATATAATCACCCCAAGGACTTTTAAACACCTTGGCCCCAAGAACTTTTAAACACCTTGGAAAGGACCACACAAGGACTTTTAAACACCTTTGTGTCCGTAACAAGAACCATTCAAGGACTTTTAACCACCTTGATGTCCTTAAGTAAACAAGGCTCACTCAAGGACTTTTAACCACCTTAGTGACCTTAACCTTTTCAAAAACATCACTTGCCAATATACATCATATATCATCAATAATCCACTGTTTTAAAGCATTTAACCAAGCCATAAACATCATGCATCTTTAAGCATCAAACAACATTTATACAATGTTCAAAAACAAGGAACTCTAACCTTGAGCTTCCTTAAACACATGGCTTATAATCTCAGCAAACACACATGCTAGATATGCTTTAAAAACAGAAATTTAAACATGCAACAAACACATTGCACCCAACCATCACATGGTTCCTCAACAAGAGAGTTTTTCCGAAAACTTACTCTTGAGCTTAGCAAAGTTGTTTAGACTTAGACTAAGCTCCCAAACCTCCAAAACATTGGTTTCAAAGCCAAAAACCAAAATCCACTCACCGATTCCGTTTCGCCTCTTGCCGAAACACCAAATCAAGCTTCCGGATCACCACCACTTGGATCCAAAGATGACTCCCCTGTTTTAACACATTAAAACAGTAGATTAATGCATCATCATGCATTAATAACTTCAAAGAAAGCACCTAAACTCGCTGCTCTCATCCACACTCCATTTTCGGCCACCAAACACAACCGAAAATGCATCCAAACAACTTCACAACAAAGCCCAGCCATAAACCATCAAAACAAAGCATCCTTAAACATCATTATACATCTAAAAGGACCTAACAACATCCTTATACCTCCAGCAACAACAGATCCACAAGATCACTCCAAAAACAACCAAGAATCACAAGCTAAACTTAGGAAATTCAACCTATCCGGGATTGCATTAATTAAAACTCAATTCCATAACAAATTAACATTCATTTATCATCAATTATACACCTCAAATCACTGCTTTAACAGATCCAACGAAAATTCATCAAAAATCATCAAATCTTGCATTTAAAGCCAAGATCCATTACACAACCTTAAAAACCTTTTATAAAACATCAAATAAGGATTGAGAACTTGGGAATTTCAGTAAAGAACTTGAAGTTCAGAGGAGAAGGACGTTCTTACCTCCAAACTTGAGTTTCTCCTCTTTTAGAACCAAAAAGCTTGAAGAAACAACTAGCAAAATGAGAGGTTTTGTTGATGTGATGATTAGGAATCAAAAGAGGATTGAAAAGAGAGATTTGAGTGACAAAATCAGAAAGAAATCTCTGGAGAGAAAGTGTTTGGGTTGAGAGAAAATGAGAGAAAAGGAAAATTGGAAAATATGGGAAGTTAGTTACAAAATAGCCAAAATGATTTCCCTCCACTTTTCTTTAGCTTTAAAATCAGAATTAAACATTAAAATATCTTAGAAAAATCTGGAGAAACTCCCTTTGGGTAAATAGCTCCTTAAAGATTCAAAGTTTCAATCCTTTCTAAAACAGTCACGCAACTTTCAAAAATTACGTTTTGGTCACTAGCCAAAATGTCACCCTTCCAAACCTCATTTTGTAAAATTGATTTCACAGTTCACTTATATATATTAAAAGATGATTTTAGAACATTTTTCCATATTTTTAATGCAACCCGAACTAGGCTTTCCTAAATTCACTCTTATATATTCGAACCGCACTTTGACCAAATCGGTCAACGCCCAAAACTTCCAAGCCCAAAACCGGGGAGTTACATAGATGGTTGGGCCAAAAGCACAAAATAGGATGTGCAAGGCTTTGCAATTTAGCTCCATCTTCTTGCGATCTTCGGCACTCCATTCCGCTTTGCTTCGTTGAGGCACGAACGAACCATCTTCAACTATGTCCCATAGCTTGTAGTCTTTTGACTTCATGAAGAATTTCATCTTTGTCTTCCAATGGGCATAGTAATTTCCGTCGAAGAAGGGCGGTTTATCGATGGATTGCACCATTTGAGCCGGTTGGTGATATGATGATCGAGCTTGCCGGATCTTCTAAATAGGATGTGAATCCCTTTCGATTGAGCCAATCTCTGATACCAATTGTTGAGATTTAGGGGGCTCGATTCCTTCAACCGTTCTTGCTCGCCAAGTGTGGAGAAGTTGAATAATTTGGGTGTAATTGTGGGAAGGAAAAGATAGACAATTTACACAAGGATTTATAGTGGTTCAACCTTCTAACCAAGGTCTACATCCACTACCTTAGCTTCCCACTAAGGATTTCCAAACAAATTCACTAAGAATTTCGTCCCCTTTTCTCGGATTAGGAGGAAACCGTTACAACGATCAAGCTTTCTACCCAAAGCTTAATCAAACACTCTCTTACAAGAGAAAGACTTAGCAAACTAGAAATCCCTATAATAGGTATGTGTTTGCAATACTAAGCACTTACCCAAAACCTAAACACTTGAGCAAATTTAACAATGTTAAGCTCACAAGTGTTGTCTAAGCAAGAAATATACAATTTAAGCTCTAGACAAATTTTGACATCATAATGTTGTAACAATTGAAGCATTAACCATTACAAGATGCTTGGAGGTCCCTTTTATACTCCTTGATGAGTTTGTAGCCGTTACTAGCCGTTGGGATTGAATTTGAGCCGTTGGAGCCTTTATTTCCCACCATAAATGCAGTTCTGCAGCTTGGCGTATCGATACCCTTCAAACCGTATCGATACGGTCCCGATAAGGAATTAGCCGTTGGGCTTCTTCAGCTGATGCGTATCGATACGCTTACCTAGCGTATCGGTACGGTCCTGCAAATTAAAGACCGTTGAGAAAATGACCGTTGGGGTAGTTAGGCGTATCGGTACGCGATACACCCGTATCGGTACGCGACTAGCCGTTAGGCTATTTCAAAACACACCGTATCGATACGGCTAAGCGTATCGGTACAGGTTTTGGCTACTAGAAAGTTCATGTAGTTGAAACCCTAAGGTGTATCGGTACGGTCCGAGACCGTATCGGTACGGGCACTTGAAAAGCTTGGTTTTGACTGCTTTAAATGTACTTTAAATCATTCCAAAGCCTTGTAAAACCCTTAAACATATTTTCAAGTTGTTTTTGACTAAAAACATATTTTAAATTCTTTTCAATTTAGTCCAAACCATTTTTCAAATATTATATCAAAACACTTAGTTCTACAGGTTTCCGTCTACAGTAATTCCCATACTCAGTTTCTCTACTCGGGCGAGTCACAACTCAGTGTTTCATGAATCAAGATCAGGGAACAAGATATATAGCAAATCCCTATTTAGAAAGCCTTTGTTGGTGAATTTTACGGTGTAGTCATTTTCTCTGGAGACATATTCTATTCTCTTAAAGTATATTCGAATAGATAGAGACGGAGGGTATAACACATGTCCTATGGTTGGAATATACAAGATAACTTTGAAAGGTTTTATGGTTGAAAAAGATGTCATGGAGTGGTGATTTTACTTCAAATCCTTTGTTTGGTCGGTTGAAAAATATAGTTTGATTATTTTATTTTTGATTTGGATGTAATGGCAGGATGACGACCCTATTGCATACCAATGGTTATTGAAATGGGACATGATTTTGTGGGCAGTAACAACATAAACTCGAGCATAATCTTGATGTTTTGAAGAAATCACCCCCGAGTCGTTATGGTTGATCGATCTCGATGAACTTAAGGGCGACGATTTTGATATTCTTGACCTCACTCTGTCGGAGATTGACGCCACCAGTGATCGGATTTTGAGGACGAAGAAGATTGACAAAAGAACTTATGTTTTGTTTTCTATTTAAGAACATATAATTCTAACTCAAAACTTTCTTTTCAGTTAAAAAAAGTTAAATAAAACTCGACCCGAACTCAATACTTCCAATTCAATTAGCGAAAAAGGGTTTATAAATCTCGACCCGAACTCAATATTTCTAGTCCGATTAATATCAACTTGAAATTGATTTTATAAAAAAGTTAATAAATAAAATTTGTTCAGTTTGAGCCGAATTTGATTTGAACACGGAAAATCTTGATCTTGGAATGTTTCTATGAAGTAATCATAAATGAAGTGAATTTGAAAAGACTAAGATTCGAATTGATATGAACATATAATGATTTAATTAAAAAGGGTCTACCATGAACTCAAATAATTTCAAACCTAAAGCAATTCATGTCCGAAATGGACCTGAATTTGAATTGAAATGTTTGGAATTTAAATTAATTCAATCCAATATCAATTCGACAAATTTAATTTAGAGTGTTTCAATTCATTTAAATTAGTTCAAAAATAAGATGGTACTTAATATTTAATCATATGTGTTTTTATATATATATTTAACATTTTCATCAAAGAAATATTTGAAATTTTCTAAAATTATTGTTTTTTTTTGCCCCGTTATGATAATTGATATGTGCATAATTTCCCGCCAAAAAAAGGAAAGGGTTTCCGTCTACAGCAATTCACATACTCAGTATCTCTACTCGGGCGAGTCGCAACTCAGTGTTTCATCTTCTTTCGGTTTCTCTTAATCTCCGAATCCCAAATTATTGCCCAGATCATCCAATTTCCGAATTTGAAAAACCCTAGATTCGCAGATATGGCTGGCCAATCCGATCCTCATATCTCCCTCTTCTCAGCCGAAGAGGTTGCATTCCATTTCCCGTTGTTTCTCTGTACCCGTTATATGATATTATTTAATCTCTTGTTTTGTTTGGTTTAATTAGGTGGAGTTTATGGCTGAAGACGAATTGATAGAGATGGTGCCAAATTTGCGAATGGATCCTCTCAATTTCATCTGCGTAATCTTCAATTCCGTTTCACCTGTCTTTCTTTTTTTTAAAAAATGGTAATTTGGTTTATTTGTTTTTGTTTTTGGTTTGGATGAAATGGCAGGGTGATTTTGGTCCATTTTTGCCGCAAATAGCAACTCCGGTGCCGTTTTGGCTCGCAGTGGCTTTAAAGAAGAGAGGAAAATGCGCAATTCGGCCTCCTCAGTGGATGTCAGTTGGCGAGTCACCTTCTTCCTCATCTATATGTTCAAATAGCAAAAGGGTTTTGGATTTTATTTAAGGCCTGCTTTGTTTTTCTCTAGTGACAAAATTTGACAACCATTTAAGTTAAATGATGGAATGTTTGAAATGTTTCCCCGGCTTATCTAGTAACTTGGTTTTGCCTATCAGTGATTTAGATGAGCTGAGCTCAAGTTGTAAGATGTTTGAGCTTGACTTGAAATTGAAGCATCAAAGCTTATATCAGCTCGAGTTTGTGGAGTTTCACTTTTAAAGTTTAAGCATGATTTGATATAAAGATCAAACTGTTTAATCTCGTTGGATTAGTTTCATTTATGTAGTAAAAGTTTAGCTTGATTGTCATGTTTGACATCAAGTTTGATTATTTGAGTTTTAGTTCTAGTTTGATTTGAAATTTTTGGATTGATAAAAAAAATTAAAAAAAGGGTTCTAGTAGGTTCCTGGTTTACTCAAGTCCAGCATTAGAGTTGTCAAGTTCAGAACACTCAAAAGCACAAGTTGTTCGAGTTTGAATTGACTCTGATTTAGCTGAATTCGAGCCATGCCTGAGTAGCTTGTGAGCATGTTTTTAGTTTATGTCCCTAGTTGCCTTTTTTGTGTTACCAATGAGAGAAAACATTTTCAAGCAATTTTACTATAATTTTACATCAGGAGAGCGCACATGTTTTTATCTAGAAATGTCAATTCGTCATATTGTTTGTATTGAACTTCATTGCCTGGGGAGCATGTATTGTTTGATTGGGGATCTAGAAGCTGAGTTAGGAATATGTTAGGTTACTGATAGGGGGTTATTTTGTAACGGTTCTGTCATATGAACAAGTTATAAATTTTCTTCTGAATTTTTGTTGTGGACTAGAAAATTGGATCCCGGATGCTTGGCTCTAGTTTGACTGAGAAAACTCGATAGCTCTAGCTTGTGAGCACATGTGTTTAGTTTAAATTACTAATTCTGCCTTCTGTGTTGTTGCCAATGGGAATCAACATTTTTGAGCAATTTAAGTAACTTTTTACATCAGCAAGGAGAGGAAACATGTTTTTATCTGGAAATGTCCATTAAACTTCATTGTTTGGGGAACATGTATGGTTTGAGTACGGATTTAGAAGTTGAGAATAACCTATACTACTGGTCGGGGGATATTATGTTTATGGTTCTATGTATATGTTCTAACGTTTCTTCCGATTTGCTGTTGTGGACTAGAAATTTTCACTCGGGTTTTGGGAGGAGAATGAGAATCTCAAGGGACATTTTCAGGTGCAGCCATGTCTTTGATCAGTAAGCCTTGCTTGACATTTTTCTTACCATTCTACCTAATAAATATTGATTTCTTACAAGGTTTCTTGCATGACAAAGTATTTATGAAACAACCCTTTGGCTCTGTAGATATTCTCAGTTTCCAAGTTTTGTTAAAACTGAAAAGCGTCATTTAAACCCTTACTAATTTAATATTTAGTTTTTAAGCAAATGCGGGGATAGCTCAGTTGGGAGAGCGTCAGACTGAAGATCTGAAGGTCACGTGTTCGATCCACGTTCACCGCATGTATCTTTTGATTCCATTTTCATCTTTTTTAAAGATATTTTTTTGATCATTTTGCTGTGATTTTGATGTAATGGCAGGATGATGACCCTATTGACTCCACTGAGCCAGCCTGGTAAATTTATCTTTACACTTCCTATTGCATTCTCCACTTAAATTAGGTGTTTTGGGGTTGCGAGTAGTTTATTATAGTGACATCATTATTCTGTTTTCTGTGGCAGATCTTTGAGGGTAGTTTACTGCAAGTGATTTCATTGGCAAGTAACTTATTCTGTTTTCTGTGGCTGATCTTCAAAGGTCGATTCCTTCTATGGTTGGTGGCCCGAAGGCTGGTCAAAGGAAGACTCTTTTCTGTGCTTTTAAGAAGAATTTTGTGGAGGTGGGAAAGCTTTATTGGAATGTCACATGATTTTGCTGGCAGTAACATGGTTAGTGTTAATCTTGGTTATGAAAGTTGAATTAGTTTAGGCTATTGTATCAATATCATTATTACTACTCTTTTCTCCACTTATGCAAAACCTGCTCCTTTACATTTCACAGGGCGGCAGAGATTTTGGAAAACCTTGGCACTTTTATACCAATCTTTCTCCCATTACTCGATATCTGTTGAATTTTATGTATTCACACTTGAGTTATACTTTGATTTGAATTTTGAATTTTCTGGATATTGATTAAAAGAAAAGGTTCTATTAGGCTCCGGAGTTTATCGAGTGAAACATTAGTGTTGTCGAATTTAGAACACTAGATATCTCGAGCTTGTGAGAACACGTGTTTAGTTTATCAAGCTGTTTTACTAAAGTTTTAATATCAGCAAGAAGAGGAAACATGCTTTTATCTACAAGTGTCCATTAAACTTCATTGTTTGGAGAACATGTATGTTTTGAACATGCTTTAGAAGTTGAGAATATGCTATATTACTGGTCTGGGATATTATGTTTGCAGTTCTATGTATATATGTTCTAAGGTTTATTCCATTTTTTTGTTGTGGACTAGAAATTTTCACTCGAGTTTTGGGAGGAGAATGAGAATCTCAAGGGACATTTCAGCTGCTGCCATGTCTTTTATCAGTAAGCCTTGCTTGACATTTTTCTAACCATTCTACCTATAATAAATACTGATTTCTTACAACGTTTCTTACATGACAAAGTATTTATGAAACAACCCTTTGGCTCTGTAGATATTCTCAGTTTCCAAGTTTTCTTAAAACTGAAAAGCATCATTTAAACCTTACTAATTTAATATTTAGTTTTCTAAGCAAATGCGGGGATAGCTCAGTTGGGAGAGCGTCAGACTGAAGATCTGAAGGTCACGTGTTCGATCCACGTTCACCGCAGCCTGCCTGGTAAATTTATCTTTACACTTCCTATTACATTCCATAACTGTGCATTCCAATAGAAATTTTCGCCGATTGAGTCTTATCTCTGTTGTAAATTCTACCGCTGAAATGATGGGTTCGTGTGTGTTTATGCCCCGCAATATTCTCCACTTAAATTAGGTGTTTGGGGCGGGTTACGAGTAGTTTATTGTAGTGACTTCGTTATTCTGTTTTCTGTGGCAGATCTTTGAGGGTAGTTTATTGCAAGTGATTTCATTGATCAGTAACTTATTCTGTTTTCTGTGGCTGATCTTCAAAGCTCGATTCCTTCTATGGTTGGTGTCCCTATTGACTCCACTCGATAGCTCGAGCTTGTGAGCACCTGTGTGTAGTTTAAATTACTAATTCTGCCTTCTATGTTGTTACCAATGAGAGTTAACATTTTCAAGCAATTTTACTAAAGTTTTACATCAGAAGAGGAAACAATGTTTTTATCTAGAAGTGTCCATTAAACTTCATTGTTTGGGGAACATTTATGGTTTGAGTTGGGCTTTAGAAGTTGAGAATATGCTATATTGCTGGCCTGGGATATTATGTTTACGGTCCTATGTATATGTTCTAACGTTTCTTCCAATTTTTTGTTGTGGACTAGAAAATTTGACTCGAGTTTAGGTAGGAGAATGAGAATCTCAAGGCCCAAGGGACATTTCAGGTTCTGCCATTTCTTTGATTAGTAAGCCTTGCTTGAAATTTTCTTACCATTCTACCTAATAAATAATGATTTCTTACATGACAATGTATTTATGAAACAACCCTTTGGCTATTTGGATTCTGAATTTCCAAGTTTTGTTAAAACGGAAAAGGAGAATTTAAGTTTAACATTTAACTTTGAAATCAAATGTGGAGATAGCTTAGTTGGGAGAGGGTCAGACTGAAGATTTGAAGGTCACGTGTTCGATCCACGTTCACCAAACTTGAGGGTTTATACTATTTCTTATTTAAATATCTTGGTCTCTCCCTGAACTTAATGTTAATTGTTGACATGATAGTTAATCATCCTGTATGCTCTATAAATTGAGTTTATTTGTTCATGATAAATCAAGATTCTTCATAAATGACCATACTTCTTTGGTTTACATATGTTGGAGTTCTTGTGTTGTTTCAGAATTTAAAATTTTGAGTCTATATACTTTATTTTTTACAAAATTGAGTCTTTAAACTAATTTTTTATTTAAATATCTCGATCTCTCCAAATCTGTGAAGGATGCGATGATTTAAGACGGTTCATTTTGATCGAGTAGGATGGAGAACTGCTATACACAGTGGTCGAAATATATTAGATGATGATGTTGAGAGATTTTGAGATTGAAGAAGATGTTCTTGTTTTGTTTCTGCATGATCCTTTTAAATTCGCCTTTGTTGGCAAATCTTACGGCGGAGTCATTTTTTCCAGAGACATTCTTTCTCTTAAAGTATATTCGAAGAGATAGAGATAGAGGAGGGTATAACACATGTCCAGTGGTTGGAGTATATTAAATAACTATGAGAGGTTTTGTGGTCGAAGAAAATGTCATGGAGTGGTGATTTTACTTCAAATCTTGTGTTTGGTTGGTTGAAAAATATAGTTTGATTTTTTTTGATATAATAGCATAATGATGACCCTATTGCATACCAATAGTTATTGAAATGGCACAAGGATTTGTGGGTAGTAACATCATAAACTCAAGCATAATCTTGATGTTTTAAAGAAATTGACTTTCGAATCATTATGGTTGAACGATATCGATGATTATGATGATGACGACTTTGATATTTCTATCCTCACTTGGTCGGAGATTGACACCACCAATGATTGGCTTTTGAGGATGAAGAAGATTGAAAAAAGAACCGATGTTTTGTTTTCTGTTTAAGAACATATAACTTGAACTAAAAACTTTCTATTCGATTAACAAAAAGAGTAAATAAATCTCAACCCGATCTCAATACTCCCAATTAGACTAATTTCAACTTGAAATTGATTTGTAAAAAAGTTACTAAATCAAGTTTGTTTAATTTAGGCTGAATTTGACTTGAACACAAAAAATCTTGATCTTGAAATAATTCTATAAAATAATCATAAATGGGCTGAATTTGAAGAGACTAAGATTCGAATTCATATAGTTGTGTAATGACTTAACTATAGGGGTCAACTCTTAAACTCAAACGATTTCAAACCTAAAGTAATTCATGTTCAAAATAGACCTGAATTTGAATTGATTTAATTGTTTGAAACTTAAATTAACTCAGTCTAATATCAATACAATCGAATTTGATAACTTTAATTTAAAGTTTTTAACTCATTTGAATTAATTCAAAATAAGATGGTACATAATATTTAATCATATTTTCTCAATTCACGTTGAATTACAACATATATATTAATTTTCGTCAAAGAAATATTTGAAAATTCTAAAATTATTGTTTCTTTGCCGCGTTATTATTTGTGCATAAGTTCTCGTAAAAAAATGGTTCTGGTTTACCTGAGTCCAGCATTAGAGCTAACTCAAAACTGTTCGAGTTTGAAATCGACTATGATTGAACTGAATTCGAGCCATACCTGAGTAGCTTGTGAGCATAGCTGTCCATTTGATTTCTGCAAGTAGTTCTTCATGAATCCATTCTACAGGTGAGATCTCTTATTGAAGACATAAGGGATGTACGTATTCATAAAGTTGAGACAAGCTTGGAGAAATTCAGTGGGACATCTGCAGTGAAAGTACCCATGTCAAGACGGAAAATTGAGTTGAGACTCACCCAAGCTGAAAACTGAGTGTATAGTCCGTTCGTTCGCTCGCTCGCTCGCTCTCTCTCTCTCTCTCTCTCTCTCTCTTTATTGGCGGATAATTATTTAATATACGCGGTGAAAATTAAAAGTTTCCACAAGCACCTTAATTTTAGGATTTAGGAACTTAGTTTAGGGTGTATGGTTTATGGGTTTAGTTTTATGGCTTTTGAATTTAGGGATAATAGTTGAAATTTACAGTTTAGGCTTATAATTTAGGGTTTATAGATTAAAACCTAAATCATCACCATATTACCCTACAAACTAAATCCTAACCTCTAAATTCTAACCATAAACCCTAAGTTTTAATCACTATCCCTAAATTCTAAATCCCCACACCTAAACTCTTACACCCTAAATTAAGCCTAAACCCTAAAACTAAGGCACTTGTAGAAACTTTTAGTTTCCACCGCCAGTGTATAGGATAATAATCCCCTAAGAAAATAGTAAAATCTCAATTTAAGTAAATATGATTATATTTATTTTTAGCAAGATTATATTCATTTAAAACAAATAGAAAATTTACGAGGTTGGTTTAGGTTGTAAGCAGTTTGGTATTATTTATGAAGGTCTCGAAATCGAGGCCTTCTGTGTGAGATTCCACCAAAGTCAGGTATGTTCGGATTAGCCAGTACAAAAGCTCTAGAGAACTGGGAGGACAACCAAAAACAAAAAACAAATAGAAAATGTTTAAATTAGACCGAACACTTGCACATGTCAATTAGGTTTGGATTAATTTCAAATTCGAATCATCTCGATTTAGATTTATTACTAATTCAAATTAGTTTAAATTTAAAGTGTACGAGTTTGAAATTAAAATCTTTCATGTTTGAGTTAATTTCAAGTTCAAATCAAATGTACATTTTCGAATAAAAATAGCTGAATTATCAAAGTCTGTATTCACTATTGTTGGGTTTTTGGGCACGCTCGAATCGATCACCGAAACCGTCAAGGAGGGTTGTAAATGTTTGGTGGTTGAATTGGCTAAAACCGAAATAAAGGTAGATAATTTGCACGAGGATTTTAGAGTGGTTCGACTACTCAACCGAGTCTACATCCACTACCTTAGCACACCACTAAGGATTTCCCAATTCACTCAACAATGAATTCGTCCCCTTTTCCAGGCTCAGGAGGAAACCGTTACAACTCTATCTTTTGGACTTGGCTAAGATAGAACCAACTCTAGTTTTTCTCTCAAGGCTAAACTAGAACCTCTCCTTTTACAAGGGATTTGTGTAAACAAATAAACCTCACAAGGTGGGTGTTTACAAGAATTTAAGCTCACAAGAAAGAGTGAAGGATAAAAACAATAAAATCACTCTCTACAAATATTTACAAGAGAAATGAAGAAAATAAAAACTTAAACTCGATTTCTCTTGAACATTAAGCTTGGATGTTATATCTTCATTCTTCAAGTGTTCCAGCCTTCAATTTATAGTCCCAAATGAGTTTATAGTCGTTTATAGCCGTTGGGAATATTGCCGTTTATAGCCGTTGGGAATAGTACCATTTATGGCCGTTGGGCTATTTCAAAACACACCGTATCGATACGGCTAGGCGTATCGGTACGGGTTTTGGCTACTGGAATTTTGGTAGTTTGAAAACCCTAAGACGTATCGGTACGGTCCAATACCGTATCGGTACGGTCACTTGAAAATTATGGTTTTGACTACTTTAAATGTATTTTAAAACCATTCCAAAGCCTTTAAAAACCCTTAAACATATTTTCAAGTTGTTTTTGACTAAAAACATATTTTAAATTCTTTTCAATTTAGTCCAAAACATTTTTCAAATATTATATCAAAACTTTGGTTCTACAATCTCCCCCTTTTTGATATAATAAAACCAACTTGAAAAATTGTTTGGGATTCTCCCCCTTTAACTTTAAAATTGTGAATAAGAGATTAAGATATGAAATTAAATAAAGCTCCCCTTATTCATTTGAAAATTAAATTTTTCAAACCATTTCTCTCCCTTTTTGTTATATCAAAAAGAATTTAAAATGACATTTAAGTTCAAGATAACATAGGAGGCAAAAAAATTGACACACTTAAAATTTTGGTTTTAAAAATTGGCTCCCCCTTACTCAAAGCGTCATTGTTAGGCTTAACAAATAATCCAAGACTTTAAATAAAAGTTAGATAACCAAATGTATAAAATAAAAGCATTAAGCTTAGAGGTTACCCAATCTTCTTCTCATGTGTGATTTGAGCATTCTTTGATTTTGCTTTGCTTGCCATTGCTCCAACACACCTACAAAAGACATTCACTTGATTTTTGGTATCCAAATTGCTTTGGATCCATTTACGTTAGTCACAATGTCTTTAGTTCCTTTAGGAACCCATACTTGTCTAATCCTATAAGATTTTCTCTTCTTAATAGGACAAGTATGTATAGAATGACCATGATAATGGCAATGTGAGCATTTTGCCATTATGTGACAAGATGAATTATTGAAAATAATTTCCTTTTCTTTTGTTAAGCTTTCAAGCTTAACTTTTAAATCAAGATTTTCTTTTTCTAAAACATCTTTGCTTATTTTTGAAAATTCTAAATCATTTTTCAAAATTTCATTTTGGTTTTCAAAATCCACTTTTGTTTTTAAAAGAAAATCGTTTTCAATTTCGAGTTTTGAAATCATTTTCTTAAATTTGGAATTCATGGTCTCAAATTCCAAAAATAATTCATCGAAAGCATCTTGCAACTCATCGAAAGAGTAAGAATAAAGCTCACTTGAGTTAGAAGATATCTTAGGCTCCTCGAGAGCCAAAACACCATCCACCTTTGGATTGGAGAGAGGGTTTGCACATGATTGATCATCATCTTTCTTTTCTCCCTTCTTGTTGCCATAAAGCTTCTCAAGTTTCTCCCACAATTCTTTGGCACTTTTGCATGTGGAGATCTTTTTGGAAACTTCTTCATTGAGGCCACAATAGAGAATGTGCATCGCCTTGGTGTTTAGCTTTGCCTTCGTGTCGTTGGCACTCCTTTGCTTTTTCTTCTTCTTTGGAGCTTCCAAATACCCATCTTTAACGATGTCCCAAACCTCATAGTCTTGAGACTTGATGAAGAATTTCATGATATTTTCCCATTGGAAGTATGCTTCTCCTTTGAAGAGCGGAGGACACGAGATAGAGCGGCCTTCTTCAAATCTTGCCATTTTCTTGAACGGTGGACTTCGAGCAAATGATCTTTACTCCCGGATGTTAGTCCTTCGATGGAGACGAGGCTCTGATACCAATTGTTGGGTTTTTGGGCACGCTCGAATCGATCACCGAAACCGTCAAGGAGGGTTGTAAATGTTTGGTGGTTGAATTGGCTAAAACCGAAATAAAGGTAGATAATTTGCACGAGGATTTTAGAGTGGTTCGACTACTCAACCGAGTCTACATCCACTACCTTAGCACACCACTAAGGATTTCCCAATTCACTCAACAATGAATTCGTCCCCTTTTCCAGGCTCAGGAGGAAACCGTTACAACTCTATCTTTTGGACTTGGCTAAGATAGAACCAACTCTAGTTTTTCTCTCAAGGCTAAACTAGAACCTCTCCTTTTACAAGGGATTTGTGTAAACAAATAAA
The DNA here is from genome assembly GCA_030270665.1 of Hibiscus trionum. Taxonomy (NCBI): domain Eukaryota; kingdom Viridiplantae; phylum Streptophyta; class Magnoliopsida; order Malvales; family Malvaceae; genus Hibiscus; species Hibiscus trionum. The sequence continues at coordinate 57,775,984 of BSYR01000017.1, read as the reverse complement.
CCTCACAAGGTGGGTGTTTACAAGAATTTAAGCTCACAAGAAAGAGTGAAGGATAAAAACAATAAAATCACTCTCTACAAATATTTACAAGAGAAATGAAGAAAATAAAGACTTAAACTCGATTTCTCTTGAACATTAAGCTTGGATGTTATATCTTCATTCTTCAAGTGTTCCAGCCTTCAATTTATAGTCCCAAATGAGTTTATAGTCGTTTATAGCCGTTGGGAATATTGCCGTTTATAGCCGTTGGGAATATAGCCGTTTATAGCCGTTGGGAATATAGCCGTTTATAGCCGTTGGAATAGTACCATTTATGACCGTTGGGAATAGTACCATTTATGGCCGTTGGGCTATTTCAAAACACACCGTATCGATACAGCTAGGCGTATCGGTACGGGTTTTGGCTACTGGAATTTTGGTAGTTTGAAAACCCTAAGACGTATCGGTACGGTCCAATACCGTATCGGTACGGTCACTTGAAAATTATGGTTTTGACTACTTTAAATGTATTTTAAAACCATTCCAAAGCCTTTAAAAACCCTTAAACATATTTTCAAGTTGTTTTTGACTAAAAACATATTTTAAATTCTTTTCAATTTAGTCCAAAACATTTTTCAAATATTATATCAAAACTTTGGTTCTACAACTATTGACAGCAATCTTATAACAATTCAAGAGGGACATCAATCATACAAGAGTCAAATGGTGTGATCACATGATAAAATCTGTTTAATTTTCTTAGCTCTTTAATGACGCACACACACCGTGCACACATAGTGTTCAAACCTGGATCACTTGGATGAAACACATCATCTTTTACCATTCGGACCACTCAACGGGTTCATATAAGAGTCCAAAGTTAAAAACTAGAATATTAATCAAAATGAATCGAACGGTCATACAACTTTCAAAATGTTCGTCAATTTAGTCACCCAAACAAAAACCCTTATAGTTGAGTCACCTAATTTCTAAGGCATTATCAATTTAACCATCGTCATTAGAAAAACATTCATTTTAGCTCGAGTGTTAAACTACTAACGGCATTTGACTCGTCACACCACATCCAATAATACTATAACACGTAACATTATCTAATTGGTCGCAAAATGAGATCTAATAAGACGATGACCCGCGTCACTGTTCCACCTTTGGACATTTCATCGGAATACCAAAAAAAGTTAGTAGGAAAAGATCAATCAACACAACTTGTGTATCCATGTTTTTTCCCCTAATAGGGCTTTAAATGAGACACGATAGATCGAGAGCTACTCGAGTCCGACACGGTCAAAGATCAATCAACACTTGACTTGATTGAGCTCGAATCAAGGTCGAACTCGACTCGAGTTCTTAACGAGCCGAGTCGAGCCCAGATTTCTCAGGCTCGTTAAAAATTACTCGCTCTCAAACTCGACTCAAAAGTCAAAATCTTAACGAGTTGAGTTGAGCTCAGCACTACTCGAGCTCGACACGACTCGTTTACACCCCTAATTCTGAATTTGACAATAGAACCTTTTCTTTTAATCAATATCCAGAATATTCAAATCAAAGTACTAACTCAAGTGTGAATACATAAAATTGAACATGAAGACATGAGAATCGAGCTCATTTTTTACTAGGTAAATAAATAGAACCAAATGTGATCGAACAATTTGATCTTTATCTTAAACCAAGTTCAAAAATTAAGAGTAAAGCTCAATCAAAAAAGAGTCAAGCATTCGTGCTCCAATTTCAAATCAAGCTCATGCTTCTTACAATTTTAGCTCTGCTCATCTTGGATACACCCATAGGAAAACAAAGTTATTGGACTAAGCCGGGAAACATTTCAAGGATTCCATCATTTTATTAAATTGGTTATAGAATCATGAAACCAAAGTCGAACAACCCTTTCCCTATTAGAATATACAAATGAAATGCCCGAAACATTAGCACCAAATGAAGTTTCACAAACTAAAAAATCTTCTTAAATTCGGAATCCGATCAATTCCATACCAGAGATATTTGGAATCTGGCTATTCCAAGAGTTTAGAAGCAAAGATATCCAGGGGGACACAAGAGTTTATTTTGATGAAAGATTAATAGAAACACAAAGATCATCGAGGAAATTCAGTTCATCTGAAGCATATTAGGAGAAATCTACATAGAAATGTGCCTAAATCGAAAAATTATTAGATGGACCCGGCTCACCACGTCATCCGTGGTCTCAACCAATAACGTACATTCATCTTTTTTAAGGTGAATCATCACCTCTTTCCTACATGTTGATAAAGAGTGGGTAGTAATAGGTAGTTATTTTGAAATTGATAGACTTTGTTGGTTTGAACCACGGATGACGTGGTGAGTCAGGTCCATCTAATAATTTCTCTGGAAAACGTATATCATGGGCATGGCATGGACCACATTAGTCATGGTCTCATCCAATAAAAAATACCAACTCTACCATTTTTTCCCGATCATTTTTTCCAACCAATGAAATTTTCACTAATTTTTTCCCATGTCATTTAAAAAATAGTTTTTTAAGTAACTATATTATTGGATTAATGACATGGAAAATAACGGTGAAGTGAGTAATTTTCATTAGATGGACCATGGATGACGTGGTGAGCCTAACCCATCTAATAATTTTTCATTTATGAGGGGGTGTTGAGGAAATAAATGAGATTAGGTGGCTTAAGGCAGTTCACCATGATTGATAGGGTGGACAGTTGTTGTACACAATAGTCAGAATATATCAAATGAATCTAATGACGTGGTAGTTAGCAATTTCATGACAATCTATCAATGGTAGGGAGATATTATGTATACGGTTCTATGTATATGTTATAATGTTTCTTTCTATGTATATTAAAATCCCAAACTTTCCAATCAAATGCGGGGATAATTCAATTGGGAGAGCGTCAGATTGAAGATTTGAAGGTCACGTGTTTGATCCATGTTCATTGCATAAATTCTTTCAATATTTCCCAAAAAATCAAGTGTACTTTAGTTATTATCGAGCCATGCTCGAGCTATATACAAATGAATAATTTTGGGATTTTAATTCTTGCTTCAAAGTAGTTTGTAAGTTTAATCAAAATTTCAATTTATATTGCGAGTTTTTTATTTGAACTCTCATCTAATTCCAATTCAGCCAATCTTTATCATTTCTTTAGTATTTTGAAGACCATGTATTTTATCATTCTATCACTTTCTGTTAATCAGCATGTATGCTCTATAAATTAAGTTTATTTGTTCATGATAAATCAAGATTCTTCATAAATTACCATATATGTCGGAGTTTTTGTGCTGTTTCAGAATTAAAAATTTAGTCTCTATACTTTATTTTTACAAAATTAAGTCTTTATACTATTTATTTATGTAAATATCTTGGTCTCTTTAAATTTGTGAACGATGCGATGATTTAAGACGGTTCATTTTGATCAAGTAGGGTGGAGAACCGTTGTACACAGTGGTCGAAATATATTAGATGGTGATGTTCAGAGATTTTGAGATTGAAAAAAATGTTCTTGTTTTGTTTATGCATGGTCCTTTCAAGTTCTATGTTTCTCTATCTTATACTCTTTGTTGCATGTCTTCTCGTAATGACACGTATTGGTTGACTATAAAGAAGTGACAGTTACCATGACAATATAACAATGGTCTTGTCCTACTTGAACCAAGATCATCATTTTGTACTAATGCCACTCACTTGAAATTTGTGCTGCTATAAGATCCGTACGCACAGGGATAAAGTCATGAATCAAGATCAGGGGACAAGATATATAACAAATCCCTTTTGGGGAAGCCTTTGTTTGTGAATTTTACGGCGGAGTCATTTTCTCTGGAGACATATTCCTTCTCTTAAAGTATATTCGAATAGATAGAGACGGAGGAGGGTATAACCCATGTCCTGTGGTTGGAATATATCAGATAACTTTGAGAGGTTTTGTGGTTGAAGAAAATGTCATGGAGTGGGGATTTTACAAATCTTTTGTTTGTTCGGTTGAAAAATATAGTTTGATTATTTTGTTTTTGATTTTGATGTAATGGCTGGATGATGACTCTATTGCATACCAATGGTTATTGAAATGGGACAAGATTTTGTGGACAATAACAACATAAACTCGAGCATGATCTTGATGTTTTGAAGAAATCGCTCCCCGAGTCGTTATGATTGATCGATCTCGATGAACTTAAGGACAACGAATTTGATATTCTTGACCTCGCTCAATCAAAGTATGACGCCACCAATGATCGGCTTTTGAGGATGAAGAAGATTGACAAAAGAACTTATGTTTTGTTTTCTGTTTAAGAATATATAATTATAACTCAAAACTTTCTATTCAATTAAACAAAATAGGTAAATAAAACACGACCCGAACTCAATACTTCCAATTCAATTAACGAAAATTGGTTAATAAATCTCAACCCAAACTCAATACTTCTAGTTCGATTAATATAAACTTGAAATTAATTTTATAAAAAGATAATAAATCAAATTTGTTCATTTTGAGCCGAATTTGATTTGAACACAAAAAGTCTTGATCTTGAAATATTTCTATGGAGTAACCATAAATGAGGTGAATTTGAAAAGACTAAGATTCGAATTGATATGAACATATAATGATTTAATTAAAAGGGTCTACCCTGAAACTCAAATAATTTCGAACCTAAAGTAATTCATGTCTAAAATGGAACTGAATTTGAATTTAATTTGAAATGTTTGAATTACTGTATATATATAGTTTTTAAAATTTTCGTCAAAGAAATATTTGAAATTTTTTTAAAATAATTGTTTTTTTGTCGCGTTATGATATGTTCATAATTTCCCGCCAAAAAAAGATGAAAGAGTTATATAGGGTTTTCGTCTACAGTAATTCCCATACTCAGTTTCTCTACTCGGGCGAGTCACAACTTAGTGTTTCATGAATCAAGATCAGGGAACAAGATACATAGCAAATCCCTATTTGGAAAGCCTTTGTTGGTGAATTTTACGGTGTAGTCATTTTCTCTGGAGATATATTCCATTCTCTTAAAGTATATTCGAATAGATAGAGACGGAGGGTATAACACATGTCCTATGGTTGGAATATATAAGATAACTTTGAGAGGTTTAGTGGTTGAAGAAGATGTTATGGAGTGGTGATTTTACTTCAAAGTCTTTGTTTGGCCGGTTGAAAAACATAGTTTGATTATTTTATTTTTTATTTGGATGTAATGGTAGGATGACGACCCTATTACATACCAATGGTTATTGAAATGGGACAAGATTTTGTGGGCAGTAACAACATAAACTCGAGCATAATCTTGATGTTTTGAAGAAATCACCCATGAGTCGTTACGGTTGATCAATCTCGATGAACTTAAGGACGACAATTTTCATATTTCCTAACCTCACTCTGTGGGAGATTGACGCCACCAGTGATCGGCTTTTGAGGACAAAGAAGATTGAAAAAAGAACTTGTGTTTTGTTTTCTATTTAAGAACATATAATTCCAGCTCAAAGCTTTCTATTTGTTTAAAAAAAGTTAAATATCGACCCGAACTCAATACTTCCAATTCAATTAGCGAAAAAGGGTTTATAAATATCGACTTGAACTCAATATTTCTAGTTCGATTAATATCAACTTGAAATTGATTTTATAAAAAAAGTTAATAAATAAAATTTGTTCAATTTGAGCCGAATTTGATTTGAACACGGAAAGTCTTGATCTTGAACACGAGGTTGGTTTAGGTTGTAAGCAGTTTGGTATTGTTTATGAAGGTCTCGAAATCGAGGCCTTCTGTGTGAGATTCCACCAAAGTTAGGTATGTTCGGATTAGCCAGTACAAAAGCTCTAGAGAACTGGGAGGACAACCAAAAACAAATAGAAAATGTTTAAATTAGACCGAACACTTGCACATGCCAATTAGGTTTGGATTAATTTCAAATTCGAATATTCTCGATTTAGATTTATTACTAATTCAAATTACTTTAAATTTAAAGTGTACAAGTTTGAAATTAAAATCTTTCATGTTTGATTTAATTTCAAGTTCAACTCAATTCAAATGTACATTTTCGAATAAAACTAGCTTAATTGTCAAAGTCTGTATTCACTATTGACAGCAATCTTATAACAATTCAAGAGGGACATCAACCATACGAGAGTCAAATGGTGTGATTACATGATAAAATATGTTTAATTTTCTTAGCTCTTTAATGACGCACACACACCGTGCACACATAGTGTTCAAACCTGGATCACCTGGATGAAACACATCATCTTTTACAATTCGGACCACTCAACGGGTTCATATAAGAGTCCAAAGTTAAAAACTAGAATATTAATCAAAATGAATCGAACGGTCATACAACTTTCAAAATGTTGTCAATTTAGTCACCCAAACAAAAACCCTTATAGTTGAGTCACCTAATTTCTAAGGCATTATCAATTTAACCATTGTCATTAGAAAAACATTCATTTTAGCCCGAGTGTTAAACTACTAACGGCATTTGACTCGTCACACCACATCCAATAATACTATAACACGTAACATTATCTAATTAGTCGCAAAATGAGATCTAATAAGACGATGACCCGCGTCACTGTTCCACCTTTAGACATTTCATCAGAATACAAAAAAAAAGTTAGTAGGAAAAGATCAATCAACACAACTTGTGTATCCATGTTTTTTCCCCTAATAAGGCTTTAAATGAGACACGACAGATCGAGAGCTACTCGAGTTCGACACGGTCAAAGATCAATCAACACTTGACTCGATTGAGCTTGAATCAAGGTCGAACTCGACTCGAGTTCTTAATGAGCCGAGTCGAGCCCAGATTTCTCAGGCTCGTTAAAAATTACTCGCGCTCAAACTCGACTCAAAATCTTAACGAGTTGAGTCGAGCTCAGCACTACTCGAGCTCGACACGGCTCGTTTACACCCCTAATTCTGAATTTGACAATAGAACCTTTTCTTTTAATCAATATCCAGAATATTCGAATCAAAGTATAACTCAAGTGTGAATACATAAAATTGAACATGAAGACATGAGAATCGAGCTCATTTTTTACTAGGTAAACAAACAGAATCAAATGTGACCGAACAATTTGATCTTTATCTCAAACCAAGTTCAAAATTTAAGAATAAAGCTCAATAAAAAAAAGAGCCAAGCATCCGTGCTCCAATTTCAAATCAAGCTCTTGCTTCTTACAATTTTAGCTCTGCTCATCTTGGTTACACCCATAGGAAAGCAAAGTTATTGGATTAAGCCGTGAAACATTTCAAGGATTCTATCATTTTATTAAATTGGTTATAGAATCATGAAACCAAAGTCGAACATCACTTTCCCTATTGGAATATACAAATGAAATGCCCGAAACATTAGCACCAAATGAAGTTTCACAAACTAAAAAATCTGCTTCAATTCGGAATCCGGTCAATTCCATACCAGTGATATTTGGAATCTGACTATTCCAAGAGTTTAGAAGATAAGATATCCAGGGGGACACAAAAGTTTATTTTGATGAAAGATTAATAGAAACACAAAGATCATCGAGGAAATTCAGATCATCTGAAGCATATTAGGAGAAATCTACATAGAAATGTGCCTAAATCAAAAAATTATTAGATGGACCCGGCTCACCACGTCATCCGTGGTCTCAACCAATAACGTTCATTCATCTTTTTTTTAGGTGAATCATCACCTCTTTCCTACATGTTGATAAAGAGTGGGTAGTAATAGGTAGTTATTTTGAAATTGATAGACTTTGTTGGTTTGAACCATGATTGATAGGGTGGACAGCTGCTGTACACAATAGTCAGAATATATCAAATGATTCTGATGATGTGGTAGTTAGCAATTGCATGACAATCTATCAATGGTCGGGGGATATTATGTATATCTATGTATATGTTATAATGTTCCTTTCTATGTATATTAAAATCCCAAACTTTCCAATCAAATGCGGGGATAATTCAATTGGGAGAGCGTCGGATTGAAGATTTGAAGGTCACGTGTTTGATCCAAGTTCATTGCATAAATTCTTTCAACATTTCCCAAAAAATCAAGTGTACTTTAGTTATTATCGAGTCATGCTCGAGCTATATACAAATGAATAATTTTGGGATTTTAATTCTTGCTTCAAAGTAGTTTGTAAGTTTAATCAAAATTTCAATTTATATTGCGAGTTTTTTATTTGAACTCTCATCTAATTCCAATTCAGCCAATCTTTATCATTTCTTTAGTATTTTGAAGACCGTGTATTTTATCATTCTATCACTCTCCGTTAATCAGCATGTATGCTCTATAAATTAAGTTTATTTGTTCATGATAAATCAAGATTCTTCATAAATTACCATATATGTCGGAGTTTGTGTGCTGTTTCAGAATTAAAAATTTAGTCTATATACTTTATTTTTACAAAATTGAGTCTTTATACTATTTTTATTTAAATATCTTGGTCTCTTTAAATTTGTGAATGATGCGATGATTTAAGACAATTCATTTTGATCAAGTAGGGTGGAGAACCGTTGTACACAGTGGTCGAAATATATTAGATGGTGATTAGAGATTTTGAGATTGAAGAAAATGTTCTTGTTTTGTTTCTGTATGGTCCTTTCAAGTTCTATGTTTCTCTATTTTATACTCTTTGTTGCATGTCTTCTCGTAATGACACGTATTGGTCGATTATAAAGAAGTGACAGTTACCATGACAATCTATCAATGGTCTTGTCCTACTTGGACCAAGATCATCATTTTGAACTAATGCCACTCACTTGAAATTTGTGCTACTATAAGATCCATACGCGCATGGATAAAGTCATGAATCAAGATCAAGGGACAAGATATATAACAAATCCCTATTTGGGAAGCCTTTTTTTGTGAATTTTACGACGGAGTCATTTTCTCTAGAGACATATTCCTGATTTTGATGTAATGGCTGGATGATGACCCTATTGCATACCAATGGTTATTGAAATGGGACAAGATTTTGTGGACAATAACAAGATAAACTCGAGCATGCTCTTGATGTTTTGAAGAAATCGCTCCCCGAGTCGTTATGATTGATCGATCTCGATGAACTTAAGGACGACGACTTTGATATTCTTGACCTCGCTCAATCAAAGTATGACGCCACCAATGATCGGCTTTTGAGGATGAAGAAGATTGACAAAAGAACTTATGTTTTGTTTTCTGTTTAAGAACATATAATTATAACTCAAAACTTTCTATTCAATTAAACAAAATAGTAAATAAAACTCGACCCGAACTCAATACTTCCAATTCAATTAACGAAAAGGGTTAATAAATCTCAACCCAAACTCAATACTTCTAGTTCGATTAATATCAACTTGAAATTAATTTTATAAAAAGTTAATAAATCAAATTTGTTCAATTTGAGCCGAATTTGATTTGAACACGAAAAGTCTTGATCTTGAAATGTTTCTATGGAGTAATCATATATGAGGTGAATTTGAAAAGACTAAGATTCGAATTGATATGAACATAAAATGATTTAATTAAAAGGGTCTACCCTGAAACTCAAATAATTTTGAACCTAAAGTAATTAATGTCTAGTGTGGGCGATAGCTTTTGCATTGGGTTTGGTTAAGGAGAGGGAGTGGCGTGACAGTTGTGTGATTATAGAGTCGGGCTCGCAGGTGGCATTGAGCTGGGCTACACGTTCGGCGAAACGACCGTGGCGTTTATGGGAGGTCTTCTCAATGATCGATCAGGCTTGTCAGGTCTCGTGTGAGATACAATTCTGTTATGTGTCTAGGGAGGCGAATGGCTTTGCGGATGTATTAGCGAAAGAAGGCGTGGATAGATGTTCGCTATTTGTGGCGTGTTTATGATTTGGATGATTGCTCTTTGTTGTTTCGGCGGATCTTATCGTACTCTTTTCCTCCATTAGGGAGGTTTTTAACGAGGCGTAAGATCCGTCACGTTGTATGTTTTCTTATTTTATAATAATATCATACATTTGCTGATCAAAAAAAAGTAATTAATGTCTAAAATGGAACTGAATTTGAATTTAATTTGAAATGTTTGAAATTTAAATTATCTCAATCCAATATCAATTCAACAAGTTTAATTTAGAGTGTGTATAAAATAATAATCCTTAAATTAATTCAAAATAAGATGGTACATAATATTTAATCATATGTGCTTTTTTTAATTCGTGTTGAATTATAGTATATATATAGTTTTTAAAATCTTCGTCTGTAACCCCCTCGTCCCGGTCTGGCCGGATGACCGGTCCGAGTGAGCTACACGGGGAAAACCGAGTGAAAACTCCCTAAAGAAACTCTCCCTCGGTTAGCAACCCTATATATTTTTTCATTTTAATCTTGTCTAGATGAAAATTACATCCTAAGTGATCATACAGCGGAACAATATTTACGAAGCAATCAAACGAACCCAAACTAACATTTAAAAGCCCATTTTTAAACTTAAACTGCAGGCGGTATCGATACCCTTAAGGGGGGGTATCGATACCCCTTGACTAGGTCAACAGGGTTTGGTCAACCTGAGGAGACAGTATCGATACCCCCAAGGAGTGTATCGATACCCTCCCCCAAAAGTTGACTTCACACGGTCAAAGCTAAGACAACGGTATCGATACCCTCGAGGCCAGTATCGATACCGAAATCGACAGTGGCTCCAGTGACCAAAAAGGTATTGATACTCTCCCTCGAGTATCGATACACGAGGCCTGAAACCAAAAGGCAGTATCGATACCAGACCAACGGTATCGATACCCCAGCTACGAATTCGCAGGTTTGAGCTGATTTAGAGCACAAGGAGGCCCCTAAATCCCTCTAACACTTCAACCAACACACTAACATGTATCCTATGTAAAACCAAGAGTATAGGCATGCTTAAACTTACAATTACAACACGTTTCATACATGATGAGGATTTAAGCATTCAAGCAAATTAGGCTTTCAAGCATGGCATTCTAACAAAAGACATTTCAATCATATTAAGCCAAACAAGGAACTCAAGCCTCTAGGCACAAGACAAGCACATAGAGGTTTACATCCACATCAAGACAACCTAGCTTAGATAGACATACTAACACACACAATATTCAACATAGCAAATCATGCATTACAAACCATAATCAAACCAAAACATCAACATAATGCATTAACAACATGTGGCCAAAACAAAGGAGTCTAGATACAAGCTCCTAAAACACGTAGCACTTCCCATTGCTAGTCTACTACATTATTTAATTAAACCATACTTGAGCAATTACCACACGCTTGGACGCCCTTTTCTTGCTCCTTGCTAACTCCAAGCTAAAGATCTGCATTGTCGGAAAAAGGAGAGCGTAAGCATAAAGCTTAGTGAGCGGAGCTCTAAAACATAACTACGACAATGCAGGGTTCAAAGCTTTCTTTAAAATAAAGGCCAACACAAAAGATCCATCCAACTACCTAATCTTCCTACCAACATACGAGTTCAACCAAGGGTCAACCCTATAGGCAATTATCATAGCATTACACTTCATGGTATGCATGAGGACATAATCCTAGATTAAAACAAAACAATAAGAATACAATGATATAGTGAGATACAACATGAACATTACATGGCATGCACAAGCATAACCAAAACACACACGGTGGGACTACACATCACCGTTTCGACTAGTAGTTTTCTAATGGGACTACACATCAAAGTACTCTTCTACTAGTCACTACCGGCGGGACTACACATCACCGGAGTCTTATACCATTCGCTACCGGCGGGACTACACATCACCAGAGCAACGACAACCATCACGTGAGGTTCGACACCAACCATGCAACACGATATACAATCACTATCATGTGACAAGTACTCACTATACCATGCACAACCAAAACAAGTTGTAACAAAACCCAAAATTAGACATCACTTACTACTTACAATCTTACCAATCACAAATGGTCTTACTCACCATTTTCGTGCACAACCTGCACCAACTTACACACATCGTACAAGGCATATTCAACAACACCAATATTATCATCATACAAAATCAACGATTTAATAAATAGCAATATGCTTCTTCTCAAAGTAATGTAATCTCATGTATAACAAAATATCATTTCTAAGCAACGAAAAACAATGATAAAAGGGGAAATTTAAAGAGGCATTTCACATCACTTACTCTCAGAGTTTAAATCATTTTCAAGGCCAAATCTAAACCACTTTCAAAATCACCCTTGAACCAAAACTATTCTTGAAAACCATTTCCACATCCACGTACTCGAACCAACCTTAGAAAACCAAATTAAAGCATTAACCACTCACCTAAGCTTCCAAGCTCCAAGCCAAGCAAGCAACCATTCCCACAAACCCGGATTTCCTCGCGAAGCTTCTCCAACACCAATTACCGCTTTTAGACAACCTCAACACAAGTGAATTAACCTCGAATCAGTCCACAACACAACATAGCAACCCGGAATACAATTCAAACATTAAACACTTGTTTTTCGAACCAAGAACAACCCCCAAAAAGCCATTCCCGAGCAGCCCCTTTGCACAGTCCAAAACCGATGATTCCAACTCTTTTAACACACCTAATAGCTTCCAAAACAACCCTTAACTATCATACAACCATCAACCCTCATTTTCCAACATAAAGCAGCCCTAAAACTCACTTCTAAACCCTCCTAAAACCCCTCCAAAACCCAAATACGAAAATATTTCAAAATCATTCAAAATTCACATATGTTATACCATTTAACTTCTATACATCATTACTAACCATATTAAATCAAAACATTAAGCTTAACAACATAAAGTTTCCACTTTTAATCAAAATCTTTCAAAACTCTATTTTCCAAAACTTCCATGAAAATGAAAATAAGTGGTACTTTTAAAGAGAGGGAGTTGAGGGGAAGTCAAAAACGTAATTACCTTTCAAAATCGAGCCAAAATGAGGGAGGAAGGAGATGGAATAGTGAAAGGGGGAGGGAGCTCCTCGAACCCGTTGAAGAAGAAGATGATGAATAGTAAAAGGGTGTTTTATTTGTATAGAGGGGGATTTAAATTAGAAAATGAGAAAATTACCAAAAGGCCATTAATGAGATGGCTATTTCCCATTTTCTCTAAAACCATCCAAATTAAATTTTCATTTCAATTTAGTCCAACAATAAAATGTTTGCTTTTGAAACCCGAGGCCCAAAAGGTTATTTTAATTATAAAATCGAGCCCGAAATAATACTAAAATATTATTTTCACCCGACCCCTAAACACGGGTGTTACATCGTCAAAGAAATATTTGAAAATTTTTAAAATTATTGTTTTTTTGCCGCGTTATGATATGTGCATAATTTCTCGCCAAAAAAGAGAAAGAGTTATATAGGGTAGGGATGGGTACGGGTCGGGTCGGGTCGGGTTTTTGGCCCACCTGAACCCGACCCAAAACTAATTATCCTAAAACCGACCCGACCCGATCCAATTTTTTAAAAAACCCGGCCCGACCCGAAAATAAATATTCTAAACCCGACCCCAACCCGACCCGACCTATAGAAAAAAATTAATTTTAGGGACCTAATTATAAAAAAATAATTTTAAGAGGCATAATTATAAAAAATAATAATTTTAAGGACTAAAATGTAAATAAAAAAATTAATTTTAAGGACCTAATTATAAAAAATATAAATAGGGGGTATTATTACAAATATCCCTAAAAAATTTAGGGAAAATTACACTATTAGTCCCGGGTCGGATTTTTTCACCCTAAAACCCGACCCGAACCCAATTTTTTCATAAAAATATCCGACCCGATCGGTCCGGGTCGGGTCGGAACCCGTCGGGTCCGGGTTCCGTGTCCGTCTATAGTAATTCCCATACTTAGTTTCTCTACTCGGGCGAGTCACAACTCAGTGTTTCATGAATCAAGATCAGGGAACAAGATATATAGCAAATCCCTATTTAGAAAGCCTTTGCTGGTGAATTTTACGGTGTAGTCATTTTTTCTGGAGACATATTCTATTCTCTTAAAGTATATTCAAATAGATAGAGACGGAGGGTATAACACATGTCTTATGGTTGGAATATACAAGATAACTTTGAGAGGTTTTATGGTTGAAGAAGATGTCACGGAGTGGTGATTTTACTTCAAATCCTTTGTTTGGTCGGTTGAAAAATATAATTTGATTATTTTATTTTTGATTTGGATGTAATGGCAGGATGACGACCCTATTGCATACCAATGGTTATTGAAATGGGACAAGATTTTGTGGGCAGTAACAACATAAACTCGAGCATAATCTTGATGTTTTGAAGAAATCACCCCCGAGTCGTTATGGTTGATCGATCTCGATGAACTTAAGGACGACGATTTTGATATTCCTGACCTCACTCTGTCGGAGATTGACGCCGCCGGTGATCGGATTTTGAGGACGAATAAGATTGACAAAAGAATTTATGTTTTGTTTTCTATTTAAGAACATATAATTCCAACTCAAAACTTTCTATTCAGTTAAAAAAAACTCGACCCGAACTCAATACTTCTAGTTCGATTAATATCAACTTGAAATTGATTTTATAAAAAATTTAATAAATAAAATTTGTTCAATTTGAGCCGAATTTTATTTGAACACGGAAAATCTTGATCTTGAAACGTTTCTATAGAGTAATCATAAATGAAGTGAATTTGAAAAGACTATGATTCGAATTGATATGAACATACAATGATTTAACTAAAAAGGGTCTACCACGAACTCAAATGATTTCAAACCTAAAGCAATTCATGTTCGAAATGGACCTAAATTTGAATTGAAATGTTTGGTATTTAAATTAATTCAATCCAATATCAATTCGACAAATTTAATTTAGAGTGTTTCAATTCATTTAAATTAGTTCAAAAATAAGATGGTACTTAATATTTAATCATATGTGTTTTTATATATATATATTTAACATTTTCATCAAAGAAATATTTGAAATTTTCTAAAATTATTGTTTTTTTGCCCCTTTATGATAATTGATATGTGCATAATTTCCCGCCAAAAAAAGAAGAAAGAGTTATATACGGTTTCCGTCTACAGCAATTCACATACTCAGTATCTCTACTCGGGCGAGTCGCAACTCAGTGTTTCATCTTATTTCGGTTTCTCTTAATCTCCGAATCCCAAATTATTGCCCAAATCATCCAATTTCCGAATTTGAAAAACCCTAGATTCGCAGATATGGCTGGCCAATCCGATCCTCATATCTCCCTCTTCTCAGCCGAAGAGGTTGCATTCCATTTCCCGTTGTTTCTCTATACCCGTTATATGATATTAACTGCAGCCCAGAACCTATAGGGGCATTAAAAAATCTTGGGTTTCTAAGGACAAATCCTTCAAAGACGCCTTAATCGGAAATCACAATGCAAAGGAGGAAAAGCTTAGTGCTGTGGAGGTGGAAGAGAAAAAGCTAGACAAAAAAGAGGATATCAACCTAGTGATCCCTATACCAACAGATGAAAGCGGATGGTTGAACCAATGCTTTGTGGGACAGGTAAAAAGTATGTATGATGCAGAGTTTGTTCAACAAGCGCTCTCATCAGAAGGATTCAAGATTCAAACCAGTGTTTGGTCAGGATTTTATGTAATAATTCAATGTTTGGAGGTAGAACAAGTTGCTATTTTCTGGGACCTTCGTCAAAATCTACTGAAAACCTGGTTCGATGATATAGATACTCTGCCAAACTTTACTAGCTCAAAAAAGCTTAAAATCTGGCTGAATATCGAAGGTTTCCCAGTCTTCGCATGGTATCCGAAGATATTCGAAGCCCTAGCTAACCATTGGGGAAGATACATCCAGATTGATGAAGACACGAGGCTAAGAAGAAGGTTTGACTCGGCACGAATTTTGGTTGGGGTGAGTTCCATCGCTGACATTCCGGTGTATCCGAAGGTGAGGGTGAACGGAGAAATTTTCCAGATCAAAATATCAACATTAGCTTTTGAAGATGAGAAGTGCTGGATCGACGGCAACCGCCCAAGCTCCCCGGCGGAGAATGTTGTTGATGACGGCCCCGGGTGTCGCTTCGTTTCTGAGGAAGACAGAGTTAATAATACGGCGAAGATCTACTCTCCCAAGATCTCGGGAAGTGAAGATTCATTCAATTCTGCGAGCTGCATGTTCCATATCTCAGGAGCCAGGAATTTTAAAGCACGTGACATTAACTATAAAACTTCGGTGGGGCCAGAAGAAAATGAGGAGCTCATCTCTGATGGACTAATTGATATACCTGTAGAAAAAAACTTTGGGCCCTCTTTGTCGAATTCTGATCAAAGCACCTCGGTTAGCCCAACTTATGACTCTGCATCAGGCCTGTTTTATATCCGACCCAGAATCTTCAAATCACATTCGAAGGCCTTTCTGATAAACACTAGATGTGCATCTCTATCCAAGCAAGTGCGGGCCACATCAAAAGCTAGCCTAAGTCCAAACAAATTAGCTATTATGTCTGGGAAAGGAGTTGAATCAGACAGTACTAAACCAAGTTCACCGAGTATTCCCGTAAAGGTGAAGATCCGTTGCAGAAATTCATCTCAAAAATCTTTCATGCAAGACTCTCAGGAGATAAGAGGTGGAGACTCCCCAATCCTATCCACATCGGGTCCCCAGGGTCAAGTAGTAGCCGCGAATCGGGCGATAGAAGAAGCAGAAAATACCTTCTTGGTAGCTAACGAACTGGGTTTTTCCTTCATCGAATCCAGAAACGAGGTAATCGATAAGCTCTCCAGCCTCGAAGAAATTCAGTCGCACGCCCAGTAGAGAAATTTGGAGGTAAATTTCATATTAGCGTTGAAGTTGATTTTATGGAAAAAACACAATTTATATCTTGGAATGTTCGTGGATTATGCAATCCAATTAAACAACGTGCTGTCCGGAAGTTGTGCTCCAAAGGTTTTGTGAAGTTAGCTCTAATCCAGGAAACTAAGATGGGGAATTACCGGAGCAACATCCTCCGGTCTTTATGGGGTTCCAAGATGGGAGAGATGACGTTTGAGCCGGCGATGGGTTTATCGGGGGGATTAATTACAATGTGGGATCCTAATTTTTT
The DNA here is from genome assembly GCA_030270665.1 of Hibiscus trionum. NCBI lineage: Eukaryota > Viridiplantae > Streptophyta > Magnoliopsida > Malvales > Malvaceae > Hibiscus > Hibiscus trionum. The sequence continues at coordinate 57,758,960 of BSYR01000017.1, read as the reverse complement.
CTCCACTGAGAAAACAATTCTGGATCAAAGATTCATAATTCTGGTGGGGGAGTTAACTAAATGGAAGAAAAGGATTTGTGTGGTAAACGTGTATGCACCAAAAGATGAGGGCGAACGAAGAGACTGCTTTGATCGACTAGTGAACAGGCTAAACATTCTGCAACTTCCTATTATTCTGGGAGGGGATCTAAATGCTGTAATGGAGGAGGAAGAAAAAGTAGGATCAAGCTTCAACAAAAGGGCAGCCGAATCCCTTTCAGAAGTTCTGGATAATCTGAATATTATAAGCATCCCCCTAAAGGGGGGAAAATTTACCTGGTTCGGAAGAAGTGAGCCCCCTCAAGCTAGTTGGTTAGATCGATTTTGCTTATCCTCAGAACTTCTACTGCTCTGGCCAAATTTATCTCTATCAGTGTTGCCCAGAAGTCTTTCAGATCATTGTCCGATTGTGCTAAATATTGAAGGAAGAAATACTGGACCCAAACCATTTAAATGGTTCTCATCTTGGACAGAGATCGAAGGCTATAATGAAATCATCAAAAGGGTGGTAAAAAACTCGCATCAATCCGGCATCAATAGTGTGTTAAAAGTATGCAAGGAGCAATCGAAGATTTGGGTAAAATTGACAGCAAAGTTAAAGCCAGATTCTATTAAGGAAGTGGAAGAGGAACTACATGTCTTGGAAACTCAAATGGTGCTGAAAAAAGAAAATGCAGAAGAAATCCGAAAAGTTGGCTACCTTAGAAGTCAACTGTGGCAATTATATCGGAAGGAGGAGAAAGACTGGCTACAGAAGTCAAGACTCAAATGGTTCCGGGAAGGTGATAGGAACACGCGGTTCTTCCATTTGATAGCCTCGAATCAAAAATTAAGAAATCAAATTTCTCACCTTAAAGTCAATAGTGAAAGCATTACTGATTCTCACAAAATTGCAAAACATTTTGAGCAGCACTTCAGAAGCAGCTATTCTGATCGAAAGGCACTACAAATAAGAAAGTGGGAATGTTCTTTAAAGGCTTTGACGCAAGAATCGGCAGATTGGTTAGAAAGGCCCTTCTCCAAGGATGAAGTGTGGGAAGCGATTGATTCAGCGGATGGTTCCAGGGCCCCAGGTCCGGATGGGTTTAATCTCAATTTTTACAAAAAATACTGGGTCCTGCTTCAAAACCACATTATGCAGTTTTTTTCTAGTTTCTTCGAAGGCAAAGGATTTCCAGCAGAACTCAATGCAACATTTATAGCCCTCATCCCAAAATCAACTTCACCAGAATCAGTGGAGGAATACAGACCAATCAGTTTGGTATGCAGCATGTATAAAATTCTAGCAAAGGTTTTAGCGAAAAGACTAGAAACTTTCATGAACGAGCTACTAAGCGAAAATCAATTCGCATTTATAAAAGGGCGACAAATTATCGATTGCTCTTTGGTGGCAAACGAAATCATGGACTTGGTGAGAAAAAGAGGCGATGCAACAATGGTCTTCAAAGTGGATTTCAAAAAAGCTTACGATTCGATCGAGTGGCCGTTTCTATTTCTGGTTTTGAAAAAGATGGGATTCGGTCAAAGATGGTGCAATTGGATACGATCCTGTGTAACGACAGTCTCCATGGTTGTGTTGATCAATGGTTCGCCGACGAATTTTTTCAACATCAAAAAAGGTTTGAGACAGGGATGCTCGCTATCTCCTTTTTTATTCAATCTAGTTGTTGAAGCATTGAGCTATTGTTTATCCAAAGCAGCAGGTGGTGAAATGTTCAGGGGAGTAAAAATTGACAATTGTAATTTTGAATTAACTCATCTGCAATTCGCAGATGATTTAATTATTTTCTCGGAGGCAGAAATAGATCAGATCATGAACATCAAACGAATATTGAGAGTATTCGAAGCTGTATCAGGATTGAAGATGAATTTGAAGAAATCTGAACTCTTCGGCATAAATGTGGATCAGGAGTTAATGAAAAATGTTGCAGCAGCTATTAAATGCTCTTGCGGATCTCTACCTACGAAATACCTTGGTTTGCCGCTGGGAGTTGTTAGAAATTGCATTTCTTTGTGGAATCCTGTGGTTGAAAAATTCAGGAAACAACTGGCGAGTTGGAAGGGATCGAGCTTATCTCCTGCAGGCAGATTAACAATGGTAAAATCAGTGCTTTGCAGTCTACCTTTGTATTTCTTGTCTATGCATAAAATGCCCTCTTCTATCAGCAATGAACTGAATAAACTGATAGCTAGATTCATATGGGGTAAGGTTGACGCAAACACAATTCATTGGGTGCGTTGGGAGGATTTATGCAAACCGAAGGAGGCAGGGGGACTGGGGATTGTGGATCTAAAAATCAGAAACCATGCACTACTTAATAAATGGGTATGGCGATACAATACCGAGCAAAACGGACTATGGCGGAGGGTGCTGGATGGGAAATATTATGGCACAAGTAGAACGTTGCTTCCACCGCTAATCGAACATAAGAAACTGTCATGGTTCTGGAGGGACATCACAAAGCCGATTTACTGTCCAAATGACGTTTTATTAGTTAATCTCCGACCTGTTCTTGGCGATGGTTTATTGATTGAATTCTGGTATGAATGCTGGGCTGGCGATACCCCTCTAGCACAACAATTTCCCAGGATTTTTGCACTATCAATAAGAAAAAATGGAAAAGTCAAAGATTTTGGGGTGAAATTGGAAAGCGGATGGAACTGGCAGATTCCTCTTCGCAGAAGAATGTTCGATTGGGAACTGGCAGTTTGGGATCAATTCATTACTACTTTACATAAATACTCGTTAGCCCCAATTGACCACGACATGCTAAGGTGGATAGGAGATTCAAGTGGGAGCTATAATTCAAAGAACTTCTGCGATTTAGCCTCCTCATCGGATATACCAAACACAGCAGTGTGGAAACTCGTTTGGGACAAGCATATTCCTCCAAAAATTTCAATTTTTCACTTGGAGAATGGTACGTGGCATATTAGCGACCAAAGCGAACCTTCTAAAAAGGGGATCGAAGTTAGTTACGGATCAGCTATGCCCCTTTTGTAACAAAGAAAATGAAACCGAACATCATCTATTTTTCTCATGCTTTACAAGCTGGAAGTGCTGGATGAAATGGTGTGAGAAGTGGAACACAAACTTCATCTTCCCCGGTACCATCGATGGAGCTTTAACGGCTTGGTGTGAGAGTTCCATCAACAGAAATTCAAAGGTAATCTGGTGTATATCTTTTTTCAGCTTCTGTTGGTCGATATGGATGCTGCGGAACGATATAATTTTCAATAACCGAAAGGGCGAAGACGGTTTATTTGATATGGCCCAAATTAGGACTTTCCATTGGTGTCGCAACAATTGGCCTGAGATTTTTACTTCAGAAAATCTCTTTCTAAGTATTCATGTTCCGGAGAGAAAAAGGCCCCCTGTCAACACCAAAGAGAAGACAGATATACTCTCTTTCATGGTCGATGGGGCGGTTAAAGGAGCGATAGGGGAAGCGGGTATTGGAGGGGTGATGCGTGATTCGAATGGTAAATTGTTGATAAAATTCTCAAAGTCTGTGGGGCATCTTGATGTAATAGCTGCAGAAGTAATGGCGATCAAAGAAGCATGCCTGTTATGCAAATCAAACAAAAGTTTTGCAGGTAGGAGAATTGCTTTCTGTTCTGACAACTCCATCGCAGTCTCTTGGTTCCAACGACCACAAATTGCTCCTTCACACTTTACAACAGCAACACGAGAAGTGTGGAAATGGTGCAATTCGGAGAAGTGGACTTTTTGCAAAATTGATAGAGGCCAAAATGGAGAAGCTGATTTGTTAGCAAAGGAGGGCATAGAGAGGAAATCTGATATGATCCAAGTTGGCCAAGAAAATTAGATTGGCTTCGCTTTGAAATGCAGTAGATGATGGGTAAGAAGCCTAAGGCACTAGGTGGAGAAAATGCCAGTGTAGTTTTTAATGTACAAGTCAAAATTGGCAGTGGTTTTGGAAGGTTTCATGTTGTAAAAGTAAGCAGTCGTGTTTTGTGTAAGTCTAGGAACTGATCATACATACAGTTCGGATTCATGTGTAACATACATCGGTTGAACATTCGATTAAATAATACCAACTAGGCACTCTTTTCCCCCAATTTAGGATTAGTGGGGGTTTTTAATGAGGCCTAATTTCTCTTCAAAAAAAAATCTCTTGTTTTGTTTGGTTTAATTAGGTGGAGTTTATGGCTGAAGACGAATTGATAGAGATTGTGCCAAATTTGCGAATGGATCCTCTCAATTTCATCTGCGTAATCCTCAATTCCGTTTCTAAAAGTATTTATCTAGAAATGTTTATATTTAGCAAGGAGAGGAAACATGTTTTTATCTAGAAATGTCCATTAAACTTCATTGTTTGGGGAACATGTATGGTTTGAGTAGGGATTTAGAAGTTGAGAATAAGCTATACTACTGGTCGGGGGATATTATGTTTATGGTTCTATGTATATGTTCTAACGTTTCTTCCGATTTGCTGGTTTTGGGAGGAGAATGAGAATCACAAGGGACATTTTCAGGTGCAGCCATGTCTTTGATGAGTAAGCCTTGCTTGACATTTTTCTTACCATTCTACCTAACAAATATTGATTTCTTACAAGGTTTCTTGCATGACAAAGTATTTATGAAACAACCCTTTGGCTCTGTAGATATTCTCAGTTTCCAAGTTTTGTTAAAACTGAAAAGCGTCATTTAAACGCTTACTAATTTAATATTTAGTTTTTTAAGCAAATGCGGGGATAGCTCAGTTGGGAGAGCGTCAGACTGAAGATCTGAAGGTCACGTGTTCGATCTACGTTCACCGCATATATCTTTTGATTCCATTTTCATCTTTTTTAAAGATAGTTTTTTGATCATTTTGATGTAATGGCAGGATGATGACCCTATTGACTCCACTAAGCCTGCCTGGTAAATTTATCTTTACACTTCCTATTGCATTCTCCACTTAAATTAGGTGTTTTGGGGTTGCGAGTAGTTTATTATAGTGACATCATTATTCTGTTTTCTGTGGCAGATCTTTGAGGGTAGTTTACTGCAAGTGATTTCATTGGCAAGTAACTTATTCTGTTTTCTGTGGCTGATCTTCAAAGGTCGATTCCTTCTATGGTTGGTGGCCCGAAGGCTGGTCAAAGGAAGACTCTTTTCTGTGCTTTTAAGAAGAATTTTGTGGAGGTGGGAAAGCTTTATTGGAATGTCACATGATTTTGCTGGCAGTAACATGGTTAGTGTTAATCTTGGTTATGAAAGTTGAATTAGTTTAGGCTATTGTATCAATATCATTATTACTACTCTTTTCTCCACTTATGCAAAACCTGCTCCTTTACATTTCACAGGGCGGCAGAGATTTTGGAAAACCTTGGCACTTTTATACCAATCTTTCTCCCATTACTCGATATCTGTTGAATTATATGTATTCACACTTGAGTTATACTTTGATTTGAATTTTGAATTTTCTGGATATTGATTAAAAGAAAAGGTTCTATTAGGCTCCGGAGTTTATCGAGTGAAACATTAGTGTTGTCGAATTTAGAACACTAGATATCTTGAGCTTGTGAGAACACGTGTTTAGTTTATCAAGCTGTTTTACTAAAGTTTTAATATCAGCAAGAAGAGGAAACATGCTTTTATCTACAAGTGTCCATTAAACTTCATTGTTTGGAGAACATGTATGTTTTGAACATGCTTTAGAAGTTGAGAATATGCTATATTACTGGTCTGGGATATTATGTTTGCAGTTCTATGTATATATGTTCTAAGGTTTATTCCATTTTTTTGTTGTGGACTAGAAATTTTCACTCGAGTTTTGGGAGGAGAATGAGAATCTCAAGGGACATTTCAGCTGCTGCCATGTCTTTTATCAGTAAGCCTTGCTTGACATTTTTCTAACCATTCTACCTATAATAAATACTGATTTCTTACAACGTTTCTTACATGACAAAGTATTTATGAAACAACCCTTTGGCTCTGTAGATATTCTCAGTTTCCAAGTTTTCTTAAAACTGAAAAGCATCATTTAAACCTTACTAATTTAATATTTAGTTTTCTAAGCAAATGCGGGGATAGCTCAGTTGGGAGAGTGTCAGACTGAAGATCTGAAAGTCACGTGTTCGATCCACGTTCACCGCATATATTTATCTTTTGATTCCATTTTCATCTTTTTAAACGACAGTTCAATCATTTTGATGTAATGGCAGGATTATGACCCTATTGTTTCCACTGAGCCTGCCTGGTAAATTTATCTTTACACTTCCTATTACATTCCATAACTGTGCATTCCAATAGAAATTTTCGCCGATTGAGTCTTATCTCTGTTGTAAATTCTACCGCTGAAATGATGGGTTCGTGTGTGTTTATGCCGCAATATTCTCCACTTAAATTAGGTGTTTGGGGCGGGTTACGAGTAGTTTATTGTAGTGACTTCGTTATTCTGTTTTCTGTGGCAGATCTTTGAGGGTAGTTTATTGCAAGTGATTTCATTGATCAGTAACTTATTCTGTTTTCTGTGGCTGATCTTCAAAGCTCGATTCCTTCTATGGTTGGTGTCCCTATTGACTCCACTCGATAGCTCGAGCTTGTGAGCACCTGTGTGTAGTTTAAATTACTAATTCTGCCTTCTATGTTGTTACCAATGAGAGTTAACATTTTCAAGCAATTTTACTAAAGTTTTACATCAGAAGAGGAAACAATGTTTTTATCTACAAGTGTCCATTAAACTTCATTGTTTGGGGAACATTTATGGTTTGAGTTGGGCTTTAGAAGTTGAGAATATGCTATATTGCTGGCCTGGGATATCATGTTTACGGTCCTATGTATATGTTCTAACGTTTCTTCCAATTTTTTGTTGTGGACTAGAAAATTTGACTCGAGTTTAGGTAGGAGAATGAGAATCCCAAGGCCCAAGGGACATTTCAGGTTCTGCCATTTCTTTGATTAGTAAGTCTTGCTTGAAATTTTCTTACCATTCTACCTAATAAATAATGATGTCTTACATGACAATGTATTTATGAAACAACCCTTTGGCTATTTGGATTCTGAGTTTCCAAGTTTTGTTAAAACGGAAAAGGAGAATTTAAGTTTAACATTTAACTTTGAAATCAAATGTGGGGATAGCTTAGTTGGGAGAGCGTCATACTGAAGATTTGAAGGTCACGTGTTAGATCCACATTCACCGCATAAATTCTTTTAATATTTCCCATAAAATCCAAGTGTACTTTAATTATTATTGAGTCATGTTGTTTCAGAATTTAAAGTTGAGGGTTTATACTATTTCTTATTTAAATATCTTGGTCTCTCCCCGAACTTAATGTTAATTGTTGACATGATAGTTAAATGAAAAGAAAATAACTCTTTTGATGACATGATAGGTTTACAGTTATGGACTAAACTGAGTTCTTATGTTAATTTACAATGTATTTATGAAACAACCCTTTGGCTATGTGGATTCTGAGTTTTCAAGTTATGTTAAAACGGAAAAGGAGAATTTCAATTTAACATTTAACTTTCCAATCAACAGCGGGGATAGCTTAATTTGGAGAGCATCAGACTGAAGATCTAAAGGTCATGTGTACTCTAATTCTTTATCGAGTCATACTCGAGCTATATACAAGTGGAGAATTTTGGGATTTAGTTCTTGCTTCAAGTAGTTTGTAAGCTTTATCAAAATTTCAATTTATATTGCGAATTATTTATTTGAACTCTCATTTAATTCCAATTCAGCCAATCTTTATCATTTCTTTAGTGTTTTGAAGATCATGTATTTTATCATTCTATCATTTTCTGCTAATCATCCCGTATGCTCTATAAATTGAGTTTATTTGTTCATGATAAATCAAGATTCTTCATAAATGACCATACTTCTTTGGTTTACATATGTTGGAGTTCTTGTGTTGTTTCAGAATTTAAATTTAGTCTATATACTTTATTTTTTTACAAAATTGAGTCTTCTTTTTTATCAGGAAAGTATGATTTTATTAAACACCAAATCATACAACCAACATCTACACGCCCCTCATTAAAAACCTCCCTACAACCTAATGGAGGAAAAGAGTACGTCGTGTAAACGTTAACCGATAGCAACGCCCAAACAAGAATCACAAAATGCCATATCCACCCCTCCTTAGCACACCCCACAACTTCCAACACCCCCATGCATTCCCATCTGCATCCTATCGCTCAGCAGCATCAACCCTCCAGCGCATCCCACCCTCCACACAACACCTTCAATGTCACAGTGTAAACCGGCAACACTGCTTCCCAACTCCCCCAAGCACGTCCCAACAAAATACTGCACAGCCATCCAAACCCACGCACCCACTCTCCTCATCCCCACCCTTCAGCAGCTCACTCTATGCCACTCCAATAACGTCACCCCTCCCTTCGCCAACGTATCCGCTAGACTATTAGCTTCACGAAGGACATGTCGAAAGCACGCCTTCGGTAACAACCTACACGCATCGTCAATCATACAGAACCATGACCAAAGTCTCCATGGCCTCATTTCCCGATTCTCCACCCATGACAACGCCACTATTGAATCGGACTCGATGATCACACCAAGGGCATCACAATTTACCTCTAAAAGGAACCCTAAAGCCGCCGCTATCGCACATACCTCCGCTTCGTTCGAATCCATCACCCCTAACGGTCCCGCGAATAAAGCTAAAATCTTGCCTTTCGTATCACGTAACACTCCCCCACATCCTGCTGGCCTCGGCTTGCCTCTCGCCACCCCGTCCACATTGAGTTTTACCGTGTCCGCGCACGGTGGAGCCCAAATCGACAGCAGCCTCAATCGCACGCCTGCTCCCATCGGTATGCACTGCCTCGAACATGACCACCACGCTGCCTCATCCACCATTTGTCCTTCCGTTGTGACTTTCACCCAATGTAATGCTCTCAACTTAATTAAAAACACCACCTCATGTGTTCCCAATTTCCGCTGTCGGAAAATAACATCGTTTCGAGCCAACCATACGGACCATAACAATGTCGCGCACCCCGTAATCCACCATCGTCGTACAAAACCCCGAAATACTCCATCATAACATTGTCCAATGAACTCCTGTATCGTCCTCGGACGGACCAATTCCACCCCCCACCATTAAAAAAACTATCCCATATATTCTTTATGCACTCACAATGCAACAAAATATGAGTCAGCTCATCCTCCCCCTCTTCACACCACACACAATTCACTACATTATTCCCCAAAGGAACTCCGCGATCTCGCAAGAAGCAAAGCGTCGGTAACCGATCAAGAAGCGCAAACCAAAGGAAACATTGTACCTTCGGTGGTACATCTACTTTCCAAACCAAAAATGCCTCCATTTCCCCCCATCAACACCCAAACCCGTCATTAAACTCATTAGTTCACTAGTCGAAAATTCACCCCTAGCATTTGGGCACCACACGAGTCTATTTGCGCATCCCTCTCTTAGCCACCAGCCCCGCACCATATCCCTCAACTCAACCAACATTTTTTGTTCGAACAACCTCAACTCACGCCCAAAAAAATTCGCCCACCCATCATGTACAAAGCTGCCTCCTCTCGAATATTCAACCACAGTGCTGTTTTTATTACTCGCCAAACGAAATAATCGTGGAAATATAAGTTTCAATGGTCGGCTCCTACACCACGTATCAAACCAAAATAGCACACTCCTCCCATCTCCCACCACCCAATAAAATCTATTAACATCCAAGTAACCGGCCACACTATCATGTTCCGACACCAACGCAATTTGTTTCCAAATTGTGGACATCCGATGTACATACTCGCAATTTGTTTACAAAATTGAGTCTTTAAACTAATTTTTTATTTAAATATCTCGATCTCTCCAAATCTGTGAAGGATGCGATGATTTAAGACGGTTCATTTTGGTCGAGTGGTACGGAGAACTACTATACACGGTGGTCGAAATATATTAGATGATGATGTTGAGAGATTTTGAGATTGAGGAAGATGTTCTTGTTTTATTTCTGCATGATTCTTTCAAATTTGCCTTTGTTGGAAAATCTTACAGCAGAGTCATTTTTTCCAGAGACATTCTTTCTCTTAAAGTATATTCGAAAAGATAGAGATAGAGGAGGGTATAACACATGTTCCGTGGTTGGAGTATATTAAATAACTATGAGAGGTTTTGTGGTCGAAGAAAATGCCATGGAGTGGTGATTTTACTTCAAATCTTGTGTTTGGTTGGTTGAAAAATATAGTTTGATTTTTTTTATTTTTTTTGATATAATAGCATAATGATGACCTTATTGCATACCAATAATTATTGAAATGGCACAAGGATTTATGGGTAGTAACATCATAAACTCAAGCATAATCTTGATGTTTTAAAGAAATTGACTTTCGAATCGTTATGGTTGAACGATATCGGTGAATATGATGATGACGACTTTGATATTTCTATCCTCACTCGGTCGGAGATTGACACCACCGGTGATCGGCTTTTGAGGATGAAGAAGATTGAAAAAAGAACCGATGATTTATTTTCTGTTTAAGGTACATATAACTCGAACTAAAAACTTTCGATTTGATTAACAAAAAAAGTAAATAAATCTCGACCCGAACTCGGTACTCCCAATTCGACTAATTTCAACTTGAAATTGATTTGTAAAAAGTTACTAATAAATCAAGTTTGTTCAATTTAAGCTGAATTTGATTTGAACACAAAAAAAAAATTTGATCTTGAAATAATTCTATAAAATAATCATAAATGAGCCGAATTTGAAGAGACTAAGATTCGAATTTATATAGATGTGTAATAATTTAACTGTAGGGATCAACCCTTAAACTCAAATGATTTCAAACATAAAGGAATTCGTGTTTAAAATGGACCTGAATTTGATTTAATTGTTTGAAACTTAAATTAACTCAGTCTAATATCAATACAATCCAATTTGATAACTTTAATTTAAAGTGTTTAACACATTTGAATTAATTCAAAATAAGATGGTACATAATATTTAATCATATTTTCTCAATTCATGTTGAATTACAACATATATATTAATTTTCGTCAAAGAAATATTTGAAAATTCTAAAATTATTGTTTTTTTGCCGCGTTATTATTTGTTCCTGGTTTACCTAAGTCCAGCATTAGAGCTAACTCAAAGTTGTTCGAGTTTGAAATCGACTATGATTGAACTGAATTCGAGCCATACCTGAGTAGCTTGTGAGCATAGCTGTCCATTTGATTTCTTCAAGTAGTTCTTCATGAATCCATTCTACAGGTGAGATCTCTTATTGAAGACATAAGGGATGTACGTATTCATAAAGTTGAGACAAGCTTGGAGAAATCCAGTGGGACATCTGCAGTGAAAGTACCCAAGTCAAGACGGAAAACTGAGTTGAGACTCGCCCAAGCTGAAAACTGAGTGTATAGTTCGTTCGTTCGTTCGTTCGTTCGTTCGCTCTCTCTCTCTCTCTCTCTCTTTATTGGCGGATAAATATTTAATATACGCGCTGGAAATTAAAAGTTTCCACAAGCGACTGAATTTTAGGATTTAGGAACTTAGTTTAGGGTGTACGGTTTATGGGTTTAGTTGTATGGCTTTTGAATTTAGGGATAATAGTTGAAATTTACAGTTTAGGCTTATAATTTAGGGTTTGTAGATTAAAACCTAAATCATTACCATATTACCCTACAAACTAAATCCTAACCTCTAAACTCTAAATTCTAACCATAAACCCTAAGTTTTAACCACTATCCCTAAATTCTAAATCCCCACACCTAAACTCTTACACCCTAAATTAAGCCTAAACCCTAAAATTAAGGCGCTTGTAGAAACTTTTAGTTTCCACCGCCAGTGTATAGGATAATAATCCCCTAAGAAAATAGTAAAATCTCAATTTAAGTAAATATGATTATATTTATTTTTAGCAAGATTATATTCATTTAAAACAAATAGAAAATCTACGAGGTTAGTTTAGGTTGTAAGCAGTTTGGTATTGTTTATGAAGGTCTCGAAATCGAGGCCTTCTGTGTGAGATTCCACCAAAGTCAGGTATGTTCGGATTAGCCAGTACAAAAGCTCTAGAGAACTGGGAGGACAACCAAAAACAAAAAACAAATAGAAAATGTTTAAATTAGACCGAACACTTGCACATGCCAATTAGGTTTGGTTTAATTTCAAATTCGAATCTTCTCGATTTAGATTTATTACTAATTCAAATTGATTTAAATTTAAAGTGTACGAGTTTGAAATTAAAATCTTTCATGTTTGAGTTAATTTCAAGTTCAAATCAATTCAAATGTACATTTTCGAATAAAAATAGCTGAATTGTCAAAGTCTGTATTCACTATTGACAACAATCTTATAACAATTCAAGAGGGACATTAATCATACGAGAGTCAAATGATGTGATTACATGATAAAATCTGTTTAATTTTCTTAGCTCTTTAATGACGCGCACACACCGTGCTCACATAGTGTTCAAACCTGGATCATCTGGATGAAACATATCATCTTTTATCATTCGGACCACTCAACGGGTTCATATAAGAGTCCAAAGTTAAAAACTAGAATATTAATTAAAATGAATCGAACGATCATACAACTTTTGATGAGTAGCTAGTTTGATCAATATTTTCATGCTAATTATGCTCAATTGGTTGCTTTGTGGTGCTGAATTGTGACTCATTACGTAATTTACTATGCAGGACCTCGCTGCTGCGAAATATTACGAAAAGGCCGAAATCTGCAATTTCTAGATTCATGGCCGGATTAATGGGCATGAATTGGGGGCATGAATGCACTGACTCGGTGACACATCAGTGGATGACGTCAGCAACACGGGAGGATGACGTCAGCAACAGTGATGATCAGATGATGACATGGCGGCAGAAGTGAAAGCTTATCAGGATATTTCGATAGCTTATCGAATTCGAGATGATAGCTTATCGGCCAAGATTTGGATAAAGACTTGGGATTTATCTCTTTTATTTAATTTAAATATTTTTTAGGAATTATCTCTTAGGTTTTATCTTTTGTAATTTGAATTTATTTATCTCTTATCACTTAGTTAATTCCTAGGGTTTTAGACTAGTATAAATACCCCTTGGGGTAAGACTCAAAGCATCACATCTCTCATCTCTTGTTCTTAGTTTTTATTTGTTCTTAGGAAATTTTACTTTAATAAAGTTTTATTTTTTCATAGCCAAAGGCTAAAGCAATGACTTGATTCCAACGTGAGGAATGAAAAGCACTTAAATAACTTCAGGTTTTTTCTCTCAGTTTTCTAAGCTTAATTTCAAAAATCAAAACGATTTCAAAACTAAAGATTGACTTCGGTCATGATGTTGTTTTTGGTTAAATATGTGGGAGGAAGGATCGGCTATTGAAGCACATTCGACTTCCTGGGAACACACTTAGTAAATTGATTACTAAGAGAAAATTGAGATCGGAACTATTGTTATTAAAACAACATCCGAGTCGGGTTTTTTCAGAACTTTAAAACTGTTTATTTTTAACAGCGATAGCCGCGGTTAATCTAACCAGAAAACTGGAATCTAAAAATTGATTTTAGATTATCGGTTTACCAGAGAGAAAAAAAACAAGTCTCAAGGATTGATCCTTGTAGGCAAGTAACCGACGTGAATCCTGAAGTAAAAACCTTTTTCCGATGATCTGAGGAAATTGAGTCAAAGCAAAAGCTCGAAGCTAGTCTTTATTATATTGAATTCACTTCTTTTTAATATTCTCTACAATTTTTATTTTTACTTAAATTCTACAAATCACCCCTTTTCTACTTAAACATCATTTAGCTCTCTTCTTGGCTCACCGATCAAGCGAACATAAATCAGGAAGTTTTCTTAGTTCCTGTGGGATCGACCCTTACTTCTCTTTTACTACATTTAATTTTCTTTATTTACTAATAGAGAATAAGGAATTATTTTGACGCGTAAACGACGCGTGTCAACTTTCAAAATGTTGTCAATTTAGTCACCCAAACAAAAACCCTTATAGTTGAGTCACCTAATTTCTATGGCATTATCAATTTAACCATCGTCATTAGAAAAACATTCATTTTAGCTCGAGTGTTAAACTACTAACGGCATTTGACTCGTCACACCACATCCAATAATACTATAACACATAACATTATCTAATTAGTCGCAAAATGAGATCTAATAAGACGATGACCCGCATCATTGTTCCACCTTTAGACATTTCATCGGAATACAAAAAAAAAGTTAGTAGGAAAAGATCAATCAACACAACTTGTGTATCCATGTTTTTTCCCCTAATAGGGCTTTAAATGAGACACGACAGATCGAGAGCTACTCGAGTCCGACACGGTCAAAGATCAATCAACACTTGACTCGATTGGGCTCGAATCAAGGTCGAATTCGACTCGAATTCCTAACGAGCCGAGTCGAGCCCAGATTTCTCAGGATCGTTAAAAATTACTCGCGCTCAAACTCGACTCAAAATCTTAACGAGTTGAGTCGAGCTCAGCACTACTCGAGCTCGACACAGCTCGTTTACACCCCTAATTCTGAATTTGACAATAGAACCTTTTCTTTTAATCAATATCCAGAATATTCAAATCAAAGTATAACTCAAGTGTGAATACATAAAATTGAACATGAAGACATGAGAATCGAGCTCATTTTTACTAGGTAAATAAACATAATCAAATGTGATCGAACAATTTGATCTTTATCTCAAACCAAGTTCAAAATTTAAGAGTAAAGCTCAATCAAAAAAGAGCCAAGCATCCGTGCTCCAATTTCAAATCAAGCTCTTGCTTCTTACAATTTTAGCTCTGCTCATCTTGGTTACACCCATAGGAAAACAAAGTTATTGGATTAAGCCGGGAAACATTTCAAGGATTCCATCATTTTATTAAATTGGTTATAGAATCATGAAACCAGAGTCGAACAGCCCATTCCCTATTGGAATATACAAATGAAATGCCCGAAACATTAGCACCAAATGAAGTTTCACAAACTAAAAAATATGCTTCAATTCAGAATCTGGTCAATTCCATACCAGAGATATTTGGAATCTGGCTATTCCA
Organism: Hibiscus trionum; assembly: GCA_030270665.1. Taxonomy (NCBI): domain Eukaryota; kingdom Viridiplantae; phylum Streptophyta; class Magnoliopsida; order Malvales; family Malvaceae; genus Hibiscus; species Hibiscus trionum. The sequence goes on along the minus strand of BSYR01000017.1, from coordinate 57,743,910 downwards.
AGAGTTTAGAAGCAAAGATATCTAGGGGGACACAAAGGTTTATTTTGATGAAAGATTAATAGAAACACAAAGATCATCGAGGAAATTCAGTTCATCTGAAGCATATTAGGAGAAATCTACATAGAAATGTGCCTAAATCGAAAAATTATTAGATGGACCCGGCTCACCACGTCATTCGTGGTCTCAACCAATAACGTTCATTCATCCGTAGTTTGTAACTTTAATCAAAATTTCAATTTATATTGCAAGTTTTTTATTTGAACTCTCATCTAATTCCAATTCAGCCAATCTTTATCATTTCTTTAGTATTTTGAAGACCATGTATTTTATCATTCTATCACTTTCTGTTAATCAGCATGTATGCTCTATAAATTAAGTTTATTTGTTCTTGATAAATCAAGATTCTTCATAAATTACCATATATGTCGGAGTTTTTGTGCTGTTTCAGAATTAAAAATTTAGTCTCTATACTTTATTTTTACAAAATTGAGTCTTTATACTATATTTTATTTAAATATCTTGATCTCTTTAAATTTGTGAATGATGCAGTGATTTAAGACGGTTCATTTTGATCAAGTAGGGTGGAGAACCATTGTACACAGTGGTCGAAATATATTAGATGGTGATGTTCAGAGATTTTGAGATTGAAGAAAATGTTCTTGTTTTGTTTTTGCATGGTCCTTTCAAGTTCTATGTTTCTCTATTTTATACTCTTTGTTGCATGTCTTCTCGTAATGACATGTATTGGTCGACTATAAAGAAGTGACAGTTACCATGACAATCTATCAATGGTCTTGTCCTACTTGGACCAAGATCATCATTTTGTACTAATGCCACTCACTTGAAATTTGTGCTGTTATAAGAGCCGTACGCGCAGGGATAAAGTCATGAATCAAGATCAGGGGACAAGATATATAACAAATCCCTACTTGGGAAGCCTTTGTTTGTGAATTTTACGGCAGAGTCATTTTCTCTAGAGACATATTCCTTCTCTTAAAGTATATTCGAACAGATAGAGACAGAGGAGGGTATAACCCATGTCCTGTGGTTGGAATATATCAGATAACTTTGAGAGGTTTTGTGGTTGAAGAAAATGTCATGGAGTGGGGATTTTACTTCAAATCTTTTGTTTGTTCGGTTGAAAAATATATTTTGATTATTTTGTTTTTGATTTTGATGTAATGGCTGGATGATGACCCTATTGTATACCAATGGTTATTGAAATGGGACAAGATTTTGTGGACAATAACAACATAAACTCGAGCATTATCTTGATGATTTGAAGAAATCGCTCCCTGAGTCGTTATGATTGATCGATCTCGATGAACTTAAGGACGACGACTTTGATATTCTTGACCTCGCTCAATCAAAGTATGACGCCACCAATGATCGGCTTTTGAGGATGAAGAAGATTGACAAAAGAACTTATGTTTTGTTTTCTGTTTAAGAACATATAATTATAACTCAAAACTTTCTATTCAATTAAACAAAATAGGTAAATAAAACTCGACCCGAACTCAATACTTCCAATTCAATTAACGAAAAAGGGTTAATAAATCTCAACCCAAACTCAATACTTCTAGTTCGATTAATATCAACTTGAAATTAATTTTATAAAAAGTTAATAAATCAAATTTGTTCAATTTGAGCCGAATTTGATTTGTACACAAAAAGTCTTGATCTTGAAATGTTTCTATGGAGTAATCATAAATGAGGTGAATTTGAAAAGACTAAGATTCGAATTGATATGAACATATAATGATTTAATTAAAAGGGTCTACCCTGAAACTCAAGTAATTTCGAACCTAAAGTAATTCATGTCTAAAATGGAACTGAATTTGAATTTAATTTGAAATATTTGAAATTTAAATTATCTCAATCCAATATCAATTCAACAAGTTTAATTTAGAGTGAGTATAAAATAATAATCCTTAAATTAATTCAAAATAAGATGGTATATAATATTTAATCATATGTGCTTTTTTTAATTCGTGTTGAATTACTGTATATATATATATAGTTTTTAAAATTTTCGTCAAAGAAATATTTGAATTTTTTTAAAATTATTTTTTTGCCGCATTATGATATGTGCATAATTTCCCGTCAAAAAAAGAAGAAAGAGTTATATAGGGTTTTGTTGAGATTTAGGGGGCTCGATTCCTTCAACCGTTCTTGCTCGCCAAGTGTGGAGAAGTTGAATAATTTGGGTGTAATTGTGGGAAGGAAAAGATATACAATTTACACAAGGATTTATAGTGGTTCAACCTTCTAACCAAGGTCTACATCCACTACCTTAGCTTCCCACTAAGGATTTCCAAACAAATTCACTAAGAATTTCGTCCCATTTTCTCGGATTAGGAGGAAACCGTTACAACGATCAAGCTTTCTACCCAAAGCTTAATCAAACACTCTCTTACAAGAGAAAGACTTAGCAAACTAGAAATCCCTCTAATAGGTATGTGTTTGCAATACTAAGCACTCACCCAAAACCTAAACACTTGAGCAAATTTAACAATGTTAAGCTCACAAGTATTGTCTAAGTAAGAAATATACAATTTAAGCTCTAGACAAATTTTGACATCATAATGTTGTAACAATTGAAGCATTAACCATTACAAGATGCTTGGAGGTCCCTTTTATACTCTTTGATGAGTTTGTAGCCGTTACTAGCCGTTGGGAATGAATTGGAGCCGTTGGAGCCTTTATTTCCCACCATAAATGTAGTTCTACAGCTTGGCGTATCGATACCCTTCAAACCGTATCGATACGGTCCCGATAAGGAATTAGCCGTTGGGCTTCTTCAGCTGATGCGTATCGATACGCTTACCTAGCTTATCGGTACGGTCCTGCAAATTAAAAATCGTTGGGAAAATGACCGTTGGGGTAGTTAGGCGTATCGGTACGCGATACACCTGTATCGGTACGCGACTAGCCGTTGGGCTATTTCAAAACACACCGTATCGATACGGCTAAGCGTATCGGTACGGGTTTTGGCTACTGGAAAGTTCATGTAGTTGAAACCCTAAGGCGTATCGGTACGGTCCGAGACCGTATCGGTACGGGCACTTGAAAAACTTGGTTTTGACTACTTTAAATGTACTTTAAATCATTCCAAAGCCTTGTAAAACCCTTAAACATATTTTCAAGTTGTTTTTGACTAAAAACATATTTTAAATTCTTTTCAATTTAGTCCAAAACATTTTCAAATATTATATCAAAACACTTAGTTCTACAATCTCCCCTTTTTTGATATAATAAAACCAACTTGAAAAATTGTTTGAGAATCTCTCCCCCTTTGTATTTAAAAAATTGAATAAGAGACTTAAAATTTAAATTTGATTAAGGCTCCCCCTTATTCTTTGAAAAACTGGAAAATCAATTTTTTCAAACCATTTCTCCCCCTTTTTGTTATATCAAAAAGAATTTAAAACGACATTGAGCTCAAAATAACTTAGGAGGTAAAAAGAAAATTTGACACACTTAAAAATTTGGTTTAAAAATTGGCTCCCCCTTACTCAAAGCATCATAAGAATGTTAGTTCAACATATATGATTATCTAGTTGACATAAATGAAAATAAATCAAATAAGAACAAAAACAACTAGATTTTACCACACTTGAACCCAAGGGAGGATGTGAAGCCTTCCTTCTTCAAGTGTTCTTCCTTTGTGTGCATGGAGCTCCCCCTCAATTTTTGACTTGTTGATCACTCTCCATCACACCTAGCAAAAGACAATCAAGTAATTTTTGGTATCCAAATTGCTTTGGATCCATAGACATTAGTAGCACAAAATTTAGTCCCCTTAGGAATCCATTTTTCAATTTCATCCTTTTTAGTTGAAGTGGTTAGTCCTTTTGGGACCCAAACACTTCTAAAACATTTACCATTCACAAATCTAGGGGCACTAGATTGTCTTACATAAAAATTTGATTTTCCAAAACTATTTTTCTTTTCAAGTTCATTGGAAATCAAATCTTTTTCTTTTTGAACTTTAAGAAGCAAATTTTGTAAATCAAAACATTTTTGTTCAAAATCTTTTAATTTTGCTTCAAGTTCAAGATTTGTTTTGGAAAGCAAATCATTTTCAATTTTTATTTTTGAAATCAACTTTTTGTTCTTGGAAAATGATGCCTTGAATTCCAAAAGCAAATCATCATAGACATCTTGCAACTCATCAAATGTATATGAATTTGAAATAGATGAGTTAGAAGTTACCTCCCCCTCATTGAAAGCCATCAAGCATAGGTGGGCTACTTCATCATCGGTGGAGTCTTCATCACTCCATGTGGCCACATATGCTTGTTTTGAAGATGATCCCCTCCTTTTAAATTTGTGGGAATCCTTCATCTTCTTCCTCGATTCATGTTTGGATTTATCCATTTCGCTCTTCATGAACCGGGTGAATTTGTTGAAGAGATAGGCCATCTCTTCATCTTCACTTTCCTCCTTACTTGAATCTTCATGATGGCATGCGGAGGATTTGAGAGCAACGACACTTGCATTGATGCCTAGCTCAATGATCTTCTTCTTCCTCATCTCTCTAATCGCTTCCTTCTTCTTCTCCTCTTCTTTGTTTTTCTTCATTGTTTGGTGAGTGAGAAGTGACCCCATCAGTTCATCAAGCTTCAAGGTTTTGAGATTCTTGGCTTCGATGATGGCGGTCCTCTTTGAGTCCCATGACTCGGGAAGGGAGTAAATGAGCTTTCGAACAAGCTTCTCTTCCGGGATGGCTTCTCCACAACCTTTAAGTCCATTTGTGATAGTGGATAACCTATCAAACATCTTCTCGATGTTCTCTTCCGGATCCATCTTGAAGTTCTCATACTCTAAGGTGAGGAGCCCGATCTTGGTCTCCTTTACTTCATTTGTCCCTTCGTATGTGACTTCAAGCTTGTCCCATACCTCCTTGGCGCTCTCACAAGAAGACATCTTCTCATAGATTGTAACCCCCTTAACCCGGCCTAGACGGTTGACCCAAATTAAGAAAGTCACACGGGGAAAACCAAAGTCAACCCGAAAGTCAACCTTGATTAACGACCCTTTTTTTCTTTTTAATCTTGTCTAGATGCACATTAACCCTAGTTATGATCATTCAAACAACATACTCAAAGATCATAGACATCAGAGATCAAACAGGGACCCAAATGAACAAATTACAACTTTAGGGACCAAATTGTAAATTCTGATAATTATAAGGACTTCATCCAAATTAAAGTTACCAACTTGAAATTAATCATGTTTCATGCATCTCGGCCAAATTTCAGCTCAAACGGATATCCCAAACTCACACAATTGCACATACAAGATTCAGGACCAAAATGCAAACATTTTGAAACATATAACTACCAATGTCAGCCCCCAACGGTCATCCGTTCCGAAACAGGAGACAGCCCGTTTCGAAACGCGGGGCCGTTCCGCAACGCGTATCGAAACGAGGGCAGACAGTAGCCTTTCCGTTTCGGAACGGTGTCACCCGTTTCGGACGCCTGGGCTGCTTCGAGGCACCCGTTCCGAAACGGCAGGCACTGTTCCGATACGGCCTGCACAAAATGCAGAAAAATGCTTGCCTAAACATGCAATTGACCAACCAATCATGCTTCAAACGCAACCAAACTTTACCAGCAACTCAAATAACATACAAGAGATATATTTGCAACAACAATTCATCATTATAACAACATATGTGGAAAACCCCAAATCTAAAAGCATGCTTCCTACACAAGCAACCATTCATGCATAAAAACCTCCAAACCAACACATAATGGCCAATTACAAAAACCAACATTAACAACAACATAAATCCAACTTAGGGAGTTCTAAACATCTCCCAAAACAACAACATTGGTCCCCCATTGCCAAATGCCAAAAGCTAAAAGTGTTTAAGAAAACCTTCCCATACATGAGCTTAACTTCCACTTGATTGCTTGCCCTCCTTGCTGCCCTCAATGCACTTTAATGCTCTGCATTATTGGTTTAAGAAAAGAGAGAGAGCGTAAGCAAAAGCTTAGTGAGGAAAGCTCCTTAAAACCACACAATAATGCATTTATAAAACTCATTTATAAATCATACTTCAAAATACATTTAGTCATGCTCACAAGCAATCTTAAAAACAAGCATCTCATGCTTCACATCAAAACATGTCATATTGGCCACAAGTGATAATTACCATCTTTAAAACAAGATCAACATAAGACTCACACATGGACTTTTAAACACCATTGTGATCTTATCCCCAAGGACTTTTAAACACCTTGGCCCATGGACTTTTAAACACCATGGAAAGGACCACACAAGGACTTTTAAACACCTTTGTGTCCTTAACAAGTTTCACCTCAAGGACTTTTAAACACCTTGACCCCAAGGACTTTTAAACACCTTGGCCATGGACTTTTAAACACCATGATATAAATCACCTCAAGGACTTTTAAACACCTTGACCCCAAGGACTTTTAAACACCTTGGCCATGGACTTTTAAACACTATGATATAAATCACCTCAAGGACTTTTAAACACCTTGACCCCAAGGACTTTTAAACACCTTGGCCATGGACTTTTAAACACCATGATATAAATCACCCCAAGGACTTTTAAACACCTTGGCCCCAAGGACTTTTAAACACCTTGGCCATGGACTTTTAAACACCATGAATATAATCACCCCAAGGACTTTTAAACACCTTGGCCCCAAGGACTTTTAAACACCTTGGAAAGGACCACACAAGGACTTTTAAACACCTTTGTGTCCGTAACAAGAACCATTCAAGGACTTTTAACCACCTTGATGTCCTTAAGTAAACAAGGCTCACTCAAGGACTTTTAACCACCTTAGTGACCTTAACCTTTTCAAAAACATCACTTGCCAATATACATCATATATCATCAATAATCCACTGTTTTAAAGCATTTAACCAAGCCATAAACATCATGCATCTTTAAGCATCAAACAACATTTATACAATGTTCAAAAACAAGGAACTCTAACCTTGAGCTTCCTTAAACACATGGCTTATAATCTCAGCAAACACACATGCTAGATATGCTTTAAAAACAGAATTTAAACATGCAACAAACACATTGCACCCAACCATCACATGGTTCCTCAACAAGAGAGTTTTTCCGAAAACTTACTCTTGAGCTTAGCAAAGTTGTTTAGACTTAGACTAAGCTCCCAAACCTCCAAAACATTGGTTTCAAAGCCGAAAACCAAAATCCACTCACCGATTCCGTTTCGCCTCTTGCCGAAACACCAAATCAAGCTTCCGGATCACCACCACTTGGATCCAAAGATGACTCCCCTGTTTTAACACATTAAAACAGTAGATTAATGCATCATCATGCATTAATAACTTCAAAGAAAGCACCTAAACTCGCTGCTCTCATCCACACTCCATTTTCGGCCACCAAACACAACCGAAAATGCATCCAAACAACTTCACAACAAAGCCCAGCCATAAACCATCAAAACAAAGCATCCTTAAACATCATTATACATCTAAAAGGACCTAACAACATCCTTATACCTCCAGCAACAACAGATCCACAAGATCACTCCAAAAACAACCAAGAATCACAAGCTAAACTTAGGAAATTCAACCTATCCGGGATTGCATTAATTAAAACTCAATTCCATAACAAATTAACATTCATTTATCATCAATTATACACCTCAAATCACTGCTTTAACAGATCCAACGAAAATTCATCAAAAATCATCAAATCTTGCATTTAAAGCCAAGATCCATTACACAACCTTAAAAACCTTTTATAAAACATCAAATAAGGATTGAGAACTTGGGAATTTCATTAAAGAACTTGAAGTTCAGAGGAGAAGGACGTTCTTACCTCCAAACTTGAGTTTCTCCTCTTTTAGAACCAAAAAGCTTGAAGAAACAACTAGCAAAATGAGAGGTTTTGTTGATGTGATGATTAGGAATCAAAAGAGGATTGAAAAGAGAGATTTGAGTGACAAAATCAGAAAGAAATCTCTGGAGAGAAAGTGTTTGGGTTGAGAGAAAATGAGAGAAAAGGAAAATTGGAAAATATGGGAAGTTAGTTACAAAATAGCCAAAATGATTTCCCTCCACTTTTCTTTAGCTTTAAAATCAGAATTAAACATTAAAATATCTTAGAAAAATCTGGAGAAACTCCCTTTGGGTAAATAGCTCCTTAAAGATTCAAAGTTTCAATCCTTTCTAAAACAGTCACGCAACTTTCAAAAATTACGTTTTGGTCACTAGCCAAAATGTCACCCTTCCAAACCTCATTTTGTAAAATTGATTTCACAGTTCACTTATATATATTAAAAGATGATTTTAGAACATTTTTCCATATTTTTAATGCAACCCGAACTAGGCTTTCCTAAATTCACTCTTATATATTCGAACCGCACTTTGACCAAATCGGTCAACGCCCAAAACTTCCAAGCCCAAAACCGGGGAGTTACATAGATGGTTGGGCCAAAAGCACAAAATAGGATGTGCAAGGCTTTGCAATTTAGCTCCATCTTCTTGCGATCTTCGGCACTCCATTCCGCTTTGCTTCGTTGAGGCACGAACGAACCATCTTCAACTATGTCCCATAGCTTGTAGTCTTTTGACTTCATGAAGAATTTCATCTTTGTCTTCCAATGGGCATAGTAATTTCCGTCGAAGAAGGGCGGTTTATCGATGGATTGCACCATTTGAGCCGGTTGGTGATATGATGATCGAGCTTGCCGGATCTTCTAAATAGGATGTGAATCCCTTTCGATTGAGCCAATCTCTGATACCAATTGTTGAGATTTAGGGGGCTCGATTCCTTCAACCGTTCTTGCTCGCCAAGTGTGGAGAAGTTGAATAATTTGGGTGTAATTGTGGGAAGGAAAAGATAGACAATTTACACAAGGATTTATAGTGGTTCAACCTTCTAACCAAGGTCTACATCCACTACCTTAGCTTCCCACTAAGGATTTCCAAACAAATTCACTAAGAATTTCGTCCCCTTTTCTCGGATTAGGAGGAAACCGTTACAACGATCAAGCTTTCTACCCAAAGCTTAATCAAACACTCTCTTACAAGAGAAAGACTTAGCAAACTAGAAATCCCTATAATAGGTATGTGTTTGCAATACTAAGCACTTACCCAAAACCTAAACACTTGAGCAAATTTAACAATGTTAAGCTCACAAGTGTTGTCTAAGCAAGAAATATACAATTTAAGCTCTAGACAAATTTTGACATCATAATGTTGTAACAATTGAAGCATTAACCATTACAAGATGCTTGGAGGTCCCTTTTATACTCCTTGATGAGTTTGTAGCCGTTACTAGCCGTTGGGATTGAATTTGAGCCGTTGGAGCCTTTATTTCCCACCATAAATGCAGTTCTGCAGCTTGGCGTATCGATACCCTTCAAACCGTATCGATACGGTCCCGATAAGGAATTAGCCGTTGGGCTTCTTCAGCTGATGCGTATCGATACGCTTACCTAGCGTATCGGTACGGTCCTGCAAATTAAAGACCGTTGAGAAAATGACCGTTGGGGTAGTTAGGCGTATCGGTACGCGATACACCCGTATCGGTACGCGACTAGCCGTTAGGCTATTTCAAAACACACCGTATCGATACGGCTAAGCGTATCGGTACAGGTTTTGGCTACTAGAAAGTTCATGTAGTTGAAACCCTAAGGCGTATCGGTACGGTCCGAGACCGTATCGGTACGGGCACTTGAAAAGCTTGGTTTTGACTGCTTTAAATGTACTTTAAATCATTCCAAAGCCTTGTAAAACCCTTAAACATATTTTCAAGTTGTTTTTGACTAAAAACATATTTTAAATTCTTTTCAATTTAGTCCAAACCATTTTTCAAATATTATATCAAAACACTTAGTTCTACAGGTTTCCGTCTACAGTAATTCCCATACTCAGTTTCTCTACTCGGGCGAGTCACAACTCAGTGTTTCATGAATCAAGATCAGGGAACAAGATATATAGCAAATCCCTATTTAGAAAGCCTTTGTTGGTGAATTTTATGGTGTAGTCATTTTCTCTGGAGACATATTCTATTCTCTTAAAGTATATTCGAATAGATAGAGACGGAGGGTATAACACATGTCCTATGGTTGGAATATACAAGATAACTTTGAAAGGTTTTATGGTTGAAAAAGATGTCATGGAGTGGTGATTTTACTTCAAATCCTTTGTTTGGTCGGTTGAAAAATATAGTTTGATTATTTTATTTTTGATTTGGATGTAATGGCAGGATGACGACCCTATTGCATACCAATGGTTATTGAAATGGGACATGATTTTGTGGGCAGTAACAACATAAACTCGAGCATAATCTTGATGTTTTGAAGAAATCACCCCCGAGTCGTTATGGTTGATCGATCTCGATGAACTTAAGGGCGACGATTTTGATATTCTTGACCTCACTCTGTCGGAGATTGACGCCACCAGTGATCGGATTTTGAGGACGAAGAAGATTGACAAAATAACTTATGTTTTGTTTTCTATTTAAGAACATATAATTCTAACTCAAAACTTTCTTTTCAGTTAAAAAAAGTTAAATAAAACTCGACCCGAACTCAATACTTCCAATTCAATTAGCGAAAAAGGGTTTATAAATCTCGACCCGAACTCAATATTTCTAGTCCGATTAATATCAACTTGAAATTGATTTTATAAAAAAGTTAATAAATAAAATTTGTTCAGTTTGAGCCGAATTTGATTTGAACACGGAAAATCTTGATCTTGGAATGTTTCTATGAAGTAATCATAAATGAAGTGAATTTGAAAAGACTAAGATTCGAATTGATATGAACATATAATGATTTAATTAAAAAGGGTCTACCATGAACTCAAATAATTTCAAACCTAAAGCAATTCATGTCCGAAATGGACCTGAATTTGAATTGAAATGTTTGGAATTTAAATTAATTCAATCCAATATCAATTCGACAAATTTAATTTAGAGTGTTTCAATTCATTTAAATTAGTTCAAAAATAAGATGGTACTTAATATTTAATCATATGTGTTTTTATATATATATTTAACATTTTCATCAAAGAAATATTTGAAATTTTCTAAAATTATTGTTTTTTTTGCCCCGTTATGATAATTGATATGTGCATAATTTCCCGCCAAAAAAAGAAGAAAGGGTTTCCGTCTACAGCAATTCACATACTCAGTATCTCTACTCGGGCGAGTCGCAACTCAGTGTTTCATCTTCTTTCGGTTTCTCTTAATCTCCGAATCCCAAATTATTGCCCAGATCATCCAATTTCCGAATTTGAAAAACCCTAGATTCGCAGATATGGCTGGCCAATCCGATCCTCATATCTCCCTCTTCTCAGCCGAAGAGGTTGCATTTCATTTCCCGTTGTTTCTCTGTACCCGTTATATGATATTATTTAATCTCTTGTTTTGTTTGGTTTAATTAGGTGGAGTTTATGGCTGAAGACGAATTGATAGAGATGGTGCCAAATTTGCGAATGGATCCTCTCAATTTCATCTGCGTAATCTTCAATTCCGTTTCACCTGTCTTTCTTTTTTAAAAAAAATGGTAATTTGGTTTATTTGTTTTTGTTTTTGGTTTGGATGAAATGGCAGGGTGATTTTGGTCCATTTTTGCCGCAAATAGCAACTCCGGTGCCGTTTTGGCTCGCAGTGGCTTTAAAGAAGAGAGGAAAATGCGCAATTCGGCCTCCTCAGTGGATGTCAGTTGGCGAGTCACCTTCTTCCTCATCTATATGTTCAAATAGCAAAAGGGTTTTGGATTTTATTTAAGGCCTGCTTTGTTTTTCTCTAGTGACAAAATTTGACAACCATTTAAGTTAAATGATGGAATGTTTGAAATGTTTCCCCGGCTTATCTAGTAACTTGGTTTTGCCTATCAGTGATTTAGATGAGCTGAGCTCAAGTTGTAAGATGTTTGAGCTTGACTTGAAATTGAAGCATCAAAGCTTAGATCAGCTCGAGTTTGTGGAGTTTCACTTTTAAAGTTTAAGCATGATTTGATATAAAGATCAAACTGTTTAATCTCGTTTGATTAGTTTCATTTATGTAGTAAAAGTTTAGCTTGATTGTCATGTTTGACATCAAGTTTGATTATTTGAGTTTTAGTTCTAGTTTGATTTGAAATTTTTGGATTGATAAAAAAAATTAAAAAAAGGGTTCTAGTAGGTTCCTGGTTTACTCAAGTCCAGCATTAGAGTTGTCAAGTTCAGAACACTCAAAAGCACAAGTTGTTCGAGTTTGAATTGACTCTGATTGAGCTGAATTCGAGCCATGCCTGAGTAGCTTGTGAGCATTTGTTTAGTTTATGTCCCTAGTTGCCTTTTTTGTGTTACCAATGAGAGAAAACATTTTCAAGCAATTTTACTATAATTTTACATCAGGAGAGCGCACATGTTTTTATCTAGAAATGTCAATTCGTCATGATGTTTGTATTGAACTTCATTGCCTGGGGAGCATGTATTGTTTGATTGGGGATCTAGAAGCTGAGTTACGAATATGTTAGGTTACTGATAGGGGGTTATTTTGTAACGGTTCTGTCATATGAACAAGTTATAAATTTTCTTCTGAATTTTTGTTGTGGACTAGAAAATTGGATCCCGGATGCTTGGCTCTAGTTTGACTGAGAAAACTCGATAGCTCTAGCTTGTGAGCACATGTGTTTAGTTTAAATTACTAATTCTGCCTTCTGTGTTGTTGCCAATGGGAATCAACATTTTTGAGCAATTTAAGTAACTTTTTACATCAGCAAGGAGAGGAAACATGTTTTTATCTGGAAATGTCCATTAAACTTCATTGTTTGGGGAACATGTATGGTTTGAGTACGGATTTAGAAGTTGAGAATAACCTATACTACTGGTCGGGGGATATTATGTTTATGGTTCTATGTATATGTTCTAACGTTTCTTCCGATTTGCTGTTGTGGACTAGAAATTTTCACTCGGGTTTTGGGAGGAGAATGAGAATCTCAAGGGACATTTTCAGGTGCAGCCATGTCTTTGATCAGTAAGCCTTGCTTGACATTTTTCTTACCATTCTACCTAATAAATATTGATTTCTTACAAGGTTTCTTGCATGACAAAGTATTTATGAAACAACCCTTTGGCTCTGTAGATATTCTCAGTTTCCAAGTTTTGTTAAAACTGAAAAGCGTCATTTAAACCCTTACTAATGTAATATTTAGTTTTTAAGCAAATACGGGGATAGCTCAGTTGGGAGAGCGTCAGACTGAAGATCTGAAGGTCATGTGTTCGATCCACGTTCACCGCATGTATCTTTTGATTCCATTTTCATCTTTTTAAAGATATTTTTTGATCATTTTGCTGTGATTTTGATGTAATGGCAGGATGATGACCCTATTGACTCCAATGAGCCTGCCTGGTAAATTTATCTTTACACTTCCTATTGCATTCTCCACTTAAATTAGGTGTTTTGGGGTTGCGAGTAGTTTATTATAGTGACATCATTATTCTGTTTTCTGTGGCAGATCTTTGAGGGTAGTTTACTGCAAGTGATTTCATTGGCAAGTAACTTATTCTGTTTTCTGTGGCTGATCTTCAAAGGTCGATTCCTTCTATGGTTGGTGGCCCGAAGGCTGGTCAAAGGAAGACTCTTTTCTGTGCTTTTAAGAAGAATTTTGTGGAGGTGGGAAAGCTTTATTGGAATGTCACATGATTTTGCTGCCAGTAACATGGTTAGTGTTAATCTTGGTTATGAAAGTTGAATTAGTTTAGGCTATTGTATCAATATCATTATTACTACTCTTTTCTCCACTTATGCAAAACCTGCTCCTTTACATTTCACAGGGCGGCAGAGATTTTGGAAAACCTTGGCACTTTTATACCAATCTTTCTCCCATTACTCGATATCTGTTGAATTATATGTATTCACACTTGAGTTATACTTTGATTTGAATTTTGAATTTTCTGGATATTGATTAAAAGAAAAGGTTCTATTAGGCTCCGGAGTTTATCGAGTGAAACATTAGTGTTGTCGAATTTAGAACACTAGATATCTCGAGCTTGTGAGAACACGTGTTTAGTTTATCAAGCTGTTTTACTAAAGTTTTAATATCAGCAAGAAGAGGAAACATGCTTTTATCTACAAGTGTCCATTAAACTTCATTGTTTGGAGAACATGTATGTTTTGAACATGCTTTAGAAGTTGAGAATATGCTATATTACTGGTCTGGGATATTATGTTTGCAGTTCTATGTATATATGTTCTAAGGTTTATTCCATTTTTTTGTTGTGGACTAGAAATTTTCACTCGAGTTTTGGGAGGAGAATGAGAATCTCAAGGGACATTTCAGCTGCTGCCATGTCTTTTATCAGTAAGCCTTGCTTGACATTTTTCTAACCATTCTACCTATAATAAATACTGATTTCTTACAACGTTTCTTACATGACAAAGTATTTATGAAACAACCCTTTGGCTCTGTAGATATTCTCAGTTTCCAAGTTTTCTTAAAACTGAAAAGCATCATTTAAACCTTACTAATTTAATATTTAGTTTTCTAAGCAAATGCGGGGATAGCTCAGTTGGGAGAGTGTCAGACTGAAGATCTGAAAGTCACGTGTTCGATCCACGTTCACCGCATATATTTATCTTTTGATTCCATTTTCATCTTTTTAAACGACAGTTCAATCATTTTGATGTAATGGCAGGATTATGACCCTATTGTTTCCACTGAGCCTGCCTGGTAAATTTATCTTTACACTTCCTATTACATTCCATAACTGTGCATTCCAATAGAAATTTTCGCCGATTGAGTCTTATCTCTGTTGTAAATTCTACCGCTGAAATGATGGGTTCGTGTGTGTTTATGCCGCAATATTCTCCACTTAAATTAGGTGTTTGGGGCGGGTTACGAGTAGTTTATTGTAGTGACTTCGTTATTCTGTTTTCTGTGGCAGATCTTTGAGGGTAGTTTATTGCAAGTGATTTCATTGATCAGTAACTTATTCTGTTTTCTGTGGCTGATCTTCAAAGCTCGATTCCTTCTATGGTTGGTGTCCCTATTGACTCCACTCGATAGCTCGAGCTTGTGAGCACCTGTGTGTAGTTTAAATTACTAATTCTGCCTTCTATGTTGTTACCAATGAGAGTTAACATTTTCAAGCAATTTTACTAAAGTTTTACATCAGAAGAGGAAACAATGTTTTTATCTACAAGTGTCCATTAAACTTCATTGTTTGGGGAACATTTATGGTTTGAGTTGGGCTTTAGAAGTTGAGAATATGCTATATTGCTGGCCTGGGATATCATGTTTACGGTCCTATGTATATGTTCTAACGTTTCTTCCAATTTTTTGTTGTGGACTAGAAAATTTGACTCGAGTTTAGGTAGGAGAATGAGAATCCCAAGGCCCAAGGGACATTTCAGGTTCTGCCATTTCTTTGATTAGTAAGTCTTGCTTGAAATTTTCTTACCATTCTACCTAATAAATAATGATGTCTTACATGACAATGTATTTATGAAACAACCCTTTGGCTATTTGGATTCTGAGTTTCCAAGTTTTGTTAAAACGGAAAAGGAGAATTTAAGTTTAACATTTAACTTTGAAATCAAATGTGGGGATAGCTTAGTTGGGAGAGCGTCATACTGAAGATTTGAAGGTCACGTGTTAGATCCACATTCACCGCATAAATTCTTTTAATATTTCCCATAAAATCCAAGTGTACTTTAATTATTATTGAGTCATGTTGTTTCAGAATTTAAAGTTGAGGGTTTATACTATTTCTTATTTAAATATCTTGGTCTCTCCCCGAACTTAATGTTAATTGTTGACATGATAGTTAAATGAAAAGAAAATAACTCTTTTGATGACATGATAGGTTTACAGTTATGGACTAAACTGAGTTCTTATGTTAATTTACAATGTATTTATGAAACAACCCTTTGGCTATGTGGATTCTGAGTTTTCAAGTTATGTTAAAACGGAAAAGGAGAATTTCAATTTAACATTTAACTTTCCAATCAACAGCGGGGATAGCTTAATTTGGAGAGCATCAGACTGAAGATCTAAAGGTCATGTGTACTCTAATTCTTTATCGAGTCATACTCGAGCTATATACAAGTGGAGAATTTTGGGATTTAGTTCTTGCTTCAAGTAGTTTGTAAGCTTTATCAAAATTTCAATTTATATTGCGAATTATTTATTTGAACTCTCATTTAATTCCAATTCAGCCAATCTTTATCATTTCTTTAGTGTTTTGAAGATCATGTATTTTATCATTCTATCATTTTCTGCTAATCATCCCGTATGCTCTATAAATTGAGTTTATTTGTTCATGATAAATCAAGATTCTTCATAAATGACCATACTTCTTTGGTTTACATATGTTGGAGTTCTTGTGTTGTTTCAGAATTTAAATTTAGTCTATATACTTTATTTTTTTACAAAATTGAGTCTTCTTTTTTATCAGGAAAGTATGATTTTATTAAACACCAAATCATACAACCAACATCTACACGCCCCTCATTAAAAACCTCCCTACAACCTAATGGAGGAAAAGAGTACGTCGTGTAAACGTTAACCGATAGCAACGCCCAAACAAGAATCACAAAATGCCATATCCACCCCTCCTTAGCACACCCCACAACTTCCAACACCCCCATGCATTCCCATCTGCATCCTATCGCTCAGCAGCATCAACCCTCCAGCGCATCCCACCCTCCACACAACACCTTCAATGTCACAGTGTAAACCGGCAACACTGCTTCCCAACTCCCCCAAGCACGTCCCAACAAAATACTGCACAGCCATCCAAACCCACGCACCCACTCTCCTCATCCCCACCCTTCAGCAGCTCACTCTATGCCACTCCAATAACGTCACCCCTCCCTTCGCCAACGTATCCGCTAGACTATTAGCTTCACGAAGGACATGTCGAAAGCACGCCTTCGGTAACAACCTACACGCATCGTCAATCATACAGAACCATGACCAAAGTCTCCATGGCCTCATTTCCCGATTCTCCACCCATGACAACGCCACTATTGAATCGGACTCGATGATCACACCAAGGGCATCACAATTTACCTCTAAAAGGAACCCTAAAGCCGCCGCTATCGCACATACCTCCGCTTCGTTCGAATCCATCACCCCTAACGGTCCCGCGAATAAAGCTAAAATCTTGCCTTTCGTATCACGTAACACTCCCCCACATCCTGCTGGCCTCGGCTTGCCTCTCGCCGCCCCGTCCACATTGAATTTTACCGTGTCCGCGCACGGTGGAGCCCAAATCGACAGCAGCCTCAATCGCACGCCTGCTCCCATCGGTATGCACTGCCTCGAACATGACCACCACGCTGCCTCATCCACCATTTGTCCTTCCGTTGTGACTTTCACCCAATGTAATGCTCTCAACTTAATTAAAAACACCACCTCATGTGTTCCCAATTTCCGCTGTCGGAAAATAACATCGTTTCGAGCCAACCATACAGACCATAACAATGTCGCGCACCCCGTAATCCACCATCGTCGTACAAAACCCCGAAATACTCCATCATAACATTGTCCAATGAACTCCTGTATCGTCCTCGGACGGACCAATTCCACCCCCCACCATTAAAAAAACTATCCCATATATTCTTTATGCACTCACAATGCAACAAAATATGAGTCAGCTCATCCTCCCCCTCTTCACACCACACACAATTCACTACATTATTCCCCAAAGGAACTCCGCGATCTCGCAAGAAGCAAAGCGTCGGTAACCGATCAAGAAGCGCAAACCAAAGGAAACATTGTACCTTCGGTGGTACATCTACTTTCCAAACCAAAAATGCCTCCATTTCCCCCCATCAACACCCAAACCCGTCATTAAACTCATTAGTTCACTAGTCGAAAATTCACCCCTAGCATTTGGGCACCACACGAGTCTATTTGCGCATCCCTCTCTTAGCCACCAGCCCCGCACCATATCCCTCAACTCAACCAACATTTTTTGTTCGAACAACCTCAACTCACGCCCAAAAAAATTCGCCCACCCATCATGTACAAAGCTGCCCCCTCTCGAATATTCAACCACAGTGCTGTTTTTATTACTCGCCAAACGAAATAATCGTGGAAATATAAGTTTCAATGGTCGGCTCCTACACCACGTATCAAACCAAAATAGCACACTCCTCCCATCTCCCACCACCCAATAAAATCTATTAACATCCAAGTAACCGGCCACACTATCATGTTCCGACACCAACGCAATTTGTTTCCAAATTGTGGACATCCGATGTACATACTCGCAATTTGTTTACAAAATTGAGTCTTTAAACTAATTTTTTATTTAAATATCTCGATCTCTCCAAATCTGTGAAGGATGCGATGATTTAAGACGGTTCATTTTGGTCGAGTGGTACGGAGAACTACTATACACGGTGGTCGAAATATATTAGATGATGATGTTGAGAGATTTTGAGATTGAGGAAGATGTTCTTGTTTTATTTCTGCATGATTCTTTCAAATTTGCCTTTGTTGGAAAATCTTACAGCAGAGTCATTTTTTCCAGAGACATTCTTTCTCTTAAAGTATATTCGAAAAGATAGAGATAGAGGAGGGTATAACACATGTTCCGTGGTTGGAGTATATTAAATAACTATGAGAGGTTTTGTGGTCGAAGAAAATGCCATGGAGTGGTGATTTTACTTCAAATCTTGTGTTTGGTTGGTTGAAAAATATAGTTTGATTTTTTTTATTTTTTTTGATATAATAGCATAATGATGACCTTATTGCATACCAATAATTATTGAAATGGCACAAGGATTTATGGGTAGTAACATCATAAACTCAAGCATAATCTTGATGTTTTAAAGAAATTGACTTTCGAATCGTTATGGTTGAACGATATCGGTGAATATGATGATGACGACTTTGATATTTCTATCCTCACTCGGTCGGAGATTGACACCACCGGTGATCGGCTTTTGAGGATGAAGAAGATTGAAAAAAGAACCGATGATTTATTTTCTGTTTAAGGTACATATAACTCGAACTAAAAACTTTCGATTTGATTAACAAAAAAAGTAAATAAATCTCGACCCGAACTCGGTACTCCCAATTCGACTAATTTCAACTTGAAATTGATTTGTAAAAAGTTACTAATAAATCAAGTTTGTTCAATTTAAGCTGAATTTGATTTGAACACAAAAAAAAAATTTGATCTTGAAATAATTCTATAAAATAATCATAAATGAGCCGAATTTGAAGAGACTAAGATTCGAATTTATATAGATGTGTAATAATTTAACTGTAGGGATCAACCCTTAAACTCAAATGATTTCAAACATAAAGGAATTCGTGTTTAAAATGGACCTGAATTTGATTTAATTGTTTGAAACTTAAATTAACTCAGTCTAATATCAATACAATCCAATTTGATAACTTTAATTTAAAGTGTTTAACACATTTGAATTAATTCAAAATAAGATGGTACATAATATTTAATCATATTTTCTCAATTCATGTTGAATTACAACATATATATTAATTTTCGTCAAAGAAATATTTGAAAATTCTAAAATTATTGTTTTTTTGCCGCGTTATTATTTGTTCCTGGTTTACCTAAGTCCAGCATTAGAGCTAACTCAAAGTTGTTCGAGTTTGAAATCGACTATGATTGAACTGAATTCGAGCCATACCTGAGTAGCTTGTGAGCATAGCTGTCCATTTGATTTCTTCAAGTAGTTCTTCATGAATCCATTCTACAGGTGAGATCTCTTATTGAAGACATAAGGGATGTACGTATTCATAAAGTTGAGACAAGCTTGGAGAAATCCAGTGGGACATCTGCAGTGAAAGTACCCAAGTCAAGACGGAAAACTGAGTTGAGACTCGCCCAAGCTGAAAACTGAGTGTATAGTTCGTTCGTTCGTTCGTTCGTTCGTTCGTTCGCTCTCTCTCTCTCTCTCTCTTTGTTGGCGGATAAATATTTAATATACGCGCTGGAAATTAAAAGTTTCCACAAGCGACTGAATTTTAGGATTTAGGAACTTAGTTTAGGGTGTACGGTTTATGGGTTTAGTTGTATGGCTTTTGAATTTAGGGATAATAGTTGAAATTTACAGTTTAGGCTTATAATTTAGGGTTTGTAGATTAAAACCTAAATCATTACCATATTACCCTACAAACTAAATCCTAACCTCTAAACTCTAAATTCTAACCATAAACCCTAAGTTTTAACCACTATCCCTAAATTCTAAATCCCCACACCTAAACTCTTACACCCTAAATTAAGCCTAAACCCTAAAATTAAGGCGCTTGTAGAAACTTTTAGTTTCCACCGCCAGTGTATAGGATAATAATCCCCTAAGAAAATAGTAAAATCTCAATTTAAGTAAATATGATTATATTTATTTTTAGCAAGATTATATTCATTTAAAACAAATAGAAAATCTACGAGGTTAGTTTAGGTTGTAAGCAGTTTGGTATTGTTTATGAAGGTCTCGAAATCGAGGCCTTCTGTGTGAGATTCCACCAAAGTCAGGTATGTTCGGATTAGCCAGTACAAAAGCTCTAGAGAACTGGGAGGACAACCAAAAACAAAAAACAAATAGAAAATGTTTAAATTAGACCGAACACTTGCACATGCCAATTAGGTTTGGTTTAATTTCAAATTCGAATCTTCTCGATTTAGATTTATTACTAATTCAAATTGATTTAAATTTAAAGTGTACGAGTTTGAAATTAAAATCTTTCATGTTTGAGTTAATTTCAAGTTCAAATCAATTCAAATGTACATTTTCGAATAAAAATAGCTGAATTGTCAAAGTCTGTATTCACTATTGACAACAATCTTATAACAATTCAAGAGGGACATTAATCATACGAGAGTCAAATGATGTGATTACATGATAAAATCTGTTTAATTTTCTTAGCTCTTTAATGACGCGCACACACCGTGCTCACATAGTGTTCAAACCTGGATCATCTGGATGAAACATATCATCTTTTATCATTCGGACCACTCAACGGGTTCATATAAGAGTCCAAAGTTAAAAACTAGAATATTAATTAAAATGAATCGAACGATCATACAACTTTTGATGAGTAGCTAGTTTGATCAATATTTTCATGCTAATTATGCTCAATTGGTTGCTTTGTGGTGCTGAATTGTGACTCATTACGTAATTTACTATGCAGGACCTCGCTGCTGCGAAATATTACGAAAAGGCCGAAATCTGCAATTTCTAGATTCATGGCCGGATTAATGGGCATGAATTGGGGGCATGAATGCACTGACTCGGCGACACATCAGTGGATGACGTCAGCAACACGGGAGGATGACGTCAGCAACAGTGATGATCAGATGATGACATGGCGGCAGAAGTGAAAGCTTATCAGGATATTTCGATAGCTTATCGAATTCGAGATGATAGCTTATCGGCCAAGATTTGGATAAAGACTTGGGATTTATCTCTTTTATTTAATTTAAATATTTTTTAGGAATTATCTCTTAGGTTTTATCTTTTGTAATTTGAATTTATTTATCTCTTATCACTTAGTTAATTCCTAGGGTTTTAGACTAGTATAAATACCCCTTGGGGTAAGACTCAAAGCATCACATCTCTCATCTCTTGTTCTTAGTTTTTATTTGTTCTTAGGAAATTTTACTTTAATAAAGTTTTATTTTTTCATAGCCAAAGGCTAAAGCAATGACTTGATTCCAACGTGAGGAATGAAAAGCACTTAAATAACTTCAGGTTTTTTCTCTCAGTTTTCTAAGCTTAATTTCAAAAATCAAAACGATTTCAAAACTAAAGATTGACTTCGGTCATGATGTTGTTTTTGGTTAAATATGTGGGAGGAAGGATCGGCTATTGAAGCACATTCGACTTCCTGGGAACACACTTAGTAAATTGATTACTAAGAGAAAATTGAGATCGGAACTATTGTTATTAAAACAACATCCAAGTCGGGTTTTTTCAGAACTTTAAAACTGTTTATTTTTAACAGCGATAGCCGCGGTTAATCTAACCAGAAAACTGGAATCTAAAAATTGATTTTAGATTATCGGTTTACCAGAGAGAAAAAAAACAAGTCTCAAGGATTGATCCTTGTAGGCAAGTAACCGACGTGAATCCTGAAGTAAAAACCTTTTTCCGATGATCTGAGGAAATTGAGTCAAAGCAAAAGCTCGAAGCTAGTCTTTATTATATTGAATTCACTTCTTTTTAATATTCTCTACAATTTTTATTTTTACTTAAATTCTACAAATCACCCCTTTTCTACTTAAACATCATTTAGCTCTCTTCTTGGCTCACCGATCAAGCGAACATAAATCAGGAAGTTTTCTTAGTTCCTGTGGGATCGACCCTTACTTCTCTTTTACTACATTTAATTTTCTTTATTTACTAATAGAGAATAAGGAATTATTTTGACGCGTAAACGACGCGTGTCAACTTTCAAAATGTTGTCAATTTAGTCACCCAAACAAAAACCCTTATAGTTGAGTCACCTAATTTCTATGGCATTATCAATTTAACCATCGTCATTAGAAAAACATTCATTTTAGCTCGAGTGTTAAACTACTAACGGCATTTGACTCGTCACACCACATCCAATAATACTATAACACATAACATTATCTAATTAGTCGCAAAATGAGATCTAATAAGACGATGACCCGCATCATTGTTCCACCTTTAGACATTTCATCGGAATACAAAAAAAAAGTTAGTAGGAAAAGATCAATCAACACAACTTGTGTATCCATGTTTTTTCCCCTAATAGGGCTTTAAATGAGACACGACAGATCGAGAGCTACTCGAGTCCGACACGGTCAAAGATCAATCAACACTTGACTCGATTGAGCTCGAATCAAGGTCGAATTCGACTCGAATTCCTAACGAGCCGAGTCGAGCCCAGATTTCTCAGGATCGTTAAAAATTACTCGCGCTCAAACTCGACTCAAAATCTTAACGAGTTGAGTCGAGCTCAGCACTACTCGAGCTCGACACAGCTCGTTTACACCCCTAATTCTGAATTTGACAATAGAACCTTTTCTTTTAATCAATATCCAGAATATTCAAATCAAAGTATAACTCAAGTGTGAATACATAAAATTGAACATGAAGACATGAGAATCGAGCTCATTTTTACTAGGTAAATAAACATAATCAAATGTGATCGAACAATTTGATCTTTATCTCAAACCAAGTTCAAAATTTAAGAGTAAAGCTCAATCAAAAAAGAGCCAAGCATCCGTGCTCCAATTTCAAATCAAGCTCTTGCTTCTTACAATTTTAGCTCTGCTCATCTTGGTTACACCCATAGGAAAACAAAGTTATTGGATTAAGCCGGGAAACATTTCAAGGATTCCATCATTTTATTAAATTGGTTATAGAATCATGAAACCAGAGTCGAACAGCCCATTCCCTATTGGAATATACAAATGAAATGCCCGAAACATTAGCACCAAATGAAGTTTCACAAACTAAAAAATATGCTTCAATTCAGAATCTGGTCAATTCCATACCAGAGATATTTGGAATCTGGCTATTCCAAGAGTTTAGAAGCAAAGATATCTAGGGGGACACAAAGGTTTATTTTGATGAAAGATTAATAGAAACACAAAGATCATCGAGGAAATTCAGTTCATCTGAAGCATATTAGGAGAAATCTACATAGAAATGTGCCTAAATCGAAAAATTATTAGATGGACCCGGCTCACCACGTCATTCGTGGTCTCAACCAATAACGTTCATTCATCCGTAGTTTGTAACTTTAATCAAAATTTCAATTTATATTGCAAGTTTTTTATTTGAACTCTCATCTAATTCCAATTCAGCCAATCTTTATCATTTCTTTAGTATTTTGAAGACCATGTATTTTATCATTCTATCACTTTCTGTTAATCAGCATGTATGCTCTATAAATTAAGTTTATTTGTTCTTGATAAATCAAGATTCTTCATAAATTACCATATATGTCGGAGTTTTTGTGCTGTTTCAGAATTAAAAATTTAGTCTCTATACTTTATTTTTACAAAATTGAGTCTTTATACTATATTTTATTTAAATATCTTGATCTCTTTAAATTTGTGAATGATGCAGTGATTTAAGACGGTTCATTTTGATCAAGTAGGGTGGAGAACCATTGTACACAGTGGTCGAAATATATTAGATGGTGATGTTCAGAGATTTTGAGATTGAAGAAAATGTTCTTGTTTTGTTTTTGCATGGTCCTTTCAAGTTCTATGTTTCTCTATTTTATACTCTTTGTTGCATGTCTTCTCGTAATGACATGTATTGGTCGACTATAAAGAAGTGACAGTTACCATGACAATCTATCAATGGTCTTGTCCTACTTGGACCAAGATCATCATTTTGTACTAATGCCACTCACTTGAAATTTGTGCTGTTATAAGAGCCGTACGCGCAGGGATAAAGTCATGAATCAAGATCAAGGGACAAGATATATAACAAATCCCTACTTGGGAAGCCTTTGTTTGTGAATTTTACGGCAGAGTCATTTTCTCTAGAGACATATTCCTTCTCTTAAAGTATATTCGAACAGATAGAGACAGAGGAGGGTATAACCCATGTCCTGTGGTTGGAATATATCAGATAACTTTGAGAGGTTTTGTGGTTGAAGAAAATGTCATGGAGTGGGGATTTTACTTCAAATCTTTTGTTTGTTCGGTTGAAAAATATATTTTGATTATTTTGTTTTTGATTTTGATGTAATGGCTGGATGATGACCCTATTGTATACCAATGGTTATTGAAATGGGACAAGATTTTGTGGACAATAACAACATAAACTCGAGCATTATCTTGATGATTTGAAGAAATCGCTCCCTGAGTCGTTATGATTGATCGATCTCGATGAACTTAAGGACGACGACTTTGATATTCTTGACCTTGCTCAATCAAAGTATGACGCCACCAATGATCGGCTTTTGAGGATGAAGAAGATTGACAAAAGAACTTATGTTTTGTTTTCTGTTTAAGAACATATAATTATAACTCAAAACTTTCTATTCAATAAAAACAAAATAGGTAAATAAAACTCGACCCGAACTCAATACTTCCAATTCAATTAACGAAAAAGGGTTAATAAATCTCAACCCAAACTCAATACTTCTAGTTCGATTAATATCAACTTGAAATTAATTTTATAAAAAGTTAATAAATCAAATTTGTTCAATTTGAGCCGAATTTGATTTGTACACGAAAAGTCTTGATCTTGAAATGTTTCTATGGAGTAATCATAAATGAGGTGAATTTGAAAAGACTAAGATTCGAATTGATATGAACATATAATGATTTAATTAAAAGGGTCTACCCTGAAACTCAAGTAATTTCGAACCTAAAGTAATTCATGTCTAAAATGGAACTGAATTTGAATTTAATTTGAAATATTTGAAATTTAAATTATCTCAATCCAATATCAATTCAACAAGTTTAATTTAGAGTGAGTATAAAATAATAATCCTTAAATTAATTCAAAATAAGATGGTATATAATATTTAATCATATGTGCTTTTTTTAATTCGTGTTGAATTACTGTATATATATATATATATATATATATATATATATATATATATATATATATATATATATATATATATAGTTTTTAAAATTTTCGTCAAAGAAATATTTGAATTTTTTTAAAATTATTTTTTTGCCGCATTATGATATGTGCATAATTTCCCGTCAAAAAAAGAAGAAAGAGTTATATAGGGTTTTGTTGAGATTTAGGGGGCTCGATTCCTTCAACCGTTCTTGCTCGCCAAGTGTGGAGAAGTTGAATAATTTGGGTGTAATTGTGGGAAGGAAAAGATATACAATTTACACAAGGATTTATAGTGGTTCAACCTTCTAACCAAGGTCTACATCCACTACCTTAGCTTCCCACTAAGGATTTCCAAACAAATTCACTAAGAATTTCGTCCCATTTTCTCGGATTAGGAGGAAACCGTTACAACGATCAAGCTTTCTACCCAAAGCTTAATCAAACACTCTCTTACAAGAGAAAGACTTAGCAAACTAGAAATCCCTCTAATAGGTATGTGTTTGCAATACTAAGCACTCACCCAAAACCTAAACACTTGAGCAAATTTAACAATGTTAAGCTCACAAGTATTGTCTAAGTAAGAAATATACAATTTAAGCTCTAGACAAATTTTGACATCATAATGTTGTAACAATTGAAGCATTAACCATTACAAGATGCTTGGAGGTCCCTTTTATACTCTTTGATGAGTTTGTAGCCGTTACTAGCCGTTGGGAATGAATTGGAGCCGTTGGAGCCTTTATTTCCCACCATAAATGTAGTTCTGCAGCTTGGCGTATCGATACCCTTCAAACCGTATCGATACGGTCCCGATAAGGAATTAGCCGTTGGGCTTCTTCAGCTGATGCGTATCGATACGCTTACCTAGCTTATCGGTACGGTCCTGCAAATTAAAAATCGTTGGGAAAATGACCGTTGGGGTAGTTAGGCGTATCGGTACGCGATACACCTGTATCGGTACGCGACTAGCCGTTGGGCTATTTCAAAACACACCGTATCGATACGGCTAAGCGTATCGGTACGGGTTTTGGCTACTGGAAAGTTCATGTAGTTGAAACCCTAAGGCGTATCGGTACGGTCCGAGACCGTATCGGTACGGGCACTTGAAAAACTTGGTTTTGACTACTTTAAATGTACTTTAAATCATTCCAAAGCCTTGTAAAACCCTTAAACATATTTTCAAGTTGTTTTTGACTAAAAACATATTTTAAATTCTTTTCAATTTAGTCCAAAACATTTTCAAATATTATATCAAAACACTTAGTTCTACAATCTCCCCTTTTTTGATATAATAAAACCAACTTGAAAAATTGTTTGAGAATCTCTCCCCCTTTGTATTTAAAAAATTGAATAAGAGACTTAAAATTTAAATTTGATTAAGGCTCCCCCTTATTCTTTGAAAAACTGGAAAATCAATTTTTTCAAACCATTTCTCCCCCTTTTTGTTATATCAAAAAGAATTTAAAACGACATTGAGCTCAAAATAACTTAGGAGGTAAAAAGAAAATTTGACACACTTAAAAATTTGGTTTAAAAATTGGCTCCCCCTTACTCAAAGCATCATAAGAATGTTAGTTCAACATATATGATTATCTAGTTGACATAAATGAAAATAAATCAAATAAGAACAAAAACAACTAGATTTTACCACACTTGAACCCAAGGGAGGATGTGAAGCCTTCTTTCTTCAAGTGTTCTTCCTTTGTGTGCATGGAGCTCCCCCTCAATTTTTGACTTGTTGATCACTCTCCATCACACCTAGCAAAAGACAATCAAGTAATTTTTGGTATCCAAATTGCTTTGGATCCATAGACATTAGTAGCACAAAATTTAGTCCCCTTAGGAATCCATTTTTCAATTTCATCCTTTTTAGTTGAAGTGGTTAGTCCTTTTGGGACCCAAACACTTCTAAAACATTTACCATTCACAAATCTAGGGGCACTAGATTGTCTTACATAAAAATTTGATTTTCCAAAACTATTTTTCTTTTCAAGTTCATTGGAAATCAAATCTTTTTCTTTTTGAACTTTAAGAAGCAAATTTTGTAAATCAAAACATTTTTGTTCAAAATCTTTTAATTTTGCTTCAAGTTCAAGATTTGTTTTGGAAAGCAAATCATTTTCAATTTTTATTTTTGAAA
Source organism: Hibiscus trionum (assembly GCA_030270665.1). NCBI lineage: Eukaryota > Viridiplantae > Streptophyta > Magnoliopsida > Malvales > Malvaceae > Hibiscus > Hibiscus trionum. The sequence continues at coordinate 57,716,257 of BSYR01000017.1, read as the reverse complement.
TCAACTTTTTGTTCTTGGAAAATGATGCCTTGAATTCCAAAAGCAAATCATCATAGACATCTTGCAACTCATCAAATGTATATGAATTTGAAATAGATGAGTTAGAAGTTACCTCCCCCTCATTGAAAGCCATCAAGCATAGGTGGGCTACTTCATCATCGGTGGAGTCTTCATCACTCCATGTGGCCACATATGCTTGTTTTGAAGATGATCCCCTCCTTTTAAATTTGTGGGAATCCTTCATCTTCTTCCTCGATTCATGTTTGGATTTATCCATTTCGCTCTTCATGAACCGGGTGAATTTGTTGAAGAGATAGGCCATCTCTTCATCTTCACTTTCCTCCTTACTTGAATCTTCATGATGGCATGCGGAGGATTTGAGAGCAACGACACTTGCATTGATGCCTAGCTCAATGATCTTCTTCTTCCTCATCGCTCTAATCGCTTCCTTCTTCTTCTCCTCTTCTTTGTTTTTCTTCATTGTTTGGTGAGTGAGAAGTGACCCCATCAGTTCATCAAGCTTCAAGGTTTTGAGATTCTTGGCTTCGATGATGGCGGTCCTCTTTGAGTCCCATGACTCGGGAAGGGAGTAGATGAGCTTTCGAACAAGCTTCTCTTCCGGGATGGCTTCTCCACAACCTTTAAGTCCATTTGTGATAGTGGATAACCTATCAAACATCTTCTCGATGTTCTCTTCCGGATCCATCTTGAAGTTCTCATACTCTAAGGTGAGGAGCCCGATCTTGGTCTCCTTTACTTCATTTGTCCCTTCGTATGTGACTTCAAGCTTGTCCCATACCTCCTTGGCACTCTCACAAGAAGACATCTTCTCATAGATTGTAACCCCCTTAACCCGGCCTAGACGGTTGACCCAAATTAAGAAAGTCACACGGGGAAAACCAAAGTCAACCCGAAAGTCAACCTTGATTAACGACCCTTTTTTTCTTTTTAATCTTGTCTAGATGCACATTAACCCTAGTTATGATCATTCAAACAACATACTCAAAGATCATAGACATCAGAGATCAAACAGGGACCCAAATGAACAAATTACAACTTTAGGGACCAAATTGTAAATTCTGATAATTATAAGGACTTCATCCAAATTAAAGTTACCAACTTGAAATTAATCATGTTTCATGCATCTCGGCCAAATTTCAGCTCAAACGGATATCCCAAACTCACACAATTGCACATACAAGATTCAGGACCAAAATGCAAACATTTTGAAACATATAACTACCAATGTCAGCCCCCAACGGTCATCCGTTCCGAAACAGGAGACAGCCCGTTTCGAAACGCGGGGCCGTTCCGCAACGCGTATCGAAACGAGGGCAGACAGTAGCCTTTCCGTTTCGGAACGGTGTCACCCGTTTCGGACGCCTGGGCTGCTTCGAGGCACCCGTTCCGAAACGGCAGGCACTGTTCCGATACGGCCTGCACAAAATGCAGAAAAATGCTTGCCTAAACATGCAATTGACCAACCAATCATGCTTCAAACGCAACCAAACTTTACCAGCAACTCAAATAACATACAAGAGATATATTTGCAACAACAATTCATCATTATAACAACATATGTGGAAAACCCCAAATCTAAAAGCATGCTTCCTACACAAGCAACCATTCATGCATAAAAACCTCCAAACCAACACATAATGGCCAATTACAAAAACCAACATTAACAACAACATAAATCCAACTTAGGGAGTTCTAAACATCTCCCAAAACAACAACATTGGTCCCCCATTGCCAAATGCCAAAAGCTAAAAGTGTTTAAGAAAACCTTCCCATACATGAGCTTAACTTCCACTTGATTGCTTGCCCTCCTTGCTGCCCTCAATGCACTTTAATGCTCTGCATTATTGGTTTAAGAAAAGAGAGAGAGCGTAAGCAAAAGCTTAGTGAGGAAAGCTCCTTAAAACCACACAATAATGCATTTATAAAACTCATTTATAAATCATACTTCAAAATACATTTAGTCATGCTCACAAGCAATCTTAAAAACAAGCATCTCATGCTTCACATCAAAACATGTCATATTGGCCACAAGTGATAATTACCATCTTTAAAACAAGATCAACATAAGACTCACACATGGACTTTTAAACACCATTGTGATCTTCTCCCCAAGGACTTTTAAACACCTTGGCCCATGGACTTTTAAACACCATGGCAAGGACCACACAAGGACTTTTAAACACCTTTGTGTCCTTAACAAGTTTCACCTCAAGGACTTTTAAACACCTTGACCCCAAGGACTTTTAAACACCTTGGCCATGGACTTTTAAACACCATGATATAAATCACCTCAAGGACTTTTAAACACCTTGACCCCAAGGACTTTTAAACACCTTGGCCATGGACTTTTAAACACCATGATATAAATCACCTCAAGGACTTTTAAACACCTTGACCCCAAGGACTTTTAAACACCTTGGCCATGGACTTTTAAACACCATGATATAAATCACCCCAAGGACTTTTAAACACCTTGGCCCCAAGGACTTTTAAACACCTTGGCCATGGACTTTTAAACACCATGAATATAATCACCCCAAGGACTTTTAAACACCTTGGCCCCAAGAACTTTTAAACACCTTGGAAAGGACCACACAAGGACTTTTAAACACCTTTGTGTCCGTAACAAGAACCATTCAAGGACTTTTAACCACCTTGATGTCCTTAAGTAAACAAGGCTCACTCAAGGACTTTTAACCACCTTAGTGACCTTAACCTTTTCAAAAACATCACTTGCCAATATACATCATATATCATCACTAATCCACTGTTTTAAAGCATTTAACCAAGCCATAAACATCATGCATCTTTAAGCATCAAACAACATTTATACAATGTTCAAAAACAAGGAACTCTAACCTTGAGCTTCCTTAAACACATGGCTTATAATCTCAGCAAACACACATGCTAGATATGCTTTAAAAACAGAATTTAAACATGCAACAAACACATTGCACCCAACCATCACATGGTTCCTCAACAAGAGAGTTTTTCCGAAAACTTACTCTTGAGCTTAGCAAAGTTGTTTAGACTTAGACTAAGCTCCCAAACCTCCAAAACATTGGTTTCAAAGCCGAAAACCAAAATCCACTCACCGATTCCGTTTCGCCTCTTGCCGAAACACCAAATCAAGCTTCCGGATCACCACCACTTGGATCCAAAGATGACTCCCCTGTTTTAACACATTAAAACAGTAGATTAATGCATCATCATGCATTAATAACTTCAAAGAAAGCACCTAAACTCGCTGCTCTCATCCACACTCCATTTTCGGCCACCAAACACAACCGAAAATGCATCCAAACAACTTCACAACAAAGCCCAGCCATAAACCATCAAAACAAAGCATCCTTAAACATCATTATACATCTAAAAGGACCTAACAACATCCTTATACCTCCAGCAACAACAGATCCACAAGATCACTCCAAAAACAACCAAGAATCACAAGCTAAACTTAGGAAATTCAACCTATCCGGGATTGCATTAATTAAAACTCAATTCCATAACAAATTAACATTCATTTATCATCAATTATACACCTCAAATCACTGCTTTAACAGATCCAACGAAAATTCATCAAAAATCATCAAATCTTGCATTTAAAGCCAAGATCCATTACACAACCTTAAAAACCTTTTATAAAACATCAAATAAGGATTGAGAACTTGGGAATTTCAGTAAAGAACTTGAAGTTCAGAGGAGAAGGACTTTCTTACCTCCAAACTTGAGTTTCTCCTCTTTTAGAACCAAAAAGCTTGAAGAAACAACTAGCAAAATGAGAGGTTTTGTTGATGTGATGATTAGGAATCAAAAGAGGATTGAAAAGAGAGATTTGAGTGACAAAATCAGAAAGAAATCTCTGGAGAGAAAGTGTTTGGGTTGAGAGAAAATGAGAGAAAAGGAAAATTGGAAAATATGGGAAGTTAGTTACAAAATAGCCAAAATGATTTCCCTCCACTTTTCTTTAGCTTTAAAATCAGAATTAAACATTAAAATATCTTAGAAAAATCTGGAGAAACTCCCTTTGGGTAAATAGCTCCTTAAAGATTCAAAGTTTCAATCCTTTCTAAAACAGTCACGCAACTTTCAAAAATTACGTTTTGGTCACTAGCCAAAATGTCACCCTTCCAAACCTCATTTTGTAAAATTGATTTCACAGTTCACTTATATATATTAAAAGATGATTTTAGAACATTTTTCCATATTTTTAATGCAACCCGAACTAGGCTTTCCTAAATTCACTCTTATATATTCGAACCGCACTTTGACCAAATCGGTCAACGCCCAAAACTTCCAAGCCCAAAACCGGGGAGTTACATAGATGGTTGGGCCAAAAGCACAAAATAGGATGTGCAAGGCTTTGCAATTTAGCTCCATCTTCTTGCGATCTTCGGCACTCAATTCCGCTTTGCTTCGTTGAGGCACGAACGAACCATCTTCAACTATGTCCCATAGCTTGTAGTCTTTTGACTTCATGAAGAATTTCATCTTTGTCTTCCAATGGGCATAGTAATTTCCGTCGAAGAAGGGCGGTTTATCGATGGATTGCACCATTTGAGCCGGTTGGTGATATGATGATCGAGCTTGCCGGATCTTCTAAATAGGATGTGAATCTCTTTCGATTGAGCCAATCTCTGATACCAATTGTTGAGATTTAGGGGGCTCGATTCCTTCAACCGTTCTTGCTCGCCAAGTGTGGAGAAGTTGAATAATTTGGGTGTAATTGTGGGAAGGAAAAGATAGACAATTTACACAAGGATTTATAGTGGTTCAACCTTCTAACCAAGGTCTACATCCACTACCTTAGCTTCCCACTAAGGATTTCCAAACAAATTCACTAAGAATTTCGTCCCCTTTTCTCGGATTAGGAGGAAACCGTTACAACGATCAAGCTTTCTACCCAAAGCTTAATCAAACACTCTCTTACAAGAGAAAGACTTAGCAAACTAGAAATCCCTATAATAGGTATGTGTTTGCAATACTAAGCACTTACCCAAAACCTAAACACTTGAGCAAATTTAACAATGTTAAGCTCACAAGTGTTGTCTAAGCAAGAAATATACAATTTAAGCTCTAGACAAATTTTGACATCATAATGTTGTAACAATTGAAGCATTAACCATTACAAGATGCTTGGAGGTCCCTTTTATACTCCTTGATGAGTTTGTAGCCGTTACTAGCCGTTGGGATTGAATTTGAGCCGTTGGAGCCTTTATTTCCCACCATAAATGCAGTTCTGCAGCTTGGCGTATCGATACCCTTCAAACCGTATCGATACGGTCCCGATAAGGAATTAGCCGTTGGGCTTCTTCAGCTGATGCGTATCGATACGCTTACCTAGCGTATCGGTACGGTCCTGCAAATTAAAGACCGTTGAGAAAATGACCGTTGGGGTAGTTAGGCGTATCGGTACGCGATACACCCGTATCGGTACGCGACTAGCCGTTAGGCTATTTCAAAACACACCGTATCGATACGGCTAAGCGTATCGGTACAGGTTTTGGCTACTAGAAAGTTCATGTAGTTGAAACCCTAAGGCGTATCGGTACGGTCCGAGACCGTATCGGTACGGGCACTTGAAAAGCTTGGTTTTGACTGCTTTAAATGTACTTTAAATCATTCCAAAGCCTTGTAAAACCCTTAAACATATTTTCAAGTTGTTTTTGACTAAAAACATATTTTAAATTCTTTTCAATTTAGTCCAAACCATTTTTCAAATATTATATCAAAACACTTAGTTCTACAGGTTTCCGTCTACAGTAATTCCCATACTCAGTTTCTCTACTCGGGCGAGTCACAACTCAGTGTTTCATGAATCAAGATCAGGGAACAAGATATATAGCAAATCCCTATTTAGAAAGCCTTTGTTGGTGAATTTTACGGTGTAGTCATTTTCTCTGGAGACATATTCTATTCTCTTAAAGTATATTCGAATAGATAGAGACGGAGGGTATAACACATGTCCTATGGTTGGAATATACAAGATAACTTTGAAAGGTTTTATGGTTGAAAAAGATGTCATGGAGTGGTGATTTTACTTCAAATCCTTTGTTTGGTCGGTTGAAAAATATAGTTTGATTATTTTATTTTTGATTTGGATGTAATGGCAGGATGACGACCCTATTGCATACCAATGGTTATTGAAATGGGACATGATTTTGTGGGCAGTAACAACATAAACTCGAGCATAATCTTGATGTTTTAAAGAAATCACCCCCGAGTCGTTATGGTTGATCGATCTCGATGAACTTAAGGGCGACGATTTTGATATTCTTGACCTCACTCTGTCGGAGATTGACGCCACCAGTGATCGGATTTTGAGGACGAAGAAGATTGACAAAAGAACTTATGTTTTGTTTTCTATTTAAGAACATATAATTCTAACTCAAAACTTTCTTTTCAGTTAAAAAAAGTTAAATAAAACTCGACCCGAACTCAATACTTCCAATTCAATTAGCGAAAAAGGGTTTATAAATCTCGACCCGAACTCAATATTTCTAGTCCGATTAATATCAACTTGAAATTGATTTTATAAAAAAGTTAATAAATAAAATTTGTTCAGTTTGAGCCGAATTTGATTTGAACACGGAAAATCTTGATCTTGGAATGTTTCTATGAAGTAATCATAAATGAAGTGAATTTGAAAAGACTAAGATTCGAATTGATATGAACATATAATGATTTAATTAAAAAGGGTCTACCATGAACTCAAATAATTTCAAACCTAAAGCAATTCATGTCCGAAATGGACCTGAATTTGAATTGAAATGTTTGGAATTTAAATTAATTCAATCCAATATCAATTCGACAAATTTAATTTAGAGTGTTTCAATTCATTTAAATTAGTTCAAAAATAAGATGGTACTTAATATTTAATCATATGTGTTTTTATATATATATTTAACATTTTCATCAAAGAAATATTTGAAATTTTCTAAAATTATTGTTTTTTTTTGCCCCGTTATGATAATTGATATGTGCATAATTTCCCGCCAAAAAAAGAAGAAAGGGTTTCCGTCTACAGCAATTCACATACTCAGTATCTCTACTCGGGCGAGTCGCAACTCAGTGTTTCATCTTCTTTCGGTTTCTCTTAATCTCCGAATCCCAAATTATTGCCCAGATCATCCAATTTCCGAATTTGAAAAACCCTAGATTCGCAGATATGGCTGGCCAATCCGATCCTCATATCTCCCTCTTCTCAGCCGAAGAGGTTGCATTCCATTTCCCGTTGTTTCTCTGTACCCGTTATATGATATTATTTAATCTCTTGTTTTGTTTGGTTTAATTAGGTGGAGTTTATGGCTGAAGACGAATTGATAGAGATGGTGCCAAATTTGCGAATGGATCCTCTCAATTTCATCTGCGTAATCTTCAATTCCGTTTCACCTGTCTTTCTTTTTTTTTAAAAATGGTAATTTGGTTTATTTGTTTTTGTTTTTGGTTTGGATGAAATGGCAGGGTGATTTTGGTCCATTTTTGCCGCAAATAGCAACTCCGGTGCCGTTTTGGCTCGCTGTGGCTTTAAAGAAGAGAGGAAAATGCGCAATTCGGCCTCCTCAGTGGATGTCAGTTGGCGAGTCACCTTCTTCCTCATCTATATGTTCAAATAGCAAAAGGGTTTTGGATTTTATTTAAGGCCTGCTTTGTTTTTCTCTAGTGACAAAATTTGACAACCATTTAAGTTAAATGATGGAATGTTTGAAATGTTTCCCCGGCTTATCTAGTAACTTGGTTTTGCCTATCAGTGATTTAGATGAGCTGAGCTCAAGTTGTAAGATGTTTGAGCTTGACTTGAAATTGAAGCATCAAAGCTTATATCAGCTCGAGTTTGTGGAGTTTCACTTTTAAAGTTTAAGCATGATTTGATATAAAGATCAAACTGTTTAATCTCGTTGGATTAGTTTCATTTATGTAGTAAAAGTTTAGCTTGATTGTCATGTTTGACATCAAGTTTGATTATTTGAGTTTTAGTTCTAGTTTGATTTGAAATTTTTGGATTGATAAAAAAAAATTAAAAAAAGGGTTCTAGTAGGTTCCTGGTTTACTCAAGTCCAGCATTAGAGTTGTCAAGTTCAGAACACTCAAAAGCACAAGTTGTTCGAGTTTGAATTGACTCTGATTTAGCTGAATTCGAGCCATGCCTGAGTAGCTTGTGAGCATGTTTTTAGTTTATGTCCCTAGTTGCCTTTTTTGTGTTACCAATGAGAGAAAACATTTTCAAGCAATTTTACTATAATTTTACATCAGGAGAGCGCACATGTTTTTATCTAGAAATGTCAATTCGTCATATTGTTTGTATTGAACTTCATTGCCTGGGGAGCATGTATTGTTTGATTGGGGATCTAGAAGCTGAGTTAGGAATATGTTAGGTTACTGATAGGGGTTATTTTGTAACGGTTCTGTCATATGAACAAGTTATAAATTTTCTTCTGAATTTTTGTTGTGGACTAGAAAATTGGATCCCGGATGCTTGGCTCTAGTTTGACTGAGAAAACTCGATAGCTCTATGTAACCCCCTAGACCCGCCTATGCGTTACGACAGATCCTAAGAAGTCACATTAGGGTCACGAGAGCGACCCACGGTAAAAATACTCATAAAATATTTTTAAAACATTTATTGAGTTGTAAAACCCACTTCTGTTTAAAATATCATTCGGGTGTCATTTAAACACATAATAAAAACTTCAGAAAACATTTTACAGACACTGCTGTAAACAATACATGACTTACATGCCCACTAACTATACAGTACCGTACTCCAAAAGCAACGCCGAGAGAACTCCGAACACTGTTGTTAATCATTATCTCATGATATATTCCTTTAACCTGCGATGGTAAAAACAACGTGAGCTTGGAAAAGCTCAGTAATACAAAACTACCAGAAGATGCTATAAGCTCATGCAGATATATGGTAGGCATAACATTTTCATGATGTTTCGCGCAGTAACGACCTCCATTTCAGTTCTACTATTTCGAGGTTGCATCACACTCGAGAATAACGATACTTGTTTTTTTATTCAAACCTTGAGAAGTAGACGGGAATATATATATATATATATATATATATATATATATATATATATATATAGGCTGGTAGATTACGAAGTAGGAATCAGAGAGTTTGGGGTCTAGTGTGTTCCAACAGTGCAACATTAATGCATGATATGTAATAATGCAGTAAACCTTTTTATATCATATACATATGTTTCATGTAGCAGTAGAATACATTTTCAATTCTTTATTTACCCTCCAACCATACTCCAGTATTTAATTTCCCCAATGCGGTATCATGTACAGGCATTAACCCGGGCCCATTGGGCGAGGGTACCATCCTAAGGAATACCTTAGAATACGGGCGGCCCTTGCTGAAGCATAGGAACCGTAAACGGGCGGACCTGGCCGAAGCCTAAAATCCGTAAACGGGCGGATCTGGCCGAAGCCTAGGATCCGTAAACGGGACGGTCTTACCAGCTGGATCAGGGCTGAGCCGTAGGTAACTCCATATCATGTCCCAATTACCCCAGTGAATCAAATCATCATTAATTCATTAATTAATAACTGTATTTTTAGTAACACATTATCCATGTAACATGTTTTCCATATCGGGTGCATATGCATATATCATAGATACAGTACGGTCATGCTTATTTATAAAACATGTCATGTGAATTCACATATGTCAAACAAGTGCACGTTATCGGTATCATAATATGTAAAACAGTATGCAAAACACGCGCGTGGCACACATGGAACACACTAGTTGGAACAATTTACTCCTTGGAGATACTTGACATATACGAAAGAGAACCCATTAACTTTTGACAATTGAACGGACCTTTGAAACGGGACCTCTATTAAAAGAGGGGTTTGTACTACCAGTTCAAACTAGATAGTCGGGAGATGATACATCAAGATCTTGAGAGTTCTAGGCATATCATGAATGATTTAGCCATTTAAGCCTACCAGGGGCATTATAGTCATTTTATCATACATGGCATTTTGGTAATTTATACCAACAAGGCGTAAACGGTAGCTCAAAAGTTCTATTTGTTCATCAGGTATCCAACCAGACCTTCAGAGATTTCTACGACAAGACCTTTCACTATATCAGATACATTTGGGCTATTTTGATTACTTGGGCCAACGAGGGCATCTTGGTCATTTAACTATCAGGGGTGATTTCGTAATTTAACCCATTAATGATGATATGACGACTCACGATATTTAAGATTTCTAGAAGTTTATCGCGCCTCCAAAACCCTTCGAACTACATATTCCCACCTTGCAGTACAATTCAACGCTTCTGATGCATCCAACTATATCGTATATCGGAACGGTTGCTTTCATAATCCACCACAAGATTTTCCACGGAATAGTCAAATTTATATTCTGTGCGGAGAAACTTCCAACCTTACATTAATATCATGAGTGATTGACGTACGTAAGTCATACTTCTACACTTAAGGGCATTTCAGTCATTTCCAACTTTATTGGCATTTCCAGAATTTATCAAGGGCAATTTACTTATTTTAGTCAAAGGGGGTATTTCAATCATTCAAGGATTTCGGTACTTCCAACCACTTAATTCATTTCAGAACTCAAGGGTTTATCCATCCTTCTAGTAAATTTGTAAACTTCGGTGTCCGAGGATACTACAGCATTTTTAGTCAGTATGACCCTTCCAATTTATTTAACCATGACAATATTTCCAATACTTTTAGTCATGATGATCATTTCAGTATTTGAGTCGCTTGATCAATTTAGAGGTACGAATAGTTTCCTGTAATTATATATATATTCAGGGGCTCATTCTAAATTCAAGGGAGTCTAACACCTTACAATCTCGAACGTTTAAATCTTGTTACCATATCTTACCAGTAGATCGAGGTTTTCCCGATGAATCGAGTTGATTTACCATATCCACTTCCAATTCTAAGGGTATTTTAGACATTCTCGTACCTCAAGGGCATTTTCGTAATTTCATAACTAAATTTCTAGCATTTACTCATTTGACGTCAATAATTGAGTTTGGAGATTAACTGCCTTATTACTTAATTTATTGAACACCAGATCCTTACATTCGTTAACTTTCTCGTTCGAGCATTTCGACCTTATCTACGTTATCATACTTAATTTCATATCCGGTTTGACTTAAGCAGAGATAACATCACTCCTCATCATATTTATGCATGCATTTACCGAATACCAACATGTTCATAAAGCATACTAAAGGTAGTAGTGTATTACCTTAATTTCGAGTTATACCGGTTGACTCATGATACTACGTTCGATCGCATTCGAATCCGGACTGGATGTCCCATGACATTTCGAATACCAAGATACTTGCATACCTTCAAATACACAAATTAACATTTCAGTTCTTATCCGTAGAGCTCTTAACAAAATTTAACACTTTCGGGTTCAAGGTCAGATTCGGAGGCCTTCGGGTCAGAATTTTGCAAAACGGGCTTCAAAAACGGACTCAGGACGTCGAAAAACATAAAATATGAGTTTTCGGAAAATTTGACTTTTTGGTCAAAGTCAACGGTCAAAGTCAACGGTCAACGCTGACGTCATGCTGACGTCACTGGTCGGAACCGGCTCGGTCAAACGGCTCGGCGGCTCGGTCAAACGGCTCGGCGGCTCGGTCAAACGGCTCGGCGGCTCGGTCAACCGGCTCGGTCAACCGGCTTAGTGGCTCGGTCAACCGGCTCGGCGGCTCGGTCAACCGGCTCGGTCAACCGGCTTAGTGGCTCGGTCAACTGGCTCGGCGGCTCGGTCAACCGGCTCGGTCAACCGGCTTAGTGGCTCGGTCAACCGGCTCAGTCAACCCAGACGAATCCCACTCGCGGCCGGCGGCGCGTGGGGCGCGTGCGGCGGCTGTGGGCGGCCGTTGGCCACCAAATTTTACAGGCCGATAGTTTTCGACCTTCTGAACACGGTGGTGGCCTCGGATTTTCAAAATTCAAACTCAAAGTTCGAATACTAACCTTTTAAGTTTTCCGACGATAAACAAACACCCCCTCCAACGGTGACTCCGATGATGATGTCGTTGGTACCGGTGAACTCGACTCGACATGATGAACGAAATGGTGGTGGAGGTGTCGAAAATGAACGGTCGGATCTCGGTAGATCTGAGATTGAATCTCTACCTATTTCTTTCTTTCTCACTTTCATTTTTCTTTCTCTTTTTTCCCCTTCTGCGAACGCTTAAACTTGGCAGATATATTATCCTTCAAAGAAAAAAGGTCAAATTACACTCTTAGCCATTTAATTGTTGGGGAGTTCACACTTTTGTCTCCAAACTTTATTCCATTTTCAAATTGGTCATCAATTCCTTATAAATCAAGCTTCCCAAACCTGAATTCATTCAATTAAGTCCCAAAACTTATTATTTTAGGGAAAAAGAAGATTAAATCTCCCAAAAATTCTTAAAATTTTACTAGCCCCATTTGAGATTGTTACAATTCTCTCCCCCTTAAAAGAAATTTCGTCCTCGAAATTTACCAGAGTTGGATCAAAGCAAAACTGTAAATTCTGTTTTTTTTTTACCCGCTGAAACTTGTCCATCAGATTATGGTTATTCCTCGTGTCTCACAGACGGTTATATCCTTAATCACGCGAAGTAACTTTATATTCAAATTCATCTCAGACCTGTTTATCAGAATACGGTAATTGCACCCATACGGAATCTTGTACGGTGCCAAGAAAATATTTGTCTCATAACTTTTATTTTAAACAGACTCGGTCGGGGATAGAAAACCTTTCCTACTATTACAGAGGTCACTCATACGACCCATTGCGTATTTTCTATAATAGACATAACTCATACGAATTAACTAACGGTTTGCGGATGAACGTCTGTAACTGTAGCTTAGACAAGTATTCAAGGCCCCAAAGAGAGTCTTCCAAAATCAAGATGTAAACAATAAAATTCCATAAGTATGATACACATAACGGTACATTGCGTCACTTTTCCCCAAAATGTCTTTCTTCATACCGGACAAGTATAACAAAGGTTTTAAACGAATATCTCTTACATTCATTAAAATACTCCGATAATTGTTTCCTTCGTGCATAACAGAGCCACCACAAAATCTATACTTCCACCGATCTCACAGACACTTTTCTTTTAAATTCGTAATACTTTTATCAAATTTTTGTCAGAACATTCTCAATCACACTCATTATCACCGAGCTACTTTACTTGTAATCTTATATCGGTTTCCTCGTTCGATCAAACATTTATTCTTAATCTGTTTCAGATCTTCTATTTCACATGCATAAACCATCTCAAGTTCTCTATCCAGATTCAAATCCATCAATTTAATCCAATTCGTAGACAGACATTACCAATATTCCTTTCCAGTATAGATCAAGCTATTATGGACAGAACGGTTAATTGCACTTATCACAGGAAATGATTCGACATCGGAGTCTCGGCTTGATGGAGTACGGTTAAGATCTAGGGGCATGCACAGACCAGACACCTTACGACAGACGATCGGCCGATCAACCCAGAAAGACGCAACTCTAAGCTCTGATACCACTAAATGTAACCCCCTAGACCCGCCTATGCGTTACGACAGATCCTAAGAAGTCACATTAGGGTCACGAGAGCGACCCACGGTAAAAATACTCATAAAATATTTTTAAAACATTTATTGAGTTGTAAAACCCACTTCTGTTTAAAATATCATTCGGGTGTCATTTAAACACATAATAAAAACTTCAGAAAACATTTTACAGACACTGCTGTAAACAATACATGACTTACATGCCCACTAACTATACAGTACCGTACTCCAAAAGCAACGCCGAGAGAACTCCGAACACTGTTGTTAATCATTATCTCATGATATATTCCTTTAACCTGCGATGGTAAAAACAACGTGAGCTTGGAAAAGCTCAGTAATACAAAACTACCAGAAGATGCTATAAGCTCATGCAGATATATGGTAGGCATAACATTTTCATGATGTTTCGCGCAGTAACGACCTCCATTTCAGTTCTACTATTTCGAGGTTGCATCACACTCGAGAATAACGATACTTGTTTTTTTATTCAAACCTTGAGAAGTAGACGGGAATATATATATATATATATATAGGCTGGTAGATTACGAAGTAGGAATCAGAGAGTTTGGGGTCTAGTGTGTTCCAACAGTGCAACATTAATGCATGATATGTAATAATGCAGTAAACCTTTTTATATCATATACATATGTTTCATGTAGCAGTAGAATACATTTTCAATTCTTTATTTACCCTCCAACCATACTCCAGTATTTAATTTCCCCAATGCGGTATCATGTACAGGCATTAACCCGGGCCCATTGGGCGAGGGTACCATCCTAAGGAATACCTTAGAATACGGGCGGCCCTTGCTGAAGCATAGGAACCGTAAACGGGCGGACCTGGCCGAAGCCTAAAATCCGTAAACGGGCGGATCTGGCCGAAGCCTAGGATCCGTAAACGGGACGGTCTTACCAGCTGGATCAGGGCTGAGCCGTAGGTAACTCCATATCATGTCCCAATTACCCCAGTGAATCAAATCATCATTAATTCATTAATTAATAACTGTATTTTTAGTAACACATTATCCATGTAACATGTTTTCCATATCGGGTGCATATGCATATATCATAGATACAGTACGGTCATGCTTATTTATAAAACATGTCATGTGAATTCACATATGTCAAACAAGTGCACGTTATCGGTATCATAATATGTAAAACAGTATGCAAAACACGCGCGTGGCACACATGGAACACACTAGTTGGAACAATTTACTCCTTGGAGATACTTGACATATACGAAAGAGAACCCATTAACTTTTGACAATTGAACGGACCTTTGAAACGGGACCTCTATTAAAAGAGGGGTTTGTACTACCAGTTCAAACTAGATAGTCGGGAGATGATACATCAAGATCTTGAGAGTTCTAGGCATATCATGAATGATTTAGCCATTTAAGCCTACCAGGGGCATTATAGTCATTTTATCATACATGGCATTTTGGTAATTTATACCAACAAGGCGTAAACGGTAGCTCAAAAGTTCTATTTGTTCATCAGGTATCCAACCAGACCTTCAGAGATTTCTACGACAAGACCTTTCACTATATCAGATACATTTGGGCTATTTTGATTACTTGGGCCAACGAGGGCATCTTGGTCATTTAACTATCAGGGGTGATTTCGTAATTTAACCCATTAATGATGATATGACGACTCACGATATTTAAGATTTCTAGAAGTTTATCGCGCCTCCAAAACCCTTCGAACTACATATTCCCACCTTGCAGTACAATTCAACGCTTCTGATGCATCCAACTATATCGTATATCGGAACGGTTGCTTTCATAATCCACCACAAGATTTTCCACGGAATAGTCAAATTTATATTCTGTGCGGAGAAACTTCCAACCTTACATTAATATCATGAGTGATTGACGTACGTAAGTCATACTTCTACACTTAAGGGCATTTCAGTCATTTCCAACTTTATTGGCATTTCCAGAATTTATCAAGGGCAATTTACTTATTTTAGTCAAAGGGGGTATTTCAATCATTCAAGGATTTCGGTACTTCCAACCACTTAATTCATTTCAGAACTCAAGGGTTTATCCATCCTTCTAGTAAATTTGTAAACTTCGGTGTCCGAGGATACTACAGCATTTTTAGTCAGTATGACCCTTCCAATTTATTTAACCATGACAGTATTTCCAATACTTTTAGTCATGATGATCATTTCAGTATTTGAGTCGCTTGATCAATTTAGAGGTACGAATAGTTTCCTGTAATTATATATATATTCAGGGGCTCATTCTAAATTCAAGGGAGTCTAACACCTTACAATCTCGAACGTTTAAATCTTGTTACCATATCTTACCAGTAGATCGAGGTTTTCCCGATGAATCGAGTTGATTTACCATATCCACTTCCAATTCTAAGGGTATTTTAGACATTCTCGTACCTCAAGGGCATTTTCGTAATTTCATAACTAAATTTCTAGCATTTACTCATTTGACGTCAATAATTGAGTTTGGAGATTAACTGCCTTATTACTTAATTTATTGAACACCAGATCCTTACATTCGTTAACTTTCTCGTTCGAGCATTTCGACCTTATCTACGTTATCATACTTAATTTCATATCCGGTTTGACTTAAGCAGAGATAACATCACTCCTCATCATATTTATGCATGCATTTACCGAATACCAACATGTTCATAAAGCATACTAAAGGTAGTAGTGTATTACCTTAATTTCGAGTTATACCGGTTGACTCATGATACTACGTTCGATCGCATTCGAATCCGGACTGGATGTCCCATGACATTTCGAATACCAAGATACTTGCATACCTTCAAATACACAAATTAACATTTCAGTTCTTATCCGTAGAGCTCTTAACAAAATTTAACACTTTCGGGTTCAAGGTCAGATTCGGAGGCCTTCGGGTCAGAATTTTGCAAAACGGGCTTCAAAAACGGACTCAGGACGTCGAAAAACATAAAATATGAGTTTTCGGAAAATTTGACTTTTTGGTCAAAGTCAACGGTCAAAGTCAACGGTCAACGCTGACGTCATGCTGACGTCACTGGTCGGAACCGGCTCGGTCAAACGGCTCGGCGGCTCGGTCAAACGGCTCGGCGGCTCGGTCAAACGGCTCGGCGGCTCGGTCAACCGGCTCGGTCAACCGGCTTAGTGGCTCGGTCAACCGGCTCGGCGGCTCGGTCAACCGGCTCGGTCAACCGGCTTAGTGGCTCGGTCAACTGGCTCGGCGGCTCGGTCAACCGGCTCGGTCAACCGGCTTAGTGGCTCGGTCAACCGGCTCAGTCAACCCAGACGAATCCCACTCGCGGCCAGCGGCGCGTGGGGCGCGTGCGGCGGCTGTGGGCGGCCGTTGGCCACCAAATTTTACAGGCCGATAGTTTTCGACCTTCTGAACACGGTGGTGGCCTCGGATTTTCAAAATTCAAACTCAAAGTTCGAATACTAACCTTTTAAGTTTTCCGACGATAAACAAACACCCCCTCCAACGGTGACTCCGATGATGATGTCGTTGGTACCGGTGAACTCGACTCGACATGATGAACGAAATGGTGGTGGAGGTGTCGAAAATGAACGGTCGGATCTCGGTAGATCTGAGATTGAATCTCTACCTATTTCTTTCTTTCTCACTTTCATTTTTCTTTCTCTTTTTTCCCCTTCTGCGAACGCTTAAACTTGGCAGATATATTATCCTTCAAAGAAAAAAGGTCAAATTACACTCTTAGCCATTTAATTGTTGGGGAGTTCACACTTTTGTCTCCAAACTTTATTCCATTTTCAAATTGGTCATCAATTCCTTATAAATCAAGCTTCCCAAACCTGAATTCATTCAATTAAGTCCCAAAACTTATTATTTTAGGGAAAAAGAAGATTAAATCTCCCAAAAATTCTTAAAATTTTACTAGCCCCATTTGAGATTGTTACACTCTAGCTTGTGAGCACATGTGTTTAGTTTAAATTACTAATTCTGCCTTCTGTGTTGTTGCCAATGGGAATCAACATTTTTGAGCAATTTAAGTAACTTTTTACATCAGCAAGGAGAGGAAACATGTTTTTATCTGGAAATGTCCATTAAACTTCATTGTTTGGGGAACATGTATGGTTTGAGTACGGATTTAGAAGTTGAGAATAACCTATACTACTGGTCGGGGGATATTATGTTTATGGTTCTATGTATATGTTCTAACGTTTCTTCCGATTTGCTGTTGTGGACTAGAAATTTTCACTCGGGTTTTGGGAGGAGAATGAGAATCTCAAGGGACATTTTCAGGTGCAGCCATGTCTTTGATCAGTAAGCCTTGCTTGACATTTTTCTTACCATTCTACCTAATAAATATTGATTTCTTACAAGGTTTCTTGCATGACAAAGTATTTATGAAACAACCCTTTGGCTCTGTAGATATTCTCAGTTTCCAAGTTTTGTTAAAACTGAAAAGCGTCATTTAAACCCTTACTAATTTAATATTTAGTTTTTAAGCAAATGCGGGGATAGCTCAGTTGGGAGAGCGTCAGACTGAAGATCTGAAGGTCACGTGTTCGATCCACGTTCACCGCATGTATCTTTTGATTCCATTTTCATCTTTTTTAAAGATATTTTTTTGATCATTTTGCTGTGATTTTGATGTAATGGCAGGATGATGACCCTATTGACTCCACTGAGCCAGCCTGGTAAATTTATCTTTACACTTCCTATTGCATTCTCCACTTAAATTAGGTGTTTTGGGGTTGCGAGTAGTTTATTATAGTGACATCATTATTCTGTTTTCTGTGGCAGATCTTTGAGGGTAGTTTACTGCAAGTGATTTCATTGGCAAGTAACTTATTCTGTTTTCTGTGGCTGATCTTCAAAGGTCGATTCCTTCTATGGTTGGTGGCCCGAAGGCTGGTCAAAGGAAGACTCTTTTCTGTGCTTTTAAGAAGAATTTTGTGGAGGTGGGAAAGCTTTATTGGAATGTCACATGATTTTGCTGGCAGTAACATGGTTAGTGTTAATCTTGGTTATGAAAGTTGAATTAGTTTAGGCTATTGTATCAATATCATTATTACTACTCTTTTCTCCACTTATGCAAAACCTGCTCCTTTACATTTCACAGGGCGGCAGAGATTTTGGAAAACCTTGGCACTTTTATACCAATCTTTCTCCCATTACTCGATATCTGTTGAATTTTATGTATTCACACTTGAGTTATACTTTGATTTGAATTTTGAATTTTCTGGATATTGATTAAAAGAAAAGGTTCTATTAGGCTCCGGAGTTTATCGAGTGAAACATTAGTGTTGTCGAATTTAGAACACTAGATATCTCGAGCTTGTGAGAACACGTGTTTAGTTTATCAAGCTGTTTTACTAAAGTTTTAATATCAGCAAGAAGAGGAAACATGCTTTTATCTACAAGTGTCCATTAAACTTCATTGTTTGGAGAACATGTATGTTTTGAACATGCTTTAGAAGTTGAGAATATGCTATATTACTGGTCTGGGATATTATGTTTGCAGTTCTATGTATATATGTTCTAAGGTTTATTCCATTTTTTTGTTGTGGACTAGAAATTTTCACTCGAGTTTTGGGAGGAGAATGAGAATCTCAAGGGACATTTCAGCTGCTGCCATGTCTTTTATCAGTAAGCCTTGCTTGACATTTTTCTAACCATTCTACCTATAATAAATATTGATTTCTTACAACGTTTCTTACATGACAAAGTATTTATGAAACAACCCTTTGGCTCTGTAGATATTCTCAGTTTCCAAGTTTTCTTAAAACTGAAAAGCATCATTTAAACCTTACTAATTTAATATTTAGTTTTCTAAGCAAATGCGGGGATAGCTCAGTTGGGAGAGCGTCAGACTGAAGATCTGAAGGTCACGTGTTCGATCCACGTTCACCGCAGCCTGCCTGGTAAATTTATCTTTACACTTCATATTACATTCCATAACTGTGCATTCCAATAGAAATTTTCGCCGATTGAGTCTTATCTCTGTTGTAAATTCTACCACTGAAATGATGGGTTCGTGTGTGTTTATGCCCCGCAATATTCTCCACTTAAATTAGGTGTTTGGGGCGGGTTACGAGTAGTTTATTGTAGTGACTTCGTTATTCTGTTTTCTGTGGCAGATCTTTGAGGGTAGTTTATTGCAAGTGATTTCATTGATCAGTAACTTATTCTGTTTTCTGTGGCTGATCTTCAAAGTTCGATTCCTTCTATGGTTGGTGTCCCTATTGACTCCACTCGATAGCTCGAGCTTGTGAGCACCTGTGTGTAGTTTAAATTACTAATTCTGCCTTCTATGTTGTTACCAATGAGAGTTAACATTTTCAAGCAATTTTACTAAAGTTTTACATCAGAAGAGGAAACAATGTTTTTATCTAGAAGTGTCCATTAAACTTCATTGTTTGGGGAACATTTATGGTTTGAGTTGGGCTTTAGAAGTTGAGAATATGCTATATTGCTGGCCTGGGATATTATGTTTACGGTCCTATGTATATGTTCTAACGTTTCTTCCAATTTTTTGTTGTGGACTAGAAAATTTGACTCGAGTTTAGGTAGGAGAATGAGAATCTCAAGGCCCAAGGGACATTTCAGGTTCTGCCATTTCTTTGATTAGTAAGCCTTGCTTGAAATTTTCTTACCATTCTACCTAATAAATAATGATTTCTTACATGACAATGTATTTATGAAACAACCCTTTGGCTATTTGGATTCTGAATTTCCAAGTTTTGTTAAAACGGAAAAGGAGAATTTAAGTTTAACATTTAACTTTGAAATCAAATGTGGAGATAGCTTAGTTGGGAGAGGGTCAGACTGAAGATTTGAAGGTCACGTGTTCGATCCACGTTCACCAAACTTGAGGGTTTATACTATTTCTTATTTAAATATCTTGGTCTCTCCCTGAACTTAATGTTAATTGTTGACATGATAGTTAATCATCCTGTATGCTCTATAAATTGAGTTTATTTGTTCATGATAAATCAAGATTCTTCATAAATGACCATACTTCTTTGGTTTACATATGTTGGAGTTCTTGTGTTGTTTCAGAATTTAAAATTTTGAGTCTATATACTTTATTTTTTACAAAATTGAGTCTTTAAACTAATTTTTTATTTAAATATCTCGATCTCTCCAAATCTGTGAAGGATGCGATGATTTAAGACGGTTCATTTTGATCGAGTAGGATGGAGAACTGCTATACACAGTGGTCGAAATATATTAGATGATGATGTTGAGAGATTTTGAGATTGAAGAAGATGTTCTTGTTTTGTTTCTGCATGATCCTTTTAAATTCGCCTTTGTTGGCAAATCTTACGGCGGAGTCATTTTTTCCAGAGACATTCTTTCTCTTAAAGTATATTCGAAGAGATAGAGATAGAGGAGGGTATAACACATGTCCAGTGGTTGGAGTATATTAAATAACTATGAGAGGTTTTGTGGTCGAAGAAAATGTCATGGAGTGGTGATTTTACTTCAAATCTTGTGTTTGGTTGGTTGAAAAATATAGTTTGATTTTTTTTGATATAATAGCATAATGATGACCCTATTGCATACCAATAGTTATTGAAATGGCACAAGGATTTGTGGGTAGTAACATCATAAACTCAAGCATAATCTTGATGTTTTAAAGAAATTGACTTTCGAATCATTATGGTTGAACGATATCGATGATTATGATGATGACGACTTTGATATTTCTATCCTCACTTGGTCGGAGATTGACACCACCAATGATTGGCTTTTGAGGATGAAGAAGATTGAAAAAAGAACCGATGTTTTGTTTTCTGTTTAAGAACATATAACTTGAACTAAAAACTTTCTATTCGATTAACAAAAAGAGTAAATAAATCTCAACCCGATCTCAATACTCCCAATTAGACTAATTTCAACTTGAAATTGATTTGTAAAAAAGTTACTAAATCAAGTTTGTTTAATTTAGGCTGAATTTGACTTGAACACAAAAAATCTTGATCTTGAAATAATTCTATAAAATAATCATAAATGGGCTGAATTTGAAGAGACTAAGATTCGAATTCATATAGTTGTGTAATGACTTAACTATAGGGGTCAACTCTTAAACTCAAACGATTTCAAACCTAAAGTAATTCATGTTCAAAATAGACCTGAATTTGAATTGATTTAATTGTTTGAAACTTAAATTAACTCAGTCTAATATCAATACAATCGAATTTGATAACTTTAATTTAAAGTTTTTAACTCATTTGAATTAATTCAAAATAAGATGGTACATAATATTTAATCATATTTTCTCAATTCACGTTGAATTACAACATATATATTAATTTTCGTCAAAGAAATATTTGAAAATTCTAAAATTATTGTTTCTTTGCCGCGTTATTATTTGTGCATAAGTTCTCGTAAAAAAATGGTTCTGGTTTACCTGAGTCCAGCATTAGAGCTAACTCAAAACTGTTCGAGTTTGAAATCGACTATGATTGAACTGAATTCGAGCCATACCTGAGTAGCTTGTGAGCATAGCTGTCCATTTGATTTCTGCAAGTAGTTCTTCATGAATCCATTCTACAGGTGAGATCTCTTATTGAAGACATAAGGGATGTACGTATTCATAAAGTTGAGACAAGCTTGGAGAAATTCAGTGGGACATCTGCAGTGAAAGTACCCATGTCAAGACGGAAAATTGAGTTGAGACTCACCCAAGCTGAAAACTAAGTGTATAGTCCGTTCGTTCGCTCGCTCGCTCGCTCTCTCTCTCTCTCTCTCTCTCTCTCTTTATTGGCGGATAATTATTTAATATACGCGGTGAAAATTAAAAGTTTCCACAAGCACCTTAATTTTAGGATTTAGGAACTTAGTTTAGGGTGTATGGTTTATGGGTTTAGTTTTATGGCTTTTGAATTTAGGGATAATAGTTGAAATTTACAGTTTAGGCTTATAATTTAGGGTTTATAGATTAAAACCTAAATCATCACCATATTACCCTACAAACTAAATCCTAACCTCTAAATTCTAACCATAAACCCTAAGTTTTAATCACTATCCCTAAATTCTAAATCCCCACACCTAAACTCTTACACCCTAAATTAAGCCTAAACCCTAAAACTAAGGCACTTGTAGAAACTTTTAGTTTCCACCGCCAGTGTATAGGATAATAATCCCCTAAGAAAATAGTAAAATCTCAATTTAAGTAAATATGATTATATTTATTTTTAGCAAGATTATATTCATTTAAAACAAATAGAAAATTTACGAGGTTGGTTTAGGTTGTAAGCAGTTTGGTATTATTTATGAAGGTCTCGAAATCGAGGCCTTCTGTGTGAGATTCCACCAAAGTCAGGTATGTTCGGATTAGCCAGTACAAAAGCTCTAGAGAACTGGGAGGACAACCAAAAACAAAAAACAAATAGAAAATGTTTAAATTAGACCGAACACTTGCACATGTCAATTAGGTTTGGATTAATTTCAAATTCGAATCATCTCGATTTAGATTTATTACTAATTCAAATTAGTTTAAATTTAAAGTGTACGAGTTTGAAATTAAAATCTTTCATGTTTGAGTTAATTTCAAGTTCAAATCAAATGTACATTTTCGAATAAAAATAGCTGAATTATCAAAGTCTGTATTCACTATTGACAGCAATCTTATAACAATTCAAGAGGGACATCAATCATACAAGAGTCAAATGGTGTGATCACATGATAAAATCTGTTTAATTTTCTTAGCTCTTTAATGACGCACACACACCGTGCACACATAGTGTTCAAACCTGGATCACTTGGATGAAACACATCATCTTTTACCATTCGGACCACTCAACGGGTTCATATAAGAGTCCAAAGTTAAAAACTAGAATATTAATCAAAATGAATCGAACGGTCATACAACTTTCAAAATGTTCGTCAATTTAGTCACCCAAACAAAAACCCTTATAGTTGAGTCACCTAATTTCTAAGGCATTATCAATTTAACCATCGTCATTAGAAAAACATTCATTTTAGCTCGAGTGTTAAACTACTAACGGCATTTGACTCGTCACACCACATCCAATAATACTATAACACGTAACATTATCTAATTGGTCGCAAAATGAGATCTAATAAGACGATGACCCGCGTCACTGTTCCACCTTTGGACATTTCATCGGAATACCAAAAAAAGTTAGTAGGAAAAGATCAATCAACACAACTTGTGTATCCATGTTTTTTCCCCTAATAGGGCTTTAAATGAGACACGATAGATCGAGAGCTACTCGAGTCCGACACGGTCAAAGATCAATCAACACTTGACTTGATTGAGCTCGAATCAAGGTCGAACTCGACTCGAGTTCTTAACGAGCCGAGTCGAGCCCAGATTTCTCAGGCTCGTTAAAAATTACTCGCTCTCAAACTCGACTCAAAAGTCAAAATCTTAACGAGTTGAGTTGAGCTCAGCACTACTCGAGCTCGACACGACTCGTTTACACCCCTAATTCTGAATTTGACAATAGAACCTTTTCTTTTAATCAATATCCAGAATATTCAAATCAAAGTACTAACTCAAGTGTGAATACATAAAATTGAACATGAAGACATGAGAATCGAGCTCATTTTTTACTAGGTAAATAAATAGAACCAAATGTGATCGAACAATTTGATCTTTATCTTAAACCAAGTTCAAAAATTAAGAGTAAAGCTCAATCAAAAAAGAGTCAAGCATTCGTGCTCCAATTTCAAATCAAGCTCATGCTTCTTACAATTTTAGCTCTGCTCATCTTGGATACACCCATAGGAAAACAAAGTTATTGGACTAAGCCGGGAAACATTTCAAGGATTCCATCATTTTATTAAATTGGTTATAGAATCATGAAACCAAAGTCGAACAACCCTTTCCCTATTGGAATATACAAATGAAATGCCCGAAACATTAGCACCAAATGAAGTTTCACAAACTAAAAAATCTGCTTAAATTCGGAATCCGATCAATTCCATACCAGAGATATTTGGAATCTGGCTATTCCAAGAGTTTAGAAGCAAAGATATCCAGGGGGACACAAGAGTTTATTTTGATGAAAGATTAATAGAAACACAAAGATCATCGAGGAAATTCAGTTCATCTGAAGCATATTAGGAGAAATCTACATAGAAATGTGCCTAAATCGAAAAATTATTAGATGGACCCGGCTCACCACGTCATCCGTGGTCTCAACCAATAACGTACATTCATCTTTTTTAAGGTGAATCATCACCTCTTTCCTACATGTTGATAAAGAGTGGGTAGTAATAGGTAGTTATTTTGAAATTGATAGACTTTGTTGGTTTGAACCACGGATGACGTGGTGAGTCAGGTCCATCTAATAATTTCTCTGGAAAACGTATATCATGGGCATGGCATGGACCACATTAGTCATGGTCTCATCCAATAAAAAATACCAACTCTACCATTTTTTCCCGATCATTTTTTCCAACCAATGAAATTTTCACTAATTTTTTCCCATGTCATTTAAAAAATAGTTTTTTAAGTAACTATATTATTGGATTAATGACATGGAAAATAACGGTGAAGTGAGTAATTTTCATTAGATGGACCATGGATGACGTGGTGAGCCTAACCCATCTAATAATTTTTCATTTATGAGGGGGTGTTGAGGAAATAAATGAGATTAGGTGGCTTAAGGCAGTTCACCATGATTGATAGGGTGGACAGTTGTTGTACACAATAGTCAGAATATATCAAATGAATCTAATGACGTGGTAGTTAGCAATTTCATGACAATCTATCAATGGTAGGGGGATATTATGTATACGGTTCTATGTATATGTTATAATGTTTCTTTCTATGTATATTAAAATCCCAAACTTTCCAATCAAATGTGGGGATAATTCAATTGGGAGAGCGTCAGATTGAAGATTTGAAGGTCACGTGTTTGATCCATGTTCATTGCATAAATTCTTTCAATATTTCCCAAAAAATCAAGTGTACTTTAGTTATTATCGAGCCATGCTCGAGCTATATACAAATGAATAATTTTGGGATTTTAATTCTTGCTTCAAAGTAGTTTGTAAGTTTAATCAAAATTTCAATTTATATTGCGAGTTTTTTATTTGAACTCTCATCTAATTCCAATTCAGCCAATCTTTATCATTTCTTTAGTATTTTGAAGACCATGTATTTTATCATTCTATCACTTTCTGTTAATCAGCATGTATGCTCTATAAATTAAGTTTATTTGTTCATGATAAATCAAGATTCTTCATAAATTACCATATATGTCGGAGTTTTTGTGCTGTTTCAGAATTAAAAATTTAGTCTCTATACTTTATTTTTACAAAATTAAGTCTTTATACTATTTATTTATGTAAATATCTTGGTCTCTTTAAATTTGTGAACGATGCGATGATTTAAGACGGTTCATTTTGATCAAGTAGGGTGGAGAACCGTTGTACACAGTGGTTGAAATATATTAGATGGTGATGTTCAGAGATTTTGAGATTGAAAAAAATGTTCTTG
This sequence comes from Hibiscus trionum, assembly GCA_030270665.1. Lineage (NCBI taxonomy): Eukaryota > Viridiplantae > Streptophyta > Magnoliopsida > Malvales > Malvaceae > Hibiscus > Hibiscus trionum. Next base: position 57,690,216 of record BSYR01000017.1, on the reverse strand, counting down.
TTTTGTTTATGCATGGTCCTTTCAAGTTCTATGTTTCTCTATCTTATACTCTTTGTTGCATGTCTTCTCGTAATGACACGTATTGGTTGACTATAAAGAAGTGACAGTTACCATGACAATATAACAATGGTCTTGTCCTACTTGAACCAAGATCATCATTTTGTACTAATGCCACTCACTTGAAATTTGTGCTGCTATAAGATCCGTACGCACAGGGATAAAGTCATGAATCAAGATCAGGGGACAAGATATATAACAAATCCCTTTTGGGGAAGCCTTTGTTTGTGAATTTTACGGCGGAGTCATTTTCTCTGGAGACATATTCCTTCTCTTAAAGTATATTCGAATAGATAGAGACGGAGGAGGGTATAACCCATGTCCTGTGGTTGGAATATATCAGATAACTTTGAGAGGTTTTGTGGTTGAAGAAAATGTCATGGAGTGGGGATTTTACAAATCTTTTGTTTGTTCGGTTGAAAAATATAGTTTGATTATTTTGTTTTTGATTTTGATGTAATGGCTGGATGATGACTCTATTGCATACCAATGGTTATTGAAATGGGACAAGATTTTGTGGACAATAACAACATAAACTCGAGCATGATCTTGATGTTTTGAAGAAATCGCTCCCCGAGTCGTTATGATTGATCGATCTCGATGAACTTAAGGACAACGAATTTGATATTCTTGACCTCGCTCAATCAAAGTATGACGCCACCAATGATCGGCTTTTGAGGATGAAGAAGATTGACAAAAGAACTTATGTTTTGTTTTCTGTTTAAGAATATATAATTATAACTCAAAACTTTCTATTCAATTAAACAAAATAGGTAAATAAAACACGACCCGAACTCAATACTTCCAATTCAATTAACGAAAATTGGTTAATAAATCTCAACCCAAACTCAATACTTCTAGTTCGATTAATATAAACTTGAAATTAATTTTATAAAAAGATAATAAATCAAATTTGTTCATTTTGAGCCGAATTTGATTTGAACACAAAAAGTCTTGATCTTGAAATATTTCTATGGAGTAACCATAAATGAGGTGAATTTGAAAAGACTAAGATTCGAATTGATATGAACATATAATGATTTAATTAAAAGGGTCTACCCTGAAACTCAAATAATTTCGAACCTAAAGTAATTCATGTCTAAAATGGAACTGAATTTGAATTTAATTTGAAATGTTTGAATTACTGTATATATATAGTTTTTAAAATTTTCGTCAAAGAAATATTTGAAATTTTTTTAAAATAATTGTTTTTTTGTCGCGTTATGATATGTTCATAATTTCCCGCCAAAAAAAGATGAAAGAGTTATATAGGGTTTTCGTCTACAGTAATTCCCATACTCAGTTTCTCTACTCGGGCGAGTCACAACTTAGTGTTTCATGAATCAAGATCAGGGAACAAGATACATAGCAAATCCCTATTTGGAAAGCCTTTGTTGGTGAATTTTACGGTGTAGTCATTTTCTCTGGAGATATATTCCATTCTCTTAAAGTATATTCGAATAGATAGAGACGGAGGGTATAACACATGTCCTATGGTTGGAATATATAAGATAACTTTGAGAGGTTTAGTGGTTGAAGAAGATGTTATGGAGTGGTGATTTTACTTCAAAGTCTTTGTTTGGCCGGTTGAAAAACATAGTTTGATTATTTTATTTTTTATTTGGATGTAATGGTAGGATGACGACCCTATTACATACCAATGGTTATTGAAATGGGACAAGATTTTGTGGGCAGTAACAACATAAACTCGAGCATAATCTTGATGTTTTGAAGAAATCACCCATGAGTCGTTACGGTTGATCAATCTCGATGAACTTAAGGACGACAATTTTCATATTTCCTAACCTCACTCTGTGGGAGATTGACGCCACCAGTGATCGGCTTTTGAGGACAAAGAAGATTGAAAAAAGAACTTGTGTTTTGTTTTCTATTTAAGAACATATAATTCCAGCTCAAAGCTTTCTATTTGTTTAAAAAAAGTTAAATATCGACCCGAACTCAATACTTCCAATTCAATTAGCGAAAAAGGGTTTATAAATATCGACTTGAACTCAATATTTCTAGTTCGATTAATATCAACTTGAAATTGATTTTATAAAAAAAGTTAATAAATAAAATTTGTTCAATTTGAGCCGAATTTGATTTGAACACGGAAAGTCTTGATCTTGAACACGAGGTTGGTTTAGGTTGTAAGCAGTTTGGTATTGTTTATGAAGGTCTCGAAATCGAGGCCTTCTGTGTGAGATTCCACCAAAGTTAGGTATGTTCGGATTAGCCAGTACAAAAGCTCTAGAGAACTGGGAGGACAACCAAAAACAAATAGAAAATGTTTAAATTAGACCGAACACTTGCACATGCCAATTAGGTTTGGATTAATTTCAAATTCGAATATTCTCGATTTAGATTTATTACTAATTCAAATTACTTTAAATTTAAAGTGTACAAGTTTGAAATTAAAATCTTTCATGTTTGATTTAATTTCAAGTTCAACTCAATTCAAATGTACATTTTCGAATAAAACTAGCTTAATTGTCAAAGTCTGTATTCACTATTGACAGCAATCTTATAACAATTCAAGAGGGACATCAACCATACGAGAGTCAAATGGTGTGATTACATGATAAAATATGTTTAATTTTCTTAGCTCTTTAATGACGCACACACACCGTGCACACATAGTGTTCAAACCTGGATCACCTGGATGAAACACATCATCTTTTACAATTCGGACCACTCAACGGGTTCATATAAGAGTCCAAAGTTAAAAACTAGAATATTAATCAAAATAATCGAACGGTCATACAACTTTCAAAATGTTGTCAATTTAGTCACCCAAACAAAAACCCTTATAGTTGAGTCACCTAATTTCTAAGGCATTATCAATTTAACCATTGTCATTAGAAAAACATTCATTTTAGCCCGAGTGTTAAACTACTAACGGCATTTGACTCGTCACACCACATCCAATAATACTATAACACGTAACATTATCTAATTAGTCGCAAAATGAGATCTAATAAGACGATGACCCGCGTCACTGTTCCACCTTTAGACATTTCATCAGAATACAAAAAAAAAGTTAGTAGGAAAAGATCAATCAACACAACTTGTGTATCCATGTTTTTTCCCCTAATAAGGCTTTAAATGAGACACGACAGATCGAGAGCTACTCGAGTTCGACACGGTCAAAGATCAATCAACACTTGACTCGATTGAGCTTGAATCAAGGTCGAACTCGACTCGAGTTCTTAATGAGCCGAGTCGAGCCCAGATTTCTCAGGCTCGTTAAAAATTACTCGCGCTCAAACTCGACTCAAAATCTTAACGAGTTGAGTCGAGCTCAGCACTACTCGAGCTCGACACGGCTCGTTTACACCCCTAATTCTGAATTTGACAATAGAACCTTTTCTTTTAATCAATATCCAGAATATTCGAATCAAAGTATAACTCAAGTGTGAATACATAAAATTGAACATGAAGACATGAGAATCGAGCTCATTTTTTACTAGGTAAACAAACAGAATCAAATGTGACCGAACAATTTGATCTTTATCTCAAACCAAGTTCAAAATTTAAGAATAAAGCTCAATAAAAAAAAGAGCCAAGCATCCGTGCTCCAATTTCAAATCAAGCTCTTGCTTCTTACAATTTTAGCTCTGCTCATCTTGGTTACACCCATAGGAAAGCAAAGTTATTGGATTAAGCCGTGAAACATTTCAAGGATTCTATCATTTTATTAAATTGGTTATAGAATCATGAAACCAAAGTCGAACATCACTTTCCCTATTGGAATATACAAATGAAATGCCCGAAACATTAGCACCAAATGAAGTTTCACAAACTAAAAAATCTGCTTCAATTCGGAATCCGGTCAATTCCATACCAGTGATATTTGGAATCTGACTATTCCAAGAGTTTAGAAGATAAGATATCCAGGGGGACACAAAAGTTTATTTTGATGAAAGATTAATAGAAACACAAAGATCATCGAGGAAATTCAGATCATCTGAAGCATATTAGGAGAAATCTACATAGAAATGTGCCTAAATCAAAAAATTATTAGATGGACCCGGCTCACCACGTCATCCGTGGTCTCAACCAATAACGTTCATTCATCTTTTTTTTAGGTGAATCATCACCTCTTTCCTACATGTTGATAAAGAGTGGGTAGTAATAGGTAGTTATTTTGAAATTGATAGACTTTGTTGGTTTGAACCATGATTGATAGGGTGGACAGCTGCTGTACACAATAGTCAGAATATATCAAATGATTCTGATGATGTGGTAGTTAGCAATTGCATGACAATCTATCAATGGTCGGGGGATATTATGTATATCTATGTATATGTTATAATGTTCCTTTCTATGTATATTAAAATCCCAAACTTTCCAATCAAATGCGGGGATAATTCAATTGGGAGAGCGTCGGATTGAAGATTTGAAGGTCACGTGTTTGATCCAAGTTCATTGCATAAATTCTTTCAACATTTCCCAAAAAATCAAGTGTACTTTAGTTATTATCGAGTCATGCTCGAGCTATATACAAATGAATAATTTTGGGATTTTAATTCTTGCTTCAAAGTAGTTTGTAAGTTTAATCAAAATTTCAATTTATATTGCGAGTTTTTTATTTGAACTCTCATCTAATTCCAATTCAGCCAATCTTTATCATTTCTTTAGTATTTTGAAGACCGTGTATTTTATCATTCTATCACTCTCCGTTAATCAGCATGTATGCTCTATAAATTAAGTTTATTTGTTCATGATAAATCAAGATTCTTCATAAATTACCATATATGTCGGAGTTTGTGTGCTGTTTCAGAATTAAAAATTTAGTCTATATACTTTATTTTTACAAAATTGAGTCTTTATACTATTTTTATTTAAATATCTTGGTCTCTTTAAATTTGTGAATGATGCGATGATTTAAGACAATTCATTTTGATCAAGTAGGGTGGAGAACCGTTGTACACAGTGGTCGAAATATATTAGATGGTGATTAGAGATTTTGAGATTGAAGAAAATGTTCTTGTTTTGTTTCTGTATGGTCCTTTCAAGTTCTATGTTTCTCTATTTTATACTCTTTGTTGCATGTCTTCTCGTAATGACACGTATTGGTCGATTATAAAGAAGTGACAATTACCATGACAATCTATCAATGGTCTTGTCCTACTTGGACCAAGATCATCATTTTGAACTAATGCCACTCACTTGAAATTTGTGCTACTATAAGATCCATACGCGCATGGATAAAGTCATGAATCAAGATCAAGGGACAAGATATATAACAAATCCCTATTTGGGAAGCCTTTTTTTGTGAATTTTACGACGGAGTCATTTTCTCTAGAGACATATTCCTGATTTTGATGTAATGGCTGGATGATGACCCTATTGCATACCAATGGTTATTGAAATGGGACAAGATTTTGTGGACAATAACAAGATAAACTCGAGCATGCTCTTGATGTTTTGAAGAAATCGCTCCCCGAGTCGTTATGATTGATCGATCTCGATGAACTTAAGGACGACGACTTTGATATTCTTGACCTCGCTCAATCAAAGTATGACGCCACCATTGATCGGCTTTTGAGGATGAAGAAGATTGACAAAAGAACTTATGTTTTGTTTTCTGTTTAAGAACATATAATTATAACTCAAAACTTTCTATTCAATTAAACAAAATAGTAAATAAAACTCGACCCGAACTCAATACTTCCAATTCAATTAACGAAAAGGGTTAATAAATCTCAACCCAAACTCAATACTTCTAGTTCGATTAATATCAACTTGAAATTAATTTTATAAAAAGTTAATAAATCAAATTTGTTCAATTTGAGCCGAATTTGATTTGAACACGAAAAGTCTTGATCTTGAAATGTTTCTATGGAGTAATCATATATGAGGTGAATTTGAAAAGACTAAGATTCGAATTGATATGAACATAAAATGATTTAATTAAAAGGGTCTACCCTGAAACTCAAATAATTTTGAACCTAAAGTAATTAATGTCTAGTGTGGGCGATAGCTTTTGCATTGGGTTTGGTTAAGGAGAGGGAGTGGCGTGACAGTTGTGTGATTATAGAGTCGGGCTCGCAGGTGGCATTGAGCTGGGCTACACGTTCGGCGAAACGACCGTGGCGTTTATGGGAGGTCTTCTCAATGATCGATCAGGCTTGTCAGGTCTCGTGTGAGATACAATTCTGTTATGTGTCTAGGGAGGCGAATGGCTTTGCGGATGTATTAGCGAAAGAAGGCGTGGATAGATGTTCGCTATTTGTGGCGTGTTTATGATTTGGATGATTGCTCTTTGTTGTTTCGGCGGATCTTATCGTACTCTTTTCCTCCATTAGGGAGGTTTTTAACGAGGCGTAAGATCCGTCACGTTGTATGTTTTCTTATTTTATAATAATATCATACATTTGCTGATCAAAAAAAAGTAATTAATGTCTAAAATGGAACTGAATTTGAATTTAATTTGAAATGTTTGAAATTTAAATTATCTCAATCCAATATCAATTCAACAAGTTTAATTTAGAGTGTGTATAAAATAATAATCCTTAAATTAATTCAAAATAAGATGGTACATAATATTTAATCATATGTGCTTTTTTTAATTCGTGTTGAATTATAGTATATATATAGTTTTTAAAATCTTCGTCTGTAACCCCCTCGTCCCGGTCTGGCCGGATGACCGGTCCGAGTGAGCTACACGGGGAAAACCGAGTGAAAACTCCCTAAAGAAACTCTCCCTCGGTTAGCAACCCTATATATTTTTTCATTTTAATCTTGTCTAGATGAAAATTACATCCTAAGTGATCATACAGCGGAACAATATTTACGAAGCAATCAAACGAACCCAAACTAACATTTAAAAGCCCATTTTTAAACTTAAACTGCAGGCGGTATCGATACCCTTAAGGGGGGGTATCGATACCCCTTGACTAGGTCAACAGGGTTTGGTCAACCTGAGGAGACAGTATCGATACCCCCAAGGAGTGTATCGATACCCTCCCCCAAAAGTTGACTTCACACGGTCAAAGCTAAGACAACGGTATCGATACCCTCGAGGCCAGTATCGATACCGAAATCGACAGTGGCTCCAGTGACCAAAAAGGTATTGATACTCTCCCTCGAGTATCGATACACGAGGCCTGAAACCAAAAGGCAGTATCGATACCAGACCAACGGTATCGATACCCCAGCTACGAATTCGCAGGTTTGAGCTGATTTAGAGCACAAGGAGGCCCCTAAATCCCTCTAACACTTCAACCAACACACTAACATGTATCCTATGTAAAACCAAGAGTATAGGCATGCTTAAACTTACAATTACAACACGTTTCATACATGATGAGGATTTAAGCATTCAAGCAAATTAGGCTTTCAAGCATGGCATTCTAACAAAAGACATTTCAATCATATTAAGCCAAACAAGGAACTCAAGCCTCTATGGCACAAGACAAGCACATAGAGGTTTACATCCACATCAAGACAACCTAGCTTAGATAGACATACTAACACACACAATATTCAACATAGCAAATCATGCATTACAAACCATAATCAAACCAAAACATCAACATAATGCATTAACAACATGTGGCCAAAACAAAGGAGTCTAGATACAAGCTCCTAAAACACGTAGCACTTCCCATTGCTAGTCTACTACATTATTTAATTAAACCATACTTGAGCAATTACCACACGCTTGGACGCCCTTTTCTTGCTCCTTGCTAACTCCAAGCTAAAGATCTGCATTGTCGGAAAAAGGAGAGCGTAAGCATAAAGCTTAGTGAGCGGAGCTCTAAAACATAACTACGACAATGCAGGGTTCAAAGCTTTCTTTAAAATAAAGGCCAACACAAAAGATCCATCCAACTACCTAATCTTCCTACCAACATACGAGTTCAACCAAGGGTCAACCCTATAGGCAATTATCATAGCAATACACTTCATGGTATGCATGAGGACATAATCCTAGATTAAAACAAAACAATAAGAATACAATGATATAGTGAGATACAACATGAACATTACATGGCATGCACAAGCATAACCAAAACACACACGGTGGGACTACACATCACCGTTTCGACTAGTAGTTTTCTAATGGGACTACACATCAAAGTACTCTTCTACTAGTCACTACCGGCGGGACTACACATCACCGGAGTCTTATACCATTCGCTACCGGCGGGACTACACATCACCAGAGCAACGACAACCATCACGTGAGGTTCGACACCAACCATGCAACACGATATACAATCACTATCATGTGACAAGTACTCACTATACCATGCACAACCAAAACAAGTTGTAACAAAACCCAAAATTAGACATCACTTACTACTTACAATCTTACCAATCACAAATGGTCTTACTCACCATTTTCGTGCACAACCTGCACCAACTTACACACATCGTACAAGGCATATTCAACAACACCAATATTATCATCATACAAAATCAACGATTTAATAAATAGCAATATGCTTCTTCTCAAAGTAATGTAATCTCATGTATAACAAAATATCATTTCTAAGCAACGAAAAACAATGATAAAAGGGGAAATTTAAAGAGGCATTTCACATCACTTACTCTCAGAGTTTAAATCATTTTCAAGGCCAAATCTAAACCACTTTCAAAATCACCCTTGAACCAAAACTATTCTTGAAAACCATTTCCACATCCACGTACTCGAACCAACCTTAGAAAACCAAATTAAAGCATTAACCACTCACCTAAGCTTCCAAGCTCCAAGCCAAGCAAGCAACCATTCCCACAAACCCGGATTTCCTCGCGAAGCTTCTCCAACACCAATTACCGCTTTTAGACAACCTCAACACAAGTGAATTAACCTCGAATCAGTCCACAACACAACATAGCAACCCGGAATACAATTCAAACATTAAACACTTGTTTTTCGAACCAAGAACAACCCCCAAAAAGCCATTCCCGAGCAGCCCCTTTGCACAGTCCAAAACCGATGATTCCAACTCTTTTAACACACCTAATAGCTTCCAAAACAACCCTTAACTATCATACAACCATCAACCCTCATTTTCCAACATAAAGCAGCCCTAAAACTCACTTCTAAACCCTCCTAAAACCCCTCCAAAACCCAAATACGAAAATATTTCAAAATCATTCAAAATTCACATATGTTATACCATTTAACTTCTATACATCATTACTAACCATATTAAATCAAAACATTAAGCTTAACAACATAAAGTTTCCACTTTTAATCAAAATCTTTCAAAACTCTATTTTCCAAAACTTCCATGAAAATGAAAATAAGTGGTACTTTTAAAGAGAGGGAGTTGAGGGGAAGTCAAAAACGTAATTACCTTTCAAAACCGAGCCAAAATGAGGGAGGAAGGAGATGGAATAGTGAAAGGGGGAGGGAGCTCCTCGAACCCGTTGAAGAAGAAGATGATGAATAGTAAAAGGGTGTTTTATTTGTATAGAGGGGGATTTAAATTAGAAAATGAGAAAATTACCAAAAGGCCATTAATGAGATGGCTATTTCCCCTTTTCTCTAAAACCATCCAAATTAAATTTTCATTTCAATTTAGTCCAACAATAAAATGTTTGCTTTTGAAACCCGAGGCCCAAAAGGTTATTTTAATTATAAAATCGAGCCCGAAATAATACTAAAATATTATTTTCACCCGACCCCTAAACACGGGTGTTACATCGTCAAAGAAATATTTGAAAATTTTTAAAATTATTGTTTTTTTGCCGCGTTATGATATGTGCATAATTTCCCGCGAAAAAAGAGAAAGAGTTATATAGGGTAGGGATGGGTACGGGTCGGGTCGGGTCGGGTTTTTGGCCCACCTGAACCCGACCCAAAACTAATTATCCTAAAACCGACCCGACCCGATCCAATTTTTTAAAAAACCCGGCCCGACCCGAAAATAAATATTCTAAACCCGACCCCAACCCGACCCGACCTATAGAAAAAAATTAATTTTAGGGACCTAATTATAAAAAAATAATTTTAAGAGGCATAATTATAAAAAATAATAATTTTAAGGACTAAAATGTAAATAAAAAAATTAATTTTAAGGACCTAATTATAAAAAATATAAATAGGGGGTATTATTACAAATATCCCTAAAAAATTTAGGGAAAATTACACTATTAGTCCCGGGTCGGATTTTTTCACCCTAAAACCCGACCCGAACCCAATTTTTTCATAAAAATATCCGACCCGATCGGTCCGGGTCGGGTCGGAACCCGTCGGGTCCGGGTTCCGTGTCCGTCTATAGTAATTCCCATACTTAGTTTCTCTACTCGGGCGAGTCACAACTTAGTGTTTCATGAATCAAGATCAGGGAACAAGATATATAGCAAATCCCTATTTAGAAAGCCTTTGCTGGTGAATTTTACGGTGTAGTCATTTTTTCTGGAGACATATTCTATTCTCTTAAAGTATATTCAAATAGATAGAGACAGAGGGTATAACACATGTCTTATGGTTGGAATATACAAGATAACTTTGAGAGGTTTTATGGTTGAAGAAGATGTCACGGAGTGGTGATTTTACTTCAAATCCTTTGTTTGGTCGGTTGAAAAATATAATTTGATTATTTTATTTTTGATTTGGATGTAATGGCAGGATGACGACCCTATTGCATACCAATGGTTATTGAAATGGGACAAGATTTTGTGGGCAGTAACAACATAAACTCGAGCATAATCTTGATGTTTTGAAGAAATCACCCCCGAGTCGTTATGGTTGATCGATCTCGATGAACTTAAGGACGACGATTTTGATATTCCTGACCTCACTCTGTCGGAGATTGACGCCGCCGGTGATCGGATTTTGAGGACGAATAAGATTGACAAAAGAATTTATGTTTTGTTTTCTATTTAAGAACATATAATTCCAACTCAAAACTTTCTATTCAGTTAAAAAAAACTCGACCCGAACTCAATACTTCTAGTTCGATTAATATCAACTTGAAATTGATTTTATAAAAAATTTAATAAATAAAATTTGTTCAATTTGAGCCGAATTTTATTTGAACACGGAAAATCTTGATCTTGAAACGTTTCTATAGAGTAATCATAAATGAAGTGAATTTGAAAAGACTATGATTCGAATTGATATGAACATACAATGATTTAACTAAAAAGGGTCTACCACGAACTCAAATGATTTCAAACCTAAAGCAATTCATGTTCGAAATGGACCTAAATTTGAATTGAAATGTTTGGTATTTAAATTAATTCAATCCAATATCAATTCGACAAATTTAATTTAGAGTGTTTCAATTCATTTAAATTAGTTCAAAAATAAGATGGTACTTAATATTTAATCATATGTGTTTTTATATATATATATTTAACATTTTCATCAAAGAAATATTTGAAATTTTCTAAAATTATTGTTTTTTTTGCCCCTTTATGATAATTGATATGTGCATAATTTCCCGCCAAAAAAAGAAGAAAGAGTTATATACGGTTTCCGTCTACAGCAATTCACATACTCAGTATCTCTACTCGGGCGAGTCGCAACTCAGTGTTTCATCTTATTTCGGTTTCTCTTAATCTCCGAATCCCAAATTATTGCCCAAATCATCCAATTTCCGAATCTGAAAAACCCTAGATTCGCAGATATGGCTGGCCAATCCGATCCTCATATCTCCCTCTTCTCAGCCGAAGAGGTTGCATTCCATTTCCCGTTGTTTCTCTGTACCCGTTATATGATATTAACTGCAGCCCAGAACCTATAGGGGCATTAAAAAATCTTGGGTTTCTAAGGACAAATCCTTCAAAGACGCCTTAATCGGAAATCACAATGCAAAGGAGGAAAAGCTTAGTGCTGTGGAGGTGGAAGAGAAAAAGCTAGACAAAAAAGAGGATATCAACCTAGTGATCCCTATAACAACAGATGAAAGCGGATGGTTGAACCAATGCTTTGTGGGACAGGTAAAAAGTATGTATGATGCAGAGTTTGTTCAACAAGCGCTCTCATCAGAAGGATTCAAGATTCAAACCAGTGTTTGGTCAGGATTTTATGTAATAATTCAATGTTTGGAGGTAGAACAAGTTGCTATTTTCTGGGACCTTCGTCAAAATCTACTGAAAACCTGGTTCGATGATATAGATACTCTGCCAAACTTTACTAGCTCAAAAAAGCTTAAAATCTGGCTGAATATCGAAGGTTTCCCAGTCTTCGCATGGTATCCGAAGATATTCGAAGCCCTAGCTAACCATTGGGGAAGATACATCCAGATTGATGAAGACACGAGGCTAAGAAGAAGGTTTGACTCGGCACGAATTTTGGTTGGGGTGAGTTCCATCGCTGACATTCCGGTGTATCCGAAGGTGAGGGTGAACAGAGAAATTTTCCAGATCAAAATATCAACATTAGCTTTTGAAGATGAGAAGTGCTGGATCGACGGCAACCGCCCAAGCTCCCCGGCGGAGAATGTTGTTGATGACGGCCCCGGGTGTCGCTTCGTTTCTGAGGAAGACAGAGTTAATAATACGGCGAAGATCTACTCTCCCAAGATCTCGGGAAGTGAAGATTCATTCAATTCTGCGAGCTGCATGTTCCATATCTCAGGAGCCAGGAATTTTAAAGCACGTGACATTAACTATAAAACTTCGGTGGGGCCAGAAGAAAATGAGGAGCTCATCTCTGATGGACTAATTGATATACCTGTAGAAAAAAACTTTGGGCCCCCTTTGTCGAATTCTGATCAAAGCACCTCGGTTAGCCCAACTTATGACTCTGCATCAGGCCTGTTTTATATCCGACCCAGAATCTTCAAATCACATTCGAAGGCCTTTCTGATAAACACTAGATGTGCATCTCTATCCAAGCAAGTGCGGGCCACATCAAAAGCTAGCCTAAGTCCAAACAAATTAGCTATTATGTCTGGGAAAGGAGTTGAATCAGACAGTACTAAACCAAGTTCACCGAGTATTCCCGTAAAGGTGAAGATCCGTTGCAGAAATTCATCTCAAAAATCTTTCATGCAAGACTCTCAGGAGATAAGAGGTGGAGACTCCCCAATCCTATCCACATCGGGTCCCCAGGGTCAAGTAGTAGCCGCGAATCGGGCGATAGAAGAAGCAGAAAATACCTTCTTGGTAGCTAACGAACTGGGTTTTTCCTTCATCGAATACAGAAACGAGGTAATCGATAAGCTCTCCAGCCTCGAAGAAATTCAGTCGCACGCCCAGTAGAGAAATTTGGAGGTAAATTTCATATTAGCGTTGAAGTTGATTTTATGGAAAAAACACAATTTATATCTTGGAATGTTCGTGGATTATGCAATCCAATTAAACAACGTGCTGTCCGGAAGTTGTGCTCCAAAGGTTTTGTGAAGTTAGCTCTAATCCAGGAAACTAAGATGGGGAATTACCGGAGCAACATCCTCCGGTCTTTATGGGGTTCCAAGATGGGAGAGATGACGTTTGAGCCGGCAATGGGTTTATCGGGGGGATTAATTACAATGTGGGATCCTAATTTTTTCTCCACTGAGAAAACAATTCTGGATCAAAGATTCATAATTCTGGTGGGGGAGTTAACTAAATGGAAGAAAAGGATTTGTGTGGTAAACGTGTATGCACCAAATGATGAGGGCGAACGAAGAGACTGCTTTGATCGACTAGTGAACAGGCTAAACATTCTGCAACTTCCTATTATTCTGGGAGGGGATCTAAATGCCGTAATGGAGGAGGAAGAAAAAGTAGGATCAAGCTTCAACAAAAGGGCAGCCGAATCCCTTTCAGAAGTTCTGGATAATCTGAATATTATAAGCATCCCCCTAAAGGGGGGAAAATTTACCTGGTTCGGAAGAAGTGAGCCCCCTCAAGCTAGTTGGTTAGATCGATTTTGCTTATCCTCAGAACTTCTACTGCTCTGGCCAAATTTATCTCTATCAGTGTTGCCCAGAAGTCTTTCAGATCATTGTCCGATTGTGCTAAATATTGAAGGAAGAAATACTGGACCCAAACCATTTAAATGGTTCTCATCTTGGACAGAGATCGAAGGCTATAATGAAATCATCAAAAGGGTGGTAAAAAACTCGCATCAATCCGGCATCAATAGTGTGTTAAAAGTATGCAAGGAGCAATCGAAGATTTGGGTAAAATTGACAGCAAAGTTAAAGCCAGATTCTATTAAGGAAGTGGAAGAGGAACTACATGTCTTGGAAACTCAAATGGTGCTGAAAAAAGAAAATGCAGAAGAAATCCGAAAAGTTGGCTACCTTAGAAGTCAACTGTGGCAATTATATCGGAAGGAGGAGAAAGACTGGCTACAGAAGTCAAGACTCAAATGGTTCCGGGAAGGTGATAGGAACACGCGGTTCTTCCATTTGATAGCCTCGAATCAAAAATTAAGAAATCAAATTTCTCACCTTAAAGTCAATAGTGAAAGCATTACTGATTCTCACAAAATTGCAAAACATTTTGAGCAGCACTTCAGAAGCAGCTATTCTGATCGAAAGGCACTACAAATAAGAAAGTGGGAATGTTCTTTAAAGGCTTTGACGCAAGAATCGGCAGATTGGTTAGAAAGGCCCTTCTCCAAGGATGAAGTGTGGGAAGCGATTGATTCAGCGGATGGTTCCAGGGCCCCAGGTCCGGATGGGTTTAATCTCAATTTTTACAAAAAATACTGGGTCCTGCTTCAAAACCACATTATGCAGTTTTTTTCTAGTTTCTTCGAAGGCAAAGGATTTCCAGCAGAACTCAATGCAACATTTATAGCCCTCATCCCAAAATCAACTTCACCAGAATCAGTGGAGGAATACAGACCAATCAGTTTGGTATGCAGCATGTATAAAATTCTAGCAAAGGTTTTAGCGAAAAGACTAGAAACTTTCATGAACGAGCTACTAAGCGAAAATCAATTCGCATTTATAAAAGGGCGACAAATTATCGATTGCTCTTTGGTGGCAAACGAAATCATGGACTTGGTGAGAAAAAGAGGCGATGCAACAATGGTCTTCAAAGTGGATTTCAAAAAAGCTTACGATTCGATCGAGTGGCCGTTTCTATTTCTGGTTTTGAAAAAGATGGGATTCGGTCAAAGATGGTGCAATTGGATACGATCCTGTGTAACGACAGTCTCCATGGTTGTGTTGATCAATGGTTCGCCGACGAATTTTTTCAACATCAAAAAAGGTTTGAGACAGGGATGCTCGCTATCTCCTTTTTTATTCAATCTAGTTGTTGAAGCATTGAGCTATTGTTTATCCAAAGCAGCAGGTGGTGAAATGTTCAGGGGAGTAAAAATTGACAATTGTAATTTTGAATTAACTCATCTGCAATTCGCAGATGATTTAATTATTTTCTCGGAGGCAGAAATAGATCAGATCATGAACATCAAACGAATATTGAGAGTATTCGAAGCTGTATCAGGATTGAAGATGAATTTGAAGAAATCTGAACTCTTCGGCATAAATGTGGATCAGGAGTTAATGAAAAATGTTGCAGCAGCTATTAAATGCTCTTGCGGATCTCTACCTACGAAATACCTTGGTTTGCCGCTGGGAGTTGTTAGAAATTGCATTTCTTTGTGGAATCCTGTGGTTGAAAAATTCAGGAAACAACTGGCGAGTTGGAAGGGATCGAGCTTATCTCCTGCAGGCAGATTAACAATGGTAAAATCAGTGCTTTGCAGTCTACCTTTGTATTTCTTGTCTATGTATAAAATGCCCTCTTCTATCAGCAATGAACTGAATAAACTGATAGCTAGATTCATATGGGGTAAGGTTGACGCAAACACAATTCATTGGGTGCGTTGGGAGGATTTATGCAAACCGAAGGAGGCAGGGGGACTGGGGATTGTGGATCTAAAAATCAGAAACCATGCACTACTTAATAAATGGGTATGGCGATACAATACCGAGCAAAACGGACTATGGTGGAGGGTGCTGGATGGGAAATATTATGGCACAAGTAGAACGTTGCTTCCACCGCTAATCGAACAGAAGAAACTGTCATGGTTCTGGAGGGACATCACAAAGCCGATTTACTGTCCAAATGACGTTTTATTAGTTAATCTCCGACCTGTTCTTGGCGATGGTTTATTGATTGAATTCTGGTATGAATGCTGGGCTGGCGATACCCCTCTAGCACAACAATTTCCCAGGATTTTTGCACTATCAATAAGAAAAAATAGAAAAGTCAAAGATTTTGGGGTGAAATTGGAAAGCGGATGGAACTGGCAGATTCCTCTTCGCAGAAGAATGTTCGATTGGGAACTGGCAGTTTGGGATCAATTCATTACTACTTTACATAAATACTCGTTAGCCCCAATTGACCACGACATGCTAAGGTGGATAGGAGATTCAAGTGGGAGCTATAATTCAAAGAACTTCTGCGATTTAGCCTCCTCATCGGATATACCAAACACAGCAGTGTGGAAACTCGTTTGGGACAAGCATATTCCTCCAAAAATTTCAATTTTTCACTTGGAGAATGGTACGTGGCATATTAGCGACCAAAGCGAACCTTCTAAAAAGGGGATCGAAGTTAGTTACGGATCAGCTATGCCCCTTTTGTAACAAAGAAAATGAAACCGAACATCATCTATTTTTCTCATGCTTTACAAGCTGGAAGTGCTGGATGAAATGGTGTGAGAAGTGGAACACAAACTTCATCTTCCCCGGTACCATCGATGGAGCTTTAACGGCTTGGTGTGAGAGTTCCATCAACAGAAATTCAAAGGTAATCTGGTGTATATCTTTTTTCAGCTTCTGTTGGTCGATATGGATGCTGCGGAACGATATAATTTTCAATAACCGAAAGGGCGAAGACGGTTTATTTGATATGGCCCAAATTAGGACTTTCCATTGGTGTCGCAACAATTGGCCTGAGATTTTTACTTCAGAAAATCTCTTTCTAAGTATTCATGTTCCGGAGAGAAAAAGGCCCCCTGTCAACACCAAAGAGAAGACAGATATACTCTCTTTCATGGTCGATGGGGCGGTTAAAGGAGCGATAGGGGAAGCGGGTATTGGAGGGGTGATGCGTGATTCGAATGGTAAATTGTTGATAAAATTCTCAAAGTCTGTGGGGCATCTTGATGTAATAGCTGCAGAAGTAATGGCGATCAAAGAAGCATGCCTGTTATGCAAATCAAACAAAAGTTTTGCAGGTAGGAGAATTGCTTTCTGTTCTGACAACTCCATCGCAGTCTCTTGGTTCCAACGACCACAAATTGCTCCTTCACACTTTACAACAGCAACACGAGAAGTGTGGAAATGGTGCAATTCGGAGAAGTGGACTTTTTGCAAAATTGATAGAGGCCAAAATGGAGAAGCTGATTTGTTAGCAAAGGAGGGCATAGAGAGGAAATCTGATATGATCCAAGTTGGCCAAGAAAATTAGATTGGCTTCGCTTTGAAATGCAGTAGATGATGGGTAAGAAGCCTAAGGCACTAGGTGGAGAAAATGCCAGTGTAGTTTTTAATGTACAAGTCAAAATTGGCAGTGGTTTTGGAAGGTTTCATGTTGTAAAAGTAAGCAGTCGTGTTTTGTGTAAGTCTAGGAACTGATCATACATACAGTTCGGATTCATGTGTAACATACATCGGTTGAACATTCGATTAAATAATACCAACTAGGCACTCTTTTCCCCCAATTTAGGATTAGTGGGGGTTTTTAATGAGGCCTAATTTCTCTTCAAAAAAAAAATCTCTTGTTTTGTTTGGTTTAATTAGGTGGAGTTTATGGCTGAAGACGAATTGATAGAGATTGTGCCAAATTTGTGAATGGATCCTCTCAATTTCATCTGCGTAATCCTCAATTCCGTTTCTAAAAGTATTTATCTAGAAATGTTTATATTTAGCAAGGAGAGGAAACATGTTTTTATCTAGAAATGTCCATTAAACTTCATTGTTTGGGGAACATGTATGGTTTGAGTAGGGATTTAGAAGTTGAGAATAAGCTATACTACTGGTCGGGGGATATTATGTTTATGGTTCTATGTATATGTTCTAACGTTTCTTCCGATTTGCTGGTTTTGGGAGGAGAATGAGAATCACAAGGGACATTTTCAGGTGCAGCCATGTCTTTGATGAGTAAGCCTTGCTTGACATTTTTCTTACCATTCTACCTAACAAATATTGATTTCTTACAAGGTTTCTTGCATGACAAAGTATTTATGAAACAACCCTTTGGCTCTGTAGATATTCTCAGTTTCCAAGTTTTGTTAAAACTGAAAAGCGTCATTTAAACGCTTACTAATTTAATATTTAGTTTTTTAAGCAAATGCGGGGATAGCTCAGTTGGGAGAGCGTCAGACTGAAGATCTGAAGGTCACGTGTTCGATCCATGTTCACCGCATATATCTTTTGATTCCATTTTCATCTTTTTTAAAGATAGTTTTTTGATCATTTTGATGTAATGGCAGGATGATGACCCTATTGACTCCACTGAGCCTGCCTGGTAAATTTATCTTTACACTTCCTATTGCATTCTCCACTTAAATTAGGTGTTTTGGGGTTGCGAGTAGTTTATTATAGTGACATCATTATTCTGTTTTCTGTGGCAGATCTTTGAGGGTAGTTTACTGCAAGTGATTTCATTGGCAAGTAACTTATTATGTTTTCTGTGGCTGATCTTCAAAGGTCGATTCCTTCTATGGTTGGTGGCCCGAAGGCTGGTCAAAGGAAGACTCTTTTCTGTGCTTTTAAGAAGAATTTTGTGGAGGTGGGAAAGCTTTATTGGAATGTCACATGATTTTGCTGGCAGTAACATGGTTAGTGTTAATCTTGGTTATGAAAGTTGAATTAGTTTAGGCTATTGTATCAATATCATTATTACTACTCTTTTCTCCACTTATGCAAAACCTGCTCCTTTACATTTCACAGGGCGGCAGAGATTTTGGAAAACCTTGGCACTTTTATACCAATCTTTCTCCCATTACTCGATATCTGTTGAATTATATGTATTCACACTTGAGTTATACTTTGATTTGAATTTTGAATTTTCTGGATATTGATTAAAAGAAAAGGTTCTATTAGGCTCCGGAGTTTATCGAGTGAAACATTAGTGTTGTCGAATTTAGAACACTAGATATCTCGAGCTTGTGAGAACACGTGTTTAGTTTATCAAGCTGTTTTACTAAAGTTTTAATATCAGCAAGAAGAGGAAACATGCTTTTATCTACAAGTGTCCATTAAACTTCATTGTTTGGAGAACATGTATGTTTTGAACATGCTTTAGAAGTTGAGAATATGCTATATTACTGGTCTGGGATATTATGTTTGCAGTTCTATGTATATATGTTCTAAGGTTTATTCCATTTTTTTGTTGTGGACTAGAAATTTTCACTCGAGTTTTGGGAGGAGAATGAGAATCTCAAGGGACATTTCAGCTGCTGCCATGTCTTTTATCAGTAAGCCTTGCTTGACATTTTTCTAACCATTCTACCTATAATAAATACTGATTTCTTACAACGTTTCTTACATGACAAAGTATTTATGAAACAACCCTTTGGCTCTGTAGATATTCTCAGTTTCCAAGTTTTCTTAAAACTGAAAAGCATCATTTAAACCTTACTAATTTAATATTTAGTTTTCTAAGCAAATGCGGGGATAGCTCAGTTGGGAGAGTGTCAGACTGAAGATCTGAAAGTCACGTGTTCGATCCACGTTCACCGCATATATTTATCTTTTGATTCCATTTTCATCTTTTTAAACGACAGTTCAATCATTTTGATGTAATGGCAGGATTATGACCCTATTGTTTCCACTGAGCCTGCCTGGTAAATTTATCTTTACACTTCCTATTACATTCCATAACTGTGCATTCCAATAGAAATTTTCGCCGATTGAGTCTTATCTCTGTTGTAAATTCTACCGCTGAAATGATGGGTTCGTGTGTGTTTATGCCGCAATATTCTCCACTTAAATTAGGTGTTTGGGGCGGGTTACGAGTAGTTTATTGTAGTGACTTCGTTATTCTGTTTTTTGTGGCAGATCTTTGAGGGTAGTTTATTGCAAGTGATTTCATTGATCAGTAACTTATTCTGTTTTCTGTGGCTGATCTTCAAAGCTCGATTCCTTCTATGGTTGGTGTCCCTATTGACTCCACTCGATAGCTCGAGCTTGTGAGCACCTGTGTGTAGTTTAAATTACTAATTCTGCCTTCTATGTTGTTACCAATGAGAGTTAACATTTTCAAGCAATTTTACTAAAGTTTTACATCAGAAGAGGAAACAATGTTTTTATCTACAAGTGTCCATTAAACTTCATTGTTTGGGGAACATTTATGGTTTGAGTTGGGCTTTAGAAGTTGAGAATATGCTATATTGCTGGCCTGGGATATCATGTTTACGGTCCTATGTATATGTTCTAACGTTTCTTCCAATTTTTTGTTGTGGACTAGAAAATTTGACTCGAGTTTAGGTAGGAGAATGAGAATCCCAAGGCCCAAGGGACATTTCAGGTTCTGCCATTTCTTTGATTAGTAAGTCTTGCTTGAAATTTTCTTACCATTCTACCTAATAAATAATGATGTCTTACATGACAATGTATTTATGAAACAACCCTTTGGCTATTTGGATTCTGAGTTTCCAAGTTTTGTTAAAACGGAAAAGGAGAATTTAAGTTTAACATTTAACTTTGAAATCAAATGTGGGGATAGCTTAGTTGGGAGAGCGTCATACTGAAGATTTGAAGGTCACGTGTTAGATCCACATTCACCGCATAAATTCTTTTAATATTTCCCATAAAATCCAAGTGTACTTTAATTATTATTGAGTCATGTTGTTTCAGAATTTAAAGTTGAGGGTTTATACTATTTCTTATTTAAATATCTTGGTCTCTCCCCGAACTTAATGTTAATTGTTGACATGATAGTTAAATGAAAAGAAAATAACTCTTTTGATGACATGATAGGTTTACAGTTATGGACTAAACTGAGTTCTTATGTTAATTTACAATGTATTTATGAAACAACCCTTTGGCTATGTGGATTCTGAGTTTTCAAGTTATGTTAAAACGGAAAAGGAGAATTTCAATTTAACATTTAACTTTCCAATCAACAGCGGGGATAGCTTAATTTGGAGAGCATCAGACTGAAGATCTAAAGGTCATGTGTACTCTAATTCTTTATCGAGTCATACTGGAGCTATATACAAGTGGAGAATTTTGGGATTTAGTTCTTGCTTCAAGTAGTTTGTAAGCTTTATCAAAATTTCAATTTATATTGCGAATTATTTATTTGAACTCTCATTTAATTCCAATTCAGCCAATCTTTATCATTTCTTTAGTGTTTTGAAGAACATGTATTTTATCATTCTATCATTTTCTGCTAATCATCTCGTATGCTCTATAAATTGAGTTTATTTGTTCATGATAAATCAAGATTCTTCATAAATGACCATACTTCTTTGGTTTACATATGTTGGAGTTCTTGTGTTGTTTCAGAATTTAAATTTAGTCTATATACTTTATTTTTTTACAAAATTGAGTCTTCTTTTTTATCAGGAAAGTATGATTTTATTAAACACCAAATCATACAACCAACATCTACACGCCCCTCATTAAAAACCTCCCTACAACCTAATGGAGGAAAAGACTACGTCGTGTAAACGTTAACCGATAGCAACGCCCAAACAAGAATCACAAAATGCCATATCCACCCCTCCTTAGCACACCCCACAACTTCCAACACCCCCATGCATTCCCATCTGCATCCTATCGCTCAGCAGCATCAACCCTCCAGCGCATCCCACCCTCCACACAACACCTTCAATGTCACAGTGTAAACCGGCAACACTGCTTCCCAACTCCCCCAAGCACGTCCCAACAAAATACTGCACAGCCATCCAAACCCACGCACCCACTCTCCTCATCCCCACCCTTCAGCAGCTCACTCTATGCCACTCCAATAACGTCACCCCTCCCTTCGCCAACGTATCCGCTAGACTATTAGCTTCACGAAGGACATGTCGAAAGCACGCCTTCGGTAACAACCTACACGCATCGTCAATCATACAGAACCATGACCAAAGTCTCCATGGCCTCATTTCCCGATTCTCCACCCATGACAACGCCACTATTGAATCGGACTCGATGATCACACCAAGGGCATCACAATTTACCTCTAAAAGGAACCCTAAAGCCGCCGCTATCGCACATACCTCCGCTTCGTTCGAATCCATCACCCCTAACGGTCCCGTGAATAAAGCTAAAATCTTGCCTTTCGTATCACGTAACACTCCCCCACATCCTGCTGGCCTCGGCTTGCCTCTCGCCGCCCCGTCCACATTGAATTTTACCGTGTCCGCGCACGGTGGAGCCCAAATCGACAGCAGCCTCAATCGCACGCCTGCTCCCATCGGTATGCACTGCCTCGAACATGACCACCACGCTGCCTCATCCACCATTTGTCCTTCCGTTGTGACTTTCACCCAATGTAATGCTCTCAACTTAATTAAAAACACCACCTCATGTGTTCCCAATTTCTGCTGTCGGAAAATAACATCGTTTCGAGCCAACCATACGGACCATAACAATGTCGCGCACCCCGTAATCCACCATCGTCGTACAAAACCCCGAAATACTCCATCATAACATTGTCCAATGAACTCCTGTATCGTCCTCGGACGGACCAATTCCACCCCCCACCATTAAAAAAACTATCCCATATATTCTTTATGCACTCACAATGCAACAAAATATGAGTCAGCTCATCCTCCCCCTCTTCACACCACACACAATTCACTACATTATTCCCCAAAGGAACTCCGCGATCTCGCAAGAAGCAAAGCGTCGGTAACCGATCAAGAAGCGCAAACCAAAGGAAACATTGTACCTTCGGTGGTACATCTACTTTCCAAACCAAAAATGCCTCCATTTCCCCCCATCAACACCCAAACCCGTCATTAAACTCATTAGTTCACTAGTCGAAAATTCACCCCTAGCATTTGGGCACCACACGAGTCTATTTGCGCATCCCTCTCTTAGCCACCAGCCCCGCACCATATCCCTCAACTCAACCAACATTTTTTGTTCGAACAACCTCAACTCACGCCCAAAAAAATTCGCCCACCCATCATGTACAAAGCTGCCCCCTCTCGAATATTCAACCACAGTGCTGTTTTTATTACTCGCCAAACGAAATAATCGTGGAAATATAAGTTTCAATGGTCGGCTCCTACACCACGTATCAAACCAAAATAGCACACTCCTCCCATCTCCCACCACCCAATAAAATCTATTAACATCCAAGTAACCGGCCACACTATCATGTTCCGACACCAACGCAATTTGTTTCCAAATTGTGGACATCCGATGTACATACTCGCAATTTGTTTACAAAATTGAGTCTTTAAACTAATTTTTTATTTAAATATCTCGATCTCTCCAAATCTGTGAAGGATGCGATGATTTAAGACGGTTCATTTTGGTCGAGTGGTACGGAGAACTACTATACACGGTGGTCGAAATATATTAGATGATGATGTTGAGAGATTTTGAGATTGAGGAAGATGTTCTTGTTTTATTTCTGCATGATTCTTTCAAATTTGCCTTTGTTGGAAAATCTTACAGCAGAGTCATTTTTTCCAGAGACATTCTTTCTCTTAAAGTATATTCGAAAAGATAGAGATAGAGGAGGGTATAACACATGTTCCGTGGTTGGAGTATATTAAATAACTATGAGAGGTTTTGTGGTCGAAGAAAATGCCATGGAGTGGTGATTTTACTTCAAATCTTGTGTTTGGTTGGTTGAAAAATATAGTTTGATTTTTTTTATTTTTTTTGATATAATAGCATAATGATGACCTTATTGCATACCAATAATTATTGAAATGGCACAAGGATTTATGGGTAGTAACATCATAAACTCAAGCATAATCTTGATGTTTTAAAGAAATTGACTTTCGAATCGTTATGGTTGAACGATATCGGTGAATATGATGATGACGACTTTGATATTTCTATCCTCACTCGGTCGGAGATTGACACCACCGGTGATCGGCTTTTGAGGATGAAGAAGATTGAAAAAAGAACCGATGATTTATTTTCTGTTTAAGGTACATATAACTCGAACTAAAAACTTTCGATTTGATTAACAAAAAAAGTAAATAAATCTCGACCCGAACTCGGTACTCCCAATTCGACTAATTTCAACTTGAAATTGATTTGTAAAAAGTTACTAATAAATCAAGTTTGTTCAATTTAAGCTGAATTTGATTTGAACACAAAAAAAAAATTTGATCTTGAAATAATTCTATAAAATAATCATAAATGAGCCGAATTTGAAGAGACTAAGATTCGAATTTATATAGATGTGTAATAATTTAACTGTAGGGATCAACCCTTAAACTCAAATGATTTCAAACATAAAGGAATTCGTGTTTAAAATGGACCTGAATTTGATTTAATTGTTTGAAACTTAAATTAACTCAGTCTAATATCAATACAATCCAATTTGATAACTTTAATTTAAAGTGTTTAACACATTTGAATTAATTCAAAATAAGATGGTACATAATATTTAATCATATTTTCTCAATTCATGTTGAATTACAACATATATATTAATTTTCGTCAAAGAAATATTTGAAAATTCTAAAATTATTGTTTTTTTGCCGCGTTATTATTTGTTCCTGGTTTACCTAAGTCCAGCATTAGAGCTAACTCAAAGTTGTTCGAGTTTGAAATCGACTATGATTGAACTGAATTCGAGCCATACCTGAGTAGCTTGTGAGCATAGCTGTCCATTTGATTTCTTCAAGTAGTTCTTCATGAATCCATTCTACAGGTGAGATCTCTTATTGAAGACATAAGGGATGTACGTATTCATAAAGTTGAGACAAGCTTGGAGAAATCCAGTGGGACATCTGCAGTGAAAGTACCCAAGTCAAGACGGAAAACTGAGTTGAGACTCGCCCAAGCTGAAAACTGAGTGTATAGTTCGTTCGTTCGTTCGTTCGTTCGTTCGCTCTCTCTCTCTCTCTCTCTCTCTTTATTGGCGGATAAATATTTAATATACGCGCTGGAAATTAAAAGTTTCCACAAGCGACTGAATTTTAGGATTTAGGAACTTAGTTTAGGGTGTACGGTTTATGGGTTTAGTTGTATGGCTTTTGAATTTAGGGATAATAGTTGAAATTTACAGTTTAGGCTTATAATTTAGGGTTTGTAGATTAAAACCTAAATCATTACCATATTACCCTACAAACTAAATCCTAACCTCTAAACTCTAAATTCTAACCATAAACCCTAAGTTTTAACCACTATCCCTAAATTCTAAATCCCCACACCTAAACTCTTACACCCTAAATTAAGCCTAAACCCTAAAATTAAGGCGCTTGTAGAAACTTTTAGTTTCCACCGCCAGTGTATAGGATAATAATCCCCTAAGAAAATAGTAAAATCTCAATTTAAGTAAATATGATTATATTTATTTTTAGCAAGATTATATTCATTTAAAACAAATAGAAAATCTACGAGGTTAGTTTAGGTTGTAAGCAGTTTGGTATTGTTTATGAAGGTCTCGAAATCGAGGCCTTCTGTGTGAGATTCCACCAAAGTCAGGTATGTTCGGATTAGCCAGTACAAAAGCTCTAGAGAACTGGGAGGACAACCAAAAACAAAAAACAAATAGAAAATGTTTAAATTAGACCGAACACTTGCACATGCCAATTAGGTTTGGTTTAATTTCAAATTCGAATCTTCTCGATTTAGATTTATTACTAATTCAAATTGATTTAAATTTAAAGTGTACGAGTTTGAAATTAAAATCTTTCATGTTTGAGTTAATTTCAAGTTCAAATCAATTCAAATGTACATTTTCGAATAAAAATAGCTGAATTGTCAAAGTCTGTATTCACTATTGACAACAATCTTATAACAATTCAAGAGGGACATTAATCATACGAGAGTCAAATGATGTGATTACATGATAAAATCTGTTTAATTTTCTTAGCTCTTTAATGACGCGCACACACCGTGCTCACATAGTGTTCAAACCTGGATCATCTGGATGAAACATATCATCTTTTATCATTCGGACCACTCAACGGGTTCATATAAGAGTCCAAAGTTAAAAACTAGAATATTAATTAAAATGAATCGAACGATCATACAACTTTTGATGAGTAGCTAGTTTGATCAATATTTTCATGCTAATTATGCTCAATTGGTTGCTTTGTGGTGCTGAATTGTGACTCATTACGTAATTTACTATGCAGGACCTCGCTGCTGCGAAATATTACGAAAAGGCCGAAATCTGCAATTTCTAGATTCATGGCCGGATTAATGGGCATGAATTGGGGGCATGAATGCACTGACTCGGCGACACATCAGTGGATGACGTCAGCAACACGGGAGGATGACGTCAGCAACAGTGATGATCAGATGATGACATGGCGGCAGAAGTGAAAGCTTATCAGGATATTTCGATAGCTTATCGAATTCGAGATGATAGCTTATCGGCCAAGATTTGGATAAAGACTTGGGATTTATCTCTTTTATTTAATTTAAATATTTTTTAGGAATTATCTCTTAGGTTTTATCTTTTGTAATTTGAATTTATTTATCTCTTATCACTTAGTTAATTCCTAGGGTTTTAGACTAGTATAAATACCCCTTGGGGTAAGACTCAAAGCATCACATCTCTCATCTCTTGTTCTTAGTTTTTATTTGTTCTTAGGAAATTTTACTTTAATAAAGTTTTATTTTTTCATAGCCAAAGGCTAAAGCAATGACTTGATTCCAACGTGAGGAATGAAAAGCACTTAAATAACTTCAGGTTTTTTCTCTCAGTTTTCTAAGCTTAATTTCAAAAATCAAAACGATTTCAAAACTAAAGATTGACTTCGGTCATGATGTTGTTTTTGGTTAAATATGTGGGAGGAAGGATCGGCTATTGAAGCACATTCGACTTCCTGGGAACACACTTAGTAAATTGATTACTAAGAGAAAATTGAGATCGGAACTATTGTTATTAAAACAACATCCGAGTCGGGTTTTTTCAGAACTTTAAAACTGTTTATTTTTAACAGCGATAGCCGCGGTTAATCTAACCAGAAAACTGGAATCTAAAAATTGATTTTAGATTATCGGTTTACCAGAGAGAAAAAAAACAAGTCTCAAGGATTGATCCTTGTAGGCAAGTAACCGGCGTGAATCCTGAAGTAAAAACCTTTTTCCGATGATCTGAGGAAATTGAGTCAAAGCAAAAGCTCGAAGCTAGTATTTATTATATTGAATTCACTTCTTTTTAATATTCTCTACAATTTTTATTTTTACTTAAATTCTACAAATCACCCCTTTTCTACTTAAACATCATTTAGCTCTCTTCTTGGCTCACCGATCAAGCGAACATAAATCAGGAAGTTTTCTTAGTTCCTGTGGGATCGACCCTTACTTCTCTTTTACTACATTTAATTTTCTTTATTTACTAATAGAGAATAAGGAATTATTTTGACGCGTAAACGACGCGTGTCAACTTTCAAAATGTTGTCAATTTAGTCACCCAAACAAAAACCCTTATAGTTGAGTCACCTAATTTCTATGGCATTATCAATTTAACCATCGTCATTAGAAAAACATTCATTTTAGCTCGAGTGTTAAACTACTAACGGCATTTGACTCGTCACACCACATCCAATAATACTATAACACATAACATTATCTAATTAGTCGCAAAATGAGATCTAATAAGACGATGACCCGCATCATTGTTCCACCTTTAGACATTTCATCGGAATACAAAAAAAAAGTTAGTAGGAAAAGATCAATCAACACAACTTGTGTATCCATGTTTTTTCCCCTAATAGGGCTTTAAATGAGACACGACAGATCGAGAGCTACTCGAGTCCGACACGGTCAAAGATCAATCAACACTTGACTCGATTGAGCTCGAATCAAGGTCGAATTCGACTCGAATTCCTAACGAGCCGAGTCGAGCCCAGATTTCTCAGGATCGTTAAAAATTACTCGCGCTCAAACTCGACTCAAAATCTTAACGAGTTGAGTCGAGCTCAACACTACTCGAGCTCGACACAGCTCGTTTACACCCCTAATTCTGAATTTGACAATAGAACCTTTTCTTTTAATCAATATCCAGAATATTCAAATCAAAGTATAACTCAAGTGTGAATACATAAAATTGAACATGAAGACATGAGAATCGAGCTCATTTTTACTAGGTAAATAAACATAATCAAATGTGATCGAACAATTTGATCTTTATCTCAAACCAAGTTCAAAATTTAAGAGTAAAGCTCAATCAAAAAAGAGCCAAGCATCCGTGCTCCAATTTCAAATCAAGCTCTTGCTTCTTACAATTTTAGCTCTGCTCATCTTGGTTACACCCATAGGAAAACAAAGTTATTGGATTAAGCCGGGAAACATTTCAAGGATTCCATCATTTTATTAAATTGGTTATAGAATCATGAAACCAGAGTCGAACAGCTCATTCCCTATTGGAATATACAAATGAAATGCCCGAAACATTAGCACCAAATGAAGTTTCACAAACTAAAAAATATGCTTCAATTCAGAATCTGGTCAATTCCATACCAGAGATATTTGGAATCTGGCTATTCAAAGAGTTTAGAAGCAAAGATATCTAGGGGGACACAAAGGTTTATTTTGATGAAAGATTAATAGAAACACAAAGATCATCGAGGAAATTCAGTTCATCTGAAGCATATTAGGAGAAATCTACATAGAAATGTGCCTAAATCGAAAAATTATTAGATGGACCCGGCTCACCACGTCATTCGTGGTCTCAACCAATAACGTTCATTCATCCGTAGTTTGTAACTTTAATCAAAATTTCAATTTATATTGCAAGTTTTTTATTTGAACTCTCATCTAATTCCAATTCAGCCAATCTTTATCATTTCTTTAGTATTTTGAAGACCATGTATTTTATCATTCTATCACTTTCTATTAATCAGCATGTATGCTCTATAAATTAAGTTTATTTGTTCTTGATAAATCAAGATTCTTCATAAATTACCATATATGTCGGAGTTTTTGTGCTGTTTCAGAATTAAAAATTTAGTCTCTATACTTTATTTTTACAAAATTGAGTCTTTATACTATATTTTATTTAAATATCTTGATCTCTTTAAATTTGTGAATGATGCAGTGATTTAAGAGGGTTCATTTTGATCAAGTAGGGTGGAGAACCATTGTACACAGTGGTCGAAATATATTAGATGGTGATGTTCAGAGATTTTGAGATTGAAGAAAATGTTCTTGTTTTGTTTTTGCATGGTCCTTTCAAGTTCTATGTTTCTCTATTTTATACTCTTTGTTGCATGTCTTCTCGTAATGACATGTATTGGTCGACTATAAAGAAGTGACAGTTACCATGACAATCTATCAATGGTCTTGTCCTACTTGGACCAAGATCATCATTTTGTACTAATGCCACTCACTTGAAATTTGTGCTGTTATAAGAGCCGTACGCGCAGGGATAAAGTCATGAATCAAGATCAGGGGACAAGATATATAACAAATCCCTACTTGGGAAGCCTTTGTTTGTGAATTTTACGGCAGAGTCATTTTCTCTAGAGACATATTCCTTCTCTTAAAGTATATTCGAACAGATAGAGACAGAGGAGGGTATAACCCATGTCCTGTGGTTGGAATATATCAGATAACTTTGAGAGGTTTTGTGGTTGAAGAAAATGTAATGGAGTGGGGATTTTACTTCAAATCTTTTGTTTGTTCGGTTGAAAAATATATTTTGATTATTTTGTTTTTGATTTTGATGTAATGGCTGGATGATGACCCTATTGTATACCAATGGTTATTGAAATGGGACAAGATTTTGTGGACAATAACAACATAAACTCGAGCATTATCTTGATGATTTGAAGAAATCGCTCCCTGAGTCGTTATGATTGATCGATCTCGATGAACTTAAGGACGACGACTTTGATATTCTTGACCTCGCTCAATCAAAGTATGACGCCACCAATGATCGGCTTTTGAGGATGAAGAAGATTGACAAAAGAACTTATGTTTTGTTTTCTGTTTAAGAACATATAATTATAACTCAAAACTTTCTATTCAATTAAACAAAATAGGTAAATAAAACTCGACCCGAACTCAATACTTCCAATTCAATTAACGAAAAAGGGTTAATAAATCTCAACCCAAACTCAATACTTCTAGTTCGATTAATATCAACTTGAAATTAATTTTATAAAAAGTTAATAAATCAAATTTGTTCAATTTGAGCCGAATTTGATTTGTACACGAAAAGTCTTGATCTTGAAATGTTTCTATGGAGTAATCATAAATGAGGTGAATTTGAAAAGACTAAGATTCGAATTGATATGAACATATAATGATTTAATTAAAAGGGTCTACCCTGAAACTCAAGTAATTTCGAACCTAAAGTAATTCATGTCTAAAATGGATCTGAATTTGAATTTAATTTGAAATATTTGAAATTTAAATTATCTCAATCCAATATCAATTCAACAAGTTTAATTTAGAGTGAGTATAAAATAATAATCCTTAAATTAATTCAAAATAAGATGGTATATAATATTTAATCATATGTGCTTTTTTTAATTCGTGTTGAATTACTGTATATATATATATATATAGCTTTTAAAATTTTCGTCAAAGAAATATTTGAATTTTTTTAAAATTATTTTTTTGCCGCATTATGATATGTGCATAATTTCCCGTCAAAAAAAGAAGAAAGAGTTATATAGGGTTTTGTTGAGATTTAGGGGGCTCGATTCCTTCAACCGTTCTTGCTCGCCAAGTGTGGAGAAGTTGAATAATTTGGGTGTA
Organism: Hibiscus trionum; assembly: GCA_030270665.1. NCBI lineage: Eukaryota > Viridiplantae > Streptophyta > Magnoliopsida > Malvales > Malvaceae > Hibiscus > Hibiscus trionum. The sequence continues at coordinate 57,659,428 of BSYR01000017.1, read as the reverse complement.
ATTGTGGGAAGGAAAAGATATACAATTTACACAAGGATTTATAGTGGTTCAACCTTCTAACCAAGGTCTACATCCACTACCTTAGCTTCCCACTAAGGATTTCCAAACAAATTCACTAAGAATTTCGTCCCATTTTCTCGGATTAGGAGGAAACCGTTACAACGATCAAGCTTTCTACCCAAAGCTTAATCAAACACTCTCTTACAAGAGAAAGACTTAGCAAACTAGAAATCCCTCTAATAGGTATGTGTTTGCAATACTAAGCACTCACCCAAAACCTAAACACTTGAGCAAATTTAACAATGTTAAGCTCACAAGTATTGTCTAAGTAAGAAATATACAATTTAAGCTCTAGACAAATTTTGACATCATAATGTTGTAACAATTGAAGCATTAACCATTACAAGATGCTTGGAGGTCCCTTTTATACTCTTTGATGAGTTTGTAGCCGTTACTAGCCGTTGGGAATGAATTGGAGCCGTTGGAGCCTTTATTTCCCACCATAAATGTAGTTCTGCAGCTTGGCGTATCGATACCCTTCAAACCGTATCGATACGGTCCCGATAAGGAATTAGCCGTTGGGCTTCTTCAGCTGATGCGTATCGATACGCTTACCTAGCTTATCGGTACGGTCCTGCAAATTAAAAATCGTTGGGAAAATGACCGTTGGGGTAGTTAGGCGTATCGGTACGCGATACACCTGTATCGGTACGCGACTAGCCGTTGGGCTATTTCAAAACACACCGTATCGATACGGCTAAGCGTATCGGTACGGGTTTTGGCTACTGGAAAGTTCATGTAGTTGAAACCCTAAGGCGTATCGGTACGGTCCGAGACCGTATCGGTACGGGCACTTGAAAAACTTGGTTTTGACTACTTTAAATCATTCCAAAGCCTTGTAAAACCCTTAAACATATTTTCAAGTTGTTTTTGACTAAAAACATATTTTAAATTCTTTTCAATTTAGTCCAAAACATTTTCAAATATTATATCAAAACACTTAGTTCTACAATCTCCCCTTTTTTGATATAATAAAACCAACTTGAAAAATTGTTTGAGAATCTCTCCCCCTTTGTATTTAAAAAATTGAATAAGAGACTTAAAATTTAAATTTGATTAAGGCTCCCCCTTATTCTTTGAAAAACTGGAAAATCAATTTTTTCAAACCATTTCTCCCCCTTTTTGTTATATCAAAAAGAATTTAAAACGACATTGAGCTCAAAATAACTTAGGAGGTAAAAAGAAAATTTGACACACTTAAAAATTTGGTTTAAAAATTGGCTCCCCCTTACTCAAAGCATCATAAGAATGTTAGTTCAACATATATGATTATCTAGTTGACATAAATGAAAATAAATCAAATAAGAACAAAAACAACTAGATTTTACCACACTTGAACCCAAGGGAGGATGTGAAGCCTTCCTTCTTCAAGTGTTCTTCCTTTGTGTGCATGGAGCTCCCCCTCAATTTTTGACTTGTTGATCACTCTCCATCACACCTAGCAAAAGACAATCAAGTAATTTTTGGTATCCAAATTGCTTTGGATCCATAGACATTAGTAGCACAAAATTTAGTCCCCTTAGGAATCCATTTTTCAATTTCATCCTTTTTAGTTGAAGTGGTTAGTCCTTTTGGGACCCAAACACTTCTAAAACATTTACCATTCACAAATCTAGGGGCACTAGATTGTCTTACATAAAAATTTGATTTTCCAAAACTATTTTTCTTTTCAAGTTCATTGGAAATCAAATCTTTTTCTTTTTGAACTTTAAGAAGCAAATTTTGTAAATCAAAACATTTTTGTTCAAAATCTTTTAATTTTGCTTCAAGTTCAAGATTTGTTTTGGAAAGCAAATCATTTTCAATTTTTATTTTTGAAATCAACTTTTTGTTCTTGGAAAATGATGCCTTGAATTCCAAAAGCAAATCATCATAGACATCTTGCAACTCATCAAATGTATATGAATTTGAAATAGATGAGTTAGAAGTTACCTCCCCCTCATTGAAAGCCATCAAGCATAGGTGGGCTACTTCATCATCGGTGGAGTCTTCATCACTCCATGTGGCCACATATGCTTGTTTTGAAGATGATCCCCTCCTTTTAAATTTGTGGGAATCCTTCATCTTCTTCCTCGATTCATGTTTGGATTTATCCATTTCGCTCTTCATGAACCGGGTGAATTTGTTGAAGAGATAGGCCATCTCTTCATCTTCACTTTCCTCCTTACTTGAATCTTCATGATGGCATGCGGAGGATTTGAGAGCAACGACACTTGCATTGATGCCTAGCTCAATGATCTTCTTCTTCCTCATCGCTCTAATCGCTTCCTTCTTCTTCTCCTCTTCTTTGTTTTTCTTCATTGTTTGGTGAGTGAGAAGTGACCCCATCAGTTCATCAAGCTTCAAGGTTTTGAGATTCTTGGCTTCGATGATGGCGGTCCTCTTTGAGTCCCATGACTCGGGAAGGGAGTAGATGAGCTTTCGAACAAGCTTCTCTTCCGGGATGGCTTCTCCACAACCTTTAAGTCCATTTGTGATAGTGGATAACCTATCAAACATCTTCTCGATGTTCTCTTCCGGATCCATCTTGAAGTTCTCATACTCTAAGGTGAGGAGCCCGATCTTGGTCTCCTTTACTTCATTTGTCCCTTCGTATGTGACTTCAAGCTTGTCCCATACCTCCTTGGCACTCTCACAAGAAGACATCTTCTCATAGATTGTAACCCCCTTAACCCGGCCTAGACGGTTGACCCAAATTAAGAAAGTCACACGGGGAAAACCAAAGTCAACCCGAAAGTCAACCTTGATTAACGACCCTTTTTTTCTTTTTAATCTTGTCTAGATGCACATTAACCCTAGTTATGATCATTCAAACAACATACTCAAAGATCATAGACATCAGAGATCAAACAGGGACCCAAATGAACAAATTACAACTTTAGGGACCAAATTGTAAATTCTGATAATTATAAGGACTTCATCCAAATTAAAGTTACCAACTTGAAATTAATCATGTTTCATGCATCTCGGCCAAATTTCAGCTCAAACGGATATCCCAAACTCACACAATTGCACATACAAGATTCAGGACCAAAATGCAAACATTTTGAAACATATAACTACCAATGTCAGCCCCCAACGGTCATCCGTTCCGAAACAGGAGACAGCCCGTTTCGAAACGCGGGGCCGTTCCGCAACGCGTATCGAAACGAGGGCAGACAGTAGCCTTTCCGTTTCGGAACGGTGTCACCCGTTTCGGATGCCTGGGCTGCTTCGAGGCACCCGTTCCGAAACGGCAGGCACTGTTCCGATACGGCCTGCACAAAATGTAGAAAAATGCTTGCCTAAACATGCAATTGACCAACCAATCATGCTTCAAACGCAACCAAACTTTACCAGCAACTCAAATAACATACAAGAGATATATTTGCAACAACAATTCATCATTATAACAACATATGTGGAAAACCCCAAATCTAAAAGCATGCTTCCTACACAAGCAACCATTCATGCATAAAAACCTCCAAACCAACACATAATGGCCAATTACAAAAACCAACATTAACAACAACATAAATCCAACTTAGGGAGTTCTAAACATCTCCCAAAACAACAACATTGGTCCCCCATTGCCAAATGCCAAAAGCTAAAAGTGTTTAAGAAAACCTTCCCATACATGAGCTTAACTTCCACTTGATTGCTTGCCCTCCTTGCTGCCCTCAATGCACTTTAATGCTCTGCATTATTGGTTTAAGAAAAGAGAGAGAGCGTAAGCAAAAGCTTAGTGAGGAAAGCTCCTTAAAACCACACAATAATGCATTTATAAAACTCATTTATAAATCATACTTCAAAATACATTTAGTCATGCTCACAAGCAATCTTAAAAACAAGCATCTCATGCTTCACATCAAAACATGTCATATTGGCCACAAGTGATAATTACCATCTTTAAAACAAGATCAACATAAGACTCACACATGGACTTTTAAACACCATTGTGATCTTATCCCCAAGGACTTTTAAACACCTTGGCCCATGGACTTTTAAACACCATGACAAGGACCACACAAGGACTTTTAAACACCTTTGTGTCCTTAACAAGTTTCACCTCAAGGACTTTTAAACACCTTGACCCCAAGGACTTTTAAACACCTTGGCCATGGACTTTTAAACACCATGATATAAATCACCTCAAGGACTTTTAAACACCTTGACCCCAAGGACTTTTAAACACCTTGGCCATGGACTTTTAAACACCATGATATAAATCACCTCAAGGACTTTTAAACACCTTGACCCCAAGGACTTTTAAACACCTTGGCCATGGACTTTTAAACACCATGATATAAATCACCCCAAGGACTTTTAAACACCTTGGCCCCAAGGACTTTTAAACACCTTGGCCATGGACTTTTAAACACCATGAATATAATCACCCCAAGGACTTTTAAACACCTTGGCCCCAAGGACTTTTAAACACCTTGGAAAGGACCACACAAGGACTTTTAAACACCTTTGTGTCCGTAACAAGAACCATTCAAGGACTTTTAACCACCTTGATGTCCTTAAGTAAACAAGGCTCACTCAAGGACTTTTAACCACCTTAGTGACCTTAACCTTTTCAAAAACATCACTTGCCAATATACATCATATATCATCAATAATCCACTGTTTTAAAGCATTTAACCAAGCCATAAACATCATGCATCTTTAAGCATCAAACAATATTTATACAATGTTCAAAAACAAGGAACTCTAACCTTGAGCTTCCTTAAACACATGGCTTATAATCTCAGCAAACACACATGCTAGATATGCTTTAAAAACAGAATTTAAACATGCAACAAACACATTGCACCCAACCATCACATGGTTCCTCAACAAGAGAGTTTTTCCGAAAACTTACTCTTGAGCTTAGCAAAGTTGTTTAGACTTAGACTAAGCTCCCAAACCTCCAAAACATTGGTTTCAAAGCCGAAAACCAAAATCCACTCACCGATTCCGTTTCGCCTCTTGCCGAAACACCAAATCAAGCTTCCGGATCACCACCACTTGGATCCAAAGATGACTCCCCTGTTTTAACACATTAAAACAGTAGATTAATGCATCATCATGCATTAATAACTTCAAAGAAAGCACCTAAACTCGCTGCTCTCATCCACACTCCATTTTCGGCCACCAAACACAACCGAAAATGCATCCAAACAACTTCACAACAAAGCCCAGCCATAAACCATCAAAACAAAGCATCCTTAAACATCATTATACATCTAAAAGGACCTAACAACATCCTTATACCTCCAGCAACAACAGATCCACAAGATCACTCCAAAAACAACCAAGAATCACAAGCTAAACTTAGGAAATTCAACCTATCCGGGATTGCATTAATTAAAACTCAATTCCATAACAAATTAACATTCATTTATCATCAATTATACACCTCAAATCACTGCTTTAACAGATCCAACGAAAATTCATCAAAAATCATCAAATCTTGCATTTAAAGCCAAGATCCATTACACAACCTTAAAAACCTTTTATAAAACATCAAATAAGGATTGAGAACTTGGGAATTTCAGTAAAGAACTTGAAGTTCAGAGGAGAAGGACGTTCTTACCTCCAAACTTGAGTTTCTCCTCTTTTAGAACCAAAAAGCTTGAAGAAACAACTAGCAAAATGAGAGGTTTTGTTGATGTGATGATTAGGAATCAAAAGAGGATTGAAAAGAGAGATTTGAGTGACAAAATCAGAAAGAAATCTCTGGAGAGAAAGTGTTTGGGTTGAGAGAAAATGAGAGAAAAGGAAAATTGGAAAATATGGGAAGTTAGTTACAAAATAGCCAAAATGATTTCCCTCCACTTTTCTTTAGCTTTAAAATCAGAATTAAACATTAAAATATCTTAGAAAAATCTGGAGAAACTCCCTTTGGGTAAATAGCTCCTTAAAGATTCAAAGTTTCAATCCTTTCTAAAACAGTCACGCAACTTTCAAAAATTACGTTTTGGTCACTAGCCAAAATGTCACCCTTCCAAACCTCATTTTGTAAAATTGATTTCACAGTTCACTTATATATATTAAAAGATGATTTTAGAACATTTTTCCATATTTTTAATGCAACCCGAACTAGGCTTTCCTAAATTCACTCTTATATATTCGAACCGCACTTTGACCAAATCGGTCAACGCCCAAAACTTCCAAGCCCAAAACCGGGGAGTTACATAGATGGTTGGGCCAAAAGCACAAAATAGGATGTGCAAGGCTTTGCAATTTAGCTCCATCTTCTTGCGATCTTCGGCACTCCATTCCGCTTTGCTTCGTTGAGGCACGAACGAACCATCTTCAACTATGTCCCATAGCTTGTAGTCTTTTGACTTCATGAAGAATTTCATCTTTGTCTTCCAATGGGCATAGTAATTTCCGTCGAAGAAGGGCGGTTTATCGATGGATTGCACCATTTGAGCCGGTTGGTGATATGATGATCGAGCTTGCCGGATCTTCTAAATAGGATGTGAATCCCTTTCGATTGAGCCAATCTCTGATACCAATTGTTGAGATTTAGGGGGCTCGATTCCTTCAACCGTTCTTGCTCGCCAAGTGTGGAGAAGTTGAATAATTTGGGTGTAATTGTGGGAAGGAAAAGATAGACAATTTACACAAGGATTTATAGTGGTTCAACCTTCTAACCAAGGTCTACATCCACTACCTTAGCTTCCCACTAAGGATTTCCAAACAAATTCACTAAGAATTTCGTCCCCTTTTCTCGGATTAGGAGGAAACCGTTACAACGATCAAGCTTTCTACCCAAAGCTTAATCAAACACTCTCTTACAAGAGAAAGACTTAGCAAACTAGAAATCCCTATAATAGGTATGTGTTTGCAATACTAAGCACTTACCCAAAACCTAAACACTTGAGCAAATTTAACAATGTTAAGCTCACAAGTGTTGTCTAAGCAAGAAATATACAATTTAAGCTCTAGACAAATTTTGACATCATAATGTTGTAACAATTGAAGCATTAACCATTACAAGATGCTTGGAGGTCCCTTTTATACTCCTTGATGAGTTTGTAGCCGTTACTAGCCGTTGGGATTGAATTTGAGCCGTTGGAGCCTTTATTTCCCACCATAAATGCAGTTCTGCAGCTTGGCGTATCGATACCCTTCAAACCGTATCGATACGGTCCCGATAAGGAATTAGCCGTTGGGCTTCTTCAGCTGATGCGTATCGATACGCTTACCTAGCGTATCGGTACGGTCCTGCAAATTAAAGACCGTTGAGAAAATGACCGTTGGGGTAGTTAGGCGTATCGGTACGCGATACACCCGTATCGGTACGCGACTAGCCGTTAGGCTATTTCAAAACACACCGTATCGATACGGCTAAGCGTATCGGTACAGGTTTTGGCTACTAGAAAGTTCATGTAGTTGAAACCCTAAGGCGTATCGGTACGGTCCGAGACCGTATCGGTACGGGCACTTGAAAAGCTTGGTTTTGACTGCTTTAAATGTACTTTAAATCATTCCAAAGCCTTGTAAAACCCTTAAACATATTTTCAAGTTGTTTTTGACTAAAAACATATTTTAAATTCTTTTCAATTTAGTCCAAACCATTTTTCAAATATTATATCAAAACACTTAGTTCTACAGGTTTCCGTCTACAGTAATTCCCATACTCAGTTTCTCTACTCGGGCGAGTCACAACTCAGTGTTTCATGAATCAAGATCAGGGAACAAGATATATAGCAAATCCCTATTTAGAAAGCCTTTGTTGGTGAATTTTACGGTGTAGTCATTTTCTCTGGAGACATATTCTATTCTCTTAAAGTATATTCGAATAGATAGAGACGGAGGGTATAACACATGTCCTATGGTTGGAATATACAAGATAACTTTGAAAGGTTTTATGGTTGAAAAAGATGTCATGGAGTGGTGATTTTACTTCAAATCCTTTGTTTGGTCGGTTGAAAAATATAGTTTGATTATTTTATTTTTGATTTGGATGTAATGGCAGGATGACGACCCTATTGCATACCAATGGTTATTGAAATGGGACATGATTTTGTGGGCAGTAACAACATAAACTCGAGCATAATCTTGATGTTTTGAAGAAATCACCCCCGAGTCGTTATGGTTGATCGATCTCGATGAACTTAAGGGCGACGATTTTGATATTCTTGACCTCACTCTGTCGGAGATTGACGCCACCAGTGATCGGATTTTGAGGACGAAGAAGATTGACAAAAGAAATTATGTTTTGTTTTATATTTAAGAACATATAATTCTAACTCAAAACTTTCTTTTCAGTTAAAAAAAGTTAAATAAAACTCGACCCGAACTCAATACTTCCAATTCAATTAGCGAAAAAGGGTTTATAAATCTCGACCCGAACTCAATATTTCTAGTCCGATTAATATCAACTTGAAATTGATTTTATAAAAAAGTTAATAAATAAAATTTGTTCAGTTTGAGCCGAATTTGATTTGAACACGGAAAATCTTGATCTTGGAATGTTTCTATGAAGTAATCATAAATGAAGTGAATTTGAAAAGACTAAGATTCGAATTGATATGAACATATAATGATTTAATTAAAAAGGGTCTACCATGAACTCAAATAATTTCAAACCTAAAGCAATTCATGTCCGAAATGGACCTGAATTTGAATTGAAATGTTTGGAATTTAAATTAATTCAATCCAATATCAATTCGACAAATTTAATTTAGAGTGTTTCAATTCATTTAAATTAGTTCAAAAATAAGATGGTACTTAATATTTAATCATATGTGTTTTTATATATATATTTAACATTTTCATCAAAGAAATATTTGAAATTTTCTAAAATTATTGTTTTTTTTTGCCCCGTTATGATAATTGATATGTGCATAATTTCCCGCCAAAAAAAGAAGAAAGGGTTTCCGTCTACAGCAATTCACATACTCAGTATCTCTACTCGGGCGAGTCGCAACTCAGTGTTTCATCTTCTTTCGGTTTCTCTTAATCTCCGAATCCCAAATTATTGCCCAGATCATCCAATTTCCGAATTTGAAAAACCCTAGATTCGCAGATATGGCTGGCCAATCCGATCCTCATATCTCCCTCTTCTCAGCCGAAGAGGTTGCATTCCATTTCCCGTTGTTTCTCTGTACCCGTTATATGATATTATTTAATCTCTTGTTTTGTTTGGTTTAATTAGGTGGAGTTTATGGCTGAAGACGAATTGATAGAGATGGTGCCAAATTTGCGAATGGATCCTCTCAATTTCATCTGCGTAATCTTCAATTCCGTTTCACCTGTCTTTCTTTTATTTTAAAAATGGTAATTTGGTTTATTTGTTTTTGTTTTTGGTTTGGATGAAATGGCAGGGTGATTTTGGTCCATTTTTGCCGCAAATAGCAACTCCGGTGCCGTTTTGGCTCGCAGTGGCTTTAAAGAAGAGAGGAAAATGCGCAATTCGGCCTCCTCAGTGGATGTCAGTTGGCGAGTCACCTTCTTCCTCATCTATATGTTCAAATAGCAAAAGGGTTTTGGATTTTATTTAAGGCCTGCTTTGTTTTTCTCTAGTGACAAAATTTGACAACCATTTAAGTTAAATGATGGAATGTTTGAAATGTTTCCCCGGCTTATCTAGTAACTTGGTTTTGCCTATCAGTGATTTAGATGAGCTGAGCTCAAGTTGTAAGATGTTTGAGCTTGACTTGAAATTGAAGCATCAAAGCTTAGATCAGCTCGAGTTTGTGGAGTTTCACTTTTAAAGTTTAAGCATGATTTGATATAAAGATCAAACTGTTTAATCTCGTTTGATTAGTTTCATTTATGTAGTAAAAGTTTAGCTTGATTGTCATGTTTGACATCAAGTTTGATTATTTGAGTTTTAGTTCTAGTTTGATTTGAAATTTTTGGATTGATAAAAAAAATTAAAAAAAGGGTTCTAGTAGGTTCCTGGTTTACTCAAGTCCAGCATTAGAGTTGTCAAGTTCAGAACACTCAAAAGCACAAGTTGTTCGAGTTTGAATTGACTCTGATTGAGCTGAATTCGAGCCATGCCTGAGTAGCTTGTGAGCATTTGTTTAGTTTATGTCCCTAGTTGCCTTTTTTGTGTTACCAATGAGAGAAAACATTTTCAAGCAATTTTACTATAATTTTACATCAGGAGAGCGCACATGTTTTTATCTAGAAATGTCAATTCGTCATGATGTTTGTATTGAACTTCATTGCCTGGGGAGCATGTATTGTTTGATTGGGGATCTAGAAGCTGAGTTACGAATATGTTAGGTTACTGATAGGGGGTTATTTTGTAACGGTTCTGTCATATGAACAAGTTATAAATTTTCTTCTGAATTTTTGTTGTGGACTAGAAAATTGGATCCCGGATGCTTGGCTCTAGTTTGACTGAGAAAACTCGATAGCTCTAGCTTGTGAGCACATGTGTTTAGTTTAAATTACTAATTCTGCCTTCTGTGTTGTTGCCAATGGGAATCAACATTTTTGAGCAATTTAAGTAACTTTTTACATCAGCAAGGAGAGGAAACATGTTTTTATCTGGAAATGTCCATTAAACTTCATTGTTTGGGGAACATGTATGGTTTGAGTACGGATTTAGAAGTTGAGAATAACCTATACTACTGGTCGGGGGATATTATGTTTATGGTTCTATGTATATGTTCTAACGTTTCTTCCGATTTGCTGTTGTGGACTAGAAATTTTCACTCGGGTTTTGGGAGGAGAATGAGAATCTCAAGGGACATTTTCAGGTGCAGCCATGTCTTTGATCAGTAAGCCTTGCTTGACATTTTTCTTACCATTCTACCTAATAAATATTGATTTCTTACAAGGTTTCTTGCATGACAAAGTATTTATGAAACAACCCTTTGGCTCTGTAGATATTCTCAGTTTCCAAGTTTTGTTAAAACTGAAAAGCGTCATTTAAACCCTTACTAATGTAATATTTAGTTTTTAAGCAAATGCGGGGATAGCTCAGTTGGGAGAGCGTCAGACTGAAGATCTGAAGGTCATGTGTTCGATCCACGTTCACCGCATGTATCTTTTGATTCCATTTTCATCTTTTTAAAGATATTTTTTGATCATTTTGCTGTGATTTTGATGTAATGGCAGGATGATGACCCTATTGACTCCAATGAGCCTGCCTGGTAAATTTATCTTTACACTTCCTATTGCATTCTCCACTTAAATTAGGTGTTTTGGGGTTGCGAGTAGTTTATTATAGTGACATCATTATTCTGTTTTCTGTGGCAGATCTTTGAGGGTAGTTTACTGCAAGTGATTTCATTGGCAAGTAACTTATTCTGTTTTCTGTGGCTGATCTTCAAAGGTCGATTCCTTCTATGGTTGGTGGCCCGAAGGCTGGTCAAAGGAAGACTCTTTTCTGTGCTTTTAAGAAGAATTTTGTGGAGGTGGGAAAGCTTTATTAGAATGTCACATGATTTTGCTGGCAGTAACATGGTTAGTGTTAATCTTGGTTATGAAAGTTGAATTAGTTTAGGCTATTGTATCAATATCATTATTACTACTCTTTTCTCCACTTATGCAAAACCTGCTCCTTTACATTTCACAGGGCGGCAGAGATTTTGGAAAACCTTGGCACTTTTATACCAATCTTTCTCCCATTACTCGATATCTGTTGAATTATATGTATTCACACTTGAGTTATACTTTGATTTGAATTTTGAATTTTCTGGATATTGATTAAAAGAAAAGGTTCTATTAGGCTCCGGAGTTTATCGAGTGAAACATTAGTGTTGTCGAATTTAGAACACTAGATATCTCGAGCTTGTGAGAACACGTGTTTAGTTTATCAAGCTGTTTTACTAAAGTTTTAATATCAGCAAGAAGAGGAAACATGCTTTTATCTACAAGTGTCCATTAAACTTCATTGTTTGGAGAACATGTATGTTTTGAACATGCTTTAGAAGTTGAGAATATGCTATATTACTGGTCTGGGATATTATGTTTGCAGTTCTATGTATATATGTTCTAAGGTTTATTCCATTTTTTTGTTGTGGACTAGAAATTTTCACTCGAGTTTTGGGAGGAGAATGAGAATCTCAAGGGACATTTCAGCTGCTGCCATGTCTTTTATCAGTAAGCCTTGCTTGACATTTTTCTAACCATTCTACCTATAATAAATACTGATTTCTTACAACGTTTCTTACATGACAAAGTATTTATGAAACAACCCTTTGGCTCTGTAGATATTCTCAGTTTCCAAGTTTTCTTAAAACTGAAAAGCATCATTTAAACCTTACTAATTTAATATTTAGTTTTCTAAGCAAATGCGGGGATAGCTCAGTTGGGAGAGTGTCAGACTGAAGATCTGAAAGTCACGTGTTCGATCCACGTTCACCGCATATATTTATCTTTTGATTCCATTTTCATCTTTTTAAACGACAGTTCAATCATTTTGATGTAATGGCAGGATTATGACCCTATTGTTTCCACTGAGCCTGCCTGGTAAATTTATCTTTACACTTCCTATTACATTCCATAACTGTGCATTCCAATAGAAATTTTCGCCGATTGAGTCTTATCTCTGTTGTAAATTCTACCGCTGAAATGATGGGTTCGTGTGTGTTTATGCCGCAATATTCTCCACTTAAATTAGGTGTTTGGGGCGGGTTACGAGTAGTTTATTGTAGTGACTTCGTTATTCTGTTTTCTGTGGCAGATCTTTGAGGGTAGTTTATTGCAAGTGATTTCATTGATCAGTAACTTATTCTGTTTTCTGTGGCTGATCTTCAAAGCTCGATTCCTTCTATGGTTGGTGTCCCTATTGACTCCACTCGATAGCTCGAGCTTGTGAGCACCTGTGTGTAGTTTAAATTACTAATTCTGCCTTCTATGTTGTTACCAATGAGAGTTAACATTTTCAAGCAATTTTACTAAAGTTTTACATCAGAAGAGGAAACAATGTTTTTATCTACAAGTGTCCATTAAACTTCATTGTTTGGGGAACATTTATGGTTTGAGTTGGGCTTTAGAAGTTGAGAATATGCTATATTGCTGGCCTGGGATATCATGTTTACGGTCCTATGTATATGTTCTAACGTTTCTTCCAATTTTTTGTTGTGGACTAGAAAATTTGACTCGAGTTTAGGTAGGAGAATGAGAATCCCAAGGCCCAAGGGACATTTCAGGTTCTGCCATTTCTTTGATTAGTAAGTCTTGCTTGAAATTTTCTTACCATTCTACCTAATAAATAATGATGTCTTACATGACAATGTATTTATGAAACAACCCTTTGGCTATTTGGATTCTGAGTTTCCAAGTTTTGTTAAAACGGAAAAGGAGAATTTAAGTTTAACATTTAACTTTGAAATCAAATGTGGGGATAGCTTAGTTGGGAGAGCGTCATACTGAAGATTTGAAGGTCACGTGTTAGATCCACATTCACCGCATAAATTCTTTTAATATTTCCCATAAAATCCAAGTGTACTTTAATTATTATTGAGTCATGTTGTTTCAGAATTTAAAGTTGAGGGTTTATACTATTTCTTATTTAAATATCTTGGTCTCTCCCCGAACTTAATGTTAATTGTTGACATGATAGTTAAATGAAAAGAAAATAACTCTTTTGATGACATGATAGGTTTACAGTTATGGACTAAACTGAGTTCTTATGTTAATTTACAATGTATTTATGAAACAACCCTTTGGCTATGTGGATTCTGAGTTTTCAAGTTATGTTAAAACGGAAAAGGAGAATTTCAATTTAACATTTAACTTTCCAATCAACAGCGGGGATAGCTTAATTTGGAGAGCATCAGACTGAAGATCTAAAGGTCATGTGTACTCTAATTCTTTATCGAGTCATACTCGAGCTATATACAAGTGGAGAATTTTGGGATTTAGTTCTTGCTTCAAGTAGTTTGTAAGCTTTATCAAAATTTCAATTTATATTGCGAATTATTTATTTGAACTCTCATTTAATTCCAATTCAGCCAATCTTTATCATTTCTTTAGTGTTTTGAAGATCATGTATTTTATCATTCTATCATTTTCTGCTAATCATCCCGTATGCTCTATAAATTGAGTTTATTTGTTCATGATAAATCAAGATTCTTCATAAATGACCATACTTCTTTGGTTTACATATGTTGGAGTTCTTGTGTTGTTTCAGAATTTAAATTTAGTCTATATACTTTATTTTTTTACAAAATTGAGTCTTCTTTTTTATCAGGAAAGTATGATTTTATTAAACACCAAATCATACAACCAACATCTACACGCCCCTCATTAAAAACCTCCCTACAACCTAATGGAGGAAAAGAGTACGTCGTGTAAACGTTAACCGATAGCAACGCCCAAACAAGAATCACAAAATGCCATATCCACCCCTCCTTAGCACACCCCACAACTTCCAACACCCCCATGCATTCCCATCTGCATCCTATCGCTCAGCAGCATCAACCCTCCAGCGCATCCCACCCTCCACACAACACCTTCAATGTCACAGTGTAAACCGGCAACACTGCTTCCCAACTCCCCCAAGCACGTCCCAACAAAATACTGCACAGCCATCCAAACCCACGCACCCACTCTCCTCATCCCCACCCTTCAGCAGCTCACTCTATGCCACTCCAATAACGTCACCCCTCCCTTCGCCAACGTATCCGCTAGACTATTAGCTTCACGAAGGACATGTCGAAAGCACGCCTTCGGTAACAACCTACACGCATCGTCAATCATACAGAACCATGACCAAAGTCTCCATGGCCTCATTTCCCGATTCTCCACCCATGACAACGCCACTATTGAATCGGACTCGATGATCACACCAAGGGCATCACAATTTACCTCTAAAAGGAACCCTAAAGCCGCCGCTATCGCACATACCTCCGCTTCGTTCGAATCCATCACCCCTAACGGTCCCGCGAATAAAGCTAAAATCTTGCCTTTCGTATCACGTAACACTCCCCCACATCCTGCTGGCCTCGGCTTGTCTCTCGCCGCCCCGTCCACATTGAATTTTACCGTGTCCGCGCACGGTGGAGCCCAAATCGACAGCAGCCTCAATCGCACGCCTGCTCCCATCGGTATGCACTGCCTCGAACATGACCACCACGCTGCCTCATCCACCATTTGTCCTTCCGTTGTGACTTTCACCCAATGTAATGCTCTCAACTTAATTAAAAACACCACCTCATGTGTTCCCAATTTCCGCTGTCGGAAAATAACATCGTTTCGAGCCAACCATACGGACCATAACAATGTCGCGCACCCCGTAATCCACCATCGTCGTACAAAACCCCGAAATACTCCATCATAACATTGTCCAATGAACTCCTGTATCGTCCTCGGACGGACCAATTCCACCCCCCACCATTAAAAAAACTATCCCATATATTCTTTATGCACTCACAATGCAACAAAATATGAGTCAGCTCATCCTCCCCCTCTTCACACCACACACAATTCACTACATTATTCCCCAAAGGAACTCCGCGATCTCGCAAGAAGCAAAGCGTCGGTAACCGATCAAGAAGCGCAAACCAAAGGAAACATTGTACCTTCGGTGGTACATCTACTTTCCAAACCAAAAATGCCTCCATTTCCCCCCATCAACACCCAAACCCGTCATTAAACTCATTAGTTCACTAGTCGAAAATTCACCCCTAGCATTTGGGCACCACACGAGTCTATTTGCGCATCCCTCTCTTAGCCACCAGCCCCGCACCATATCCCTCAACTCAACCAACATTTTTTGTTCGAACAACCTCAACTCACGCCCAAAAAAATTCGCCCACCCATCATGTACAAAGCTGCCCCCTCTCGAATATTCAACCACAGTGCTGTTTTTATTACTCGCCAAACGAAATAATCGTGGAAATATAAGTTTCAATGGTCGGCTCCTACACCACGTATCAAACCAAAATAGCACACTCCTCCCATCTCCCACCACCCAATAAAATCTATTAACATCCAAGTAACCGGCCACACTATCATGTTCCGACACCAACGCAATTTGTTTCCAAATTGTGGACATCTGATGTACATACTCGCAATTTGTTTACAAAATTGAGTCTTTAAACTAATTTTTTATTTAAATATCTCGATCTCTCCAAATCTGTGAAGGATGCGATGATTTAAGACGGTTCATTTTGGTCGAGTGGTACGGAGAACTACTATACACGGTGGTCGAAATATATTAGATGATGATGTTGAGAGATTTTGAGATTGAGGAAGATGTTCTTGTTTTATTTCTGCATGATTCTTTCAAATTTGCCTTTGTTGGAAAATCTTACAGCAGAGTCATTTTTTCCAGAGACATTCTTTCTCTTAAAGTATATTCGAAAAGATAGAGATAGAGGAGGGTATAACACATGTTCCGTGGTTGGAGTATATTAAATAACTATGAGAGGTTTTGTGGTCGAAGAAAATGCCATGGAGTGGTGATTTTACTTCAAATCTTGTGTTTGGTTGGTTGAAAAATATAGTTTGATTTTTTTTATTTTTTTTGATATAATAGCATAATGATGACCTTATTGCATACCAATAATTATTGAAATGGCACAAGGATTTATGGGTAGTAACATCATAAACTCAAGCATAATCTTGATGTTTTAAAGAAATTGACTTTCGAATCGTTATGGTTGAACGATATCGGTGAATATGATGATGACGACTTTGATATTTCTATCCTCACTCGGTCGGAGATTGACACCACCGGTGATCGGCTTTTGAGGATGAAGAAGATTGAAAAAAGAACCGATGATTTATTTTCTGTTTAAGGTACATATAACTCGAACTAAAAACTTTCGATTTGATTAACAAAAAAAGTAAATAAATCTCGACCCGAACTCGGTACTCCCAATTCGACTAATTTCAACTTGAAATTGATTTGTAAAAAGTTACTAATAAATCAAGTTTGTTCAATTTAAGCTGAATTTGATTTGAACACAAAAAAAAAATTTGATCTTGAAATAATTCTATAAAATAATCATAAATGAGCCGAATTTGAAGAGACTAAGATTCGAATTTATATAGATGTGTAATAATTTAACTGTAGGGATCAACCCTTAAACTCAAATGATTTCAAACATAAAGGAATTCGTGTTTAAAATGGACCTGAATTTGATTTAATTGTTTGAAACTTAAATTAACTCAGTCTAATATCAATACAATCCAATTTGATAACTTTAATTTAAAGTGTTTAACACATTTGAATTAATTCAAAATAAGATGGTACATAATATTTAATCATATTTTCTCAATTCATGTTGAATTACAACATATATATTAATTTTCGTCAAAGAAATATTTGAAAATTCTAAAATTATTGTTTTTTTGCCGCGTTATTATTTGTTCCTGGTTTACCTAAGTCCAGCATTAGAGCTAACTCAAAGTTGTTCGAGTTTGAAATCGACTATGATTGAACTGAATTCGAGCCATACCTGAGTAGCTTGTGAGCATAGCTGTCCATTTGATTTCTTCAAGTAGTTCTTCATGAATCCATTCTACAGGTGAGATCTCTTATTGAAGACATAAGGGATGTACGTATTCATAAAGTTGAGACAAGCTTGGAGAAATCCAGTGGGACATCTGCAGTGAAAGTACCCAAGTCAAGACGAAAAACTGAGTTGAGACTCGCCCAAGCTGAAAACTGAGTGTATAGTTCGTTCGTTCGTTCGTTCGTTCGTTCGCTCTCTCTCTCTCTCTCTCTCTTTATTGGCGGATAAATATTTAATATACGCGCTGGAAATTAAAAGTTTCCACAAGCGACTGAATTTTAGGATTTAGGAACTTAGTTTAGGGTGTACGGTTTATGGGTTTAGTTGTATGGCTTTTGAATTTAGGGATAATAGTTGAAATTTACAGTTTAGGCTTATAATTTAGGGTTTGTAGATTAAAACCTAAATCATTACCATATTACCCTACAAACTAAATCCTAACCTCTAAACTCTAAATTCTAACCATAAACCCTAAGTTTTAACCACTATCCCTAAATTCTAAATCCCCACACCTAAACTCTTACACCCTAAATTAAGCCTAAACCCTAAAATTAAGTCGCTTGTAGAAACTTTTAGTTTCCACCGCCAGTGTATAGGATAATAATCCCCTAAGAAAATAGTAAAATCTCAATTTAAGTAAATATGATTATATTTATTTTTAGCAAGATTATATTCATTTAAAACAAATAGAAAATCTACGAGGTTAGTTTAGGTTGTAAGCAGTTTGGTATTGTTTATGAAGGTCTCGAAATCGAGGCCTTCTGTGTGAGATTCCACCAAAGTCAGGTATGTTCGGATTAGCCAGTACAAAAGCTCTAGAGAACTGGGAGGACAACCAAAAACAAAAAACAAATAGAAAATGTTTAAATTAGACCGAACACTTGCACATGCCAATTAGGTTTGGTTTAATTTCAAATTCGAATCTTCTCGATTTAGATTTATTACTAATTCAAATTGATTTAAATTTAAAGTGTACGAGTTTGAAATTAAAATCTTTCATGTTTGAGTTAATTTCAAGTTCAAATCAATTCAAATGTACATTTTCGAATAAAAATAGCTGAATTGTCAAAGTCTGTATTCACTATTGACAACAATCTTATAACAATTCAAGAGGGACATTAATCATACGAGAGTCAAATGATGTGATTACATGATAAAATCTGTTTAATTTTCTTAGCTCTTTAATGACGCGCACACACCGTGCTCACATAGTGTTCAAACCTGGATCATCTGGATGAAACATATCATCTTTTATCATTCGGACCACTCAACGGGTTCATATAAGAGTCCAAAGTTAAAAACTAGAATATTAATTAAAATGAATCGAACGATCATACAACTTTTGATGAGTAGCTAGTTTGATCAATATTTTCATGCTAATTATGCTCAATTGGTTGCTTTGTGGTGCTGAATTGTGACTCATTACGTAATTTACTATGCAGGACCTCGCTGCTGCGAAATATTACGAAAAGGCCGAAATCTGCAATTTCTAGATTCATGGCCGGATTAATGGGCATGAATTGGGGGCATGAATGCACTGACTCGGCGACACATCAGTGGATGACGTCAGCAACACGGGAGGATGACGTCAGCAACAGTGATGATCAGATGATGACATGGCGGCAGAAGTGAAAGCTTATCAGGATATTTCGATAGCTTATCGAATTCGAGATGATAGCTTATCGGCCAAGATTTGGATAAAGACTTGGGATTTATCTCTTTTATTTAATTTAAATATTTTTTAGGAATTATCTCTTAGGTTTTATCTTTTGTAATTTGAATTTATTTATCTCTTATCACTTAGTTAATTCCTAGGGTTTTAGACTAGTATAAATACCCCTTGGGGTAAGACTCAAAGCATCACATCTCTCATCTCTTGTTCTTAGTTTTTATTTGTTCTTAGGAAATTTTACTTTAATAAAGTTTTATTTTTTCATAGCCAAAGGCTAAAGCAATGACTTGATTCCAACGTGAGGAATGAAAAGCACTTAAATAACTTCAGGTTTTTTCTCTCAGTTTTCTAAGCTTAATTTCAAAAATCAAAACGATTTCAAAACTAAAGATTGACTTCGGTCATGATGTTGTTTTTGGTTAAATATGTGGGAGGAAGGATCGGCTATTGAAGCACATTCGACTTCCTGGGAACACACTTAGTAAATTGATTACTAAGAGAAAATTGAGATCGGAACTATTGTTATTAAAACAACATCCGAGTCGGGTTTTTTCAGAACTTTAAAACTGTTTATTTTTAACAGCGATAGCCGCGGTTAATCTAACCAGAAAACTGGAATCTAAAAATTGATTTTAGATTATCGGTTTACCAGAGAGAAAAAAAACAAGTCTCAAGGATTGATCCTTGTAGGCAAGTAACCGACGTGAATCCTGAAGTAAAAACCTTTTTCCGATGATCTGAGGAAATTGAGTCAAAGCAAAAGCTCGAAGCTAGTCTTTATTATATTGAATTCACTTCTTTTTAATATTCTCTACAATTTTTATTTTTACTTAAATTCTACAAATCACCCCTTTTCTACTTAAACATCATTTAGCTCTCTTCTTGGCTCACCGATCAAGCGAACATAAATCAGGAAGTTTTCTTAGTTCCTGTGGGATCGACCCTTACTTCTCTTTTACTACATTTAATTTTCTTTATTTACTAATAGAGAATAAGGAATTATTTTGACGCGTAAACGACGCGTGTCAACTTTCAAAATGTTGTCAATTTAGTCACCCAAACAAAAACCCTTATAGTTGAGTCACCTAATTTCTATGGCATTATCAATTTAACCATCGTCATTAGAAAAACATTCATTTTAGCTCGAGTGTTAAACTACTAACGGCATTTGACTCGTCACACCACATCCAATAATACTATAACACATAACATTATCTAATTAGTCGCAAAATGAGATCTAATAAGACGATGACCCGCATCATTGTTCCACCTTTAGACATTTCATCGGAATACAAAAAAAAAGTTAGTAGGAAAAGATCAATCAACACAACTTGTGTATCCATGTTTTTTCCCCTAATAGGGCTTTAAATGAGACACGACAGATCGAGAGCTACTCGAGTCCGACACGGTCAAAGATCAATCAACACTTGACTCGATTGAGCTCGAATCAAGGTCGAATTCGACTCGAATTCCTAACGAGCCGAGTCGAGCCCAGATTTCTCAGGATCGTTAAAAATTACTCGCGCTCAAACTCGACTCAAAATCTTAACGAGTTGAGTCGAGCTCAGCACTACTCGAGCTCGACACAGCTCGTTTACACCCCTAATTCTGAATTTGACAATAGAACCTTTTCTTTTAATCAATATCCAGAATATTCAAATCAAAGTATAACTCAAGTGTGAATACATAAAATTGAACATGAAGACATGAGAATCGAGCTCATTTTTACTAGGTAAATAAACATAATCAAATGTGATCGAACAATTTGATCTTTATCTCAAACCAAGTTCAAAATTTAAGAGTAAAGCTCAATCAAAAAAGAGCCAAGCATCCGTGCTCCAATTTCAAATCAAGCTCTTGCTTCTTACAATTTTAGCTCTGCTCATCTTGGTTACACCCATAGGAAAACAAAGTTATTGGATTAAGCCGGGAAACATTTCAAGGATTCCATCATTTTATTAAATTGGTTATAGAATCATGAAACCAGAGTCGAACAGCCCATTCCCTATTGGAATATACAAATGAAATGCCCGAAACATTAGCACCAAATGAAGTTTCACAAACTAAAAAATATGCTTCAATTCAGAATCTGGTCAATTCCATACCAGAGATATTTGGAATCTGGCTATTCCAAGAGTTTAGAAGCAAAGATATCTAGGGGGACACAAAGGTTTATTTTGATGAAAGATTAATAGAAACACAAAGATCATCGAGGAAATTCAGTTCATCTGAAGCATATTAGGAGAAATCTACATAGAAATGTGCCTAAATCGAAAAATTATTAGATGGACCCGGCTCACCACGTCATTCGTGGTCTCAACCAATAACGTTCATTCATCCGTAGTTTGTAACTTTAATCAAAATTTCAATTTATATTGCAAGTTTTTTATTTGAACTCTCATCTAATTCCAATTCAGCCAATCTTTATCATTTCTTTAGTATTTTGAAGACCATGTATTTTATCATTCTATCACTTTCTGTTAATCAGCATGTATGCTCTATAAATTAAGTTTATTTGTTCTTGATAAATCAAGATTCTTCATAAATTACCATATATGTCAGAGTTTTTGTGCTGTTTCAGAATTAAAAATTTAGTCTCTATACTTTATTTTTACAAAATTGAGTCTTTATACTATATTTTATTTAAATATCTTGATCTCTTTAAATTTGTGAATGATGCAGTGATTTAAGACGGTTCATTTTGATCAAGTAGGGTGGAGAACCATTGTACACAGTGGTCGAAATATATTAGATGGTGATGTTCAGAGATTTTGAGATTGAAGAAAATGTTCTTGTTTTGTTTTTGCATGGTCCTTTCAAGTTCTATGTTTCTCTATTTTATACTCTTTGTTGCATGTCTTCTCGTAATGACATGTATTGGTCGACTATAAAGAAGTGACAGTTACCATGACAATCTATCAATGGTCTTGTCCTACTTGGACCAAGATCATCATTTTGTACTAATGCCACTCACTTGAAATTTGTGCTGTTATAAGAGCCGTACGCGCAGGGATAAAGTCATGAATCAAGATCAAGGGACAAGATATATAACAAATCCCTACTTGGGAAGCCTTTGTTTGTGAATTTTACGGCAGAGTCATTTTCTCTAGAGACATATTCCTTCTCTTAAAGTATATTCGAACAGATAGAGACAGAGGAGGGTATAACCCATGTCCTGTGGTTGGAATATATCAGATAACTTTGAGAGGTTTTGTGGTTGAAGAAAATGTCATGGAGTGGGGATTTTACTTCAAATCTTTTGTTTGTTCGGTTGAAAAATATATTTTGATTATTTTGTTTTTGATTTTGATGTAATGGCTGGATGATGACCCTATTGTATACCAATGGTTATTGAAATGGGACAAGATTTTGTGGACAATAACAACATAAACTCGAGCATTATCTTGATGATTTGAAGAAATCGCTCCCTGAGTCGTTATGATTGATCGATCTCGATGAACTTAAGGACGACGACTTTGATATTCTTGACCTCGCTCAATCAAAGTATGACGCCACCAATGATCGGCTTTTGAGGATGAAGAAGATTGACAAAAGAACTTATGTTTTGTTTTCTGTTTAAGAACATATAATTATAACTCAAAACTTTCTATTCAATTAAACAAAATAGGTAAATAAAACTCGACCCGAACTCAATACTTCCAATTCAATTAACGAAAAAGGGTTAATAAATCTCAACCCAAACTCAATACTTCTAGTTCGATTAATATCAACTTGAAATTAATTTTATAAAAAGTTAATAAATCAAATTTGTTCAATTTGAGCCGAATTTGATTTGTACACGAAAAGTCTTGATCTTGAAATGTTTCTATGGAGTAATCATAAATGAGGTGAATTTGAAAAGACTAAGATTCGAATTGATATGAACATATAATGATTTAATTAAAAGGGTCTACCCTGAAACTCAAGTAATTTCGAACCTAAAGTAATTCATGTCTAAAATGGAACTGAATTTGAATTTAATTTGAAATATTTGAAATTTAAATTATCTCAATCCAATATCAATTCAACAAGTTTAATTTAGAGTGAGTATAAAATAATAATCCTTAAATTAATTCAAAATAAGATGGTATATAATATTTAATCATATGTGCTTTTTTTAATTCGTGTTGAATTACTGTATATATATATATATATATATATATATATATATATATATATATATAGTTTTTAAAATTTTCGTCAAAGAAATATTTGAATTTTTTTAAAATTATTTTTTTGCCGCATTATGATATGTGCATAATTTCCCGTCAAAAAAAGAAGAAAGAGTTATATAGGGTTTTGTTGAGATTTAGGGGGCTCGATTCCTTCAACCGTTCTTGCTCGCCAAGTGTGGAGAAGTTGAATAATTTGGGTGTAATTGTGGGAAGGAAAAGATATACAATTTACACAAGGATTTATAGTGGTTCAACCTTCTAACCAAGGTCTACATCCACTACCTTAGCTTCCCACTAAGGATTTCCAAACAAATTCACTAAGAATTTCGTCCCATTTTCTCGGATTAGGAGGAAACCGTTACAACGATCAAGCTTTCTACCCAAAGCTTAATCAAACACTCTCTTACAAGAGAAAGACTTAGCAAACTAGAAATCCCTCTAATAGGTATGTGTTTGCAATACTAAGCACTCACCCAAAACCTAAACACTTGAGCAAATTTAACAATGTTAAGCTCACAAGTATTGTCTAAGTAAGAAATATACAATTTAAGCTCTAGACAAATTTTGACATCATAATGTTGTAACAATTGAAGCATTAACCATTACAAGATGCTTGGAGGTCCCTTTTATACTCTTTGATGAGTTTGTAGCCGTTACTAGCCGTTGGGAATGAATTGGAGCCGTTGGAGCCTTTATTTCCCACCATAAATGTAGTTCTGCAGCTTGGCGTATCGATACCCTTCAAACCGTATCGATACGGTCCCGATAAGGAATTAGCCGTTGGGCTTCTTCAGCTGATGCGTATCGATACGCTTACCTAGCTTATCGGTACGGTCCTGCAAATTAAAAATCGTTGGGAAAATGACCGTTGGGGTAGTTAGGCGTATCGGTACGCGATACACCTGTATCGGTACGCGACTAGCCGTTGGGCTATTTCAAAACACACCGTATCGATACGGCTAAGCGTATCGGTACGGGTTTTGGCTACTGGAAAGTTCATGTAGTTGAAACCCTAAGGCGTATCGGTACGGTCCGAGACCGTATCGGTACGGGCACTTGAAAAACTTGGTTTTGACTACTTTAAATGTACTTTAAATCATTCCAAAGCCTTGTAAAACCCTTAAACATATTTTCAAGTTGTTTTTGACTAAAAACATATTTTAAATTCTTTTCAATTTAGTCCAAAACATTTTCAAATATTATATCAAAACACTTAGTTCTACAATCTCCCCTTTTTTGATATAATAAAACCAACTTGAAAAATTGTTTGAGAATCTCTCCCCCTTTGTATTTAAAAAATTGAATAAGAGACTTAAAATTTAAATTTGATTAAGGCTCCCCCTTATTCTTTGAAAAACTGGAAAATCAATTTTTTCAAACCATTTCTCCCCCTTTTTGTTATATCAAAAAGAATTTAAAACGACATTGAGCTCAAAATAACTTAGGAGGTAAAAAGAAAATTTGACACACTTAAAAATTTGGTTTAAAAATTGGCTCCCCCTTACTCAAAGCATCATAAGAATGTTAGTTCAACATATATGATTATCTAGTTGACATAAATGAAAATAAATCAAATAAGAACAAAAACAACTAGATTTTACCACACTTGAACCCAAGGGAGGATGTGAAGCCTTCCTTCTTCAAGTGTTCTTCCTTTGTGTGCATGGAGCTCCCCCTCAATTTTTGACTTGTTGATCACTCTCCATCACACCTAGCAAAAGACAATCAAGTAATTTTTGGTATCCAAATTGCTTTGGATCCATAGACATTAGTAGCACAAAATTTAGTCCCCTTAGGAATCCATTTTTCAATTTCATCCTTTTTAGTTGAAGTGGTTAGTCCTTTTGGGACCCAAACACTTCTAAAACATTTACCATTCACAAATCTAGGGGCACTAGATTGTCTTACATAAAAATTTGATTTTCCAAAACTATTTTTCTTTTCAAGTTCATTGGAAATCAAATCTTTTTTCTTTTTGAACTTTAAGAAGCAAATTTTGTAAATCAAAACATTTTTGTTCAAAATCTTTTAATTTTGCTTCAAGTTCAAGATTTGTTTTGGAAAGCAAATCATTTTCAATTTTTATTTTTGAAATCAACTTTTTGTTCTTGGAAAATGATGCCTTGAATTCCAAAAGCAAATCATCATAGACATCTTGCAACTCATCAAATGTATATGAATTTGAAATAGATGAGTTAGAAGTTACCTCCCCCTCATTGAAAGCCATCAAGCATAGGTGGGCTACTTCATCATCGGTGGAGTCTTCATCACTCCATGTGGCCACATATGCTTGTTTTGAAGATGATCCCCTCCTTTTAAATTTGTGGGAATCCTTCATCTTCTTCCTCGATTCATGTTTGGATTTATCCATTTCGCTCTTCATGAACCGGGTGAATTTGTTGAAGAGATAGGCCATCTCTTCATCTTCACTTTCCTCCTTACTTGAATCTTCATGATGGCATGCGGAGGATTTGAGAGCAACGACACTTGCATTGATGCCTAGCTCAATGATCTTCTTCTTCCTCATCGCTCTAATCGCTTCCTTCTTCTTCTCCTCTTCTTTGTTTTTCTTCATTGTTTGGTGAGTGAGAAGTGACCCCATCAGTTCATCAAGCTTCAAGGTTTTGAGATTCTTGGCTTCGATGATGGCGGTCCTCTTTGAGTCCCATGACTCGGGAAGGGAGTAGATGAGCTTTCGAACAAGCTTCTCTTCCGGGATGGCTTCTCCACAACCTTTAAGTCCATTTGTGATAGTGGATAACCTATCAAACATCTTCTCGATGTTCTCTTCCGGATCCATCTTGAAGTTCTCATACTCTAAGGTGAGGAGCCCGATCTTGGTCTCCTTTACTTCATTTGTCCCTTCGTATGTGACTTCAAGCTTGTCCCATACCTCCTTGGCACTCTCACAAGAAGACATCTTCTCATAGATTGTAACCCCCTTAACCCGGCCTAGACGGTTGACCCAAATTAAGAAAGTCACACGGGGAAAACCAAAGTCAACCCGAAAGTCAACCTTGATTAACGACCCTTTTTTTCTTTTTAATCTTGTCTAGATGCACATTAACCCTAGTTATGATCATTCAAACAACATACTCAAAGATCATAGACATCAGAGATCAAACAGGGACCCAAATGAACAAATTACAACTTTAGGGACCAAATTGTAAATTCTGATAATTATAAGGACTTCATCCAAATTAAAGTTACCAACTTGAAATTAATCATGTTTCATGCATCTCGGCCAAATTTCAGCTCAAACGGATATCCCAAACTCACACAATTGCACATACAAGATTCAGGACCAAAATGCAAACATTTTGAAACATATAACTACCAATGTCAGCCCCCAACGGCCATCCGTTCCGAAACAGGAGACAGCCCGTTTCGAAACGCGGGGCCGTTCCGCAACGCGTATCGAAACGAGGGCAGACAGTAGCCTTTCCGTTTCGGAACGGTGTCACCCGTTTCGGACGCCTGGGCTGCTTCGAGGCACCCGTTCCGAAACGGCAGGCACTGTTCCGATACGGCCTGCACAAAATGCAGAAAAATGCTTGCCTAAACATGCAATTGACCAACCAATCATGCTTCAAACGCAACCAAACTTTACCAGCAACTCAAATAACATACAAGAGATATATTTGCAACAACAATTCATCATTATAACAACATATGTGGAAAACCCCAAATCTAAAAGCATGCTTCCTACACAAGCAACCATTCATGCATAAAAACCTCCAAACCAACACATAATGGCCAATTACAAAAACCAACATTAACAACAACATAAATCCAACTTAGGGAGTTCTAAACATCTCCCAAAACAACAACATTGGTCCCCCATTGCCAAATGCCAAAAGCTAAAAGTGTTTAAGAAAACCTTCCCATACATGAGCTTAACTTCCACTTGATTGCTTGCCCTCCTTGCTGCCCTCAATGCACTTTAATGCTCTGCATTATTGGTTTAAGAAAAGAGAGAGAGCGTAAGCAAAAGCTTAGTGAGGAAAGCTCCTTAAAACCACACAATAATGCATTTATAAAACTCATTTATAAATCATACTTCAAAATACATTTAGTCATGCTCACAAGCAATCTTAAAAACAAGCATCTCATGCTTCACATCAAAACATGTCATATTGGCCACAAGTGATAATTACCATCTTTAAAACAAGATCAACATAAGACTCACACATGGACTTTTAAACACCATTGTGATCTTATCCCCAAGGACTTTTAAACACCTTGGCCCATGGACTTTTAAACACCATGGCAAGGACCACACAAGGACTTTTAAACACCTTTGTGTCCTTAACAAGTTTCACCTCAAGGACTTTTAAACACCTTGACCCCAAGGACTTTTAAACACCTTGGCCATGGACTTTTAAACACCATGATATAAATCACCTCAAGGACTTTTAAACACCTTGACCCCAAGGACTTTTAAACACCTTGGCCATGGACTTTTAAACACCATGATATAAATCACCTCAAGGACTTTTAAACACCTTGACCCCAAGGACTTTTAAACACCTTGGCCATGGACTTTTAAACACCATGATATAAATCACCCCAAGGACTTTTAAACACCTTGGCCCCAAGGACTTTTAAACACCTTGGCCATGGACTTTTAAACACCATGAATATAATCACCCCAAGGACTTTTAAACACCTTGGCCCCAAGAACTTTTAAACACCTTGGAAAGGACCACACAAGGACTTTTAAACACCTTTGTGTCCGTAACAAGAACCATTCAAGGACTTTTAACCACCTTAATGTCCTTAAGTAAACAAGGCTCACTCAAGGACTTTTAACCACCTTAGTGACCTTAACCTTTTCAAAAACATCACTTGCCAATATACATCATATATCATCAATAATCCACTGTTTTAAAGCATTTAACCAAGCCATAAACATCATGCATCTTTAAGCATCAAACAACATTTATACAATGTTCAAAAACAAGGAACTCTAACCTTGAGCTTCCTTAAACACATGGCTTATAATCTCAGCAAACACACATGCTAGATATGCTTTAAAAACAGAATTTAAACATGCAACAAACACATTGCACCCAACCATCACATGGTTCCTCAACAAGAGAGTTTTTCCGAAAACTTACTCTTGAGCTTAGCAAAGTTGTTTAGACTTAGACTAAGCTCCCAAACCTCCAAAACATTGGTTTCAAAGCCGAAAACCAAAATCCACTCACCGATTCCGTTTCGCCTCTTGCCGAAACACCAAATCAAGCTTCCGGATCACCACCACTTGGATCCAAAGATGACTCCCCTGTTTTAACACATTAAAACAGTAGATTAATGCATCATCATGCATTAATAACTTCAAAGAAAGCACCTAAACTCGCTGCTCTCATCCACACTCCATTTTCGGCCACCAAACACAACCGAAAATGCATCCAAACAACTTCACAACAAAGCCCAGCCATAAACCATCAAAACAAAGCATCCTTAAACATCATTATACATCTAAAAGGACCTAACAACATCCTTATACCTCCAGCAACAACAGATCCACAAGATCACTCCAAAAACAACCAAGAATCACAAGCTAAACTTAGGAAATTCAACCTATCCGGGATTGCATTAATTAAAACTCAATTCCATAACAAATTAACATTCATTTATCATCAATTATACACCTCAAATCACTGCTTTAACAGATCCAACGAAAATTCATCAAAAATCATCAAATCTTGCATTTAAAGCCAAGATCCATTACACAACCTTAAAAACCTTTTATAAAACATCAAATAAGGATTGAGAACTTGGGAATTTCAGTAAAGAACTTGAAGTTCAGA
Organism: Hibiscus trionum; assembly: GCA_030270665.1. NCBI lineage: Eukaryota > Viridiplantae > Streptophyta > Magnoliopsida > Malvales > Malvaceae > Hibiscus > Hibiscus trionum. The sequence goes on along the minus strand of BSYR01000017.1, from coordinate 57,630,297 downwards.
GGAGAAGGACGTTCTTACCTCCAAACTTGAGTTTCTCCTCTTTTAGAACCAAAAAGCTTGAAGAAACAACTAGCAAAATGAGAGGTTTTGTTGATGTGATGATTAGGAATCAAAAGAGGATTGAAAAGAGAGATTTGAGTGACAAAATCAGAAAGAAATCTCTGGAGAGAAAGTGTTTGGGTTGAGAGAAAATGAGAGAAAAGGAAAATTGGAAAATATGGGAAGTTAGTTACAAAATAGCCAAAATGATTTCCCTCCACTTTTCTTTAGCTTTAAAATCAGAATTAAACATTAAAATATCTTAGAAAAATCTGGAGAAACTCCCTTTGGGTAAATAGCTCCTTAAAGATTCAAAGTTTCAATCCTTTCTAAAACAGTCACGCAACTTTCAAAAATTACGTTTTGGTCACTAGCCAAAATGTCACCCTTCCAAACCTCATTTTGTAAAATTGATTTCACAGTTCACTTATATATATTAAAAGATGATTTTAGAACATTTTTCCATATTTTTAATGCAACCCGAACTAGGCTTTCCTAAATTCACTCTTATATATTCGAACCGCACTTTGACCAAATCGGTCAACGCCCAAAACTTCCAAGCCCAAAACCGGGGAGTTACATAGATGGTTGGGCCAAAAGCACAAAATAGGATGTGCAAGGCTTTGCAATTTAGCTCCATCTTCTTGCGATCTTCGGCACTCCATTCCGCTTTGCTTCGTTGAGGCACGAACGAACCATCTTCAACTATGTCCCATAGCTTGTAGTCTTTTGACTTCATGAAGAATTTCATCTTTGTCTTCCAATGGGCATAGTAATTTTCGTCGAAGAAGGGCGGTTTATCGATGGATTGCACCATTTGAGCCGGTTGGTGATATGATGATCGAGCTTGCCGGATCTTCTAAATAGGATGTGAATCCCTTTCGATTGAGCCAATCTCTGATACCAATTGTTGAGATTTAGGGGGCTCGATTCCTTCAACCGTTCTTGCTCGCCAAGTGTGGAGAAGTTGAATAATTTGGGTGTAATTGTGGGAAGGAAAAGATAGACAATTTACACAAGGATTTATAGTGGTTCAACCTTCTAACCAAGGTCTACATCCACTACCTTAGCTTCCCACTAAGGATTTCCAAACAAATTCACTAAGAATTTCGTCCCCTTTTCTCGGATTAGGAGGAAACCGTTACAACGATCAAGCTTTCTACCCAAAGCTTAATCAAACACTCTCTTACAAGAGAAAGACTTAGCAAACTAGAAATCCCTATAATAGGTATGTGTTTGCAATACTAAGCACTTACCCAAAACCTAAACACTTGAGCAAATTTAACAATGTTAAGCTCACAAGTGTTGTCTAAGCAAGAAATATACAATTTAAGCTCTAGACAAATTTTGACATCATAATGTTGTAACAATTGAAGCATTAACCATTACAAGATGCTTAGAGGTCCCTTTTATACTCCTTGATGAGTTTGTAGCCGTTACTAGCCGTTGGGATTGAATTTGAGCCGTTGGAGCCTTTATTTCCCACCATAAATGCAGTTCTGCAGCTTGGCGTATCGATACCCTTCAAACCGTATCGATACGGTCCCGATAAGGAATTAGCCGTTGGGCTTCTTCAGCTGATGCGTATCGATACGCTTACCTAGCGTATCGGTACGGTCCTGCAAATTAAAGACCGTTGAGAAAATGACCGTTGGGGTAGTTAGGCGTATCGGTACGCGATACACCCGTATCGGTACGCGACTAGCCGTTAGGCTATTTCAAAACACACCGTATCGATACGGCTAAGCGTATCGGTACAGGTTTTGGCTACTAGAAAGTTCATGTAGTTGAAACCCTAAGGCGTATCGGTACGGTCCGAGACCGTATCGGTACGGGCACTTGAAAAGCTTGGTTTTGACTGCTTTAAATGTACTTTAAATCATTCCAAAGCCTTGTAAAACCCTTAAACATATTTTCAAGTTGTTTTTGACTAAAAACATATTTTAAATTCTTTTCAATTTAGTCCAAACCATTTTTCAAATATTATATCAAAACACTTAGTTCTACAGGTTTCCGTCTACAGTAATTCCCATACTCAGTTTCTCTACTCGGGCGAGTCACAACTCAGTGTTTCATGAATCAAGATCAGGGAACAAGATATATAGCAAATCCCTATTTAGAAAGCCTTTGTTGGTGAATTTTACGGTGTAGTCATTTTCTCTGGAGACATATTCTATTCTCTTAAAGTATATTCGAATAGATAGAGACGGAGGGTATAACACATGTCCTATGGTTGGAATATACAAGATAACTTTGAGAGGTTTTATGGTTGAAAAAGATGTCATGGAGTGGTGATTTTACTTCAAATCCTTTGTTTGGTCGGTTGAAAAATATAGTTTGATTATTTTATTTTTGATTTGGATGTAATGGCAGGATGACGACCCTATTGCATACCAATGGTTATTGAAATGGGACATGATTTTGTGGGCAGTAACAACATAAACTCGAGCATAATCTTGATGTTTTGAAGAAATCACCCCCGAGTCGTTATGGTTGATCGATCTCGATGAACTTAAGGGCGACGATTTTGATATTCTTGACCTCACTCTGTCGGAGATTGACGCCACCAGTGATCGGATTTTGAGGACGAAGAAGATTGACAAAAGAACTTATGTTTTGTTTTCTATTTAAGAACATATAATTCTAACTCAAAACTTTCTTTTCAGTTAAAAAAAGTTAAATAAAACTCGACCCGAACTCAATACTTCCAATTCAATTAGCGAAAAAGGGTTTATAAATCTCGACCCGAACTCAATATTTCTAGTCCGATTAATATCAACTTGAAATTGATTTTATAAAAAAGTTAATAAATAAAATTTGTTCAGTTTTAGCCGAATTTGATTTGAACACGGAAAATCTTGATCTTGGAATGTTTCTATGAAGTAATCATAAATGAAGTGAATTTGAAAAGACTAAGATTCGAATTGATATGAACATATAATGATTTAATTAAAAAGGGTCTACCATGAACTCAAATAATTTCAAACCTAAAGCAATTCATGTCCGAAATGGACCTGAATTTGAATTGAAATGTTTGGAATTTAAATTAATTCAATCCAATATCAATTCGACAAATTTAATTTAGAGTGTTTCAATTCATTTAAATTAGTTCAAAAATAAGATGGTACTTAATATTTAATCATATGTGTTTTTATATATATATTTAACATTTTCATCAAAGAAATATTTGAAATTTTCTAAAATTATTGTTTTTTTTTGCCCCGTTATGATAATTGATATGTGCATAATTTCCCGCCAAAAAAAGAAGAAAGGGTTTCCGTCTACAGCAATTCACATACTCAGTATCTCTACTCGGGCGAGTCGCAACTCAGTGTTTCATCTTCTTTCGGTTTCTCTTAATCTCCGAATCCCAAATTATTGCCCAGATCATCCAATTTCCGAATTTGAAAAACCCTAGATTCGTAGATATGGCTGGCCAATCCGATCCTCATATCTCCCTCTTCTCAGCCGAAGAGGTTGCATTCCATTTCCCGTTGTTTCTCTGTACCCGTTATATGATATTATTTAATCTCTTGTTTTGTTTGGTTTAATTAGGTGGAGTTTATGGCTGAAGACGAATTGATAGAGATGGTGCCAAATTTGCGAATGGATCCTCTCAATTTCATCTGCGTAATCTTCAATTCCGTTTCACCTGTCTTTCTTTTTTTAAAAAAATGGTAATTTGGTTTATTTGTTTTTGTTTTTGGTTTGGATGAAATGGCAGGGTGATTTTGGTCCATTTTTGCCGCAAATAGCAACTCCGGTGCCGTTTTGGCTCGCAGTGGCTTTAAAGAAGAGAGGAAAATGCGCAATTCGGCCTCCTCAGTGGATGTCAGTTGGCGAGTCACCTTCTTCCTCATCTATATGTTCAAATAGCAAAAGGGTTTTGGATTTTATTTAAGGCCTGCTTTGTTTTTCTCTAGTGACAAAATTTGACAACCATTTAAGTTAAATGATGGAATGTTTGAAATGTTTCCCCGGCTTATCTAGTAACTTGGTTTTGCCTATCAGTGATTTAGATGAGCTGAGCTCAAGTTGTAAGATGTTTGAGCTTGACTTGAAATTGAAGCATCAAAGCTTATATCAGCTCGAGTTTGTGGAGTTTCACTTTTAAAGTTTAAGCATGATTTGATATAAAGATCAAACTGTTTAATCTCGTTGGATTAGTTTCATTTATGTAGTAAAAGTTTAGCTTGATTGTCATGTTTGACATCAAGTTTGATTATTTGAGTTTTAGTTCTAGTTTGATTTGAAATTTTTGGATTGATAAAAAAAAATTAAAAAAAGGGTTCTAGTAGGTTCCTGGTTTACTCAAGTCCAGCATTAGAGTTGTCAAGTTCAGAACACTCAAAAGCACAAGTTGTTCGAGTTTGAATTGACTCTGATTTAGCTGAATTCGAGCCATGCATGAGTAGCTTGTGAGCATGTTTTTAGTTTATGACCCTAGTTGCCTTTTTTGTGTTACCAATGAGAGAAAACATTTTCAAGCAATTTTACTATAATTTTACATCAGGAGAGCGCACATGTTTTTATCTAGAAATGTCAATTCGTCATATTGTTTGTATTGAACTTCATTGCCTGGGGAGCATGTATTGTTTGATTGGGGATCTAGAAGCTGAGTTACGAATATGTTAGGTTACTGATAGGGGGTTATTTTGTAACGGTTCTGTCATATGAACAAGTTATAAATTTTCTTCTGAATTTTTGTTGTGGACTAGAAAATTGGATCCCGGATGCTTGGCTCTAGTTTGACTGAGAAAACTCGATAGCTCTAGCTTGTGAGCACATGTGTTTAGTTTAAATTACTAATTCTGCCTTCTGTGTTGTTGCCAATGGGAATCAACATTTTTGAGCAATTTAAGTAACTTTTTACATCAGCAAGGAGAGGAAACATGTTTTTATCTGGAAATGTCCATTAAACTTCATTGTTTGGGGAACATGTATGGTTTGAGTACGGATTTAGAAGTTGAGAATAACCTATACTACTGGTCGGGGGATATTATGTTTATGGTTCTATGCATATGTTCTAACGTTTCTTCCGATTTGCTGTTGTGGACTAGAAATTTTCACTCGGGTTTTGGGAGGAGAATGAGAATCTCAAGGGACATTTTCAGGTGCAGCCATGTCTTTGATCAGTAAGCCTTGCTTGACATTTTTCTTACCATTCTACCTAATAAATATTGATTTCTTACAAGGTTTCTTGCATGACAAAGTATTTATGAAACAACCCTTTGGCTCTGTAGATATTCTCAGTTTCCAAGTTTTGTTAAAACTGAAAAGCGTCATTTAAACCCTTACTAATTTAATATTTAGTTTTTAAGCAAATGCGGGGATAGCTCAGTTGGGAGAGCGTCAGACTGAAGATCTGAAGGTCACGTGTTCGATCCACGTTCACCGCATGTATCTTTTGATTCCATTTTCATCTTTTTTAAAGATATTTTTTTGATCATTTTGCTGTGATTTTGATGTAATGGCAGGATGATGACCCTATTGACTCCACTGAGCCAGCCTGGTAAATTTATCTTTACACTTCCTATTGCATTCTCCACTTAAATTAGGTGTTTTGGGGTTGCGAGTAGTTTATTATAGTGACATCATTATTCTGTTTTCTGTGGCAGATCTTTGAGGGTAGTTTACTGCAAGTGATTTCATTGGCAAGTAACTTATTCTGTTTTCTGTGGCTGATCTTCAAAGGTCGATTCCTTCTATGGTTGGTGGCCCGAAGGCTGGTCAAAGGAAGACTCTTTTCTGTGCTTTTAAGAAGAATTTTGTGGAGGTGGGAAAGCTTTATTGGAATGTCACATGATTTTGCTGGCAGTAACATGGTTAGTGTTAATCTTGGTTATGAAAGTTGAATTAGTTTAGGCTATTGTATCAATATCATTATTACTACTCTTTTCTCCACTTATGCAAAACCTGCTCCTTTACATTTCACAGGGCGGCAGAGATTTTGGAAAACCTTGGCACTTTTATACCAATCTTTCTCCCATTACTCGATATCTGTTGAATTTTATGTATTCACACTTGAGTTATACTTTGATTTGAATTTTGAATTTTCTGGATATTGATTAAAAGAAAAGGTTCTATTAGGCTCCGGAGTTTATCGAGTGAAACATTAGTGTTGTCGAATTTAGAACACTAGATATCTCGAGCTTGTGAGAACACGTGTTTAGTTTATCAAGCTGTTTTACTAAAGTTTTAATATCAGCAAGAAGAGGAAACATGCTTTTATCTACAAGTGTCCATTAAACTTCATTGTTTGGAGAACATGTATGTTTTGAACATGCTTTAGAAGTTGAGAATATGCTATATTACTGGTCTGGGATATTATGTTTGCAGTTCTATGTATATATGTTCTAAGGTTTATTCCATTTTTTTGTTGTGGACTAGAAATTTTCACTCGAGTTTTGGGAGGAGAATGAGAATCTCAAGGGACATTTCAGCTGCTGCCATGTCTTTTATCAGTAAGCCTTGCTTGACATTTTTCTAACCATTCTACCTATAATAAATACTGATTTCTTACAACGTTTCTTACATGACAAAGTATTTATGAAACAACCCTTTGGCTCTGTAGATATTCTCAGTTTCCAAGTTTTCTTAAAACTGAAAAGCATCATTTAAACCTTACTAATTTAATATTTAGTTTTCTAAGCAAATGCGGGGATAGCTCAGTTGGGAGAGCGTCAGACTGAAGATCTGAAGGTCACGTGTTCGATCCACGTTCACCGCAGCCTGCCTGGTAAATTTATCTTTACACTTCCTATTACATTCCAATAGAAATTTTCGCCGATTGAGTCTTATCTCTGTTGTAAATTCTACCGCTGAAATGATGGGTTCGTGTGTGTTTATGCCCCGCAATATTCTCCACTTAAATTAGGTGTTTGGGGCGGGTTACGAGTAGTTTATTGTAGTGACTTCGTTATTCTGTTTTCTGTGGCAGATCTTTGAGGGTAGTTTATTGCAAGTGATTTCATTGATCAGTAACTTATTCTGTTTTCTGTGGCTGATCTTCAAAGCTCGATTCCTTCTATGGTTGGTGTCCCTATTGACTCCACTCGATAGCTCGAGCTTGTGAGCACCTGTGTGTAGTTTAAATTACTAATTCTGCCTTCTATGTTGTTACCAATGAGAGTTAACATTTTCAAGCAATTTTACTAAAGTTTTACATCAGAAGAGGAAACAATGTTTTTATCTAGAAGTGTCCATTAAACTTCATTGTTTGGGGAACATTTATGGTTTGAGTTGGGCTTTAGAAGTTGAGAATATGCTATATTGCTGGCCTGGGATATTATGTTTACGGTCCTATGTATATGTTCTAACGTTTCTTCCAATTTTTTGTTGTGGACTAGAAAATTTGACTCGAGTTTAGGTAGGAGAATGAGAATCTCAAGGCCCAAGGGACATTTCAGGTTCTGCCATTTCTTTGATTAGTAAGCCTTGCTTGAAATTTTCTTACCATTCTACCTAATAAATAATGATTTCTTACATGACAATGTATTTATGAAACAACCCTTTGGCTATTTGGATTCTGAATTTCCAAGTTTTGTTAAAACGGAAAAGGAGAATTTAAGTTTAACATTTAACTTTGAAATCAAATGTGGAGATAGCTTAGTTGGGAGAGGGTCAGACTGAAGATTTGAAGGTCACGTGTTCGATCCACGTTCACCAAACTTTTGGGTTTATACTATTTCTTATTTAAATATCTTGGTCTCTCCCTGAACTTAATGTTAATTGTTGACATGATAGTTAATCATCCTGTATGCTCTATAAATTGAGTTTATTTGTTCATGATAAATCAAGATTCTTCATAAATGACCATACTTCTTTGGTTTACATATGTTGGAGTTCTTGTGTTGTTTCAGAATTTAAAATTTTGAGTCTATATACTTTATTTTTTACAAAATTGAGTCTTTAAACTAATTTTTTATTTAAATATCTCGATCTCTCCAAATCTGTGAAGGATGCGATGATTTAAGACGGTTCATTTTGATCGAGTAGGATGGAGAACTGCTATACACAGTGGTCGAAATATATTAGATGATGATGTTGAGAGATTTTGAGATTGAAGAAGATGTTCTTGTTTTGTTTCTGCATGATCCTTTTAAATTCGCCTTTGTTGGCAAATCTTACGGCGGAGTCATTTTTTCCAGAGACATTCTTTCTCTTAAAGTATATTCGAAGAGATAGAGATAGAGGAGGGTATAACACATGTCCAGTGGTTGGAGTATATTAAATAACTATGAGAGGTTTTGTGGTCGAAGAAAATGTCATGGAGTGGTGATTTTACTTCAAATCTTGTGTTTGGTTGGTTGAAAAATATAGTTTGATTTTTTTTGATATAATAGCATAATGATGACCCTATTGCATACCAATAGTTATTGAAATGGCACAAGGATTTGTGGGTAGTAACATCATAAACTCAAGCATAATCTTGATGTTTTAAAGAAATTGACTTTCGAATCATTATGGTTGAACGATATCGATGATTATGATGATGACGACTTTGATATTTCTATCCTCACTTGGTCGGAGATTGACACCACCAATGATTGGCTTTTGAGGATGAAGAAGATTGAAAAAAGAACCGATGTTTTGTTTTCTGTTTAAGAACATATAACTTGAACTAAAAACTTTCTATTCGATTAACAAAAAGAGTAAATAAATCTCAACCCGATCTCAATACTCCCAATTAGACTAATTTCAACTTGAAATTGATTTGTAAAAAAGTTACTAAATCAAGTTTGTTTAATTTAGGCTGAATTTGACTTGAACACAAAAAATCTTGATCTTGAAATAATTCTATAAAATAATCATAAATGGGCTGAATTTGAAGAGACTAAGATTCGAATTCATATAGTTGTGTAATGACTTAACTATAGGGGTCAACTCTTAAACTCAAACGATTTCAAACCTAAAGTAATTCATGTTCAAAATAGACCTGAATTTGAATTGATTTAATTGTTTGAAACTTAAATTAACTCAGTCTAATATCAATACAATCGAATTTGATAACTTTAATTTAAAGTTTTTAACTCATTTGAATTAATTCAAAATAAGATGGTACATAATATTTAATCATATTTTCTCAATTCACGTTGAATTACAACATATATATTAATTTTCGTCAAAGAAATATTTGAAAATTCTAAAATTATTGTTTCTTTGCCGCGTTATTATTTGTGCATAAGTTCTCGTAAAAAAATGGTTCTGGTTTACCTGAGTCCAGCATTAGAGCTAACTCAAAACTGTTCGAGTTTGAAATCGACTATGATTGAACTGAATTCGAGCCATACCTGAGTAGCTTGTGAGCATAGCTGTCCATTTGATTTCTGCAAGTAGTTCTTCATGAATCCATTCTACAGGTGAGATCTCTTATTGAAGACATAAGGGATGTACGTATTCATAAAGTTGAGACAAGCTTGGAGAAATTCAGTGGGACATCTGCAGTGAAAGTACCCATGTCAAGACGGAAAATTGAGTTGAGACTCACCCAAGCTGAAAACTGAGTGTATAGTCCGTTCGTTCGCTCGCTCGCTCGCTCTCTCTCTCTCTCTCTCTCTCTCTCTCTTTATTGGCGGATAATTATTTAATATACGCGGTGAAAATTAAAAGTTTCCACAAGCACCTTAATTTTAGGATTTAGGAACTTAGTTTAGGGTGTATGGTTTATGGGTTTAGTTTTATGGCTTTTGAATTTAGGGATAATAGTTGAAATTTACAGTTTAGGCTTATAATTTAGGGTTTATAGATTAAAACCTAAATCATCACCATATTACCCTACAAACTAAATCCTAACCTCTAAATTCTAACCATAAACCCTAAGTTTTAATCACTATCCCTAAATTCTAAATCCCCACACCTAAACTCTTACACCCTAAATTAAGCCTAAACCCTAAAACTAAGGCACTTGTAGAAACTTTTAGTTTCCACCGCCAGTGTATAGGATAATAATCCCCTAAGAAAATAGTAAAATCTCAATTTAAGTAAATATGATTATATTTATTTTTAGCAAGATTATATTCATTTAAAACAAATAGAAAATTTACGAGGTTGGTTTAGGTTGTAAGCAGTTTGGTATTATTTATGAAGGTCTCGAAATCGAGGCCTTCTGTGTGAGATTCCACCAAAGTCAGGTATGTTCGGATTAGCCAGTACAAAAGCTCTAGAGAACTGGGAGGACAACCAAAAACAAAAAACAAATAGAAAATGTTTAAATTAGACCGAACACTTGCACATGTCAATTAGGTTTGGATTAATTTCAAATTCGAATCATCTCGATTTAGATTTATTACTAATTCAAATTAGTTTAAATTTAAAGTGTACGAGTTTGAAATTAAAATCTTTCATGTTTGAGTTAATTTCAAGTTCAAATCAAATGTACATTTTCGAATAAAAATAGCTGAATTATCAAAGTCTGTATTCACTATTGACAGCAATCTTATAACAATTCAAGAGGGACATCAATCATACAAGAGTCAAATGGTGTGATCACATGATAAAATCTGTTTAATTTTCTTAGCTCTTTAATGACGCACACACACCGTGCACACATAGTGTTCAAACCTGGATCACTTGGATGAAACACATCATCTTTTACCATTCGGACCACTCAACGGGTTCATATAAGAGTCCAAAGTTAAAAACTAGAATATTAATCAAAATGAATCGAACGGTCATACAACTTTCAAAATGTTCGTCAATTTAGTCACCCAAACAAAAACCCTTATAGTTGAGTCACCTAATTTCTAAGGCATTATCAATTTAACCATCGTCAATAGAAAAACATTCATTTTAGCTCGAGTGTTAAACTACTAACGGCATTTGACTCGTCACACCACATCCAATAATACTATAACACGTAACATTATCTAATTGGTCGCAAAATGAGATCTAATAAGACGATGACCCGCGTCACTGTTCCACCTTTGGACATTTCATCGGAATACCAAAAAAAGTTAGTAGGAAAAGATCAATCAACACAACTTGTGTATCCATGTTTTTTCCCCTAATAGGGCTTTAAATGAGACACGATAGATCGAGAGCTACTCGAGTCCGACACGGTCAAAGATCAATCAACACTTGACTTGATTGAGCTCGAATCAAGGTCGAACTCGACTCGAGTTCTTAACGAGCCGAGTCGAGCCCAGATTTCTCAGGCTCGTTAAAAATTACTCGCTCTCAAACTCGACTCAAAAGTCAAAATCTTAACGAGTTGAGTTGAGCTCAGCACTACTCGAGCTCGACACGACTCGTTTACACCCCTAATTCTGAATTTGACAATAGAACCTTTTCTTTTAATCAATATCCAGAATATTCAAATCAAAGTACTAACTCAAGTGTGAATACATAAAATTGAACATGAAGACATGAGAATCGAGCTCATTTTTTACTAGGTAAATAAATAGAACCAAATGTGATCGAACAATTTGATCTTTATCTTAAACCAAGTTCAAAAATTAAGAGTAAAGCTCAATCAAAAAAGAGTCAAGCATTCGTGCTCCAATTTCAAATCAAGCTCATGCTTCTTACAATTTTAGCTCTGCTCATCTTGGATACACCCATAGGAAAACAAAGTTATTGGACTAAGCCGGGAAACATTTCAAGGATTCCATCATTTTATTAAATTGGTTATAGAATCATGAAACCAAAGTCGAACAACCCTTTCCCTATTGGAATATACAAATGAAATGCCCGAAACATTAGCACCAAATGAAGTTTCACAAACTAAAAAATCTGCTTAAATTCGGAATCCGATCAATTCCATACCAGAGATATTTGGAATCTGGCTATTCCAAGAGTTTAGAAGCAAAGATATCCAGGGGGACACAAGAGTTTATTTTGATGAAAGATTAATAGAAACACAAAGATCATCGAGGAAATTCAGTTCATCTGAAGCATATTAGGAGAAATCTACATAGAAATGTGCCTAAATCGAAAAATTATTAGATGGACCCGGCTCACCACGTCATCCGTGGTCTCAACCAATAACGTACATTCATCTTTTTTAAGGTGAATCATCACCTCTTTCCTACATGTTGATAAAGAGTGGGTAGTAATAGGTAGTTATTTTGAAATTGATAGACTTTGTTGGTTTGAACCACGGATGACGTGGTGAGTCAGGTCCATCTAATAATTTCTCTGGAAAACGTATATCATGGGCATGGCATGGACCACATTAGTCATGGTCTCATCCAATAAAAAATACCAACTCTACCATTTTTTCCCGATCATTTTTTCCAACCAATGAAATTTTCACTAATTTTTTCCCATGTCATTTAAAAAATAGTTTTTTAAGTAACTATATTATTGGATTAATGACATGGAAAATAACGGTGAAGTGAGTAATTTTCATTAGATGGACCATGGATGACGTGGTGAGCCTAACCCATCTAATAATTTTTCATTTATGAGGGGGTGTTGAGGAAATAAATGAGATTAGGTGGCTTAAGGCAGTTCACCATGATTGATAGGGTGGACAGTTGTTGTACACAATAGTCAGAATATATCAAATGAATCTAATGACGTGGTAGTTAGCAATTTCATGACAATCTATCAATGGTAGGGGGATATTATGTATACGGTTCTATGTATATGTTATAATGTTTCTTTCTATGTATATTAAAATCCCAAACTTTCCAATCAAATGCGGGGATAATTCAATTGGGAGAGCGTCAGATTGAAGATTTGAAGGTCACGTGTTTGATCCATGTTCATTGCATAAATTCTTTCAATATTTCCCAAAAAATCAAGTGTACTTTAGTTATTATCGAGCCATGCTCGAGCTATATACAAATGAATAATTTTGGGATTTTAATTCTTGCTTCAAAGTAGTTTGTAAGTTTAATCAAAATTTCAATTTATATTGCGAGTTTTTTATTTGAACTCTCATCTAATTCCAATTCAGCCAATCTTTATCATTTCTTTAGTATTTTGAAGACCATGTATTTTATCATTCTATCACTTTCTCTTAATCAGCATGTATGCTCTATAAATTAAGTTTATTTGTTCATGATAAATCAAGATTCTTCATAAATTACCATATATGTCGGAGTTTTTGTGCTGTTTCAGAATTAAAAATTTAGTCTCTATACTTTATTTTTACAAAATTAAGTCTTTATACTATTTATTTATGTAAATATCTTGGTCTCTTTAAATTTGTGAACGATGCGATGATTTAAGACGGTTCATTTTGATCAAGTAGGGTGGAGAACCGTTGTACACAGTGGTCGAAATATATTAGATGGTGATGTTCAGAGATTTTGAGATTGAAAAAAATGTTCTTGTTTTGTTTATGCATGGTCCTTTCAAGTTCTATGTTTCTCTATCTTATACTCTTTGTTGCATGTCTTCTCGTAATGACACGTATTGGTTGACTATAAAGAAGTGACAGTTACCATGACAATATAACAATGGTCTTGTCCTACTTGAACCAAGATCATCATTTTGTACTAATGCCACTCACTTGAAATTTGTGCTGCTATAAGATCCGTACGCACAGGGATAAAGTCATGAATCAAGATCAGGGGACAAGATATATAACAAATCCCTTTTGGGGAAGCCTTTGTTTGTGAATTTTACGGCGGAGTCATTTTCTCTGGAGACATATTCCTTCTCTTAAAGTATATTCGAATAGATAGAGACGGAGGAGGGTATAACCCATGTCCTGTGGTTGGAATATATCAGATAACTTTGAGAGGTTTTGTGGTTGAAGAAAATGTCATGGAGTGGGGATTTTACAAATCTTTTGTTTGTTCGGTTGAAAAATATAGTTTGATTATTTTGTTTTTGATTTTGATGTAATGGCTGGATGATGACTCTATTGCATACCAATGGTTATTGAAATGGGACAAGATTTTGTGGACAATAACAACATAAACTCGAGCATGATCTTGATGTTTTGAAGAAATCGCTCCCCGAGTCGTTATGATTGATCGATCTCGATGAACTTAAGGACAACGAATTTGATATTCTTGACCTCGCTCAATCAAAGTATGACGCCACCAATGATCGGCTTTTGAGGATGAAGAAGATTGACAAAAGAACTTATGTTTTGTTTTCTGTTTAAGAATATATAATTATAACTCAAAACTTTCTATTCAATTAAACAAAATAGGTAAATAAAACACGACCCGAACTCAATACTTCCAATTCAATTAACGAAAATTGGTTAATAAATCTCAACCCAAACTCAATACTTCTAGTTCGATTAATATAAACTTGAAATTAATTTTATAAAAAGATAATAAATCAAATTTGTTCATTTTGAGCCGAATTTGATTTGAACACAAAAAGTCTTGATCTTGAAATATTTCTATGGAGTAACCATAAATGAGGTGAATTTGAAAAGACTAAGATTCGAATTGATATGAACATATAATGATTTAATTAAAAGGGTCTACCCTGAAACTCAAATAATTTCGAACCTAAAGTAATTCATGTCTAAAATGGAACTGAATTTGAATTTAATTTGAAATGTTTGAATTACTGTATATATATAGTTTTTAAAATTTTCGTCAAAGAAATATTTGAAATTTTTTTAAAATAATTGTTTTTTTGTCGCGTTATGATATGTTCATAATTTCCCGCCAAAAAAAGATGAAAGAGTTATATAGGGTTTTCGTCTACAGTAATTCCCATACTCAGTTTCTCTACTCGGGCGAGTCACAACTTAGTGTTTCATGAATCAAGATCAGGGAACAAGATACATAGCAAATCCCTATTTGGAAAGCCTTTGTTGGTGAATTTTACGGTGTAGTCATTTTCTCTGGAGATATATTCCATTCTCTTAAAGTATATTCGAATAGATAGAGACGGAGGGTATAACACATGTCCTATGGTTGGAATATATAAGATAACTTTGAGAGGTTTAGTGGTTGAAGAAGATGTTATGGAGTGGTGATTTTACTTCAAAGTCTTTGTTTGGCCGGTTGAAAAACATAGTTTGATTATTTTATTTTTTATTTGGATGTAATGGTAGGATGACGACCCTATTACATACCAATGGTTATTGAAATGGGACAAGATTTTGTGGGCAGTAACAACATAAACTCGAGCATAATCTTGATGTTTTGAAGAAATCACCCATGAGTCGTTACGGTTGATCAATCTCGATGAACTTAAGGACGACAATTTTCATATTTCCTAACCTCACTCTGTGGGAGATTGACGCCACCAGTGATCGGCTTTTGAGGACAAAGAAGATTGAAAAAAGAACTTGTGTTTTGTTTTCTATTTAAGAACATATAATTCCAGCTCAAAGCTTTCTATTTGTTTAAAAAAAGTTAAATATCGACCCGAACTCAATACTTCCAATTCAATTAGCGAAAAAGGGTTTATAAATATCGACTTGAACTCAATATTTCTAGTTCGATTAATATCAACTTGAAATTGATTTTATAAAAAAAGTTAATAAATAAAATTTGTTCAATTTGAGCCGAATTTGATTTGAACACGGAAAGTCTTGATCTTGAACACGAGGTTGGTTTAGGTTGTAAGCAGTTTGGTATTGTTTATGAAGGTCTCGAAATCGAGGCCTTCTGTGTGAGATTCCACCAAAGTTAGGTATGTTCGGATTAGCCAGTACAAAAGCTCTAGAGAACTGGGAGGACAACCAAAAACAAATAGAAAATGTTTAAATTAGACCGAACACTTGCACATGCCAATTAGGTTTGGATTAATTTCAAATTCGAATATTCTCGATTTAGATTTATTACTAATTCAAATTACTTTAAATTTAAAGTGTACAAGTTTGAAATTAAAATCTTTCATGTTTGATTTAATTTCAAGTTCAACTCAATTCAAATGTACATTTTCGAATAAAACTAGCTTAATTGTCAAAGTCTGTATTCACTATTGACAGCAATCTTATAACAATTCAAGAGGGACATCAACCATACGAGAGTCAAATGGTGTGATTACATGATAAAATATGTTTAATTTTCTTAGCTCTTTAATGACGCACACACACCGTGCACACATAGTGTTCAAACCTGGATCACCTGGATGAAACACATCATCTTTTACAATTCGGACCACTCAACGGGTTCATATAAGAGTCCAAAGTTAAAAACTAGAATATTAATCAAAATAATCGAACGGTCATACAACTTTCAAAATGTTGTCAATTTAGTCACCCAAACAAAAACCCTTATAGTTGAGTCACCTAATTTCTAAGGCATTATCAATTTAACCATTGTCATTAGAAAAACATTCATTTTAGCCCGAGTGTTAAACTACTAACGGCATTTGACTCGTCACACCACATCCAATAATACTATAACACGTAACATTATCTAATTAGTCGCAAAATGAGATCTAATAAGACGATGACCCGCGTCACTGTTCCACCTTTAGACATTTCATCAGAATACAAAAAAAAAGTTAGTAGGAAAAGATCAATCAACACAACTTGTGTATCCATGTTTTTTCCCCTAATAAGGCTTTAAATGAGACACGACAGATCGAGAGCTACTCGAGTTCGACACGGTCAAAGATCAATCAACACTTGACTCGATTGAGCTTGAATCAAGGTCGAACTCGACTCGAGTTCTTAATGAGCCGAGTCGAGCCCAGATTTCTCAGGCTCGTTAAAAATTACTCGCGCTCAAACTCGACTCAAAATCTTAACGAGTTGAGTCGAGCTCAGCACTACTCGAGCTCGACACGGCTCGTTTACACCCCTAATTCTGAATTTGACAATAGAACCTTTTCTTTTAATCAATATCCAGAATATTCGAATCAAAGTATAACTCAAGTGTGAATACATAAAATTGAACATGAAGACATGAGAATCGAGCTCATTTTTTACTAGGTAAACAAACAGAATCAAATGTGACCGAACAATTTGATCTTTATCTCAAACCAAGTTCAAAATTTAAGAATAAAGCTCAATAAAAAAAAGAGCCAAGCATCCGTGCTCCAATTTCAAATCAAGCTCTTGCTTCTTACAATTTTAGCTCTGCTCATCTTGGTTACACCCATAGGAAAGCAAAGTTATTGGATTAAGCCGTGAAACATTTCAAGGATTCTATCATTTTATTAAATTGGTTATAGAATCATGAAACCAAAGTCGAACATCACTTTCCCTATTGGAATATACAAATGAAATGCCCGAAACATTAGCACCAAATGAAGTTTCACAAACTAAAAAATCTGCTTCAATTCGGAATCCGGTCAATTCCATACCAGTGATATTTGGAATCTGACTATTCCAAGAGTTTAGAAGATAAGATATCCAGGGGGACACAAAAGTTTATTTTGATGAAAGATTAATAGAAACACAAAGATCATCGAGGAAATTCAGATCATCTGAAGCATATTAGGAGAAATCTACATAGAAATGTGCCTAAATCAAAAAATTATTAGATGGACCCGGCTCACCACGTCATCCGTGGTCTCAACCAATAACGTTCATTCATCTTTTTTTTAGGTGAATCATCACCTCTTTCCTACATGTTGATAAAGAGTGGGTAGTAATAGGTAGTTATTTTGAAATTGATAGACTTTGTTGGTTTGAACCATGATTGTGTAACACCCCTAATTAAAAAAAAAGGAAAGAAAGAAAGGAATTGTGGTTTGGGGGAGTCGAACCCGTGACAAATGGATGGATTGCTTAAGTCTTAACCATTTGAGCCAAGGCCATTTCTGGTATGAACCTACATCTACTTATTATTAAGTGGTTCTTGTAAAGTTAAAATAATAATAATAATATTAAATTCAAAATATCCCAACCACCCCCACTTTTTCCCAAATTAAATGCACCAGATGAAAAAAAAAGGGGGGATTATATCTGAATTTATTCCAATCGAAACCCTTCACCTTCCTCATCAGACCACCGTGCCGCCGTGGCTATCACCGCTGGTACCGAAAGGAGCGCCTCCTCCTCCTGAACGCAACGCCGTCCACCACTCGCGCAGAGGGACCGCCGTTCGCCGTGAGTTTTGGGTCAAAGGCTCGTCGAAACCCTTGGTTCGCCGCTCTTTTCTTTTCGCGATTCAGGCCGCCTCCGTCGTCGGCAAAGCGCGTCGACTGTGCAGATGGGTTCAGCGTGACGTGGGGAGCAAAACCCGACCGACCGATAGCGTGTTCGTCGCCGGTTGGTAGATCGTCGGAGCCACGCTAGAATATTCGGATTTCTTCCGATTTGGTAAGATCGATATTCAAAGTTCCTTATTTACGGGATGTTGAGGACGTCGCATTCGAGTTCGAGAGTGATCGAACGGAGTATCAGGATCGACTGATATAGCAAGTATTAAAGGTAATACTCTACTACCTCTTGTATGCTTTATGAGCATGTTGGTATGTGTTAATGCATGCATAAAAATGATGATAAGTACTGTTAAATCTGCTCAAGTTAAATCGAATGTAGAAATGAGTATGATAAATTAAATAAGATCGAAATGCTCGAATGAGGCAGCTAATCTCCAATTCTGAGCATTAGTGTGAGATGTTTAAATGTGAAAGATACCTGGACAGGAAATTACGAATCACCCATAATTGTTAAAAGACCCAAAATGCCCTCGTTGACCAAAGTAATCAAAATAGCCCCGAATGTATCGGATATCGTGAAAATCCTTAATGTAGAAATCTCTGAATGCCTGGTTGGATTAGACCTGGCAAACTTGACCCGAGAACCAAAACCCGAACCGAATTACCCGAACCCAGACCCGAACTGACACCGAAAATCAACCCGAAATTGACCCGAAATCTGATCCGAAATTTGATCTGAAACCCGAAATAAACCGAACCGAAACTGAACCGAATTTAGTTGAACTGAATGGACCCGAACCGAATAGACCCGAACCGAATGGACCCGATTAATAGAAATAAAGAAAGATAAAATATGAACAGCCGCACAAATCACTAAAATGCCAAATATATTGACTTTATAAAGTCATATATAGGGTGTAAAAATCTCACCAACCTAAGAATTTGATTAAAAACGACTGATCTCTCATTTAACCGAAAATAACCGAACCGAAATCAATCGAACCGAAATTAACCGAACCGAAAATAACCGAATCGAAATCAACCGAACCAAAATTAACCGAACCGAAAATAACCGAATCGAAATCAACCGACCCGAAATGACCTGAAACACAATGGACCCGAACAAAAACCGAACCGAAACCGAACCAAAACCGAAACCGAATCTGAACCGAAAATATCAGACCCGAAATAACCGAAATCGAAATGACCTGAACCGAACCCGAACCAATTGACCCGTTTGTCACCTCTAGGTTGGATACCCGATGAGCAAATAGAATTTCTGAGCTACCGTTTACGTCTTGTTGGTATAAATTACCAAAATGCCCGCATATGATAAAATGACCATAATGCCTCTGGTAGGCTTAAATGGCTAAATCAATCATAATATGCCTAAACTCCCAAGATCTTGATGTATCACCTCCTGACTATCTGGTTTGAACCGTTAGTACAAACCCCTCTTTTAATAGGGGCCTTGTTTCAAAGATCCGTTCAACTGTCAAAAGTTAATATGTTCCCTTCCGTAAATGTCAAGTATCTCCAAGGAAATAAACTATTCCACCTAGTGTGTTCCATGTGTCTACACAACTGTTTTGCTTACTAAATTACATGTTAAAATACCGATTATGTACACATGATGAATACTTGAACTCACATGAACATGACATGTTTTATAATTAAACATGACCGTACTGTATTTTTAATATATACATATGTACATGATATGACCAACATGCTATATGGATAATGTATTACTAAAAATTCAGCTATTGATTAATCGAACCGTTACATAGATTGTTACTGGGGTACTTGGGATAGAATATGAAGTGATCGTAGGTTCAGCTCTGATCCAGCTGGAAACACCGTTACCGTTATAGGTTCCAATGCTTCGGCTAGGGTAATTCCTCACCGTTACCGTTACAGGTTCCTATGCTTCGGCTAGGGTAATACCTACCATACCGTACCGTACCGTTCCTAAGATAAGGGTTGATAAATGATTGAACCGTACCGTATTGTTACTTGAACTTTATGTTTTCGAACTGAAAATGTATATTATACTGTTGTTGTACATGTTTTACCTACACCTTTTGGAAAACACTAGGAACCGAACTCTCTAATTCCACCTCCGTATATTAATAGCCTATAATTATCGTCTAATTCTCGACGATTGAATAAAGAATAAGTACCGTTATTCTCAAGTATAACATTACCTGAAATATCGAGAAAAAAAAAGAAATGAAGACAGTTACTACGTAAAACATCATGAAAATGTTATGCCTACCATATATCTGCATGAGCTTATAGCATCTTTTGGTAGTTTTGTATTACTGAGCTTTTCCAAGCTCACGTTGTTTTTACCATCACAGGTTAAAGGTATAACGTTTAACATCAGTGTTCGGAGTTCTCTCGGCGTTGCTTTTGGAGTACGGTACCGACATAGTTAGTGGGCATGCATATCATTATTGTTACATGATAGTGTCTGTAAAATGTTTTCTGAATCCTGTTATATGTTTAAATACTTTCATGAAAGAGTATTTACAACTAAAGTTACAGTTATAATCTAATATGTAATTTTTCAGAGAAAAATGTTTTATGTGTATTTTTACTGTGGGTCGCTCCTGTGACCCTAATGTGGCTTCCTAGGATCCGTTGTAACGCATAAGCGGGTCTAGGGGGTTACATTTAGTGGTATCAGAGCTTAGAGTTGCGTCTTTCTGGGTTGATCGACCGATCGTCTGTCATAGGATGTCTGGTTTGTGCATGCCCCTAGATCATAACCGTACTCCTCCGTGCCGAGACTCCGATGTTGAATCCTTTCCTATAATAAGTGCATCTAACCCTTATGTCCATAATAGCTTGATCTGTACTGGAAAGGAATATCGGTAAGGTTTGTCTACGAATGGGATTAAATTGATGGATTTGAATCCAGATAAAGAAACAGAGATGGTTAATTCGTGTGAAATTGAAGATATGAACTTGATGGAGAATAAAGGTTTGATCATATAAAGCAACCGATATAAGATTTACATGTAATGTCATTCAGTGATAATGATTATGTTTGAGAATATCCCGATAGAAAAAAAAAAAAAAAGCTGTATGAATTTAGGAGGAAGGTGTTCGTGAATGTGGCGAGAGTGCAAATCATATGATAACTCTGTTTTACACAAGGGGAATCGATGTTTGAAAATTTCGCTACAGGTAAATGTTAACCGATCAAAATCTTGGATATGTTCAGTCAGCTTGAATGCAGAAATTTCTTAGGAGATGTGGCTTAGTGTATAGTTATATATATCATATATGACCGAAATCCAATGCTACGCCCTGATTCTGGAAGGTCATGTCGAAAATTTTGGATACTCGTATGAATTTTAGGTATAGTTTTCACCTGTAAAACCTAGTAGAGTAATTCAAATTCTAGAGGAGATGCTTCCACGTTGTAAGATTATTTCCGTTGTTGGGAAGGCTTTGTATCCCTGATTGATACCGTGTATGATAAAACACGTGAGACAAGTGTTGTTTGGCACTGTATAAAATTCGGTATGGATTCAATCATTGTATTATGATATGTTGGTCTGAGGCGAATAGCAAGATGGTTTTGAACCCAAGTCAATTTGAATGACTAAGGACACTCTCAAATTGATCTATGATTGTTTGCGAGTCCTGAGAAACATTGATGCTCTATTGGGTAAGTTTCAGTACAAGAATGAATGAAATGAATGTTTCTACATTTGTCCGACCATAGTAAATTTCGAGGACGAAATTTCTTTTTAGGAGGGGAGAATTGTAACACCCCTAATTAAAAAAAAAGGAAAGAAAGAAAGGAATTGTGGTTTGGGGGAGTCGAACCCGTGACAAATGGATGGATTGCTTAAGTCTTAACCATTTGAGCCAAGGCCATTTCTGGTATGAACCTACATCTACTTATTATTAAGTGGTTCTTGTAAAGTTAAAATAATAATAATAATATTAAATTCAAAATATCCCAACCACCCCCACTTTTTCCCAAATTAAATGCACCAGATGAAAAAAAAAAGGGGGATTATATCTGAATTTATTCCAATCGAAACCCTTCACCTTCCTCATCAGACCACCCGATCCTGACCACCGTGCCGCCGTGGCTATCACCGCTAGTACCGAAAGGAGCGCCTCCTCCTCCTGAACGCAACGCCGTCCACCACTCGCGCAGAGGGACGGCCGTTCGCCGTGAGTTTTGGGTCAAAGGCTCGTCGAAACCCTTGGTTCGCCGCTCTTTTCTTTTCGCGATTCAGGCCGCCTCCGTCGTCGGCAAAGCGCGTCGACTGTGCAGATGGGTTCAGCGTGACGTGGGGAGCAAAACCCGACCGACCGATAGCGTGTTCGTCGCCGGTTGGTAGATCGTCGGAGCCACGCTAGAATATTCGGATTTCTTCCGATTTGGTAAGATCGGTATTCAAAGTTCCTTATTTACGGGATGTTGAGGACGTCGCATTCGAGTTCGAGAGTGATCGAACGGAGTATCAGGATCGACTGATATAGCAAGTATTAAAGGTAATACTCTACTACCTCTTGTATGCTTTATGAGCATGTTGGTATGTGTTAATGCATGCATAAAAATGATGATAAGTACTGTTAAATCTGCTCAAGTTAAATCGAATGTAGAAATGAGTATGATAAATTAAATAAGATCGAAATGCTCGAATGAGGCAGCTAATCTCCAATTCTGAGCATTAGTGTGAGATGTTTAAATGTGAAAGATACCTGGACAGGAAATTACGAATCACCCATAATTGTTAAAAGACCCAAAATGCCCTCGTTGACCAAAGTAATCAAAATAGCCCCGAATGTATCGGATATCGTGAAAATCCTTAATGTAGAAATCTCTGAATGCCTGGTTGGATTAGACCTGGCAAACTTGACCCGAGAACCAAAACCCGAACCGAATTACCCGAACCCAGACCCGAACTGACACCGAAAATCAACCCGAAATTGACCCGAAATCTGATCCGAAATTTGATCTGAAACCCGAAATAAACCGAACCGAAACTGAACCGAATTTAGTTGAACTGAATGGACCCGAACCGAATAGACCCGAACCGAATGGACCCGATTAATAGAAATAAAGAAAGATAAAATATGAACAGCCGCATAAATCACTAAAATGCCAAATATATTGACTTTATAAAGTCATATATAGGGTGTAAAAATCTCACCAACCTAAGAATTTGATTAAAACCGACTGATCTCTCATTTAACCGAAAATAACCGAACCAAAATCAATCGAACCGAAATTAACCGAACCGAAAATAACCGAATCGAAATCAACCGAACCGAAATTAACCGAACCGAAAATAACCGAATCGAAATCAACCGACCCGAAATGACCTGAAACACAATGGACCCGAACAAAAACCGAACCGAAACCGAACCAAAACCGAAACCGAATCTGAACCGAAAATATCAGACCCGAAATAACCGAAATCGAAATGACCTGAACCGAACCCGAACCAATTGACCCGTTTGTCACCTCTAGGTTGGATACCCGATGAGCAAATAGAATTTCTGAGCTACCGTTTACGTCTTGTTGGTATAAATTACCAAAATGCCCGCATATGATAAAATGACCATAATGCCTCTGGTAGGCTTAAATGGCTAAATCAATCATAATATGCCTAAACTCCCAAGATCTTGATGTATCACCTCCTGACTATCTGGTTTGAACCGTTAGTACAAACCCCTCTTTTAATAGGGGCCTTGTTTCAAAGATCCGTTCAACTGTCAAAAGTTAATATGTTCCCTTCCGTAAATGTCAAGTATCTCCAAGGAAATAAACTATTCCACCTAGTGTGTTCCATGTGTCTACACAACTGTTTTGCTTACTAAATTACATGTTAAAATACCGATTATGTACACATGATGAATACTTGAACTCACATGAACATGACATGTTTTATAATTAAACATGACCGTACTGTATTTTTAATATATACATATGTACATGATATGACCAACATGCTATATGGATAATGTATTACTAAAAATTCAGCTATTGATTAATCGAACCGTTACATAGATTGTTACTGGGGTACTTGGGATAGAATATGAAGTGATCGTAGGTTCAGCTCTGATCCAGCTGGAAACACCGTTACCGTTATAGGTTCCAATGCTTCGGCTAGGGTAATTCCTCACCGTTACCGTTACAGGTTCCTATGCTTCGGCTAGGGTAATACCTACCATACCGTACCGTACCGTTCCTAAGATAAGGGTTGATAAATGATTGAACCGTACCGTATTGTTACTTGAACTTTATGTTTTCGAACTGAAAATGTATATTATACTGTTGTTGTACATGTTTTACCTACACCTTTTGGAAAACACTAGGAACCGAACTCTCTAATTCCACCTCCGTATATTAATAGCCTATAATTATCGTCTAATTCTCGACGATTGAATAAAGAATAAGTACCGTTATTCTCAAGTATAACATTACCTGAAATATCGAGAAAAAAAAAAGAAATAAAGACAGTTACTACGTAAAACATCATGAAAATGTTAAGCCTACCATATATCTGCATGAGCTTATAGCATCTTTTGGTAGTTTTGTATTACTGAGCTTTTCCAAGCTCACGTTGTTTTTACCATCACAGGTTAAAGGTATAACGTTTAACATCAGTGTTCGGAGTTCTCTCGGCGTTGCTTTTGGAGTACGGTACCGACATAGTTAGTGGGCATGCATATCATTATTGTTACATGATAGTGTCTGTAAAATGTTTTCTGAATCCTGTTATATGTTTAAATACTTTCATGAAAGAGTATTTACAACTAAAGTTACAGTTATAATCTAATATGTAATTTTTCAGAGAAAAATGTTTTATGTGTATTTTTACTGTGGGTCGCTCTTGTGACCCTAATGTGGCTTCCTAGGATCCGTTGTAACGCATAAGCGGGTCTAGGGGGTTACAGATTGATAGGGTGGACAGCTGATGTACACAATAGTCAGAATATATCAAATGATTCTGATGATGTGGTAGTTAGCAATTGCATGACAATCTATCAATGGTCGGGGGATATTATGTATATCTATGTATATGTTATAATGTTCCTTTCTATGTATATTAAAATCCCAAACTTTCCAATCAAATGCGGGGATAATTCAATTGGGAGAGCGTCGGATTGAAGATTTGAAGGTCACGTGTTTGATCCAAGTTCATTGCATAAATTCTTTCAACATTTCCCAAAAAATCAAGTGTACTTTAGTTATTATCGAGTCATGCTCGAGCTATATACAAATGAATAATTTTGGGATTTTAATTCTTGCTTCAAAGTAGTTTGTAAGTTTAATCAAAATTTCAATTTATATTGCGAGTTTTTTATTTGAACTCTCATCTAATTCCAATTCAGCCAATCTTTATCATTTCTTTAGTATTTTGAAGACCGTGTATTTTATCATTCTATCACTCTCCGTTAATCAGCATGTATGCTCTATAAATTAAGTTTATTTGTTCATGATAAATCAAGATTCTTCATAAATTACCATATATGTCGGAGTTTGTGTGCTGTTTCAGAATTAAAAATTTAGTCTATATACTTTATTTTTACAAAATTGAGTCTTTATACTATTTTTATTTAAATATCTTGGTCTCTTTAAATTTGTGAATGATGCGATGATTTAAGACAATTCATTTTGATCAAGTAGGGTGGAGAACCGTTGTACACAGTGGTCGAAATATATTAGATGGTGATTAGAGATTTTGAGATTGAAGAAAATGTTCTTGTTTTGTTTCTGTATGGTCCTTTCAAGTTCTATGTTTCTCTATTTTATACTCTTTGTTGCATGTCTTCTCGTAATGACACGTATTGGTCGATTATAAAGAAGTGACAGTTACCATGACAATCTATCAATGGTCTTGTCCTACTTGGACCAAGATCATCATTTTGAACTAATGCCACTCACTTGAAATTTGTGCTACTATAAGATCCATACGCGCATGGATAAAGTCATGAATCAAGATCAAGGGACAAGATATATAACAAATCCCTATTTGGGAAGCCTTTTTTTGTGAATTTTACGACGGAGTCATTTTCTCTAGAGACATATTCCTGATTTTGATGTAATGGCTGGATGATGACCCTATTGCATACCAATGGTTATTGAAATGGGACAAGATTTTGTGGACAATAACAAGATAAACTCGAGCATGCTCTTGATGTTTTGAAGAAATCGCTCCCCGAGTCATTATGATTGATCGATCTCGATGAACTTAAGGACGACGACTTTGATATTCTTGACCTCGCTCAATCAAAGTATGACGCCACCATTGATCGGCTTTTGAGGATGAAGAAGATTGACAAAAGAACTTATGTTTTGTTTTCTGTTTAAGAACATATAATTATAACTCAAAACTTTCTATTCAATTAAACAAAATAGTAAATAAAACTCGACCCGAACTCAATACTTCCAATTCAATTAACGAAAAGGGTTAATAAATCTCAACCCAAACTCAATACTTCTAGTTCGATTAATATCAACTTGAAATTAATTTTATAAAAAGTTAATAAATCAAATTTGTTCAATTTGAGCCGAATTTGATTTGAACACGAAAAGTCTTGATCTTGAAATGTTTCTATGGAGTAATCATATATGAGGTGAATTTGAAAAGACTAAGATTCGAATTGATATGAACATAAAATGATTTAATTAAAAGGGTCTACCCTGAAACTCAAATAATTTTGAACCTAAAGTAATTAATGTCTAGTGTGGGCGATAGCTTTTGCATTGGGTTTGGTTAAGGAGAGGGAGTGGCGTGACAGTTGTGTGATTATAGAGTCGGGCTCGCAGGTGGCATTGAGCTGGGCTACACGTTCGGCGAAACGACCGTGGCGTTTATGGGAGGTCTTCTCAATGATCGATCAGGCTTGTCAGGTCTCGTGTGAGATACAATTCTGTTATGTGCCTAGGGAGGCGAATGGCTTTGCGGATGTATTAGCGAAAGAAGGCGTGGATAGATGTTCGCTATTTGTGGCGTGTTTATGATTTGGATGATTGCTCTTTGTTGTTTCGGCGGATCTTATCGTACTCTTTTCCTCCAT
Source organism: Hibiscus trionum (assembly GCA_030270665.1). Classification (NCBI taxonomy): domain Eukaryota; kingdom Viridiplantae; phylum Streptophyta; class Magnoliopsida; order Malvales; family Malvaceae; genus Hibiscus; species Hibiscus trionum. The sequence goes on along the minus strand of BSYR01000017.1, from coordinate 57,603,207 downwards.
TAGGGAGGTTTTTAACGAGGCGTAAGATCCGTCACGTTGTATGTTTTCTTATTTTATAATAATATCATACATTTGCTGATCAAAAAAAAGTAATTAATGTCTAAAATGGAACTGAATTTGAATTTAATTTGAAATGTTTGAAATTTAAATTATCTCAATCCAATATCAATTCAACAAGTTTAATTTAGAGTGTGTATAAAATAATAATCCTTAAATTAATTCAAAATAAGATGGTACATAATATTTAATCATATGTGCTTTTTTTAATTCGTGTTGAATTATAGTATATATATAGTTTTTAAAATCTTCGTCTGTAACCCCCTCGTCCCGGTCTGGCCGGATGACCGGTCCGAGTGAGCTACACGGGGAAAACCGAGTGAAAACTCCCTAAAGAAACTCTCCCTCGGTTAGCAACCCTATATATTTTTTCATTTTAATCTTGTCTAGATGAAAATTACATCCTAAGTGATCATACAGCGGAACAATATTTACGAAGCAATCAAACGAACCCAAACTAACATTTAAAAGCCCATTTTTAAACTTAAACTGCAGGCGGTATCGATACCCTTAAGGGGGGTATCGATACCCCTTGACTAGGTCAACAGGGTTTGGTCAACCTGAGGAGACAGTATCGATACCCCCAAGGAGTGTATCGATACCCTCCCCCAAAAGTTGACTTCACACGGTCAAAGCTAAGACAACGGTATCGATACCCTCGAGGCCAGTATCGATACCGAAATCGACAGTGGCTCCAGTGACCAAAAAGGTATTGATACTCTCCCTCGAGTATCGATACACGAGGCCTGAAACCAAAAGGCAGTATCGATACCAGACCAACGGTATCGATACCCCAGCTACGAATTCGCAGGTTTGAGCTGATTTAGAGCACAAGGAGGCCCCTAAATCCCTCTAACACTTCAACCAACACACTAACATGTATCCTATGTAAAACCAAGAGTATAGGCATGCTTAAACTTACAATTACAACACGTTTCATACATGATGAGGATTTAAGCATTCAAGCAAATTAGGCTTTCAAGCATGGCATTCTAACAAAAGACATTTCAATCATATTAAGCCAAACAAGGAACTCAAGCCTCTATGGCACAAGACAAGCACATAGAGGTTTACATCCACATCAAGACAACCTAGCTTAGATAGACATACTAACACACACAATATTCAACATAGCAAATCATGCATTACAAACCATAATCAAACCAAAACATCAACATAATGCATTAACAACATGTGGCCAAAACAAAGGAGTCTAGATACAAGCTCCTAAAACACGTAGCACTTCCCATTGCTAGTCTACTACATTATTTAATTAAACCATACTTGAGCAATTACCACACGCTTGGACGCCCTTTTCTTGCTCCTTGCTAACTCCAAGCTAAAGATCTGCATTGTCGGAAAAAGGAGAGCGTAAGCATAAAGCTTAGTGAGCGGAGCTCTAAAACATAACTACGACAATGCAGGGTTCAAAGCTTTCTTTAAAATAAAGGCCAACACAAAAGATCCATCCAACTACCTAATCTTCCTACCAACATACGAGTTCAACCAAGGGTCAACCCTATAGGCAATTATCATAGCATTACACTTCATGGTATGCATGAGGACATAATCCTAGATTAAAACAAAACAATAAGAATACAATGATATAGTGAGATACAACATGAACATTACATGGCATGCACAAGCATAACCAAAACACACACGGTGGGACTACACATCACCGTTTCGACTAGTAGTTTTCTAATGGGACTACACATCAAAGTACTCTTCTACTAGTCACTACCGGCGGGACTACACATCACCGGAGTCTTATACCATTCGCTACCGGCGGGACTACACATCACCAGAGCAACGACAACCATCACGTGAGGTTCGACACCAACCATGCAACACGATATACAATCACTATCATGTGACAAGTACTCACTATACCATGCACAACCAAAACAAGTTGTAACAAAACCCAAAATTAGACATCACTTACTACTTACAATCTTACCAATCACAAATGGTCTTACTCACCATTTTCGTGCACAACCTGCACCAACTTACACACATCGTACAAGGCATATTCAACAACACCAATATTATCATCATACAAAATCAACGATTTAATAAATAGCAATATGCTTCTTCTCAAAGTAATGTAATCTCATGTATAACAAAATATCATTTCTAAGCAACGAAAAACAATGATAAAAGGGGAAATTTAAAGAGGCATTTCACATCACTTACTCTCAGAGTTTAAATCATTTTCAAGGCCAAATCTAAACCACTTTCAAAATCACCCTTGAACCAAAACTATTCTTGAAAACCATTTCCACATCCACGTACTCGAACCAACCTTAGAAAACCAAATTAAAGCATTAACCACTCACCTAAGCTTCCAAGCTCCAAGCCAAGCAAGCAACCATTCCCACAAACCCGGATTTCCTCGCGAAGCTTCTCCAACACCAATTACCGCTTTTAGACAACCTCAACACAAGTGAATTAACCTCGAATCAGTCCACAACACAACATAGCAACCCGGAATACAATTCAAACATTAAACACTTGTTTTTCGAACCAAGAACAACCCCCAAAAAGCCATTCCCGAGCAGCCCCTTTGCACAGTCCAAAACCGATGATTCCAACTCTTTTAACACACCTAATAGCTTCCAAAACAACCCTTAACTATCATACAACCATCAACCCTCATTTTCCAACATAAAGCAGCCCTAAAACTCACTTCTAAACCCTCCTAAAACCCCTCCAAAACCCAAATACGAAAATATTTCAAAATCATTCAAAATTCACATATGTTATACCATTTAACTTCTATACATCATTACTAACCATATTAAATCAAAACATTAAGCTTAACAACATAAAGTTTCCACTTTTAATCAAAATCTTTCAAAACTCTATTTTCCAAAACTTCCATGAAAATGAAAATAAGTGGTACTTTTAAAGAGAGGGAGTTGAGGGGAAGTCAAAAACGTAATTACCTTTCAAAACCGAGCCAAAATGAGGGAGGAAGGAGATGGAATAGTGAAAGGGGGAGGGAGCTCCTCGAACCCGTTGAAGAAGAAGATGATGAATAGTAAAAGGGTGTTTTATTTGTATAGAGGGGGATTTAAATTAGAAAATGAGAAAATTACCAAAAGGCCATTAATGAGATGGCTATTTCCCCTTTTCTCTAAAACCATCCAAATTAAATTTTCATTTCAATTTAGTCCAACAATAAAATGTTTGCTTTTGAAACCCGAGGCCCAAAAGGTTATTTTAATTATAAAATCGAGCCCGAAATAATACTAAAATATTATTTTCACCCGACCCCTAAACACGGGTGTTACATCGTCAAAGAAATATTTGAAAATTTTTAAAATTATTGTTTTTTTGCCGCGTTATGATATGTGCATAATTTCCCGCCAAAAAAGAGAAAGAGTTATATAGGGTAGGGATGGGTACGGGTCGGGTCGGGTCGGGTTTTTGGCCCACCTGAACCCGACCCAAAACTAATTATCCTAAAACCGACCCGACCCGATCCAATTTTTTAAAAAACCCGGCCCGACCCGAAAATAAATATTCTAAACCCGACCCCAACCCGACCCGACCTATAGAAAAAAATTAATTTTAGGGACCTAATTATAAAAAAATAATTTTAAGAGGCATAATTATAAAAAATAATAATTTTAAGGACTAAAATGTAAATAAAAAAATTAATTTTAAGGACCTAATTATAAAAAATATAAATAGGGGGTATTATTACAAATATCCCTAAAAAATTTAGGGAAAATTACACTATTAGTCCCGGGTCGGATTTTTTCACCCTAAAACCCGACCCGACCCGAACCCAATTTTTTCATAAAAATATCCGACCCGATCGGTCCGGGTCGGGTCGGAACCCGTCGGGTCCGGGTGCCGTGTCCGTCTATAGTAATTCCCATACTTAGTTTCTCTACTCGGGCGAGTCACAACTCAGTGTTTCATGAATCAAGATCAGGGAACAAGATATATAGCAAATCCCTATTTAGAAAGCCTTTGCTGGTGAATTTTACGGTGTAGTCATTTTTTCTGGAGACATATTCTATTCTCTTAAAGTATATTCAAATAGATAGAGACGGAGGGTATAACACATGTCTTATGGTTGGAATATACAAGATAACTTTGAGAGGTTTTATGGTTGAAGAAGATGTCACGGAGTGGTGATTTTACTTCAAATCCTTTGTTTGGTCGGTTGAAAAATATAATTTGATTATTTTATTTTTGATTTGGATGTAATGGCAGGATGACGACCCTATTGCATACCAATGGTTATTGAAATGGGACAAGATTTTGTGGGCAGTAACAACATAAACTCGAGCATAATCTTGATGTTTTGAAGAAATCACCCCCGAGTCGTTATGGTTGATCGATCTCGATGAACTTAAGGACGACGATTTTGATATTCCTGACCTCACTCTGTCGGAGATTGACGCCGCCGGTGATCGGATTTTGAGGACGAATAAGATTGACAAAAGAATTTATGTTTTGTTTTCTATTTAAGAACATATAATTCCAACTCAAAACTTTCTATTCAGTTAAAAAAAACTCGACCCGAACTCAATACTTCTAGTTCGATTAATATCAACTTGAAATTGATTTTATAAAAAATTTAATAAATAAAATTTGTTCAATTTGAGCCGAATTTTATTTGAACACGGAAAATCTTGATCTTGAAACGTTTCTATAGAGTAATCATAAATGAAGTGAATTTGAAAAGACTATGATTCGAATTGATATGAACATACAATGATTTAACTAAAAAGGGTCTACCACGAACTCAAATGATTTCAAACCTAAAGCAATTCATGTTCGAAATGGACCTAAATTTGAATTGAAATGTTTGGTATTTAAATTAATTCAATCCAATATCAATTCGAAAAATTTAATTTAGAGTGTTTCAATTCATTTAAATTAGTTCAAAAATAAGATGGTACTTAATATTTAATCATATGTGTTTTTATATATATATATTTAACATTTTCATCAAAGAAATATTTGAAATTTTCTAAAATTATTGTTTTTTTTTTGCCCCTTTATGATAATTGATATGTGCATAATTTCCCGCCAAAAAAAGAAGAAAGAGTTATATACGGTTTCCGTCTACAGCAATTCACATACTCAGTATCTCTACTCGGGCGAGTCGCAACTCAGTGTTTCATCTTATTTCGGTTTCTCTTAATCTCCGAATCCCAAATTATTGCCCAAATCATCCAATTTCCGAATCTGAAAAACCCTAGATTCGCAGATATGGCTGGCCAATCCGATCCTCATATCTCCCTCTTCTCAGCCGAAGAGGTTGCATTCCATTTCCCGTTGTTTCTCTGTACCCGTTATATGATATTAACTGCAGCCCAGAACCTATAGGGGCATTAAAAAATCTTGGGTTTCTAAGGACAAATCCTTCAAAGACGCCTTAATCGGAAATCACAATGCAAAGGAGGAAAAGCTTAGTGCTGTGGAGGTGGAAGAGAAAAAGCTAGACAAAAAAGAGGATATCAACCTAGTGATCCCTATACCAACAGATGAAAGCGGATGGTTGAACCAATACTTTGTGGGACAGGTAAAAAGTATGTATGATGCAGAGTTTGTTCAACAAGCGCTCTCATCAGAAGGATTCAAGATTCAAACCAGTGTTTGGTCAGGATTTTATGTAATAATTCAATGTTTGGAGGTAGAACAAGTTGCTATTTTCTGGGACCTTCGTCAAAATCTACTGAAAACCTGGTTCGATGATATAGATACTCTGCCAAACTTTACTAGCTCAAAAAAGCTTAAAATCTGGCTGAATATCGAAGGTTTCCCAGTCTTCGCATGGTATCCGAAGATATTCGAAGCCCTAGCTAACCATTGGGGAAGATACATCCAGATTGATGAAGACACGAGGCTAAGAAGAAGGTTTGACTCGGCACGAATTTTGGTTGGGGTGAGTTCCATCGCTGACATTCCGGTGTATCCGAAGGTGAGGGTGAACGGAGAAATTTTCCAGATCAAAATATCAACATTAGCTTTTGAAGATGAGAAGTGCTGGATCGACGGCAACCGCCCAAGCTCCCCGGCGGAGAATGTTGTTGATGACGGCCCCGGGTGTCGCTTCGTTTCTGAGGAAGACAGAGTTAATAATACGGCGAAGATCTACTCTCCCAAGATCTCGGGAAGTGAAGATTCATTCAATTCTGCGAGCTGCATGTTCCATATCTCAGGAGCCAGGAATTTTAAAGCACGTGACATTAACTATAAAACTTCGGTGGGGCCAGAAGAAAATGAGGAGCTCATCTCTGATGGACTAATTGATATACCTGTAGAAAAAAACTTTGGGCCCTCTTTGTCGAATTCTGATCAAAGCACCTCGGTTAGCCCAACTTATGACTCTGCATCAGGCCTGTTTTATATCCGACCCAGAATCTTCAAATCACATTCGAAGGCCTTTCTGATAAACACTAGATGTGCATCTCTATCCAAGCAAGTGCGGGCCACATCAAAAGCTAGCCTAAGTCCAAACAAATTAGCTATTATGTCTGGGAAAGGAGTTGAATCAGACAGTACTAAACCAAGTTCACCGAGTATTCCCGTAAAGGTGAAGATCCGTTGCAGAAATTCATCTCAAAAATCTTTCATGCAAGACTCTCAGGAGATAAGAGGTGGAGACTCCCCAATCCTATCCACATCGGGTCCCCAGGGTCAAGTAGTAGCCGCGAATCGGGCGATAGAAGAAGCAGAAAATACCTTCTTGGTAGCTAACGAACTGGGTTTTTCCTTCATCGAATCCAGAAACGAGGTAATCGATAAGCTCTCCAGCCTCGAAGAAATTCAGTCGCACGCCCAGTAGAGAAATTTGGAGGTAAATTTCATATTAGCGTTGAAGTTGATTTTATGGAAAAAACACAATTTATATCTTGGAATGTTCGTGGATTATGCAATCCAATTAAACAACGTGCTGTCCGGAAGTTGTGCTCCAAAGGTTTTGTGAAGTTAGCTCTAATCCAGGAAACTAAGATGGGGAATTACCGGAGCAACATCCTCCGGTCTTTATGGGGTTCCAAGATGGGAGAGATGACGTTTGAGCCGGCGATGGGTTTATCGGGGGGATTAATTACAATGTGGGATCCTAATTTTTTCTCCACTGAGAAAACAATTCTGGATCAAAGATTCATAATTCTGGTGGGGGAGTTAACTAAATGGAAGAAAAGGATTTGTGTGGTAAACGTGTATGCACCAAATGATGAGGGCGAACGAAGAGACTGCTTTGATCGACTAGTGAACAGGCTAAACATTCTGCAACTTCCTATTATTCTGGGAGGGGATCTAAATGCCGTAATGGAGGAGGAAGAAAAAGTAGGATCAAGCTTCAACAAAAGGGCAGCCGAATCCCTTTCAGAAGTTCTGGATAATCTGAATATTATAAGCATCCCCCTAAAGGGGGGAAAATTTACCTGGTTCGGAAGAAGTGAGCCCCCTCAAGCTAGTTGGTTAGATCGATTTTGCTTATCCTCAGAACTTCTACTGCTCTGGCCAAATTTATCTCTATCAGTGTTGCCCAGAAGTCTTTCAGATCATTGTCCGATTGTGCTAAATATTGAAGGAAGAAATACTGGACCCAAACCATTTAAATGGTTCTCATCTTGGACAGAGATCGAAGGCTATAATGAAATCATCAAATGGGTGGTAAAAAACTCGCATCAATCCGGCATCAATAGTGTGTTAAAAGTATGCAAGGAGCAATCGAAGATTTGGGTAAAATTGACAGCAAAGTTAAAGCCAGATTCTATTAAGGAAGTGGAAGAGGAACTACATGTCTTGGAAACTCAAATGGTGCTGAAAAAAGAAAATGCAGAAGAAATCCGAAAAGTTGGCTACCTTAGAAGTCAACTGTGGCAATTATATCGGAAGGAGGAGAAAGACTGGCTACAGAAGTCAAGACTCAAATGGTTCCGGGAAGGTGATAGGAACACGCGGTTCTTCCATTTGATAGCCTCGAATCAAAAATTAAGAAATCAAATTTCTCACCTTAAAGTCAATAGTGAAAGCATTACTGATTCTCACAAAATTGCAAAACATTTTGAGCAGCACTTCAGAAGCAGCTATTCTGATCGAAAGGCACTACAAATAAGAAAGTGGGAATGTTCTTTAAAGGCTTTGACGCAAGAATCGGCAGATTGGTTAGAAAGGCCCTTCTCCAAGGATGAAGTGTGGGAAGCGATTGATTCAGCGGATGGTTCCAGGGCCCCAGGTCCGGATGGGTTTAATCTCAATTTTTACAAAAAATACTGGGTCCTGCTTCAAAACCACATTATGCAGTTTTTTTCTAGTTTCTTCGAAGGCAAAGGATTTCCAGCAGAACTCAATGCAACATTTATAGCCCTCATCCCAAAATCAACTTCACCAGAATCAGTGGAGGAATACAGACCAATCAGTTTGGTATGCAGCATGTATAAAATTCTAGCAAAGGTTTTAGCGAAAAGACTAGAAACTTTCATGAACGAGCTACTAAGCGAAAATCAATTCGCATTTATAAAAGGGCGACAAATTATCGATTGCTCTTTGGTGGCAAACGAAATCATGGACTTGGTGAGAAAAAGAGGCGATGCAACAATGGTCTTCAAAGTGGATTTCAAAAAAGCTTACGATTCGATCGAGTGGCCGTTTCTATTTCTGGTTTTGAAAAAGATGGGATTCGGTCAAAGATGGTGCAATTGGATACGATCCTGTGTAACGACAGTCTCCATGGTTGTGTTGATCAATGGTTCGCCGACGAATTTTTTCAACATCAAAAAAGGTTTGAGACAGGGATGCTCGCTATCTCCTTTTTTATTCAATCTAGTTGTTGAAGCATTGAGCTATTGTTTATCCAAAGCAGCAGGTGGTGAAATGTTCAGGGGAGTAAAAATTGACAATTGTAATTTTGAATTAACTCATCTGCAATTCGCAGATGATTTAATTATTTTCTCGGAGGCAGAAATAGATCAGATCATGAACATCAAACGAATATTGAGAGTATTCGAAGCTGTATCAGGATTGAAGATGAATTTGAAGAAATCTGAACTCTTCGGCATAAATGTGGATCAGGAGTTAATGAAAAATGTTGCAGCAGCTATTAAATGCTCTTGCGGATCTCTACCTACGAAATACCTTGGTTTGCCGCTGGGAGTTGTTAGAAATTGCATTTCTTTGTGGAATCCTGTGGTTGAAAAATTCAGGAAACAACTGGCGAGTTGGAAGGGATCGAGCTTATCTCCTGCAGGCAGATTAACAATGGTAAAATCAGTGCTTTGCAGTCTACCTTTGTATTTCTTGTCTATGTATAAAATGCCCTCTTCTATCAGCAATGAACTGAATAAACTGATAGCTAGATTCATATGGGGTAAGGTTGACGCAAACACAATTCATTGGGTGCGTTGGGAGGATTTATGCAAACCGAAGGAGGCAGGGGGACTGGGGATTGTGGATCTAAAAATCAGAAACCATGCACTACTTAATAAATGGGTATGGCGATACAATACCGAGCAAAACGGACTATGGCGGAGGGTGCTGGATGGGAAATATTATGGCACAAGTAGAACGTTGCTTCCACCGCTAATCGAACAGAAGAAACTGTCATGGTTCTGGAGGGACATCACAAAGCTGATTTACTGTCCAAATGACGTTTTATTAGTTAATCTCCGACCTGTTCTTGGCGATGGTTTATTGATTGAATTCTGGTATGAATGCTGGGCTGGCGATACCCCTCTAGCACAACAATTTCCCAGGATTTTTGCACTATCAATAAGAAAAAATGGAAAAGTCAAAGATTTTGGGGTGAAATTGGAAAGCGGATGGAACTGGCAGATTCCTCTTCGCAGAAGAATGTTCGATTGGGAACTGGCAGTTTGGGATCAATTCATTACTACTTTACATAAATACTCGTTAGCCCCAATTGACCACGACATGCTAAGGTGGATAGGAGATTCAAGTGGGAGCTATAATTCAAAGAACTTCTGCGATTTAGCCTCCTCATCGGATATACCAAACACAGCAGTGTGGAAACTCGTTTGGGACAAGCATATTCCTCCAAAAATTTCAATTTTTCACTTGGAGAATGGTACGTGGCATATTAGCGACCAAAGCGAACCTTCTAAAAAGGGGATCGAAGTTAGTTACGGATCAGCTATGCCCCTTTTGTAACAAAGAAAATGAAACCGAACATCATCTATTTTTCTCATGCTTTACAAGCTGGAAGTGCTGGATGAAATGGTGTGAGAAGTGGAACACAAACTTCATCTTCCCCGGTACCATCGATGGAGCTTTAACGGCTTGGTGTGAGAGTTCCATCAACAGAAATTCAAAGGTAATCTGGTGTATATCTTTTTTCAGCTTCTGTTGGTCGATATGGATGCTGCGGAACGATATAATTTTCAATAACCGAAAGGGCGAAGACGGTTTATTTGATATGGCCCAAATTAGGACTTTCCATTGGTGTCGCAACAATTGGCCTGAGATTTTTACTTCAGAAAATCTCTTTCTAAGTATTCATGTTCCGGAGAGAAAAAGGCCCCCTGTCAACACCAAAGAGAAGACAGATATACTCTCTTTCATGGTCGATGGGGCGGTTAAAGGAGCGATAGGGGAAGCGGGTATTGGAGGGGTGATGCGTGATTCGAATGGTAAATTGTTGATAAAATTCTCAAAGTCTGTGGGGCATCTTGATGTAATAGCTGCAGAAGTAATGGCGATCAAAGAAGCATGCCTGTTATGCAAATCAAACAAAAGTTTTGCAGGTAGGAGAATTGCTTTCTGTTCTGACAGCTCCATCGCAGTCTCTTGGTTCCAACGACCACAAATTGCTCCTTCACACTTTACAACAGCAACACGAGAAGTGTGGAAATGGTGCAATTCGGAGAAGTGGACTTTTTGCAAAATTGATAGAGGCCAAAATGGAGAAGCTGATTTGTTAGCAAAGGAGGGCATAGAGAGGAAATCTGATATGATCCAAGTTGGCCAAGAAAATTAGATTGGCTTCGCTTTGAAATGCAGTAGATGATGGGTAAGAAGCCTAAGGCACTAGGTGGAGAAAATGCCAGTGTAGTTTTTAATGTACAAGTCAAAATTGGCAGTGGTTTTGGAAGGTTTCATGTTGTAAAAGTAAGCAGTCGTGTTTTGTGTAAGTCTAGGAACTGATCATACATACAGTTCGGATTCATGTGTAACATACATCGGTTGAACATTCGATTAAATAATACCAACTAGGCACTCTTTTCCCCCAATTTAGGATTAGTGGGGGTTTTTAATGAGGCCTAATTTCTCTTCAAAAAAAAAATCTCTTGTTTTGTTTGGTTTAATTAGGTGGAGTTTATGGCTGAAGACGAATTGATAGAGATTGTGCCAAATTTGCGAATGGATCCTCTCAATTTCATCTGCGTAATCCTCAATTCCGTTTCTAAAAGTATTTATCTAGAAATGTTTATATTTAGCAAGGAGAGGAAACATGTTTTTATCTAGAAATGTCCATTAAACTTCATTGTTTGGGGAACATGTATGGTTTGAGTAGGGATTTAGAAGTTGAGAATAAGCTATACTACTGGTCGGGGGATATTATGTTTATGGTTCTATGTATATGTTCTAACGTTTCTTCCGATTTGCTGGTTTTGGGAGGAGAATGAGAATCACAAGGGACATTTTCAGGTGCAGCCATGTCTTTGATGAGTAAGCCTTGCTTGACATTTTTCTTACCATTCTACCTAACAAATATTGATTTCTTACAAGGTTTCTTGCATGACAAAGTATTTATGAAACAACCCTTTGGCTCTGTAGATATTCTCAGTTTCCAAGTTTTGTTAAAACTGAAAAGCGTCATTTAAACGCTTACTAATTTAATATTTAGTTTTTTAAGCAAATGCGGGGATAGCTCAGTTGGGAGAGCGTCAAACTGAAGATCTGAAGGTCACGTGTTCGATCCATGTTCACCGCATATATCTTTTGATTCCATTTTCATCTTTTTTAAAGATAGTTTTTTGATCATTTTGATGTAATGGCAGGATGATGACCCTATTGACTCCACTGAGCCTGCCTGGTAAATTTATCTTTACACTTCCTATTGCATTCTCCACTTAAATTAGGTGTTTTGGGGTTGCGAGTAGTTTATTATAGTGACATCATTATTCTGTTTTCTGTGGCAGATCTCTGAGGGTAGTTTATTGCAAGTGATTTCATTGGCAAGTAACTTATTCTGTTTTCTGTGGCTGATCTTCAAAGGTCGATTCCTTCTATGGTTGGTGGCCCGAAGGCCGATCAAAGGAAGACTCTTTTCTGTGCTTTTAAGAAGAATTTTGTGGAGGTGGGAAAGCTTTATTGGAATGTCACATGATTTTGCTGGCAGTAACATGGTTAGTGTTAATCTTGGTTATGAAAGTTGAATTAGTTTAGGCTATTGTATCAATATCATTATTACTACTCTTTTCTCCACTTATGCAAAACCTGCTCCTTTACATTTCACAGGGCGGCAGAGATTTTGGAAAACCTTGGCACTTTTATACCAATCTTTCTCCCATTACTCGATATCTGTTGAATTATATGTATTCACACTTGAGTTATACTTTGATTTGAATTTTCTGGATATTGATTAAAAGTTCTATTAGGCTCCGGAGTTTATCGAGTGAAACATTAGTGTTGTCGAATTTAGAACACTAGATATCTCGAGCTTGTGAGAACACATGTTTAGTTTATCAAGCTGTTTTACTAAAGTTTTAATATCAGCAAGAAGAGGAAACATGCTTTTATCTACAAGTGTCCATTAAACTTCATTGTTTGGAGAACATGTATGTTTTGAACATGCTTTAGAAGTTGAGAATATGCTATATTACTGGTCTGGGATATTATGTTTGCAGTTCTATGTATATATGTTCTAACGTTTATTCCATTTTTTTTGTTGTGGACTAGAAATTTTCACTCGAGTTTTGGGAGGAGAATGAGAATCTCAAGGGACATATCAGCTGCTGCCATGTCTTTTATCAGTAAGCCTTGCTTGACATTTTTCTAACCATTCTACCTATAATAAATACTGATTTCTTACAACGTTTCTTACATGACAAAGTATTTATGAAACAACCCTTTGGCTCTTGTAGATATTCTCAGTTTCCAAGTTTTCTTAAACTGGAAAGCGTCATTTAAACCTTACTAATTTAATATTTAGTTTTCTAAGCAAATGCGGGGATAGCTTAGTTGGGAGAGCGTCAGACTGAAGATCTGAAGGTCACGTGTTCGATCCACGTTCACCGCATATATTTATCTTTTGATTCCATTTTCATCTTTTTTAAAGATAGTTTTTTGATCATTTTGCTGTGATTTTGATGTAATGGCAGGATTATGACCCTATTGATTCCACTGAGCCTGTCTGGTAAATTTATCTTTACACTTCCTATTACATTCCATAACTGTGCATTCCAATAGAAATTTTCGCCGATTGAGTCTTATCTCTGTTGTAAATTCTACCGCTGAAATGATGGGTTCGTGTGTGTTTATGCCGCAATATTCTCCACTTAAATTAGCTGTTTGGGGCGGGTTACGAGTAGTTTATTGTAGTGACTTCGTTTTTCTGTTTTCTGTGGCAGATCTTTGAGGGTAGTTTATTACAAGTGATTTAATTGATCAGTAACTTATTCTGTTTTCTGTGGCTGATCTTCAAAGCTCGATTCCTTCTATGGTTGGTGTCCCTATTGACTCCACTCGACGATAGCTCGAGCTGGTGAGCACTTGTGTGTAGTTTAAATTACTAATTCTGCCTTCTACGTTGTTACCAATGAGAGTTAACATTTTCAAGCAATTTTACTAAAGTTTTACATCAGAAGAGGAAACAATGTTTTTATCTATAAGTGTCCATTAAACTTCATTGTTTGGGGAACGTTTATGGTTTGAGTTGGGCTTTAGAAGTTGAGAATATGCTATATTGCTGGCCTGGGATATTATGTTTACGGTCCTATGTATATGTTCTAACGTTTCTTCCAGTTTTTTGTTGTGGACTAGAAAATTTGACTCGAGTTTAGGTAGGAGAATGAGAATCCCAAGGCCCAAGGAACATTTCAGGTTCTGCCATTTCTTTGATTAGTAAGCCTTGCTTGAAATTTTCTTACTATTCTACCTAATAAATAGTGATTTATTACATGACAATGTATTTATGAAACAATCCTTTGGCTATTTGAATTCTGAGTTTCCAAGTTTTGTTAAAACGGAAAAGGAGAATTTAAGTTTAACATTTAACTTTGAAATCAAATGTGGGGATAGCTTAGTTGGGAGAGCGTCAGACTGAAGATTTGAAGGTCACATGTTCGATCCACGTTTACCAAACTTGAGGGTTTATACTATTTCTTATTTAAATATCTTGGTCTCTCCCCGAATTTAAGACGGTTTATTTTGATCGAGTAGGGTGGAGAACTGCTACACACGGTGGTCGAAATATATATATATATTAGATGATGATGTTGAGAGATTCTGAGATTGAAGATGTTCTTGTTTTGTTTCTGCATGATCTTTTCAAATTCGACTTTGTTGGCAAATCTTACAGCGGAGTCATTTTTTCCAGAGACATTCTTTCTCTTAAAGTATATTCGAAAAGATAGAGATAGAGGAGGGTATAACACATGTCCCGTGGTTGGAGTATATTAAATAACTATGAGAGGTTTTGTGGTCGAAGAAAATGTCATGGAGTGGTGATTTTACTTCAAATCTTGTGTTTGGTTGGTTGAAAAATATAGTTTGATTTTTTTTTTTGATATAATAGCATAATGGTGACCCTATTGCATACCAATAGTTATTGAAATGGCACAAGGATTTGTGGGTAGTAACATCATAAACTCAAGCATAATCTTGATGTTTTAAAGAAATTGACTTTCGAATCGTTATGGTTGAACGATATCGGTGAATATGATGATGACGATTTTGATATTTTTATCCTCACTTGGTCGGAGATTGGCACCACCGATGATTGGCTTTTGAGGATGAAGAAGATTGAAAAAAGAACTGATGTTTTGTTTTTTGTCTAAGAACATATAACTTGAACTAAAAACTTTCTATTCGATAAACAAAAAGAGTAAATAAATCTCAACCCGATCACAATACTCCCAATTCGACTAATTTCAACTTGAAATTGATTTGTAAAAAAGTTACTAAATCAAGTTTGTTTAATTTAGGCTGAATTTGATTTGAACACAAAAAATTTTGATCTTGAAATAATTCTATAAAATAATCATAAATGAGCTGAATTTGAAGAGACTAAGATTCGAATTCATATAGATGTGTAATGATTTAACTATAGGGGTCAACCCTTAAACTCAAATGATTTCAAACCTAAAGTAATTCATGTTCAAAATAGACCTGAATTTGAATTTAATTTAATTGTTTGAAACTTAAATTAACTCAGTCTAATATTAATACAATATAATTTGATAACTTTAATTTAAAGTGTTTAACTCATTGTTTTTATCTAGAAGTGTCCAATAACTTCATTGTTTGGGGAACACTTATGGTTTGAGTAGGGCTTTAGAAGTTGAGAATATGCTATATTGCTGGCCTAGGATATTATGTTTACGGTCCTAAATAAGAATCTCAAGGCCCAAGGGACATTTCAGGTTCTGCCATTTCTTTGGTCAGTAAGCCTTGCTTGAAATTTTCTTACCATTCTACCTAATAAATAATGATTTCCTACTAGATTTCTTACATGATAATGTATTTATGAAACAACCCTTTGGCTACGTGGATTCTGAGTTTCCAAGTTTTGTTAAAACAGAAAAGGAGAATTTAACATTTAACATTTAACTTTCATATCAAATGCGGGGATAGCTTAGTTGGGAGAGCATCAGACTGAAGATCTGAAGGTTACGTGTTTGATCCATGTTCACCGCATAAATTTTTTCAATATTTCTCATACAGGAACCCCGTAACATATTTAAAACTACTTATTTACTTCAGTTCTCTCCGCAACACTTTTTGGAGAATCCTACTTGGTGCCTTTGTCTTTGTAGTTGGCATATAATTGTGGCATTTGTTTTGAACCCTTGTCGAGAAAATCTGTCGGCATATTGTAATAGCTATTGACGCTATTTTCTCCAAATCTGTGAACGCACCTAAGACGACACTTTGATCGAATAGGGTGGAGAATCGTTGTACACGGTGGTCGAAATATATTACATGAGGAGAGATTTTAAGATTGAAGAAGATGTTCTGGTTTTATTACAGCATTATCCTTTTTAGTTCTATGTTTCTCTATCTTATACTCTTTGTTGTGTGTATTCTCGTAATGACACGTGTTGATCGACTATAATAAAATGACAGTTATCATGATAATCTGTCAATGTTCTTTTCCTACTTGAACCGAGATTATCATTTGTCTTAATGCCACTCATTTGAAATTTATGTTGCTATAAGATCTCCGACTGTATGTGCAGGTAGCCAAGGACAAAATCATGAATCAAGATCATAGATAAGGTATATAGCAAATCCCTATTGAAGTTTTTGTTGGCAAATCTTACGGCGGAGTCATTTTCTCCGAAGACATATTCCTTCTCTTAAAGTATATACGGAAAATTAGAGTCGGAGGAGGGTATAACACATGTCCTGTGGTTGGAATATATCATATAACTTTGAGAGGTTTTGTGGTTGAAGATGTCATGGAGTGGTGATTTTACTTCAAATCTCGTGTTTGGTTGGTTGAAAAATATAGTTAAACTATTTTGATGTAATAGCATGATGATGAACCTATTGCATACCATTAGTTATTGAATTGGCACAAGGTTTTGTGGGTAGTAACAGCATAAACTCGAGCATAATGTTGATGTTATAAAGAAATTGACCTTCGAATCGCTATGGTTGAACGGTCTTGGTGAACATGAGGATGACGACTTTGATATAACCAAGCATAATATTATTATTAAATAAATCACACCATTTAGATTTAGATTGAATTTGAATTCCTTATAAAATAAAGGAATTTATTTAAATTATAATGGTGAATTCAATCTAACTATAACCAAGTGGTGTGTGTGTGCGTGCGTGTGTGTGAGTGTGTGTGTTAAACTAAGTTTTTCAAAAATTAGAAGGGAACTACCATTTTGATAGCCGTTCGTCGTCTATTCGTGTGTGGATACTTGTAGAGGGCGGTCATCTTCCAGAATGGCAGCGCCTCAGCCCAACGTGATTACAAAATCTTTTATCGAAGTAACCTTTATAATTATGTCTATCATTCTTTAATATGATTGTATGAGATCTTGAAAATTTTCGTAGGATTTTTTTCCGCTGAGTTTTTCTACATGATTAGATCTGTTTGATTTCCTATGAAACCCTTTAGTGGCATCAGAGCTATCTTGCATATTCATATTAATTGTATGATCTTTATAATATGCGTTGTTAGATGTATGCTTTTAGGGCTTGTGCGAACGACATAATTAATCAGGTTTCTTCATGTGCTTGAAAGGTTAATTCTGTTTCTTGAATAGATTCGTTAATATGATTAAGAATGCTAATGTTGTTTTGCGATTAAAAAATTTAATTGCTTGATTAGATCGTGATAGTATAAATTTATCAATTATAACTGACGATGATTTGTGTATAAGCTTTTTATGTAATTCGATTACATTGTTTAATGTGATTAAACTAGATTTTGGCTTGCTCGCGAATCTACTGATAAGATTAGTAAAATTGAAAATTTTGGGTGAAACTGTACGGTTTCTCTATAGGAATTTTTTTCCAAGAACCGCCGAAAATGTCTGTGTAGGTCTATCTATGTGAAACACCTTATAAGATTAAAATACTTAAGTAACACGTCTTAGTAACGATGTACATTTTATTCAATATGTATGAGATGTTTGTTTCTAGATTGTTTTGCTTGATGTTTGACATGTGCATAGTATGACCTTTTAGATGTTTAAAGGTTGTAAAAATTTTAAAGAAATACGACATGTGTGTCGTTTTGCTCATTGTAATATGTCATGTGTGTCGTTTGAATTTTTGTAACAAAATAAGAAGACCACTTTTATTCTACCATAGTGATAATGATCCAAGGCGATGGTGATGGTCATGATGATCCAAGGTGGTGGTGATGATGATCTTTGACGATGTAGATGTTTTTCGTTTAGGATTATTCTTTTTAGGATAAGGTAATACTGTGTCACGTTTATTTATTGCATATATGTGATGTTATGTGTATGCTATGTATGTGATGCCTTAGTAATTAAAATCACCAAAATCTCTCGTATGAAATTTAAGTTTAACATGTCATCCTACTTTAAACACTTGTCAAGACTTTTATCACCTTAATGTAGGTTCTACCAAAGTAGGAGTACATTAGATTACATTAGTAAGACAAGACGAGTAATGGTGCTGCTCATATGTTTAAGAACGACTTAGCTTAATTAGGTTATCAAAACAATTTTGGACCTAATGGCATGAGATGCGATTTATGCATGTCGAGACATATGATGTCAAAATCTCATTAATTTTTAAGAGTTGTATGAGATGCAATTAGTAAGAGTTACTTACCTAAATAACTTATTTTTAAGCGCCATACTAAAGCTTACTTAAAGATACAGTGAAATATGGATCGTAGCACAATATATTAATTAGTTTTTAGGGTTGTTTTAATTTAGTAGAAATCTTATATTAAAATATCTTATTAAACTTTACGTTATGTTATAGATGACAAACAATAATTTTACTTTATCACTGAAATCAGTCCTTGAAAAAAAAATTGTCGAGACTAACTTTCTTAATTAGTATCGAAATTTGAGAATTGTTCTCAAGCAAGAAAGAAAAGTTATATAAGGTTTCCGTCAAAGAAATATTTGAAAATTTCTAAAATTATTGTTTTTTTGCCCCGTTATGTTAATTGATATGCGCATAATTTCCCGCCAAAAAAGAAGAAAGAGTTATATAGGGTTTCCGTCTACAGCAATTCACATACTCAGTATCTCTACTCGGGCGAGTCGCAACTCAGTGTTTCATCTTCTTTCGGTTTCTCTTAATCTCCGAATCCCAAATTATTGCCCAAATCATCCAATTTCCGAATTTGAAAAACCCTAGATTCGCAGTTATGGCTGGCCAATCCGATCCTCATATCTCCATCTTCTCAGCCGAAGAGGTTGCATTCCATTTCCCTTGTTTCTCTATAACCGTTATATGATATTATTTAATCTCTTGTTTTGTTTGGTTTAATTAGGTGGAGTTTATGGCTGAAGACGAATTGATAGAGATCGTGCCAAATTTGCGAATGGATCCTCTCAATTTCATCTGCGTAATCTTCAATTCCGTTTCACCTTTTTTTTTGTTGAAAATATGGTAATTAGGTTAATTTGTTTTCGTTTTTGGTTTGGATGAAATGGCAGGGTGATTTTGGTCCATTTTTGCCGCAAATAGCAACTCAGGTGCCGTTTTGGCTCGCAGTGGCTTTAAAGAAAAGAGGAAAATGCGCGATTCGCCCTCCTCAGTGGATGTCAGTTGGTGAGTTACCTTCTTCCTCTCCATTCTTTGATATGGTTAATTTTTATTCTGAAATTTAATCAGAGTGGCTAGTTTGTGAGTTACTATACTTGATTTAGTGCTATTTTCTCGAATTCCTCGTCTGTACATTCAAATAGGAAAAGGGTTTTGGATTTTTCTTAAGGTCTGCTTTGTTTTTCTCTAATGACACAATTTGACAACCATTTAAGTTAAATGATGGAATGTTTGAAACGTTTCCCAGCTTAATCTAGTAACTTGGTTTTGCCTATCTGTGATTGAGATGAGCCGAGTTCAAGATGTAAGATGTTTGAGCTTGATTTGAAATTGGAGCATCAAAGCTCTGTTTGCGTTTGTGAAGTTTCACTTTTAAAGTTTAAGCATGATTCGATATAATGATCAAACTGTTTAATCTCGTTTGATTAGGTTCATTTACCTTGTAAAAGTTTAGCTTGATTCTCATGTTTGACTTCAAGTTCATTTATTTGTATTTGAGTTTGAGTTCTAGTCCGATTTGAAATTTTTGGATATTGATAAAAAATGGTTCTAATAGGTTCCTGGTTTACCTGAGTCCAGCATTATAGCTATCAAGTTCAGAACACTCAACAGCTCAAGCTGTTCGAGTTTGACATCGACTATGATTGAACTAAATTCGAGCCATACCTGAGTAGCTTGTGAGCATAGGTGTTTAGTTTATGTCCCTAGTTGCCTTTTGTGCGTTACCAGTGATAGCCAATATTTTCAAGCAATTTTACTATAAGTTTACATCAGAAGGAGAGGGCACATGTTTTTATCTAGAAATGTTCATTATCATGATATTTGTTTGAACTTCATTGCCTGGGGAACATGTATTGCTTGAATGGGGATCTAGAAGTTGAGTCGACAATATGCTGGGTTACTGACAGGGGTTATTATGTTACGGTTCTGTCACATGGATATGTTATACAGTTTCTTCTGAATTTTTGTTGTGGACTAGAAAATTTGACACGGGTTTTGGAAAGAGAACGGGAATCTCAAGGCGCATTTCAGGTGCTTCCGTTTCATTATGTGGAGATATCTAGACTTCTCTTTGATCAGTAAGTTTTTCCTTGGCATGCTTCTTACTATTGTACAGCTTAACAGTATGAAGGCTCTAATACTTTGCTTCATTTTTTTGTGGATGGCAGTGCACGCGACGACATTCCTGACATGTATATGGTGAGTTGGAGAATTCTTGTAATCTTGTATTTTACTGTCCATTTGATTTCTGCAAGTAGTTCTTCATGAATCCATTCTACAGGTGAGATCTCTTATTGAAGACATAAGGGATGTACGTATTCATAAAGTTGAGACAAGCTTGGAGAAGTTCAGTGGGACATCTGCAGTGAAAGTAAGTTCTTTTTTTTTCCTGCCCTTGTGAATTGTTGGCACTTATTATCACCGAGTTTTAGGCACATTGCTAAATTATATTTTTCCTAATAGGCTTCAGATAAACTGGATTTCCTCAATGATCTTCGTTGTTCCACATTAATCTTTTATCAAAGTTATTTTCGTATCCCCCCTTGATATCTCGCCTCTAATATCTTTTACTTGGCCAGATTCCAAATTTATCTGCAATGGAAGTGAATATAATTCGTCCATTTGTGGGGAGGGCCCTGCAGGCTTTCTATAAGCATGATAATCCAGAGAAAATACCAGATGTAGACAGAGCATCCAGTGCACAAACCCGAGCTGCTAATAATGAGCCAAGAGTATGTTCTTGTTTGTTATTTGTCTGTGTCTTATCTAAAGTTTAAACATGAAATGGATAGTTTGGTTAAAAAAACACAAGATGGATAGTGGTATCGGTGGTTTGAAGGTGGCAATGAGTTTGCCAGATGATCAGTGGTATCAGTGGTTTCTAACTGTTTTTTCTTCTTTCTTTGCTTTGCAGCGGCCACTGAGGAGATAACAAATCATTTTCATTTTTGATTCATTTGCGGAATCGAAAATAGAAACTTCAGCCTGCCTCTGATGAAGGTACTTCTGTTCTCTTAGAAACACTTTTAGGAGAATCCTACTTGTTGCCTTTTTCTTTGTAGCTGTCAAATAATTGTGGCATTTGTTTTGAACCTTTGTTGAGTAAAGTTGTTAACTTATTGTAATAGTCCCTGGAGTTGTTATTTTCCCACAAAGTTGTTAAGACCTCATTAGTGTTGTATTGTATTATAGATAGAATTAACTCTTGTCAACTACATCATTTACTGCATTTTCTACATCATTTACTGCATTTTCTAAACTCATGTGATCACTTCTCTTTTGTGTAACCTTTGGGCCTGGGCTTGATGTTAATGTTCTGTTGCATGTGATGAGACAATATATAAGAGTTGAATATCTCTTAGGGTGCTCATTCGGTTAATTCGGCCACTGACCGAACTAAATTAAATAAAATGAATTAACCGATTTTTGCTTTAACTGTTAACCGAATTAGAATTTGTTTGAAAATTATTAACCGAACTGAACAAAGTTTGATTAATTCGGTCGGTTTTTGAATTAACCGAAATTTGATATAAGTTTTAGAGATTGTGTTTTTTCTTTAGTTATAAGATTAATTTGAGTATTTTATTTCATTTGGGTAAATAGTCACCGCTCTTGTTCGCGATTGAGTTGTGATAACGACTGTGTTGTCAACGTGCTTTATTATTGTAATATACATTTTTTAATGTTGTTTGTTGGTTTTTACCCTTCATCGTTGAGCTTTGGTGGTGTTTGTATTTATTATGTTCCAAGCCTTTGAGTTAGGATTTTTACCTTTTTTAGGTTGGGTCTTATTTATGATCTAGAGATGTTAATTTTTGTGTTATTAGGAATATGTTCGGATCAAATTTGTTTACTTGAGTTGTAAACTCTCATTGTATTTCTAGATTTTTTACTCATTGTATTTCTAGATTTTTCATCTTTTAATAAAACTAACATACTCATATTCAAAAAAAGATTTCGAATTGAATTAATCGATAATCGAATTTTAAAAAAACATTAATTGTTAACTAGTCGAATTCCTAATTAATCGATTGATTAACTTAAATAAATTTTAGTTCAATCGGTCAATTTGGTTTTAACCGAATAATAAAAACACTTCTAATATAATTCAAGAGATTGAATGTTTGATTTGATTTAGGGGGAAAGAAAATATAGCATAGGGACAAATGCAGAATATAGGGGAGTCACCCATGCATCCAAATTTGTTGAAGGAATTGCAATTTGGATGTAAATGATTGTGTTGTTGTCTAGGCTGTACATGTTTTGGATAGACATCTCCTTTTCATATTTAATTTAATAGCATTACTATTAGCATGGTGAGCTGTTTGATGTATAAAATAAAGCTGAATCCCAATCCATAGGAATGGTCCCAAGGCATGGTCCTTGTCTCCATCTACATCCATTGTGCCAAATGTCTATCCTTTTGTGTAAGAATTCATAAAAGATAATCCTCATTTGTGCTTAGACAAAAGATGGAGACCCCAAGGGACAGGTCTGGATATTCCTTTTTAGTTTATTCGCGGGTTTTCGAATATCAATTTTTACAGAGGTTCATTATAGGAATGACTTTTTCAACTTAATTTTTTTTATTTACAATATCATAGTCAGAACTCTTGACCTTTTAAGATCTAGTACATCATTTCACTAGACCAACTGGTTGTTAGTAGGTCTAGAAATTCCTTATAAGCCAAATGGAAAAGTATCTCATGTTCTGGATATTTATTTTTTAGTTTAGCCACCGGTTTCCGACTTACTAGTCGACTAATTCAGATCAAGTTTTATAAAAACTTATTGTGGGATGATCTTTTCAACTTATTTTTTTATTCACAGTGTCATAATTCAAACCCTTAATCTAAAGATCTAATATTTCATCTTACTTGACCAATTGATTGTTGGTAGGTCTGAAAATTCCTTAGAAGCCAAATGGAAAAGTATTTCATGTTCCCTCATCTAACTTGATGGGAGAATTATTAAATTAGTGTTATGTACCCACATGCTGTGGGTCCTCTAGCTTTCTGTTTTCTTTATAAGATTAGAAGGAATATGAATCATAAACTAAAGGATTGTTATCATCCACACCTTCCTAGGAAAGCAAAATATTAAATTAAAGAAATGAATCTTAACATGATTTGTTTTTGTTGATTGAGCTGTGTGAGTTTGAGAATGTGTCAGATGCTCAGCTTGTCTGTGTTTCAGAATCTTTAGCCATGGAAGTTATTTAGGGATTCAGAAGATTATTTGCTATTTAGATCTATATTACCTGAATTCGAGTATGATTGTCAGATATAAATATGTGTCAAAGACTTTTATTAGTTTGGGTATGTGTAGAACATAGTTTTGTTAGTATGCTTATAAGTTTCTTAGTCAACAATCGAACTCGAACTGATTTGAATTTATAATGACATGTATTAAATATTAAATACTGATATTTCAAGAAAATGAAGAATCAAAATAATTTAGATTTGGATCTTAGAGGGGGCATTTATTTTGTGAATGATAGGAGAGCTTTATATGTTTACTTACCAATTAGCAAAGGCAATTAATTTAGGATCTATGCCATTTGGAATTATGAGATAGTTTTGTATCAAATATTAGTTGGCATTGCAATTTCTTGTTTTTCAGAAGTGAAATCATTTGATTCCAGTTTTTTATGCAATTATTAGATTCCTTTTCCATGGAGATTCATCATCTGTTGTGGGTATTCCAAACAAGCCGGCAGCTTATAATCAATCATTAACCTTATTATAATAATAAGAGTAAACTACACTTACATGGCGTTTAAAAACTTACATTATAATTATTAAACTTTTTATTTATTTTTATTATGATTATTACTACTGAGATTTGTGAATAAAGTTTTCTTTAAATTTTTTTATAATCATCGTGATCTAATTTATTAATTGACTAATTAAAATTAGGTATTGCAAAAGTTAATTATGGGTGATCTGCTTAAAAAATTTAAGGGTAAACTACATAAGTAGTTCTCCGACTATGCTCCAATTATCTTTTGTGTCCTCCGACTATTAGAAATTACAAATTGATCCTCTAACTTAAAAAAATAACAAATTGGTCCAATGCCGTTAAAAATCTAACGCCTGGTGACGTGGCAGTTAATCTAAAATGATATAATTATATAACTAGGCCTCAAGTTCTACAATTATCTTAATTTGACCCTAATTAGCACATTCGATTCCTTCGTCCCGCAATTCTTACACCACCGGCTGCCGGAGACGCCACCTTCCTCGGCAAGAGTTGCTAACGTGCGCCGCTTCTCAACTTCCCAACTACTACCGCAACAATACTGCACATCATCGACCTCGTCTCTCGTCGGGGCAGCAGCCTCATCTACGCCACGAGCACGTTCGTCCTTAAGTTGCGCGGCGACAGTGAGGACTTGTTCTAGGTTTGTTCGTAACGCATTGGCTGTTGCCTAGTTGGTTTGAGCCAAATCTCTCCATATTTGGTTCTCTATACACATCTACTTCACCCTTTCTTCGAGAGCCCAATTTAATTTTCTGATCTTCTCAATTTCTTCATCTTTTGCTCTTATCTTCTTCATTACACCGCCTTCGATTGCCTCCATTATCTTCTGCGCTTGCCTCTTCCTTTTCTCCAACTAAAAGCACAAACAATCAAATCTCATCAGCATCAAAACATTAAAAAACAACAAATTCTATCAACATTATAACAAACACTCACATATTGGGAGGCAAGAAGATCAATATCCAATTGTTGTTGCTCCATTTGAAGGGAAAAATCATGACAATGGAGAGCAAGTTTTACTTTCGTTGTTAGTCCCATGGAGTTGTTGAAATGGAGAAGGAAACGAAAGGATTGGATTAATGGAATCCCTTGAACGCTTTTTGGGCAATGGAAGAACATTGTTGTACGTCAAACTACTCTATGATTTCATCGTCGCTGCAACAACAGCTACAACTTTTTTATCGTTAACCAAAGAGTTATAAAAACAAAACAATCCTTCTGTTGCCGCCACCGTCATTGGAACTCCATATCCCATCTTCGTCTGATACAGGTTCTCGTTTGCTTCTATGGGATTCATCGTTTCCCTGAAAACAAAGAAGGGTCTATCATATGTCTACAAATGGAACCAAATCAGAAAGACCCAGATCAAATGAGAGAATAAATAAAAAAGAAGATGGACTAAATTGAAATATTATTAAAATTATGGTGTTATTTTTTAGAATTAGGGTCAAATTAAAATATTTGTAAAACTTGAGGGCTAATTATATAATTATATCACTTTATATTAACTGACACATCACCATACGTTAGATTTTTAACGGTATTGAACCAGTTTGTTACTTTTTTTAAGTCAGGGGACCAGTTTATAATTTCTAATAGTCAGAGGACGCAAAAGATAATTGGAGCATAGTCGAGGGACTATTTATGTAGTTTACCTAAAATTTAATGTCTCTTTTTTCACTAAACCAACTTGTTGATGGTAAAAAAAAATAGTTTTAAAAATTGTCAACCATCACAAAAAGTATATTTTTTTTATGAACGTAGCCGTGGTTGATAATTCCAATGGTAGAAAAACTATTTGACTAAATGATTAATACAATTTTTAAATCTAAAAGCATAAAATGTTAAACTTTAAATATGACAAATAAAATTAAAATGTATAAGATTATATAATCTAAAATTTACCCAACCTATGCGTTAAATAATTCTCGTTCAAGTTTATTGGCATCATGTTTTTTTTAATAAATCATAAAAGGATTGGTTTGACTAATTCAATGATTTTGTTTTCAATTATGTATTCAAACATTCAGCACCTTTATATTTGACTTGGTTCATAAAAATACAGAATTTCTAAATATATGGTCAGATAACTAATTATATATATTATATGTCACGAGATAATCATTTCGTCCTATTTAACTTTTGGTGTATATCAACATTTTCGTCGGTGGTTTATATATATGGAAAATATTTTGATATATAAGCTCTTTAATTTTAGGGTTTAAGATTTAGAGCTTTAGTTTGTATGGTGTAAAATTTAAGTTTTATGGTTAGAACTTAAGGTTTAAGAGTTTATATTTTAGGGGGTTAGGATTTAAATTTTAAAATTTAAATTTTATATAAAGATTGTATAAATTTTATTACACAACTTATGCATCAAAATATAACTCTTCTCATATTTTATATTTCTCCTATTTCATTGATTCATTCAAGATGACTACTTGGTCTCATCACAATTTTATACTTCCCACTATTATTATTTGTAAACCAGAGACGTTTTACATTTAAATACGTTAGAATTCTTTTTTTACGGGTTACAACAACAACTATATCAATAAAATTAAGACTAGACATGTTAAAAGTTGTTCTGTTACACTTTAAGGTGTTTTTTATCCTTGAACTTTACAAATCTTCTATGTATGGCTTAATACCAAAACAAGTACTTAAATTATCTTGTTTTTTCTTTTTAATTGCCTAAAATAATTTTTGTCCTTTTTAGGTGCTCAAATTATCTTTTTTTTAGGTGTTTAAACCATTTTTTCCCTTTTAAGTGCTCAAACTATTATTTTTGGTCAAAGTAAGTGTTTAAACTATAATTTTTTTGGTCAAAGTAGGTGCTACAATTTGACCTTTAAAGGGGCAACAAAAATGATAGTTTAGGCTCCTAAAAGGATCAAAAAATAGTTTAGGCACTTAAAAGGAAAAAAAATATGATAGTTTGGGCACTTATTAAAGATATAAAAATTTAAGTTCAATAATCAAGTTAAAAAAATTTGGGCACTTAAAAGGAGTAAAAAATAGTTTGAACACTTAAAAGATATAAATATAAAATTTAAATTAATGATCAAATTAGAAAAAGTTGTTGAGTTTTGAAACTAATGATACAAAAAATTAAGGATCAAAAATGAGAAAATTTACAAAATTTAAAGACTTTAAACTGATTTACATTGAATTTGGTCATGTTTCCTTTTCAAAGTTTAAGTTGAATTAGGTCAAATTCCTTGACCTAATAAGTTGCCTAATTTTATTAACATATTTAGTTATAAACTCATAAAGGAGTTATCTAACATCTTGACAATTAAAAGGAAAATGATACTAAAGATAGTTTAGATAAAGTTAGTCATAATTGGTGTTGTAAAGTTAGGTGCATTCAATTTTTCTTTTTATTCTTCAATAATAATAATAATAATAATAATAATAATAATAATAATAATTTTTAATTGGTGAGAGTTTCAATTATTAATCGCAAATTAAAGATTTACAATACTTTTAGATGAGGTTATATTTTTATATTTATTAATATATAATTGATTAATTTAAATTTAATAATATACAATTTTATAAAAACAATCTTTTCATCCTATTTTATAAGAATAAATATCCTATACACTGGCAGTGAAAACTGAAAGTTTCCACAAGCGCCTTACTTGTAGGGTATATGGACTTAGTTTAGAGTATATGATTTAGGTGTATGTGTTTAGAATTTAAGGATAATTGTTTAAATTTAAGGTTTAGGGTTATAATTTAGACCCTAAATTCTAAACCCCTACACCTAAACCCCTAAACTCTATAAACCCTAAATTATAACCCTAAACTTTAAATTTAAACAACTATCCCTAAATTCTAAACCCCTACACATAAACCTTTAAACTCTATACCCTAAACTAAATCAATATACCCTAAAACTAAGGCGCTTGTGGAAACTTTCAATTTTCACAGTCTGTGTATAGAATATTTATATATTTTTTATTATCGGACTATTGTAGAATCTCAACAATAGAAATAAGAGGATTTGAATTAAGCGTTTTTATGGGTTGGACTTCGGATATGAGGTTTTTAAATTTGAATTTATGGAGTATGTTGAATTTGGATTAAAGATCAGCTAATAAGTTTTTATTTTTAATTTAATTTTTAAAATATATAAATCTTAATATAAAAATAGAATCTTAATATATATTTTATTTTCAAATTGATAAAATGGGATAGTGGGTAGGGTCAACTGAACTTAATTTGGTCCTCAATATGATTTCATCTTGAGAAAAATATATAAATTATAAATGCTATTTTTCTATATAATTCATTGATTGTTAGAGTCGAGTTGAGTCTAATTTTTGTTTAAATGTGAAATATTTTAGGAACGTTGGACCTTTAGAAACTCAATTTATAAAGAAAAGAATTGAGAAAAATTATAAAATTTAGACAGTTTAAAATTTAAATTTAATTATAATATATATTAATATATAAATGAATTTTTATAATTCATTGATTGTTAGAGTTTAATTTGAGTTTAAATGTGAAATATTTTAGAAACGTTGGACCCATAGAAACCCAATTTGTAGGATCAATTTTGAGGAAGAAAAATTATATATATATATATATATATATATATTGAATTGGATCTTTAAATATAAATTTAATTCTTGTTGTCTTTATATATATATATAACCCTTAAAAATCATGATTTTCACGTAAAGATTGTGATTTCATGTATTTGTTTACCTAACACTATTTTAAAAGAAAATAATAAATTGTACCTAACAACTAACAAGTCATTTTAGTGGTAAAAGGATTGTGTGTTCCATTTAGATGATATGGTTCAAGCAATTTAGTTTGTAAGAACATGCGAGTTTATCTAGAATTAAAATCGGACACACATATTATCTTGTATTCTAATCAATGACAAATTTAGAAATATTTTTTAAGGTGAACACATATAATATTTTAAAATTTCAGGTGGACATAACACATTAAGATTAAAAAAAACTGAAAGACTAATTCATAAAAGTTAAGAAATTTAAAACTAAATGTATGAAGTTTAAAAAATTGAGGGTAAGCTCATGCCCACATTAATATAACCTTGCATCTGCCACTGATTCTAATAGTGATAAAGAACCGAAATATATATATATATATATATATATATATATATATATATATATATATAACAATAAAAATTCGAGAAACTAAACTATAAAAAAACAAAAAAAAATATTATAAGAAAGTAAGATAACATATATTTAAAAAATAATACTTTTAACCTTAATAAAACAGGGTAAATATAAGTTTCATATCTAACTTTAACATTTATCTGCAATGTAATATCTGAGTTTCTATAGTAATTGATATTTAATTTATTAATCAATTAACTTATATTAGGTACTATAAATATCTATTATAAAATAATTTTTTTAATTTAATTTATTATATTCATAATGTTAAAATTTGAATTTATAATTTTACTTATGAGATCTAAGACTTTATCATGCTAGACAATTGATGATTGCCTGATTGGTATGTATGTTTATTTGGTAATTATATACCTAATTGCGCCAAAATAATAAAAAAAAATGAGTACCTAATTGCACTAAAAAAATTAACTAAATGCACCAATAAAAGGCTAGATATTTAACTGCAAAAAAGTTATATTACCTATAAAAATCATAACAAAAAAATCCCCTAAAGGAATTCCAATGAATCTACCCTCAATTACGTCCTCTATTCAACAAAAAACGTTTTCAACCTTATTTAGAATAATACATACTTTTTATGTTATGAAATGTCTTAAAAACCATTTTCTAAAATTAATTTTGTTAAATAAGTTACTATTTTAAAACATTAAAAACTTAATCTAAATTCTTATGAAATAATATCGAAATATTACTATAAATAAAACAAAATCAACTAACATTATTAATGTTAGTTTCCCAACAAAAATTATTATTTATAATGAAAACAACCCAATTTCATATCTGTAATAACAAAAACAAATCTGAAGCCCATTTTCGTCCATTCACATTTCCGCCATTAAAAATAAAGAGCTCTTCGTCTCCGTCGAATTTCGTTTGCAATTTCCCCCTTCCCTTCCTTTTCTCTTTTTCTCTGCACTTTCAATCTAAATTACGCGCACGCCCCCTCCCGGATTTTTGTGGTGGTCGGTGTTGAAATTGTAAGGAGGGAACGGGGAAAATTGTGATCGGACGATGGCGGTGACGACGGCGAAGAGGGCGGAGGTGTGTTGGCGGACGATGATGGAGTGCAGCTTATGGATATCCGCGGGGGATCGTCAAAATGATAATAGACATTCTAATAACAATAGCTTGTGGGGGTTTAGCAACGAAAGCGAGCATGATTTGGCTTTGATGGTTAGCGATTTCTTGGAAAACAACGGCGGTAGCGCCGGTGCCGATTCTTGGTGTAGCAGCGATAGCGAGTCCGGTTTCTCCGATCTTATCCACCTCGCTGATAAAATCTCCGTTAGTATCTAACCATTTCCCATTTGAGAATAATTGTTTCCTTTTCTGGGTTTTCAGTTTTGTTGCTATATTCTTCTCTATTTTTTTGATTTTTTGTTTTAATTTCTGTTGAAGAACTAGCTGAATTAATGCTTGTAGTTTTCGTTTTCTCAATTTAATATTGTTTATTTATTATGATTTTGGTGTAAGATAAAGCCATAAGGCTGAATTTGCAAAGGAAATTTTCGTTATTTTGGTTGCAATTTTGAATATGTTGAGATTGAGGGAAATGAATTTTGTGGAAATATGAAGCTTTATAAATGATTATTGTTCATAATTCTATTATGCTTATCCTTATTGTGATTTGCCTCTCTTCATTAGCATAAATGGTAAATGATATTTTAGATTAAATTATACGAATAATATTCGGATACCGGCATCCGAGCTCGTGTAATATTTGATGTCAAAATTTGTTGTTGTTGTTTTTCATTACATCAGGATTTGTCAACATTTCTTTTGATATAGTTTAGAGTATTTGGTTTTGAATCTATAAGCATGGGAGTTTTGTGATTCTTTGTGCTTTTAACCTCTTATTGCCATCTAATTCTCTTTTATTTTGTTCTCTTGTGTTGTGTTGCAGTACCATAAGCACTCGGCCTGTCAGTACGACTTGGATTTGTTGTCCTTGGTTCATTCGCTTATATTATCGGTGGGTGAGACGGACCTACACTTTGTGAAGTCGGGTCCATGTAATGCCAGTTGCATCAGATATCATCTGGTAAAGCTGTTGAGGCTTTCTGGCTATGATGCGGCTGTTTGTGTATCAAGGTGGCAGCGTAGCGGCAAAGTTCCCGGAGGTATGGCAATAGCCTCGGAATCCTAAATTATACATTCGTATACATATATGCATAGTTTTGTTTCTGGATCATTTAATTCTCTAGTTTGTTGTTTCCAAGAGGTGCTTGCATGCGACTTTGTTGTGTAAAATCAATTTTCTGCAACATCCCGATCTTTGTTTCCCGTATCAGAGAGTTCTTCTGTACCATTCATGATGAAAACCAGTTTCTATATTCTGTTCAGTTAGTCTAAAATTGTACGATTCGTTTTAATTTTTCGTGCAGTGACATTTTGTGCAACTTTCTAGGTACCTTTGCCCGTAACAGAGAGTTCTGTACCATTCATGATGAAAACCAGTTTCTATATTCTGTTCGATTAGTCTAAAATTGTACAATTCGTGTTAATTTTTTGCTCTGAGCTGCATTTTGTTCAACTTTCTAGGTACCCTTCCTGCAACAGTTTTAGTTTTGACAAAACCAGTTTGTGACATTGCAGGTGATCATGAGTATATTGATGTGGTGAATTACAACAACGGGAATTCCGAGCGTTTGATTATCGATATCGACTTCCGAAGCCATTTTGAGATAGCTAGAGCAGTTGATTCTTACAATCAAATATTGAATTCGCTACCGGTTGTCTATGTTGGCTCCTTGACTCGGTTGAAACAATTGCTTCAACTTATGGTTGAAGCTACTAGGTCGTCTCTCAAGCAAAACTCAATGCCTTTCCCTCCATGGAGATCTCTTGCTTATTTGCAAGCAAAATGGCAATCACCCTACCAGCGACAGGTTGCTCCTCTCGAACACGATATCAGTGGCGACAACTCTTCTTCCGGCCATAAACAGTGCAAAGGGCACTTAAGGAGGCTGCAGCCTTCGCTTCAGTCCGAATTAGAAGCAGAACGACTATTGAAGCCCATAAACATCGATAACACCCGAAGATTGAAGCATGACAGGGCGAGGCGCTCTTCATTCAGGGCTCTCTGACATGCACAGATTTTGATCTGGAAGATTGAAATTCTTTTGTTCATTTTTTGTGAGAGATGAATTGTATTGCGGCTCTTTTAGCTATTCGTTTTTCGTGATAGTGAATAAGTGCGGACCTCGGTAAGAAGCGTAGGTTCATATAGCTGACAATGAAAGTCAATAACACGCCATGTTTTGTCGTCGAGCCGGGGAGCTAAGCATATGCTTCTCGTCGATATTCTATGTGTCGGTACGTAACAGTACTATTGCGGAATTGTTCGGTCCGAAACAACCCGGAAAGTCTACTACACTATATATAGATTCTCATTTTGTTTTCCCTAGCCTGTTTGTTTTTACGAGGTCGGGAAGTTTGTTCTTCTTCATATGTAATTTGGTTGTGGAAAATGTGGCTTCAAAATCTTGGGCAGGCATCAAGAACATATGCTTTGATTACAAATATACAACAATATGAAATAGTATATAGTTGCTTTATGTTCCTCCATTGTTCTTGTCTATGCTAACTCAAAACTATCTTAAATGATCGCTTCTCAACAAATTCGAGACATATTTGACTATGTTGCATTTATATGGCTAAGGATATAAGTACATGGATGAGAAACTATAATTTTTAAAATTATAAAAATTACACGGTACGAATACAACAAATATAAAATTATAGTCGAATCATTTGAGCAAAATAAAGTTGAAAAGAAAGAAAAAAAGGACAACAAAAGTTGTAAAGAAAAAAAGAAAAAGACAGGCTTAATTATAAAATAGGTGCCTAAACTTTCTTACTTTTTTGCAATAGGTGCCTAAAGTACTTTTTAGCTGAAATGGGTGTCAAACATTTCATTTTTATCCGTTCTAGAGTTAATATGTCAAAAATTATCACCCAAACATAGCGTGACGTGGCTTTTAATTTTTAATTTTTATTTCAAAAAAAATTAAAATAAAATAAATTTAAAAGTATCTCAATTTTTTTCAAAAATCACAAAACAGTTCCAAATCCCTAAAATTCCAAATCCCAAACCTAAAATTAACACCATTGTTACCGCTGATAGCCTCGTCAGACTCTACCATCGCCGTCGCCCGAGTCTCCCGCCTATTTCTTCCAACCACCCATCGCTGATAACTGGCAGGAGGCGCGTCAATCGGACGAAAAAAAAAATAAAAGACTACTATCGTTCGACGTCCAATTGACACCCCTCCCGCCGGTTATCGACGATGGGTGGTTGGGAAAGATGGGAAAGGGACTTCGGCGGCGACAGTGGCAAAGTTTGACGAGGCTATCAGCGGCGATAATGACGTCAATTTTAAAATTTGGGGTTTTAGGAATTTGGGACTGTTTTGGAGATTTTAAAAAGTTTTTGATTTTTAAAAATAAATTATTTTCTTTTTTTTTAATTGTTTGAAAAAAATCAAAAAATAAAATAAAAACATGTGTCAAATTTTGATTGGGTGATGAATATTTTTAACGGCGTTATCTTAAAACAATAACGGAATGAATCTTTAGGAACTTATTCAGACTAAAAAGAAACGTTGGACATCTATTTCAGCCAAAAATTACTTTAAGCATCTACTACAAAAAAGAGATAATTTGAGCACCTATTTTGTAAATAAGCCAAAAAGGCAACAAAAGGATGGAATAATAGGAGAAAAAAAAGAAAGACGTGCAAGTATTTAGACCACACCCAATATATCTCTAGTACAGAGATTGTATTGTATACGTGATACGATTTTAGGTTTAAAGTATTCATGCTTCATAGATAGTTGAAAATATTTGTAAGGTTGTCGCCTATCAAATATATGAAAAACCTTTAAAAAATTATTTTCCCCATTCATGATCCGACCACACGAGTTATGTAACATATAAATTATTTTCCCCATTTCAAGTAGAATAAAGCAGAATCCTCAATGTGCACTTTCACTTGTTTATTAACACTAACTTTGAACATGCTAAAATAATCATGTAACCGTTCGAATCGCTTCTGGAGTGGATTGTGGCAAACATTTGGGAGACATTGTTGATTCGTTTATTGCCAAAAAACTGGATAAATCTGGGAAGAGATTTGGCTTATAGGTGTAAGGCATTGAAAGAAGATGATTTGGTGAATGAAAATTGCCGGAGGAACAATCCCTTGGAGTGTATAGGACTGAAATTTAATGGGCAGAAACTGAAAGATTGGATACCCCAAAAAATGGTCATTTGTTGCTTCGAATTGAGAATCTTGTATGGAAGATTTTCTTGGTGAAATAGTTGTAATCTGGTGGCGTGTATTCTTTTCCTCTATTTAGGTTTAGAGAGGTTTTCAATGAGGCACTCCCTTTCAATTTTTAAATAATTAATAAAAATTTAATTGCCGAGAAAAAAAACTTTGAACATGCAAAAGCTTAATTCGAGCTCGAATATGGGACTCAAGCAATTGAGCTTACTTGAGCAAGATTGAGGAATTTGAATCTAATTCGAGCTTAAAAGATGATTATTGATCAAGTTTGGACGGAATATTGAACATTGAAATTTAAATCAAGCTTGAAATTATTAAAAATATGACCAAATCGGAAGAATGTATAAATAACGAGAGTTAAATGTATTGATTTTTTTCGAATTAAGACTAAATTTATTAAATGTGTAAGTATGGATGATTAAATGGACTATTATACAAAAATTTGTAACTGACACACCACTCATTTAACGACAGTTAACGATCTAGTAATCATTTCATAACAAAAACTAAAATTTAAGGCCCATTATGTAACTTTTGAGAATTTGATGATCATTTCAGTTTTTTTGATGTATTTTAGTAATCATCTGTATACTTTACTCGAGATTTTCATCAAGCCACATGTTCGTGTATTTTACTCCAAATTTTAGTCAATTAAATATAATAAAAGGATGAGATCCACTTATATGGTGTAAAACTCATTTAGTTTTACACTAATTCATAGAAATTGGACAAGTGAAATAGATGGATGAGATTAAAAAAAAATTTTGTCCCTCCCAAATTTTTTGGTATAATTGCATTTAGGTCCCTTTAAGTTTTAATAGTAATAAAATAAGGTTTTTGCCCATCCCAATTTTTAGATTTTAAAGGCTTAATAAACCTTTGCCCCTCCCAATTTTTAAATTTAAAGGCTTAATAAACCTTTGCCCCTCCTAATGTTTGATCCTAGCTCCGTCTCTGATTACGTTCATCCAATAGCCACGAATTAGTGTAAAACTAAATGAGTTTTACACCATATAAGTGGATCCTAACTTAGTAAAAACATAGATATTTAAAAAGAATACACTCCATACCATTCAATTATGTGTTTGGTTACAAACATATCAATTTTCTTCAACTAAAAGTTACAATTTAGTTACTCAATTAATTTGGTCCTAATTCAAAATAATCCAATAAATTTAATCATTCACATTTGAAAATTTTATTAGTGAAGTGATTGTGTATACTAGAAGACAACTTTTTTTTTAAATATAGAGATCTTATTGCTTGTAAATGTAAACAACAAGATACGAAGCGATGATACGAGTCCCATTAAAAGACCTCCCAATCATAAATAGAAGAAAAAGAGTGTATCGTATCAAAGCTACTAAAAACAAAAGTACATATCAGACCTTAATCCCCACTAAAGTGAATAAAGGCATTATTTGTAGATATCTCATTCTTAGCTAGTTTGTCTGCCAACTCATTGCATTCTCGGGGAACATACTGGAAATTACACTCAACATCAGCTATTGAGTTTCGACATAACCTGATCAGTGGCTTGAATACCTTGGGAGCTAAGTTGGGATGTGGTATCCAATCTATTGTCACTTTCCACAATTAACTTGAATTTTTTGTGCCAAAGTCTGCAATTACTCACTGCTTCTTCACTGCCAGTGCAAAAATTCTTGAATGGGACTCTTTTAAAGACATTGATCCAATCCAATTAACCTCCTAAAATTGAATTAACTTTCCATTCCCCACACAATATCTAATATTTTGCGAGAACACTGAATCTTCGCTTCCTAGTTGCGAGGTGATGCTCCTCCACAAACTATTAGTTTCTGTTCCGTATCGCCACAGCCACTTACTATGCAATGCTTTATTCTTAAGTTTGAAATCGTAAAATCCGAGACCACCTTCCTCTTTGGGACGACACATCGTCTCCCATTTCATCCAATGGATGGATTTTCGATCTAGAGACCCCATAGGAAGTCCGCCACCAATCTTGATAGAGCAGAGTAGACCGAGGCTGGCATGAGGAACGAAGATAGATAGTACGTAGGTATATTTGAAAGTACTGCCTTGATCAAAGTAACTCGCCCCCCGAACGACAAAAGTTTTGTTTCCCATCTAGCAAACATAGATTGAAACTTCTCCACTCTTGGATTCCATAAGAAGCTAAATTTCTGGGTTGGCCTAGCGGTAAGCCGAGATACACAGTGGGGAAGGTTTCAACTCTACAGTGGATAATGGATGCCCATACATCGAGCTTTGGTAACTCCACATTGATTCCCACGAGCTTTGATTTACTCAGATCGAGTTTGAAACCATACACCTACTCAAAGTCTCTTAGGATACGAATTACATTTCTGATTTGCATCTCCCTTGCTCCGCAGAATATTATTAGGACGTCAGCGAATTGTAGATGTGAGATTTCCCTATTGTTGTTTCCAATTCGAAATCCAGAAAAATAGCCTTTAGCCATTGCCTGTCGAAATAAGGAGCTCAAACCCTCAGCTGCGAGATTAAATAAGAGTGAGAAAAGCGGGCAACTCTGACGTAATCTACGCGAGACTGAAAAAATTCTGGTTGTGAGCCATTTACCAGCACTGAAATCTTAGCAGATGAGACACACCATCTAATCTATTTGCACCAACGATGTCCAAACCCCATTCTCTCCACTCTCCAATATGAACATTAAAAAGTCCAAATTGATTGAGTCATATGCTTTTTAAAAGTCGACTTTGAAAACAACTCATGCTAAGCCCCTCCTTTTATAGTAATCGATTAACTCATTGGATATCAAAGAACAATCCATTATTTGTTTCCCGGGACAGAAAGTAAATTGGGATTCTCCAATGAGATCATTGATAACCTGATTGATTCGCCTCGCCAAAACTTTGGAAATCAATTTATAAATGCTGCCCACAAGGCTGATTGGTCGATAGTCTCCAATTGATGCTGGATTTTTCACTTTCGGAACTAGCACAATATAGGAATTGTAACCCCCCTAGACCCGCCTATGCGTTACAACGGATCCTAGGAAGTCACATTAGGGTCACAAGAGCGACCCACAGTAAAAATACACATAAAAACATTTTTATCCTCAAAATACTTATTAAAATGTAAAATCAACTTCTGTTTAAAATACATTTCAGGAAGTCATTTAAACACATAACAAAAATTTCAGAACGTATTTTAAAGACACCATCATAAAACAATACATGACATACATGCCCACTAACTATACAATACCGTACCCCAAAGGCATCGCCGAGAGAACTCCAAACACTGATGTCAAACATTATACCATGATATATTCTTTTAACATGCGATAGTAAAAGCAACGTGAGCTTGGAAAAGCTCAGTAATACAGAACTACCAAAAGATGCTATAAGCTCATGCATATATATGGTAGGCATAACATTTTCATGATGTTCCACGTAGTAACAGTCTTCATTTCTATTCTACTATTTTGTGGTAGCGTCATAATCGAGAATAATGATTTTTGTTCTTTATTCGAACATCAAGAATTAGACGGGAATTATATAGGCTGGTAACATACGGAGGTGGAATCAGAGAGTTTAGTGACTAGTGTGTTCTAACAGTGCAACGTTAATGCATGAAATGTAACAATGCAGTAAACCTTTTTATTTCAAATACATTTGCTTCAAGTAGCAGTAAAGTTCATTTTAATTCTTTATTTACTGTCCAACCATACTTCAGTATATAGTTTCCCCAGTGCGGTATCATGTACAAGCATTAACCCAAGCCCATTGGGCGTGGGTGGGTGTTTCAGCCATTCAAGTAATTTCGGTACCTCCAACCACTTCATTCATTTCAGAACTCAAAGGTTTATCCATCATTCCAGTTAATTTGCAAACCTCGGTGCCTGAGGATACTTGAGCCTTTTTGGTCAATACGATCCTTCCGATTAATTTAACCATAACAGTATTTCCAAATCTTTTAGTCGTTTCCCGTAAATCTATATTCGAAGATTCATTCCAAATTAAAGGAAACCTAACACCTTACAATCTCGAAGGTTTAAATCTTGTTACCATAACTTTCCAAGTAGTTCGAGGTTTTTAGATGAATCAGGTTGTTTTACCATATCTAGTATAGATTCCTAGATCGCTTCCAATTCCACGGGTATTTTGGTCATTCTCATACCTTAAGGGCATTTTCGTAATTTCTTATCCAAATATTTTTATCATTTAATCATTTGACACTAATAATCAAATTTAGAGATTAGCTGTCTTATTAATTATTTATTGAACTCCAGATCCTTACATTTATTAACTTTTTCGTTCGAGCATTTCAATCTTATCCATGTTATCATACTCAATTTCATATTCAGTTTGACTTAAGCAAAGCTAACATCACTCTTCATCATATTTATGCATGCATCAACCGAATACCGACATGTTCATAAACCATACAAGAGGTGGTAATGTATTACCTTTAAATCTTGATATATCGGTCAACCATGATACTCCATTTGATCACTCTCAAATCCGAATGCGACGTCCTCAACATCTCTAATACAAGGAACCGTGAATACCTTTAATCTCACAAATTCCAATTTCAGTCCCTATTCAAATTACTCATAATTGATTAATAAAATACATAAGCAAACTCGAGTTCAAGGTCCAATTCGGAGGCTTTCGGGTTAGAAATTCACGAAACGGGCTTCAAAATCGGGCCCAGGACGTCGAAAAACATGAAAAAGGACTTTTCGGGAAAAGTTGACTTTTTGGTCAAAGTCAATGCTGACGTCATCGATCAAGGTCAACGCTGACATCACCAGTCCAATGGCTGACTCGGTGAGTTGAATCGAGTGAGTTGACTCACTGAGTTGACTTGGGCGAGTTAACTAACTGAGTTGACTCGGATAGCTGACTCGGCCAACGGGGCGGGTACGGGTCAACGGGTCATGTCGGTCAACGGGTCGACCCAACAATTAAGGCCAGGTTTATTTACTTTCGAACCGGTTTAGGAGCTA
This sequence comes from Hibiscus trionum, assembly GCA_030270665.1. Taxonomy (NCBI): domain Eukaryota; kingdom Viridiplantae; phylum Streptophyta; class Magnoliopsida; order Malvales; family Malvaceae; genus Hibiscus; species Hibiscus trionum. The sequence continues at coordinate 57,563,489 of BSYR01000017.1, read as the reverse complement.
GGCTGGGTTTGGGTGGTTCAATTCAAGGGTCAGACCATTCAAGGTGACCGGAATTCACCCCGAGGCGGCACGTGGTTTCCACGCACGGCCAAAAATGGTCGGAAATGGTCCAAAATGCACCATTTCCCCCGATTTCACAACCCACACATCCTCTAACTCGGGAACAAACCGGAATTCAACCAAACTTACCCTAAAACGGACAAACGTGGGCGATCTCCAACGAGGATTCAAATGGCGTCGAGCGGCTGTGTAACCGGTAGGGTTTTGTCCGCGTCGCGATGGGGAGCTCGCTCTCGGTGACAATGCGGCGGACGGACGCTTATCGGCGCTGAAATCGACGAAAAACCAAACGGCTTTGTTAAGATTTTAGGGGCTCGATTCGACCACCGAAACCGTCAAGTGGGTTGTATTTGGTTCTTGGATGAATTGGCTAAAAATCGAAAATAGGTAGACAATTTGCACAAGGATTTTAGAGTGGTTCGACTTTCTAACCAAAGTCTACATCCACTACCTTAGCACACCACTAAGGATTTCCCAATTCACTCAATAATGAATTGGTCCCCTTTTCCCGGTTTAGGAGGAAACCGTTACAACCCTATCTTTTGGACTTGGCTAAGATAGAACCAACTCTAGTTTTTCTCTCAAGGCTAAACTAGAACCTCTCCTTTTACAAGGGATTTGTTTGGTAAACTAAATATCTCTCTAGGTGGGTGTTTACACAAATTTAAGCTCACAAGAGTGTACAAAGAATTTACAATAAAGCACTCTCTAAAGACTATGTACAAGAGAATAGTAAAATAAAGATTTAGACTCTAATTCTCTTGACCATATTGCTTGGATGTTGTCTCTAACCATCTTCAAGTGTTCCAGCCTTCAATTTATAGTCCCAATTGAGTTTGTGGCTGTTACTAGCCGTTAGGGATGATTTGGATCCGTTGAGGACTTTATTTCCCTCATTAAATGCAGTTCAGCAGCCTTCGATACGCGTGGAACCGTATCAGTACGTCCTTCATTAGAAACTAGCCGTTGGGCTCTTGCCAGCCTGGGCGTATCGATACGCTTGATGGCGTATCGGTACGGGTTCACTTTTAAATGGCCGTTGGGAAAGTAGTCGTTGGGGTTGTTGGAAAGGGGATCAGTACGCTTACCTGGCGTATTGAAACGATCCAGATCCGTATCGAAACGGCAAAGGCCTGTATCGATACGGGTTTTGACAGTGGCCAAACTGGGGCAAAAAGGTATCGGTACGGGTACAACCGTATCGATACTGGTACTTTGAAAACACAAGTTTGGCTATCAAAAACATGAAAAAAATCTTTGCCAAAAACCTCTTAAAATACCTCAAACATAAATTCAAGTTGTTTGGACTTAAAAACAAGTTTTAAATTCTTTTCAAATTAGTCCAAAACATTTTTCAATTATTATATCAAAACATTAGTTCTACAATCTCCCCATTTTTTATATAATAAAACTCAATTGAAAAATTGTTTGGGATTCTCCCCCTTTAACTTTAAAAATGTGAATAATAGATTAAAGATATGAAATCAAATAAAGCTCCCCCTTATTCATTTGAAAATTCAATTTTTCAAACCATTTCTCCCCTTTTTGTTATATCAAAAAGAATTTAAAACATTAAGTTCAAAATAACAATAGAGGTAAATTTTTTTGACAAAAATAAAAATTTGGTTTTAAAATGGCTCCCCTTACTCAAAGCATCATATTAGGCTTAACAAATAATCTAAGACTTTTAAACAAAAGTTAGATAACCATAATGAATAAAATCATTAAGCTTAGAGGTTACCCAATCTTCTTCTCAAGTGTGATTTGAGCATTCTTTGATTTTTCTTTGCTTACCATTGCTCCAACACACCTACAAAAGACATTCACTTGATTTTTGGTATCCAAGTTGCTTTGGATCCATTTACGTTAGTCATAATGTCTTTAGTTCCCTTAGAAACCAATACTTGTCGAATCCTATAAGATTGCCTCTTCTTTATAGGGCAAGTATGTATAGAATGACCATGATAGTGGCAATGTGAGCATTTTGCCATTATGTGACAAGATGAATTACTAAAAATGATTTCTTTTTCTTTTGTTAAGCTTTCAAGCTTAACTTTCAAATCAAGATTTTCTTTTTCTAAAACATCTTTACTTGTTTTTAGATGTTTTTGAAAACTCTAAATCATTTTTCAAAATTTTATTTTGGTTTTCAAAATTCAATTTTGTCTTCAAAAGAAAATCATTTTCAAATTCAAGTTTTGAAATCATTTTCTTAAATTAGGAATTCATGGTCTCAAGTTCTAAAAATAATTCATCGAAAGCATCTTGCAACTCATCGAAAGAGTAAGAATAAAGAATAAAGCTCACTTGAGTTAGAAGATACCTTAGGCTCCTCGAGAGCCAAAACACCATCCACCTTTGGATTGGAGAGAAGGTTTGCACATGATTGACTATCATCTTTCTTTTCTCCCTTCTTGTTGCCATAAAGCTTCTCAAGTTTCTCCCATAATTCTTTGGCACTTTTGCATGTGGAGATCTTCTTGGAAACTTCTTCGTTAAGGCCACAATAGAGAATGTGCATCGCCTTGGTGTTTAGCTTTGCCTTCGTGTCGTTGGCACTCCTTTGCTTTTTCTTCTTCTTTGGAGCTTCCAAATACTCATCTTCAACGATGTCCCAAACCTCATAGTCTTGAGACTTGCTGAAGAATTTCATGATATTTGCCCATTGGAAGTATGCTTCTCCTTCGAAGAGCGGAGGACACGAGAGAGAGCGACCTTCATCAAATCTTGCCATTTTCTTGAACGGTGGACTTCGAGCAAATGATCTTTACTCCCAGATGTTAGTCCTTCGATGGAGACAGGCTCTGATACCAATTGTTGAGATTTTAGGGGCTCGATTCGACCACCGAAACCGTCAAGTGGGTTGTATTTGGTTCTTGGATGAATTGGCTAAAAATCGAAAATAGGTAGACAATTTGCACAAGGATTTTAGAGTGGTTCGACTTTCTAACCAAAGTCTACATCCACTACCTTAGCACACCACTAAGGATTTCCCAATTCACTCAACAATGAATTCGTCCCCTTTTCCCAGTTTAGGAGGAAACCGTTACAACCCTATCTTTTGGACTTGGCTAAGATAGAACCAACTCTAGTTTTTCTCTCAAAGCTAAACTAGAACCTCTCCTTTTACAAGGGATTTGTTTGGTAAACTAAATACCTCTCTAGGTGGGTGTTTACACAAATTTAAGCTCACAAGAGTGTACAAAGAATTTATAATAAAGCACTCTCTAAAGACTATGTACAAGAGAATAGTAAAATAAAGATTTAGACTCTAATTCTCTTGACCATATTGCTTGGATGTTGTCTCTAACCATCTTCAAGTGTTCCAGCCTTCAATTTATAGTCCCAATTGAGTTTGTGGCCGTTACTAGCCGTTAGGGATGATTTGGAGCCGTTGAGGACTTTATTTCTCTCATTAAATGCAGTTCAGCAGCCTTCCGTATCGATGCGCGTGGAACCATATCGGTACGTCCTTCATTAGAAACTAGTCGTTGGGCTCTTGCCAGCCTGGGCGTATCGATACGCTTGAGGGCGTATCGGTACGGGTTCACTTTTAAATGGCCATTGGGAAAGTAGCCGTTGGGGTTGTTGGAAAGGGGATCGGTACGCTTACCTGGCGTATCGAAACGATCCCGATCCGTATCGAAACGGCAAAGGCCTGTATCGATACGGGTTTTGACAGTGGCCAAACTGAGGCAAAAAGGTATCGGTACGGGTACAACCGTATCGATACTGGTACTTTGAAAACACAAGTTTGGCTATCAAAAACATGAAAAAAAATCTTTTCCAAAAACCTCTTAAAATACCTCAAACATAAATTCAAGTTGTTTGGACTTAAAAACAAGTTTTAAATTCTTTTCAAATTAGTCCAAAACATTTTTCAATCATTATATCAAAACATTAGTTCTACAGGCTTCAACCCTAGGTTCGATGAACCTTTCTTCTTCGATTGCCGGCGAATAGAGTGTCGGTTGTGCGAGGGGGTTGAGGGGTTTTGCTCGGGACGTCAAGACAGCTCAACTGGTGGCAATAGTGCGTGACACGGCGCGGCGGTGGGGGAAAACGATGCGGCGGACGGTGGTCTCAAAAGGGGGAAAAAGATGAGGGTCTGTTTTGGGTTTTAGGGAAAATGAGGGGTTGATTTGAAGAAAAGGGAAAATAATAGGTTAGGTAGGATATTTTAATTATTTTATTATTTTTAGATAACTTTAAGCATAATTTATATTTACCCTGGTACAACAACTAACCAAGAGCTCTCTTAGCTCAGTTGGTTAAGTCACCGGCCATGCAGCCAAGGTCAAGGGTTGGAAACCCCTTGGCTGCCATTTTCCTTTTCCTTTCCCCTTTTTTGGTTGTTACAGGAATGATTAAGCAATGAGTCCATTGGCTTCCCACGAAAAAATCCTCAAAGTATTCGAGAATTTGCTCATTTGGGTTGGACCAAAACCTTTTTATGAATCCAATGTTGAACCAATATGGACCCGGGGCCTAAGAACCATCCATAGTGTTGGAAAATGGCGATGCACCCCATGACACAGCGAAAAAATTATCCGGCGATTACCTCTAGAGATCCATGTACAAGGAGCGAATTCGGGGTGAAAATGATGAAACATTACCTTAATAAATCTGGAACTCTACATGGAGTAAAGGAGAATTCAAATCAAATCTGAGTCGTCACAATCGCGTTCCGACCTCTACGTAGTCCACCCGAAGAAAACGAAAAATATTTTCTCTTCTCTAACTGTTAGAGAGGTTTTCCGAAAAAGCACATCTTGACTGTTAGACCTTATGTCGTTATATAGCATTCAAAAACCTAATTCTAATTAAATTCGGATTCATTAAATATATAATATATTTAATTGAATATAATTAAATATGTAAAATCTAATTCTACTTTAATTTGGATTCATTAAATATACAATATATTTAACCGAATATAATTAAATATGTAGAATTTGATTCTACTTTAATTAGTTTTCTTTAGATATATATATATATATATTAATAGTATTTGATAATTACAATAATTATCTAGTATTAATATATATAAATGAGATTTATCTATAATTACAATAATTATAATAATTTCGTTTCAATAATTATTACGTGTACAACAAATTTGTACACATGCTATTTAGTCGTTATTTGTTTATTTCAATCATAGGGTGTGACTCTTGTAGGTTCATGTAACGTTAGTAGTAATATCTAGAACAATTCTAATATTACAAGCAATGAGTGGCATCTAGCAATACATCATTGCTACCTAAGTTATATGAAGTCGTGGTTCGACTTTACCTTTTTTCCGTGATTAACTTCTTTTATGTATTGCATCCTTTTGTCCTTATATCTAGATCAGACACAAGTCATGGATTAGTCACACTTGTATAGTCCATCTAATGTTTCTTGATATCTTGAGTAGACTATTATAAACGAATAATTATGATATATCATATCAATTTATTCGAGCATGGTCATGTATTTTCTAGTCTCACTCAATCACGTGGCCTATGATATTACATCTATTATGCAAGAGAAACAAATCCTATCTTGATCAACTATATTTCGCTACATAGATTGTGACATATCCAATGTTAGTCTTTATAGTGTAGTCAGTTACGACACACGTTTGACTGTATCAAAATATGTCACTCACGATGTTGAAATGATGATGATATCAAGTCTGAGGATCATACATGTAGTTATCACCATGATCGATGTCGTGACTATCACATAATAATCCAAGGAACATGCTCATGGCAGGTCAGTCTAGTATGTCGTTCTCTAACACATACTTATGTATTGATTTTAACATCTCCATGTCAATGGCAACACTTTGTCATGAATCAACTACATATTTTTCTTAATATATTATTGTTGTCCATGCCCACAATAATACTCGACTAAGGACATTCAAGAATAACTATATTATTCTAAAGACTTTATTAAAATTCAGTTTATTTATAAATGCACAGAATAATAATGAAATAATAATAATGGCTTTATATTAATAAATAAAATAAAATAAGTATGTCTTTTACAACCATCTAATGATCGGTCTTTGGGCATACTCCAACCCATAGCATTCAGTGTCAACCAAATTTCTTCTGTCGAAAAAGATTCCTCTAATTTTCTTGCTACTTCCAAACTTAGCACTTGAATATCACAATCCAACCTTTCTACCTTTAACAATGAAGCTGTATTATTATAGGACTGTTCGAAATGTTTAGCCACCTCCTCTTTTATTTCTTTTGGTTCAGCAATTGTATCATTTCCTACCTTCAACTGGTATAAGGAATTATTTCTTCTCCTGGAAGAGGCCATCGCATGGAAGTATTTAGAATTCTTATCTCCAGATTCCAACCACCGTAACCTAGATTTCTACAGCCATTCATGCTCTTCGTGCCTGGCTTTTTGCCACAACTTTGCTCGGACTGACTATAGATCCTGTAACACCCGTGTTTTGGGGCTAGAAGTTAGTCGAGTTAGTTGGTCCGAGTCGGTAAAATTTATTTTAATCAAATTGACCTTAGTGTGAGCAAATTGAGTTTAGAAAGAAAGGGAGGGATCATTTTGGTAATTAAACCAAAACAAAAATAAGGATAACCTTATCATTAGAAAGCTATCATCTTTCTCATTTCCTTTCTTCTTCACCGTGCAAACCATCCCAAATTCTCCCAAACTCTCTTTACTATTCCCTTTGATTTCTTCATCAATTCAAGGGGTTTTTGAAAGGTAATTATGTTTTCTTAATCTCCTCTTCATCCTCTATCTATCTATAGTCTTAGATTTCAAAGTTATGGAGTTTTGAAAATTAGGGTTCATATCAAAATTTGGGTTTTTAAGGGGGTTTTCATCTTGTTTTGATAAATTGAGTTGGGGCTTTGTTTAATCATGTTAAAATACACATAATATGTTAAAATGAGTAATTTTGGGTAAAAATCCGAAATGGGTATTTATGCCCATTTTTGAATAGTCTAAAACTTGAATTTTGGTGAGTTTTAGAGTTAGGTTGAAGGGCTGATGGTATATGTATGTTAGGAAAGTGTTTTGGGACCATTTAGGTGTCATTTGGATGTTTGAAAATGGTATTTTCTGCTGGGTAAAATAGGAGTAGGAAAATGGAAATTTTGGTGAATTGTATGGGTTGGAAATTGTTGGAGCTTGGCTTGCACCTATGGGTTGATGTTGTGGCTGAATTTAGCAATTGTTTGTGAGTATGAGATGTGTTGGAAACTTGAGTTTTCATCAAGGTTATGGGCTGCTTGAATTAGATAAAGTTGGGATTTGGTCATGACTTAATATGTTGAGTTTGATATTTGAATTTGTATTCTGGGTTAGCTACTTTGATGTTGAGTTGATTCGAGGTTGTTTTACTTGTGTTGAGATGTTTAGAAGCGAGGTTTTGAGATGGTGAAGCCTTGGGAACAAATCCGGAAATTGAAGACCATGGTTGCTTGGTGTTTGAGCTTGGATGTGGAGGTGAGTGGTTAAAATATTTTAAATGGTTTGAGCAATTGGTTCGAGCATGTGGACTAGGTTGAGATTGGTAGACTCACCTAGAGTTAGGATTAGGGTGGTAGCCTAATCCTAAGCTTTAGTTAGAGACATTGGATGATCTCTTTAATTGATGTTATGCCTCATGATGATTTGTGTTATGATGATTATGTATAATGTGTTATACATGTTGTTGAGGCATGGTTTGATGCATTGCTATGCATGTGGTTTGGATTGTAAATTGTGCATGATGATGTTGAGCTTAATATGATGTAAGATGCCATATTATGACTCTTGAAAATGACATTGTGATATTATGTTGTTGAGATATTTGATGTTGAGCTTAATATGATGTAAGATGCCATATTATGACTCTTGAACATCAAAGGTTGTGAAATTTGATTATTATTGGCACTAGTATGCTTGGGTACAATGATCGATCATTAGGATGAGTGTGCACACAAATTGAGTCAAAACGTACGTGGCCTTGGTGGCGTTAAGGCACCAAGGAGGAGTACGATGATGTAATATTCCACCGGAAATTTATATATATTCTACGTGATGATGAGTGGAATCCCATCCGTAGGGCATGTGGCGATGAGTGGAATCCCGTCCATGCAAGGCCGGTGATGAGTGTAATCCCACCGAGGTAAGGTTGATGTTGGAAAATGCGTTCCAACATGTTATCCGCGTATTCGAGTCATAACTAGGTGCCAATATGAGAAAGCATGTTTATGCCAATATGAGATTATGCATACATGCTAATATGAATTGATATGTGTATCAATGTGATATGAAATGTGAATTTCAAATGTGAAGTGATATATGATTTGGTTAATGCATTGAGGTATATATACATATCGTTGTAAGTTGAGATTATGAGATGTTGAGCATGACATAATGTTGATTATATGTTCATGCATCATGTTCATTTTGGTTCATGTGGATCGAAGATAAAGTCATGTATTTCATCATGATAATTGCTCGAGCTTGGACCCTGTATTGTCGAAGGTTTGTTTTATGAGCTTACCCTCACTAAGCTTTTATGCTTACGCTCTCTTTTGTTCGACAATGCAGATAAATAGCTTGTGGGTGGCAAGGGAAAGGAAAGGTCTCCAAGTGTTGCTTTTGGTGAGCTCAATGTATGATTTATAAATTGAAAGATTGTAATAGTAAAGCAATGGGATAGGTGTTGTTGTTTTTGATGCTTTGATGTGTGTTGATTTGGTTTGGCACTTAGATGCCTTGTTTGATCCGTAAATATCACTTATGATACATACCTTGATGAATGCTTGAGTGATGCATGCCTTGATGAATGCTTGTGTGTGATGGCATGTCCTTTTTTGGATGATTAGGTTGCTTAGTTGATATGTCTAAGTCTCATATGTGTTAATTTGTATCTTTGGTATTGTTGAGATTTTATGTATGTCCATATATGCATAAATTGCTCTTTAATTGGAATGCTATGTATGAATGCTTTAGTCCATGTTTGAATGATTTCCTTGGCTTAAATAGGTGTTCTTGAATGTTTGTATATGCTTTATTGCTTCCTAAAATATGTTTTAAATGATTCTAACTTTAGCCGATCTTTTTCAAAACATCTATGATCCGTTTTTGCACTAAAGCTGTTTTTCCAGTCTCCAAGGCAAAAAGGATCGATCCCCTGGAAAAAGGGATCGATCCTTTCGTTGGCAGAAACTTTCCAATTTTTGCTTCCAGCCTCCAAGTGCAAAAGGATCGATCCCTTGTGATATAGATGCTAAATTTTTAAAAATTGAGGTTTGCAAGCTTTACGTTTTAGTCCTGATTCTCGTATGTGCAATTGCTTGAGTTTGAGATGTCCGTTTGAGTTGAAATTTGGCAGAGAGGCATGAAACATGACTATTTTCATAATGGTAACTTAAAATTTGGTAAAGTCCTCTTAATTTCCAGAATTTACAAATTGGTCCCTAAATTCGTATTTTGTTCAATTGAGTCCCTTATTGTTTTCCGATTGCTGTGATTTTTGAGTATGCTTATATCAAGAGTATGCCTAGGTTTAATGTGCATCTAGACAAGTTTAAAAAGAAAAAAAAAGGGTCGTTAATCAAGGTTGACTTTCGGGTTGACTTTGGTTTTCCCCGTGTAATCTTCGTAGTTCGGGTCAGCCGTCTAGGCCGGGCTACGGGGGTTACAGATCCGCAATTGTCTTACGATCCTTTGACCCTGTCGCAATCATCTCTTCAAGCTTCATTTGCTTTATTTTCAAATCTGAAATAAAATCTTCGGCTAGAGATTTTTTACGCTCCAGCCACAATTTTGACTGTCTTTTACATTCCCTTAGAGTAATGACAATGACTAGAAACTTCTTCTCAGCACAAACACATTTGATCATCTCTACATACCCTTTGTCCTCCAACCAAACATTGAATGATCTACACATTTGAGTCTGTCGCAAACGACTTTATTGCTGGCTTCGAAGAACAACCCGACCGCGTTACAGACTTCTAAAGCCATACTTTTAGCTTCTTATCACCTTCCCCAGTTGCTGGCTATAGCACTGATCACTGATTCAAACTATGCGTGTATGGTAATCCTTCGATTAAAAGCCATACTCTTAGCTTCCGTGAAAGTAGCTAAGGTGTCTATATCCTCAAATCAAGTCTCCAATAAGGAACTTTGCATGTCCCAGAAGATTGAGACTTGTTCCACTTCCATGCACTAAACAATAACGTAAAAACCAGACCACACACTTACTTTGACATTGAAACCTTCGGAACTGAGAGCCTGTTGGACGAACTCAACATCGTACATACCTTTTACTTGACATACAAAGCACCTGTTTAACCACTCCTTATCCTCATTGGGGATTGACACAAGGATTGGAATGGTATCTTGTTTGTGAGAGAACTTCTTCCACTTGTCATTGTTATCCTTCGAACCGAAAAATAGATGCTCCTAGGAAATAGCTTGAGGCTCTTGGTGACTGACCTGGTTTAGTAAAGCATCTTTGAACGATCTATCCTTTGTAATCAACAAGGAGACTACCATTTTTAGGTTGCAGTAGACCATTTCCACTCCATCCACTGCTTTACTTTGGTACTACCGGCTGTTAGAATAAGAAGTTTGTTATCAATTAGTTGAGATTGTTAGTTTGTTAAGTTTGTATTAGTTTGGGCTATAAATAGTCAATATCTTTGTAATCCAAGAGGATCGATCATAAATAATATTTCACATTTTCATTTTCTTTGTAAAACACAAACACTTTCCCCTTTCTCCTCAATTCCATTTAGCCCTAATATATCAGATTCTTTCACAATGTCTTCATTTTCACATGGTATCAGTCGCCGGCGATCTTGAGGCCGTTGTGATTCCGATGCCGATCTAGTTTAGATCTTGGTGATGTTTGTCTTCCGATCTGGCGCTGGTTGTTCGTCTTTCGATTTTGCTCGTTTTTTCAAAAACAAAGATCTGATTTCCCAATCAACCAGTACCACTATCTTTACCCTCAACCCTAAATCATCTCATCGTCGATACGTTATCATTTCTTGTTTTACTTCCACCACCTCCGCCTGCTGTGTTCCCTTCGTCCGCCGCCTGCGCCGCCTTCTTTGCTGCCTTTTCTTGCAAGGCCTTTGCATCTCTTTCACGGTGTTGTTCAGGGGTTAAACTATCGTCCTTGGTTTTTTTTCTTTGCCGCCAGCTCTGGCTTGGGCTCTTTCTTGATCTTTCTCTCTCTGGTTACCGCGAGTCATGGTTGATTTTCGAAGAGCGAACAACGATCGCGTATCAGAAATCTTGAGGTTTTTTGGTGGAGAATTTGGTTTGGGTTCTATGATTTTCGACCTTGCTGGACTTGAATGTTATGTCAAGTACAAGACCCTAATCTATCTTGTTGGCTCTGCGTCTGCTGAGGTGATTGCTGATGTTGCGCTCTGCCCTTTTGAGGCTGTCAAGGTCCGGGTTCAAACCCAGCCAGGTTTTGCTAGGGGTATGTCAGATGGTTTTTCCCAAGTTCATCAAATTCGAAGGTGTCTCTGGATTGTACAAGGGTATTGTTCCTCTTTGGGGCCGTCAGATTCCATATACCATGATGACGTTTGCTTCTTTTGAAACCATTGTTGAGATGATCTATAAGTATGGTATTCCCACGCCTAAGGACCAATGTAGCAAATCTAACACCAAGCTGCAAAGCTTTGCTTCATTTGAGATTGTTCGACTGGTGAGATCTAAATTTTTTATTTGTGCAATCTGATCTGTGCAATCCTGATTAGTATTTTTTAGTTTGCTGAAAACACTACATTGGTTTTGTTGAATGGAGTTGAGCATACAAAAATATTGAACTCATACTTGAGGTAGTCATTTGGCGTACTGCTTTGATTGGTGTTAGTTGTTGGACTTCACTGAGTTGCTATCTGCATTGTGATCTTGCGTTGCTTTCTAGTTTGGTGATTTGTTGCCTATTGTTATACTGCTACTGGTGTATCTCCTATTGCTGACAGTTCTGCTCTGAGTATTGTGGTGGTTCACTAGTCGTGTTGAAAGTTATTTTTGCATTGTGTAACTATAGTAGTTTCTGAAATCTATAGTTATGCAATGTATGCTTCTCCTAATTGCTTGTCCCACCTCAACATGCATTGCCCACTTGAATTTTGAGTCTTCAATTGATGCTGGAAGTTGTTGTCACTTTGCTAATGTTTGGATATGCAAGTTCTGAAGGTTATATAGCTGGTGGTGATTGGTTTTATGCTCATTATTGAATGCTGGTTACTATTGTTAAGATGATCATGGAACATGATGCTAGGAGTTTCATTGTCTTTTTCTTTTGCCCACAAAGGGTGCCTGAAATTTTGGTTTCACAGCCAAGTTTGCAGGATAGAAAATATCTGGGGTGAGTATAGAGTTTAACAGCCTTGTTCTCCATTAACCAGACATAAGAGGGTGTCTTCTTGCTCGAAAGAGGGCTTCAGATTGCATCCGGGAGTTCGTAGCTTAACCGCCTTACTCTCAACAAAAAGAAGGATCGAATAAGTGGTAAATGAAGGCAATGAAGATGAAATATGAAAGTTTTCAGATGAAATTTCAGATTAAGAAGTTGTAGGAAAGGAAGGTGAGCAAAGAAGAACGAAAGGAAGTAAAAAAAAAAATTCTTCGATTCTCGGTAAGCCACCAAGCAAGAAATACAAGTTCCTTTTAAGGTATTCTGGATAAGGTATTCTGGATGAAGTAAGCATCATTTCATTTGTGCATCAATTCTTTACCAGCTTCTACATCTATTAATTGGTTCCAAGAATTTCAGTTCACCAGCTCAAAAGTTTAGGGTATTCAATCAGTCAACTCATTGATGAAGTTCAGAAAAGTTAGAAAGCAGGGTGAATGTTAGAATAAGAAGTTTGTTATCAATTAGTTGAGATTGTTAGTTTGTTAAGTTTGTATTAGTTTGGGCTATAAATAGTCAATATCTTTGTAATCCAAGAGGATCGATCATAAATAATATTTCACATTTTTATTTTCTTTGTAGAACACAAACACTTTCCCCTTTCTCCTTCAATTCCATTTAGCCCTAATATATCAGATTTTTTCACAATGTCTCCATTTTCACACCGGCACTGTAACCCCCGTAGCCCGGTCTAGACGGCTGACGCGAACTACGAAGATTACACGGGGAAAACCAAAGTCAACCCGAAAGTTAACCTTGATTAACGACCCTTTTTTTTTCTTTTTAAACTTGTCTAGATGCACATTAAACCTAGGCATACTCTTGAGATAACCATACTCAAAAATCACAGCAATCGGAAAACAATAAGGGACTCAATTGCACAAAATACGAATTTAGGGACCAATTTGTAAATTCTAGAAACTAAGAGGACTTTACCAAATTTTAAGTTACCATTATGATAGTAGTCATGTTTCATACCTCTCTGCCAAATTTCAACTCAAACGGACATCTCAAGCCCAATTTTTAAGCTTCAACTGTAAGGGGGTATTGATACCCGTCAGGAGGGTATTGATACCCCTCCTCAGCGGTATCGATACCCTACTGTTGGGTATCGATACCGAAATTGGCAGTAGCTTCAATCACCAAAAAGGTATCGATACCCTACTGTTGGGTATCGATACCCCCTGCTACGAACCTTCAGTTTGAGCTGATTTAAGGCACAAGAAGGCCCCTAAATCCCTCAAAAACCCCAACCAGCACACTAACATCAATCCTAAGGCAAATCAAACATAAAATCATGCTTTCACAAGGACCAAAGGACACAAATCAACATGAGCAATTTAGGCATGAGTTAACATTCATCAATGCAACACAATTCACACACAAACAAGGCATCAAGGAGTCTAAACATGCTCCTAACAACCAACAACTACTCATCAAAGCCATACATGTCCCATTGCTCAAACTATTACATGTCTAACATTTAAAAACCATACTTGATAAACTCAAGTCCAAAACCACACTTGGAACCTTCCACTTGCACAAGCAACCCACGAACTAAGGATCTGCAATATTGAACAAAGAGAGCGTAAGCAATAATGCTTAGTGAGGGTAAGCTCTAAAAACAAACCTCAACATTGCAGGGTCCGAGCACAGTCTAACCAAAGCATCACACAAACATATCAAGAATTTACAAGAGCCACAATATAAGATGCATGAACAATTTATACTGTAAATGTCATGCTCTCCAAGCTTCAGCTTCCTCAATATCAACAGCCACAACCCACATTTCCATGCCTAGCATGTACTCATCATGACATCACCGTCATACACCATTTCCATGCATAGCATGTACTCAACATGACATCACCGTCATACACCATTTCCATGCATAGCATGTACTCAACATGACATCACCGTCATACACCATTTCCATGCATAGCATGTACTCAACATGACATCACCGTCATACACCATTTCCATGCATAGCATGTACTCAACATGACATCACCGTCATACACCATTTCCATGCAAAGCATGTACTCAACATGACATCACCGTCATACACCATTTCCATGCATAGCATGTACTCAACATGACATCACCGTCATACACCATTTCCATGCATAGCATGTACTCAACATGACATCACCGTCATACACCATTTCCATGCATAGCATGTACTCAACATGACATCACCGTCATACACCATTTCCATGCAAAGCATGTACTCAACATGACATCACCGTCATACACCATTTCCATGCATGCTTTATGCAATACCAATCATGCCTCAACACACATGTATAATACAATATACATAAGCATTCATACATTTAAGTTCATCCAAAGGCTTTAGATCAAGTTTAGGATTAGGCTACCACACTAATCCCAACTCTAGGTGGGTTTACCAAGCCCGACCTAGTCCGTATACTCGAACCAACCATTTTAAAACCACTTAAAACATTTAACCACTCACCTCTACTTCCAAGCTCAACTACCAAGCAACCATCATCTCCAAGTTTTCGGATTTCTTCTCGATGCTTTGCCGACCCAAATTCTTGCTTCAAAACAACCTCAATACAATTCAAACAACCTCAAATCAGCCCAACATCAAATTATCAACCCGGAATACAATTCAAGTACAAATTACCATTTTGCAAACCATGACCAAACCCCATACTTAGCAATTTCGGACAACCCCAATACCTCTTCCAAGAGTTATGTTTCCAACATCCATTGCACCCACAAATGATCCCAAATCAATCCCTAATCATAGTACTACCATTGGCTATCAATTTCCCACCTAAAACAACTCCCAAAACTCACCCAAAACCCTCCAAAAATCCATTTTCGTACTCCTATTTTACCCAGCAGAAAATCATGTTTTTAAACACCCAAATGACATCTAAATGATCCCAAAACATCCTCCTAGCATACATAAACCATCAGCCCTCTAATTACAATCTAAAACTCACCAAAAATTAAGTTTTTGACACTTTAAAAATGGGTCTAAGAACCCACTTCGGATTTTTATCAAAATTCAACCAAATTGATATATGTTACACCTTTTAACATGATTAAACAAAACCCCAACTCAATTTATCAAAACAAGATGAAAACCCCTTAAAAACCCAAACTTTGATATGAACCCTAATTTTCAAAACTCCATAACTTTGAAATCTAAGACTATAGATAGATAGAGGATAAAGAGGAGATTAAGAAAACATAATTACCTTTCAAAAACCCCTTGAATTGATGAAGAAATCAAAGGGAATAGTGACTTGAAAATTTGAGAGAGTTTGAAGATGGTGGTGGGTGTTTTCCACGGGAAAAATAATGAAGAAAAGGGGAAGAAGATGATAATTTTTATCCTCTTAAAATATTTTGGGGAAAATTACAACATAGGTCCCTCCCTCTTTACTAAAGCTTAATTTTCTCACACTAAGGTTAATTTGATTGAAATAAATTTTACCGACTCGAACCAACTAACCCGACTAACTTCTAACCCCGAAACACGGGTGTTACAACTCTCCCCCACTTAAGGAAATTTCGTCCTCGAAATTCATCGAACAGGAAGAGTCAATGAAACATGCTCTTCCACACATTCCTCTCTCACCACAACATACTAACCAACTCGTTAGACTCGCCACACAACATTTGCTATCCGACACTGAGATCTCAACTGGTTCTTCATTGCACGCAATTTCAAACTCAACTCAATCTCTTCAACAAACATAGCACGGAACAGATCTGACTTACACTTCCGAATTGTAGATACACAGACACATCACAACCCTCTTTCTAACTCTGGTGGTAACCGCAACAGATAAACAACAGAACTAGCCCAATTCATAATCTCATACAACACTGTTTGAATACTCGACCCATAACTTTCTCTAATTGACCATCTGACTTCAACCGATAACCAAACACTATACAGACGTCTTCAAAAATCTAGTTGGAATCCTCGGATCTCTATTATTCACTTCCATTAATAACCTTCCACGGATGCAACAAACTAGAAGAAAACTGACGTTCGGTCTTGACATGCTGGCAAATTATACACTTACCCTCATGCTGAACCACATTACCCATCATCTCAATCCCAAATCATTCATCTTCACATGTACACACTGATAGTCTTCGATCCTCTTGTTTTCAGACGGGTCCTTCAACAAAATCTGACTCTTCTTGACTGTTCTTAGAGCATCTCAAAACTTCAAAATGCAGTTCTAATCGCACACAAACAATCATGCTTGAACTTGTTCTGTAATATCGGTCCTGACGACTCAAAACATCCCACTACCAAACAATCTGAATTTAAAGCTCAAGACTTCCTTCTCGACTCAACTATATCGGAAGTAACTTCATCTCTCTTTCTCGCTGGAAGACAACTCAGGCACACAATGGCCCAATCACACAAATTGATTTCCACTCACGGACACTGAACGGTTGTTTTGTATGAAAACCATAGGTCGAACCCCAACGATCATCAACTAGCATTTCTGAATTTCAGATTACACAAACGAGACCCTTACCCTGATCTCGCCCCAAAGAACTAAGGTACTCATATCTACCTCTGACACCTCATCGGCACATTCAAACTTGCATGCTTGCTAACAATATACAGAAGTGCAGAATCAGAATCAATCAAAAGGGAACAAGCTCAAAACTGTACCAAAGGCTCACCTACTATATCATCGATAATACTTTGACTCCCACTCATAGGTCGTCACCTCTTTCATCACTAACACCAGAAACGATAACATCGTTCTTCATCAACAGGAACCAACCCACATACTCGCTATCTCAGAAAACAATTTGTACCTCAACTCCGGTACACCCATACCTCTCTAACTAAAGCGATGAACTCCCTCAACATCATTCATACTTTCAGAACCCCAAGTTTCCACTTACCGATTCACAGTCCACGCTTTGGCCTCAACTTACCAAAAAGCAGTAAACTAACAACAACAACAAAATAACATACAAACTGGGTTAGCAAAGGAAAAGGTCCAAGTGGCTCAAGTATGATTTCCTCACTAAAAATCTCTTTTTCCGATGTAATAGAAGCAATGGGACTCTACTCAACATGCTTCAAGCAACTCAACACACATACATGCTCAATCATGCATATTACAAGGCAAACTTGCTAAACAAGCAAACATATGCGTACGATCAAACAACATACCTTCTCCATCAAACAATAACAAATCACCGCATATATGGGTAATGAGCAACATGCTTTTAAACAAACAATCAACATACTTGTCACACAAGCAATCATACTTACAAAGCAAGCAATCATTCATTACAGCATACTCGAATAACAAGCAACATGCTTACATGATAAGCAAACACCGTGCATATCAATCATAAAACACAACTTACTTCACTTACCTGCCCAAGGTCTCGAAAACCTTAAGCTCTGATGCCAACAAATGTAACCCCCGTAGCCCGGTCTAGACGGCTGACGCGAACTACGAAGATTACACGGGGAAAACCAAAGTCAACCCGAAAGTTAACCTTGATTAACGACCCTTTTTTTTTCTTTTTAAACTTGTCTAGATGCACATTAAACCTAGGCATACTCTTGAGATAACCATACTCAAAAATCACAGCAATCGGAAAACAATAAGGGACTCAATTGCACAAAATACGAATTTAGGGACCAATTTGTAAATTCTAGAAACTAAGAGGACTTTACCAAATTTTAAGTTACCATTATGATAGTAGTCATGTTTCATACCTCTCTGCCAAATTTCAACTCAAACGGACATCTCAAGCCCAATTTTTAAGCTTCAACTGTAAGGGGGTATTGATACCCGTCAGGAGGGTATTGATACCCCTCCTCAGCGGTATCGATACCCTACTGTTGGGTATCGATACCGAAATTGGCAGTAGCTTCAATCACCAAAAAGGTATCGATACCCTACTGTTGGGTATCGATACCCCCTGCTACGAACCTTCAGTTTGAGCTGATTTAAGGCACAAGAAGGCCCCTAAATCCCTCAAAAACCCCAACCAGCACACTAACATCAATCCTAAGGCAAATCAAACATAAAATCATGCTTTCACAAGGACCAAAGGACACAAATCAACATGAGCAATTTAGGCATGAGTTAACATTCATCAATGCAACACAATTCACACACAAACAAGGCATCAAGGAGTCTAAACATGCTCCTAACAACCAACAACTACTCATCAAAGCCATACATGTCCCATTGCTCAAACTATTACATGTCTAACATTTAAAAACCATACTTGATAAACTCAAGTCCAAAACCACACTTGGAACCTTCCACTTGCACAAGCAACCCACGAACTAAGGATCTGCAATATTGAACAAAGAGAGCGTAAGCAATAATGCTTAGTGAGGGTAAGCTCTAAAAACAAACCTCAACATTGCAGGGTCCGAGCACAGTCTAACCAAAGCATCACACAAACATATCAAGAATTTACAAGAGCCACAATATAAGATGCATGAACAATTTATACTGTAAATGTCATGCTCTCCAAGCTTCAGCTTCCTCAATATCAACAGCCACAACCCACATTTCCATGCCTAGCATGTACTCATCATGACATCACCGTCATACACCATTTCCATGCATAGCATGTACTCAACATGACATCACCGTCATACACCATTTCCATGCATAGCATGTACTCAACATGACATCACCGTCATACACCATTTCCATGCATAGCATGTACTCAACATGACATCACCGTCATACACCATTTCCATGCATAGCATGTACTCAACATGACATCACCGTCATACACCATTTCCATGCAAAGCATGTACTCAACATGACATCACCGTCATACACCATTTCCATGCATAGCATGTACTCAACATGACATCACCGTCATACACCATTTCCATGCATAGCATGTACTCAACATGACATCACCGTCATACACCATTTCCATGCATAGCATGTACTCAACATGACATCACCGTCATACACCATTTCCATGCAAAGCATGTACTCAACATGACATCACCGTCATACACCATTTCCATGCATGCTTTATGCAATACCAATCATGCCTCAACACACATGTATAATACAATATACATAAGCATTCATACATTTAAGTTCATCCAAAGGCTTTAGATCAAGTTTAGGATTAGGCTACCACACTAATCCCAACTCTAGGTGGGTTTACCAAGCCCGACCTAGTCCGTATACTCGAACCAACCATTTTAAAACCACTTAAAACATTTAACCACTCACCTCTACTTCCAAGCTCAACTACCAAGCAACCATCATCTCCAAGTTTTCGGATTTCTTCTCGATGCTTTGCCGACCCAAATTCTTGCTTCAAAACAACCTCAATACAATTCAAACAACCTCAAATCAGCCCAACATCAAATTATCAACCCGGAATACAATTCAAGTACAAATTACCATTTTGCAAACCATGACCAAACCCCATACTTAGCAATTTCGGACAACCCCAATACCTCTTCCAAGAGTTATGTTTCCAACATCCATTGCACCCACAAATGATCCCAAATCAATCCCTAATCATAGTACTACCATTGGCTATCAATTTCCCACCTAAAACAACTCCCAAAACTCACCCAAAACCCTCCAAAAATCCATTTTCGTACTCCTATTTTACCCAGCAGAAAATCATGTTTTTAAACACCCAAATGACATCTAAATGATCCCAAAACATCCTCCTAGCATACATAAACCATCAGCCCTCTAATTACAATCTAAAACTCACCAAAAATTAAGTTTTTGACACTTTAAAAATGGGTCTAAGAACCCACTTCGGATTTTTATCAAAATTCAACCAAATTGATATATGTTACACCTTTTAACATGATTAAACAAAACCCCAACTCAATTTATCAAAACAAGATGAAAACCCCTTAAAAACCCAAACTTTGATATGAACCCTAATTTTCAAAACTCCATAACTTTGAAATCTAAGACTATAGATAGATAGAGGATAAAGAGGAGATTAAGAAAACATAATTACCTTTCAAAAACCCCTTGAATTGATGAAGAAATCAAAGGGAATAGTGACTTGAAAATTTGAGAGAGTTTGAAGATGGTGGTGGGTGTTTTCCACGGGAAAAATAATGAAGAAAAGGGGAAGAAGATGATAATTTTTATCCTCTTAAAATATTTTGGGGAAAATTACAACATAGGTCCCTCCCTCTTTACTAAAGCTTAATTTTCTCACACTAAGGTTAATTTGATTGAAATAAATTTTACCGACTCGAACCAACTAACCCGACTAACTTCTAACCCCGAAACACGGGTGTTACAGGCACCTGTTTCTTTTTGAAGAAAACAGATATTTCATGTCCATCCATCTTCCTGCCATGCCCCTTTTCAACCGCCTTCTTAGCTTCCTCCCTGCTAGCGAAGCTAATGAAAGAAAACGTTGTCGGATGGTTATATCTTTTCGCGCTATTGTATGCGATGTAAACCCTAATGACCTTTCCATATACAGAAAAGACCTCCTTTAGCGTTGACCAGTGTATCCTCTTGCTAACGTGATTTACAAAAAAATGTCACTTCACTGCCTAGTGATTTCACCCTCCAATGTCCTCTGTGCACCTTGGCTTGATTCTGGTTGTGCTTGGTGGCTCTCTGAGTTGCTCCTTGAAAATCCTTCTGACCATCCATCGTGATTGTGCGAACATATTAGCGGTCAATGTTAAGGTCATAATAGGCATACACCATTAGTATGTGAATTGTCTATTAATAAAGTGATTGTGTCTATCGAGTTATTTCACCAATCGATTATCTATTAATGAAGGACAATAGCAGGGAGTGCGAGAAGTGGCCGAATGGTGTGTCAAGGTGGTGGAGTGTCTGAAATTTTAAATATAAAAGGTTAAATTTAATTGAATTGTTTTTGAACAATAATCAAAATGATAAATTGTATAAGTTTTAGGGCTATAACTAGTATTATACCAGATCATGTTTTAATCTTAATGATCCGTTGACTTATTTGTAACAAAATTTTAATTAAATGACTAAATTACAGTTTTTAGCAAAAAAACAACTGACATGTTTATAACCGAACACGTAATTGACCGACTTACGGTGTATTTTACTTACAAATAAATTATATTTAAACTAAAATTAAATTTAGCCATACTTGGCGTTGAAATATTCCTCGTTTTGGTTAATTTTGAAAGCTCAAAAGTTGTAGGACGCATTAATGGATGAAGATGTAAATTCTCGTATCTTTCCATATGTCAAAATTCTGATCATAAACTACTCTTCCATGGTTGATCCATCTTCTCTATATATACACACAAAATTACAACCCCAAAACAATATAAATGATCAAAATAAAATTACAATAAAATAGATAAAATAAAATTGCAATAAAATAATAAATTTGGATTCATGAAGTCATTGAGCAGCGTTCTGTAATTAGTACCGGAAAACGGCGATCCATTCGAAGGTGTATAAATAATATGGGGAAGAAGAATTTGTGTGTGCCGAAAGACGGCGTCGGCGATGCTAAGTTGCAGCCAAACCTCGACTGGGCATGCGGCCAGGACGTTGAGTGCGGTCCGATTCAACCCGACGTTGTTTGCATTGAACCGGCCGCCGTCAGGTCTCGTGCAACGTTCGCCATGAATTCTTACTATCGGAGGAAAGGAGGTATCGATAGCGCCTGTGATTTTAGCAGCACTGCTCAGACAACCACCAAGGATCCAAGTAAGCTAGAAAAACATTTTGGTCTAATTGTTATTTAGTGTCTGTACTTAAACTGTACATAATTTGATTTTTTTTTTGTATTTCAATTCATTAGTTGACTAATTCGGATCAGATACTACATAGATCTATTATGGGGTGACTCCTAACCTAATTTGCCTCATTTACAATGTCATAATTTGAACATTTGATATTGCTTAAAGATTTAACATAACATTCTATAATCCAAATAACTAGAATTGTTAAATATTTCAGTTAAATTGTTTACGTGGAGGGGCGGAACTTGGTGGGGATCGGTTGAGGTTTTGACCCTTCAAAACTTCTAAAAATACAATTAGGCCTCTTTAAATATTTGAATGGTTTCCCAAAATTTTGAAAATTCATCATTTGACTATTTGAAAATTTTAAAAATCTCATTAGCCCCTTCATATATTTGAATATTTTTAACTATTTCTTTAAAATTTTGCATTAATACATATTATATATTAAAGAAACACAATGAAACCTTAGCGTCGAAATTTTGTACTAAGATCTATTAAAAAAATTATAGTTGACCCCTCAAAATCAAATGTCAAATTCTGTCATTGTTTACGTGAATTTTTTTATATTTAAAAAACACATCAACATGATGAATTGCAAGAGGACTTTTAAGATAAAATTAAGTTAGCATTTTAATCGAAATAGTTAACAATGTTAACAGTTTGAATTAATTAATTGCATAATGAAAGTAGAGGAACTAGATTATGTTAAATTAAAGTATAAAATTAAATCTCAAATTTGAATATAATACAGGGACCAAAATCATAATTTAATTATTGTTGTTAATTTTGTTTCTTTGTTTAATTTAGCATTTATTTTTATGCAGGTTATGGCAAATGCAAATATGTTTGAAGGTTTTACTTCGCTCGAAAAAAAATCCTAAAAAAGGATTGATTTATTCTGTAAAAAATATTAGAAAAATCCCTATAAAAGATCGATTTATTTTTCATTTTTCTAAATAAATAGATTCTTATTGTAAAATGTACTTGTATATATAATTTGATGAAATGGAAACATCTTTTTGAAATAATTGTGATTTGTTATTTAATGGTTGGATACTTGGATTATGGGGAAAATGATAAAATTATAACAATTATTAACAAAGTTTAAAATTATTCTAAACATTTTCATACATTAATTTTATCTTATAATCCATCCATTTAAAAAATAAATAAACTTTTGCTGCACAATTTTTTCTTTATATTTTTATGGGACCAACATCTTAACATAATGGTTAGATTCTCTCTCTTTTTTTTTTGGATAAAATGTTTTATATTATTATCCAAGAAGCAAAGATTAAAATCTTTAACATAATGACAGAGATTCATTATGTCGATGACCCTTCCACACTACAAAAAAAATGACATATACCGACGACGGTTTATACCGACGGACGCAATCCGTTGGTATATACCCTATATACCGACGGAAAATATAGGTGTCGCTAAAAACTACGATTTTTACCGACGGATACAACATCCGTCAGTATAGACGATATATTTACCGACGGATTACAAAAAGGTATCGGTATAGAGTAACTGTATACCGACGGATTAAAGTTCCCGTCGGTAGAGTTGAACCCTATACTGTTGGTTTGTAATGTTTGTCGGTATAGATTTAGGTTTTATCGACGAATTTATTTGTTCGTCGGTATAGGGTATATTTTAAATTAACTTTTAAAATAATATAAAATAATATAAAAATTAAAAAAATACTCTTCTCTCTATTAGGCTCGTTACCCCTGCAAAATTAAAATCCCTAAATTTCCCGTGCTCTTCTCCCTCGCGCTCGTGAAGCAAGAGGTTGTCGAATTTTCAGTTCTCTGTTTAGGTACGTGCTCTTCTCCCTAAATACTCTTTTCCAGTTCTCTGCAAAATTATTTTCATTTGTTCAACAATTCTAAAATGCCCACCGACCCCTCCTGGCGCAAAAAATCAAAATACCCATTGACTTTAAAATTCTCATTTTTTTCCCAACTTGGGTTTTTTGTTTGTTTTCATTTGAAATTGCCAAAGCACCTTCCGTGCTTTTCATTTGAAATTGCCAAAGCACATGTCGTGCTTTTCATTTGAAATTGCCAAAGCACCTGTTGTGCTTTTCATTTATTTTCATTAATTATTTGAATTATTGAATTCAAATTGAAGGACCTGCTGTGCTCTAACTTGCGTTTCTGATATTGAAGGATTGCAATGAAATTATTTCTAATGTAGTTTCTATTTGCAGGCCTGCCCTCCTCACTGCATTTTGGCAAAAAAATATTTGCAGACCGTGTCATAGGAGCTCATTTTTTCAGGTTATCAAATTTATTTTAATGTGTTTGCTGCTTTGTTATTGCCTTCCCAATTCTTTATCTCTTGCAATCTTCGAATGTGTAGCTTTGGAATGGTTGTGTCATACTAAGGTCGTGCATGGTGAATTATCTTGAATTTGTGTTAGTATAACTTAGTTAAGGTGGGGATGATTCGACTGAGTCTTGAATGTAACGTGAAAATGTTGTGATGCTGATTAGTACCGATTTATATAAGAGAGAATATTTTCGAAACTGTTCTGATAATTCTATGAACTATTTTGAATAATTTAGGGGTTGTTTTACAATTTAAAAACTGGAATGTTGGGCATACCAAACAGGGGTTTGTTTTACAGATTGTAGGGACTGTTTTTATATGAAAAATGTGGACTGATTTGATAAGTAAACCCTAGGACTGTTTTGAAAATCCTCAGGGGCTGAATTATAATTTTCAAGGGCTGTTTTGGTGTATTAAAAACAGAGGAAACTGTTTTACACTTATATGAAGTATAGAAACTGTTTTTGATACATAAAAATATGTATATAAGTGTTTCGTAATTGTTTTACACATATGAATTCAACATGAACTTGAGGGACTGTTTTGACACAAAAATATATATATGTGTTCCGAGACTGTTTTCTATACATATAAAAGTTCAGGACTATTTTTGACTTGTAAAAAAATGTATATACAAATGTTTCGGGGCAGTTTCCTATATAAATAAGAATTAAGGACTGTTTTGTTTGTATGAGAAAACTATGGACTGCTTTGGATTAATATGAATCGGGAGAGGGGCTGTAAATACTCAATAGGGACTGCCTTAAGAGGATATGTGCTTGTTAGGGGCTGTTTTACATTAATTTGAATAATGCTGGATATGTGCTAACTTAATGGACTGTTTTGCAAGCAACTAGAAACTGATTTGCCATTAATTAAACTAACGGGGCTGTTTTAATACATGAATTTGAACATACAAGAAATGGAGACCTGTCTTTGCTTGAATATGAGTCTTGTTGGGCTGTTTTAGAAGTCTAAAGAGAACAAAGTTGTAAAAATAAGACGTGGAATGAATTGGTAAAATTAGGGACTGTTTTGGCATGATGGAAAAGCATGTAAACTATTTTGATGTGTTTAGGTATGCATACCAATATTAAGGATTAGTTTACATTGAGTATAAAACTTAGGGGGCTGCCTTGAGTATGTATGTGTATATACATAAAAATCTAGACTGTTTTGTAATGGTTCGAATTGTTGAACTTTTGAATGTGAAATTAGTTTTGATGTCCAAAATTCTTTCGTAAATGAGAAGATCATTAGTTTATTGATAATACAGGTATTATTGATGGATAAGACGTGGATTAATCTTAGATCAAGGGCAAGTGAAGAATACATTAGAGGGGTTACTAATTTTTTAAACTTTGCCTTTGAGAGAACTGAAGATGGAAAAATTTGGTGTCCTTGTGTGAATTGTGTCAACACTTATAGAGTATCTAGAAGGGATGCATTTGATCACTAATATAATATAGTTATGATATTATATGTTTGACTTGTTTATATTTTTAGGAACGTATACAAGAGAAGATAAATGAAGGCACTTCTTCTGGGAATTTATCACAAGCTACGTCGTGGTCAAATGATGTGTTTGCTCAAGTTAAGGGACCAGAAAGAAAAGGGCGTGTTCGTTGTGTAGGGGCAGTTCAGACTCGTTCTTCTCAAGAATCTGGACCTTCACAACCAGTCCAAAATACTGAAGAAGTGGAAGGGTTGAAAGCTAAGCTTGCGGCATTTGAAAAACTTCTTGAAACTTGCCTTCTACCCATCTATCGACAACAACGTCCAGATTTACATGTTCCTGATATGAATGCTTTACTTCAGATAGTTGATACACAGGTATACAAAATACTTAACTTTTTTATTACACCATTCATTTTTTCTTACTTAAAGTCGCTATTTTTTTTCTTACTTAAAGTCGCTATTTTTTTCTTTTAATAGGCAGCTCCTGATGCTGGTAGTGCTACAGCAGCAGTTAACACTCGATCCATGCCTTCAGAAAATCAGCATAATACAGATGATCTGAGCACACAGTAGAGGAGCCTCTTTGAAGTACTTTTAGCTTTTATTATAAATGGTATTAAGACAAACAAATATTTTGTTGCACTTTCCTTCTGCTTATAATACACTCGTAGATGTTTTATTCAATATTAAAATACAAACTTTTTAATATTTAAATACTAGTATTAGTCATTTTTATAATTATTTAAACATTCAATTAGATACTTTTTCATTGAAAATCGATACAATTCTTATTATATTGTTACTAGTAAATTTAATATTTAAAATAAAAAATAAAATAGTAATAATTAATATTTAAATTAAATAAAAATACAATAAAACCTAAAACCTATAGCGACGGGCAAACCGTCGGTAAAACAAACACCTATAGCGACGGGCAAACCGTCGGTACAAGTAGAATCTATACCGACAGAAAGACTGTCGGTAAAATTGGACCTATAGCGACGGACAGGACGTCGGTAAAACTAAAGTCTATAGCGACGGACGTCCGTCGGTAATTTTCCGTCGTTATATATTAATTAGATATAGCGACGGATTTTTTCCGTCGGAATATATGTACTAAAATGTCGGGGTAGTCCGCATGTATACCTACGGTTTCGACCGTCGGTATAGGGTTTAACATCTATGCCGACGGTTATAGCCGTCGCTATAGATCTATACCGACAAGCGTATTAGCGACGGTTACTTTTCCGTCGGAATATGTCTTTTGTCCGTCGGTAAAAGGGTTTAAGACATATACTGACGGTTTTTTTGTGTTTTACCGACGGTTTTGCGTCCGTCGGTAAATGTCATTTTTTTTGTAGTGCCAATTCACTTTATTCCATTTAAAAAGATAAAAATTTAAATTTTTAACATTACTTAAAAAAATTAATATTTTATCACACTAAACCAATTATTCTTTTACGTCAACATATATTATATACGTAAGAACAAAATTGGAGAAATTAAAATCTCTTTGATCAACCATTCTTTGAAGGTGAAACCCATGGATTCATAAACACGTAAAAATAAAAGAACGTTGAACAGTTAAACATATTCAACCTCACATTATCTTGTCTATTACGCCACTAACATGTCAGTTAAACTAAGCTCGACCAATAATTAAAATTTTTCTAATAACTTTTAAATGATTAATCGAATCATACAAGATTGAGTCGCATTTAACAAAATATGCAATATGTAAGCATTAAAACCAAATTAAGATTGGTTGAATCTTAGCTCATTTGGAACTAGGGCTGGTAACAGGTCGGATTTAGGTGGGTTGAAGCTTCACCCGCACCATTATCCGTATCCCAAATCGTCATCTAACCCACCCACCACTCGCTTGACCATTGACCCAAATCCGCCTCACTCATCAATCGCGGATGAGTCGGGTGAATCGGATCATAAATGAGTTCTATTATTAAAAAATTATACTTAAAAATACATGTAAAATTTTACTAAAAACATTTCATATTTAATACATTAAAGTCAAATATTATTTAAGTTCTAAATTTCCAAATAATCTTACATACAACAGCTTAAAAAAGTCTAAGGTTAAAATATTTTTTAAAATTAATAATATATCGATAGATGGGGCGGGTGACGGATCGGATGGTGGGTTGAAAATTTTTCACCCGAATCCATCACCTACTCCATCCGCCACCCACTTCAAACGGATCAAATCCACGTTTTATCGGATTTTCGTCTATTTATTTAGATTAGGTGGATCGGATGGGCCACCATCCATGGGTAATTGCCGACCCTATTTGGCACTAGTGCTATACATCATGTAGAAGGACATAAATTCACGTATGAAACATACAAACAACCAATTGTTGAATATGATTCAATTCACGTATGCGAACGTTAGAGGGGGGCAAGCAGGAGCCTTGGCCTCCCCAAAATGGTAATTTCATTTTGTTTAATCTCTTTAAAAATTATGAAATATTAAATTAAGATAATAATAGTAAAATTATATTTTATTTCTTCTAAAAATAATGATTTTATGATTTTGTACCTTTAGAAATGGTAAAATTTTATAGTTATATTTTGATACACAAGTTGTGTAAAAAAAATACACAATTCTTCTATAAAATTAAAAACTTAAATCCCAAACTCTAGCACCCTACAACCTAAACCTTAAACCTTAAACTTTAAATTCTAATCATAAATCTTAAATTATACTCCCTACACAATAAATCCATAAACCCTAAACTCTAAAATTGAAAGGCTTGTGTAAACTTTAGTTTACACACGTTTGTGTATCAAAATATTTTCTAAAATTTTATACGAATGAAACGGTAAAATTATATTTTGGCCCTCAAAATTTTTTAATTCAACTTTGAAGATGAAGATGGCATGTTTTGTTTCATTGAATTTGATTTGCAAAGTTAAACTTTCATGTGAGTTTTATTACCAGTGTACCTTGCATTGTCTTGGATAAAAGAATGGTTATTGCACTTGCTCCGGTGGATACATGAAATCCTTTTAAACAAGGGTCCAATCCTCTATCAATAGGGATTGTTTTTTTTTTAGAATTTCAATGTAAGTTTTTGTTCGCTCTGAACTCGACTTGATATGATCCTGATAACAATATAAGTATATTTTTTGTTCCCATTTTAGGTCAAAGAAGTGATTTTTCTTCGAATTTAAACTCGACTTACAAAATATTCTGACCCTATTGAATCGAATCCCGTCGAGTACATTGTTTTCCTCAAAGATGAGGCTTTTAAAACTGATCATTTAAGCATGGTTAGGGTTTAAATACTAACGTTGTGAATAGAGAAAATTAAGTTGGAAAAATCGTCCTATAATGAATCTTTGCAAAACTCGATTTGAATTAGTCCACCACTGAATCCAACAAAATGAGACTTTTGGTTCATGTTTAAAAATAATGAAATTTTGACTTAAAACCATAAATTATGGATCAATGAAGCTGTTAATTCTCTGAGTTCTCCATATGTCAAAATACTGATTAAAAAAAACTACCTTCCATGGTTTATTCATCTTCTCTATATATCCACGAATTATACAGTATCAAATAAAAACAGTAAAATTTAGAACCATGAAGCCTTTGAGCAGTGTTGATTTCCTCCTCCTCGGCACCGTTGCCTTCCACCTCTTCTCCTCCGCCGCAGCCGGGATGATTAAAGGAGGAGGATCATTCGGGGATCGCAAGAAGTTTTGTCAGCCCTCACCGGATGCTACCGATGCCCAACTGCAGAAAAACCTGGATTGGGCATGCAGCCAAGGCATCGATTGTGGTCCGATTAAACCCGGCGGCGCGTGTTCTATACCGTCCACCGTCAAGTCCCGTGCCGCATTCGCCATGAATTCTTACTTTAAGCTCAAAGGAGGCGTCGATAGCGCCTGCCACTTTCAAGGCACTGGTCTGGTCGCAAGCCAAGATCCAAGTAAGCTGGAAAAACGTTTCGGTCAAACATTGGCTTCGATCCCTCCATTATATTTCAATTTGGCTTTTAGTCCCTATATTTTAATTTGATATAATTTGCTCTCTAGTTATGTGTTGTCATAGCTAATAGTGTTAACTATTTCAACTAAAATGTAGACATAGATAATCTAGTGATGGTCATGGGTCGGGTTTTTTGCCGATCCGAAAATTTAATATCACCACCCAAATTTGATCTGACATTTTTTGATGTTCCACCTTACTCGAACCTGACTCAAATTTTAGAGTAAAAATTCGAACTCAACCTGGCCCGGCATAAGTAAAAAAAATTATTCAATAAAATATGGAGATAACTGAAAAAATACAAATGGAGAGAGCATTATGATAATTATTTCATTTTTATTAGACAAAACATAGAGATAATTGAAAAAATATATAAAGAGATGGCCATTATAACAATTATATCTAAATATTTAGAATAAAAATAAACTATATTTTGAGTTGGGTCGGGCGTTTTCACTCTGTCCGAAATTCGATCCAAACTCAAAATTTTTTTTTAAAAAAATTATTATGTATGATCGGATTAGATAAAATTCGTCTGGTCTGGGTCAAATGACCATTCCTAAGACGATACATACATTCTATAAAGGAAAAGAAATGATACCATAAAACAAAAATCCAAGTAAATATTTTAATCGAAATAGTTCAGATTTTAATTATTGGAATTAACTGACAATATTATTTTAAATTATTTGAATTAACTTGCAACATTTTAAAAAGTAGAGGAACCAAATTATGGTTATGTTTGGTAAATAATTTTTTGATTTAAAATTAAAGGTTTGAAGTATTTTTAGAGGTTTGAGTAGTCAAATCTGCTAACTTAGATGTTTGGTAAATAGAGAATTGTAATAGCGGATTAGGGTGAAATCTCTCATTTTGAAAAAGCTACTAAGGTTTGGATAAAAGGACTTATAAAGACTACTTTGTCCTTGATAATTATAAAAAAATTTCTCTAAATTACATAAATTTGAATAACTAATAAAAATTAAAAATTAATTTCATAAATAAGAAATTAATATATACATATAAATTTAATAATTAATAAAATTATATTTAAAATATAATTTCATAAATAAAAATGAATATATGCATTTAAATTTTATAATTATTAAAAATATAATAAAAATATAATTTTACAAATAAAAAATTAATTTATACATTCTTCATATATGCTTAGCAGTGATATTAGAAAAATAATTTTTATAATATAATTAATATTAATAGATACAAAATATTAATAACTAATAAACTATTCAAACAATTAGAATATAAACATGTCCTTATATATTATTTTGCTTGTTTAAATAATCAAACAACTATAAGCTATCAGTTAATTTTACCAAACACTTTCATGCAATCAGTTAATACAATCTGCTAGTTAAATCAGCTAATGCAATAAACTATCAGCTATAATGTAATCCGCTATCGGCTATTAAATATTCGTTAATTGCCAAACAGAGGTTATATTTAATTCGATGACTAAAATAAAAAAAGTCCAAATAAAATCAATGATAGTATAGTTTAATTTTCATTTTTCTGATGACATTTTATTTTTGATGCAGGTTATGGCAGATGCATATATGTTTGAAGAATTGGACAACGTTACCGATAAATATGTAATTATTTTAAAATTAATTAATTTAGTTATACTAAAAAACTAATTTAGTGTTTCAAAAGTTATAGGTAATTTAGGGATCATATCAAAATTAATTATTGGGTGAAGATTTTGCTTAGCTCGAGGAAAAAAATCAAGTTATCTTGTAAAAAATATTAGAAAAAAATTAAATTCTTTCATTAATAAAATATTAATTTTATTTGAATGTTTTAGAAAAATGTCTATTGGAATAAATATTTTACATGTTTTTAAAATAATAATTTCTAACATTATATTGACTTTTAAATTTTTTAGTCAAATCATTAAAAAAATAGTCAAAAGTGTAAAAAATATACTAATAAATCGACAATACTAATAAAACAGATTGTCGAGAACTAGTTGATCTAATATTATGAGGATTTAGAATCCTTAAGTAAAATTAAAGATTTAAATTATAGTGTTGTAAATGTATTAAATTGAGTTTGGGTCGCCCTTATCAATGGCAGATGCATGCAGTAGAAGCAGATGCATCCCTATTTTTTCGGAAACACACCACTAGTGTTAATTTTTTTGGAAACAGATACATAACGAAAAAATTTAATTCAACGTGTAAAGGTAAAAAAAAAAAATTTTTGCATAACTATTTTAGAAAAAAATTATTTTGGACCCCATTTTTAAATTTCTAAATTCGCCACTAGCTCTCATAATGAACTTTTATAATACTCGATTCAGATTAGTCAATCAGTAAAGTAAATTCTAGTAATTATACCAAATAGGAAGTCGTGGGATAAGTTAACCTATGAATTATCTTATTTACCTTCAAGTAGGAAGTTATGGCTGCAAATTCTCCCCTCCACCTGTCTGAAATACTGGTGGACTTAGAAAATCTATATTACAGTGTCAATTATTTTAAAATGATGTTGATAATATTATATGGTTGTTAATTTTATTTTTCATATTTAAATTTTATATAAAAAGTTAAAAATAGAATGTGAATAAGATTAAAAGATAAGACAACCAAGTTATAAAGATCTAAAATGATTAAATCGAAGAATAATAACAAAAATTACAATTTACGTAAGCACAATACATTAATTAATAACAAAGCTTGACTTTACTGTTCAAAGATTATCATTTAAAAGAAGATTGAAATTTCAAAATTAAAAAAAATGAATAGTCAAAATTAAATGAAGATTGAAGTTAAAAATGAATTGTTCAGTGAAGCCAGTAGGCACGGCCCTAAAGTTTAAAATTTTCACTTTCAAAAAAATAAAAATTTTAATTTAGTCTTTCAAAATTTTAAAAAAAAATATTATTATATTTTAAAAAAAATAAATAATTTTAATTAAATATACTCCTAAAATTTTAAAAGTATTGACAATCCTCATTTTTTTAGAAATTTAAGTTGAACCCCTACAATTTTTATGAAAAAAATAAATAAAACCCTTCAAAATATTCGAAAAATTTAATTTAAGCTTCAAAAAAAATTAAATATTTTAAATAGGCCCCCTCAAACAGGGTTGTCAAGATCCGTCCATGTCTAAAAGTGATTACAAGGTATATATGTTCATACATATTCTTACCTCTTTAATAATGCACATTGTACATACACCTTGTCGACATAGCGGTTAAACTCGGGTCTCTTAAGATGAACATCATTCGTTTTTCTACTAGGTCAAATTGTTGGGTTGAAAATTTGAAACAAAATATAATTAAATTAAAGTATAAAGTATAAAGTCCAAATCTATAATTTATAGATAACTGCATAATATGGAAATGGCCCACCGTTGGTTGGATAGTCCACCACAAAGCCGTTGCATGAACACCTCAAACAGTTGTAAAGTTTAGTTTTTGCCAAAACAAATGGGTTGTAAAAGATAAAAGGAATAAAAGTTTGAGCAAAATATTGGACCACCATAAAATGATATGCATTAACATTTAACAACAAATATTTAGGTTACCTATACTAGAATTTTTGAAATTAATGTAAAAAATTCCAAATCTCCCAATTTATTTATTTTCTCAAGATTTTTAAGATATTGTGGATTAACCAACTATAAGGCGGTTTAGTTCAGAGATGGAGTTATAATTAAATATTGGGAGGTATTAAAGACCAATTAAGTATTTATATTTAAACCAACAATTAATTAGTCTAGTTGGATGACAAGTAGATCCATTAAGCAAGGTCAGAGGTTCGAATCTTGGCGTTATGAATGAAGCAATTTGGGTTAGGAGGGTCGCCCCATAACCGGCCTCTGCAATACTCGATCTGAATTATTCAGCCAATGAGTTAGATACCGGTGGTGAAACAAAAAAAAGTATTTACATCTAAAAGTTGGGAAGGGCAAAGGCCTTGTTCGACTAATATTTAAATTAAAAATGACCTAAAATATCATTATACCAAAAAATTTAGGAGGGGCAGTGGCCCATCCCACCCAAGAGTGACTCTATCCCTGGTCTAGTGGGATGAGACCTAAGTTCATTAAGCAAGTTAAAAGTTTGATTCTTGACGTTGTGAATGGAGCAGATTAGATTGGAAAGGTCGTTCACACAGACCTAATTTAGTTTAGCCGATTGATAAATCAAATAATGATAGTTATTTAAAAAATATTATGGATTATAATGTCAAGGGTAGTGTCGGTGGTTTTATTGCAAAAGAGAAACATTATTAGTCTATAATCATTATATTCATCAATGGCAATTATTTAGTAGACTTGTTAATTAAGCACAAGCATGATATAATTAAAAGTATATATATAATAAAATTAACGTTGCAATCAATATTTTCATAAGCTACCTTTATATGAGGAGCCTCTTTGGCTTTTTGCTACCTAATTAGCTTTCAATTTTAGGTGCTTGGAATTACAATGAAAAGGGAAATGCTTTGATCTAAAGAATCTCATAATATTATTGTTTGATTTCTTTTTTCAAAAAAAAACAAATCATAAATTAAATTTAGAGTGAGAATTTGATCAATTCGATTAAAAATAAAAATAGAATAAACAATCGACATTGTCTTATGAAAAAAAAACAAACCAAAATTATTCGATTTGGTTTAGTTGGTTTAATTTTGTTTCAGGAATACTAAATTTGATAATATAATTAAATATTGTTAGGATAATTAGATTATGTTTAAAATAAATAAAAACTAATACATTCGAAATCATTAATAGAGAACGAATACACGTAATCTAGATCAAAATAATTCTGGAAAGATAATAACGTGTAATTTCTAAAAATAGTTAATAAATTAGAATTTTTATATTTACCATATAAAAATGGGTAAACTACACCTTCATGTCACTTTAAAATATAAAAGGGTTAAACTTATAGGATTGTTTCAAATTATGATAAAATTAATAGAGTATATAAATTTTATCAAAAAAAATGTTATTATATCATAATACATTAGACGTATGTTTTAATTTTAAAAATAAAATGACTTGTTTGCAATAATATTTTAATTTTTTAAACATTTTTTACCTAGGAGGGGGAGTATACTCCTAATGAGTATTGAACCCTTCAACCTTAAGGAAGAGGATGGTGTCAGCTGGGTGGCTTACCACTACACCAAAGCTTTGTTGACATGTTTACAGTAGAACGACTTGTTTATAATAATATTTTAATGGAATGAATTTTTTGAGGACATTAGTATAATTTACCTATAAGAATGGAGGAGACGAGAAATTTTGGCATGAAATTTTTTTAGGCTCCATTGGTGGCCCTAGTTTGCTAGACTTTTGCTTTTGGCTGGTGTTCTCAAGAGGCCAATGAAAGTTGTGTCCTATGAATGATTAAAGGCAATGGTGCCTGCCTTTTGAAGGAAACTACTTTAATGGGATGACTTATTGCTTTGCTTTACAACTCCAACCTACATGGAAAATGAGATTTATATTAACCTCAAAATTCCAACATTGAAAACTATAACTTTTATAAGAAAAAAAATTGTTTGGGATTAAACTCAGAATTTAATGTCAATTAAATTTAAAGTTATATCTGTTGTCATTATACCATAAATTTGGTGGACTTAAAAACTTACATTATGTAGTAAAAGGTTTCTAACGTTTGACTGAAGTTACTTTGGTCCTTATTTTTTGAAACACTTTGATTCTCAACGTTTCTTTTTAGGTCAAAATAGTCTCTCAATTGATGAAAATTGTAACCCCCTCGTCCCGGTTTGGCTGAATGACCGGTCCAAGTGGGCCACACGGGGAAAACCGAGCGAAAACCAATTAAGATTCCCCCTCGGTTAGCAACCCTATTTTTTTTTTAGATGCCTGTATTAAATTCTATGTGAGGAGACACGCAGCGAACAAACACGTATACAAAACTCACAAGCCCTGCAATTAAACAAACCAATTTTTCCATTTTAAGTAAGCCGTATCGATACACCTACAGAGGGTATCGATACGCATTGACCAAAGTCAACCCTTCCAATCAACTCAGAGAAGACCGTATCGATACACCCTTGAGCGTATCGATACTCCCCTCTCGATCAACATCACTTGGTCAACACCGTTGGACCGTATCGATACGCTTGGACACAGTATCGATACGCCAAGCACTCCACAACTCCCCAAGATCACAGAGAGTTAAGAGGGTATCGATACACCCTTGTGCATCGATACGCCCAGCCTAATCTGAATTTCAGAGAGTTGGGACCGTATCGATACACTCCTATGTATCGATACGCTCAGCCTGATTTGAATCTCAGAGAGTTGAGGGTGTATCGATACACAGGGGTGTATCGATACGCCCTGCTTTACAATACTCTGTTTTCAGCAAAAACATATAAGGCACACACTCTAAATGCATAACTAAACCTCCCTAGACCCAACAACACACAAACAACCTTTAACAACCAAGATGTCAACACACATGGCATTCAAACACACAAGGATCATGCATCTCAAGAATTCATACAACAAGGCAACCTAAGCATTTACAACATACCATCCCCCTTAACATTCAACAAAGTAATTCATGCTTTACAACCCAAAACATCATATATAACAAAGAGTTATAAAAACTTATACAACAACCCTTTTGCCACATTGCTAACTAGTACAAAATTACCACCGTACTTGAGTTACAAAACTTGGAAGCCCTTCTTGCCTTGCTCCGAGCTAACGCCACACTAATGATCTGCATTGTTGAACATTGAGAGCGTAAGCTATAAGCTTAGTGAAGGTGCTCTAAAACGAAAGCAACAACAATGCAGGGTTCAAGCATGTAATCCCTAAACCTCATATCTAACATGCATATGCAACATCACAAATAGTCCTAGCTAGTCCATCAAGTGGCATAATATGGCATATTACCTCATACTAAGCACCAAGCATCAATAACAATAGTCATGTTTCACCACCATATATCACCATATATGAATAAGTTAATTGGCCACTTTAAATTACCCCGATTGTGCGGATTTGAAACTCAACAACACTTTACCTCGGTGGGATTTCACTCATCACCAGCCTTGCATGGACGGGATTCCACTCATCGCCACATGCCCTACGGATGGGATTCCACTCATCATCACGTAGAAATGAATAAAAGCTTCCGGTAGAATATTACATTACCGTACTCCTCCTTGGTGCCTCAACGCCACCAAGGCCACGTACGTTTTGACTCAATTTGTGTGCACACTAATCCTAATGATCGATCATTTACAACCGGTAATTATTTAGTGCCAATTATCATTTACCACAACACGTTTTCCATCAATCATAACTCATGCTCATCACATATATATACACCTCATGAATATACATGTACAAAACCACCAAGATCACAAAAGCATAGCTAAGTAAGCACAATAGCATATATGGATATCAACGGATAACTAACAACTCGAATTAACTATAAGTGGCCTACCAAGCACACTTTACACAAGCACACTACACATACTCGAACCAACTTTAGGATAAGTTTAAAACCACTCACCGCCCTTCCTTTGTCAATCGAAACAATCCTCCTACGACCTCGTATTCGGCTCCAAAGCTCCTTCAACGTTTCTTCTTGCTTCTAACCAAACAAAACACACTTATTACACCATAATTCAATGCTAAAACTCAACTAACAACTCACTTCACAAACATAAGCCATATTCTTCAATCTCTCAATCCACAATCATCCCAAAAACTCAATTTTCGTACTCCCCAAACACCTTGCTGAAAACTCCACTTCCAAACACCAAAATGACCTCTAACACATCCCAAATCACTCTCATATCATACCCTAACCATCAGCCCTTAGTTTTCAACATAAACTTCACCAAAAACCAAGTTTTAACACCTTAAAATTTAACATATGAACATAGTGCGAATTTTCATCCAAATTTAACCAAATTGACATATAATGTGTATTTCATCATGATTAAGTTAAATCCCAACTCAAAACATTAAAACAATTTGGAAAACCACCTAAAATCCAAACTTTAACATAAAACCATAATTTCTCAAAGTCTCATATTTTTGAGTTTTAAGACCAAACATAGATAGAGAATAAGGAGGAGAGTCGGAAAACATAATTTACCTTTCAAAACGAATGTTGAAATCAAGTAGTATGACCAATCAAATAGTGAAAAGCTTGAGAGAGTTATAGAGATGGTGTTTTCACGTTGGAAAGAAAGATAGAAGGGAAGAAGAAGATGATGACCTTTTATAAATTAAGAGTTATCTTACTTTTAATAAAAGTTTTGGGTAAAATCGCAACATAGGTCCCTCCCCTTTTATTAAAGCTCAATTACACCACAACTTAAGTTGAGTTGATTCTATTTAAATTTTATTAACTCGACTATAAACTCGGTTTACTCCTAGGCCCAAAACACGGGTGTTACAACTCTCTCCCACTTAAGAAATTTCGTCCCCGAAATTACCTGGTGGAAACAAATACGAAAACTGCTCAATCATATCCGCTTTCCTCTCCCACGTGGCCTCTTCTACACCTCTATGTCTCCACAACACTTTGACCAACTCTATGGTCTTGCCACGCAACACCTTGCTATCAGTAGCAAGTATCTCAATGGGTTCTTCAGTATAAGACAAATCTGGATTTAACTCTATCTCCTCAACAGGCATCACATGAGAAGGATCTGATCTATATCTCCTAAGCATAGACACATGAAAGACATCATGGATCTTCTCTAACTCAGAAGGTAACCTCAAACGATAAGCTACAGGCCCAATCCGCTCAACTACCTCATACGGACCAATGAACCTCGGACTCAGCTTGCCCTTTCGGCCGAATCTCATTACTTTCTTCCACGGAGATACCTTCAGAAACACTTTCTCACCCACTGAGTACTCTATCTCTTTCCTCTTCAAATCTGCATAAGATTTCTGACGATTGGAAGCTGCTTTCAAACGGTCGCAAATCAACTTTACCTTGTCGGTAGTCCCCTTAAGCAAATCTGGCATAGGTAACAATCTCTGACCTGTTTCAGCCCAACAGATCGGAGTCCTACATCGTCTACCGTACAAAGCTTCATAAGGTGCCATCTGAATACTGGACTGATAACTGTTGTTGTAAGCGAACTCAACCAACGGTAAGTGCTTCTCCCAAGAACCTTGGAAATCAATCACACAACAACGAAGCATATCCTCTAGAATCTGTATCACTCGCTCTGACTGCCCATCAGACTGTGGATGATAGGAAGTGCTGAAATGCAAACGGCTACCTAGGGCACTATGCAAACAACCCCAGAACCTCGAAGTAAACCTAGGATCTCTGTCTGAAACGATAGACTTCGGTACTCCATGAAGTCTCACAATCTCGCGGATGTACAAGTTTGCCAACTTGTCTAAGGAATCCGTAGTGTTCACTGCTAAGAAGTGAGCACATTTAGTGAATCTATCAACAATCACCCAAACTGAATTCTTCTTTGAAGGAGACAAGGGTAATCCCGATACAAAATCCATGGTGATCCTCTCCCATTTCCATTCCGGAATCTTCAAAGGCTGTAACAAACCTGAAGGAACCTGATGTTCTGCATTCACTCTTTGAAAAACCATACAACGGCTCACATACTCAGCTACATCTTTCTTCAAACCAACCCAGAAGTAATCATTCTTCAAGTCACAATACATTTTGGTACTACCCGGATGCATAGAAAAGGGACTCGAATGTGCTTCACTCAGAATCTGACGTCTCAACTCAACATCTCATGGTACAACAATTCTATCCCTAAAGCACAACAAGCCCTCACCACTGAAACTGTAATCGGTCGGTCTTCCTTCGGCTATGTCCTGGACATGAGGAATTAAACTCTCATCTTGCATTTGCTTCTCTTTAATCAATTGTATCAAAGAAGGCTTCACTTGCAACTCGGTGATCAAACCACCATCACCAGACACACTCAATTTAGCAAACATAGCCCTCAACTCTATAGCCACTTTCCTACTCAAAGCATCGACGACTACATTCGCTTTACCCGGATGGTACTCGATGGTCAAATCATAATCTTTTAGCAACTCAAGCCATCTTCTCTGTCTCAAGTTTAACTCCTTCTGTGTCATCAAGTACTTCAAGCTCTTGTGATCGGTGTAAACAATACACTTCTCACCATACAAGTAATGACGCCAAATCTTCAATGCGAACACAACTGCGGCTAGCTCGATATCATGTGTAGGATAGTTCTTCTCATGAACCTTCAATTGTCTAGAAGCATAAGCAACAACCTTTCTCTCTTGCATCAGAACACATCCTAAACCTACATAGGAAGCATCACTGTAAATTACAAACTCTTTACCTGAAACAGGTTGTACTAACACTGGGGCATTTGTCAAAGCTTCTTTTAATTTCTCAAAGGCTTTTTGTCTTGCCTCTGACCATTCAAACTTAACTCCTTTTTGCAACAGTTTAGTCAAAGGAGCAGCTACTCTAGAGAAACCATCAACAAATCTTCTATAGTAGCCGGCTAATCCCAGGAAACTCCTAATCTCTGTCACAGACTTAGGTTGTTTCCACTCGATAATAGCCTCGATCTTCGATGGATCAACACGGATACCTTCGGCCGAAACAACATGACCAAGAAATACCACCTCTCGTATCCAGAACTCACATTTACTAAGCTTAGCATACAACTGATTGCTCAGCAATTTCTGTAAAACAACCCTCAAGTGTTCGTCATGTTCTTCTTCCGTCTTCGAGTACACAAGTATGTCATCAATGAAAACAACTACAAAACAGTCTAGATAGTCTCTAAAAATTCTGTTCATCATGTTCATGAATGCTGCAGGTGCATTCGTGAGCCCAAATGGCATCACAAGAAACTCATAGTGACCATATCTAGTTCTAAAAGCTGTCTTCGGCACATCACACTCTTTCACCTTTAACTGATAGTATCCGGATCTCAAATCTATCTTCGAGAACACTGAAGCACCTCTCAACTGATCAAACAAATCATCTATGCGAGGTAACGGATACTTGTTCTTCACCGTCAACTGATTCAATTGTCTATAGTCAATACACATACGCATACTACCATCCTTCTTTTTCACGAATAACACGGGAGCACCCCACGGAGAACTACTAGGCCCGATGAATCCACGGTCTAATAATTCTTGCAACTGGTTCTTCAACTCTTTCAACTCCTTTGGAGCCATACGATACGGAGCTATCGAAATTGGATTAGACCCTGAAATGGTCTCAATTACAAACTCAACATCTCTGTCAGGAGGTAAACCCGGTAACTCTTCAGGGAATACATCTGGAAAGTCACACACTGTCCTGATATCTTTTGGTCTAGCTTCATTCATATCCGGATTCATAACATAAGCTAAATAAGCCCCACATCCAGAGTCCATCAACTTGTGAGCCTCTAAAGCTGACACTACATTAGATAAGAACTTAATGTTCTCGCCTACTACTACTACCTCGTAGTCATCAGAAAGTTTCAAAGAAATTCTCTTTGTTTCAAAATCCACACTAGCCCGATGCTCAACCAACCAGTCCATACCCAAAATTATATCGAAACCATAAAAAGGAAGTTCCATCATGTCAACTAGGAACACATGACCCTGAATCTTCAGTGGACATCTTCTATATATACGTCTAACCACTACTGTCTCACCAAAAGAACTAGTGACATGCATACCTACATCTAAGATCTCAACAGGGATATCTAACTTCTGTGCATGCTCACTCAAAATGTAGGAATGCGTAGAACCCAAATCAACCAGAGAAAGCAAAGACATAGACCGTAACTCGAAATTACCTGCTATCACATCAGTGTCGTTCCCGGCCTCTCTCTGAGCATAAACTCTCGCTGGTCCTCCTGCCTCTGGCTGCACTGCCACAACATGAGCAAGATTCCTCTGAGCATCCACCCTAGGTGCATCTATCCTAGGTTGGAAGTAGCCACGACCGCGCCCACGGCCTCTCTGAAAATCATTGGCTCTTGCAGGAGCCTGTGCTGCTGCCTGTCCCACTGGATGTGGACAGTTACACCTCATGTGGTCTCTAGCCCCACAATTCCAACAAAAATGGAAATTTCCCCAACATTCACCGGTGTGGTTCCTCCCACAAGTAGCACATGTAGGCAACTTCCCACCAGCCTTCTAGTTTTGATGGCCTTTACCGTGGTTACCGCCACCACGCCTATTATCATAATGAGGTTTATTGTCTCGATGCCTCTTGGCATCATCTCTATCAAAGTTACTGGATCTCTTACTCGAACTAGATCCACCTGATCGCCTGGTCAGACTCAAACTGTGCTCCAAGTCCTTGGCCCTCGAAACCAAGACATCAAAATCAGTGTAGTCTGTCGCTAAAGTGTATGTCTTGATTTCTTCATTCAACCCATAACGAAACCGGTTACAGCGTTCCACCTCAGTAGGAACAAGTTCAGGTGCATACTGACTTAGTCTGACAAATCTAATCTCATAGTCTGTCACGGATCTAAGCCCCTGAATCAAAGCCATGAACTCCCTCTTCCTCTCGTCGATGTATCGTGGACCTAGATACTTCTTCCGGAATGCTGACTCAAAGAACTCCCAAGTGATCTCAGCATCATCCATACTTGAAGTAACAGTGACCCACCAAGTGTAGGCATCGCCTTGAAGCAAGGACTCAACACAGCCCAACTTGCGATCACCAGTACACCCTATCTGAGCCAGGATACGAACGGTCTTCTCAAGCCATAACTCTGACCTCTCCGGAGTAGACCCCCTGAACTCTTCAGCCCCAAGACCCCGAAGTCTCTCTAATGGCAATCCGGTGCCCTCACCATGATGATGTGCTGCCTGTCCTCCAGCTACTGCAGCCTGAAAAGCCCCGGCTATCGCCTGAACCAACGGAGCTAAGTCAATCCCTGCCGGTCCTTGGTCACCTTGGCCACCCTGACCTCCTGGTGGTCCTTCTCCTCCTGCCTCAGCCTCGCCTCCAACTCCCGGTGGAGGAGGTGGTGGTGGTGGAGGTGGTGGAGGAGCTCCAATTCCAATCACAGGCTCTCCCACTTGAGCCTCAACTCTAACCACTGGCTCTACTCCTGGAGCCTCTGCCCGTGGTTCCGGTCGAAACCTCTTAGGCCTCCCACGTGGTCTCATGGTACAGCTATCAAGGTATAAACTACAACAAGAAACATATAAGGATTTCGTTAGTCAAAGCAAGGGTCCAATAGTGCTCAAGTACTCATCTTTTCAAAATCTTTATAAATTAAGTAATAGTAGCAATGGGCACACACTCTACACCAAACACATCAATTCATGCTTCAAAACATCATGCGAACAGTCAAATATCAAAGATTCCATGGCAATACATGCATTGAACAACATAGTTACTCAACATAACAAGTTTACCTCACTTACCTGCCCGAGGTCTCGATAACCTCAGGCTCTGATACCAACAAATGTAACCCCCTCGTCCCGGTCTGGCTGAATGACCGGTCCAAGTGGGCCACACGGGGAAAACCGAGCGAAAACCAATTAAGATTCCCCCTCGGTTAGCAACCCTATTTTTTTTAGATGCCTGTATTAAATTCTATGTGAGGAGACACGCAGCGAACAAACACGTATACAAAACTCACAAGCCCTGCAATTAAACAAACCAATTTTTCCATTTTAAGTAAGCCGTATCGATACACCTACAGAGGGTATCGATACGCATTGACCAAAGTCAACCCTTCCAATCAACTCAGAGAAGACCGTATCGATACACCCTTGAGCGTATCGATACTCCCCTCTCGGTCAACATCACTTGGTCAACACCGTTGGACCGTATCGATACGCTTGGACACAGTATCGATACGCCAAGCACTCCACAACTCCCCAAGATCACAGAGAGTTAAGAGGGTATCGATACACCCTTGTGCATCGATACGCCCAGCCTAATCTGAATTTCAGAGAGTTGGGACCGTATCGATACACTCCTATGTATCGATACGCTCAGCCTAATTTGAATCTCAGAGAGTTGAGGGTGTATCGATACACAGGGGTGTATCGATACGCCCTGCTTTACAATACTCTGTTTTCAGCAAAAACATATAAGGCACACACTCTAAATGCATAACTAAACCTCCCTAGACCCAACAACACACAAACAACCTTTAACAACCAAGATGTCAACACACATGGCATTCAAACACACAAGGATCATGCATCTCAAGAATTCATACAACAAGGCAACCTAAGCATTTACAACATACCATCCCCCTTAACATTCAACAAAGTAATTCATGCTTTACAACCCAAAACATCATATATAACAAAGAGTTATAAAAACTTATACAACAACCCTTTTGCCACATTGCTAACTAGTACAAAATTACCACCGTACTTGAGTTACAAAACTTGGAAGCCCTTCTTGCCTTGCTCCGAGCTAACGCCACACTAATGATCTGCA
Organism: Hibiscus trionum; assembly: GCA_030270665.1. Classification (NCBI taxonomy): domain Eukaryota; kingdom Viridiplantae; phylum Streptophyta; class Magnoliopsida; order Malvales; family Malvaceae; genus Hibiscus; species Hibiscus trionum. The sequence continues at coordinate 57,519,016 of BSYR01000017.1, read as the reverse complement.
TTGTTGAACATTGAGAGCGTAAGCTATAAGCTTAGTGAAGGTTCTCTAAAATGAAAGCAACAACAATGCAGGGTTCAAGCATGTAATCCCTAAACCTCATATCTAACATGCATAGGCAACATCACAAGTAGTCCTAGCTAGTCCATCAAGTGGCATAATATGGCATATTACCTCATACTAAGCACCAAGCATCAATAACAATAGTCATGTTTCACCACCATATATCACCATATATGAATAAGTTAATTGGCCACTTTAAATTACCCCGATTGTGCGGATTTGAAACTCAACAACACTTTACCTCGGTGGGATTTCACTCATCACCGGCCTTGCATGGACGGGATTCCACTCATCGCCACATGCCCTACGGATGGGATTCCACTCATCATCACGTAGAAATGAATAAAAGCTTCCGGTAGAATATTACATTACCGTACTCCTCCTTGGTGCCTCAACGCCACCAAGGCCACGTACGTTTTGACTCAATTTGTGTGCACACTAATCCTAATGATCGATCATTTACAACCGGTAATTATTTAGTGCCAATTATCATTTACCACAACACGTTTTCCATCAATCATAACTCATGCTCATCACATATATATACACCTCATGAATATACATGTACAAAACCACCAAGATCACAAAAGCATAGCTAAGTAAGCACAATAGCATATATGGATATCAACGGATAACTAACAACTCGAATTAACTATAAGTGGCCTACCAAGCACACTTTACACAAGCACACTACACATACTCGAACCAACTTTAGGATAAGTTTAAAACCACTCACCGCCCTTCCTTTGTCAATCGAAACAATCCTCCTACGACCTCGTATTCGGCTCCAAAGCTCCTTCAACGTTTCTTCTTGCTTCTAACCAAACAAAACACACTTATTACACCATAATTCAATGCTAAAACTCAACTAACAACTCACTTCACAAACATAAGCCATATTCTTCAATCTCTCAATCCACAATCATCCCAAAAACTCAATTTTCGTACTCCCCAAACACCTTGCTGAAAACTCCACTTCCAAACACCAAAATGACCTCTAACACATCCCAAATCACTCTCATATCATACCCTAACCATCAGCCCTTAGTTTTCAACATAAACTTCACCAAAAACCAAGTTTTAACACCTTAAAATTTAACATATGAACATAGTACGAATTTTCATCCAAATTTAACCAAATTGACATATAATGTGTATTTCATCATGATTAAGTTAAATCCCAACTCAAAACATTAAAACAATTTGGAAAACCACCTAAAATCCAAACTTTAACATAAAACCATAATTTCTCAAAGTCTCATATTTTTGAGTTTTAAGACCAAATATAGATAGAGAATAAGGAGGAGAGTCGGAAAACATAATTTACCTTTCAAAACGAATGTTGAAATCAAGTAGTATGACCAATCAAATAGTGAAAAGCTTGAGAGAGTTATAGAGATGGTGTTTTCACGTTGGAAAGAAAGATAGAAGGGAAGAAGAAGATGATGACCTTTTATAAATTAAGAGTTATCTTACTTTTAATAAAAGTTTTGGGTAAAATCGCAACATAGGTCCCTCCCCTTTTATTAAAGCTCAATTACACCACAACTTAAGTTGAGTTGATTCTATTTAAATTTTATTAACTCGACTATAAACTCGGTTTACTCCTAGGCCCAAAACACGGGTGTTACAAAAATCATTAGTTAACTAACAATAAACACCTTGAAATGACATGAAGATCCTACATGGTATCATACATTGAGTGATTAAGGCATAAGCTATCCCTAATAAAGAATTGAGTTTGTTCATTCTCAAGGTTAAATTGTAAAATCTTTGTAATTGCGGCAGTGTTATGTTAGTGTATGATGTCGTGTAGCATTGTCACGCCATATAAAAGGTTTACCGTTAGTTTTTTATCCATTAAGGGGTCATCTTAACTTAAAATAAAACGATGAGGGTCAAAGTGTTCCAAAAGAAGTATATGGGCCAAATTGACTATTTAGTCAAACGTTAGAGATATTTTGACATTATACCTTAAAAATTATGAATCTTAGTACTCTATTTTGTCATAAATTGTATTTTACTTTGATAAAAGAAAATTGATGCAATGATTTTGATTTTAATGATTTTTAACAAAATATATTAAAATTAGATCGATTCATAAAAATATTATACGTTAGCCTGAAAATGTTAATTTTTTAACATAATGCTTAAAACTATCAGTAATCCTCTACAATCTATAAATCAGAGGTTAATACATTTTTAAGTATGTTTTAACGCACAATTTTTTGAATGTTACAATACACAATTATATCAATTAAGACTGTAAAATGTTAATTTGATTATTCAAACATCAACAAAATTAAAAATGCTAAATGCATTTAATTTGTGGGGGTGAGATGTTCCCCTAAATATTTGGGTTCAAGTATTATAATCTGTAAATGTGCGTGAATTTATATAAATATAAAAATCAGATTAAAATATTACATTATAATGAAATTAGAATGTAAAAATAATTTTTTTTTGAAATAGTCTAAAGGTGATTACAAGATAGTATCTGTTCACAAGGACGGACGCAGGATTTAATATAAAGAGGTGCAAACTATCATGAAGTTTACAAGATTTTAGGGGTGTGAAATTAGATTATCAATAGAAAATGCAAAGAAAATATATAAAATATGGGGAACTTAAAATTTTTAGATGGTGCGACTGCCCTCCATCACCCCCTGTGTCCGTCCCTGTTTGTTCATACATATTTCTAACTCATTGACAATAAGTATACATCTTGTAGACAAAGCGATTTAAATTCGTGTCTCCTATAATAAATATCATTTATTTTTTTACTGGGACACTCGTTGAGCGAAAAAATAAAATTAACAATGAACTCATGTGTACACTTGGTATTAAATATATAGACTATATGGTAGATGAATATAATGTGAATTAGTGTACGGGCATCATTTAAAATGGAAAAATATTTTGGGCTGCTCAATAGCTCCAACCTACTTCATTTCCATATTAATTTATTTGTTATAAAATATATCAAACCAATATTAAAATATTAATTAAATTATGCAAAGTTGTTACCCAAATTAATTTAAATAATAGAAAAGAACGACAGTGTCATACATAAGAAGTATTAAAAAATATAATATATAAAAATATAATAAAAGATTATCAAATTTATACAAAAGTGGTTTAGCCATATCCCCGTTTGACTTTTTTAGGTAATTCAAAATTTAATTTAGTTTAGGTGACCTACGTTATTGGACACTTTTATATTTCATTATTTTATCACTCGACTAATAGGTGTTTAAAGTCATTAATTTTTTAAAATAATTTTATAAAAAAGTTATTGGAACTTTTCTCTTAAACTCTTATTTTCACCCCTTTTAAGTAATTGGCAACATAGTATTTTTTTTTTTAAATCCGAACGATGAGGAGGCTTAGGAAGAGAAAAATAATATATTTCAATTCTGTTATAATTAGATAAGAGATTATATATTGGACCAATATAAGATTAAAATTTTGATTTAAATTTCGTCATTTCGAGAAAAATCATATCAATAAGAAAAAATATGGGAGAAAATAAAACATTTTAATAGCAGTTACGTCACAAATAATGGCTGACAACAATCGAATGTTAGTAAAAACTATATTTGTTAGTGTAACTTTGTGTAGAAGTGATTTGTGGAGTGGGCAGTGTACTTAGGTAAGCGTTGCTAACTGAAACATAAACAAAGACAAGATTATTTATGCAATTCGGATCAAATAATCATTTTTGTTGAGCATTACTCCGAGAGAAATTCACTAAATATTCTTAATAAAAAATCAATTTAACTTCTATTTAATTCCTCGCTAGTAACAAATATTCTAGTATACAATATTTCTTAATTATTTTTTCGTTTAAATAATCTTTATTGACTACTTAAACGCTCTATAAAACAATAAACAAAACCCTCAAAATGAATAAGACAATATTTTTCAACAAACGAATATGTGCTAAATACAATAATGCAATAATAAAATCTCATTCAATATTTTTGATATTATCTTCCTCAAAAGTGGAAATAATCTTTAAAGTTTTTCTTAAAAAAAAAAAAACTGAAGATTTCGTTAGTCAAAGACTTCTTTTTGAATAAGCAAACTCCTAATGATGCAGACTCAAGCTATTAAGTTCCCAAATTCATGTTGATTCTTAAATATTATTTCCATATTAGCATTTTGGAAATTTTGTTCATAGTCAGTAAGTTAATTTGAATAAAAATGCTAATTAAAACACCTAAAAGTTATAGTTGAATATTTTGCTAAAAAAGACGAGATCCTTAAACAAGATCTTAGATTCAAATTTTAACGTCGTGAATAGAGTAAAATTGAATTGAGCGGTTTATCCCTCTAATAAATATTTATTGTATTCGATCTGAATTATCCGATAAATTGAATACCAATAATATTTCAATTTAAAATTAGGGTAAATTACGTAAATCATCACTGAACTTTACTCCCAAACCTATTTTGGTCACTAAAGTTTCAAAATGTTCAATTCAGTCATTGAAGTTCAGACATTGAACATTTTTATCACTCCCCCGTTTATTTATTTGACAACGTTATGACGTGAACGTTTTTCACCGTTCATCGTCGACAGTCGTACATGGTGGTCGTTTAGTATTAAATTTCACCAGTTGTTTCGTCTCGGCTCTTTAAGCCCGAGTCCGACCTCCATTTCGCTGAAAAATACATCGAAGTCTATGAATTAGACAAAAACCTTTTAATTTCTCTCTCATTGATCTTTCTTCTTCACCATCAGATGGAGCTCGTTTCCCAGTATATTATTTACTTCGTGTCGATGAATCTTTCTATTCGAAAGTGAGTAAATTGAGCGTTTTGAAATTTTGATGACCAATATATATTCCTCATCACGTAATTTACCCTTAAAATTACCAAGATACACAACTTTACACCAACAAAATCATATTTAATGCAGAAAATAATGAAAGAACATGAATGGTACGGTACCCTGGGGACTAATTTTAAAATCTAGAATATATTCGAAGGGGGTTTAGTGCAAATAAACCAATTTGAAATTTCAATAATATCCAAGTCCAACAAACGAATTCACACCACCAAAAAGCATTAAGCTTGGTTTTCTCTCTCACCACACTCAAAACAAAAACCCTTTTCCTCCACCAAACTTGAAAGTTGAAACCCAGAAAAAAGAAGAAGAAGAAGAAAATAACACTAATGGAAGAGAAGAAAAAGAAGAACAACAAGAAGCAAAAACACCAACACCCAAATGATCAAACAACAAAACCAGCAGCAGCAGAGCTCTCATTCAAGCCAAGCTCCGATGTAAAAGGCCTAAGATTCGGCGGTCAGTTCATCGTGAAATCCTTCACAATCCGGCGAGCAAAGCCACCGGAGCTCCTCAAACTCCTCGATTTCCCACCGTTTTCAAACAAGGTACCTTTCCCTTCCACGACGGCGTTTCTGCCGACCAACTTCACGATCTTAGCTCACCAAGCTTGGCACACACTCACTCTGGGTCTCGGCACCAAGAAATCGAAGGTCCTTCTATTCGTTTTCGAAACGGAAACAATGAAGGTCGCCGTCGATAGGGTTTGGCCGACCGAGATCCCGCTCGGGGAAGTTAACAAGAAGCTCATAAGGGGGCTAAAAGGGTGCGAAATGGCGAGGTTTAAGTTCAGAAAAGGGTGCTTAACGTTCTATGTTTACGCTGTTAGAGGTAATGGAAATCTGGGTTTTTGTCGTGCTGATGATCTGAGAATTATTTTGCAATCTGTTGTTGAACTCAAAGATTTCTTGGATCATACTTCCATGCTTGCCATGCCTAACCAGAGAAGCATTAATTACAATCATCCTGTTGCAATGGCGCACTGACTTTTCTTCTTTTTTTTGATTTTTGATCTGTTTTTTTAGATGATGGAGGGGGAATTGGTTTATTTGTTGGAAGATCTTTGTTCATGTTAATCTTCTCTTTTTTTTTTCTTGAACAAATTTGTAGTATGAATAAATTTGCAGTAGCTTATTATAGTATATTTTCCTGGGAAATTTTATACTTTATTTTGGTCAAATTGTGGTTTGATCCTTTTTTTAGTTCTTTGATTTTAAATTTTTACTTTATTTTAACATACTTTATTTCTTATATTTTGATTAAAATGTTAATATGAATATTTCTTATATTTTGATTAAAATGTTAATATGAATTTTTCAGTGGTATTTTTATGAAAACAAATGTATATAGGGCGGATCTGGACATTAAATTTTACATTAAACTTTGAAGGAACAGACTATAAAATTATAATAATTTTAAAAATTCTGAGTTATTAAGTTAAAATTTTAAAATTTTCGAGAGCCAATATACATGCAAAGAAATTTTTAAAATTTTGAAAATCCATAAAACAAACTTTTCAAATTTTAAGGAAATCATTATCTATATATAGTTTTTTTTTTAATTTTTTTAAGGAACTACAAAGTTAATTTTCTAAATCTTGGGGAGTCAAAGACTACCCCGACTCCGCAGAGAAAATATGCCAATTTGGCATCGATGTCAACTAAAATATAAATATTAAATTTTATTTTTTTGTATAATAAGAATCAAAATTATAATTTAATCACCAACAACCGGTTTATATAGTGGGATAAAATACTAAATCTTTTCAGCAAGGTTAGAGGTTTAAGTCCTGATGTTGTGAATGAAAAAAAAATAGTTGGGATAATCACCCTATAATGAGCATCCGTAATATTTCATCTGGATTAGTCAGCTAATAGATTTAATACTTGTGGTTAGCAAAAGAAAGTATAAAAATTAAATATCAAATTTGAATATAATAGGGATCAAATTCATAATATAACCATTAAAGTTATTTTATTGCACAAAATGACTATACATGCTTTTAGCATGCTTAAAATATACTTCTCTATGTACTATTTATACATTTAATTTTTTTAACTTTTATTTATAAGGATTTATTCTATTTACTTTTTCAAATTGAAAATTTAAATTCAATTATTAATATTTTGAAACCTATCTTATTAATTTTTTTCTATAACTTTCTAAATTAAAGGATATTAATTTCACCAGTCTTGTAATAAAGAAAAATTAACGTTGTACATATTTATGAAAAGAATTTTAACGGTAATAATAATAATAAATTAAATTTTAAATTTGAGATATAAATATATTAAATTTTTAGAAATTAAAATAAAAAAATTACATTTCAAACTTAAATTATATTTTAGCATTTTAATATTTGGAAAATGATTAAAAAAAAATTGAAAAAAAGCCAAAGTATTTGTTTATCAATATCCATGTAAATCACCAACTAACAATTGGTTGGTCTAGTGAGATGAAATACCAAATCTCTTAAATAAAATTAGATGTTCGAATTTTAACATTATAAATGCAACAAATTAAGTTGGGATAATTATCCTTATAACGGACATTTACAATATTTGATTAGAATTAACCGGTCACTGAATGGGCAATGCTACATCTACTCACTGGGTAATCTACCCAGCTAAGGTGGCATATGACATAACAATCTCAATAAATATGAGTGAAGAAAAAAATAAAATATGTTTTAAAAGTTTGATTAGGTAATACAAATTAATTAATGTTTCTTTATCAATAAATAATTTTCAAAACCATAAATACAATACAATTAATACATCTTTTACCATACATAAATGCTATTAAACCAAATAGCAAAATATAGTTGAAAATTTAATTATTCTAGAAATAAAAAAAAACCCAACAGAAAATAGAGAATACTACTTATATTTTTTAACACACAAATTGTCCTCTAATATTTTTTTCCTCTAATTTAATACTTAATGTCATTAGTGCTTCTAATGTCGTGAAATTCATTGACAAATATATATTTTCGGCATATATATATATATATATATATAACCAACAGAAAATAAAGAATAATACTTATATCAATATATATTTTTTAACACACAAATTGTCCTCTACTAAACAAATAAGTGACTAAACTATACATTTTTTAACTTTAGGTGCATAAAATATTTTTTTGATAAAAGTATTGCCTAATGTTTTTTTTGTTAATTCTAGATGTCTAAATTTTCAATCAATTACAGTTCTAAAGGTTGTGTTGTTAAAAAATGTATCACCCAATCAGATTTAGACACGTAATATTTATTTTTTTGTTTTTAATTTTCTTTTTTAAATGAAAATATAATACTTTTTAAAAAAATTCTCAAAATCTTTCAAAATAGTCTCAAATCCTTAAACCAAAACCTCCCAAAATTTTCATCATTGTCACCATCGATAACCTCGTCGGACGTCGCCACTCGTTTCCCCTAACCAACCATCTTCAATAGGTGTGTCAATCGGGTGTCGTTCGGTTAAAATTTCTCGTGTTTGTTGTTCAACGCTCGATTGACATGTCTCCTATTAGTTACCAGCGATATGTTATTAGAGGAAATGGACGACGACATCTGACGAAGACAGTAGTCAAGTTCGACGAGGTTATCGACGATGGCAATGACGATAATTTTGGAAGTTTAGTGTTAGTGGTTTGGGACTATTTTAGGATACTTTTAAAATAATAGAAACTAAGGTGAGATAAAGCTTAATAATTCATGGTTCATATATGATATTTTATTTTTAATTTGATTAAAAATAATAGTAACCTTATTGTTTGTTTGTTGGGTTATTGATGAGCTGAAAAGGCAATTGAAAATTTTAAATTCAAGAGAAAAGAGAAACCTAATGTCGTTTATTAAATTGCACAATATATAAAGAAAAATATAAATTTAAAAATAGTAAAAATCATGATGTTGATTAAAATCTCAGTATTAAACAAATTTCTCGAGTTAAATTTTTTTAAAAGAAAAATAAATATTTAAAATATTAAAATCATGATGATGATTAAAATTTAAGTGTTTAACAAATATCACGAGTTAAAAAAAATTATCTTTAACATGTTAAAATTTATCATTTAAATAATTATATCTATATTATAACTTTAAAATCATATAAAATGTTAAGAGAGATAAATAGTAAATTAAAATTGAATGTGTTTGAATGATTAATTTAATAATTTTTATAGTTATTTATATAAAAATAATAAACACATAATTTATTATTTTCTACCAATCTGCCACATCAGCCGGGTAAATACCAATAATTAGAAGAAAAAATACATGTAGATTGAAAAATTCATGGGTAAATACGTCCAAAACTTTGTCAGAAAAACGAGGGTGAATTTCTTGGAAATTGTGCTCTGTAAATGAAACCCGTGAAACCAATCGCCTGAGCAGCCTGCCGTGCGGTGCCGCCCTGTCCCCAACACCGTCAGGGCTGCAAATTGGTTGGTTTTGCAGAATTTAATGAAGGGAAGGTGCATGGATTTACAGCTTTTATGGCAAATAGCCAAACATTATTAAATTTTATTCCTTCCAGGAAATAATAATATAATAATAATAAGGGCAAACTACATAAATAGTCGCTGAATTTTTAAGGTGTTTTCATTTTAGTTACCAAAATTTTAAACATGTGTTATAGTCACCAAGCTTTTAGGTCTCTTTCAGCAAGGTTACTCTCGTTAATTTCCGTTCAAAAATGCTGACGTAGCACGTTAATTTTTCTTCTTCTCCTCCTTTGTTTTTCTTCTTCTATTATGTTTGAAAGATTTAAAACGTGTGTAAGAACTTTGTATTCAGCTAGAAAAGTTCAGTGGATCATTTTCTAAAAAAAAAATTCTTATAATCAGTGACGGATTCAGAAATATATTTGAGGGTAGGCACAGATAAAATTTTAAAGTCTCAGGGTGGGCACAAACTGCAAGAGATTGCTATTACAACCATCCAAATAAACATAAACCTATCTCTCTATAAAACCCCCTAGTCAAAATTACAACCCACAACTCATGAATTATACTCACTCGAATCTATGAGTGTTTATAATTAACCAAAACATTATAATGGTTAACTTCTAGGTTCTGTTTTTATTGTAATTAGAACATATTATTTTTAGACATTAACATCTAATTGCATTAAAAACATAACTTATAGATTAATCACTATAGTATTTTTATTTACCATAAACAACCCTATGAATCAAATCCTATTTGAATGCAATAAGAAACTCATAGATCATTGATAACGAGGTGGATGAGAGGAGAGCAAAAGGATTATGTTTTCGTTGTATAAAAATTATACCTCCAATCATTATTTGTAAATAAAAGATGGGGTGGTGTGTATACAAATTGTCATAAAAAAGTTGCAGTGGCAGATTTAAAATTTGTAAAGGAGGGGACCAATATGAGACTAAATATTTTGAGGGGACTAAAATAAAATTTTACAAAAATTGAAGGATTACAACACTAAATTTACCTTTTTTCTAAAGAAATTAATAAGTTAGCGGGGGCCACATCCCCGTGGACCTCCGTGATGTTCCGCGCATGCTCACCTCCCAATCCAACCTTTAGCCTTTATGGTCCATAAAAGTGGATGAAAAGGAAAAATGAAACTTCTGCCATAATTTGTTAGGGTAAACACAATTTTTATTATTAAATTATTTAAAAAATATTTTTTTTACAAAAATATTATTGATATTTATTTTATTTTGAGCACGGGTCATCAAAAAATTAGTGCTGATGTTTCCATAATATTATTTGAAAAATATTTTTATTTTCATGTGTCATCACTATATTAGTTAAATTATTAAAAAAAATAACATATTGACCATTCACAATGAAAGAGAAAATAACGTGAAGAATAAAAAATAAAAACACTATGTCAAAATTGCATTAAATTTTAACGACATATAGTTAAAATAAAAAATAATAACATTAGTGACAGACACTTTTATAAAAAAAAGTTTGGTGATAACAATAAAAAACACAAAATAACATACTGATCAATGACATTATTTATCCAACTTTTTTTATTATAGGTTTTATCTCATCATAAACAATTTAATATTAATTAATTAATATTATTGTTATTATAATAATTTAGAAATTATGAATTTGAATGTATTTGAATATAGAATTGCTTTTAACCTTTATTATACATAAAAGTGAACAACTTTTTTCTTCTTTCGTTTCATAATTTGTTTTGTGAATTTAATCATGTATTCATGTTGAAATATAATTGTAAGAAACATAAATTTTTAGTATATGTTGGGATCACATTATTGTATATAGTATTTTTTTACATTTGATAACAAATATCTTATAAATAATCTACTCGAACCCGATTTTTCTAGTCCAATAACATTTCCTTTTCACTAGGATAACTTGAAAATTTTAACCATGAAAGTCCATAAGATCATTATGTGATAAGAAAAAATGGTAAAATTCTGTCATTAATTTATGTATAATTTGTAGATTTTATTCATGTATTTCAATTTGATCAATTCTAGTAGGGGTGTTCGACCAGTTAATTTGGTTAACTGACCGAACCGAACTAGCTAATATTATTAACAAAAAATTTTAACCGTTAATCGAACTAAACTTTTTTTTAAAGTTTTAACCGAGCTGAATATTGTTCGGTTAATTCTCGAATTAACCGAAATAACTATGGAACACCTATATTTCGTTAATTTTTGCTTTATATATATTAATATATGTTTAATATATATTATATTTAATATTGGTCAATTCGATTAATTAACTTGTTTCGAATTGAATTAATCAATAACCGAACTTTCAAAAAAAATTAACCATTAACCGACCTAGTCGGTTAATTCAGTTTTAACCGAACAATAAACACACCTAAATTCTAGTCAATATCTTTTTAAAATTTGACATCAATTTATGGTCCAAATAATACATGAATAATATGAGATATGACTAAATTTCATGACTTAAAATGACCAAATTTGAGAATATGAATTAAATCTACATAATATAATATAACAATAGTGTAATTTGATTTAAGAGATTTTACTGCTACTCTTCTTTAGGTCAATACTCAATACTAAAATCTGAAATTTGATATACAATTTAACAAATTAAGGAACTCAAAGAATGATCCCCATAAAATTTAAAATGTCATTCTTCGTAACATATTTAAATTCTAAAAATTTTATCTAAAAATTTACGTAATTTTACTAAAAAAATTAAATTCATAAAATAATTTGACAAAAGATTTTTCATTTTTGTATCAATTAAATAGGGGTAAACCGGGCCATGCCCATCATTGCATTTATTCAGAAATCCTAGAAAAAATGGAAGAAAAACAAAAATAAAACGCCCACCGTGGGGCTCGAACCCACGACCACAAGGTTAAGAGCCTTGCGCTCTACCGACTGAGCTAGACGGGCTTTGATATCAACTTCCATTATTATATTTTAAAACTTCAAAAAACGGAATTTAAAATTTCAGTGCTGTGTCGAAGAATAGCTGAAAAACACTATTAAATCTTCGCAGCTGCCTGCAACATCAAAAAGCTTGGAAAGAAAATGGGGGTTTCATCGACTATTTTGGGTGCTTTGATTTTAATTTTTGTTTTAGGTTTAATTTCTGTAATCGTTTTGGAAACTTAGAGAAGATGTTTGACCTAAGTCATTCATTCAGATTTTACAATTTTTTAAATAGTTTTAAGGTGAATATAAAATAATATCTGTTCATATTTTTTAACTTTTTGATTACAGACACTCACCTCGTAGATAAAGTTAATTGAACTCATTTTTTTAAAATTAACATCATTTTATTTTTTAGTATCAAAAGTTTTATGCTTTCCTGCTCCTGCATAATAACAATTGATTGAAGCACTTTACCTATATGAAAAGCATTGTTAAACATAGAAATATAATGCTCACGTGGTGGATTATTTCTAATGCTATATGGTTAAATTCTGTTATTGATCTATGTATTATCAGTAAGTTATAATATAATTTTAATTTAATTAATTCTGGTCCATGTACTTTTTAGAATTTAAAATTTTAGTTTTTAGTCTAAAATAATACATGAATAATATTGTTGCGTGTCAAAAGTCTTATCGCAATGTAGTGCAAGTGTACACGACGCAAGTAGTAAAGTGATACTCAAAGTATCGGATGTCGAATCCACAGAGACTGGAAATAGCTTTATCCTTGGATTGCTGCACAAGAAAGAAAGAAAAGAGTTTAATTTATTGAGGAATAATATTGAAGAATACTGAATATAAAATAACGGAGTTTTCAGGGTTAAGAAATAAGGTGGTATTGATTTGCTTGGTAGTGCAGGTATTGCACTGCATAAGAATTCTTGTTCTGTCGTCGTCTTTGTTCCGGCAGCACTTGTCGCGGCAGCAGTCTGTTGTTGTCGCGGCAGCAGTCTGTTGTTGTCGCGGCAGCGATCACACAACTCTGTACTTCAAGCTTGACAAGAATCACTGCTGTGACTTGTCCTATCCTTAGGTCCAAGTACTGTTGATGACACTTCTCGGATGATACCTCCCGACGTGAATCAAAAGGTGAACACCAATGTTGTTGAATTCTTCCTTAGTCACTTAACCTCGTCCTATCCCTAGGTCCGAGATAGTTCAACCATAAATTGGAGAACCCACACTTATTTCTCTCGTATACTTAACTCTCCCGATATTAAGTAAATAAATAATCTCACAATGCTCTCCCGATACTCTTGCAAGATGTTGAAGCCAGAATAAGCGAACTTGAAGTTTTATTCAATGAACAGAAAATTCCTAAAAACAGTACAATCCTTGCAACTACTTTACAGAATCAACCCTTAGCCATAGGGGAAGTTTAGAACATGATGAGAAGGAGGAAAACGACTAAAGTTTTGGGGAAGACGGATAGATAATAAGATATCCTTCCCTAGGTTGAATTACATGCCTTTATATAGACTTTGGGTTCAAATTTTCTAATAAGGTAAGAATACAAGTTCAAACTAAAGTACAACTCTAATTAATATTAAATATTCTGATTAGATGCCTTTAATTCGTCCTCTTTTCTTGCTTTTGGTTTCTTCCTTGAACTTTGGGCTTGGCCTTCATTCTGATCTAGGGCTCAGAAAAATATAGGAGTGGCCCACGACAAACCGGCTTAAATTCCTCTATCTGTCGAGCTCCACTTCACTTTTTCCTTCACCATTGCTGTCGTCATGACTGCCACGGCAGCATCCTTCTTCTTGACTCCAGTCCTGTGTTCCTGCTCTGCTCCTTCACTGTCTTTAAGTCTGCCATAGCAGCTACCTGCAACAAATAGTCAAAATCAATAGCAACTGTGCCTTTTTATTTAATTGTGATGTATATGTAAAACTATACCTAAATACAATGAATTATGCTTGAATACAGCAAGAATATGAGTTAAATAAAAGATAAAATATATAACTTTTACGCACTCAACAAATATGACTATATTACAGTACTTTAAACTATGAAATATGAGAATGTGAATTGAATCTATCATAATATAGAAACAATAATGCAAGTTGAGTTAACAGATTTCACCGCTATTACTTAGGTCAATACTAAAATCTCGAAATTTTAATTTCAGCTAAAAACAGGTGTCTATCTAGCTGTTAGGGTTTTTTTTTTTTTTGCTTGAGTTTTTCTTTCAAGAGTGCTTCCTAGCTTCGGTGACAACCTATGTGCTGCCTTTTGGCTTTTTTGTGTTATTTTTCTGTCTTAGTCTTAATTAAGTATTTCTTTGTTTCAGATTATTTCCTTTCGTACATTTTATTGAAAATATTCGTTTATTTTTGTGGTACGATTTTTGTTTGCCTTATAATATAGTTTTTGTTTTTCTTTATGATACTATGATATTTGTATAGCAGTCATCACGATGCAACTTCTGATTAAGGAGGGTCGATGATTCAATATGGTTAGATCTTCTTTTGTGATAGTTTGTCGATGCAATCAAAATCATTAACGGAACAATCAACAAGATTTATTCTCAATCTTTACTCATACATCAGTATAGTGTATAATTGGAAGAGAATTTTTTTCTTAAATTTTCATGATGATTAATCTGCGAATTGGTCAGAAGTAAGTAGTTAAACAAAAATTAAATTCATAACTTAAATTACGTGTACAAATGAAAGAATTTGACCTAAAAGATTTTGTATCAATAAAATAGGCTAAAGCGGGCCAAACTGAAATTTCGAAGGTCAAGTCCATCAAGGGCAAACAAATTGGCCCATCATTGCATTTCTTCAGAAAACCTAAAAAAAGGAAGAAAAACAAAAATTGAAACGCCCACCGTGGGGCTCGAACCCACGACCACAAGGTTAAGAGCCTTGCGCTCTACCGACTGAGCTAGACGGGCTTTGATGTTAGCGCTCACTGTAATTTTATAAAATCTCTTAAGTATGAATATAAAATTTCAGAATGAAATGATACCACAACTTTTTTTGATGGAAGGGACTGCTGGCTTAAAGTCTGATCCAGTACATATGTTCGGTTAGTAACATAATTGAATTATACACTGATTTCTCTGTAAATATTTTCCTGATTTCGATTTCTTCATGCGATGCAGTTCGGATTTAAGATGTTAACTAGGTCTGCAAATGGATGATTTACTAGCAATTCCCTTTGAAATTTTCGGTGGTTGATTTATCATCTTGGATTACATTTGCAGGTGGTGCTTTGATGTCGAGATAGCGTAAACCGGTCCGAAATTCCTGGATCCAAGGTAAACCTATCGAGCATACCAAACATTCTTTGCACACTCTCCCTCATGTCCGTCAATACAGAACTTGAATGTGGAAAATTAACTCCTGATGTTGCGATTTTTTCGGATCAGTCGGGCAATGACAAACCAAAGAGAAACAATGTAGCAATTCGATAACACGAGGTTTAGAACATTCTTAGGAGAAATCTTCTACAGTTAGCTGAAATCAGTTTATCCTGATTGATCTTTAACCAGTAACTAGAGATACATTAGAGAATATGAGAAGGAGATATCTTCACACAAACAAAACATTCTTCCCATAGTACATAATCTAGAGATCTAAGTCTATCAGTTGAAAGAAGCTGAAGGTCCCCAATCTAGGAACTTCACACATGGCCAACTCCAAGAACTCTATCTGTAAGGCAAAATGTTTCAAGGTAACACCGGCAGCTCGACCTTAGCAAAGGAGAAGAAACTGACTCGCCCGCTTTCTACGTGACCAAACTTCAAAGGGATGGCACCATGCTTTCTTTCGACGGCCTCAATTTCTACTCTGGATGGTGGACTGCCCCTATGTGAGAAGACAAGTCGAGCAAAAAGTGAAATTTCTACACAAACAAATAATAAGTTTTATTCACGCGTACGTACATGTTCATTTCATGAATGCAAGGCAGTCCTAAGTTCAAAAAAACCAATGCAATACACAATGTAACCATACCCACGTTTGACACGCACAAGTCCAAGTAACTTAGCATAACAGTGTATTTATGCGTCAAACAGAAATTATGTTCAATGATAAAGGATGATAGAATAGGCCTCATAGAGTCGGGAAAGCTAGTATATGATAATCAACAGTTGAAGAAAAGCTCTACATAAGCTGCTTTTGTTTCAGCAGCTTCGGGAAGAAGAATCATAATAACAAGATACTCAACAAAGGCAATATTATAACTTATAGAGAGAAACCAAGTTTAACAAAATGCGTACTACGATATTAATTTCATTCATGAAAGAGGAGTGATTTTGTATTCAGTTTTCTTTAGAAAAAATCAGGAGAGTCTCAACTTGAGAGCAAAAGAGAGAAAAATGAAATTAAGAGTTCACAAATGAATCTAGAATTAAATTGCTTCTTTACCGCGACAATTTTGCAGTAAAGACTACACCTCAGCCTTACACGTCTCAGAATGCAACTTCTATAATTTCTTGTACACTCGCACCATTGGCAATTTAACATCAAGGAAAAACTATCTTACGAGGGAAATCCAACAAAAAGACAGATATTTGAAAATAAGCAATATAATCTTACCTACTCATGCATAGAATAAAACTCGGATCACCCGGAGAAGACTTTCTAAACTTGCTGTTTGGAAGATAAACATGAAAAGCCGGAGTCACTTCTGTAATCTGCATATTATTGAACAACTCAACGATGGAATTCGTGTTTTCATGCTCCATTTCTAGCAACTCGTTACTCTCTTGACTGCTCTCGAGTGAACAGGTTTCAGACTTGATCTTTTGACCCTTCACAGACCAAGGGATACCATGGCGACCAACCACATAACCGAGAGATTTCAGGTGCCTATATACCTCAAAAAGCTCCCAATTGCATCCACTCTTTCCATCTGAAAGCTTCTCATATAGTTCTTTTAGAGAAAGATATATACCATTTCCATCTAAAACATGCAAGGCCCCTATTTCAACCAAAAACCTAGAAAATTATTTCTTAAAAATTAAAATAAAGAACATAAACTTCCAATAACCAAAATTCTAAGTCAAGTTGGGTTTCACCTACAGAGTTTCCTCGATGGAGCAATATGTGTTGCCATTGCGAACTATCCCCATAGTCACCCACATCTTACCCTTCTTTTCAACAACCTCGGCCATAGCCAAATCATCAATCCATCGAGCCTTTGAGATATCTTTCCTGAAAACAGATACTAACTTTGACTTCCTTAAGATGTTTGCCATAAAACAAAAGCAAAATAACATGGTTTCATGCAAGGTCAACAATTCTAAACAGACTGCATCTTATTATTAGACATAAGCAAAAGTCACAAATTTATTGTCGAAAAACAGATTTTTATTGAAAATAACAACCAAAAGATAGCTAACAAAACAAAGGGTACCTAAATTGTAATCTGGAGACGGACCCGGATGAGTAGCAATCCTCTTCATCATCGTCCTCGTTTCTGTCTTCAAGATAGACCTCATTGTCCGAACAACTTTCCCAATCTTCACTGTCCATTGTAATTACAACAGTTGCAGCAGAAGATGAAAACCTATAAATGAGAGATTAGACCACTATCAAAGCCTTAAGCGGCGCCGGACAGTGCCACTACTGCTATTGAAAATCCTAACAATTAGGGGTGAACAATCGGTCGGTTAATCGGTTTAGTTAAATTTTTTGAAAATTGATTTGATTGAACCAAATCAACCTAGGTGGAAACCGAATTAATCCCACCGACTTAACCGACGATATCATGTAAGAAAAACTGATTTTTTATAAACCAGATTGCTCAGATTCACAGTAAAGCAACACTTTGTTCAAATTCCTTCTTAATCAATTAAGAATAATGACTAAAGCTCTTCCCTGTTTGTTCTAATCTGTTGCTTTTAGTATACAGCTCTTCAAAAACCAAATTATAAAGGAAAACCAATTTAATATTTGCTAAGTGTTTCAAATGAGTACCATTTTATGTCAATAGAGTAACATGTGTTTCAAAGAAAGATTGAAATTGAATTCTAAAAGGAACTTACAGCGGCAGGGGGAGGCGACGGAGCAACCAAGGTCCGAGTAAGCACGGGCTGACAGGCGTTGCGTTGGTTTAGTACAAAAATCAAGGCTGCTCAGGTTTAGGACGGTGAGTGAGAGGGGCGGAGAGTAAAGTCAATTTTAGGGTTTTGGTTTTTATAATTTTGGACAAATTTAGTTTACAATATTTACATTTTTTAATTATAATTTGGATAAATATTCTATAGATATGCGATGGAAACTAAAAGTTTTCATAAGCGTTTATTTTTAGGGCATATGGATTAGTTTATGGTATAGAGTTTAGGGGTTTAGGTGTAGGAGTTAGAATCTAGGGATAATTATTTTAGTTTAAGGTTTAAGGTTATAATTTAGGGTTTGTAGGTTAAAATTTAAATTCTCACCATATTACCCTAAAAACTAAACCCTAAACCTTAAATTAAAACAACTATCCCTAAATTATAAACCCTTACCCTTAATCCCCTAACTCTTATACCCTAAACTAACTCTCTATACCTTTGTATTTTTAGTTAAGTTTAACATTTGAGCAATTGTGCTAAAAAGAAGCTTTTACTCCCCTGCACTTACGTTCTGATACTATCATTTTAGTTATTTTATAAAAATTTCTTTTAATTATTTCTTCTTCGTTAAACGGTAAATTTTATGCCGTCGATTGGTTTTTAATTTTTAAAATTAATTGTATATTAATAAAATTATTATCTTTTGATAACGAATCGTTTATTCTTTATAATTTTTTTAAATTTTTGCTTACTTTTTGATCAAAGTGGAACTTTCATTTCTAAAACTGAGAAAAAACAGACTTGATAAAACCATAAAAGGACCCACCTGAACCCAGCCTACAAGGCCACCGGGCAGATACAACACCAAACATACAAGGCAACACAAAGCGAAAAGAGAAAGTAACTAACAAAGGCCAACACGGGCCACATCCAAACAACCTTCCACAGCAAAGGGGAAACATGTCGTATCCATCAACATCAGTGATGATCCAACGGCTATCCGAGACATGCTCGAGAGACTTACTCCGATGCCATAACGAGTCTTCCATCGGGCAGGGACGAGCGGCACCACCATTCCTTCACCGAAGAGCTCTATCCAGAGGCAGGCTTCCGTTCCATCGGTAACGGTCCTTATCACGACAAGCGGTACGGTAATTATCGTCCAAACACCAAATCGAAAACCAGGACAATCGTTGCTCTCCAAGAGCATTAAGCGAACACACAAGCCAAACTAAAACAACACAAGACCCAAATCTAAAACCAAGACAGAAACACCAAGATAAGAAACCATCCTGAGATAATTCCACGGGGACATTGCACCAAGGATCCACCAAGAGATATGACCATAAAGCTCGAAATTCTTCGGTAAAAGCAGAACCGCCCGGATCCCATCCGATACTGATAAATCGAGAAACAAGGAAGAGCCTAAGGATAGTGGTGCGAGTCCCATATAGTGGCCCTGAGGCCCACTTTGGCCTAGGTTCAAGGGGCCAATCAATTCCCCAAGTAATCTGTCCAGCTGTTAACTCTTGGCAAAAAACAGACGTGGTCCCCACCAAATCCCCAGGTGGATCTAATTCAGTATAGACAGACTTCCAGGATAGTAACAGGTCAAGCAACAATTCGAGGCACAACACCCGAGGGATGAGGATGTCTCCCTCTATCAGATTTGAAACATCATAGTAAAACCAAAGGTAAAAGTCAGACTTTCCTAAAAAGGGAAACAAGAGAGCTGTCAACCTGCCATCCCTCTTAGGCCCGTGAAATGACCTTTCTATCCTTGACCACCACTCGTCTTCCCTAACCATGTTGATTACCGGCGGTGGTTTTCGTGCTGGCCTTTCTCCGGCGAACAGACATAAAGCATATCTGTCACCGGAGAGCAAGGCTACCAAGGTTGCCACTTCGACAGACAGGAGAGCATCCCTCCGCCCGGAGACCAGGGCGGTCGGAACAAACAGAGCGCAACGTCGAGACCCCAGTGTGAGCAGCCAGAAAAACATCCTCGTCGTATTCGTGCTTCCTAGCAGGCCGATAAGTCGAGTTGTTGTTGCTTCTAGGCCAACGTCAACGGGGGAGCCACCAGCCATCTTCGTTGCTTCTCCCTCAACCCCGACCCCATCTTCAGAGAAACCAACAGACATCAGGGCCGTTGCGTCGATCGGGAAACCACACTAAAAAAAGGTGTTAGTGACCTCTTCGTTGAGCCACGGAGGACAGATTGGCCGGTACCCATGACCTTGGGCAACTTCAACAGCCTTCACCCAGCTCGAGGTCCGGTCTCTGGATAAATAGACTCGAAAGGCAGGGGTAGGGGGGAAACCAGACAAATCGGAAAGTTATGAACCTTGACAGAGAACGATGACCTCGCTCCAACCACGCGTGGAGGAGGAACGGAGCTCCCTCCGGTAATGAGAAGACCCATGGGTTGAGAGAGGCATCGGAGCCCGAGCCCGGTAGACTAAAGACGGCAGCCTCCTTCCCACTCTCAAGCACTCCCAGAGAGAACCAAGAGAGCTTGCTCGCCCGACGCGCCGGGACTGAAACGTGGCATCTCCAAACCACCTTCCACCGCTGCTCAACGACCCACTGCAGAACTGCCGCTGGAGCTGAGGGAGGGAAGGCCCACTCCTGAAGCTGCCACACGATCAAGATTCGCAACGGTTGATGCAAAGAAATAAAAGAGGGAGAGCGAACATTTCGGTACAGACGGCCGGAGAGCGAACAGTCTGGTTTACCGTTCATGAGAGCAACTTGGGGGCTTTGTTTACAACAAATTTTTGCTTACTTGTTTGTACGTGCTTGAGAGAAGCTAATATAGGATGGAAATCCCCTATTTCTTTTTGGTTCTCCTACTTATGTTTCATGCTTAAAATTTAGGTTTAGGTCTGAATATAAAATTTTAGGTTAGAGTTTATGGTTAGGGTTTAGAGAATTTAAGGCATGGTATATTTTTTAGGATATATGGTGTAGGGTTTAGGATTTAGAATTTAGAAATTTAATTTTGTAATTTTTTTAGTGTTAGGGTATAAGTAAAGGTACCGAAAATGGGCAGAGTGTTTGACACTCCAATCTAAACGATGTACTTCATCTTGGGTGGCGCAACAACCTTGATCTTCATGTTGCTGGGCGCTAATGCGGCGATCTCCTTGGTCATCCTGTTTGAGAACATGGTCGCACCACCGCTGAATACATAATTCTGTACAGGTCCACGTCACACTTCATTATGGAGTTGTACGTGGTCTTGTGAATGCCCACAATTTTCATGCCGATCAACGATGATTGGAAAAGCATTTCGAGGCATCTGAAATGCTCAACGATGAATGAATACCTACACTCGGTCAGGATTTTCATCAAGCCAAGTCGAGACGAAGAATGGCATGCCAAAGGGCATACCCTTTGTAAACAGGGACAGTGTGGGTGTGGCTGACAACATCTTCTGAGTGCAACAAAATTTTAAATTGAAACTTTCTTTCGTATTTTGATACACAGCCTTTTAGTTTTAGGGATTAGAGTTTAAAGTTTAGTGATTTAAATTATAAGGTTTATAATTTAAAGTTAGTATTTAGAATTTAGGATATATAGTAAGGTTTAGAGTTTGTTTTTAGGGTTAAAGTTAAAAATTTATGATTTAAATTTTATAGTATAAATATATAAACTTATATAAAATTAATTTTACACAACCTGCATATTAAAATTTTACTCTTTCGAAAAACAAGAGATCATCTTTTCTTTAGGCACATATTCTAAAGAAGTGTGGAATGTATACATTTACTGAATTCGGAAGGAAAGGAATATCAGAATGCTTAAAGGAACAACAATGAACGAAGTTGATTTGTTATTCAAGATTAATCAGATTTTTCGGATGAGATTTACTATAACTATAAATGTTTAAAAGTGAGGAGATAAATTCATAAACAAATTAATTTAAAAAATTAATAAATAAAAGAACAAAAATAAAAAAAAAAACAAATTTTTTTAAAAGTGGGCGGCGATTGCTCATCCCTACCCTTTAATAGCCCTGTCCTTGATTGGGCATAGTATAGTGATTTCCTTTTGATGTTTGTAATGTAACAGTTAGTCTGCTTCCATTGAATAATAAATCAACAATTATTTAAAAAAAATTAAGATTTTCAAGGGGATGTACTTATCGGTTGTAGAAAAGTAAATACATTGATAAAGTAAATGTCAAAATTAGAACTTGTATAAGATAATATAATATGAGCATCTTACCAGGGACGGAGCCAGGATTTGAAGTTAAGGGGGGCAAAACATAAATTTTGAAAGGTGGGGGGGCAAATTCACAATTATCCCAATTTTTTCAGGAAAAATATAAGTAATCAAAGGGTAAAAAAATATTTTTTCCCCTACCGGGGGGGGGGGGCACAGCCCCTCCCATGGGAGCTGTGGCTCCGTCCCTGCATCTTACCACTTGATCAATTAGTAGAATTGTCTTTTTATAGGCTTTGGGGCTAGAGTTACCTATAACTTGTTTTCTTTTTCCCATAATCTTAAGTATCTTAAGAGATTTAACGTCTCATTCCACTAAATTAACCGATAATTAATTAATCATCACTTTTTTTGAGCAAGTATATTTGGTCAGTTGGCTAAATTTAGAGGTGACAAACGGGTCAATCGGTTCGGGTCATTTTAGTTTCGGTTATTTCAGGTATGATATTTTCGGTTTCGGGTTCGGTTTGGTTCGGTTGATTTCGGTTCGGTTATTTTCGGTTCAATGAGAGATCAGTCAATTTTAATCAAATTTTTAGGTTGGTTAGACTTTTACACCATATATATGACTTTATAAAGTCAATATATTTGACATTTTAGTGACTTGTGCGGCTATTCATATTTTATCTTTCTTTATTTCTATTAATCGGGTTCATTCGGTTCGGGTTTATTCGGTTCAGGTCCATTCAGTTCGGGTCTATTCCGTTCAGGTCTATTCGGTTCGGGTCTATTCGGTTCAACTAAATTCGGTTCAATTTTGGTTCGGTTTATTTCGGGTTTCGGATCAAATTTCGGGTCAATTTCGAGTTGATTTTTGGTTTCGGTTCGGGTCTCGGGTCAAGTTTGCCAGGTCTAGCTAAGTTGCTCATCTTTGTTTCCTCATTTCCCTTATGTCATCATTTCTATCTGTTCATATATATTTTTAATCCTTTGACAATGCGTATACACATCATAACTGAATATGACTCATAAATAACATGAAATATATTTAAAAACATATGGATGAAATATAAAATTTATGTGTACTTTCTATAAGAATAGTTTAAGGGTTTTATTTTGATGCATAAGCTGTGTAAATTTTTTTTACACAATCCTTTTATAAAATTTAAAATCTAAATCACAAACCCTAGCAACCTAAACCCTAAACCCTAAGCCCTAAACTCTAAACTCTAAATTCTAACCATAAATCTTA
The DNA here is from genome assembly GCA_030270665.1 of Hibiscus trionum. Lineage (NCBI taxonomy): Eukaryota > Viridiplantae > Streptophyta > Magnoliopsida > Malvales > Malvaceae > Hibiscus > Hibiscus trionum. The sequence goes on along the minus strand of BSYR01000017.1, from coordinate 57,495,218 downwards.
AATTATATACCCTACATACTAAACCCCTAAACCCTAACATAAAACCCTAAACCCTAAACCTTAAAATTAAAGGGCTTGTGTAAACTAAAGTTTACACAGCTTGTGCATCAAAGTATTTTCCATAGTTTAAATATGATTCGCTGAGAAAAAAAACATACAATATCATTAAAAATTTATGTGTACTTTCTATAAGAATAGTTTATGTAATAAGTAGTAACTGAATATGGCTCATAAATAACAAAAAAGTCTACACATATTTCCTTTTTGAAGACAATTGATTTTCATAATAACACGTGATGTTTTATAATTCAGTTAAGTCTCTATCCCAACTCCCAAGCAAAGATAGAGGCCAAAACCCTAATGGACCAACCCATTTTCTAGAGATGACAAGCAAGTCATTCACATCGGTTTCAATTTGGATCATTTTGGTTCGGTTTATTTTGAGTTTAATTATTTTCGGTTAGTTTAGATTTATGTTGATTCGGTTCGGGTGTCGGGTTAGTTCAGGTCATTTTGGATCGATTGATTTCAAGGTTGGGTCAAAATCATGTCAATAGGAGATTGATCTGTTTCATTCAGATTTTCGGGCCGGGCCAATTTTTTACACCCCTATATGACTTTATAAAGTCAATATATTTAGTTTTTTTTAGAGATTTGTGCGGAAGTTCACATCTCATCTTTCTTTATTTCTTTTAATATCTTTTATTTATTTTCGTGTTGCTTTCAATTCAAGTGAAAATCGATTCAAGCCCATTCGGTTCGATTGAAAATCAATTCGGCTCCATTTTTGTTTAGCTAAAATTCAGATCGATTTATTTCGAATTTCTGTTCAAATTTAAATTATCATATTCAAGTTTTTTTAGTTCTACCATTTTCACAATGTAAAGATGTTGAATTTCAACCCCCCAAGATCATAAATTTTGGAACAGAAGTAACTTACCTACTAAATTACTTCTAACAAGTTAAAGAATACTTTATTCCCAATCATTGGAGAAGTTTCACAATCATAATTTCTTCATTAAATGTGAAACTTATAAGTTATGGTTTTGAAAATTAACATATATTTAATGAACTAAGATATTATATATATATATATATATCAATTTATCGTGTCTCTTGCACCCTTCGATCCATCCCTAAGCAAAGATGTTAGCATCCGCATTGTGAAATTGAAACATCAATATAACAAAATTCATCAAACTAAGTAACAACCAACAATAACAGTATAAATAAGCAATGGTTTTAAATAAATAGGAGAAATAAAAAGAAATCCTAATGCATGCTAAATGCATTACATTGATTCAATGAACTCGGAAACCATGCTTCAGCATCGTAAATTTAATGTCGAAAATGACCAACAAGTAGCACATTCACTGATCCGTTCTACAGGAATGGGGGCAGAATGATCCATCTTCGGGGGTACTTCGGCCTTCCATCCTTGCCGTCAAATAGCTGCAAGCGACAAGAAGTAAAAGGTAACGACGGAATAATGAACTTATTTGCCTATCCATTCGATTAACATTATGAAATAACTTGAACATGTTACTCAAACAAATCCCATTCCGGTATGTGCTACGCAAACCAAATAAGTCCATATGTGTTTATCTAATTTCTTTACTTTCAGATTAAGGTGGAAAGGAAAGGCATTGTATGGAAGTATGGATTTCATCGGTGTCGAAAAGAAATATCCGATTTAGTAGATCAAGTGGTAAAAAGAAATACCTTCTTCAATCGGCGATGCTTGGCGAGGGCCCAATTCGTCATGATGGAAGTGGCAACTACAAGAAACACATAGCCTGCAACTGTCTGAGTAGCAATATTGAAACCCAACCATTGGTATATCTCCGTTGTGTAATTCGCGCATGTCACAATGTTGAACAAAAAGCCGCGAGGAATTTGATATCCTCCGCTGCCATCAGGACCACGTAGATTCTTCAGTATGATATGGCAATAGAAGTTTGCAAGTTGGCAAACCAACCCGAACCCGAACCCAATCTTCATCTGAAGGTCGCCAACAGGTGTGTAAAGTGGGTGGTTGACGTAGTAAGCAATGTACGCACCAAAGGTCCAGTAATAAGCACAATTTCTGAAGACGTTTGATAGTGGAGATGTTGCATGGCTGAAGCGGTGGACAAAGAATGTTTCCATAATTCGTTTGAAGTAGTGGAAACACCAGTAATATAAAGCATAAGTTTGAACGGGGTGAACGGGCTGGACAGCACCTTTGTATCCGAAGAACTTGTACACCGGGTAGTAGTAGAAGACGGGATAGAGTATCAATGGACCCAAGTACTCGAAGAAGAAAAGCGTTCGGTAAGACACTTGTGGACCCAAGTCCTTGAACACTACGGTTAAGCTATTCTCGTTCCCATCACAGTAGTCTTTGAGACTCTTCTTGTAGTTAAGGACGACAGGCCGCTCCCTTGATCCCGAAGGAACAGGAAGCGTTAGTCTTTGTCTCGAAGGATAGAACTTTTTAGCTGTTAGTACAACACACAAGAACTCAATTAGAAAGAATCTAATGACCAATGAAACTGCCTGCACCGATGCAATCAAACACACATCTCAAGGTGTCAAGGGGAAATGCTCACGAAAACAGTCAAAAGATCGACATACCGAGGTTACAAACCAATCAGAAAATAAACAGGAGGAAAACTCGAAACATAAGATCTACTATGGATATGAACAAAAAAGAAAAAAAAAGGCTTCAATACTTGGATATGTAGTGACCAAAATGAATGTCAACCTCCCCGGTATAGCGAAGGAAACATCGCCTTAATTCGATGTTTTCAGTCACTTTCACTACTCAAGAGTCAATAAAATTATGAAACCATGATCCATACAAAACACAATATGAAAAATCAAAAGACATAACAAGCATTGAATCTGTAGCTCAGCCATGGAATAGAAAGGGGGTAAAAAGAGTACCTAACTGACTCTATTTGCAAAAATTTGAAGCAGATTTACAAGAAATTCCCAGAAAAATGCAATTATTTACCACCAATTCAGAGTTCAACACTTAATTAACAAACAGAGAAAGTAATTAAGCTAATTTTAAGCTAATAAGAAAAAAAAACAACTCACTTCTCTTGTGAATTGCCTCCTGCAGATCAGCCACAGTAGCCTGCAAAAATTAAAACACACACACACACAATGAATTTCGATTCTTTCTTTTCATTTTTTTTTTCAAACCAAACCATTAAAAACAAACGAATCACAAAAAAAGAGACATACCGAGTCATTAAGCTCAAGGCCACCTTTGATGAACTCTCTCCCACTGCGAGAAACTAGAGTCACCTTCATCCTTTCTTAGACCAAAACAAAGGAAACCCAGATTTTATTACAGCAAAAGGAACAAACCCTTTGAAGCTTTAAGCTTGGAAAGTTTGGATCTTTGAGTTTCGGAGATCTCAAAGATTAGAACTTGGAAAAAAAAGAAAGTGAGAAAAGTGGTGTTGGAATTGGGATATTATAAGTGTAAATATTAAAGGCGTGTGGTTAGGGTAGGAGAGCTAACTATCTTAGCCGATGAACCAACACCGGTTCCTTAATGGCTGACCTGATTCATTGAGTGAAACCAGGGGGACCATTTTCTGGGTGTGGCTCATGGGTTTTCAACGGTGGTGATCTTGACACATCATCTATCTTGTTTCGTTTCCATTTTCGTTAAGTCTGGATTACGTGATGAGAGAAAGTATGGTGAGCTTGTTTCCATTTGAATTATGGATCAAATTAGTCTTTATATAAAAATTACGATGAAAAAATTCATAAAGTTGAAAATTTTATCAAAAATTGGATCTTGTCTTTTCAAATAAGGGCTAATTTGACCCATAATTTTTTAATTAAGGATTCATTTGATTTGTGATTTTTCATATAAAACTCATTCGATTCATGATTCAAACTAAAAACTCACTTGATTTTTTGGTACAATTAAATGGACCAATTTGGTACATATTTTTTTTTTATAAAAAATGTTATACTCAAATTAGATTGGATACGAAATTTAAAATCAAAATATTTTTTTGATAAGGAATTTTTTATTTGAATTTAGTTGTGCAAGCATTTATATCACACATTCATGAGTGTGGTTGGTCGTTGATAGGCCTATGCCTAGGGATGGGCACGGGTCGGGTATGGTCGGGTTTTTGGCCCACCCGGACCCGACCCGAAAATAAATACCCTAAACCCGCACCTGACCTGAACATATTCTTTAAAAAATTCGACCCGACCCGACCCGAAAATAAATATACTAAATCCGATCCCGACCCGACCTATGTAAAATAAATTAATTTTAGGGACCTAATTGTAAAAAATAATAATTTTAAGGGACTTAATTGTAAAAAATAATAATTTTAAGGGACTTAATTGTAAAAAATATAATTTAAAATACTAAATTATAAACAAAAATTCAATTTTAAGGACTTAATTATAAAAATATATATATATAAAGAGGGGTATTATTATAAATATCCCTAAAAAATTTAAAAAAAAATTACACTATTAGTCTCGGGTCGGGTATTTTCTACCCTAATCCCGAATCCAACCGACCCGAATTTATCATCAACAAAACCCGACCCGACTCAAACACGATTTTTTTATTAAAAAATTCGACCCGATCAGGCCGGATCGGGTCAGAACCTGTCGGGTCCGGGTAAAATGCTCATCCCTACCTATGCTCAAGAGGACACGTAGTTTATGAAAAAAAATAATTTATATACAAACATTAGTATCATTCATTCATGTGTGTGGTTGAACGTTGGTCCATGACTGAAATAAAATGTGCCAAAATCAGATTGCTTCCCAACTAATTTAACATGTTATTGAACCACCAATTCATTCCAAGGCATGTGGCCAGTTGACCAATCAAAATTCTCATATATAAATATCTAATGAAAACTAACATAATAGTGGGCTGGTAAGAAGTAGGAGCTCAACCCTTGGCCTCTTCTTAAGTAGAGGCGGCAGCCGCCGTTGCGCCACCTTACAATCCCACCAACGCCCTTCTCTAATATGCCGCCGCAAAACTTGGTGTAAAAATTTAGGGCCAATTTAAATTTAAAAAAATTTAAATTAGAGGTTGAAACTAAATTTTTATTTTTGAGGGTTCAACTAAAATTTTTAACAAGTTTGAGAGATTTAATAAGAACTTTTAAAAATTTTGAGAAGGAGTTTATTTAAAAATATTCAAAATTTTAAAGCTTAATGTGAATTTTTAAAAATCTTAAGGGCCAAAATAATTTTTTTAGGGAAAATATTCTAATTTCTCAAAATGTGGTCATGGCCCCTAGTCCCTTCAAGCGTCTACCCTACTAATAGGGGTGAGTATTTGACGTGTTAAATAAATTTTTTTGAGTTAATTGAGTTGTAGAGTTCTATTTTTTTTAACTCAAATTTTATTTGAAATTTTTTTGAGTCGAATTTATGAAATTCGAGTTGATTCGTTTAAGTTTCTGTTCCAAATTTAATTGTAAAATATTTATAATATTATGGTACTAATTAGTTCCAATTTAAACGACTTTCTATAACCATATACGATATACATATATGTTTCTTCATATTTTTTTCAAATGAGATAAGATTTGACTTGAACTTGAAAATCAATCCACTAATTACTAAAAATTTCGAGTTATTCAAGTCTCATTTTATAACTCAATCTTTATTTGCAATTTTTTTGAGTTGAATAAAATTTATGAAATTATAAATTCGATTCAAGTTGAATTGAATTTTTTCACGTTGAGTCAAAAAATTAAACCTTTTCGAGTCGAATTTTGCTCATCTATGCTCTTTGCCATGCAAAGTTGTTCATTATTGTTTAATATTACTTTTTTTTTTCTTGAAAAAGCATATAGATCTTATTGTTTAATATACTTCATATATTATTTTGTTTCTTAGGTAAAATGAAATATATCAATAATGCAATATAGCTAATCTTTTTTTTTCTTTCGAAAGAGCTAAGTTAAAAATTTTAAATTTTTTGAAGAATAAACGTTAAAATTTGAAAATATATGAGGGGCTAGGGAGTAATACCATTTGCCCACAAGTCAAAACACATTAAAATAGAATGACAACTTAACTCATGCACTGTTTAAAATAATTGTTTTAGTGATAAAATAAACCAATTTAACTAAAAAAATTCTACAACTCTCACGGTTGAGGTTCATAGAATAAAAAAGTAGTCAACAAAATAAGAAAATTTGAGTGGATCAATTAAGTAGCAATGTTTAAAGAAATTATGCAGTAGACATGCAACCAGGTTGAGCAATGTTTCTGAGCAGAATGTAAACAACAGATAAGAGCAAGCAATTTTTGCAGACCCAAGCCTCTCAAGTTCATCTATAGGACACCTTAGATACTTGCAACTTATGAAACAAGGATTTATTTAAGCACAACATTTCATTAGAAAAAGTAATGTAAATGTAAAATTGTTGGAAGCGTTGGTGAGCACTCGGTATAATATTAATACGAGTAAAATATAAGTACAACACAAATACTAGTTTTATGAACACAAAGCTTTGCTAAGCTTTAACACTCTCGTTTTTTTGTTGGTTATAACTCACACTCTTGTTTCTTAATTCACATACATACATAGATCTACAATCTATTTATATTGCTATTAAACCAACATAGTAAAAGTTTAGCAAGCTTTAATTACTTTGACACTTGTCCTTGTTATTATCTTTTTCTTAATGACTAAGACCTTATGAAGTTTTAAATGCTGCCACATCTTCATGGTTTGCCAAGCCATGCTACTAATTTCTTTATGTATCTTCCGCGTATTGAAGCCATGCTTGCCGCCATTATCCAATGCTTGATTGCTAAGTATTTTGAATTCTAACGCTCCCCCTCAAACTTATTTTAAAATTAAAGATTGACGTTAGTCAGGATGTTGTTTTGGTTAAATGTATGGGAGAAAAGATCGAGTTATTGAAGCATATTCGACTTTTTAGGAACACACTTAGTAAAATTGTTTGCTAAGAGAAAACTGAGATCGGAATCAGTTATTATTGAAACAACATAATTCGAGTCGGTCTTTTATGAACTTAAACGTTTTTTTATCTACAACATTGTGTTGATTAGATCAATTTCCAAAATCGATATCAAAGATGGCACTTGGGTATCCGGTTTACAAAGCATAGTCACAAGGATTGGTCATTGTAGACATGTAACCGACATGAATCCCGAAGTAAAAAAAAAAACTTTTTTCGATGATCCGAGCAAACTGAGTCAGAGTAAAAGCCTAAGGTTGATTTACATGTGGGATCGACCCTTACTTCTCTCTTACTACGTTTAATTTCCTTTATTTATTATTTGATAAGAAGAAATTATATTGACGCGAAAACGACGCGTGTCACCTCCCAATATAAAAGGGAATCGGACCTGATAGTTGATTTCCTGAAGCAGCTAGCACTTCCAAATTGATGAGATTTCCAATCCCATCCGGGACTCTTCCGGACATTTTGTTCCCTTCTATTTCTAAATGTAAAAAAGGTGTTAAAGAAGTTGCTAATGCATTCGGGAAATGTCCCTCCAAAATTATTTAAGCCTATATATTGAATTTCAAGTTTGGTATTATTGACTAAAGTGCAAACAAAGCTCAAGTCACCTTCTCTCCAATGTCCCAAATTGTTATTGTATATGGAAAATTCGTCCAGTTTATCCAGCTGAATTTGTTCCCATTAAATTGAAGTACATTCAGATTTGAGACATTAGATATTGAAACAGGGATTTGTCCTGAGATTTGGTTTGTCATTACGGAAAAGAACTCAACATATGGCATATTGATTTGTAAGTGAGAGTGAAGAGTACCTTGAATCTTGTTTTCACCAACATCAAAGCCTCTAAGACTGGAGAGATTGAACATTGAGACAGAAGCGAATAGAACCATTCCAAGACTCCATAATCTTGAGCTGATCACCTGTTATCTTGGCCTTGAACTGGAGTAGAGCTTGTCGATCAGTGTCATTTCCTTTAGCTACAGGGCTTGTTGCTGCTGCTAAATCAAGCAGGGTAAAACCCTGCAAGTCGATGCACGAGAGAAGAATTATAACTTCAAGATAAACTAGGGAAAAAGAGCTGAACGCTTCGAAATACATTTTTGATAGCTCCATCAAACTAAAAAAAATTATTAATTGTTGAGAACCATTTGTAACTCTGATATAATCTATCCGGGTTTAAGTGGAAGAAGTAATCAAGTGGAGACTGGAGATTGACTGTTTTAAGTCATATGATACGCTCAACCTTTAGATTATAGTACGGACCTTTAGATGATATGCTCAATTCAAACATGTTGACACACACTTTCAAATCCAATAGAGTAATATAGAAATTTCAACAACATAAAGTTAAAATGAATAACCATTGACATGTTCAACAGCATTACTAGATGCAGAGTCAAAATCCAACATTGTTATTTGAAGTCTGATTATTTATATGAATTACAGTGACAGGTCATTTATGAAAAACTGGAAAAACTACATATTTATTCTCTTTTCTCAGAGCAGAAACAGAAGAAAGGAGAAATCAAGCGCTTTGTCTAACCTAAGTCTCTCATGTTCATCCATAAAACACCTTAGATACCTGCAACTAAAGAAAGAAGGATTTACTTAAGACGTCAATTTCATAAAAAATAAGTACTGAAAATTTGATTTCAGTGATGAAATGATTGATTATTTTGCTAAGGTTAGAAGACATATTTGATGTTTACTTGATTAAACATTGGCATATATATATGATGACTTTTATGAAGCAATAATGGGTGCAATTTGCCACCACTTTCTCCATTTCACATTTGTCAATTACATTTTCAGAAAAAAATAACTTCTTGTGTAAGAAAATGATAAGAGGAAGACTTCAAAGTAAAACTGAGGATTCCATGGAGGAAAGATGGATTCAATGGAGGATACTTTCAGGAGGCTCCTAATATTTGACTATTTTAGTTTAAATTTCCAACTTCAAAACACAAAACAAGAGAATGGGAAGAAAAAGGCAATACTGAGTTACTTCATGTAACCCTTAAACCCGACCCAAAAGAAATGGGCCGAATCTAGGAAGTCGCATTTGAAAACTTGTCCCTCAAGAAATTTTATTAGATTTAGAAACTTAATATTCGTATTAATTATTAAAACCTGATTAAACACAATAATATTCCACTTGTATAAAACACAGTCGTATAATATTATTCCGAAAAGTTGATGAAATATTCTAAAATAGCCTCATATGCATGCTAAAAACAATAATGTAGAACTAATATTTTAATATAATAATTGAAAAATGTTTTGGACTAATTTAAAAAGAATTCAAAACTATTTCCAAAGTCCAAATAACTTGAAACTATGTTTAAGGGATGTTTTTAAAGGTCTTACATGTTTTTCAAAGCCAAATTAAACAAAACCATCCAGGTGTATCTAAATACCCTTAGGCGTTTCGATACGGGTATCGAAATGGGTCTTTTCTGGATGAGGTTTTTGCAAGCGTTTCGATACGGGCTATGCCGTTTTGATACGCTTACGTGGCATCGACCACAACGGTCATAAACCCCAACGACTATTTTCCAACTAACATTTAAATGCAGGGCGTTCCGATACGGTGCCTAGCGTTTCGATACGGGCGTTTCGATACGGCCCATGGCGTTTCGATACAGATGCTCATCAGACTGCAACGACTCTTTCTACTTGAAGAGCGTATCGAAACGGGTTCGAGTGTTTCGATACGGGTAGCAGCAGAACTGCATTTATGGTGGGAGATAAAGTCCTCAACGGCTCCAATTCAACCCCAACGGCTAGTAACGGCTACAAACTCATTAAGGAGTATAAAAGGGACCTCCAAGCATCAAGATATGGTTAATGCTTCAATTGTCAATCAACAAATGATCAAAAAGTGTCTTTGTACTTAAATTGTCATTTCTTGTATAGACAAACACTAGTGAGCCAAAATTGTCAAATTTGCTCAAGTGTTTTAGGTTTTGGGTGAGTGCATTATTGAGAAAACAAATATCTATTAGAGGGATTTAAGTTTGCATATTTCTTTTCTCTTTTAAAGAGGGTTTGATCAAGGCTTTGGGTAGAAAGCTTGATCGGTGTATAAGGGTTTCCTCCTAAGCCTAGAAAAGGGGACGAATCAATATTGGATTGATTGGAAATCCTTAGTGGGAAGCTAAGGTAGTGGATGTAGACCTTGGTTAGAAGGTTGAACCACTCTAAAATCATTGTGTCATTTATATTTTAGCTTCCACACCACATCCACCCAAAATTTCACCTCTCCACCACTTGGTGAGCAATATCGGTTGAAGGAATCGAGCCCCTTAAAACTTAACAATTGGTATCAGAGCTTGACTCAATCGAAGAGGATTAACATCCTATTGAGAAGATCCGGCAAGCTTGATCATCATTTCACCAACCGGCTCAAATGGCGCAATCCATCGACAAACCGCCTTTCTTCGACGGAACCCACTATGCCCATTGGAAGACCATGATGAAGTTTTTCATAAAGTCAAGAGACTACAAACTATGTGACATATTTGAAGATGGTCCGTTCGTGCCTCAAAGAAGCAAAGCGGAGTGGAGTGCCGACGATCGCAAGAAGATGAAGCTAAATTGCAAAGCCTTGCACATCATATTTTGTGCATTTGGCCCAACCATCTATGAGAAGATGTCTTCTTGTGAGAGTGCCAAGGAGGTATGTGACAAGCTTGAAGTCACATACGAGGGAACCGATGAAGTTAAGGAGACCAAGATTGGGCTTCTCACCTTAGAGTATGAGAACTTCAAGATGGATCCGGAAGAGAACATCGAGAAGATGTTTGATAGGTTCTCCACAATCACCAATGGTCTCAAGGGATATGGAGAAGCCATTCCGGAGGAGAAACTTGTCCGAAAGCTCATCTACTCACTTCCCTAGTCTCGGGACTCAAAGAGGACCGCCATCATTGAAGCCAAGAATTTGAAGACCTTGAAGCTTGATGAACTCATGGGGTCACTTCTTACTCATCAAATCATGAAGAAGAACAAAGAAGATGAGAAGAAGAGGGAAGAAATTAGAGCTATGGGAGAGAAGAAGATCAAATGGCTTGGCATCAACACAAATTCCATTGCTCTCAAATCCTCCACTTGTCATCATGTACAGATTCTAGTGAGGAGGAAAGTGAAGATGAAGAGATGGCCTATCTCTTCAACAAATTTGCCCGGTTCATGAAGAGCGAAATGGAAAATTCCAAGCATGAATCGAGGAAGAAGATGAAGAATTCCCACAAGTCCAACAAGAGGGGATCATCTTCAAAGCAAGCATATGTGGCCACATGGAGTGATAAAGACTCCACCGATGATGAAGTAGCCCACCTATGCTTGATGGCCCTCAATGAGGGGAGATAACTTCTAACTCATCTATTTCAAATTCATATACATTTGACGAGTTGCAAGATGCCTACGATGATTTGCTTTTGGAATTCAAGGCATCATTTTTAAAGAACAAAAATTTGATTTCAAAAATGAAAATTGAGAATGATTTGCTTTCCAAAACAAATCTTGAACTTGAAGCAAAATTAAAAGATTTTGAACAAAAATGTTTTGATTTACAAAATTTGCTTCTTAAAGTTCAAAAAGAAAAAGATTTGATTTCCAATGAACTTCAAAAGAAAAATGATTTTGGAAAATCAAATTTTTATGTAAGACAATCTAGTGCCCCTAGATTTGTTAAAAGAAAATGTTTTAGAAGTATTTGGGTCCCAAAAGGACTTAGTACTTCAATTAAAAAGTATGAAATTGAAAAATGGATTCCTAGGGGGACTACAGTTTGTGCTACTAATGTCTATGGATCTAAAGCAATTTGGATACCAAAAATTACTTGATGTCTTTTGCTAGGTGCGATGGAGAGTGATCAACAAGTCCAATTAATGAGGGGAGCTCCATGCACACTAAGGAAAAACACTTGAAGAAGGAAGGCTTCACATCCTCCCTTGAGTTCAAGTGTGGTAAGATCTAGTTGTTTTTGTTTTTATTTGATTTATTTTTATTAATGTCAACTAGATGATCATATATGTTGGACTAACATTTTTATGATGCTTTGAGTAAGGGGAGCCATTTTAAAACCAAAATTCTTAATTTTGTCAATTGGTTTTACCTCTATTGTTATTTGAACTTAAAAGTCTTTTGAATTCTTTTTGATATAACAAAAGGGGGAGAAATGTGGTTTTGAAAAATTGAATTTTCAAATGAATAAGGGGGAGCTTTATTTGATTTCATATCTTTAATCTCTTATTCACATTTTTAAACTTAAAGGGGGAGAATCCCAAACAATTTTTCAAGTTAGTTTTATTATATCAAAAAAGGAGAGATTGTAGAACTAATATTTTGATATAATAATTGAAAAATGTTTTGGACTAATTTAAAAAGAATTCAAAACTATTTCCAAAGTCCAAATAACTTGAAACTATGTTTAAGGGATGTTTTTAAAGGTCTTACATGTTTTTCAAAGCCAAATTAAACAAAACCATCCAGGTGTATCGAAACACCCTTAGGCGTTTCGATACGGTGTCTTCTAGTGTCAAAACGTTTCGATATGGGTCTTTTCTGGATGAGGTTTTTGCCCAGCGTTTCGATACGGGCTATGCTGTTTCGATACGCTTACATGGCATCGACCACAACAGTCATAAACCCCAACGGCTATTTTCCAACTAACATTTAAATCTAAAGCGTTCCGATACGGTGCCTAGCGTTTTGATACGACCCATGGCGTTTCGATACGGATGCTCATCAGACTGCAACAACTCTTTCTACTTGAAGAGCGTATCGAAACGAGTTCGAGCGTTTTGATACGGGTAGCAACAGAACTGCATTTATGGTGGGAAATAAAGTCCTCAACGGCTCCAATTCAACCCCAACGGCTAGTAACGGCTACAAACTCATTAAGGAGTATAAAAGGGACCTCCAAGCATCAAGATATGGTTAATGCTTCAATTGTCAATCAACAAATGATCAAAAAGTGTCTTTGTACTTAAATTGTCATTTGTTGTATAGACAAACACTAGTGAGCCAAAATTGTCAAATTTGCTCTAGTGTTTTAGGTTTTGGGTGAGTGCATTATTGAGCAAACAAATGCCTATTAGAGGGATTTAAGTTTGCATATTTCTTTTCTCTTGTAAAGAGGGTTTGATCAAGGCTTTGAGTAGAAAGCTTGATCGGTGTATAAGGGTTTCCTTCTAAGCCTAGAAAAGGAAACGAATCAATAGTGGATTGATTGGAAATCCTTAGTGGGAAGCTAAGGTAGTGGATTTAGTCCTTGGTTAGAAGGTTGAACCACTCTAAAATCATTGTGTCATTTATATTTTAGCTTCCACACCACATCCACCCAAAATTCCACCTCTCCACCACTTGGTGAGCAATATCGGTTGAAGGAATCGAGCCCCTTAAAACTCAACAAGTAAATTCCTAAATAAAGTGTTTGAGTCTGAAATTACATATAAATTCAAAAGATAAAATAGAGTCCATAAATTTTAAATAGTCCATACTAATAATATATATTATATGTCTGATAAAACGAGGTCCTCCAAGTACCGTAAGCCTAAGTCTGAGTATCTGAAACAAGAACTAAGAGGGAGTCATCTATAAAGCTCAGTGTGTCTCTAAAGTGCAAAACACAAAACATATATCAAAATAATTCGATCAACATGATCAAACTCAAACAAAAATTCCGTTATACAAATATGTATAAAAATGATGCACGAGACACAATGACATGCACCCATCTACATCATCGTCCAAAGAGTAAGGTCCCCCCAGAACCACTCTCTACATCGTCACCAAGTCTGAAATGGAATTCAGCCCGAAGGGTGAAACCACTTATCTTCCCCGTACAATTTCCCAACCCATATGATGTGACATGTTATTCTAATTTCTGAATCTGAATGCGTTCTTGTTTAATAAACGAAGATGCATGTACAAAAACTCCGATATTCAATATTCTGATTCCGATATATGATGCATGACATGTCATCATACAAATCATATCGCAATCACAAGTCAGATAAATCATGTCATAATTTATAAATCACTTAAGTCATGTCATATATCAGGAGTCATACAAATCATATCATAAATTCACAAATCATACCAACACACTCACAAACACACATTAAGCATTGAAATATGTAGCATAAGAAGAGAACACATCTTAGGCAGCTAATAACTCAATGTCGAGAGTGACGTCTCTCACGCTCAGCCTTAGCTCTAGGTCGGACAGAGTTAGCTCCTACGAGAGTTCAAACTATGTAAGAATCCACTACTATGCCAACACTAATATAAACAATAACCTGAATTATACTCACGTGCGGATCTCGCAGGTTGTGCAGCAGAAAGATGCACAAGTGGTGGAGGAGGAAGGATCTTGGTATTCGAATCAACGTCACCCGATTATAAGAATAATTCGAATCTGATTATGATGTACTGAATTCTTAAAATACTAAGTACAAATAAATGTAAATAGTAAAATAGTCTTTCGGGTTCGAATTTTGGAAAACAAGCAGCGGATTTGGAATGAGAATATCGAAAAACATAAAGTTCACTTTGATTGAAAAAGTCAACACTAGAAAGTCAACAGTCAACGGCGACGCTGACATTATTGTTGACGTCAACGCTGACATCATTGTTGACATCAACGCTGACGTCATCTGGTTCGGTATAGATAATGGGTCTGATGGTTCGGTCTACATGGTCCAATTCATTAGTGACTCGGTTCGGTTCGGCACATTAGACCGGTTCGGTTTTGTTTTGCAGATTTGGTTCGGGCTTCTCCCACACTTCGGAACACCAACCGATTTGGGCTTTCTCTCTCTTTCAATCGGGCACCATGTATGCTTTTCTTTTCTCAGAGCAGAATTTAAACAAATTAAAAGAGAACATCAAGCACTTCTCCAGACCCATGCTTCCCAAGTTCATCCATGGGAGACCTTAGATACCTGCATCTTATGAAACAATGATTTATTTAAGCACAACATTTTATCAGAAAAAGTAATGTAACTCTGGCTTATGTAATGAAATGATCCAGTATTTTGCTAAGATAGGAAGACATCATAACCTGCTGATTGAGCAACGATGAAGTTTGAGTCACATAACGGAATCGATTTGAACGAAAAAAGCTTGTCACTGACAGAACAAATCTTGGTAACAACATCACTCATGCTCATCCGCTCACTCGGTGATTTAACAGAACAAGTGAGACCTATTTCGAATATCAAATTCAAGAATTGAAGAAATCCATTTCCCAATCTGTTTTCATTAAGAGTGATGCCTGCAACTGTTCCTCCTCTGACCCTCTCTTGAAGAAGAACGGGATCTATAATCTCAATGATTCGATCGGGAAAAGCTTCTCCAACAAAGTGATGAAGACTTAAACCTTCTTTAAACATTTCATCAGTTGGCCTTTTCCTTGTAAACATCTCTAGCAAGAGGATGCCATAGCTATACACATCACCTTCTATTGGCAGCTCACTTCTCATGCCATATTCTACAATTATTTCATCTCAAATTACACATACAAATAATTGAATAGAAAACCCCTCTAAATAATTGCAGAAGAAGCCAATACAGTGTAATTACCTGCTGGAGCATAACCAATGGTTCCTCTTATGTCAAGGGAGCTTGACTGATTATCAAGATGGTTAAGCCTATCTTCATCCCGAGATTCGATTTTCTCATTTGGAAAAGAACTCAACATATGGCATGGTGATTGCTAAGTTAGAATGAAGAGTACCTTGAATCTTGTTTACACCGATATCAATGACTTTCATATTGGAGAGATTGAACATTGTAACATGAATGATACCGAAAATTGCATTCGCAGTTATGGAGACATGCGGAATATTTTTCATTCTACCGAGAGCGTCTGACATATTCCCGGTCAATCCATTGAGTGTCAAATCAAGCTTCTCCAGGGATGACAAGTTTCCTAGTGAAGGTTGAATGTTCCTTTTCAAGTTGTTGTTCCTAAAACTCAAGACTTTCAGGTTTGACAAGAGACAAAGCAAAGCAGATATTTCTCCAGTTAGCTGGTTGCTTTTCATGCTAATGAATGTCAGCCTAGAATAAGCAGAGAAATTGGAGGGAATTTCACCATTGGTGGAGTTATTGGTGAGGTCGAACACTTCGAGTCTTGTTAAACGACCGATTTCTTCGTGAAGCTGGTTGTAGAAGTTGTTGTCCGAAAGGTTCAACTCCCTTAGGAAGGTTAAATTCCCTATGTATGGTGATAAAGACCCCGAGATTTTGAGGAATTGCAGTTCCAACTTGGTCAATCTCCAATTCTTTTGACCGCACGAAACACCATGCCATTGACAAAAGTTAACGGAACTACTCCAGGACTCCACAATCCCGAGCTTGTCGCGTTATCTCGGCTTTGAACTGGAGTAGAGCTTGTTGGTTGGTGTCGTTTCCTTTAACTATAGGGCTTGCTGTTGCTAAACCAAGCAAGTTAGGAGCCTGCATGTTGAAGCCTGCAGGAGAGAAGGTGTAACACCCCGAATTTCCCCTAAACTAAAACCCCTAAACTTCAATGTAAACAAGGAATTTCGAGCCAAACGCTTCCATATTCGATATGGAATTTTAATCGAGAGTGCTTATTTAATCAGCAAGAAGTCTGATATTATCATGTTCTATCACACATTATTTGGTTCAAGTTCTCCAACTTTGAATGTCATGTGGCTACCGTTTGGATAAAAATCCTCTGCCCCTTTTCGATGCCTTTACTTATGCCCTAACATTTAAAAACACTACAAAATCAAATTCCAAACTCTAACCCTAAACTTAAAATCCTAAACCCCACACCTGATGAGTTCTCAAATATGACATATTTCATTTGTTATTTTTCTAGTTATTGGGACTTCTTGCTGCTTAATACATGTTGTTTTTGTTATATTTTGTGCAGGAACCCAATTCTGGAAATAGCAGTGAAAATGGGGCATTTCTGCAGTTTTTATTATAATTCTGTCATGACTGGCTTCATGGGCACGACACCGGGCACGACGCATCTGACGTGGCAGTGACGTGGCAATGACGTGGCGACTTCTAGAAGCTTCTGGAACGTTCTGAGAGATCTTATCAGCTTATCCGTTTAGATTTCCTGCATTTAAATTTCAAAACATTTGGATTGTTTTACCTTTTGTTTATTATTTTAAATTATCTCATCACCTTATCTTTGTAAATCTAAGCCTATAAATACCACCCCTTGGTAAAGGCTTAGATCATCAATCATTTTAGTGATCATCTTTTTAGCTTTGAGTCTTTTATCTTTGTAAACATTTTTAGTTTAATCCAAGTTCTTTTCTTTTATTTTCTTTGCCTCGTTTCTTTTATGTTATTTAATTATTTTTCCAAAACCAAGTTAAGCATGATAGCCAATATCATGTTTAGCTAAATCTTTTAAGCCAAGAACCAGCCAAGTCAATTCGATTCGTGAGAATTGAACTTGTTTAAATTCTTTTGGGAAATCATTTTTATCTTTCTGCTTAGATAGTTTGGCAATCGGCCTTACTAAAGGTTTTTAACCGCTTTTCAAATCAAAAAGAGCTCGTTGGTCTGGAATCGTTTAAAAACATAGTTGGGAGGAAGGATCGGCCTGTGGCAATTTCGACTTCCTGTGAACACTCTTAGCGGCAGTCCGCTAAGGAAAGATAAAATCAGAAGCGATTCTATTTTAGACAATTTCTGAGTCGGGTTTTTCCTGCTTTTATTCAAAATACTTTAACGACGATAGATGTGGTTGATTTATTTAAGAACCATCTTTCGAAGATAGACTTGGGAGGATTGGTTACTCGAGAGAGAAACAAGTTACGACGGGTTGGGCCTCGTTGACTGTAACCGACATGATCCCCGAAATAAAAAATCTATTTCAGTGATCGAAAGAATTGAAAGAGCTGGTTCGAGGCTATTTCACATACTTGGTTTTCCTTATTATTTTTTGCATTTTATTTTTATTACTTCACCCAATATCAAATCACTTCCCCCCATTTTATTTAATTATTCTGCAGATATTCCTGGGAGTAGTACTCGAAGCAGTATTCAGTCAATAATTCCAGCTAATCTCCTCGCGGATCGACCCTCTTTCCCTATATCTACTCAATTTCTTTATTTTATTTATTGTTGAAAGAGGTTAAATATATATTTATTTTTGACCGGTTAAACGACGACTTGTCAAAATTGGCGCCGTTGCCGGGGAGATTTATTTTCGGCAATTTTTGACTGATTTTTGTTTTATTTTATGACCAGGAAGAACCCGGGTACTTTAGCTCCATACAACCCGAAAATCGAAGCAAGCGCTCGTAGAACTCACGGCGAAACACTTCGACGAAAGAAACAACAACAAAGCACACGACAATCCGATCAGAATCCATTTCCGAAACTACACCAGTCAAAGAACCTACACTAGAACCAGAACCGATGGCAGATCAGACGATTCGAGAGCTAAACGCAGCCCCTACTGTGCAACAACCCCTTTGTATCGCCTTTCCTCACGGTGATACCCCATTCCAACTCAAAACGGGCTTAATTCACCTATTACCCACCTTTAATGGCCTCCCTACTGAAAGCCCACATAAACACCTTGCCGAATTTCACATGGTGTGCAGCAGCATGAAACCGCAAGGAGTTTCGGAGGATCAGATAAAACTAAGGGCATTTCCTTTTTCTTTAGCCGGAATGGCTAAAGAATAGTTATTTTATTTACCTCTGAATTCTATTAATACATGGGCTGATCTTTCTCGTGTTTTCCTTGACAGGTATTTCCCTGCAGCAAAAGCGACTGAACTTAGGCGAAGCATTTTGGGTATCCAACAAACGCATGACGAGTCCTTATACGATTATTGGGAAAGATTCAAAAAGTTGTGCGCGAGTTGTCCGCAACATAACTTATCCGAGCAAACGCTCTTTCAATATTTCTATGAAGGAATGTTGCCGATGGATAAGAAAATGATAGATGCAGCAAGCGGTGGAGCGCTTGTCAACTTGACCCCCGAAAATGCTCGAAATCTGATATCTACGATGGCGGCGAATTCACAGCAATTTAATTTTGCGAGTGAACCCAACCGACGGGTTCACACAGTAAGCACAATTTCATTAGAGAATAAGATAGACAATTTGACTAATATTGTGTATTCTCTTGTTTCAGGGGAGATAAAAACTGCTAAGGTATGCGGAATATGCACTATGCCAGATCACGCAATCGACTTATGCCCATTATTGCGGGATACATCTGGTGCCCAGGTTAACGCCATACACAACTTTCCCGGACCTCCCCAAAGACCCTATAACCCACATATCAATACCTTCAATCCCAATTGGAGAGATCACCCAAACTTGAGCTACGGTAATCAGAACCCGAATTACCAACCTAGGCAACAACCTCCCTACCAAAACCAAGCACCCAAAAAATCCTCGCTTGAGTCTATTGTTGAGAGATTGGCAGTTTCGAAGGAAAAATTCCAAACCCAAACACAATCCCATCTCCAGCAAATCGACAAACAAATAAGCCAACTAGCTAAAGCCGTTAACCGTCTAGAATCCCATGGGAAGTTACCATCACAAACCGAAACCAATCCAAGGGAAAATGTGAGCGCGATCACTCTACGTAGTGGAACTGTGATAACGCCTAAACCGCCCAAGTAAACCGAGCAAAAATCCGATGAGCAAGGCAGCTCTTTGAAGGACTAGAACGAAAAGTCTCCACCCACTGCAGGTAACTCTAAATCCAATATTTCTGTTTCTACTTACGAACCTGTTCCTCCTTTTCCAGGTAGATTGGCGAAACGAGATAAAAAGGAGGAAGAGAAGAAAATTTTGGATGTATTCAAGAAAGTGGAAATTAATATTCCACTTCTTGATGTTATTCAGAAAGTGCCCAAATATGCAAGGTTTCTGAAGGACTTATGCACAAACCGAAGGCGACTATCCGGAAATGAAAAAGTTAACCTTGGTGAAAATATTTCGGCCATCTTTCAAAAGCCGTTGCCACCAAAGTACAAGGCCCAAGGTATGTTTGCGGTTCCTTGTAAAATTGGGAATGTTGGGATAAAAAGGGCGATGTGCGATTTAGGCGCATCTATCAACGTCATGTCGTTAAGCGTTTACAACAAAATTTCGACTGAACCATTGAAAGAAATGCGAGTGACGGTTCAATTAGCTGATCGATCAGTCATCTACCCCGAGGTAGTACTAGAACCTAAAACCTAAAAAATACACCTATCCTAAATTCCCTAAACCCTAACCTAAAACCTTAAACCCTAAACCTAATTTTAAACATGTGACATAAGTAGGGGCACCGAAAAGGGGCAGAGGATTTCCATCCCTACCGTTTGCCGTGCCCCTGTTTGACTTAGTGCGTATTTGATGTTTGAATTATTAAACATTGATATGTATTACTAAAAGCAATAATTGATGCACCGATGGTAATTTTGGGTAGGTGCAATAGGAAGGACTGCACAAGGCATATAAAAAGCCCAAATCAAGTTATGTTAAATGTTTGTTGAAAAAACATATAAGAAAACTAAAATGTTATTGTATTTAGGGATGTAAAAATAGGTAATCGGTCAGGTTTCAGGTCGGGTAAAATCGGATACAGGTCATTTCAGGTAAAAAAAAAATTGACTCGACTCGGGTCGGGTGCGGGTCCATTTCAGGTCGGGTCCATTTCAGGTCGGGTCCATTTCAGACCGGGTCTATTTCAGGTCGGGTCCATTTCAGGTCGGGTCCATTTCAGGTCGGGTTAGAACGGGTCGGGTCCAAAGTAGATAATTGGCAGGTTAATTCAGGTTCGGATTCATTTCAGATCGGGTCCATTTCAGGTCGGGTTCGTTTCAGGTCGGGTTCGTTTCAGGTCGGGTCCGTTTCAGGTCGGGTCTATTTCAGGTCGGGTTCATTTCAGGTCGGGTTCATTTCAGGTCGGTGCATTTCAGGTCGGGTGCATTTCAGGTCGGGTAATTTCAGGTCGGGTAGCTTCAGGTCGGGTAATTCAGGTCGGACGTGTATTTTTGGGTTTGAAATTCGTATTCAGTTTGAGTTCGGTCGTAGAACCATATAAGTAGTTGATAGACTTTAGGTTGACCTTCGTCAATCGTCATTAATTTTGAGTTAATTATTTAAAGTCATATCAAATTATAATTATAAAATATTAGAGTAATTAAAAAATAATCAAAATGGGTCGATTTGGACAAAAAATGGGTCAATTTGGATTACAAATAAAATTTCAGGGATTATAATGAACATAAATATCAAATTAAAATTATAAAACATTAGACAAATTAAAAAAAAGAAAAAAAATGAGTATTTTGGAATAAAAATAAAGTTGTAGGGACTATAATGAACAAAAATATCAAATTAAAAGTATAAAAATTAGAGTAATGAAAAAAAACAATAAGTATATGTCAATTTAGAATAAAAATAAAGTTTAGGGTTTAGGGTTTTGTGTTGAGCGTTCATGCATTAATATGTACACACGTATATACCTAGTTGCTTGTATACAATATGGTTGGGTTTGAGTGTTTATGGTTTAGGGTTTAGGGTTTAGGGTTTAAGGTTTATTAATACGTACATGTTTACATACTTACATACATTATGGGTTGTGTTGTAGGGTGTAGGGTTTAGGGTTTAGGGTTTAGGGTTTATTAATATGCATATATGTACATACTTACCTATAATAGGGTTTGTGTTGTAGTTAAATGTTTAGTGTTTAGGGTTTAGGGGTTAGGGTTTAGGGTTATGGTTTAGGGTTTAAGGTTTAGGGTTTAGGGTTTAGGGTTTAGTGTCCATTAATATGTATATATTTACATACTTACATACATTATGGGTTGTGTTGTAATGTATGTGGTTTAGGGTTTATAGTTTAGGGTTTAGGGTTTAGGGTTTAGTGTTTATGGTTTAGGGTTTAGGGTTTAGTGTTTAGTGTTAGGGTTTATTAATACGTATATATGTACATACTTACATACAATAGGGTTTGTGTTGTAGTTAAAGGTTTAGGGTTTAGGGTTTAGGGTTCAACCCATTATGATAACCCTATACCGTAAACCTTAAACCCTAAATTGATACTCATAAAATCAAAACCCTAAGTCACTTATTATCGTAAAATTAAACCCTAAACCCTAAACCCTCAACCCTAAACCCTAACACTAAACCCTAAACCTTACAAACTAATCACTCGAACTAACCTTAGTTCATTACACTACTGTAAAACCTAAATGCATAAATACTTACATACTTTAGGGTTTAGGGTTTATGGTTTAGGGTTTAGGGTTTAGGGTTTATGGTTTTATGGTTTAGGGTTTAGGGTTTAGGGTTTATGGTTTCCAATTTTCTATATACATATATTGTAATATAACATTTAAAATTAAAAAAACATGAAACCCTAAACCCTAAACCCTAAACATTATACCCTAACCATAAGCATTATACCTTAACCATAAGCATTATACCCTAAACCCTAACACTAATCCCTAACAATAAACCTTAAACATTAAAACTAAATACTCGAAGTACATTGCTTCATGGAACCCTAAACCCCAAATCAAAACCCTACAAGTATTAAAACTGAAAATTAATTATTAAAATCCTAAACATTATACCCTAACCATAAGCATTATACATTAAGCATAAGCATTATACCCTAAACCCTAACACTAAACCTTAAACATTAAAACTAAATACTCGAAGTACATTGCTTCATGTAACCCTAAACCCCAAATCAAAACCCTACAAGTATTAAAAATGAAAATTAATTATTAAAACCCTAAACATTATACCCTAACCATAAGCATTATACATTAAGCATAAGCATTATACCCTAAACCCTAACACTAAACCCTAAACATTAAAATTAAACACTCGAAGTACATTGCTTCATGAAACCCTAAACCCCAAATCAAAACCATACAAGTATTAAAACTGAAAATTAATTACTAAAACCTAAAACCCTTCAACCCTAAACCTTTAAATTAAAACCCTAATTGAAGATCATAAACCCTAAACTCTATTAACATTAAATGAAAAACTCAAAACCCTTAATTTATACCCTAAATTAACATATTAACCCTAAACAAAAAACTAAATAAAATATATTAGCCATAACAAATCAGTAAACCCTTAATTTATACCCTAAATTAAAATCACAAACCCTAAATTAAAACCACAAACTCTAAACATTAAAAGTTAAAACTGAATTAAGGATGCAATTGAAAACAAATCAAAGCTTTAAGCTCAATTTCTAAACAAAAAGGGACAAAATTGAAAGAAAGCAAAGAATGATAGCTTGCGGAGCAAAACCCGAATGACCCGACTCTATGCGCGCGGATCCTCTGACCCGACTCGAGCCTATAAATACGCCCTCACCCCTCAGCCAAAATTGCTCATTTCTCCCTACTGTTACGCCGCCGAAATATCGTCTCAAATTCTCTCTCATTCACAAACACCAAAATCCCAGATCTTCCTCATTTTTTTCGATCAAAATCCCAAGTTCTTCCCAAGTTCTTCCCTGTTCTTCAAAAATATCCTCCCAGATCTTCTACAAACACAAATTTCTTCCTTAAACCTGTTTTTTTTCGATCAAAATCCCAAGTTCTTCCCCAGTTCTTCCATGTTCTTCAAAAATATCCTCCCAGATCTTCTACAAACACAAATTTCTTCCTTAAACCTGTTTTTCTTTCGATCAAAATCCCAAGTTCTTCCCAAGTTCTTCCCTGTTCTTCAAAAATATCCTCCCAGATCTTATACAAACACAAATTTCTTCCTTAAACTTGTTTTTCTTCGATCAAACCCCCTACTTTTCTCAAGAACAACCTCGTGTTCTTGAGAATTTCTATCTTCAATCCTTCTAAACCCAAAACCCAAACTCATTTCTGTTTACCATAAACCCTAATTTATTTTAAACCCTAACCCTAGATCTGAAACCCTAAACCCTAAACCCTAAACCCTAAACCCTAAACCCTAACCATCAAAAACATCCTTTCGTATTCTCATCTTACCTCTTCAAATTCTGAGATCTGTTCTTCTCTGTCTTTTCATTTTCCGAGATCTGTTCGGGTAAGTTATATATTCTATTTTCTTCTATTTCATTTTTTGTTCGATTACAATTTACTTACTATTTTCCTTTTTTCCTCAGAATCGTTTCTGGCTTGTCATTCTGTTCCTGTGCGTGCGGGTGTGTTCATCAAGCTGGAAGGTTGTATATTTCCTTTTGCATGTTTCTTATGTATGTTTGTTTTTTGAGATCTGTTTTTGCATTTTATATCTGTTTGTTTCTATTAGTTTACATGTTATCTGCGATCTGATTTTGCATGTTATATCTGTCATCTGAGATCTGTATCATGTATGTTTCTGTCACTTCGTATTTATGCATGTCAGTTTCTATGGTTTTATTTTTATGCATGTATGTTTCTGTATGGTCCGTGTCTGTTTTGTTATATGTATATTTCTTTTCTGAAATCTGTTTTTGCATGTTATATCTGTTTGTTTCTATCTTTATGCATGTATGTATTTGTATGGTCCGAGTCTTTAGGGTTTCGTTGGTTTAACCTGAGTATATCGGCTGGACTACCTGACCTGCGGGGCTACTGGTGCCAAAGGGGGATTTTAAATTTTGTCCCTGTGGATAGGTGTAACAATGCCACGTACAAGGGTTAAACTGAAACCATTAGAAATTTTATTCTTTGTTTATGGATGTCTGTGTATATGATTTTGTATATTTTTATGTTTGGTTCTCTGATTTGCACTCTGTTTTGTGACAGCTATGAATTCTTTCTCTTATGAGTTGGACTTTCCTGGTGAAAGAAACCTAAATGACCAAATAATACTGTCTCAAGGTAATTTATTAATCCTTGTTCACTATGATTTTTAACTTATATTTTGTATATTTCTGACTCTTTTTTTGTATGTTTTTGCTTGAAGAGGATGCTAATGATCAACTGTCTGAGACAGTTCGTACCTCTAAGAGGAAGTCTCCAGCTTCAACTGGAGGGGACATTGGGAGAAGAACATCTCCTGTTTGGGATCATTACACATTCATCAAGCTTCCAGAAGGGCTTTTTGCAGAATGTAAGTACTGCAAAAAGAAAAGGTATAAAGCTGACTCTTATATTGGTACTTCTAATCCTAAACGTCATACTGAAAAATGTGATGCTTATAAGGAGTTTCTTGCTACTAATCCCAATAGTAGTTCAGAAGCTTCTTTTGATCAGAAAAGATATTGTGAGTTGTTTGCTGAAGCAATTCTTTGTCATGGTTATGCTTTGAGTGTTGTTGAGCATGATAAACTTAGGGTTTTGCATAATTATTTAAATCCTAATGTGAAAGATATTTCAAGATATTCTATTACTAAGGCTTGCATGTTAAAGCATGAGATGCATAAGAAATTGCTTTTTGATTCAATGCAATCTGTTGTGAGTCGTATCTGTTTTACATGTGATGGCTGGTCTGCTTGCACATCACGTTCTTACTTTGCACTGACTGCACATTATGTTGATAATAACTGGAAACTTCAGTCTAAGATTTTAAATTTTCGTCGTTTCCCCCCTCCCCATGATGGTGAATCTATTTATAAGTTTGTTAAAAATATGTTAACTGAGTGGGGTCTTGAGAAGAGAGCTTTCACAATGACTCTTGATAATGCTTCTGCAAATGAAAGAATGGTGAGGCGTCTGAAAGATGATTTGCATGCAATTTCTCCTCTGCCATGCAATGGTAAGTTTTTTCATATAAGGTGTGCTGCCCATATCCTGAACTTGATAGTTCAAAGGGGTTTGAAGGTAATCGACTCCTCTGTTATTAATTTGCGTGAGATTGTTAAATTTATAGATTCTTCTGATTCTAGACTTTGTTGCTTTGATTCTGCTATTAATGACTGTGGTTCTGATTTTTCTGGTAAGTTGGTCTTGGATGTTCCTACTCGATGGAACTCTACTTACCTGATGCTTCGTAGGGCACTAGAAGCTAAACATGCTATTAACTTGTTTGTTAATAGGGAAAATGGTTTGAATGTAATCTCTGATGTTGAGTGGGAAACTTGTCAATTAATTTGTGATTTCCTTGAGCCCTTCTTTGAAATTTCTACTCTGTTCTCAGGATCCAAGTATCCTACTGCTAATTTGTACTTGGCTAATGTTGTTGCCATTGAAAAACTTTTATGTGATGCTCACAATGATCCATGTGAGGGCATCTCTGCAATGGCTGGTCCTATGCTTGAATTGTATGAGAAATACTGGTCTGATCATTCAACTATTCTGTCTTTTGCTGTTTTACTTGATCCTCGGTATAAGTTACAACTTCTAAAGGAGTTGTATGGTGTCCTCTATGTTGAGGATGAGGTTGAAAGGAGGGTAAGTGTTGTTTATAATGAGTTTGTAAGTATGTATATTTATTATTCAAGATCTGCTCGTACTTCTTCTAATAATTCTTCTGTCCAAAGTAACTCTACTCAAAGTTCAAGTCTGTCAAGTTCTGGTCGCCCTAGGACCTTCAAAAAATCTAATCTCTTTCAGGTCAGTTTATCTTTTCTCTTCTGTTTTTATAGTTAATTTTTTTTCATTTACAGTTTACTAATTTTGTTTATTTAATGCAGAACTTTGATGCCAATTTGGCAGCTTCTAGGAGTGGCAAGTCCGATGTTGACTCCTACATTTCTTTGCCCCTTCTCCCTCGCACATCAGATGCTGAGTTCGATATTTTAGAGTATTGGAAAACACAATCTGTGTCTTTTCCAATACTTTCACTCATGGCTAGAGATGTGTTAGCCATTCCAATCACCTCTGTAGCTTCTGAATCATCATTTAGTATGGGAGGTCGAATTTTGAACAAGTTGAGGGCTAGGCTTTTGCCTAAAAATGTAGAAGTATTTGTAACAACCAGAAATTGGTTGTATGGTTTTGAGCCTGAGGAAAGGGATGAAGAATTTCTTGCTGTTGGGAAAGATGCCTCAGTCTCTGATGTGTCTGTTGAAGATCCACTTCAAGGTTAAGGTATAATCCTTTTTCTGTTTTTTCAATTCTTGTTTTATTTTTATATTTAGTTACTGACTTTGTTTTGTTTTGCAGGAAACACTTAAATGTAGAAGTATCTGATGTGTATGTTGCTTCTGATGTTAAGTGAGGTATTTCCCTTAACTGTGTTTTTGTAAATTCTTGTTTTATTTTTCAATATAGTTTCTGACTTGAATCTGTTTTGCAGGAAACACTTTAGAGCTCAGGAGTCAACTATGTTGCTTCTGATTATTATGTGAGGTATTTTCCTTCACTATTTTTTTAGTTGACTTAGTGATGCTGTTGTTATTTGGTTTTGCTGAGTGCTCCTCTTTAAGTAAGGTATTCCCTTGACTGTTTCTTTAATTTACTTAGTTAAGCTGTTGTTATTTGGTTTTGCTGATTGCTCCTGTTTAAGTATGTATTCCCTTGACTGTTTCTTTTATTTGACTTGGTGATTATGTTCATGTTATTTGATTTTGCTGAATGATCCTGTTTAAGTTATGTATTTTCTTTGACTGTTTTTTAAGTTGTCTTAGTGATTCTGTTGTTCTTTAATATACTTAGTTAAGCTGTTGTTATTTGGTTTTGCTGATTGCTCCTGTTTAAGTAGGTATTCCCTTGACTGTTTCTTTAATTTGACTTAGTGATTCTGTTCATGTTATTTGTTTTTGCTTAATGATCCTGTTTTAGTGAGTATTACCTTGACTGCTTCTTTAAGTGACTTAGTGATTCTGTTGTTATTTGGTTTTGCTGAATGCTTATGTTTAAGTTATGTATTTTCTTTCACTGTTTTTTTAATTGTCTTACTGATTATATTTATTTTCTTGCTCCTTAGCTGAATGCTGCTGCTGTTTGTGAGTTGGAGATGCTGTTTGCTGCTGCTGTTAATGGCTTGGTGTTGGTGTTGGTGTTGGTTACTGGTAGCTTGCTGTTCCTCTCTTAGTGTTGCCCATAATTATGTTGGTTTCTTACCAGTTACCCATAATTAACTGTTGGTAGCACATAGATGAGGTTGCCCGATGAAGAATTATCTGGTAGCAAAGTTCTTTCAGCTTTGATATAAGATCTGAGGGCTAATTTTATTACAAACTTGTATTTTGTGACATTCAGTTTGTAAAATTATAAGTGTAAACTTTTATCTTGTATTTTTTTACATTCTGTATTGATATTTTTTTAAGTACTAAAGTATTCATAATCTGGAATTCAAATAATTTTTATTTTATATCTGTTTTATATCTTAACTTGTTCTAATTAAGTAAAATTGTATATTCTAAAACTTTATCGATTTTGAACTGTAAAAGTTGCAAGACTTACAATTTTTATAACTTGAATCTGTTGACTTCAATTTTTTTATAATTTCTAAATTTACTTGGTCGTTTTTCAATTATAAATGTTAAACATAAGTTATAATTTCACTAAGTTTGTAAAACTTAAATAATCTGTTAAGTGTTAACTGTTAAGACTTATAAAAAAATCTGTTAAGTGTAAAACATAAATTATAAATGTTAAGTGTAAAACTTAAATAATCTGTTAAGTGTAAAACATAAATTATAAATGTTAAGTGTAAAACTTAAATAATCTGTTAGTGTAAAACATAAATTATAAATGTTAACAGTGTTAAGTATAAAAAAATAAAATTGTAGACTTATAAAATTGTAGACTTATAAATTTTATGAACTACAAATAAGTTTACAATTGTTATTTAATTTTTTATAATTTATAAGTTTACAATTTTATTCAAGTTAATGAATAAACTTTAAAATTAAAAACAACTCTTATAAACTTTAGTACTTAACATATATATATATATATATATATATATGCGCGTATATACATCACCTATATCAATATATGTAAGTGTATATGTATATACATTATATATGTATATGGTATATCAACTTTTATAAATTTTTTAATTCATCATGTCATAAGTTTCGGGTTAATTTCAGCTCAGGTCAAGAACAGGTCGGGTCACTTAACAGGTCGGGTTTAAAAGCAGGTCGGGTCCATTTCAGTCGGGTCCATTTCAGGTCGGGTCCATTTCAGGTCGGGTCCATTTCAGGTCGGGTCCATTTTCAGGTCGGGTCTATTTCAGGTCGGGTCCATTTCAGGTCGGGTAAAATCGGATATCGGGTCAATTCAGTCGGGTAATTTCGGTTATTTGCCAGGTCGGCTTCGGGTTCGGGTTCTTTTCAGTCGGGCGCAGGTCGGGTTTCAGGTCCAAATTAACAGGTCCAATTCGGGTTCGGGTCGTTTTCAGTCGGACGCAGATCGGGTTTGGTTGCTACAGTAACAGGTCAAATTCGGGTTCGGATCAACAACAGTCGGTTGCAGATCGGGTTCGGGTCAACAAAAACTCGGGTCAAATCAGGTTCTGACTCGGGCAGGTTTCAGTCAGGTTACCAGGTTCTGACTTGTTTTTACATCCCTAATTGTATTCATGAGTTTAAGTCCTGTTAAACTCATTTTTAATTAAAAATTTAACATGTCATGCGTACAAGTCAACAAGAATTTATTTTTTTTAAAAATATTGAAGGTCTTATTTTAATAAATTAGATAGAGAGTGGCGAAGCTAGAATTAAATCCGGGAGACAAGTTGTATAAGGACCTATGAGTCAAACTGTGGGATGAAAATCATCTGCCCCTAAAGTATGCCCCCATTTGTGCCCCCACTTTAAAATAGTGGGTTTATGGTTTAGAGTTTGGGGTTTAAAGTTGGGGCTTAGGGGTAGGGTGTAGGGAATTAGGGGTAGAGTGTATTTTTTTAGGGTTTGGGGTTTGAGTTTAGGATATAAAAATTAGGGTTATGAGGCAAGATTTAATTTTTAAGTATTTTTAGACAGGGGGCATAGAAGGAGGCATGGTTAGGGGGCAGAAGATTTTTACTCCAAACTGTGTGCACTCGATCATAGTTTCTGTGCTGAGGTTCATAATAAATCAACAAAATAAGAAAATTGGAGTGGATCGATTAAGAAGCAATAATTAAAGAAATTATGCACTAGACATGCAACCAGGTTGAGCAATGTTTCTGCGCTGGTTTCTCACTTCTAAAACAATCATTTTTATTCTAAGACCTCCCATAAAGGAGTTTATGATACTAAGACAGAAAAGATATATTAGTACAAACTATACTGACAAATTATTGGTGGAAAACCCGAACAACTCCATATTTATTTTCTTTTATTAGAGCAGAATTTAAACAAAAGAGAACAGCAAGCACTTCTCCAGACCCAAGCCTACAAAGTTCATCCATACGACACCTTAGATACCTGCAACATTAGAAACAAGGATTTATTTAAGCACATCATTTCATCAGAAAAAGTAATGTAAATGTGGCTTAAGTGATGAAACGATTGAGTATTTTGCTATGATAAAAAGACATTAAGAACCTGCTGGTCCAGCAGCGTATGGAGTTTGAGCCCCACGACGGAATCGAGTTGGACGAAGAAGCTTGTCTCTGACAGAACAAAGCTTGATAACAACATCACTCATGCTCATCCGCTCATTCGGTGATTCAGCAGAACAAGTGAGACCTATTTCGAATATCAAAGTCAAGAATTGAAGACGGTCATTTCCCAGTCTATTTTCATTGAGAGTGATGTCTGCAACTGTTCCTCCTCTGACCCTCTCTTGAAGAAGAACGAGATCTATAATCTCAATTATTCGATCGGGAAAAGCTTCCGCGACAAAGCTGCGAAGACTTAAACCTTCTTTGAATCCGTCATCAGTTGGCCTTTTCCCTGTAAACATCTCTAGCAAGAGGATGCCATAGCTGTACACATCACCTTCTGTTGATAGCTTGCTTCCCATGCCATATTCTACAATTATTTCATCACAAATTACACATACAAATAACTGAAAAGGAAAACCCTCTAAATAATTGCAGAAGAAATCAATACAGTAATTACCTGGTGGAGCATAACCAATAGTTCCTCTTATGCCAAGGGAGCTTGACTGATTAGCATGATGATTAAGCCTATCTTCATACATGACTTTTGCTAAGCCAAAGTCGCTTATATGGCCAACCATGTCGTCATCAAGTAGAATATTGCTCGGCTTGAGGTCACAATGAGTGATCGGTATTTCACAACGATGGTGCAGATATTCGAGCGCATGGGCAACATCTATGGCCACATCAACTCTTTGGAAGAAGTTTAGGTTTCTCATCGTCTCCGATTCATTCATGGTGATAGATGGATGCAACCAGTCCTCCAAGCTTCCATTTTCCATGAACTCATAAACCAAGGCTTTAAAATCATTGCCTTTGTAATCGACCCCCGAAACGGCTGTTAATACCTTTACAAGATTTCGATGTCGAATGTTCTTCAAGGCCTCACATTCAGCCAAGAAACTCTTGGATGCTCCACGATTAAGAAGATTAAGCACCTTTACTGCAATAGTTGCTCCACTCTCTTCAAGAATTCCTTTGTATACAGAACCGAAACTGCCCGAACCAACCAAATTCTGCGGGGAAAATCCATCGGTAGCCCGTAGGATGTTTTGGTATGATAACTGTAACAGGGAATTTTCTGCACGAGTAGTTGCTGTTGGCTTTTGCTCTTTCTTCTTTCTAATCCACAAGATGATGAGACAAGTGAAAACCAAAGTCAGTCCTAAGATCACAACAATAATTGCAATTTTCAATCTAGGGGAAGCATGTGATGATTTTTTCAAGTTACATCTTGACAAGTGTAACTCAGGGATGCCTCCACAAAGCTTATTGTTTCCGTCGACGAATGCAGCACTTGCATTCTTAAAGACTCCTTCACTTGGTAACACTCCCTCAAAATCATTGAATGAAAGGTTTAAATACTTTAATGCCCCAAAGTTGACAAGAAATTCTGGAACCCCACCCGAAAAATTATTATCAGAAAGGTCCAATGCCTCAAGACCTCTTAAAGAACTCAAGGATGAAGGAATGGGCCCTTCAAACTTATTGCCATGCAGGTACAAGTGCTCTAGACTTTCACAACTACCAATGCTGATTGGAAGCAAACCAGATAACCTATTGTGAGAAACATCCAATTCAGCTAGATTTTTCAATTTTTCTACTTCTACAGGAAGCTCACCTGTCAAATAATTTAATGATAAGACTAGCCCAATGGTTAAGGACGGGAGTCCAATCACTTCAGGGGGTATTGGTCCACTCAGATTGGTATCAGAAAGATACAATGCAACCAATTTTTGACACTTTCCTAGAATTGAAGGAATGCTCCCTTGAAGATTGTTAAATTCTAAAGCAAGTGTGGTTAACTCTGTTAAATTTCCAATGGAATGGGGAATAGTCCCAGAGAGGAAATTACTACCAATGTAAAAAATCTTTAGCTTTCCAAGTCTCCCAATATCAAAGGGAATGAGACCTGATAGTTGATTATTAGAAGCTGCTAACACCTGCAAATTGACGAGATTTCCAATCCCATAAGGGATTCTTCCTGATATTTTGTTATCTTCTATTACTAAATCTAGAAGGGTACTCGAAAATTTGCTAATGCATTCAGGAAATGTCCCTCCAAAATTATTGATGTTTATATATAGAAATTCCAGTTTGGTATTATTCACTAAAGTGCAGAGAAAGACCAAGTCACCTTCTCTCCCATATCCCAAATGATTTTTGCTCAGGACAGATGCAAACAATTTGTCCAGCTTTTCTAATGAAGGCACATCTCCACTGAGCTTGTTATCATAAAATTGAAGTACATGCAGATTTGAGGCATTGGAGATTGAAACCGGGATTTGTCCAGAGATTTGGTTGCTTCCTACTGAAAAGAACTCAACATACGGCATTGTGATTGCCAAGTCAGAATGAAGAGTACCTTGAATCTTGTTTGTACCAATATCAAAGGTTCTAATACTGGAGAGATTGAACATTGTGACAGGAACAATGCCAGAAATTGCATTTTCCACTACCGAGAAAAATGAAAGATTTGTAAGTTGCCCCAAAGCTTCAGGTATAATCCCAGACAATCCATTCATCGCCAAAGAAAGTAACTCCAGGGACGACAAGTTCCCAAATGAAGGTGGGATACTTCCTCCCAAACTGTTGTTGTTAAAGTTCAAGTATTTCAGGTTTGACAAAAGACCCAGCAAAGCAGGTATTTCTCCTGTTAACTGGTTGCCTGCCATACTAACTAATGTAAGCTTAGAACAAGTGGATAAATTGGAAGGAATTTCACCACTGATGGAGTTATTGGCCAGTCTTAGTGTTTCCAGTCTTCTTAAACGACCGATTTCTCGAGGAATCTGGTTGTAGAAGCCGTTGCCCGCTAGGCTCAATTCTCTAAGAAAGCTCAAGTTTCCGATGTACGGTGATAAAGGTCCTGAGAGTTTGAGGAATTGCAGTTCCAACTTGGTGACTCTCTGATGCATGTAACACCACGCCATTGACAAAAGTGAATGGAACTATTCCAGGACTCCATAATCTTGAGCTCATCACCTGTTATCTTTGCCTTGAAGTGGAGTAAAGCTTGTTGATCAGTGTCATTTCCTCTAACTACAGGGGTTGCAGCCAAGCGAGTTCAGACCCTGCAAGTTGAAGTATGCGAGGAGAATCATAAGTTCAAAAGAGGTGGAAGCTTCAAAATGCTTTTTTGATCGCTCCATGAAACTGAAAGGATTTCTTAATTTGTATTTGAGAGTGTTTGGTTCATCAGCAAGAAGAAGAGTTGAATATAAGTAGTTTTGGAACTCTGATATTATCCTTTTCTCTCTCACGTTAATTGGTTCCATATATTCAGAAAAGCATTAATTTCTTTGTATAGCACAATGACAGAAGAGACTTCTCAAGTAAACGCTAAGAAAAAAATACTGATTATGTGGAGGATACTCTCAGCATGGTCACAATAATGGTCCTCCCCTATTCACAATAATTTTTTCCTGTCTAAACAAAGTTATGTTTTGTTTTCTTTGTGGGAAAAAATGAAAAATTTAAGTTTTGATTTCCAGAGTCATCTGATTTGTTTCTTCTGCCATTTTTCTATGGTCACTTTCGAGACCGTGTTAAATGTCTGTTCTCTATTCTGTCTTCTTGCAATGAAAACCGTGTTGTTTGCGGAATGACTTTTCTTTAATTGTGTTGTTCCCCATTGTACACAGCTTCATAACGGGCCATGCAAATACTAGCCTGATAGCTGTTATTATAAGCAAACTCGGCCAAGGGCATGAAATCTCCCCATTGTACATAGATGACGCTCGAATATTCATCATTAATTGCCGATTCAGAAGATTAAGCACCTTTACTGCAATAATTACTTCACTCACTTCAAGAATTCCTCTGTATACAGAACCGAAACTCCCCGAACCAACCAAATTCTGCGCGGAGGATGCTTTGGTATGATAACTGTTCTGTCCAAGATGGTGTTGGCATTTTCTCTTTCTTCTTTCTAAACCACAAGATGAGGAGACAAGTGAAAACCAAGGTCACACCTAACACTCCTTCACTTGGTATGACTTCCTCAAAATCATTGAAACAGAGAATTAAATACTTTAATGCCCGAAAGTTCACAAGATTATTGTCGGATACGTCTAACGCCTCAAGGCCTCTCAGTGAACTAAAAGATGATGGAATGGACCCTTCAAACAAATTTCCTTACAAGTCAACAATATTTAATTACACCAAATCAAGTGCCCCATTTTAATAAATTGTACATACCCTATAAACTTGAGCTGATCACCTGTTATCTTGGCCTTGAACTGGAGTAAAGCTTGTACGTCTGTTCCATTTCCTCTAGCTACAGAGCTTGCTGTTGCTAAATCAAGCAAGTTGAAGCATGAGACGAGAATCATAGCTTCAATGTAAACAAAGAAAAAAGAGATGGACGCTTCAGAATGCTTTTTCTAAAAAAATAAAAAAATATTAACCGGATGATACACTAGATTCTTTAAACAAGGTTGAATGTTTGAATCTTGATACCGTAAATGAGAAAATTAAGTTTAGAGGACCGTCCCATAACGAGTCTCTACAAAATACTTGAAATTGAAATTAGTCGACCAATAAATCTGATACCATCAATTATACCAAAAACTATATGAAACATCTATTCATCTTCTACACGAAATATTTTATTAAAGGATTAAGTTAGTACCCAATAAATTGAAATTGAAATTATTTACGAAAAAGATTAACTCAGAGCATTTTTTATTCCCCGTAATATTATAGACATAATTGTGTTGGTATAATCTTGGACTTTCAAAATATTTGGACTTTCGAATCCATTGACCTGTTAGTTTTTTAATCTTAGCAATTAAATTTTTATTTTAAAATTTCAGTTATGACTTAGATGATTCAACAATATATATATTTTTTTAACAATTTCTACTTAAGGGAAAGGGGATTACTCCTAGTGAGACTAGAACCCAAAATTTAAGGAAAGGAATTTGATGTCAATAGAATTCTTTAATCATCTACTCCAAGTTGTGTTGACGAAACATCGATATTTAAAAAGTGCATAAATTAAAAATATGAAATCAAAGTACAAGAACTAAACCCACCGTATTCATATAATTCATCCGTCTCTTCTTCCATCAAAATCAAAGTGGGAGACTTCAGGTAAACGCTCCCTTTCCACCACTTTCTACAATTCACATTAATTTCTTTGTTGAAAAAGAAAATTGAAAATGGAATGATATAAATCAATTGAACTAAGAAAATTCTACAACTCTCATTCTTGAGGTTCATAATTACTCAACAAACAAACCTTCTAATTTTAACTGAGGTAGCATTATGTAAAGAAATTATATGCAGTAGCCAAGCAATCAGGTTGAACAATGTTTCTGATCTGATTCCTCAATAGTTTGAACATTACACAATGATTCCGGTGAGTCGTAGCTTTTGTAACGGTCGGGATTCAGAGCATCTGAGCTGAGTGTTAAACCTTTTGTATTTGTACGTAGTTTATACTATAAAAACTACAAAAACCCTAGTTTTCCATGCGTCATTAGTTGCGTCTGTTGCAACTGTTTTTGGAGCTGTTAAGCTGTTACCACAGCTGTTCACTGATGAGTGGATGTGCAGTTGCTTAGATAACTGCTCTAGCTGTGTATATAAACACACTAGCATCCATCTTGTAAAATCAGAGTTGTTGATATGAAAAAGAGTTTTATCTCCAAAGTTTATAGTGTTTCGATCCTTTCCTTTTATGTCTAACATGGTATCAGTTGCTAGGGTGTAACTTCTTTGCGTTTCTCGTGTCAAAATCTTTCTTTCTGGTTCATTTCTTCAGCTTTTTTTTCTTCCCTTTTTCTTGTTCGTTTCTCATGGCTCCCGAGATTACACTTGGTGATGACGAATCTGTTCTTGAAGCCCAGTTGTTTTCTAACAAACGCATCAATGTTTGTCTCACGGATTCCAATTTCCTGCTATGGAAACAGCAGGTTGTCTTGACCATCAGAGGACTTGGTTTGGAAGGGTTTCTTGATGGCACCATGCCTGTTCCTGCGAAGACAATGCGCAATCGAGCAGGTGAAACAATGCTTAATCCTTCTTATATTCATTACTTCAAACAGGATAGCTCCCTTGCATCTTGGTTGCTATCTACTGTTTCTCCCAATATTTTGCCAAGACTTGTAGGTTCTGAGACCACGGCTGATGTTTGGAAGTCGATCACTGAGATAAATTCTGGTTTATCCACTACCAAGATGATGAATCTTCATTGCCGGTTGAGATCTTTGAAGAAAGGCACTCAAACCATGCGTGAATACACCATGGCTGTTAAAGAAATTTGTGACCTACTTGCAGCCTGTGGTAGTAAGATCACTGACATGGAACATATTGCCACCATACTCAATGGTCTTCTTGTGGAGTTCGAACCATCAATTTCGACCATTACAGCCAGCAAAGAGGTGTACACAGTTGACAATGTTGTATCCATTCTCGTGGATGCAGAAACTCGTCTTGAAAGCTCTGCGAGGTATTCTGCAGGCATCAATTTTACCAGGTATAATATCAAGAACTCTAATTCTTCTGTCGATAATGATCAAGAAGAGACCACGCAAGCTTCTGTTGATTCTGTCAAGAATGCTTCATCGAATGTCAAGTATAAGGGTAGGCCACGTCATCAGTGTCAACTTTGTGGGAAATTGGGACACTTGGTTGATCGATGCTGGCATCGGTTTGATCAGAACTTTAAAGGTGTCACTGCTCAACAGTCGAAGCCTAAGGTTCAGGTGCATACCTGTTCATGCTGTTCTCACCATACTGAGCAGTCTTATGATCCATGCACACGTGGTCACTCTCATGTTGAACATCTTGCTGATGATAGTGACGATGTGCAAGTCAATGCGTTGACTTCTGATGGTCCAGCTAGCTACTCTAAATGGTTTCCGGATTCAGGTGCTACACATCATGTAGCTAGTTCATCTTCAGTTTTACAAAACAAGGTCTGCTATGGTGGTAAAGGTAAGGTCCACCTTGGTGATGGTACCTCCCTTAATATTATGCAAATTGGTCGTGTATGTCTTAATTCTTCTACAAGGCCTCTTTGTTTAAACAATACTTTATATGTCCCTCAAATATCCAAGAATCTCATGTCTGTAGCTCAGTTTGCTCAAGATAACCATGTTTATTTTGAATTTCATGCCACCTCTTGTCTTGTTAAGGATGCTTGCACGCATGAAGTTCTGCTGAAGGGTGGGCTCGATGAAGGCCTCTATAGTTTTCATAATTCAACTGCTGATGGTGACGTGTGTTCACAACACTGTGGTGAAGGATGACTCTGAGTTTTGGACCTGGCATAGACGATTGGGGCATCCAAGTTCAGATGTTGTTAGATTAGTTACTCATAAGTCTGTTTCTAATTTTGAAAAACATGTATGCATGGCATGTCAAATGGGAAAAAGTCATGCTTTGCCATTTTCTTCTTCTACAACTGTGTACTCTTCTCCTTTTCAATTGGTTGAGGTTGATGTATGGGGACCAGCACCTGTTGCTTCCAATGGTTATCGATTCTTTGTTTTGTTTGTTGATATGTACAGCCGAAATACTTGGCTCTTTTTGTTAAAAAATAAAAGTGATGTTGCTGCAACCTTTGATTCTTTCTTAGCTATTGTTCATAATCAATTTCATTCTAATGTGGTTGCTTTTCAAACGGATGGAGGTGGGGAATTTCGGTTTTTGGAAAGCTTAGATGTTAAGAAAGGTATTGCTCTTCGCAAGACTTGCCCACACACCTCTCAACAAAACGATGTCGTTGAGCGCAAGCATAGACATGTGGTGGAAACGGCTCTTGCTTTGTTAGCTCAAGCTAGTGTTCCTCTCAGATTTTGGTCTCAGGCTGTTATCAGTGATGTCTTTCTAATCAACAGGTTACCTACAAGGACATTGGATGGCATGTCTCCTCATCAAAGACTCTATGGCACTCCTCCTGATTATAATTTTTTAAGGGTGTTTGGATGTAGATGTTATCCTCATTTAAGACCGTTTAACAGGCACAAATTTGATTTCAAGTCTCGTCCGTGTGTGTTTCTGGGATATTCACCCTTGCATCATGGTTATGTTTGCCTGGACAAAGATGGTCGTTGCTTCATCTCTAGGCATGTTGTCTTCGATGAGCATCAATTTCCTTTTGCTACTGAAGGTATGACCAAGTCAACAGATCCATCCTTTGTCTCATCTGAGTCAGTTCCAATTCTTCCCATCATGGATCCCTTAACTTCTTTTGCTTCCACTGATACTGCACATGATGCTTCTGTTCCTAATGGTTCTACACGAGACCCTCTATCTGCATCTAATTCTGCTCCTGAGGTGCAATCTCCTATGGTACATCCTTCCTTATCTGGGACTGCTGTTGTTGACACTGATCGTGTTGCATGTGATGTTGGCACTTCATTGGGTGATGATGAATCTGGCATGCCTTCATATGATAATAGGGCATCTCCTAAGCTACATGGTCATACTCCTGAGCCTACTGAATCTCCTGTGGCTTTATCAGATGAACTTCCTGTGGCACCAACTGCTGTGACACCTATGCCTTTCAACTCTGATACAGAGGTTCATGTTTCAGGGCCTGCTGCATCTTGTTCTGGTGGTACCACCCCTGTTCCTATTATTCAGCAACCACAGTCTACTATGAATGTGCATCCTATGGTCACTCGTCGCAAGAATGGTATTGTAAAAGCTAAAGTTTTTAATGTACAAGTTAAGTCTCCTCCAACTGATATTCATTGTGCCTTGGATGACCCTGATTGGAGAGCTGCTGTAATGGCTGAGTATCAAGCTCTTATTAGCAATGGCACGTGGGATATAGTTGAGCTTCCTGTTGGCAGAAAAGCAGTGGGGTGCAAATGGCTATTTAAGGTTAAACTCAAAGCAGATGGCACGGTTGATCGTTTTAAAGCGCGCCTTGTTGCCAAGGGGTTTGCACAGATTCCAGGTTTTGATTTCATGGACACTTTCAGTCCAGTTGTTCGGTTTGCCACTGTCAACATTCTTCTATTTGTTGCAGTTTCCAATCAGTGGCCAATTCGACAGGTTGATGTGAATAACGCATTTCTGAAAGGTGACCTTCAGGAGGATGTTTACATGCAACAGGTTCCAGGTTTTGAAGAAGGCTCTTCAACAGGCAAAGTGTTGGTCTGTAAGCTTCGCAAAGCTCTCTATGGGTTGCGTCAAGCTCCCAGGAATTGGTTTGTTAAGCTTAAAGAATTTTTGTGCACGTTGGGTTTTGTGGAGTCTAAGGCAGATCCCTCGTTGTTCTTGCTCCTTAATGATCATGATGTTACTTACTTAGTCGTCTATGTTGATGACATTCTCATCACAGGAAATGCCACTTCTACCATAGATCATGTAATTAGTGAATTGCATAACAGGTTTTCTCTCAAAGACTTAGGTCTTTTGCAATACTTCTTGGGTTTAGAGGTTACTCGATCGAGCAATGGCCTATTTCTTTCTCAGAAGAAGTTTTTATCCGAGTTGCTTTACAAAGTTGGCCTACAGGGTTCTAATTCTGCCTCCACGCCTATGCCTCCTAACTTCAAGCTCAGTCGATTTGAAGGTGATCCACTTCCTGATGCTCAGTTGTACCGCAGCACGGTGGGAGCTTTGCAGTATCTTACGCACACTAGACCTGATGTGGCCTTTGCTGTTAACAAAGCAGCTCAGTTTCTTCAGCATCCTACACACACTCATTGGCTTGCTGTAAAGCGTATCTTACGCTATCTTAACGGCACTATGGAGTTTGGCCTGTGGTTTCCATCTCAGGTTCAGCATGGTGCTGAGTTACAAGTGTTCTCAGATGCCGACTGGGGAGGTGATATAGACGATCGCAAGTCTATATCTGGGTACTGTGTCTTCAACGGTGCACACCTACTCACCTGGAGCTCGAAGAAACAACGAGCTGTGTCCCGATCAACTGCCGAAGCAGAATACAGGAGCTTGGCTGATGCTGTTGCAGAAATAACTTGGATCAAAGCTATGCTCATGGAAATGGGGATCAATCTTCTGGAATGCCCTCGAATTTGGCGTGACAACACCAGTTCGATTGCTATGGCAGCTAATCCGATGCTTCATGCTAAGACTAAACACTTTGAACTCGATCTTCACTTTGTACGAGATAAGGTTGCTGCCCAAGAGATTCAAGTTAACCACGTTCCTGCCGATTGTCAAGTTGCTGACACTTTAACCAAGCCTCTTCCAGTTGTCAAATTTGAGAGTCTTCGACGCAAGCTGCTAGTGTTTGATGCTCGAGAAATCTTTCCAGAGTTAAGAAAGCAATAGGAATGTTAAACCTTTTGTATTTGTACGTAGTTTATACTATAAAAACTACAAAAAACCTAGTTTTCCATGCGTCATTAGTTGCGTCTGTTGCAACTGTTTTTGGAGCTGTTAAGCTGTTACCACAGTTGTTCACTGATGAGTGGATGTGCAGTTGCTTAGATAACTGCTCTAGCTGTGTATATAAACACACTAGCATCCATCTTGTAAAATCAGAGTTGTTGATATGAAAAAGAGTTTTATCTCCAAAGTTTATAGTGTTTCGATCCTTTCCTTTTATGTCTAACACTGAGACCTTTCATAAAGGAGTTTTGATGTTGTTGCAACATTGGTACCATATGATCCAAGGACCGCAAATATTGATGTTATTATATAAAGAAATTAAGGACATATTTGATCTATAAGAACTTGGTTTTGAATTTACTAGATGGTTATAATCTGTTCACACCATGCAGTTGAAGGATTTCTTGTATGTTAAACATTTTTCCGCACACTTTAAAATCCGAGTAATGTAGAGCAAGATATATGTTTCAATTAAGTCTTCTTGGACATTTTCAGGGCCCTGAGCAAAAGCTAAAAAAATGGACCTTATAGAACGAAAACATATTTCATTACTTTGAACAATTAATTTAATATTTCATTAACAAACCATTGTTTTCATTGTTTTGTTTAGAAAACACCTTAAATAAAATAATAAGGAAACCTCTAACCTACAAGATTGTAAAATTATTGAAGTGGTAAAGGTAGAAGGTGAGACCTTGAACGGAAGCTCATGTTGCTCCCCTCGGAGACGGTCCTGAAATTTCAACAATATATGTTCAAAAGCATTACTGATACAATAAGATGCGGAGTCAAAATGTAACATTGTTATTTAAAGTATGATTTGATGGCAAGCCAGTAGTTTATGAGGGAAAGACAAAATCGAAAAATTAATACAAATTACATTGACAGGTTATTGGGGGAGAACTGAAAAAACTCCATATTTATTCTCATTTCTCAAAGCAGAATGTGAACAATATAAGTAGTTTTTGAACTATGATGTTGTCCCATTCTAGTTGATTCAAGTTTTCCAACTTTGAACGTCATGTGGCTACGATTTCCATGGGCCTGCTTTAGTTGGATGCGTCTACTTGGGGTTGGTTTCTTATGGTTGATGTTTTCTCAGAAGACATGGATTTGTTGTATAGGAAAATGATAGGAGGGAGACTTCAAAGTAAAGTCTAGATTCAATGGAGGGTACTCAGAGCAGGGTCACAATTATGGAGCCCCCTATTGAATTTGACTATCATTGTTTTACATCCAAACATACTCAAGTTGCCCTTTTATTTCTTAATTAGGTAGAGGCTTCTGGAAATTAATTAATCTGGAATTACATAAATCAGAGAAAAAGTATATGTTTCATGGAACACTAGAGGTGGAATTTTATTTGTAAAATGCGGACACAAGTTTTTTGTTCTGAAAGGATGGGTGCATGCAGGATGGTCATTCAAAGCTGAGTTTTTAAAAGGGTGAACTACACCAAAGGTTACTAATACAAACAAGAAAATTTGAGTCGATCAGTTAAGCAGCAATGTTTAAAGGAGTTTATGATACTATGACAGAAAAGATATATTAATACAAACTACACTGACAAATTATTGGTGGAAAACTAGAACAACTCCATGTTTGTTTTCTTTTGTCAGAGCAGAATGTAAACGAAAGAGAACAACAAGCCCTTCTCTAGACCCAAGCCTCTCAAGTTCATCTACACGACACCTTAGATACCTCCAATTCGGAGGCTTTTGGGTTAGAATTTCACGAAACGGGCTTCAAAATCGGACTCAGGACGTCGAAAAACATAAAATAAGGCTTTTCTGGAAAAGTTGACTTTTTGGTCAAAGTCAACGCTGACGATAGTAGTCAAAGTCAACGGTCAACGTTCGAAGTCAACTGAGTTGACTCGGACGAGTTGACTCGGTTGACTCGGTCGGGTTGACTCGATTGACTCGGTCGGGTTGACTCGGTTGACTCGGTCAACGGGTCGGGTCGGACGGGTTGACCGAGCTGACCGGTTCAACCGGTCCAGCCGGTTCAAATCGTGTTAGACCGGTTTGGACCCAATTCACTCACCCAAATATTCTGGTCGCTGGAGTGGTTGCCGGAACTTCGCCGGAAAACTCCTTTCGCGTCGTTTCTGCCGGAAAAACGAAGATCATTAACTCGATAATCCAACCCATACAAGAAAAACACGAAACAGGCAAGAAAATTACCGGAAATCCCTGTGAAAAACGAAAAGTCGTCGGAATCCTACGTAGCTCCGATGAGACTATTC
The DNA here is from genome assembly GCA_030270665.1 of Hibiscus trionum. Classification (NCBI taxonomy): domain Eukaryota; kingdom Viridiplantae; phylum Streptophyta; class Magnoliopsida; order Malvales; family Malvaceae; genus Hibiscus; species Hibiscus trionum. The sequence continues at coordinate 57,452,222 of BSYR01000017.1, read as the reverse complement.
CCGTCGACGAACCGGCGACTACCTAGGTGGGCTTTGCTCACTGCGATGTGTCGAGCACGATGGTGAAGTCAACTTGACGAGCCGACGCGAGAGACGGCCGGAATCAAAGCTAGAACCCTAAGGTTCCGACGAAGCTTTGAATGACGATTCACGGTGATCGGGGAGGGCAGTCGGCGCGTGGTCATGGGGGTTTTGGTCGAGGCTCGACGAGGAAGCCAGTAGTGGTAGCGGTGAACGCCACGGAGCGGCGGTGGCGGTGAACGGTGCGGGGTCCGACGGGGAAGGTGTAAAGTCACCTTTAAACTTCTTAAGGATCTGATATTTTTTTTTAGATCTAGAATATGCATTGGTTTCGGGTAGGTGAGGGGTCTCACTTTTATTTGTTATTAGATCAGATTATTAAAATATAGCTTAAATAAAAAGTGGAGTTAACTAAAGTCATGGATTGCCTTAGCTCGGATGGTTAAAGCTTGGGTTTACCAAGCATAGGTCACGGGTTCAAGTCTTCACAGCCACACTTTTCTTCTTTTTTTTTATATTTTTTTTTTACTTACTTCTCTTAAGCATCTACTCTTTATTATAGGGTGTTACATGAGAGACCAAGTACTTGAGAGGGTATTTGTCCCCTAAGATTGTTAGCAGAAAGACCCAAATAAAGAAACATTTGGCACTCACCTAGACTTGAGGGAATGCTACCATGAAGATTGTTAGAATCTAAAGCAAGTTGGGTTAACATTGTTAGATTTCCAATAGAATGCGGAATAGTCCTAGAGAGAGAATTAGTTTGGCTAAGTTTGTTTGAAACCACGACTATCGTCGATCCTTCCTCTCAACTGTAAATCTCAACAGCAATCAAGTCAACGCTAACTTTTTGAAGTGAAAGCGAAAATATTTTAATAGAAAGGCCGATTGCTGATCTAGGTTTTCTCACAAGGTGAATCGAAGCTTTTCTTTTAGCCTTTGGCTAATCGAAGAATTTAAATAAACATGATTATGAAAGAAATCATACTTAGCATTTAATAAAAAATAATAAAAAAAGAAAAAGTAAAAAGAGAAGAATTTTATAAAACTTAAAAACAAACTAAGAATTGAGGGATATTTTTTATAGTTTACCCCACTTGGGTATTTATAATATTCTAAAACCCTAAAACGATATAAATTCTAAAAATATTAAATTAAAGACAAAAAATAATCTAAAATTTAAATTTTAAATAAACTATCAAAAATGTGGTTGGCTGATAAGCTATTACCACTACTGACGTCATCTTTCAAAATTGTTGACGTGGTGTCCAGTCAGCCTTTCATGCCCAGATTCATGCCCACTAGCCCATACTTGATTTTAGAGAAAAATTTGCAGAACTTTGCCCCCTTTTAGTGTATTTTTCAGAATTAAAGACCTACACGAAAAACACTTAATTAAGTCCAGATCAGCATCATATTCAAACCATTAGAGACATAATTAAAGACTAAATAGTGACAAGTTTAGCTACTTATCATCGGGAACGAAAGCATTAAAGTCAATCTCAAACTAAAATACAGATTTGTGGCTGCAAAACAACTCCCATTTAAATCTTCCATTATCTAAGAAATCAAAACCTGTTTAACATAGGATGGTCTTGAAGACTCCAAATATATGGCACAAGACAAGTCAAAACACATTAAAATAGAACCACAACCCAACTCTTGTATTGTTTTAAATAATTGTTTTAATGAAAATATAAGCCAACTGAACTAAGAAAATTCTGCAACTCTCATTGTTTGAGGTTAATAATTAGTCAACAAAACAAGACAATTAGAGTCGTCCAATTAAGCAGCAATGTTTAAAGAAATTATGCAGTGGACATGCAACCAGGTTGAGAAATGTTTCTGAGCTGGTTTCTCACTTATAAAACAATTTTTTTATTCTAAGACCTCTCATAAAGGAGTTTATAACACTAATGACAGAAAATATATATTAATACAAACTACACTGAAAAATTACTGGTGGAAAACAGTAAAAAATCCATGTTTGTTTTCTTTTATCATAGCAGAATGTAAACGAAAGAGAACAGCAAGCCCTTCTCCAGATCCGAGCCTCTCAAGTTCATCCCCACGACACCTTAGATGCCTGCAACTTATGAAACAAGCACAACATTTCATCAGAAAAGTAAAGTAAATGTGGCTTAAGTGATGAAATGATTGAGTATTGTGCTAAGATAAGAAGTCATTATAACCTGCTGATCCAGCAGCGTATGGAGTTTGAGCCACACGACGAAATCGAGTTGGACGACGAAGCTTGTCCCTAACAGAACAAAGCTTGGTAACAACATCACTCATGCTCATCCGCTCGCTCGGTGATTCAGCTGAACAATTGAGACCTACTTCAAATATCAAATTCAAGAATTGAAGATGGTCATTTCCTCGGTTGTTTTCATTGAGACCGATGCCTGCAACTGTTCCTACTCTGACCCTCTCTTGAAGAAGAATGGGATCTATAATCTCAATGATTCGCTCGGGAAAAGCTTCCGCCGCAGAGCTGTGAAGACTTAGACCTTCTTTGAACCTTTCATCAGTTGGCCTTTTCCCTGTAAACATCTCTAGCAAGAGGATGCCATAGCTGTACACATCGCCTTCTATTGACAACTCGCTTCCCATTCCATATTCTACAATTATTTCATCACAAATTACACATGCAAATAATTGAAGAGGATACAGCTCTAAATAATTGCATAAGAAATCAATACAATGTAACTACCTGGTGGAGCATAACCAATAGTTCCTCTTATGCCAATAGAGCTTGACTGATTACCAGGATGGTTAAGTCTATCTTCATACAGTATTTTTGCTAAGCCGAAGTCACTTATATGGCCAACCATGTCGTCATCGAGTAGAATATTGCTTGGCTTGAGGTCACAATGAATAATCGATGTTTCACAACGATGGTGCAGATATTCGAGTGCATGAGCAACATCTATGGCCACATCAACTCTTTGTAAGAAGTTCAGGTTTCTCATCGTCTCCGGTTCATTCATGGCAATAGATGGATGCAGCCAGTCCTCCAAGCTTCCGTTTTCCATGAACTCATAAACCAAGGCTTTAAAATCATTACCTTTGTAATCGACCCCTGAAATGGCTGTTAATAACTTGACAAGATTCCGATGTCGAATGTTCTTCAAGGCCTCGCATTCAGCCAAGAAACTCCTGGATGCTCCACGATTCAGAAGGTTAAGCACCTTAACTGCAATAGTTGCTCCACTCTCTTCAAGAACTCCTTTGTATACAGAACCGAAACTTCCCGAGCCAACCAAATTCTGCGTGTTGAATCCATCAGTAGCCCTCAAGATGCTTTGGTATGATAACTGTAAAAGCGAATTTTCTGCACAAGTTGTAGTTGGCTTTTGCTCTTTCTTCTTTCTAAACCAGAAGATGAGGAGACAAGTGAAAACCAAAGTCGCTCCTAAAATCAGCACAATAATTGCAATTTGTAACCCGCTTTTGGATGTTTTTGAGTTACATCTGGACAAGTATAACTCAGGGATACCTCCACAAAGCTTCTTGTTTCCCTCAACGAACATAGCACTTGCATTCTTAAAGACTCCTTCACTTGGTAATACTCCCTCAAAATCATTGAAAGAGAGGTTTAAATACTTTAATCCCCCAAAGTTGACAAGAAATTCTGGAATACCACCTGAAAGATTATTGCTAGATAAGTCCATTGCCTCAAGGCCTCTCAAAGAAATCAAAGACGGTGGAATGGAGCCTTCAAACAAATTGCCTTCCAAGAACAACTTCTCTAGACTTATGCAACTACCAAGGTTGTTTGGAATCAGACCAGATAACCTATTTTGGGAAACATCAAATTCAGCTAAACTTTTTAGTTTTTCTACTTCGGCAGGAAGCTTACCAGTCAAATAGTTTGATGATAAGTTTAGTACAATGGTCAAGGATGAGAGCCCAAGTACTTGAGATGGTATTGGTCCCATAAGATTGTTAGCAGAAAGACCCAAATAAAGCAACATTTGGCACTCACCTAGACTTGAGGGAATGCTGCCATGAAGATTGTTAGAATCTAAAGCAAGTTGGGTTAACATTGTTAGATTTCCAATAGAATGCGGAATAGTCCCAGAGAGAGAATTAGTATGAGCTTGGAAGATCTTTAACTTGTGAAGCTTCCCAATATCAAAGGGAATTGGACCTGATAGTTGATTTTTTGATGCCACTAGCACCTCCAAATTGGCTAGATTTCCGCCACTCGGGATTCTTCCCGATATTTTGTTATCTTCTATAACTAAATGTAGAAGGGTGCTAGAAAAATTGCTGACACACTCAGGAAATAAGCCTCCGAAATTACTTTTGCTTATATACAGAAATTCTAGTACGGTTTTATTGACTAGAGTGCAGAGAAAGTTCAAGTCACCTTCTGTCCCATGTCCCAAAGGGTTTTTGCTTAGGATAAGCACAGACAACTTATCCAACTTTTCAAAGGAAGGTACGCTTCCACTGAGTCTATTATCATAAACTTGAAGGACATTCAGATTTGAGGCATTAGATATCGAAATCGGGATTTGTCCAGAGATTCGGTTCCCCCCTATGGAAAAGAACTCAACATATGGCATATTGATTTGTAAGTCAGAGTGAAGAGTACCTTGAATCTTGTTTTCACCAATATCAAAGGCTGTAAGACCGGAGAGATTGAACATTGAGACAGGAATAGTACCAGACATTTCATTTCCGGCTACATCGAAAACTGAAAGATTTGTCAGCCGTCCAAGAGCTTCAGGTATATTCCCACTTAAGGCATTATCAGTCAAACCAAGTACCTCCAAGGATGACAAGTTCCCCAACGAAGGTGGGATACTCCCTCTCAAGCTGTTGTTTAAAACGTCCAAGAATTTCAGGTCTGACAAGAGGCCCAACAAAGCAGGTATTTCTCCTGTTAGTTGGTTGCCTCTCATACCAACCCGTGTAAGCTTAGAACAAGCTGATAAATTGGAAGGAATTTCACCACTAATGGAGTTGTTGGCGAGGACTAATATTTCCAGTCTTCTTAAACGGCCAATTTCTCGAGGAATCTGGTTGTAGAAGCTGTTGCCTGCAAGGTTCAACTCCCTGAGAAAGCTCAAATTTCCGATGTACGGTGATAAAGATCCCGAGAGTTTGAGGAATGGCAGTTCCAACTTGGTGACTCTCGGATGCTTGTGGCCGCACAAAACACCACGCCACAAACAGAAGTGAGTGGAACTATTCCAGGACTCCATAATCCCGAGCTGATCATCGGTTATCTTGGCCTTGAACTGGAGTAGAGCTTGTAGGTCTGTGTCATTTCCTATAGCTACAGGGCTTGCTGCTGCTAAATCAAGCAGGTTAAGACCCTGCAAGTTGAAGCAGGAGAGAAGAATTATAACTTGAATGCAAACGAGGAAAAAAGAGCTGGATGCTTCAAAATACATTTTGGATAGCTCCATCCAACTGAAACAAGTTCTTAATTGTTGAGATTGATTTGGAACTCTGATATAATCTACATCCTGATTTAAGTGGAAGAAGCAATCAAGTGGGGATTGAGTGTTTTAAGCAATTGGGCTGGTTCTCTTCTTCCATCAAAATGAAAGTGGGAGACTTCAGGTAAACGCTCCTTTTCCACCACTTTCGAGACCATGTGTTAAATGTCTGTTTTCTAATCAGTCTTCTTGCAATGAAAACCGTGTTGATTGTTGAATGACTTTTCTTTAATTGTGAAATCTCTTTACTAAACCAGAGGTAGAAGCCATATGTAACAGTTCTGTGTCGTGTAGGACCTGATCTCCCATTGTACATAGATGATGCTCGAATATTCATCATTAATGTCCGCAAATTACCACGATTCAGAAGATTAAGAACCTTTACTGCAATAGTTACTCCACTCACTTGAAGAATTCCTTTGTATACGGAACTGAAACTTCCCGAACCAACCAAATTCTGCGTGGAGAATCGATCAGTAGCCCTTAGGATGCTTTGGTATGATAACTGTAAAAGAGAATTTCCTTCCAACAATATTTAATTACAACAAATTAAGTGCCCCATTTTAATAAATTGTACATACCCCTTAAATGTTTGAACCGCTCCTATTAATAGTGCAAATGTGATGGAGAAGTTGCACAAAGGAGGTCATATTGCCCCAATGACTAAGTTGTAAAAAGAAGGATTCCTTGGCGTGGTTTTTGGATCAATCCCATAAGCAAATTCATATTGCCTGATGACTAAGTTAGAGGATTTGTCTTTGTTGAAAAAAATATGGAAATGCATGTTTTGATTTCTAGTCATCTGATAGCTGATTGGTAACCAGATTTGTTGCTTTTGCTTGGTTCTTGCCTCAACAGGGGTGACCCAGAAGTGGGGCACGGGCCTTGACTCTCCCAAAAGGGATAGAGTTTCTATCTAGTCCCTTCAAAAAAATTTAACTTATAAGTTACTACATTGATAAAACTACAATTTGGTCCCTCCAAAAAATTATAATTCACTTTCAAGACCATCCAATATGCCTGTTTTAATAAAGCTCACCGGGAAACTATCCTCATACTCAATAGCCTCCAGCACTTTTCCATTGTCCACATAACTTAGCCCCGACCCCGCTGGTTCGCCTCGTAACTTAACTGGTATCAACCTTGTCCGGAACCGATGAATTAAAGTTCAATCTCAAACAAAAAATAAAGATGAAGTTTTCCGGATGCAAAATAACTCTCATTTAAATCTTCCATTATCTTAGCAACCGAAGATCTGCTTAATATAGGATGGCCTTGAAGACTCATAAATATATGGCACAAGACAAGTCAGAACACATTAAAATAGAACCGCAGCCCAACTATTGTACTGCTTTAAAGATCTGCAACTCACATTGTTGAGGTTCATAATTAGTCAACAAAATGAGAAAATTTGAGCCAATCAATTAAGTTGCAATGTTTAAAGAAATTATGCAGTAGACAAGCAACCAGGTTGAGGTGTAACGGTTCGGGTTTTGAGTCCATAGTTCGAGTTTCGAGTTTGGATTTTGAATAAATCGAGTGAGGATCCTTAAACTTGAGGACTAGGCGTTTTGGTACACTATGTTCAATAGCATTACTCATAAAGTCTGATTTGATGACAATCCAGTAGTTTATGATGGAAAGACAAAATCGAAATATTAATACAAGCATAATGTGAACAAAAGAGCACAGCAAGCACTTTGCTGGACCTAAGCCTCTCAAGTTCATCCCCTTAGATACCTGCAACATAAGAAACAAGGCTTTATTTAGGCACATCATATCATCAAAGAATTACTGTCATTGTGCAAGTGATTAAATGATTTAGAATTACCTGCTGACTGAGCAGCGTATAAAGTTTGAATCCCAGGACCTAATCTAGTTGGACGAAGAAGCTTGTTTTGAACAGAACAAAGCTTGGTAACCACATCACTCATGTCCATCCGCTCACTCGGTGATTCAGCAGAACAAGTGAGTCCTATTTTCAATATTGAATTCATGACCTGAAGATGTCTGTCACTTCGCATGCGGTCTGCACTGAGAGTGATGTCTATGACTTTTCCTTCTCTAACACTCTCTTGAAGAAGAATGAGCTCTATCATCTCAGCCACTCGATCTGGAAAAGCCGCCTTAACAAAGTTGTGAAGACCTAAACCATCTTTTAACCTTTCATCAGTTGGCCTTTTCCCTATAAACATCTCTAGTAAGAGTATGCTATAGCTATACACATCGCCTTTTGTGGACAACTCGCTTCCCATTCCATATTCTACGATTAATTTATCACAAATCACATATATAAATAATTTCAGAGGAAAAATGTCAAATAATAATAAGAAGCTGCTTTAGATTGTATGTTTTTCTTTTAAATAATAAAAGAAATGAATAAATTGAACTTGCCGGGTGGAGCATAACCAATGGTTCCTCTTAATCCAAGGGAGCTTGAATTATTAGCAGCATAGTTAAGCCTGTCCGCAAAAAGGGTTTTTGCTAAGCCAAAGTCACTTAGATGGCCAACCATTTCCTCATCGAGTAATATATTTGGTGACTCTCTGATGCTTGCGACCGCATGTAAAACCACGCCACTGAAAGCAGTGAATAGAACTGTAGGACTAGATGTTCACAACCTCGTAAACAGTCTCGTAAGGTTAGGCAGTTGAAACAAAACACATGGATTCTAATTCCCCGTCAAGCATTCCAACCTAAAACCAATTGATAGTAGGTGGGGAGATCCAACTTAAATATACAAGAACCCCAACACTTATAATAGATTGTGGGATAACAACACTTTGACAAACATATGGTAAGTCAAAAACCAGATATCGAGAGGGCAGGGCAACTTCAGACAAGTTTCATTCTCCTAATCATATTAGCATCATGTGGCATTGATCTACTTTGATTATATACCCTGAAATTCTTACTATAAAACTCACTGGGAAACTATGTCTATGCATATATATAGCATCATAATCAAGCCTCCGGCACTTCTCCATTGTCCACATATTCAAAACCTAGCCCACTGGTTCACCTCGTAACTTAAGCGGTATCGACCTTGCCCATTGGTTCTACTCGTAACTAAACTAAAGATTTCTGGCTGCAAAACAACTCCCATTTAAATCTTCCATTATCTGAGAAATCAATAACCTGCTTAACATACGATGGTCTTGAAGAGTCGAAATATATGGCACAAGACAAGTCAAAACACATTAAAATAGAATTGTAGCCCAACTCTTGTACTGTTTTAAATAATTTTTTTAATGAAAATATAAGCCAGTAGAACTAGAGTTGAATATAAGTAGTTTTGGAAGTCTGGTATTAAGCTTTTCCATCTCCCGTAAATTGGTTCAAAGTTGAACGCCATGTGGCTACGATTTCCATGGGCCTGCTTTAGTTCGATGCGTCTACTGGGGCTTGGTTTTTTATGGTTGATATTTACTCAGAAGACATGGATTTGTTGTATAGGAAAATGATAGGAGGGAGACTTCAAAGTAAACTCTAGATTCTATGGAGGGTACTCAGAGCAGGGTCACAATTATGGAGCCCCCTATTGACTATCATTGTTTTACATCCAAACTTACTCAAGTTGCCCTTTTATTTCTTGAATTAGGTAGAGGCTTCTGGAAATTAATTAATCTGGAATTACATAAATCAGAGAAAAAGTATATGTTTCATGGAACACTAGATGAGGACACAAGTTTTTTGTTCTGAAAGGATGGGTGCATGCAGGATGGTCATTCAAAGCTGAGTTTTTAAAAGGGTGAACTACACCAAATGTTACTAATACAAACAAGAAAATTTGAGTCGATCAGTTAAGCAGCAATGTTTAAAGGAGTTTATGATACTAAGACAGAAAAGATATATTAATACAAACTACACTGACAAATTATTGGTGGAAAACTGGAACAACTCCTTGTTTGTTTTCTTTTGTCAGAGCAGAATGTAAACGAAAGAGAACAGCAAGCCCTTCTCCAGACCCAAGCCTCTCAAGTTCATCCACACCACACCTTAGATACCTGCAACTTATGAAACAAGCACAACATTTCATCAGAAAAGTAATGTAAAAGTGGCTAAAGTGATGAAATGATTGAGTATTATGCTAAGATAAGAAGTCATTATAACCTGCTGATCCAGCAGCGTATGGAGGACGGAATCGAGTTGGACGAAGAAGCTTGTCTCTGACAGAACAAAGCTTGGTAACAACATCACTCATGCTCATCCGCTCACTTGGTGATTCAGTTGAACAAGTAAGACCTATTTCGAATATCAAATTCAAGAACTGAAGTCTCTCATCTCCCAGGCTGTTTTCATTGAGAGTGATGCCTGCAACTGTTCCTCTTCTGACCCTCTCTTGAAGAAGAATGGGATCTATAATATCAATCATTCGATCGGGAAAAGCTTCCGCGGCAAAGCTGTGAAGACTTAGACCTTCTTTGAACCTTTCATCAGTTGGCCTTTTCCCTGTAAACATCTCTAGCAAGAGGATGCCATAGCTATACACATCGCCTTCTGTTGACAGCTCGCTTCCCATGCCGTATTCTACAATTATTTCATCACAAATTGCACATATATACAAATAATTGAAGAGGAAACCACTATAAATAATTGCAGAAGAAATCAATACAGTGTAATTGTAACAATCTCAAATGGGGCTAGTAAAATTTTAAGAATTTTTGGGAGATTTAATCTTCTTTTTCCCTAAAAAGAATAATAGATTTTGGGACTTAATTGAATGAATTCAGGTTTGGGAAGCTTGATTTATAAGGATTGATGACCAATTTGAAAATGGAATAAAATTTGGAGACAAAAGTGTGAACTCCCCAAAAATTAAATGGCTAAGAGTGTAATTGGACCATTTTTGTTTGAAAGACAATAAATCTGCCAAGTTAACGTGTTTTGGCAGAGGGGAAAAATGAAAGAAGAAAGGAAAGAAAGAAAAAAAAAGGGTAGAGATCCAATCTCAGATCTACCGAGATCCGACCGTCCATTTTCGACACCTCCACCACCATTGCGTTCATCTTGTCGAGACGAGTTCATCGGTACCAACGACATCATCATCGGAATCACCGTTGGAGGGGGTGTTTGTTTATCGTCGGAAAACTTAAAAAGGTTAGTATTCGAACTTTGAGTTTGAATTTTGAAAATCCAAGACTACCACCGTGTTCAGAAGGTCGAAAACTATCAGCATGTAAAATTTGGTGGCCAACGGCCGCCCACAGCCGCCGCACGCGCCCCACGCGCCGCCGGTCGCGAGTGGGCTTCGTCTTGGTTGACCGAGCCACCAAGCCGGTTGACCGAGCCGCTGAGCCGGTTGACCGAGCCGGTTGACCGAGCCACCAAGCCGTTTGACCGAGCCGGTTGACCGAGCCGCCGAGCCGTTTGACCGAGCCGGTTGACCGAGCCACCGAGCCGTTTGACCGAGCCGTTTGACTGAGCCGCCGAGCCGTTTGACCGAGCCGTTGACCCGACCCGACCCGTTGACCCGACCCGACCCGTTGACCCGACCCGGTCAACAGTGACGTCAGCATGACGTCAGCATGACGTCAGCGTTGCCTTTGACCGTTGACTTTGACCGTTGACTTTGACCAAAAAGTCAAATTTTCCGAAAAGCCCTATTTTATGTTTTTCGACGTCCTGAGTCCGATTTTGAAGCCCGTTTTGTGAAATTCTAACCCGAAGACCTCCGAATCTGACCTTGAACCCGAAAGTGTTTAATTCTGTTAAGAGCTCTATGGATAAGAACTGAATTGTTAATTTGTGTATTTGAAGGTATGCTAATATCTCGGTATTTGAAATGTCATGGGACATCCAGTCCGGATTCGAATGCGATCGAATGTAGTATTGGGAGTCAACCGGTATAACTCGGAATTAAGGTAATACATTACTACCCCTTGTATGCTTTATGTACATGTTGATACCTGGTTAAAGCATGCTTATGATAAGTGTTTTGTGAAATCTGCTTAAGCTGAATTCGATACGAAAAATAAGTATGAGATGTTGGATATGAAATTACGAAAATGCCCTTGGAGCATAAGTATGACTAAACTACCCATCTGATAAAGGGAATGACCTAAAATCTGCATTCGACCTGATTATGCAATTTACACTACCCCATATGTATGTTTTAATGGTAAGACTTCAGTATCATTATGCAATACATGTGATACAAACTCGGATAATCCCTCAAACTCTGTATAACACTTGAATGAGAATTCTCTGGAAATATTGTTGAAATTATAAGTCGATCCTTATGACAGTGATGCGTGAATTAAATGAGAATGATCGTAATGACCAAAAAGACGGTAATGCCTCGAGCACCGTAATGTCTGATTAATTTGAATGACGTTATACCCTCAAGTTCTGTATTGAATGAATCGTCTGTAAAGGGGCGGAGAGTTATGACGACTTAGTCTCGTTTTAATATGTGAATGATGAAGGTACTGAATGGTAATTCAGAAAGAAATGGTGGATTTATTCCAATTTCCAAAATGGCTGAAAGGCCCTCTTGAGCTAAATATGCAGATATGCATTTGATGAAATTCTGAGATTTTAATAAGACTTTAAGGGCTAAAGCGCCCCTAAGTGTTAGGAATCACACTCATGTACGATAATCACTCCTGATATTAAAATAAGGTTGTAAGTTTTCTGCACAGAATATGAGTTCGACTACACTGCGGCAAGTCTGGTGGTGAAATACGAAAGCAACCGTTCAGATATACTTTACAGCCAGATACATTAGAAGGGTTGGTTAGAAATGCAAGGTTGAGGTATGATAGTTCGAATGATTTGGAGGCTCGATAAACTTCTGGAAACATTAAATATTGTGAATCGTCATATCCTCATTAATGGGCTAAATTACGAAAATCATCCCTGATAGTTAAATGACCAAGATGCCCTCGTTGGCCCAAGTAATCAAAATAGCCTTCAGTGTATCTGATACCGTGAATAATCTTGACATAGAAATCTCTGAATGCCTGGTTGGAAATTTGATGAGCAAACAAAATTCCCGAGCCACTGTTTATGCCTTGTTGGTATAAATTACTAAAATGTCCGGGTATGATAAAATGACCATAATACCCTTGTAAGCCTAAATGGCTGAATCACTCAAGATATGCCAAAGCTCTGAAAGATCTTGATATATCATCTCCTGAATATCTGGGTTAAGCAGTTAGTATGAACCCCTTCTAATAGGGGCCACGTTTCAGAAATCCGTTCAAATCGTCACAAGTTCAATATGTCTTATTCCGTATATGCTAAACATCTCTGAAAAATGATCTGTTCCATCTAGTGTGTTCCATGTTTGTACTATATTCTGTTGAATGAATTGCATGACATTCTCTGCCTACTTGATAGTATGATATGTTAGCTTGATATATGATGGAACAATCTGTTTGCATAATGTATACTGAAATGTCTGCTCTGCTTAATAGTATGCCCATTTATCTGTCATATATGTTCTGTTAATCATGTCTGGAATCTGAACTCTAATTTCTGTCTGGGGTATACTGTTGGGTTATGATATGAAGTCTCTGTCGGTACAGCCCTGATCCAGCTGGTAAATCCTTATGGACTCAAGGTCTCCCCTTGAGTGGCACCTACGCCCATCGGGCCTAGGGTAAGTCCTTATGGACCTAAGGCACCCCCTTAGGTGGCACCTATGCCCATCGGGCCTAGGGTAAGTCCTTATGGACTCAAGGTCTCCCCTTGAGTGGCACCTATGCCCATCGGGCTTAGGGTAAGTCCTTATGGACCTAAGGCACCCCCTTAGGTGGCACCTACGCCCATCGGGCCTAGGGTAAGTCCTTATGGATGCAGTTCTGGGGGACTGCATATTGGTGTAAGGTTGGAGGGTATTTCTTGTAAACTTCAGTATGAACATTGGACATTTGCATTTAATCTGTTACGTGCTCATATGATATAATGTTAGATACTTATGTATGTTAATCTGTACTTATTGGAACACACTAGACGCCAAACTCTCTGATTCCTACCTCGTATATTATCAGCCTATATAATTTTCGTTTAATCCTCAAGGTCTGATTAAAGAACACATTAGGTGTTAAACTCCTTGTTCTCATCTTCTCAATCTGCAAGATTGTAATATTCTCGTCTGTTACTCGATGGGTGAATAAAGAACAAGTATCGTTATTCTCAAGTATAACGTTACCCTGAAATAACGTAAAGAGAAAAGAGAACTGTCACTTCTTGGATCATCATGAAAATGTTATGCTTACCATATGTCTGCATGAACGTATAGCATCTTTTGGTAGTTCTGTATTACTGAGCTTTCCCAAGCTCATGTTGTTTTTACCATCTCAGGATAAAAGATCAGATAAGTTGCACCTATCAACGTCGGTATGGGAGTTTCTTCGGCTCGTCAGAGAGTATGGTATCTGTGTAACTAGGGGGCATGTGTATCGCGTTTGTATTATACAAATGAGTCTGAAACTATTTTCCGCAACTGGTATTATGATTGTTTTATCATTTTGAACGATTTCTGAAATTGTATTTTAAATCAGATATTTATTTTATGGTTTTAAAGGTTTAACCATATGTTTATTTGAAATTTTCTGTGGGTCGCTCTTGTGACCCTAATGTGACTTCCTAGGATCCGTGAAACGCATAGGCGGGTCTAGGGGGTTACATTTAGTGGTATCAGAGCTTAGAGTTGCGTCTTTCTGGGTAGATCGGCCGATCGTCTGTCATAGGGTGTCTGTTATGTGCATGCCCCTAGGTCCTGACCGTACTCCACCGAGCCGAAACTCTGATGTTGAATCATTTCTCTTGAAATAACCAAATCTGAATATTCTGCCTTCCATAGCTCAACATCTGCTTACAGGAAATGTCTATAACGTTTGTCTGTGTTTTGAATTAAATGGTTGAATATGAATCTGGATAAGGAACTTGAGATGGTTCGTACTTATGAATCAGATTAAGAATAATGTTTGATGCGGGATAACTGATGTAAGATTTCATGAAAGGCTATTCGGTGATAACGTTTGTGTCTGAAATACCCTACTGAAAAAAAAAAAACCTATGAACTTCAGAGTTAAGTGTTTGCAATTGTGCAGAAAGTGTATAATCTGTGGTGCCTCTGTTAAATACAAAAGAAATAATTTTCCGGATATTACGTTGAAGGAAAGTGATATCCATTAATAACCTTAGATGTGTTCGATCAGTATGAAGAAGGCATCTCCTTCAAGGTGCGGCTTGGTATATCCTTAAATATCATCCCTGACTGAAATTTGATGTTTACATCCTGATTTTTGGGAGTAGATGTTGGACTCCTAGAGTGTTTGTCTGAATTGTAGTTGTAGTTTTTCATCTGAAAATTGATGGTCAACCTAGAAGAGTAATTCGGATTCTGGAAGATATACCTTTGGGTGGTATGATTAGCTTATGTGGTAGATTGAAATGTCTCTTATCCTTGACTGAGGCCATTTATAATAAAAGTTATGAGACAAATATTTTCTTGGCACCGTACAAGATTCCGTATGGGTGCAATTACCGTATTCTGATAAACAGGTCTGAGATGAATTTGAATATAAAGTTACTTCGCGTGATTAAGGATATAACCGTCTGTGAGACACGAGGAATAACCATAATCTGATGGACAAGTTTCAGCAGGTAAATAAACGGAATTACAGTTTTGCTTTGATCCAACTCTGGTAAATTTCGAGGACGAAATTTCTTTTAAGGGGGAGAGAATTGTAACAATCTCAAATGGGGCTAGTAAAATTTTAAGAATTTTTGGGAGATTTAATCTTCTTTTTCCCTAAAAAGAATAATAGGTTTTGGGACTTAATTGAATGAATTCAGGTTTGGGAAGCTTGATTTATAAGGATTGATGACCAATTTGAAAATGGAATAAAATTTGGAGACAAAAGTGTGAACTCCCCAAAAATTAAATGGCTAAGAGTGTAATTGGACCATTTTTGTTTGAAAGACAATAAATCTGCCAAGTTAACGTGTTTTGGCAGAGGGGAAAAATGAAAGAAGAAAGGAAAGAAAGAAAAAAAAAGGGTAGAGATCCAATCTCAGATCTACCGAGATCCGACCGTCCATTTTCGACACCTCCACCACCATTGCGTTCATCTTGTCGAGACGAGTTCATCGGTACCAACGACATCATCATCGGAATCACCGTTGGAGGGGGTGTTTGTTTATCGTCGGAAAACTTAAAAAGGTTAGTATTCGAACTTTGAGTTTGAATTTTGAAAATCCGAGACTACCACCGTGTTCAGAAGGTCGAAAACTATCAGCATGTAAAATTTGGTGGCCAACGGCCGCCCACAGCCGCCGCACGCGCCCCACGCGCCGCCGGTCGCGAGTGGGCTTCGTCTTGGTTGACCGAGCCACCAAGCCGGTTGACCGAGCCGCTGAGCCGGTTGACCGAGCCGGTTGACCGAGCCACCAAGCCGTTTGACCGAGCCGGTTGACCGAGCCGCCGAGCCGTTTGACCGAGCCGGTTGACCGAGCCACCGAGCCGTTTGACCGAGCCGTTTGACTGAGCCGCCGAGCCGTTTGACCGAGCCGTTGACCCGACCCGACCCGTTGACCCGACCCGACCCGTTGACCCGACCCGGTCAACAGTGACGTCAGCATGACGTCAGCATGACGTCAGCGTTGACTTTGACCGTTGACTTTGACCGTTGACTTTGACCAAAAAGTCAAATTTTCCGAAAAGCCCTATTTTATGTTTTTCGACGTCCTGAGTCCGATTTTGAAGCCCGTTTTGTGAAATTCTAACCCGAAGACCTCCGAATCTGACCTTGAACCCGAAAATGTTTAATTCTGTTAAGAACTCTATGGATAAGAACTGAATTGTTAATTTGTGTATTTGAAGGTATGCTAATATCTCGGTATTTGAAATGTCATGGGACATCCAGTCCGGATTCGAATGCGATCGAATGTAGTATTGGGAGTCAACCGGTATAACTCGGAATTAAGGTAATACATTACTACCCCTTGTATGCTTTATGTACATGTTGATACCTGGTTAAAGCATGCTTATGATAAGTGTTTTGTGAAATCTGCTTAAGCTGAATTCGATACGAAAAATAAGTATGAGATGTTGGATATGAAATTACGAAAATGCCCTTGGAGCATAAGTATGACTAAACTACCCATCTGATAAAGGGAATGACCTAAAATCTGCATTCGACCTGATTATGCAATTTACACTACCCCATATGTATGTTTTAATGGTAAGACTTCAGTATCATTATGCAATACATGTGATACAAACTCGGATAATCCCTCAAACTCTGTATAACACTTGAATGAGAATTCTCTGGAAATATTGTTGAAATTATAAGTCGATCCTTATGACAGTGATGCGTGAATTAAATGAGAATGATCGTAATGACCAAAAAGACGGTAATGCCTCGAGCACCGTAATGTCTGATTAATTTGAATGACGTTATACCCTCAAGTTCTGTATTGAATGAATCGTCTGTAAAGGGGCGGAGAGTTATGACGACTTAGTCTCGTTTTAATATGTGAATGATGAAGGTACTGAATGGTAATTCAGAAAGAAATGGTGGATTTATTCCAATTTCCAAAATGGCTGAAAGGCCCTCTTGAGCTAAATATGCAGATATGCATTTGATGAAATTCTGAGATTTTAATAAGACTTTAAGGGCTAAAGCGCCCCTAAGTGTTAGGAATCACACTCATGTACGATAATCACTCTTGATATTAAAATAAGGTTGTAAGTTTTCTGCACAGAATATGAGTTCGACTACACTGCGGCAAGTCTGGTGGTGAAATACGAAAGCAACCGTTCAGATATACTTTACAGCCAGATACATTAGAAGGGTTGGTTAGAAATGCAAGGTTGAGGTATGATAGTTCGAATGATTTGGAGGCTCGATAAACTTCTGGAAACATTAAATATTGTGAATCGTCATATCCTCATTAATGGGCTAAATTACGAAAATCATCCCTGATAGTTAAATGACCAAGATGCCCTCGTTGGCCCAAGTAATCAAAATAGCCTTCAGTGTATCTGATACCGTGAATAATCTTGACATAGAAATCTCTGAATGCCTGGTTGGAAATTTGATGAGCAAACAAAATTCCCGAGCCACTGTTTATGCCTTGTTGGTATAAATTACTAAAATGTCCGGGTATGATAAAATGACCATAATACCCTTGTAAGCCTAAATGGCTGAATCACTCAAGATATGCCAAAGCTCTGAAAGATCTTGATATATCATCTCCTGAATATCTGGGTTAAGCAGTTAGTATGAACCCCTTCTAATAGGGGCCACGTTTCAGAAATCCGTTCAAATCGTCACAAGTTCAATATGTCTTATTCCGTATATGCTAAACATCTCTGAAAAATGATCTGTTCCATCTAGTGTGTTCCATGTTTGTACTATATTCTGTTGAATGAATTGCATGACATTCTCTGCCTACTTGATAGTATGATATGTTAGCTTGATATATGATGGAACAATCTGTTTGCATAATGTATACTGAAATGTCTGCTCTGCTTAATAGTATGCCCATTTATCTGTCATATATGTTCTGTTAATCATGTCTGGAATCTGAACTCTAATTTCTGTCTGGGGTATACTGTTGGGTTATGATATGAAGTCTCTGTCGGTACAGCCCTGATCCAGCTGGTAAATCCTTATGGACTCAAGGTCTCCCCTTGAGTGGCACCTACGCCCATCGGGCCTAGGGTAAGTCCTTATGGACCTAAGGCACCCCCTTAGGTGGCACCTATGCCCATCGGGCCTAGGGTAAGTCCTTATGGACTCAAGGTCTCCCCTTGAGTGGCACCTATGCCCATCGGGCTTAGGGTAAGTCCTTATGGACCTAAGGCACCCCCTTAGGTGGCACCTACGCCCATCGGGCCTAGGGTAAGTCCTTATGGATGCAGTTCTGGGGGACTGCATATTGGTGTAAGGTTGGAGGGTATTTCTTGTAAACTTCAGTATGAACATTGGACATTTGCATTTAATCTGTTACGTGCTCATATGATATAATGTTAGATACTTATGTATGTTAATCTGTACTTATTGGAACACACTAGACGCCAAACTCTCTGATTCCTACCTCGTATATTATCAGCCTATATAATTTTCGTTTAATCCTCAAGGTCTGATTAAAGAACACATTAGGTGTTAAACTCCTTGTTCTCATCTTCTCAATCTGCAAGATTGTAATATTCTCGTCTGTTACTCGATGGGTGAATAAAGAACAAGTATCGTTATTCTCAAGTATAACGTTACCCTGAAATAACGTAAAGAGAAAAGAGAACTGTCACTTCTTGGATCATCATGAAAATGTTATGCTTACCATATGTCTGCATGAACGTATAGCATCTTTTGGTAGTTCTGTATTACTGAGCTTTCCCAAGCTCATGTTGTTTTTACCATCTCAGGATAAAAGATCAGATAAGTTGCACCTATCAACGTCGGTATGGGAGTTTCTTCGGCTCGTCAGAGAGTATGGTATCTGTGTAACTAGGGGGCATGTGTATCGCGTTTGTATTATACAAATGAGTCTGAAACTATTTTCCGCAACTGGTATTATGATTGTTTTATCATTTTGAACGATTTCTGAAATTGTATTTTAAATCAGATATTTATTTTATGGTTTTAAAGGTTTAACCATATGTTTATTTGAAATTTTCTGTGGGTCGCTCTTGTGACCCTAATGTGACTTCCTAGGATCCGTGAAACGCATAGGCGGGTCTAGGGGGTTACAGTAATTACCTGGTGGAGCATAACCAATAGTTCCTCTTATGCCAAGGGAGCTTGACTGATTAACAGGATGGTTAAGCCTATCTTCATCATACAGGATTTTTGCTAAGCCAAAGTCACTTATATGGCCAACCATGTCGTCATCGAGTAGAATATTGCTTGGCTTGAGGTCACAATGAATGATCGCCGTTTCACAACCATGGTGCAGATATTCGAGTGCATGAGCAACATCTATGGCCACATCAACTCTTTGGAAGAAGTTTAGGTTTCTCATCGTCTCCGGTTCATTCATGGCAATAGATGGATGCAGCCAGTCCTCCAAGCTTCCGTTTTCCATGAACTCATAAACCAAGGCTTTAAAATCATTACCTTTGTAATCGACCCCTGAAATGGCTGTTAATATCTTGACAAGATTTCGATGTCGAATGTTCTTCAATGCCTCACATTCAGCCAAGAAACTCCTGGATGCTCCACGATTCAGAAGGTTAAGCACCTTAACTGCAATAGTTGCTCCACTCTCTTCAAGAATTCCTTTGTATACAGAACCGAAACTTCCCGAACCAACCAAATTCTGGGTGGAGAATCCATCAGTAGCCCTTAGGATGCTTTGGTACGATAACTGTAAAAGCGAATTTTCTGCACAAGTTGTTATCGGCTTTTGCTCTTTCTTCTTTCTAAACCAAAAGATGAGGAGACATGTAAAAACCAATGTCACTCCTAAAATCACAACAATAATTACAATTTTTAACCTGCTTTTGGATGTTTTTGAGTTACATCTTAACAGGTGTAATTCAGGGATCCCTCCACAAAGCTTACCATTCCCCTCAACAAATGTAGCACTTGCATTTTTAAAGACTCCTTCACTTGGTAACACTCCATCAAAATCATTGAAAGAGAGATTTAAATACTTTAATCCCTCAAAGTTCACAAGAAATTCCGGAACTCCACCTGAAAGATTATTGCTAGATAAGTCCAATGCCTCAAGGCTTCTCAATGAACTCAAAGATGGTGGAATGGACCCTTCAAAGAAATTGCCTTTCAAGAACAGCTTCCCTAGACTTACACAGCTACCAAGGTTGTTTGGAAGCAGACCAGATAACCTATTTTGAGAAACATCAAATTCAGCTAATTTTTTTAGTTTTTCTACTTCAGCAGGAAGCTTGCCAGTCAAATAGTTTGATGATAAGTTTAGTAAAATGCTCAAGGATGGGAGCTCAAGTATTCGAGAGGGTATTTGTCCACTGAGATTGTTATCAGAAAGATCCAAATAAAGCAACGTTTGACACTTGCCTAGACTTGAAGGAATGCTGCCCTGAAGATTGTTAGAAGATAGAGAAAGTTTAGACAACATTGTTAAATTTCCAATAGAATGGGGAATAGACCCAGAGAGAGAATTATTATCAGTGTAAAAGAACTTTAGCTTCTGAAGCCTTTCAATTTCAAAGGGGATGGGGCCTGATAGTTGGTTTCTTGAAACCGCTAGCACTTCCAAATTAATGAGATTTCCAATCCCATCCGGGACTCTTCCCGATATTTTGTTCGCTTCTACTACTAAATATAAAATGGTGCTAGAAAAGTTGCTAATGCATTCAGGAAATACCCCTCCAAAATTATTGTAGCCTATAGATAGAAATTCTAGTTTGGTACTATTGAGTAAAGTGCAGACAAAGCTCAAGTCACCTTCTCTCCCCTGTCCCAAATGGTTATTGTATACGGAAAATCTGTATAGTTTATCCAGCTTTTCTAATGAAGGCACCTTTCCGCTGAATTTGTTCTCATCAATTTGAAGTACATTCAGATTTGAGGCATTGGATATTGAAACTGGGATTTGTCCTGAGATTTGGTTTCCCGCTACGGAAAAGAACTCAACATATGGCATATTGATTTGTAAGTCAGAGTGAAGAGTACCTTGAATCTTGTTTCCACCAATATCAAAGCCTGTAAGACTGGAGAGATTGAACATTGAGACAGGAATAGTACCAGATATTTCATTTTCGAAAACAGCGAAATATGAAAGATTTGTCAGCCGTCCAAGAGCTTCAGGTATACTCCCACTTAAGGCATTGTAACTAAAACCAAGTTTCTCCAGGGATGACAAGTTCCCTAATGAAGCTGGGATACTCCCTGTCAAACTGTTATTCCAAAAACTCAAGTATTTTAGGTTTGTCAGGAGACCCAAGGAAGCAGGTATTTCTCCTGTTAGCTGGTTGCCTCTCATATCAACCCATGTAAGCTTATAACAAGCCGATAAATTGGAAGGAATTTCACCACTGATGGAGTTATTCGCCACTGCTAATGTTTCCAGTCTTCTTAAGCCACCAATTTCTTGAGGAATCTCTTTGTAGAAGGTGTTGCCCGAAAGATTCAACTCCCTTAGAAAGCTCAAGTTTCCAATGTATGGTGATAAAGATCCTGAGAGTTTGAGGAATGGCAGTTCCAACTTGGTGACTCTCTGATGCTTGCGACCGCACGAAACACCACGCCACCAACAGAAGTGAATGGAACTATTCCAGGACTCTATAATCTTGAGCTCATCACCAATTATCTTGGCCTTGAACTGGAGTAGAGCTTGTAGGTCTGTGCCATTTCCTCTAGCTACAGGGCTTGCCGCTGCTAAATCAAGCAAATTGAAGCATGAGACAAGGATTATAACTTGAATGCACACGAGGGAAAATGAGATGGACACTTTAGAATGCTTTTTCGTTTGCTCCATCGAAATGAAACAATTTCTTAATCAATGAGATTGAATTATATTTGAGAGTTTTTGGCTCATCAACATGAAGTAGAGTTGAATATAAGTAGTTTTGGAAGTCTGGTATTAAGCTTTTCCATCTCCCGTAAATTGGTTCAAAGTTGAATGTCATGTGGCTACGATTTCCATGGGCCTGCTTTAGTTGGATGCGTGATGCGTCTACTTGGGGTTGGTTTCTTATGGTTGATGTTTTCTCAAAGTCAACTCTAGATTTTATGGAGGATAGGGTCACAATTATGGAGCCCCTTTGACTATCATTGTTTTACATCCAATTCCATGTGATTTCATGAATAAAGAAGAGATGAGCAGCTTGGCCAACCGGCTAAATGTGCTTGCTCCAATGCTGAGTTTTTTAAAATAACATTTCACTTGTAAAATTTTTATCTTATGCTAAATATTGATGCACTGTGACACCACTTTCTACATTTCACTTCTATCAATCCATTTATTAAAAAAAACATTGAATTACATAGGACTTGAGATCGAATATGCTTAAGCGCTCAATATCCTCCTATTTTCTAGCTGATGGGTAACCATATTATTTCTTTGTGGAAAAACAATTGGAAAAAAATGCAAGTTTTGATTTTCAAAGTCATCTCATAGCTGAAACTATAAATTAACATAATTGTATAATTTCAATTTAGGAGGGGGAAAGGGTTGAATTCCTCGGGTTTTCGTTTTTGTTTTCCTCTGGGTGACCCATAAGTGGGGCAGCGGCCTTCACTCCCCCAAAAGGGATTGAATTTCTATCTAGTCCCTTCAGAAATTGCAAACTTATAAGTTAGTACATTAATGAAACTGCAATTTGGTTGTGAAGTTCTAATACTCAACCAGAGCTAGTAGCCATTTATAACCAAAAAAGTTGCACAATGCTGCTTTAAAAAAAAAATATTTCGAATATAAAATTTTAAACACCAAGCTCTGAACTAGGATTACTTCCTGTAGCAAGAGGGGATTCCAAGACACTAGTGGTGCTGCTTTATGCAGGACTGATCTCAACGCTGTATATAGATGGTGTATGAACAATATGGACATATTTGATCCAGTAGTTTATGATGGCAAGACAAAATCAAAATATTAATACAAATTACATTGACATATTATTGCTGGAAAACTAGAAAAAGACCATATTTATTTTATTTTCTCAAAGCACTATGCTGGACCTAAGCCTCTCAAGTTCATCCATACGAAACCTTAGATACCTGCAACTTTAGACTCTTGTATTTTCGACATTATAGTAAATTTCTATGTAAATCTTTGATTAGTGGCTAGTTTTGTCATTATTTTTGTGTTAATTATGCTTAAGTAGTGACTTTGTGATGAAGAATTGTGGCTCATTACGTGATTTACTATGCAGGACCTCGTTGCTGCGAAATATTACGAAAAAGCCGAAATCTGCATTTTTCTGGATTCATGGCTAGGTTAGTGGGCATGAACTGGGGCATGAAATTGCTGACTGGGCGCAACACATCAGCGGATGATGTCATCAGCACGGGAGGATGACGGCAGCAACAATGACGATCGGATGATAACGTGGCGGCAGAAGTGAAAGCTTATCAGGATATTCCGATAGCTTATCGGATTCGAGATGATAGCTTATCGACCAGGATTTGGATAAAAACTTGGGATTTATCTCTTTTATTTAATTTAAATATTTTTTTAGGAATTATCTCTTAAGATTTATCTTTTGTAATTTGAATTTATTATCTTATCTCTTATCACTTAGGTAATTTCTAGGGTTTTAGACTAGTATAAATACCCCTTTGGGGTAAGACTCAGATCATCTCATCATTTGTTCTTCGCTTGTTTCTACTTGAGTTTTATAAAATCCTTTTCTCTTTCAGTTTTTATTTTCTTTACTTTTTTTTCTTTTGAAAATGATGCTAAACATGGTTAATTCAATAATCATGCAAAGATAAATTTTCATAAGTCGTGTGCTACAAGAATGACTCAAATCCAACGAGAGGATTGAAAAACGCTTTCAAAAATTCGGGAATCTCTTTTAGTTTTCAAAAGCTAAACTTCAAACCAAAACGACTTTTGAAACAAAAGATTGACTTTATTCGAAATATGGTTTTCGGTTAATATGTGGGAGGAAGGATCGGCTATTGAAGCACATTCGACTTCCTGGGAACACACTTAGTAAATTGATTACTAAAGAAAACTGAGATCGAAACCGTTATTATGAACTTAAACGATTTTGATCTACAACATTGTTGTTGACTAGATCAACTTCCTAAATCGATATCAAAGGTAGAACTTGGGTATTCAGTTACAAAAACGTAGTCTCAAGGATTGACCCTTGTAGGCAATTAACCGACGTGAATCTCGAAGTAAAAATCTTTTCCAATGATCCGAGGAAAGTGAGTCAAAGCCAAAGCCTAAGGCTGATTTAAACACATTAAATTTATTTCTTTCTAAACTTCGCTTTAATTCCTTTGTCTTCTTGTTTATTTTACAACCCCCTCTTTTCACTTGATAATACTCAATTCACTTCTGCGCTCAGAGATCAAACGAATATAATCAGGAAGTTTCTTAGTCCCTGTAGGATCGACCCTTACTTCTCTTTTACTACATTTAAATTCCTTTATTTATTTATTATTTGAGAAGAAGGAATTATTTTTGACGCGTAAACGACGCGTGTCAAATTGGCGCCGTTGCCGGGGACTTCGGCAAAAAATTTACTGATTATTTTTTGTTTGTTTAGGACCAGAAAGAATTCGGGAGAACCAGCACGCTACATCTCGGAGATCGAAGCATTCACACGATGCCAAAACGCACAAACAAAATGAGAGAAGGAAAATAGATTGCGCCAATAAAGGTTACAACGAGATCTTGAGCTAGCATCCCAAATCGCAACACACTCTGAGAATACCAACGAAGAACAAAATCCAATGGCAGACGAACAAACAATCCAACAACTGACTAGGGCACCGGATGACAATCAGCTCTTGTGCATAACCTTCCCGAATGGTGAAACGCCATTCCAATGCAAGCAAACATAGGAAAAGTATCTTGAGTATCTGACAAAAGGATACTGAATCGCTGTACGACTATTGGGAACGCTTCAAGAAGATATGCGCCAGCTGTCCTCAACATGGTTTGTCCGAACAAACACTCCTCCGGTATTTCTACGAGGGTTTAACGCCTATGGACATGAAGGTAGTTGATGTAGCAAGTGGAGGAGCACTTGTCAACATGACCCCAACTGCAGCTCGAACTTTAATAATGACTATGGCATCCAACTCGCAACGGTTTCACCATTCAACTGAACCGTCTCAGCGAGTTAATGAGGTAAGTGTTCTGGAAAATAAAATTGATAAGTTGGCTGACATAGTTCATTCTCTTGTTGTAGGTAAAAAAATTACAGCCAAACTTTGCGGTATATGTACAGGCCCAGAACACCTAACGGACTGTAGCCCAATGATCCAAGAAGAAGACAATGCACAAGTGAATGCAGTAGGGAACTTTCCGGGACCTTCACAAAGACAGTACAACCCAAACACCAATTTATATAATCCGGGATGGCGAGACCATCCAAACTTTGGTCATGCGCAAAATCAAAGGTCCGCATATCAACCAAGGCAATCTCCACAACAAAAAATGCAAAAGACATCACTAGAGACAATAGTAGAGAGGCTAGAAATTTCCCAAGAAAAGCTGATCACATCCCAAGAAAAATTCAAAAGTCAAACTCAGGCACATCTGCAGGAGCTAGACAAAAAAATGTCCAAGTTGGCCCAAGTCGTGGGGAGACTAGAATCGCGGGGAAGACTTCCTTCTCAAACGGAGTCAAATCCGAGGAAGAATATTAGTGCTATCACCCTCCGAAGTGGAACTGTTATAAACCCTGAAGTGCCAGAAAAGAATAACGAACAATCCGCGGAAGAGAAGGAAACGCCACCCTCCAACTCCCAAGATACGCCTTCTGCACCACCACCCCTCCTTCTCATAAAATCGCACCACCTTTTCCATCAAGATTGGTGAAACGTGACAAAAGAGCCGAAGAGAAGGAGATTTTAGAAGTGTTTAAAAAGGTGCAAGTCAACATACCCCTCCTATAAGTAATCCGACAAGTGCCAAGGTATGCTCGACAAGTGCCATGGTATGGAAGCCAAAATAAAAGAAAAAGAAAACTTAAAGCCTCCAACATGCCCTCCACGGGAATTTGGAAACGTCTTGCCGCGGAGCAGGAAAACACCACCGGAGAGAACCGTGAATCACATAAAGGAGGCCAATCGGTGAAGCAAAATCAGGAAAATCAGCAAGTATGGACTCTATACATCGTAGGTCTCTCTCGAACAATTCACTGGAAAGGATTATGGCAGGTGTGCGATAGACATGGGGTCGTCAAAGACGCGTTTATTCAGAACAAAATGGCCAGAGATGGGCAGCGTTTTGGCTTCGTGCGAATGGCATCAAAAGAAGATGCAAACAGGGTTATAGAGAGATTACATGGAAAATGGATATACGATGGCCGGATGAGTGTTACTATGGCGTGGAAGGGCAAAACGGTTTGGTATCGGAAGAAGGGGGAGAAACTAGAAGCGGAGAACAACGTGGGAAGATGGAGAATGGTGACTCAAGGACATCATATACTTCGAATCCGATAGGGAGAGAAGAGGCGAACGAAAATAGAAAGAAAATACAAGGGATAGTGGATGAAGACAAATGGGCAATTTTACAATGGTGCGCGGTGGGCTGGTGTTTGAATCCGTGCAGCATAAAGACATTGGCGGAACGGTTGGAGGTAGAAAAACATGACGGATTCTCTATTATGCGATTATCCGAATCTATGATATTGCTAATGTGCACATCGACACACATTCGCGATAAAATTCTGCAGCTTGACCGAGTGAAAGAGTGCTTTGCGAAGGTGGAAAAATGGTCACCAGCGATTAAGGTGGAATCACGCCGGGTATGGTTGTCGATTATCGGTCTCCCAATTCATCTATGGCACAAAAAGACTTTTATGAACATTGCAAATATATGGGGTGCTTTTATTTGTATGGATGATGCAACGGAAACACCGTCTTCATTCGATAGTGGTAGAATTATGGTGGAAACAACCCTCTTTAATCGAATCGAGGACCACATTGAAGTACAATTTGAGGGAGAATCATATCCAATCCGTGTGCTAGAGATGGATGGCACATCTCCCGCGGTTGAATGTGATTGCGGTGAATTAGAGTCGACGGACGGTGAGGAGAGTTGCGACCACAATACATCACCGATAACTACAAAGATAGTAGAAAATGTAGAGGATGCAGGAAATCAAATGGAGATTACAGCACCGGTGTTGTGGCTAACAAATGAAGTGTGGGAAGGACAACATGGAGTTTCAGCCGAAGAAACTAATAAAGCACAATATTCTGTTTTGAATTCTAACGAGGAACAGGAGGCATCACACAATTCTGACCGATCGCCGGACAGGCAAACGACGAGATTGTCGGCACAGACAATGGTGGCGATGGGAGGAGGACTGAGCGGGGAGAAAGACAGTTGTGATAGAAGTCTTGGGGTGGTAGGAGACATTCAAAAATGTAAGAGTTTGGATATTGCGGGAATTGCAAACTCCAAATCCAGTGTTTCCGAGGAACAGGAGTCTAATTTACAAGCTGAGGATAATTTAGAATTAAATTATTATCCCCCTATCTTTTCGACAGATACACAACCAGGTTTGGGCAGTACCGAAATTTTTTAGGTGGGTCGGGCCTATTGCAAAATTAGACGGGTTTTAGGAGGAAATTTAGAAGGCTTCCAGGTTTATCGAAAAAAGAGGAGCAACCGGTTGAGTGGGTTTCGGCAAGAAAATTTGAATGGTGAAAGGGAGGGTGCAACCGACGGGCATACAAACAAAAGTATAGAAACAGAAGCAATAGAAACTGTGAAATTGGGTTCTTTGATTGGGGTTAATTCTAACGGTCGCGGAGAGGAGATTATCCGAGACATATCAAGAGTAATTAGCGGGGACCGTCGGGGCTTGTGACTCATGAAATTGATCTCTTGGAATGTTCGGGGCTTGGGAGGGAGTGCTAAACGTCGGTTTGTTCGTGATGTATTAAGGAAGAACGATGCGGATATGGCGATGTTGCAAGAAACAAAATTGGAGGAGTGGCTGAAATCGTGGTTAGCAAGCTTATGGGGAACAGATAATTTCGAATCAGTGTTCGCGCCATCAATTGGTGCTTCTGGTGGTATCTTAGTGATGTGGGAAGTAAGTAAATTCAACTTAGAACATGTCGAGGTGGAACGCAATTTTATTGTGATGAGAGGACGATGGTTACATTATGACTTGGTTTGTGGAATTGTCGTGGTATATGCCCCATCAGACTTGGACGGACAACAAGTTGTTTGGGCAGCAATTTTGAATAAAATTAGAAATCAAGAGGGTCTGTGGTGCATTGTGGGGGATTTCAATGCAATCCTACATGAATCGGATAGAATTGGGGTGTTGGACAGGAATATGGAGATGGAATATTTCGGTGATTTTGTTCTACATGCAGGATTGATGGATTTGCCGCTTTTAGGGAAACGTTACACATGGTTTGGCCCAAAAAATAGATGCAGCAGAATTGATAGATTCTTGATATCGGCAGGTTGGATGGATGCTTTCAGCTCAATCCAGCAAGAGGCTCTAGCGTGGGGCGTATCGGATCACACGCCCTTGTTGTTGAGTTGTGATGAGAACGATTGGGGACCTCGGCCTTTCAGGTTTTTCAATTGTTGGATGGAGGGTAGGTATCACATGCGGCAAATTGTAGAGGAATGGATTCGTCTGACAGATTTGGATATTGGCACAGTAAACATCATGGTGAAACTGCGACACTTGAAGGCATTCTTGAAACAGTGGAACCGTGACAGCTTTGGGGATGTGAACGCGATAATATCCGAGATGCAAGACAAGATCGATCAAGCGGACATAACAGTAAATACAATTAGTATTGATGAGGGAGTTGAGGTGGAAAGGCGACAATGGTTACAAGCTTTGTGGAGAGCTATGCGACATAAGGAGGCGATGTGGAGACAAAAATCACGAGCGACATGGCTTCGTTTGGGTGACCGGAATACAGCATTTTTTCACCGATCCGCTAAGCTGCGAGCAACAAGGAATTTTATTCCAGGTTTCTTGATTAACGACAACTGGATCAATACACCATTTCATATGCGACGACATGTGGTGCAATTTTTCATGAAACACTTTTCTTTTGACACGCGGGAATGCGTATGGCAATTCGAGGGGGAATTTCGACAATTATCATCGATTGCTAGGGAGAAGTTGGTTGCGGTTTTCTCTTTGGAGGAGATTCATGGCGTAGTGAGGGGATGTGATGGTTCGAAAGCACCGGGTCCGGACGGTTTTACTTTGGATTTCTATAAGAAAGGGTGGGAGGTGATCAATGGCGATGTCCTACGCTTTTTCGAAAACTTTCATGCTAGCGGTCGGTTACCAAAGGATGCTAATTGCACATTCATCGTCCTATTACCTAAGGTAACATCTCCTAAGAAACTTGGTGAATATAGGCCTATTTGTTTAGTAAATTCGGTGTATAAAATTTTAGCCAAATGCCTTGCGAATCGACTACAATTGGTTTTGGGTGATTTGATAAGTGATACACAGTCAGCATTTATAAAAGGTCGTCAATTAGTGGATGGAGTACTTCTGGCCATTGAGGTTGTGCATTCCTTGCGACAAAGGGGAGCCTGTGGTTTTTTATTGAAACTAGATTTCGCCAAGGCATATGACTGCGTTAGTTGGCGTTTTTTGGATGAAGTGCTAGGAAAAATGGGCTTTTGCGATGTATGGAGACAATGGATTACTGAATGTATCAGTTCTGCCAGGTTATCGGTGCTACTCAACGGTAATGCCACAAAAGAATTCCGAATGGGTAGAGGTTTGCGACAAGGCTGTCCGCTATCGCCTTTACTTTTTGTGATTGTCGCGGAAGCGATGCACTTGATGTTGCGAAGGGCTGAATTGGGGGGATTGATCCGTGGGGTGGAAGTGGCGTCTGGGATATCTTTGACACATCTGCAGTTTGCTGACGACACATTATTATTTTTTGAGGGATCTTTAGAAGTCACGCAAAATTTGAAACGGATTCTGCATTGTTTCCAAGTTTGTTCGGGTTTGTCGATAAATTTCGGCAAAATCTCATTATATTCGATTGGCATAGGGGAAGATTTGGGTGCTAGTGTGGCCGAGGTGCTGGGGTGTAGAAAAGCTGATTTCCCGTTCGTGTATTTGGGTTTTCCGATAGGTGCAAGTCCGAGACTGATAGCTACTTGGGAGCCGATAATAGCAAATTTTAGACGCAAATTAGCAGGCTGGAAACGATCCTCTTTGTCATTTGCGGCTCGAGTGGTTTTGGTGAACTCGGTTCTTTCCTCTCTACCGATATTCTATATGGGCTTATTTGTTGCCCCTAAAGGGGTAATTGACATGATTGATAGGATACGAAGGGCCTTCCTCTGGGGAGGTGTTGGATTGGAACGACGTATGAGTAGAGTAGGGTGGGAGGTGGTATGTCGTCCAAAATAGCTTGGGGGTTTGGGGGTTTCGGATTTACGGGTTAAGAACATGGCTTTGCTATCGAAATGGGTGTGGAGATACGCGCGCGATAAGGATTCCCTTTGGCGTAGTTTGATAGTAGCGAAATATGGTGAACATCCGCAGTGGTGGCGCTTTAACACAGAGAAGATGTCGTCGATTGTATGACGACAAATTGTTGCAATTTCATGCGACGAGCAGGTAGAAAAACACATGGGCATGACCGGTTTTTTATGGAAACTCGGAAATGGTAGATCAATACTATTTTGGTTTGATCCGTGGGTTGAACAGTTGGCCTTAAAGGATATGTTCCCGCGTTTATTCTCGTTAGAAATTGATAAATTAGCGAGGGTGTGTGATTACATGTTGGGTGGCAGTTTATCGCATCAACAATGGGCAGATATCTTTAGGAGGCCATTGAGGGTTTTTGAGCTTGGGCTGTTACGGGACTTGCTTAAAATGGTGTCCAATTTTCGTGTATGGGAAGGCAAGATAGACACGCTGATTTGGAGGCCGGACGAGCGTGGAAATTTCTCGGTCAGGACCTTGTCGAAACTGCTCATGTTCGATAAGGCATGGGAGATGGAATTCGGCGAATGTTTCGCTTGGAAAGTGCTGGTACCACCTAAGGTTCAGGCTTTCCTATGGTTCACATGGATGCGACGATTATCCACAGTAGATTTCTTGCGTGCTCGTGGGATTCCATTACCGGATGATCAAGGTCGATGTCCTTGGTGTATGAAGAAAGAGGAGAGCATCGCTCACATTCTGTACGAATGTTCTTTTGCGCGATCAGCTTGGATATGGTTGAGACAATGGTGGGGCATCGACACAATTTTACCGGTTAGTTTTGATGCATTTTATGTGCTTGGTTTCCATAGTGTTTTTACGGGATGCTTGAAACTGTGGTGGATAGCGAGTGTTGCTGCATTATTATGGTCGTTATGGATAGCAAGAAACGAATTTATTTTCCGTAGGAAACGTTGGAACTTAGCTGAATTATGTTTCTTGGTAAAATTGCGATCATATTACTGGATAAAAGCTGATAGGCGGGGTGAGATGTTCCCGGAAGCCGTTTGGTGGACATGTCCTACAAAATTTGAAGTTAATGCACAACCAAAACAGGTGAGGGTGGGAAGGTGCTGGCAGCCTCCTTTAAGAGGCGTGTTAAAATTCAACACGGATGGATCGGCGCGAGGTAAACCAGGTCCGGCGGGTTTTGGTGGCGTAATGAGAGATGCAGACAGTCGTATATTGGGTTTGTTTTTAGGCCCTTTAGGTGTGATGGAATCGAACGAAGCAGAGGTGCGAGCGATAGCTTTTGCCTTGGGTATGGTACAGGAGAGGGAATGGCGAAAGGGTTGTGTTATCGTGGAGTCAGACTCTCAGGTCGCGTTGAGTTGGGTTACTCAATCCGCAAAACGTCCTTGGCGGTTATGGGAGGTTTTTTTTGGCAATTGATCAGGCTTGTCAAGTCATGTATGATATCCAATTCTGTTACGTGCCGAGGGAGGCGAATGGATGCGCGAATGCATTAGCCAAAGAGGGAGTGGATAGACTTTCGACATTTGTGGCATGTTTGTGAATTGGTGTTTTGTTCTTGTTGTTTCCTTTTGTACTCGACGGATCGCATCATACTCTTTTCCTCCAATAGGTTTATGGAGGTTTTTAACGAGGCTTGCGATTCCGTCAAACTGTATGTTCTTTATTTCATTAATAAAAGCATACGGTTGCCGATCAAAAAAAAGTGCCATGGTATGCTCCAAGTAATATAGAACGAAATATCAATTTCAATAATAAAAAGATCCCTTGAATGACACTATTAAAGTTAATGTAGACGGTACCATCTTGAAAGAATCTGGAGCTGCTTTGATTGTCATTGTTGTGAGGAATCGACATGGCCTTGTGGTTGATGGCCTTGCTAGGAAATTATCTGGGCTTCATTCTGTTGAAGCTGTCGCATTCGATGAAGGAACAAGAAAGAGAGAAGAAACGGAATCAATTTCAACTGATACCATATAACGATCAGGTAAAAACAAGAAGAAATAGAAAATGAATCATTATTCAATAGAAAGTGATGATCTTTACAAAGACGGTAGACCTAAATATATATACTACATAGAACCCTAATAACCCTAATAACTGTAACACTCAAAAAAAATATTATAATAATAAAAATCCTACCTACTCCCATTATTTTTCCCCCCAATAATTTCCCCCAATTATTTCCCCTTTATTTTTTTCTACGGTAGCTACCCCCCTCATTTTTTTGGGGTTTCAATTCGAATGTAAGAACCCAGAAAGTTCAAACTTTCTCCCTAACCCCCTTCACTGTTCTAGCTCCGATATGCCCTCACCGCCCGGCCGTGGCTTTCACCGCCGCTGCCACCGTGTCCGTTAGTTCTCCCCGAACGCAACCGTGGTAGCCACTCGCGGTTATCAGCCGCCGTCCACCGTGGGAAGCCACTTGAGTGCTTCGTCGGAGAAGCCAACGCGCCCACTGTTTTGCGCGTTTTCCGGCCATCCTCGCCGCCCGTTCGTGTCACGGCCGCCAGATCTGGGTTCCCCACGTCACGATGGATATAACCCAGTCAACCGATCATCCGTTCGACGTCGGTAGGATGCTCATCGGAGCTTCAAGCTTTCCGACGAGATTTTTTAGCATTTTCGGTAATTTCCGATATGATTCCGGACTATTTTATGTTTCTCATTTATGAATTTTGTTTTTGGGCCTGATGAACGCTCTTTCCAGCAGTTTCGACGCAAACCAGCGTCTCCGGCGACCAATTCCGGCGACCGTCCGGGGATCAGAGAATTTTTGGGTAAGTAAACCGGGTCCAAACCGGTTTAACCCGGTTTGAACCGGCCCAACCCGATCTGAGCCTCAACCCGAACCGGTTCAGTGAACCACCCGGCCCAAACCAAGCCCAAACCCATGTTACCCAACCCGTTTTGCTTAAGCCCAATCTTGGCCCAAACCTGTGTCCGACCCGACCCGTTGTCCGACCCGACCCGTTGACCCGTTGACCGACCCGACCCGACCCGACCCATTGACCCGACCCAGTCAATAGTGACGTCAGCATGACATCAGCGTTGACTTTGACTGCTGACGTTGACCGTTGACCGTTGACTTTGACTTTGACCAAAAAGTCAATTTTTCCAAAAAGCCCTATTTTATGTTTTTCGACGTCCTGAGTCCGATTTTGAAGCCCGTTTTGTGAAATTCTAACCCGAAAGCCTCCAAATTGGACCTTGAACTTGAGTTTGCTTATGTATTTTAATAATCAATTATGAGCAATATGAATAAGGACTGAAATTGGGATTTGTACGATTGAAGGTATTCAAGGTTCCTTGTATTCGGGATGTTAAGGACGTCGCATTCGGGTTCGGGAATGATCGAATGGAGTACCATGGTTGATCGATATAGCAAGGATTAAAGGTAATACACTACTACCTCTTGTATGCTTTATGAGCATGTTGGTATGTGTTAATGCATGCATAAAAATGATGATAAGTACTGTTAAATCTGCTCAAGTTAAATCGAATGTAGAAACGAGTATGATAAATTAAATAAGACCGAAATGCTCGAATGAGGCAGCTAATCTCCAATTCTGAGCATTAGTGTGAGATGTTTAAATGTGAAAGATACCTGGACAGGAAATTACGAATCACCCATAATTGTTAAAAGACCCAAAATGCCCTCGTTGACCAAAGTAATCAAAATAGCCCCGAATGTATCGGATATCGTGAAAATCTTAATGTAGAAATCTCTGAATGCCTGGTTGGATTAGACCTGGCAAACTTGACCCGAGAACCAAAACTCGAACCGAATTACCTGAACCCAGACCCGAATCGACACCGAAAATCAACCCGAAATTGACCCGAAATCTGATCCGAAATTTGATCTGAAACCCGAAATAAACCGAACCGAAACTGAACCGAATTTAGTTGAACTGAATGGACCCGAACCGAATAGACCCGAACCGAATGGACCCGATTAATAGAAATAAAGAAAGATAAAATATGAGCAGCCGCACAAATCACTAAAATGCCAAATATATTGACTTTATAAAGTCATATATAGGGTGTAAAAATCTGACCAACCTAAGAATTTGATTAAAAACGACTGATCTCTCATTTAACCGAAAATAACCGAACCGAAATCAACCGAACCGAAATTAACCGAACCGAAAATAACCGAACCGAAATCAACCGACCCGAAATGACCTGAAACACAATAAACCCGAACAAAAACCGAACCGAAACCGAAACTGAATCTGAACCAAAAATATCAGACCCGAAATAACCGAAACCGAAATGACCTGAACCGAACCCGAACCAATTGACCCGTTTGTCACCTCTAGGTTGGATACCCGATGAGCAAATAGAATTTCTGAGCTACCGTTTACGTCTTGTTGGTATAAATTACCAAAATGCCCGCATATGATAAAATGACCATAATGCCTTATAAGTAAATGGCTAAATCACTCATGAAATGCCTAAACTCTCAAGATTTTGATGTATCATCTCCTGACTATCCGGATTAAATTGTTAGTTCAAACCCCTCTTTTATTAGGGGTCTTGTTTCAAAGATCCGTTCAACCGTCAAAAGTTAATATGTTCTCTTCCGTAAATGTCAAGTATCTCCAAGGAAATAAACGATTCCACCTAGTGTGTTATTTGTGTGCTATATAACCGTTTTAATATTGTTTTACATGACGAAAGCATGATTATATTATATGGGTGATACATCATAGTTTTGATTGAACAATATGCTTCTGAGTACCGTCATATGGAAAATACATGTCTATTTTATATCTACCGAAATTTCAGTTGTTATTGATCACCGAACCGTTACATAGATTGATACTGGGATACTTGGGATAGAATATGAAGTGACCGTAGGTTCAGCTCTGATCTAGCTGGTAATACCGTTACCGTTATAGGTTCCTATGCTTCGGCTAGGGTAATTCCTTACCGTTACCGTTATAGGTTCTTATGCTTCGGCTAGGGTAATTCCTTACCGTTACCGTTACAGGTTCCTATGCTTCGGCTAGGGTAATACCTACCATACCGTACCGTACCGTTCCTAAGGTAATCCCTTAGGATGGCACCTATGCCCTATGGGCACTGGTTAACGCCTTTGACGCAGTTTTGGGGAAACTGCCTCTTGGAGTGTGGTTGGAGGGTTGATAAAAGATTAAACCGTACCGTATTGTTACCTGAACTATATGTTTTGAACTGAAAATGTATAATATACTGTTGTTGTACATGTTTTACTTACACTGTTTGGAACACACTAGGAACCGAACTCTCTAATTCCACCTCCGTACATTTATAGCCTAAAATTACCGTCTAATTCTTGATGATTGAATAAAGAACAAGTACCGTTATCCTCAAGTATAACGTTACCTGAAATATCAAAAAAAAGAAATGAAGACCGTTACTGCGTAAAGCATCATGAAAATGTTATGCCTACCATATATCTGCATGAGCTTATAGCATCTTTTGGTAGTTTTGTATTACTGAGCTTTTCCAAGCTCACGTTGTTTTTACCATCACAGGTTAAAAGAATATATCATGAGATAATGGTTGACAGCAGTGTACGGAGTCTCTCGGCGTTACTTTTGGAGTACGGTACTGTATAGATAGTGGGCATGTAAGTCATGTATTGTTTTACAGCAGTGTCTGTAAAATGTTTTCTGAAATTTTGTTATACATTTAAATGACATCCAGAAATGATATTTTAAACAGAAGTTGGTTTTATAATTTAATAAGTATGTTTCAACAAAAGTTATCGTTATAATTTAATATGTATTTTTCATAGAAAATGTTTTATGTGTATTTTACCGTGGGTTGCTCTTGTGACCCTAATGTGACTTTCTAGGATTCGTCGTAACGCATAGGCGGGTCTAGGGGGTTACATTTAGTGGTATCAGAGCTTAGAGTTGCGTCATTCTGGGTAGATCGGCCGATCGTCTGTCATAGGATGTCTGGTTTGTGCATGCCCCTAGATTATAACCGTACTCCTCGGTGCCGAAACTCCGATGTTGAATCTTTTCCTGTAATAAGTGCAATTAACCGTTCTGTCCATAATAGCTTGATCTGTACTGGGAAGGAATATCGGTAATGTCTGTCTACGGATTGGATTAAATTGATGGATTTGAATCTGGATAGAGAACCTGAGATGGTTTATGCATGTGAAATAGAAGATCTGAAACAAATTAAGAATAAATGTTTGATCGAACGAGAAAACCGATATAAGATTACAAGTAAAGTAGCTCGGTGATAACGAGTGTGATTGAGAATATTCAGACAAAAATTTGATAAAAGTATTATGAATTTAAAAGAAAGGTGTCTGCGAGATTGGTGAGAATATAGATTATGCGGTGACTCTGTTATACACGAAAGAAATAGTTACCTGAACATTACGCTGAAAGTAAGCGTTGTCCTTTCGAAACATTGGATTGTATTTGTTCGGCATGGAGTAAGTCATTTTGGGGAAAAGTGACGCAATGTACCGTCATATGTACCATACTTACTGAAATTTGATGTTCACATCTTGATTCTAGAGAGCCTTGGTTGACGCTTTGAATACTCGCATAAACTTCACGCACAGTTGTTCGTCCGTAAATTGATTGTCAACCTAGTAAAGTAATTCAGATTCTGAAATATGTACTTTTGGACTGTATGACCGACTTTTGTGGCAACAAGAATGTTTTGTAGTCTTGACTGAGTATGCCATAATAATAATAAAAGATATGAGACAAGTTTTGCTTAGCACCGTATGAAGTTTAAAGCGGATTCAAGTACCGTATTTTGATTAATTGGTTCGAGATGTATGATATGATGAATGTAGATTTAATGACAGTCTAAATGTTTGGGAATACTACCAGATTAACCTGTGATCATCTGAGAGTCCTGAGAAACAAGGATACCTTGATAGATAAGTTTTCAGTACAAGAACGGATGAAAGATTAGTTATACATTTCTATGAATCTAGTAAATTTCGAGGACGAAATTTCTTTTAAGGGGGAGAGAATTGTAACACTCAAAAAAAATATTATAATAATAAAAATCCTACCTACTCCCATTATTTTTCCCCCCAATAATTTCCCCCAATTATTTCCCCTTTATTTTTTTCCACGGTAGCTACCCCCCTCATTTTTTTGGGGTTTCAATTCGAATGTAAGAACCCAGAAAGTTCAAACTTTCTCCCTAACCCCCTTCACTGTTCTAGCTCCGATATGCCCTCACCGCCCGGCCGTGGCTTTCACCGCCGCTGCCACCGTGTCCGTTAGTTCTCCCCGAACGCAACCGTGGTAGCCACTCGCGGTTATCAGCCGCCGTCCATCGTGGGAAGCCACTTGAGTGCTTCGTCGGAGAAGCCAACGCGCCCACTGTTTTGCGCGTTTTCCGGCCATCCTCGCCGCCCGTTCGTGTCACGGCCGCCAGATCTGGGTTCCCCACGTCACGATGGATATAACCCAGTCAACCGATCATCCGTTCGACGTCGGTAGGATGCTCATCGGAGCTTCAAGGTTTCCGACGAGATTTTTTAGCATTTTCGGTAATTTCCGATATGATTCCGGACTATTTTATGTTTCTCATTTATGAATTTTGTTTTTGGGCCTGATGAACGCTCTTTCCAGCAGTTTCGACGCAAACCAGCGTCTCCGGCGACCAATTCCGGCGACCGTCCGGCGATCAGAGAATTTTTGGGTAAGTAAACCGGGTCCAAACCGGTTTAACCCGGTTTGAACCGGCCCAACCCGATCTGAGCCTCGACCCGAACCGGTTCAGTGAACCACCCGGCCCAAACCAAGCCCAAACCCATGTTACCCAACCCGTTTTGCTTAAGCCCAATCTTGGCCCAAACCTGTGTCCGACCCGACCCGTTGTCCGACCCGACCCGTTGACCCGTTGACCGACCCGACCCGTTGACCCGACCCGTTGACCCGACCCAGTCAATAGTGACGTCAGCATGACATCAGCGTTGACTTTGACTGCTGACGTTGACCGTTGACCGTTGACTTTGACTTTGACCAAAAAGTCAATTTTTCCAAAAAGCCCTATTTTATGTTTTTCGACGTCCTGAGTCCGATTTTGAAGCCCGTTTTGTGAAATTCTAACCCGAAAGCCTCCGAATTGGACCTTGAACTTGAGTTTGCTTATGTATTTTAATAATCAATTATGAGCAATATGAATAAGGACTGAAATTGGGATTTGTACGATTGAAGGTATTCAAGGTTCCTTGTATTCGGGATGTTAAGGACGTCGCATTCGGGTTCGGGAATGATCGAATGGAGTACCATGGTTGATCGATATAGCAAGGATTAAAGGTAATACACTACTACCTCTTGTATGCTTTATGAGCATGTTGGTATGTGTTAATGCATGCATAAAAATGATGATAAGTACTGTTAAATCTGCTCAAGTTAAATCGAATGTAGAAACGAGTATGATAAATTAAATAAGACCGAAATGCTCGAATGAGGCAGCTAATCTCCAATTCTGAGCATTAGTGTGAGATGTTTAAATGTGAAAGATACCTGGACAGGAAATTACGAATCACCCATAATTGTTAAAAGACCTAAAATGCCCTCGTTGACCAAAGTAATCAAAATAGCCCCGAATGTAT
This sequence comes from Hibiscus trionum, assembly GCA_030270665.1. Classification (NCBI taxonomy): domain Eukaryota; kingdom Viridiplantae; phylum Streptophyta; class Magnoliopsida; order Malvales; family Malvaceae; genus Hibiscus; species Hibiscus trionum. The sequence continues at coordinate 57,413,092 of BSYR01000017.1, read as the reverse complement.
CGGATATCGTGAAAATCTTAATGTAGAAATCTCTGAATGCCTGGTTGGATTAGACCTGGCAAACTTGACCCGAGAACCAAAACTCGAACCGAATTACCTGAACCCAGACCCGAATCGACACCGAAAATCAACCCGAAATTGACCCGAAATCTGATCCGAAATTTGATCTGAAACCCGAAATAAACCGAACCGAAACTGAACCGAATTTAGTTGAACTGAATGGACCCGAACCGAATAGACCCGAACCGAATGGACCCGATTAATAGAAATAAAGAAAGATAAAATATGAGCAGCCGCACAAATCACTAAAATGCCAAATATATTGACTTTATAAAGTCATATATAGGGTGTAAAAATATGACCAACCTAAGAATTTGATTAAAAACGACTGATCTCTCATTTAACCGAAAATAACCGAACCGAAATCAACCGAACCGAAATTAACCGAACCGAAAATAACCGAACCGAAATCAACCGACCCGAAATGACCTGAAACACAATAAACCCGAACAAAAACCGAACCGAAACCGAAACTGAATCTGAACCAAAAATATCAGACCCGAAATAACCGAAACCGAAATGACCTGAACCGAACCCGAACCAATTGACCCGTTTGTCACCTCTAGGTTGGATACCCGATGAGCAAATAGAATTTCTGAGCTACCGTTTACGTCTTGTTGGTATAAATTACCAAAATGCCCGCATATGATAAAATGACCATAATGCCTTATAAGTAAATGGCTAAATCACTCATGAAATGCCTAAACTCTCAAGATTTTGATGTATCATCTCCTGACTATCCGGATTAAATTGTTAGTTCAAACCCCTCTTTTATTAGGGGTCTTGTTTCAAAGATCCGTTCAACCGTCAAAAGTTAATATGTTCTCTTCCGTAAATGTCAAGTATCTCCAAGGAAATAAACGATTCCACCTAGTGTGTTATTTGTGTGCTATATAACCGTTTTAATATTGTTTTACATGACGAAAGCATGATTATATTATATGGGTGATACATCATAGTTTTGATTGAACAATATGCTTCTGAGTACCGTCATATGGAAAATACATGTCTATTTTATATCTACCGAAATTTCAGTTGTTATTGATCACCGAACCGTTACATAGATTGATACTGGGATACTTGGGATAGAATATGAAGTGACCGTAGGTTCAGCTCTGATCTAGCTGGTAATACCGTTACCGTTATAGGTTCCTATGCTTCGGCTAGGGTAATTCCTTACCGTTACCGTTATAGGTTCTTATGCTTCGGCTAGGGTAATTCCTTACCGTTACCGTTACAGGTTCCTATGCTTCGGCTAGGGTAATACCTACCATACCGTACCGTACCGTTCCTAAGGTAATCCCTTAGGATGGCACCTATGCCCTATGGGCACTGGTTAACGCCTTTGACGCAGTTTTGGGGAAACTGCCTCTTGGAGTGTGGTTGGAGGGTTGATAAAAGATTAAACCGTACCGTATTGTTACCTGAACTATATGTTTTGAACTGAAAATGTATAATATACTGTTGTTGTACATGTTTTACTTACACTGTTTGGAACACACTAGGAACCGAACTCTCTAATTCCACCTCCGTACATTTATAGCCTAAAATTACCGTCTAATTCTTGATGATTGAATAAAGAACAAGTACCGTTATCCTCAAGTATAACGTTACCTGAAATATCAAAAAAAGAAATGAAGACCGTTACTGCGTAAAGCATCATGAAAATGTTATGCCTACCATATATCTGCATGAGCTTATAGCATCTTTTGGTAGTTTTGTATTACTGAGCTTTTCCAAGCTCACGTTGTTTTTACCATCACAGGTTAAAAGAATATATCATGAGATAATGGTTGACAGCAGTGTACGGAGTCTCTCGGCGTTACTTTTGGAGTACGGTACTGTATAGATAGTGGGCATGTAAGTCATGTATTGTTTTACAGCAGTGTCTGTAAAATGTTTTCTGAAATTTTGTTATACATTTAAATGACATCCAGAAATGATATTTTAAACAGAAGTTGGTTTTATAATTTAATAAGTATGTTTCAACAAAAGTTATCGTTATAATTTAATATGTATTTTTCATAGAAAATGTTTTATGTGTATTTTACCGTGGGTTGCTCTTGTGACCCTAATGTGACTTTCTAGGATTCGTCGTAACGCATAGGCGGGTCTAGGGGGTTACAATAACTAACTGCTAAAACCAGTAAAAAGCACGTGTAAAAAGTACGTGATAATATGTATATCTAATACCCTGCAAGTTGAAGCATGATAGAAGAATTATAGCTTCAATATAAACAAGGAAATGTGTTAGAGGCTGTTAGAGAATCTTGTAACTAAGTCTGTTAGCAGGTTGTTAGATTTAGTTAGTAGTTACAATGTATAGTTGGTTCATTGTGATTATTTTGTATAAATAGTGGATGTAATCTGATAATTATCAATTAATGAGAATATACATCATATATTCCTTTTACTCCTCATCTCAAAATTTAACATGGTATCATTGAGTCTTTGATCCATTATTGTTTGGGCCGTTTCTGTTTTTGACCCACTTGCGTTTTTTGGCTTTGTTTCTCATCTGAGGGTTTTCCTTTTTTGTTTCATTTCGATTCAGCCCTAGGGTTTCTTTTTCCCTCTTTGTTTTTTCTTCTTCTCACGATGCCTCCTGAGACTGCAGCGGTCGTCGACTCTGTCGACTTTAATCACCCTCTTTTTCTCCATCCATCTGACACGCCGGGGAGTTTATTGGTGTCTCATCGTCTCACCGGTATCGACAACTACAACGTCTGGAGTAGATCCATGCGCATCGCCTTGCTTGCTAAAAACAAGCTTGGATTCGTCGATGGCAGCTGCACTCGAGACAAGTATGGTGCTTCGTTGGTTTCTCAGTGGGAGCGGTGTAACGCTTTCGTCCTCTCCTGGCTTCTTAACACCGTGAGTGCGGAGCTTTCGACAGGGATTGTCTTCGCCTCCAGCGCGTCAAGCGTTTGGAAAGACCTTAAGGAACGATTCGATAAGGTGGATAGTTCCCGGATATTTTTCCTCCACCGTGAAATTGCCACCGCGAGCCAAGAAGAGTCCACTATTTCCACTTATTTCACCCGCCTGAAACTTCTGTGGGACGAGTATTCTTCGTTGGTGCCGTTTTCCGTTTGCGACTGTGATGAATCTCAGGATCTTCTTGCCTATCTGACTCAGCAGCGTCTGTTCCAGTTCTTAATGGGCCTGAACGAGACCTATGGTGCTATCCGAAGTCAGATGTTACTCATGAAACCCTTACCGTCGGTCAACCAAGCTTATTCAATGCTCGTGCAGGAGGAATCTCAGCGCGCACAACTCTCTGGTATTTCTTTTGTTCCTGATTCCACTGTTTTGTTTTCTAATGCTTCTGGTTCTTCTGATCGAAGGAAATTTGCTGGCGTTTGTGATTACTGTAAAATCCGTAGTCATCACCGTGATAACTGCTATCGTCTTCACGGATTTCCACCGGATTTCAAGTTTACCAAGAAGCGTGTTTCTGTGCCGGTTGTTGCTGCGAATACGGTGGTTGAGTCTTTGCCCACTATTGAGGATAGTAGTTCGCCTGCACCGGTGTTTACCCATGATCAGTATACCAGTCTCCTTGCGCTTCTGCATAAGCCTGCTGAGTCTGTTGTGAATATGGCTGGTACGCATATTCAGGGTATGTCTATTCCTCATTCCTCTGTACAATGGATACTGGACACTGGAGCCACTGATCATTTGTTGTCTGACTTCCGTTGCTTAGATTTTCCTGTTCCATGTGTATCTGATTCCCATATTGTCCACCTTCCCAATGGTAAAACTGTTTCTGTTTCCCACACTGGTTCTTTTTCCTTTAATTCTGTTCATGTTTTACCAAGAGTTCTTTATGTTCCCAACTTTACTCATAACCTTCTCTCTGTATCCAAACTCACTCATGATCTTAATTGTAGCATTACCTTTTATCCTGACTTCTGTGTTTTACAGGACCTCTCAAATGGAAAGATGAAGGGGATTGGTAGAGAGTTCAAGGGGTTGTATTTCTTTGATTCTTCCAGTTTGGGTATGTCAGATCTGCCCAATTCTATTTCTGTTAATTCTGTTCATACTTCAAATTCTTGTATGCCTTTTAATTCCATTAATAAAATTCCTGTTTGGCATGCTCGATTGGGGCATGCCCCCCATTCTGTTATTCATAAAACTCCCTTTTTACATTCTGTTACTTTGTCTCCTACTGCTATTAAAGAATGTTCTGTGTGTCCTTTGGCTAAACAGACTAGATTACCTTTTCCTCACAGTAGTTCTAGGGCCTCTGCCCCTTTTGAATTAGTTCATTTAGATCTTTGGGGGCCTTATCGTGTTTCCACTCACAGTGGACATAGATTTTTCTTGACAATAGTAGATGACTACTCTAGGATGACTTGGGTCTATCTGATGAAACTTAAAAGTGACACTGTTCTTCATATTAAACAGTTTTGTTCTCTGGTTCAAACACACTATTCCACTCCTGTTAAAACTTTTCGTTCTGATAATGGCTCTGAATTTTTCAATTCAGAGTGTGCTATTTTTTTCCTCTCACAGGGTATTTCTCATCAAAGTTCTTGTGTTGGCACACCCCAACAGAATGAGGTGGCTGAAAGAAAACATAGACACCTCCTTGAGGTTGCTAGAGCTCTTAGGTTTCATTCCAATGTTCCTCTTAAGTTTTGGGGAGAATGTATTTCAACTGCTTGCTATCTCATAAACCGTCTTCCTTCTTCAGTTCTTTCTTGGAAAAGTCCCTTTGAGGTCTTTTATAAAAAACCACCCAATCTTTCTCACCTAAGGACTTTTGGTTGTCTTTGTTATGCTTCTAAAGTTCACTGTTCTGATAAGTTTGGTGCTCGTGCTATTCCCTCTGTTTTTTTGGGATATTCTTCCTCCCAAAAAGGGTATGTTTTGTTTAATTTGGATACTAAAACTTTCTTTGTTAGCCGAGATGTTATCTTTCATGAGCATCTCTTTCCTTTTCACTTACCTATTTCTCCTGCTTCTTCTTTTTTTCCTACTGATCATTCTCCTTATGATTTTTTACATTGTGATTCACCTACTGGTACTTCTCCTACTACTCATTCTTCTGCTGATAATTCTTTTAATGCTCATTTTTCTGATAATGATCATTCTCCTGCTGATCATTCTTATGTTGATCATTCTCATAATGATCATTCTCATAATGATCATTCTCCTCATGTTTCATCAAATAGTACTCATGTTTCCTCTAGTCCTCATGTTCCTCTTGTTGTTCCTTTACAGCAGCAGTCTTCTGTTCCTTTAAGGAGATCTGCTCGTGTTGCTCAGTCTCCTCACTGGCTTCAAGATTATATACTCTCTTGCCAATCTTCTTCTCTTTCGAGCAGGTATCCTATTTCTTCCTTTATCTCTTATTCCCATTTACCTAGTCATACACAAAGTTTTCTCACCTCTTCCCATATTGCTGAGCCTAAATCCTATAGTGAAGCCATCCAAAATCCCCTTTGGGTTCAGGCCATGAAGGAGGAAATCTGTGCACTGGAGTCCAACAATACTTGGTCTGTTGTTTCTTTGCCTCCGGGTAAAGTTGCTATAGGGTGTAAGTGGGTGTACAAGGTGAAATATAAGGCTGATGGCTCCGTTGAGAGGTTCAAAGCCTGCTTAATGGCTAAAGGGTACACTCAGAAGGAGGGCATTGATTATGTGGATACATTTTCTCCCGTGGCTAAGCTTGTTACTATTCGTGTTATCCTTGCTCTTGCCTCGGTTCACAATTGGCCATTGTATCAGTTTGATGTCCACAATGCATTTCTTCAGGGAGATTTGTTTGAAGAAGTCTACATGACTTTGCCTCAGGGTTTTTGTAGCCAGGGGGAGTCCATGGTGTGCAGGCTACAAAAATCTCTTTATGGTTTGAAGCAGGCCTCTAGGCAATGGAATCTTAAACTCACAGAGGCCTTGCTTGTATCTGGTTATCATCAGAGTAGATATGACTACTCCTTGTTCACTAAGTTTCAAGGAGACAAGATGATGGTCTTACTCATATATGTTGATGATCTACTGATAACAGGTAGTGATGAGGGTCTTATTCAAGATTTGAAGAATACTTTGAACAAGAATTTTAAGATGAAGGACCTAGGTGAATTGAAATATTTCCTAGGTTTGGAGATATTAAGATCTAAAGAAGGTATTATTCTGAACCAGCGAAAGTATGCTCTTGAATTGATAGAAAAATCTGGGCTAGGGGGAGCCAAGCCATCTATGACACCTCTAGAACAGAATCGTAAATATACTTCAGTAGAGTATGATGAGCAGTTCGAAAAGATTGAAGATGAACTGCTGCAAGATAAGTCAATCTTCCAAAGACTTATAGGAAGATTAATCTACCTAACACATACTAGGCTGGATATCACATTTGCAGTGCATACTTTGAGTCAGTTCATGCAAAGGCCTAAGAAGTCACACTTAGAGGCAGCCTTTCGAGTGGTAAGGTATATCAAGAAAAATCCAGGACAAGGAATTTTCTTGAGTGCAACAAGTAAGTGCAGCCTACTGTGATTCAGATTGGGCTTCATGTCCTGTAACTAAAAGATCAGTCACTGGGTTCTGTATAAAGCTTGGTGAATCTTTGTTGTCATGGAAATCGAAAAAACAAAGTACAATGTCTCGATCATCTGCTGAAGCAGAATATCGGAGTATGGTAGTTACAGCATCAGAGATTGTTTGGTTACAAGGGTTGTTTGCAGAACTCAAGATAACCATTGAAGGGCCAGCAAAAATGTTGTGTGATAGCAAGGCAGCTTTACAGATTGTTGCAAATCCAGTGTTTCATGAACGAACGAAACACATAGAGATAGACTGCCATTTCATTAGAGAGAAGATCCAAAATGGAAGCATTCAAACAGAGTATGTCAGATCAGAAGATCAAATTGCAGATATCATGACAAAGGCCTTAGGAATTCAGCAGCATGAACACTTAGTTTCCAAGTTGGGGTTTAAAGACGTTTTTCAACCACCAACTTGAGGGGGAGTGTTAGAGGTTGTTAGAGAATCTTGTAACTAAGTCTGTTAGCAGGTTGTTAGATTTAGTTAGCAGTTACAATGTATAGTTGATTCATTGTGAATATTTTGTATAAATAGTTGATGTAATCTGATAATTATCAATTAATGAGAATATACATCATATATTCCTTTTACTCCTCATCTCAAAATTTAACAAAATGAGAGATGGACACTTCAGAATACTTTTTCGTTTGCTCCATCGAAATGTATTCGAGAGTGTTTGGCTCATCAACATGAAGTAGAGTTCAATATAAGTAGTGTTGGAAGTCTGGTATTATCCTTTTCCATCTCCCACCAATTGGTTCAGTTTCTACATTTCACTTTTATGATTGCACATATTCAAAATCCTTAGTTCCTTGTATAAAAAATCATAGAGGAGACTTCTCAAGTAAACGCCCTGGAGACTTGACAATTCTGGAGCCCCCTATTAAATGTTTATTTCTGTCCCAATATTGACTATTGTAGTTTAAATTTCCAACTCCAAGACAAAGCTTATTTTCTTTTCATGCTTTTACACCCTAACCATTATCTGGCATGCATGATTCCACTATTATTGACTCTAAGCTCGCGTGATTATTCCTTTTTTAGAATAAAAAATATGATAAAATACTTTTTTGTGCCACTTTTTCAAAAAAATTTAATTAAAAGTTGAATTATGAATTATTTTAAATAAAACTTTAATTTTTTTGAAATAAAAAAATCTGAAAAAATGGCACAAAAATATTTTAATATATTTTATTCTCAAAAAGAAATAATCGCGCTTTAGATCCTCATGGTTTCAAAAGTTATTAAAACAGTTAATGCATGTGCTAGAATGTTCTATGGTTCCAATACTTCCCCCTTGTCTCTTTGTCATCCATTCATGCTTGCTTGCTTGTGTTGACATGCTTGTTTGCGTGTGTTGACACATCCCTTCTTGTCGTCCATTCATGTACCTAAGCACAAAAAAATGTGGGAAAAACAAATGAAATGATAAATTACGGTGCAAGAATATAAATGAAGATTCCAACTAAGTTAACTAAATGCCCCTTATTTATTTTGATGTGTCACATGCAACAAATTGCATGGATTGCATGACACAAGTCCAACGTCCAAAAGTTGCCCAACATCCCAAGTTTTCTCAATTAGTCCTACAAGAGCTTCCTTGAATTGCTTGGCTCTTGCTCGAGTCACCGACCCTTGTGGAAGCTCGATTGGATCATCTTTGGGTGGATCTATGCTTGCACAGCTATCATTGCTGCTTGTAGCAAGAGAGAAATCCAAGAGATTAATAGTTGTACTTCATGTAGGACCTGATCTACCATTGGCGAGACTCAATTCACGTTTGCAGAAATCCAAGAGATTATCAGTTTTTTGAGATTTTTATCATAAGAATCAGTTGGTGGGTGAAAGCGAAGTGGCCTTTCATCCCCTTCTCCCTTAACGACTTTTTGCAGAATCCGAGAATGTTTTCATCTGTGTTCATTGATCAATCATCTTCTCAAGTTAGCTGTTGGTCTCCTCCTCAGGTTGGCTCTATAAAATTAAATATTGATGGTGCTGTTTTGGGTCATTTTGGGCTGTTGGGATAAGTTGAGTGCTTAGAGATCACTCTGGTCAGTTATTGATTTCATTATCAAAGTCTGTAGGTTTCTTGGATGCTCCCACTGCTAAATTACTAGCTGTTAAAGAAGCTTGTGCTCTTTTCATTTCCTCATCTTGGTCCCGTGGATTCAAGCTAATCATTGAGTGTGATTGTAGTAATGTGGTAGCTTGGGTTCACAACCCTTTTTCAGCTCCTAATTTCGTAAAGTCCTATGTGTTTTTGTGGGTTAATATGTGTGCCCATTTGGATTGGCGACTTGAGCTTATTCCAAGATTTCATAATGTTCTTTCTGATAATTTGGCTAAAGGGTATTAATAGGGTCGTTGATAGGATCGTGCTTCATTCGGATTTGTCCTAAGGCTGTTGTAGGTGCTTTGGCTGCTCTATTCTCTTTCCCCTATTGTGGTATTACTTGCTAGTGTGTTCTTTGATGTTCTTCTCAGTTGCTTGATCTTGTTTGGGGGTGTTGTGGGTATTGTAGTTCATGTTGCATTCGTGTTGGGTATTGTAGTTGATGGTTCAACTTTGTGTTCCAAGATGTTGATGCTTGAGAAATATGTGTGCAATTAAGAGCAAGTATAATCTTCGATCAAGTAATAAAGTGATAGAGTAGAGTTTCGAACCCACATGGATTGAATTAATAACTTCAAAGCAATCGTACTCAAAAGTTATTGAGCAAATATTGGTGTGATGATGGTCTATGTAACTAATTGCAATAAAAGTAAAGGTAGCAATGATCAGAAAAAAACAAATGTTGTAGCAGGTATTCAGATGATTATGGAAGCTGAATTTATTGCCTAGGAATTATGCTAATTACTATTCAAATGCTATAGCAGTTGACAATACATGTCTGCGTAAACCAATTATATATTTACCTATTCGACAAAGTTTTCTAATTAAATTCTTGACTCTCTCGATACCTAGAAGTTGATAATAAGGATGCTATGGCAATAAATGCCTATGTGAACCCTAACAACTGTATTATTTATTCAAGTTCCCCTTGTTGGTCGTTGAAATCCTAAACTTATGTCTAAGCCAGATTAGAACTTAAGTTGACAGCTTAAGCTCCATCGTTCACGTTTGTCTAACTTAACTCTCTCAATATTAAGCCACGGATCAATAATTAAAAGGCCTCCCTCGATAGCTCTTACAGTAACTACGTATGAAGAACGATGAATAAAATAGATAAAGGAAAAAAGGCTATAACATTGAACAAGTAATTCCTATAAAAATATTGAACAAAGTAATTAAAACATAAATTCCTAAAACAATAAACTCAACAAAAGTATTTAGCTCATGTTTGAGCAAATAACATCCATAATAAAAGTAATTAAAAACATGCCAGTTTATCAAACAAGGAAAAAGAAAGATCAAGCATCCTCGACGTCTCCTCCAAGCTCGCTAACCGTGTTTCAGTGCTCCCCATTCCTAAAGCCTCTCTCGATAGCTCTTCATTGTGTGGAGACTCCTCTAGACCCTCGACTATGGTGGTTCTTTGATAGCTGAAGACTAAGGGTTGTTCTCTAAGATCAAGCTCTCTTTGTTTGTAGCCCAAGTCTTCTTTATATAGGCGACAAAGATAGGGTTGAGAAACCCTAAATCGCGCGAAGCCTCCCATCCTTGCTTTCCCGCTTCATCCAATGAGAGTTCATATAGGATGGAAGTCCACGTGTGCCAAAATTCCAGGTTCATCTCCAATTCTACTGCTTAGTTGGCTCGTCACGAGAGGGTTCTGCTCCAGGGTTCCTCTACCTCGGTTGCTTCATGCACAAGCACCACTAAAAATCACTATCTTTCTCATTAAAAGCATTAATATATATCAATTAAGCATAAGCATATCAACTCCATGCAAACCTGATGCAAACTACACCTAAATGCAACTATATGGGCTTAAACACATGCAAAAGCTAAGTAAAAAGGACACAAAATATAAGTTATCTATGTAGTCATTAGATGTGCTTTGACGTTGTATTGCGTTGTAACAGACCATGGCATCGACATGCTGCACTCTTTTCCCTCCACCTAGGCTTAGGGAGGTTTTTTAACGAGGCACGTGTCGTTTTCCTGTCTTGAGCTGGTCACCAATTATCTTGGCCTTGAACTAGAAAAGAGCTTGTAGGTCAGTGCCATTTCCTCTAGCTACAAGGCTTGCTGCTGCTAAATCAAGCATGTTAAGACCCTGCAATTTGAAGCATGAGAAAAGAATTATAACTTCAATGCAAAGGAGGAAAAAAGATTTGTACACTTCAAAATATTTTTTTGATAGCTCCATCATACTGAAACAATTTCTTAATTTTGGGATTAATTTGGAACTTTGATATAATCTACATCCGGATGTAAGAGGAAGAAAAAAAATACTTGGAAACAAAAGATTGAAGAACGGACACCAAAACACTTGTTGAAAAAGTGAAAGTGGAAGACTTTAAGTAAACAGTGGGGGGTTTGGACATGTGCCAGATGAGCGAGCGCACATGTCCCTTAAGAAAAGAGGGCCCCGAATGAGTTGTATTAAATGTTTAAAGGGGAAACAAAAGATTTTGGTTTAATAAATTACAAAAAAATATTCATAAAAATAATATTACTATAAATAATATATTTATATTATTAATAATAAATTTGAGTAGATTGATTAAGAAATGAAAACTGTAACAACTCCATATTTCTTTTCTTTTCTCATAGCAGAATTTAAACAAAAGAGAACAACAAGCACTTCTCCAGACCCAAGCCTCTCAAGTTCATCCATACGACACATTAGATACCTACACTTATGAAACAAGGTGACAAGCGTTGTTTTACTTGCCAAAATAAATTAAAATAAACCTCTTCAAACAAATAATAAGATAAAGAAATTAAAGTAGAATAGAGAAAGAGGGTCGATCTACAAGGAGTTTTGTTGGAATTACTGACTGAGCCTTGTCGTGATTTAGATCCCAGAAGTAGCTAAATAAATAAATAAATAAATAAATAAATGGGGGGTTTGGCGTGATTGAAGTAACGAGAAAATAATAAACAATTAAAGAAAAATGCAGTAAATGAAATGAGGAATGAAGTAGAAAAATCACAAATATGAAAGAAGCCTCGAGCTAGCTTCGTCAATTCCCACGATCATTGAAAATAGATTTTTACTCTGGGATTTATATCGGTTACAGTCTACGAGGCTCAACCCATCGTAACTTACTTTTCTCTCATGCAACCGATCTTCCCAAGCCTATCTCCAAAAGTCGATTCTTAAATAATTTAACCACGTCTATCGCCAGTAAAATACTTAGTTTAAAAACATGAAAAACCCAAATCAGAAGTTGTCTCATTGAGAATCGTTTCTGATTTCATCTTTCCTTAGCGAACCGCCGCTAAGAGTGTTCACAGGAAGTCGAAGTACCACAGGCTGATCCTTTCTCCCAACTGTATAATTAAACGATTCCAGACAAACAGATCCTTTTTGGTTTGAAAAACGTTTAAAAGTTTTAGCAATGTCGATTGCCTAACTATCTAAACAGAAAGATGAAAATATATCCCGAAGGGATTTAAGAAATATTCAATTCTCACGCATGGAATTGATTTGTACTACTTCTCAGCTTTGAGAAAATTAGCCAAGCATGATATTGATTATCATACTTAACATGTTTTGACAAAGTGTTTAAAAAGCATAAAATTAGCCAAGCATGTTTTTTATTGCAATGTTCACCACTCCCACTCCCCCCTTTTTCTTTGGTCTGCAGATTACTCCCCAATTTATTTTTGCTATCATCTTTGAGCTAGCTCAACTACCCCATAAAAAAGCTCTTCTAATCTTGTCGATCAGTTTAAGCACTGTTTTTGGAACCTGAAAGATTGACATGTAGTAAAGAGGTAGCGCCGAAAGAACTGAATTTACAAGAACAACTCTTCCTGCAAAAGACAATGATCTACACTTCCACCCTGCTAACTTCAATCTGATTGTATCAATTACTGGAACCCACGTTGCTGTTTTTTTCGGGTCTGCTCCAAGGGGAATACCCAAGTAATTAAAGGGTAATCTTCCTGTAGAACAACCACATAATTTTGCTAAATGAGCGATACGATCCTCCTCCAAGTTTATCCCTATCATACATGATTTTTTGAAGTTTATACTCACTCTGGAACTAGCCTCAAAACACCTTAGGATTCGCTTGATATTCAACAATTGTTCTTCTACTGGTTTTAGAAACAAGAGTGTATCATCAGCAAATTGAAGATGGGTGAACGGTGGACACTGCTTCAAAACCTTGAAACCTTCCACTTCACCAGTTAACACTGCCCTTTGAAGTAATTGGTGTAGGCCTTCAGTTATCAGGATGAAAAGAAATGGTGATAAGGGATCTCCTTGCCTCAGCCCTTTACACATTTTGAATTCTTTGGTGGGTGAACCATTCAGGAGAATTGAGATCTTCGCCGTTGATACACTCGAAAATTCACTGATACCATTTATGCCCAAATCCCATTTTATCAAGGATCATCATCAGGAAATCCCATTTCACACAGTCGTATGCTCTAGAGAAATCGAGTTTTAGTAAGATCCCACCCACCATCTTAGTCTCCTGTTGTAGAGAATGCAGAATTTCATTGGCTATAAGGATGCCATCAAAGATTTGTCGACCCTTTATGAAAGCACACTGCGTATCACTTACCACTTTCCCCAAGACTCTACTCAATCTTCTGGACAACACCTTTGATGTGATTTTGTAGATCGAACCCACCAGACTAATTGGTCTGTATTCCAAAATATTAGTTGGTTGATCTATCTTTGGGATTAAGGCTATGAACGCAGAGTTTACATGGTTCGGCAGTCTCCCTGAATCGAAAAAATTTTCCAACATGATCTTCAGATCAATTTTTACAAAATCCCAGAATTTTTTGAAGAAAATGGCGTTGAATCCGTCAGGGCCAGGAGCTTTCGAGTCCTCACAACACCATATTGCTTCTTTAATTTCCTCTAATGTACAGGGTTCCTCCAAAATATTTGCTTCTTCTTCAGTGATTCTTCGAAAGTCAAGATTGAAGATTGCTTCCCAGTTCCTCTCTTTACTTCTAAACTGTTGAAGGAAATGTTAGAATTAGAACAATTGTAATCCTAGTTAAAGCAGGATTGAGTAGTAGTTATCCTAGTTAGAATGAGACTTGGATGTAGGGGCTATATAAAGAGGCTTACCCCCACCTCATTAGGCACTTCATCAATTGTTCTTTAGGCTTTGCGGAGCGAGAGCATCTGTCCATCAAAGGAGTACTCGAGTTTTCAGTGGGCTCGGATTAAGTGGGTTGAAGGTGCGGGGGGCGAAGCCCCCACGGTACGGTATGGGGTATCTTTGTAATTGTACCGGGTAGGGTTACTTATATGAGTAGAAATCTATTTTAAGTAGGAGAACTTATTGAATAAGGTTTCTTGGTGAGCATTTGTTTTAGGTCTATAAATAGATGTGTTATTGTAACCTAAGTACCATCGATTGAATAAAAGGAAACAGCCGCTCTTTGCTCCCCGAGGACGTAAGCACACTGCTGAACCTTGTTAAATCTCCAGTGTTCTTGCTTGTTTGATTTTCTTTTTCGTTTGTCGTGTGCACAACAATATCCGAAGGTACAAGTGTTTTAGAGCCATTCACCACAATCCCAAGATGTGTTAATTGGTCTGAAGCTTATTTTGCTAGATAGAGTTTTATGTTGCCTAATGATATGTTGCGTTTGTAGTCCAACGGTTAGGATAATTGCCTTCCAAGCAATAGACCCGGGTTTAACTCCCGGCAAACGCAAGGTTTTCACTTCTTGGTCCACACTTCAAAACCCTGAATGTCTTTATTGTCTTTTCTTAAAACAAAAGATTAGTTATGGATCTTGGTTTGGCACAAGACAAGTCAAAACACATTAAAATAGAACCGCAGCACAACTCTTGTCCTGTTTTAAATACTGTTTTAACAAAAATATAAGCCAATTAATCTAAGAAAGTCTGCAACTCTCATTGTTTAGGTTCATAATTGTTAAAGATTAGCTCAGCTGTTAGTTGTTATTAGTTAGTTTGAGTTTGTTATTAGTTTATTAGATATTGGGTTTTAAATACCCTATAATGTAATGGGCTATTGACCTTACATCCATAATACTTTTAGAGTTATTTTCTCTCTATTTTGTTTAATTCTAAACCTCAACTGTCGTTTTTTACACTTCTCCTCCAACCACCGTTTACCATCACCGGCCACCGATGTCGGAGTTCTCACGATAATTAGTCAACAAAATAAGAAAATTGGAGTGGATCGATTAAGTAGCAATAATTAAAGAAATTATGCACTAGACATGCAACCAGGTTGAGCAATGTTTCTGGGCTGGTTCCTCATTTCTAAAACAATCATTTTTATTCTAAGACCTCCCATAAAGGAGTTTATGATACTAAGACAGAAAAGATATATTAGTACAAATTATTGGTGGAAAACTGGAACAACTCCATATTTCTTTCTTTTATCAGAGCAGAATGTAAACGAAAGAGAACATCAAGCACTTCTCCAGACCCAAGCCTCCAAAGTTCATCCATGCGACACCTTAGATACCTGCAACTTATGAAACAATGATTTATTTAAGCACAACATTTCATCAGAAAAAGTAATATAAATTTGGGTTAAGTGATGAAATGACCGAGTATTTTGCTAGGATAAGAAGACATTATAACCTGCTGATCGAGCAGCGTATGAAGTTTGAACCCCACGACGGACTCGAGTTGGACGAAGAAGCTTGTCCTTAACAAAACAAAGCTTGGTAACAACATCACTCATGCTCATCCGCTCACTCGGTGATTCGGCAGAACAAGTGAGACCTATTTCGAATATCATATTCAAGTATTGGAGTCTTTCATTTCCCAGGCTATTTTCATTGGGAGTGATGTCTGCGACTGTTCTCAATCTAACCCTCTCTTGAAGAAGAATGGGATCTATAATCTCAATCAATCGATCGGGAAAAGCTTCCGCGGCAAAGTTGTGAAGACTTAGACCTTCTTTGAACCTTTCATCAGTTGGCCTTTTCCCTATAAACATCTCTAGCAAGAGGATGCCATAGCTATACACATCACCTTCTGTTGACAGCTCGCTTCCCATGCCATATTCTACAATTATTTCATAACAGTTTATGTATACAAATAATTGAAGAGGAAAACCCTCAACATAATTGCAGCAGAAATCAATAGAATGTAATTACCTGGTGGAGCATAACCAATTGTCCCTTTTATGCCAAGAGAGCTTGACTGGTTAGCATGAGGGTTAAGCCTATCCTCATACAGGATTTTTGCTAAGCCGAAGTCACTTATATGACCAACCATGTCGTCATCGAGTAAAATATTGCTTGGCTTGAGGTCACAATGAATGATCGGCGTTTCACAATGGTGGTGCAGATATTCAAGTGCATGAGCAACATCTATGGCCACATCAACTCTTTGTAAGAATTTTAGGTCTCTCGTCGTCCTCGGTTCATTCATGTTGATAGATGGATGCAACCAGTTCTCCAAGTTTCCATTTTCCATGAACTCATAAACCAAGGCTTTAAAATCATCACCTTTGTAATCGACCCCGGAGACGGCGGTTAATATCTTGACAAGATTTCGATGTCGAATGTTCTTCAAGGCCTCACATTCAGCCAAGAAACTCCTGGATGCTCCACGATTGTGAAGATTGAGCACCTTTACTGCAATAGTTACTCCACTCTCTTCAAGAATTCCTTTGTATACAGAACCGAAACTCCCCGAACCAACCAAATTGTGTGTGGCAAATCAATCAGTAGCCCTTAGGATGTTTTGGTATGATAACTGTAACATGGAATTTTGTGCACAAGTAGCGGTTGTTGGCTTTTTCTCTTTCTTCCTTCTAAACCTCAAGATGAGGAGACAAACGAACACCAAAGTCGCTCCAAAGATGACAACAATAACTGCAATTTTCAATTTAGGGGGAGTGTGTGATGATTTTTTCAAGTTACATCTAGACAAGTGTAACTCAGGGATGCCTCCACAAAGCTTGTTGTTTCCGTCAAGGAACATAGCACTTGCATTCTTAAAGACCCCTTCACTTGGTAACAGTCCCTCAAAATCATTGAAAGAGAGGTTTAAATACTTTAATGCCCCAAAGTTGATAAGAAATTGTGGAACCTTTCCTGAAAGATTATTGTTAGATATGTCCAATGCCTCAAGACCTCTGAGTGAACTCCAAGATGGGGGAATGGGACCTTGAAACAAATTGCCTTCCAGCCACAGGAGCTCCAAACTTACACAACTACCAAGGCTGATGGGAAGCGAACCAGATAACATGTTGTGAGAAACATCCAATTCACCTAGACTTATCAGTTTCTCTACTTCAACAGGAAGCTCACCAGTCAGATAATTTGCCGATAAGTCCATTAGAATGGACATTGATGGGATTCCAAGTACTTGAGGGGGTATTGGTCCGCTAAGATTGTTATGATAAAGTGTCATTCCAAGTAAATTTTGGCACTTACCTAGAGTTGAAGGAATGTTGCCTTGAAGATTGTTAACATCTAAAGCAAATTTGATCAACTCTGTTAAATTTCCAATTGATCGGGGAATAGTCCCGGAGAGGAGATTACCACCAGCATAAAAATACTTTAGCTTCTTCATCCTCCCAATTTCAAAGGGGATGGGACCTAGTAGTTGATTTTCGGATGCCATTAGTATCTCCAAATTGATGAGATTTCCAATCCCATTCGGGATTCTTCCTGATATTTTGTTCCTTTCTATTACCAAATGTAAAAGGGTGCTAGAAAAATTGCTAATGCATTCGGGAAATAGCCCTCCAAAATTATTTTCAAATATTTCTAGAATTTCTAGTTTGGTATTATTGACTAAAGAACAGACAAAGTTCAAGTCACCCTCTCTCCCATGTCCCAAATGGTTTTTGTATAGGAAAAGTTTGTACAATTTATCCATCTTTTCTAATGAAGGAACACTTCCACTGAATCTATTATCACCAAGTGCAAGTACATTCAAGTTTGAGGCATTGGATTTCGAAAAAGGGATTTGTCCAGAGATTTGGTCATTTCCTCTAACTACAGGGGTTGCTATTGCTATACCAAGCAAGTTAAGACCCTGCAAGTTGAAGCATGTGAGAAGAATTATCACTTCAAAATGCTTTCTTGATAGCTCCATCAAACTGAAACAATTTCTCAATTGATGAGATTGAATTGTATTTGAGAGTGTTTGGCTCCTCAACATGAACTGGAGTTCAATATAAGTAGTTTTGGAACTCTGATATTATCCTTTTGTTCTCGGTAATTACTAATTACAAGTGTTTAGTAACTTGGTTTCTATTATATTATATTAATTATATACATAGAATTAACTTATATTAGGATCATTTTGCAAAAATTATTTTTTAGATGCCAATAAAATAATGTCACATCATCGTTTTTTTTAAGATATAAAGTATTTTCATACATTCATCTCATCTCCTCTCCAACTTAATTTAAATTTAACTAGGAAGCGGAAAAGAGGATAATGTTCATCCTAGAAAATCCGAGTTTAATCAATTTTGTCATGCAATATTTGTGTACATTGTCAAATGGTTAAAAAAAGGTAATCTTCACCAGTGGTCCCTTTCGTTTAGGGTGTGTTTTATTTTGGTCACCAGAATTCAAAAAAGATTATTCTGGTCACTAACGTTTAGAATCGTTTCTATTTTGGTCCCTTAGCCGTTAGTCTCCGTTACTTTAAAAAAATAATTTCTAATCTAACCCCCAAACTTTCAAAATTTTATTTTTCACCATCTTCCCCAAAAATTATAAAACTAAAACCCCATAAAATTAAATCAATGACTATAACCCACAACTACAACTCATTCCCCCAAGATTAATCAACAGAGCTCCATGGAAATGCTAAGATAAACACAAGCTTACCTCGATAAGATCGGGCAGTCTACGCTCGGAATTTGGTACATTCATGTTTAGACCCAACCTCTCAAGTTCTGCTTCGAGTTCAGCTTCGATTTTACTCATAGACTCCAAACTTTCCTCTGCCTTTTGATGATAAGATTCTTTTGAAGTATATACTTTTATCATGAGAATAACAAGAGAATAACAAAGTTCCAGATGAACTGCAAGCTGGGTCCGATCGTGTTACAGCACTTCAAATTGAAATTGAGAGAAGTCTGTCAAAGTTGAGTGACGATTGGGAACTTTCTGGATAAAAAATTCATCAAAGTAGCCCTTTGCAACAGTCTCGTAGTTGGTCTGGGGTTCCTTTGAGGTCATTTATCTTTGGTGCCAAACTAAAGAAGGAAAAGACATCGATTTTTTCCTATGTACACCCGACACTGCATCAGAAGTTCAGTAGTAGTTCAAGATCAGGAAGTAGCAAGAAATAGGTAAACGGATTGGTTGCCCGTGTAAAGTTATACTATAAAGTTTTTCCCCCATTTTCTCAAAGTTGCTTTCTTCCTTTTAGTGATACTCTCACATAATGCAGCATTTTTCCTTTTCTCATTTTGTTTGTGAATTGTGAAAAACTTTTTTTCATTTTTTTCTGTTGGCTGTGTAGGTCTTTGATTTCATAGTCTGTACTTACAAACATGAAACGTGGTAGGAAAAATCATTTATTTGTATCCTTCATTCTCAAAAATACTCAAAGCTTTAGCAAAGGTTTTGCCTTGTGATTCTGCAAAACCATTTCTTTGACATCATAGATACTGTTAGACACCCACATTTTGGTATGGGGGAACTGCAGTCTGCAGGCTCCAAACATATTCCTAGATTCAAGTCGAATTGGTTTCAAGTGTTGGACTCTTAGTTCAAGTGAAGGAGCTAGTCAATGTGAATTATGAATCACAAGAAACATATGACATTTCCTTTCCCGACAGGGAAACAAATTTGTCTTCCCTTGAAATTAATACGAATAATTTAACAATATTTGATGGTAAAGAATCTTATCATCAAAAGGCAGAGGAAAGTTTGGACTCTATGAGTAAAATCAAAGCTGAACTCGAAGCAGAACTTGAGAGGTTGGGTCTAAACATGAATGTACCAAATTCCGAACGCAGACTGCCCGATCTTATCGAGGTAAGCTTGTGTTTATCTTAGCATTTCCATGGAGCTCTGTTGATTAATCTTGGGGGAATGGGTTGTAGTTGTGGGTTATAGTCATTGATTTAATTTTATGGGGTTTTAGTTTTATAATTTTTGGGGAAGATGGTAAAAAATAAAATTTTGAAAGTTTGGGGGTTAAATTAGAAACTATTTTTTTAAAGTAACGGAGACTAACGGCTAAGAGACCAAAATAGAAACGATTCTAAACGTTAGTGACCAGAATAATCTTTTTTGAATTCTGGTGACCAAAATAGAACACACCCTAAACGGAAGGGACCACTGGTGAAGATTACCCTTAAAAAAAAGTATGAACATATATTACCTTGCAATATCTATCTACCAGACAATCAAATTAGTGAATTTGATTTGTCAATGCTCTAAAATGATCCAATATTCTAATTTTAACTCAAAACTATGTTCACTAAGCCTCTGTAGATTTTGAAGTCATGGCCGGCAAGTCAACCCATTATCACAATTTTAATGTATAATATTCTGGTTTATTATTCCACCATTTCAAATTATCATATTCTTCTATTAATCAACTTCAATGAAAGCACTACAAACTAATTTATTTCAACATTCAAAGACCAGAAGACAAACTAAGGATAGTTTTGTATGTTGTCGCTTTCAAGACCAAGCGGCATATGCCTCTCTTCTATTTAGTCTTCCAAGCAATAATCCAACTGCAAAAGCCTTCGAACATGTCTTTCAAATTGAGAAACCTGAAAGGGATTGCTCACAATAAGCCAATCTAATTAGCCTTTGAACATGTCTTTGATAGTGTTCTTTCAAAGCGTCAACTATTTGGTGATAAAAATTTTCAAACAAGTTATAAGAGATTTAAATTTGGTAGTTCATTGACCGGTGTAACATGTAGAATTAATTTACACGGGTGTAATAATGTATTGATAGGGGCAATTGTTGTGCAACCAAACAAGATTAATAATTGGAGACATATTGACATTAGGGATGTAAAATCGGGTACTTGGTTGAGTTTCAGGTCGGGTTAAATTAGGTCGAGTCATATCGGATTTGGGTTATGTCGGGTTAAGTCGATGGTTCGACTTGAGTCAAATCGAGTTTCGGTCAACTCGGGTTCGAGTCAACGTCGAGTTGATCCCAACTCAGACTCGGTTCGGGTTGGGTCAATTTCAGATCAAGTCAATACAAAGTTCGCTCAAAATGGTTCAGGTCCAAGCGTTTAATTATCGGGTTAATTCGGGTTTGGATGGACTTCGGGTCAAGTCATTCCGAATATCAAGTCATCGTGTTGACCCTTATTTTTAATATACTTTTAATTTTATTCAATTTAATCCCTAAAGTTCTTATTTATTCTAAAATTGACCCCTATTTGATTCTAATTTTTATAATCTAGCGTGATATTTTTAATATAATTTTTTTGTTCGGTTTAGTCCTTAAAGTTTTATTTAATCCAAAATTGAATATTAAAACTATTGAACTAGATTATAAAAACTTAGAAACAAATATGGGTCAATTTTATATTAAATAAAAACTTTAGGGAGTAAACTAAAAAAATAAATTTTTATTAAAAATATTGGACTAAATTATAAAAATTCAAAACAAATAGGGGTCAATTTCTGATTAACTAAAAACTTTAGGGACTTAACTGAACAAAAATAAAACTATATTAAAAATAAACTATAGGAGTCAATTTTAAAAATATCGTACTAGATTTTAAAAAATAAAAACAAATAGGGGTAAAATGAAAAAAATAAACTATATTTAAAAATCGGAGTAGATTATAAAAATAGGAGTCAATTTTAGATTAAATAAAACCTTAGGGGTTAAACTGAACAAAATAAAACTATATTTAAAAAATTGGACTAGATTATAAAATCATATTAATCTGAATAACAATTTAACATATATATTATTTATGTTAAAATATTATTAAATCGTTTAGTAGTTAAGGTTAGGTAGTTGAAACAAAACACATAGATTCTAATTCTAATTACCTGTTAAGCATTCCAACCTAAAACCAATTGATAATAGGTGGGGAGATCCAACTTAAATATACAAGTACCCCAACACTTATAACACAAGTTAGATGCATCAACTAGACTTGAAGGTATGCTTCCCTGGAGATTGTTAAAATCTAAAGCAAGTTTAGTTAAGATTGTTAAATTTCCAATAGAATGGGGAATTTGCCTGGCCCCTATTTAACTTTGCTCACATTATATGCGATTGTATTTATTATCAGTCGGTGAACCACCAAACTTAAATTCCTAGATCCGTCCCTGTATTTGGTAGACATGATTTTTATTAGTGAGCCAATACGAGCAGCAAGTATCTGACCCAAACCCGATGTTGCTCGCCACTGCTCACGGTTATTGAAAATTGAGGCACCACTTCAATCGTTAAATGCAACAACCGAACAACTCGAGTTTGCATAGAACTATGGGTGTTACCCCTATCGAAAAAGACTTGCACCGACTTATCATGAACATGGACACTAAAACTAAATATCTGCAAGAAATAACCTTCAGCCGAGTGAATTTGAACACCTGCTGTGGGTAAGGTGTCTGTTGGACAAAACATGGTTAAATTCGAAATAAATTAATAATAAACGGAAAACAGAAAATTTAAGAATTTAAAAGATTTGAAATAACCGAAAGTAGGCCTGCTTGAAACGCAGTTTCCTTAAGACAGATTCGACCAATCCTCGGTGCTTGAGTTCCTTAGTCGTTAGTCTCCCATGATACAACAACGAATGATCTTCGACAGCTGCATTACTGAAGAGATCACGAACAGTACTTGTGCCTTTGACTATCACTAGAAAAACAATGCAATTTGAAAGAAAAAAGCATTTTCGAATTGTGTTTTAAAATTGAAGGGAGACCATGTATTTATAGGGAAAATTAGCTTAAATGTGGGAATCAAAATATTCTGAAAATATCCTTCATCTGATTTGTTTCGAATATTTTGCGTGAATAGCAAGCTTATCTCTTTAATATTCGAAAATATTATCGTTTAATATTCGAATTTAAGGGAACCAAATATTATCCCTTTAAATTCGGGATATTCACCAAAGATATGTCATCTTAAAGGAAAAAAATTAATTCGGAGTGGTAAAAAGTCCGTAGGCCCACGAAGGGCCTGACCAGTCCGGACATTCGCGTCGCCCACGTCGTGCAGGTGTGCCCCAACCCAAATGGGATTGGATTCGCACCCCCTGCACGCAAGGCACAGTTTCCATTCAAGTCATTAAATGACCACAAATTGGGTAGTGTATATAAACACTTTCCATTCCATTTATCCCATCCATGTGGGATATAGGGGTTTCATTTTTCTTTACTCAATTTACAACTCCCTTACTTTGAGCATCAATTTCTCATTCAATACTCAACCATTTTGAGCATATGAGATATTGTTGTAAAGGACTCATGGAGTAGAATAAGAACCAAAAGAATCCTTATTCGAATCTCCACCTTTACCCATTCGAAATATGGCTCAAAGTAACCATTTTCCTCACATTTTCCAACAATCCCCTACATGAATGAAATTGATGTCTTTTATCAAAACATTTTGACTCGATGTGGTGATAACTTCTACAATTGATAGTTGCATAGAATAGGTAGATTTCCTCCTTTGAACCTTCCCTTGTGAAGGTATATTTACTTTACTAGCTATTTAGTAGACGTGGTGTCCTTGAACTATTCACCCGTTTGTGTAAACGATGATATACTCCACACAACTACCTCTCTGACACGAGTTTTTGTTCTCATGGTTATGTCCATATGGCCGTGGACATCGCCTGGTTCTGCAAGAGTTTGAGAGAACTATGCCTCAATAGGCTCCTTGAAGCGACCCCACTTCACTCTCACATAGGTGACTTTTGTTGCTCAGCTCACCGACACACAATGGATATTAAAAGCTTTTGCTTAGCCTATCCCATTTTTTCACTGTTTACATCATAGGAACGGACTGGGGAGAATAACTCCCACACTGACCACCCAAGGTCTATGCAATTAGGTTGTCCCTTTGAACCTAGATCTTGGGATCTCCAATCAACTAGGTAGGGTTTTCTTTCACATAGCACCTTAAATTTCCTGGGATTATAGTCTCATTCCTTTCGATGTTTTCTCAACTTGATCTCGATTTAACCATTTGGTTAGTGGATCCACAATGTTATCCTTTGATTTCACAAAATCAATAGAGATAACTCCATTTGAGATCAGTTTTCTAACAGTATTATGTCGACGACGCATTTGTCTCGACTTATCGTTGTACAATTTTGTGCCCTAGCAATCGTTGCTTGGTTATCGCAGTATATGCATACTGCGGGCACAGGCTTTGGCCATTCAGGAATATCTTTATGAAATTCCCATATCCGGTCTAGTGCAGTTCATGAGGTACATAAGACTTTCTATGACCCTTAAATATTCCACTTGGTCAACACTTTGGCCTTTGTTTTTAGACAAATGTTGACATGTGTCTATTGGAGTTTTGGCCATACCAAAATCATCCTTGCCAAACTTCTCAAAGATCTTGTCCACATAGTGTGACTGAGTCAATTTGAGACCTTCAGGTGACCGTTTGATTTGGATCCCCAGAATCGTATCTGCCAGTCTCATATCCTTCATGTCAAATCTCAAATTTAACATGTTTTTGGTACGTTTTACCATCTCATTGTTACTTATACAATACACACATTTGACAATGTATTAGTTTCAACCTTTTGTTGAACGTATGAACTATTTTTCATTGGTAGTCTCCAAAGTTCGTTTTATTGAACTTGGATCAACTTCCCTAAATATATAGAAAATATATTCTAAAGAATGAGACATTTTTTGTTTTCATTATCACATTCTTGTAAATCTATTTATCCAAAAGAGTTTTACATAGTCAATGAAAATATAGTCCACTTATTTTCATTTACTTCAGTAATGGAAATATTACCTTTGCAAGACACCGCCCACATTTTTATGTAGTTGTAGGATGATTTTATTTCCTTCCATAACTCATATGGTGTCTTGTCTCTTTGGGAAGAGGTAATTAGTTGATAGAACAACTTCCCCCAAATGTTAGGCACATTTTTAAAGTTTCAATTCTTATCTTCAAAATTATTGTACCATTGAATGTTGTAGCGTTACTCACATAGAGTTTTATCCCAAATAACCAGTTTATTAAATTTAGGTTTCAACATCCTACTTATAAAGAATCATTTCTCTATAGCATCTTTTCTTTTAAGCAAAACACTAGTTTGTTCTATTATTAAGGTAATAAATTTCCTTTCAACCATTGCTATGAATTTGAACAAGCGGTTCCGTACTTCTTTCAAAAATTTGAAACAAAGACTTTGTTAATTTTGCTTCAATGTTTGTTTCACATTTATTCTTATAATCAATATGAAATAAATTTCATGTTAATTAGTCTACGCAGAGAACCATAATTAACATGTTCATGCCATAAATTTAAAACACAAGCATGTAATCGGAAAGAATCAACAATTCTTTTTATTCATAATTTCTGAGTTTTTATAGAGATTAAAACATATCCCTTACCCATAAATATCCCTTTTTAGGCATATAGATCTTCCTCCTCCACAATATTAGCCCTCTTGGCTTTCTTTGTAACACCCCGATAAATATGTACCCATGCCCCTTGGCATATGTGATGAAATGCTTAGCCATTTGAGCCAAGGCCACTCTTGGTCTTAGTTTACTTTGGTTTTTACTTAACCTATTATGTTTTCAGGTACATCGATATGGAAATGAAAATTTGAACCCTTCACCTAAAGATAGGAAGGGGGAGGTTACCGAAAAAAAGGGAAATCCGAGAGCATTCGAAAACTCTCCATCTCCCCCACTGGCCACCGTCGCGATCTCCCTCATCGTGGCGTCGTGGACGCCACCGCCCTCACCAACGGAACCGCAGCTCCACCTCGACCTCAGCCTTGTTTTCCACTCGCAGCCAGCGGCTGCCGTTTGCCGTGGGGACTGGTTCAAAGTTTTGTCAGAATCCTGGAGTTCCAGCTTCGATTCCGGCCATTCCTGGTGATGAGTTCTCAAATATGACATATTTCATTTGTTATTTTTCTAGCTATTGGGACTTCTTGCTGCTTAATACATGCTGTTTTTGTTATATTTTGTGCAGGAACCCAATTCTGGAAATAGCAGTGAAAATGGGGCATTTCTGCAGTTTTTATTATAATTTTGTCATGACTGGCATCATGGGCACGACACCGGGCACGACGCGTCTGACGTGGCAGTGACGTGGCAATGACGTGGCGACTTCTAGAAGCTTCTGGAACGTTCTGAGAGATCTTATCAGCTTATCCGATTATATTCCTGTATTTAAATTTCAAAACATTTGAATTGTTTTATCTTTTGTTTATTATTTTGAATTATCTCATCATTTTATCTTTGTAAATCTAAGCCTATAAATACCACTCTTGGTAAAGGCTTAGATCATCATTCATTTTAGTTTTCATCATTCATTTAAGTTTTCATCAATCATTTTAGTTTTTACCTTTGTAAACATTTTTAGTTTTAATTCAAGTTCTTTTTCTTTATTTTCTTGTTTCATTTATTTTATGTTATTTAATTATTTTTTCAAAATCAAGTTAAGCATGATAATCAATATCATGCTTAGCTAAATTTCTTGAGCCAAGAGCTAGCTAAATCAATTCTAATCGTGAGAATTGAACATTGCCTAAATTCCTTCGGGAATACATTTTTATCTTTCGGTTTAGATAGTTTGGCAATCGGCCTTACTAAAGTTTTTAATCGTTTTTCGAATCAAAAAGAGCTCGTTGATCTGGAATCGTTTAAAAACATAGTTGGGAGGAAGGATCGGCCTGTGGCAATTTCGACTTCCTGTGAACACTCTTAGCGGCGGTCCGCTAAGGAAAGATAAAATCAGAAGCGATTCTTTTTTAAGACAATTTCTGAGTCGGGCTTTTCCTGCTTTCAAAACTAAACACTTTAACGGCGATAGACGTGGCTAATTTGTTTAAGAATCAACCTTCGAAGATAGTCTTGGGAGGATTGGTTACCCGAGAGAGAAGCAAGTTGCGACGGGTTGGGCCTCGCAGACTGTAACCGACATGATCCCCGGAGTAAAAATCTATTTCAATGATCGAAGGAATTGACAAGGCTAGCTCGAGGCTATTTCACATACTTGGTTTTCCTTATTTTTAATTTGTGCATTTTATTTCATTACTTCATCCAATATCAGATCACCCCCTTCTTTTATTTATTTGCCTTTTCAGATATTCCTGGGATTTCGGATTCAACAAATTCAAGTCAACAATTCCATCTAATCTCCCTGCGGATCGACCCTCACCAACGGAACCGCAGCTCCACCTCGACCTCAGCCTTGTTTTCCACTCGCAGCCAGCGGCTGCCGTTTGCCATGGGGACTGGTTCAAAGTTTTGTCAGAATCCTGGAGTTCCAGCTTCGATTCCGGCCATTCCTGGTGTCCGATCGTCGCGATGATCCCGCCAACGTGCTCGGCGTGTTCTAGAGATCAAAACCCAGCCGGTCACCTATCTTTTCGACGCTGGCAAGGCTCGTTTAAGGTTTCGGCCAAAACCCTAATTTACTGCCTCTAATTCTTGCATTTTCCGGCCACCTCTGTCGTCACCTTGTCGCACGGCCGTCAGATCTGATATCCCTGCGTTGTGGCGAATAAAACCCTACCGGTCGATCGCCCGTTCGACTACGGCAAGATCCACGTCGGAGCTACACATTGTTCTGACTGATCTTTTACTTTTAAGGTAAAATCAGTAAGTTTCAACCAATTTCCGATGAGTCTTTTTAGTGGTTTTGATGTCGAGTGTAATTTCGTTCTGTTCCCGGCCAAAATAGGTCGTTTGGGGCCACCGGTGAGGTTTCCGGCGAGTTGCCGGTGAGTTTAGTGGATCGGGTTAATTTCGGCCCAAGCTCGACCCATCAAACCGACCCGTCAACCTAGTTGACAAGTGACGTCAGCATAACTTTGACCGCTGACGTCAGTGTTGACTTTGACCGCTGACGTCAGCATGACTTTGACTTTGACCCAAAAAGTCAAAATTTTCTTAAAAACTTTGTTTAATGTTTTTCGACATCCTGAGTTCGATTTTGAAGCCCATTTATGGAAATTCAAACTCGTTAAGCTGTTTTACAGCATTTAATCTTCCGATATATTTTAATTATCACTATTAAGTCTTATTTATGATATGATTCATATTGCCATGTGTATGAAATATTATTGGTGGTCAATTTCACGCACGGGGGTGATCGAATGGAGCTTCGAGGGTCTACTGGGGTAGCTTGGAGTCGAGGTATTACCCACTACTTCTTGTGTACTATAATGAACATGTTAACTAATATTTAATGCATGAAATATCAAATGAAGTAGAATATAGTATAAGAATATTAATATCAAAATTAAGAATTTTATGATATGTATGAATGCTTAAGACCTGTAAATTAATTGATAACTTGGTTATCTCGATATACATGTTAACACCCCAGATAACGAAACCATTTTTATAAGGGATTCGATTCAAGAGTGAATTCGATGGTTGGAAAATATGTGTATTTCCTTTATGTAACTATCAAGTTAATCTGAAAAAAAGGAAAAATGAACTAAGATCGACTCTCTGATTTAAGGAGTGACGTCGATCTGTCCAAAAATATGCCCTTGTGCTTGATCTGAAGGTGTACTCCCTGGTTGCCGTTACACAAAGAATATATATATATATATATGTATATATATATATATATATGTGTGTGTGTGTGTGTGTGTGTGTGTGACTAAATTGATCATGTGCATGTGGTTAATGTTCCTTGAGCGCTACATACATGCTTTAAATGTTATGATTGAACTAAACACGTGTACACGACTGAAAATTTCTGATTTTGCAAAACGTAACATGTTTTCCCGATTCTAAGTATGATAGTTTCATATGTCTGAATTATGCCTGAGTACTTGATTGAACAACATGATCTTGATTTTTTTTCCTGATTAATAGTATGATCTTTGATTACTGTTTACCGAAAATAATTGGTTGCCTTATGTTTACCGTATTGGTGCTTCTTCTAATTACTAAAATTTCGACATCAACGGTTACTGGGGTGCTTGGGATAAGGTATGAAGATACCGCAGGTTCCTCTGCTTCGGCGAGGGTAATTCCTTACTGTTATCGTTACAGGTTCCTCTGCTTCAGCGAGGATAATTCCTTACTGTTATCTAGACCTGGCAAACTTGACCCGAGAACCGAAACCCGAACCGAATTACCCGAACCCAGACCCGAACCGAAACCGAAAATCAACCCGAAATTGACCCGAAATCTAATCCGAAATTTGATCCGAAATAAACCGAACCGAAACTGAACCGAATTTAGTTGAACCGAATGGACCCGAACCGAATGGACCCGAACCGAATAGACCCGAACCGAATGGACCCGATTAATAGAAATAAAGAAAGATAAAATATGAACAGCCGCACAAATCACTAAAATGTCAAATATATTGACTTTATAAAGTCATATATAGGGTGTAAAAATCTGACCAACCTAAAAATTTGATTAAAAACGACTGATCTCTCATTGAACCGAAAATAACCGAACCGAAATCAACCGAACTGAAATTAACCGAACCGAAAATAACCGAACCGAAATCAACCGAACCGAAATGACCCGAAACATAATAGACCCGAACTAAAACCGAACCGAAACCGAACTGAAACCGAAACCGAATCTAAACCGAAAATATCAGACCCGAAATAACCGAAACCGAAATGACCCGAACCGAACCCGAACCGATTGACCCGTTTGCCACCTCTACTGTTATCGTTACAGGTTCCTCTGCTTCGGCGAGGGTAATTCCTTACTGTTATCATTAAGGCTCCTCTGCTTGCGCGAGGTTAATTCCTTATTGTTATCGTTACAGGTTCCTCTGCTTCGGCGAGGGTAATTCCTTACTGTTATCGTTACAGGTTCCTCTGCTTCGGCGAGGGTAATTCCTTACTGTTATCGTTACAGGTTCCTCTGCTTCGGCGAGGGTAATTCCTTACTGTTATCGTTACAAGTTCCTCTTCTTGTGCGAGGTTAATTCCTTATTGTTATCATTACAGGTTCCTCTGCTTTGGCGAGGGAAATTTCTTACTGTTATCGTTACAGATTTCTCTGCTTCGGCGAGGGTAATTCCTTACTGTTATCGTTACAGGTTCCTCAGCTTTGGTGAGGGTAATTCCTTATTGTTATTGTTACAGGTTTCTCTGCTTCGGCGAGGATAATTCCTTACTGTTATCGTTACAAGTTCCTCAGCTTCGGCGAGGGTAATTCCTTACTGTTATCATTACAGGTTCCTCAGCTTCGACGAGGGTAATTCCTTACTACTATCGAGCTGCCCTGTGATTTCTTTGCGGAAAATAATGTAAGAAAATAATGGTAATATTTTTATTCGAAAGCACACAAGTTAACAAGAATTTATTTTTAAAAATGTAAGCGTCTCATTCTAGTAAATTGTACATGGAGGGACGAAGCTAGGATTGAATCGTGAGGGGGTAAATTCTAACTATAAAACTCACTGGGAAATTGTACAAAAGAATTTGAGTCGTTCAATTAAGCAGCAATGTTTAAAGAAATTATGCAGTGGACATGCAACCAGGTTGAGCAGTGTTTCTGAGCTTGTTTCTCACTTATGAAACAATTTTTTTTATATTCTAAGACCTCTCTCATAAAGGAGTTTATGATACTAAGACAGAAAAGATATATTAATACAAACTGCAGTGACAAATTATAGGTGGAAAACTGGAACAACTCCATCTTTGTTTTCTTTTATCAGAGCAGAATGTAAACGAAAGAGAACAGCTAACACTTCTCCAGACCCAAGCCTCTCAAGTTCATCCATACCTGCTGATCAAATGATTGAGTATAATGCTAAGATAAGAAATCATTATAACCTGCTGATCAAGCAGCGTATGGAGTTTGAGCCCCACGACGGAATCGAGTTGGACGAAGAAGCTTGTCTCTGACAGAACAAAGCTTAGTAACAACATCACTCATGCTCATCCGCTCACGCGGTGATTCAGAGGAACAAGTGAGACCTATTTCGAATATCAAATTCAAGAACTGGAGTCTCTCATTTCCCAGGCTGTTTTCATTGAGACTGATGCCTGCAACTGTTCCTCTTCTGACCCTCTCTTGAAGAAGAATGGGATCTATAATCTCAATGATTCGATCGGGAAAAGCTTCCGTGACAAAGCTGTGAAGACTTAGACCTTCTTTGAACCTTTCATCAGTTGGCCTTTTCCCTGTAAACATCTCAAGCAAGAGGATACCATAGCTATACACATCACCTTCTGTTGACAGCTCGCTTCCCATGCCATATTCTACAATTATTTCATCACAGATTATGTAAACAAATAATTGAAGAAGAAAACCCTCTAAATAATTGCAGAAGAATCAATACAATGTAATTACCTGGTGGAGCATAACCAATTGTTCCTCTTATGCCAAGGGAGCTTGACTGATTACCAGGATGGTTAAGTCTAGCTTCATTCAGGATTTTTGCTAAGCCAAAGTCACTTATATGGCCAACCATGTCGTCATCGAGTAGAATATTGCTTGGCTTGAGGTCACAATGAATGATCGGCGGTTTACAATGATAGTGCAGATATTCGAGTGCATGAGCAACATCTATGGCCACATCAACTCTTTGGAAGAAGTTTAGGTTTCTCATCGTCTCCGGTTCATTCATGGCAATAGATGGATGCAGCCAGTCCTCCAAACTTCCGTTTTCCATGAACTCATAAACCAAGGCTTTAAAATCATTACCTTTGTAATCAACCCCTGAAATGGCTGTTAATATCCTGACAAGATTCCGATGTCGAATGTTCTTCAATGCCTCGCATTCAGCCAAGAAACTCCTAGATGCTCCACGATTAAGAAGGTTAAGCACCTTAATTGCAATAGTTACTCCACTCTCTTCAAGAATTCCTTTGTATACAGAACCGAAACTTCCTGAACCAACCAAGTTCTGCGTGGCAAATCCATCAGTAGCCCGTAGGATGTTTTGGTATGATAACTGTAGAAGTGAATTTTCTGCCCAAGTAGTTGCTGTGGACTTTTGCTCTTTCTTCTTTCTAATCCACAAGATGACGAGACAAGTGAAAACCAAAGTCACTCCCAAAATCACAACAATAATTGCAATTTTCAACCCGCTTTTGGATGTTTTTGAGTTACATCTTAACAGGTGTAATTCAGGGATCCCTCCACAAAGCTTATCATTCCCCTCAACAAATGTAGCACTTGCATTTTTAAAGACTCCTTCACTTGGTAACACTCCCTCAAAATCATTGAAAGAGAGGTTTAAATACTTTAATCCCCTAAAGTTGACAAGAAATTCTGGAACTCCACCTGAAAGATTATTGCTAGATAAGTCCAATGACTCAAGACCTCTCAATGAACTCAAAGATGATGGAATGGAGCCTTCAAACAAATTTCCTTCCAAGAACAGCTTCACTAGACTTACGCAGCTACCAAGGTTGTTTGGAAGCAGACCAGATAACCTATTTTGAGAAACATCCAATTCAGCTAGATTTTTTAGTTTTTCTACTTCCACAGGAAGCTCGCCAGTCAAATTGTTTAATGATATGTTTAGTAAAATGCTCAAGGAGGGGAGGCCAAGTACTTGAGAGGGTATTTGTCCACTAAGATTGTTATGAGAAAGATCCAAAGAAAGCAACATTTGGCAGTTACCTAGACTTGAAGGAATGCTGCCCTGAAGATTGTTAGAATATAAAGCAAGCTGAACTAACATTGTTAAATTTCCAATACAATAGGGAATAGACCCAGAGAGAGAATTAGTAGCAGCATAAAAGATGTTTAGTTTTTGAAGCCTCCCAATATCTAAGGGGATGGGGCCTGATAGTTGATTTCCTGAAACCGCTAGCACCTCCAAATTGGTGAGATTTCCAATCCCATCCGGGATTCTTCCCAATATTTTGTTCTGCCCTATATCTAATTGTAAAATGGTTGTAGAAAAATTGCTAATGCATTCGGGAAATACCCCTCCAAAATTATTTCCCCTCATAGATAGAAATGCTAGTTTGGTACTATTGAGTAAAGTGCAGAGAAAGCTCAAGTCACCTTCTCTCCCATGTCCCAAATGGTTATTCGATAGGAGAATTTTGTACACTTTATCCAGCTTTTCTAATGAAGGCACATTTCCACTGAATTTGTTGTCGTCAAATTCAAGTACATACAGATTAGAGGCATTGGATATTGAAACAGGGATTTGTCCAGAAATTTGGTTCGCCCCTATGGAAAAGAACTCAACATGTGGCATAATGATGTCTAAGTCAGAGCGAAGAGTACCTTGAATCTTGTTTGCACCAATATCAAAGGCTCTAAGGCGGGAGAGATTGAACATTGAGACAGGAACAGTACCGGATATTTCATTTATGAATACTGCAAAAAATGAAAGATTTGTCAGCCGTCCAAGAGCTTCAGGTATAATCCCACTTAACGAGTTATAACTCAAGCCAAGTGCCTCCAGTGATGACAAGTTCCCTAATGAAGATGGGATACTCCCTCTCAAGCTGTTGTTGTAAAAGCCCAAGACTTTGAGGTTGGACAAGAGACCCAACGAAGCAGGTATTTCACCTGTTAGCTGATTGCCTGTCATATCAACCCATGTAAGCTTAGAACAAGCTGATATATTGGAAGGTATTTCACCACTCATGGAGTTGTTGGTGAGAAGTAGTTTTTCCAGTCTTCTTAAACCACCTATTTCTCGAGGAATCTGGTTGTAGAAGCTGTTGACTCCAAGGTTCAAATCCCTGAGAAAGCTCAAGTTTCCAATGTAGGGTGATAAAGCTCCCGAGAGTTTGAGGAATTGCAGTTCCAACTTGGTGACTCTCTGATGCTTGCGACCGCACGAAACACCACGCCACCGACAGAAGTGAATGGAACTATTCCAGGACTCCATAATCTTGAGCCGATCGCCGGTTATCTTGGCCTTGAAGTGGAGTAGAGCTTGTAGGTCAGTGCCATTTCCTCTAGCTACAGGGCTTGCCGTTGCTAAATCAAGCAGGTTAAGACCCTGCAAGTTGAAGCATGACACAAGAATTATAACTTGAATGTAAACAAGGAAAATAGGGACGGACACTTTAGAATGCTTTTTCGTTTGCTCCATCGAAATGAAACAATTTCCTAATCAATGAGATTGAATTGTATTTGAGAGTTTTTGGCCCATGAACATGAAGTAGAGTTGAATATAAGTAGTTTTGGAAGTCTGGTATTAAGCTTTTCCATCTCCCGTAAATTGGTTCAAAGTTGAACGTCATGTGTCTACGATTTCCATGGGCCTGCTTTAGTTGGATGCGTCTACTTGGGGTTGGTTTCTTATGGTATGTTTACTCAGAAGACATGGATTTGTTGTATAGGAAAATGATAGGAGGGAGACTTCAAAGTCAACTCTAGATTCTTGTAAAAAATTAATTTCTTGTAGAACAAAATGACAGAGGAGACTCCTCAAGTAAACGCTGAGGAAAAGCTGTATTCTATGGAGACTTCACAATTATGGAGCCCCCTATATTATTTCTTTGTGGAAAAA
Source organism: Hibiscus trionum (assembly GCA_030270665.1). NCBI lineage: Eukaryota > Viridiplantae > Streptophyta > Magnoliopsida > Malvales > Malvaceae > Hibiscus > Hibiscus trionum. Next base: position 57,378,792 of record BSYR01000017.1, on the reverse strand, counting down.
CAATTGGAAAAAAATGCAAGTTTTGATTTTCAAAGTCATCTCATAGCTGATGGGTAATCCAGTAGTTTATGATGGCAAGACAAAATCAAAATATTAATACAAATTACATTGACATATTATTGCTGGAAAACTAGAAAAAGACCATATTTATTTTATTTTCTCAAAGCACTATGCTGGGCCTAAGCCTCTCAAGTTCATCCATACGAAACCTTAGATACCTGCAACTTTAGACTCTTGTATTTTCGACATTATAGTTAATTTCTACCTAAATTTAAATGTGCGATCATTTACTGCAGTGTAAAAACAAACCTCCTAATTTGAACTTAAGTAGCAATATGTAAAGAAACTATGCAGTAGGCATGCAATCAGGTTGAAATAACTAAGTTTTAGAACTCTGATATTTTACCATTCTTTTTCTAAATGCTCCACAATTGACATCAATCATTCTAAGACTGACTCACCATTCTCATATATTATTACTATGATAACCTAATAGTGGGCTGGTAGGAGATCAAACCTCGGTCCTTTATTAAGTAGAGGCGCCTGCTACTGCCACAGAGTCACCCTGCAATAGAACACATGGATTACAATTCCCCATTAAGACACCTTATGAAACAAGGATTTATTTAAGCACAATATTTCATCAGAAAAAGTAATGTAACTCTGGCTTATGTAATGAAATGATCCAGTATTTTGCTAAGACTAAGATAGGAAGACATTATAACCTGCTGATTGAGCAGCGATGAAGTTTGAGTCCCACGACGGAATCGAGTTGAACGAAAAAGCTTGTCCCTAACAGAACAAAGCTTGGTAACAACATCACTCATGCTCATCCGCTCACTCGGTGATTTAGCGGAACAAGTGAGACCTATTTCGAATATCAAATTCAAGAATTGAAGAAACTCATTTCCCAATCTGTTTTCATTGAGAGTGATGCCTGCAACTGTTCCTCTAACCCTCTCTTCAAGAAGATTGGGATCTATAATCTCAATGATTTGATCGGGAAAAGCTTCCGCAACAAAGTGATGAAGACTTGAACCTTCTTTGAACCTTTCATCAGTTGGCCTTTTCCTTGTAAACATCTCTAGCAAGAGGATGCCATAGCTATACACATCACCTTCTATTGACAGCTCACTTCCCATGCCATATTCTACAATTATTTCATCACAAATTACACATACAAATAATTGAATAGGAAACCACTCTAAATAATCGCAGAAGAAATCAATACAGTGTAATTACCTGGTGGAGTATAACCAATAGTTCCTCTTATGCCAAGGGAGCTTGACTGGTTAGCAGGATAGTTAAGCCTATCTTCATCCAGGACTTTTGCTAAGCCAAAGTCGCTTATATGTCCAACCATGTCGTCATCAAGTAGAATATTGCTCGGCTTGAGGTCACAATGAATGATCGGCGTTTCACAATAATGGTGCAGATATTCGAGTGCATGGGCAACATCTATGGCCACATCAACTCTTTGGAAGAAGTTTAGGTTTCTTATCGTCTCCGACTCATTCGTGGTGATATATGGATGCAACCAGTCCTCCAAGCTCCCATTTTCCATGAACTCATAAACCGAGGCTTTAAAATCTTTGCCTTTGTAATTGACGTGGTGGTCCGGGACCATGCAATAATTTTTCCAATTTAGGGGAAGCATGTGATGATTTTTTCAAGTTACATCTTGACAAGTGTAACTCAGAGATGCCTCCACAAAGCTTATTGTTTCCGTCCTAAAGACTCCTATATTATACGGTAAGGAAGGAAAAGTGTCAATATAAAACTTTTAGCCACCTGCTTCAAAAATCGTTTATACGGTAATTAAAAAAGTCAAATAACTTGAGCTATATTATATTATATACGTGGATTAGCCTATATTAGAATCCTTTTAGAAAAATTAATTTTTAGGTGCAAATAAAATAAGGAAAATACTTTGATGCACAAGCTTGTGTAAACTAAAGTTTACACAAGCCCTTTAATTTTAGGGTTTAGGGTTTAGGGTTTTATGTTAGGGTTTAGGGGTTTAGTATGTAGGGTATATAATTTAAGGTTTATGGTTAGAATTTAGAGTTTAGGGTTTAGGGCTTAGGGTTTACGTTGCTAGGGTTTGTGATTTAGATTTTAAATTTTATAAAAGGATTGTGTAAAAAAAATTTACACAACTTGTGCATCAAAATAAAACCCATAAAATAATGTCACATCATCGATATTTAAAGATGTAAAATTACTTTCTTACATCCATCCATGCCTCATCTACTCTTCTGTTCAAAAATAATTAAGCCCCGTTCACCAATGCTATCAGAACGAGTGTTGGAACGCCAACCGTTCTAACCGGAGAAATAATACTTAACAGCCTCAAGTAATGAATGTCACGGACCAAATTTTTGAGACCGAGTCATTAGCGCAAACATCGAGCAGCGAGGTTGTGTGCGAAACATCAGGCTCGCCAAGACCATCAAACTTGGCCTGGCACTTGGAGAAAGCTAGCAAGCCCACCAGACTTAGTAAATTCCATGGAGGATATACCGGGTAACTTGGATGGTAAAATGTGAAGCCATTGTGATTATCACTTATATTATTTGTAATTATCATAGAGATAATATTTGTGATAATTAGAGATTTAAACTAAGAGATAGGATAGATCTCGACCGTCGATGTAATTTAAACTGTACCGTTGGATTTAGGGGAGTTCAACTATAAATAGAGCCTCCCCAGCATAGTTGTTCCATTATCAGCTTCCGCGTAGAACGATCTTTCGCTCGAAGGCTTTAGTAGTGTTTGATCTTCTAAAGCGAGAATCCAGTTTAACTTAGGCGTTTGTCAGGAGACCTCCGCCTAAGGTCGCGTGGTTTTGTTAGCAGGAGTCTAGCCCCGTGACAAAGGTTCCGCAAGTCGACTAAGGCCACACGTTCCAGGTAGCGAAAGTTTACGGACGTGACAACTGGTATCAGAGCGAGTCGAGGGGACTTGCGTTCGAGCCAACTTGCAGTTGCAGACAAGCGTGGTGAGGATTTGCATTCGAGTTAATCGAAGTGATCAGGGATCAGACTAGTTCGTGGTAAGGTACGAGATGGCATCGAAGAATAAGTTAGCGACGATGGACCAGGTAGAAGAAGCTATCGAGGAATCTAAATGAAAAATCAGAGACGAGATTGAGAACCTTCTTACTGAGTTGTACGACAAGCTTGATGACTGTGACAACTCCCTTGAGACCGAGATAGCATCGGTAAAGGACAAACAGTGGAGAGACATTTCGTCGTTGGAGGATAGGGTCGATAGACTTAAGGAATTTTAAAAGGAGGCCAAGAAGATCCTAAGTGTTGTGGAGTCACATTCTGAAGAATAGAAGTCCATTGAGCGTGGGTTCAATGACACGACGCGACATATCCTCGATGAGTTGCGGATAGTTCAAAAGAGTTGTGTTCGTAGAGTCGAGATAGAGGCTTTGCGAACGGAGATGAATGAGCTCAAGAGTGAGCTGCTCAGTTGCAAGACCGCATTGAGTGAATAGGGTGTGCTCAAGACTTTCTTAGAGGAGCTTAGACCGGGGGCGAAGCTCGCATTAGAGCAAGGTGATGCCAAAAGACTTGTAGAGGCAGTCGGCGTTGCCAAACCTCCGACCGAGCCAGCATGAAGCAAGAAAGCTCGTGTTGAATCAATCAAGCCTGATTCGAAAGACAAAGGGAACGGTGAGTCTAAGTCTGTGCCGAAGAAGAAGGGGAGCAAGAAGTTGAAGTGCTACTTCTGTGATGGTCCTCATTTGACAAGGGGGTGTCCGGAGAAGAACCGTCTTGCTGCCATGGTGAGGACAACAGACGAGTCAAGGGGAGAAGTAGTGAGACTTGGGGCGATCAGGTATGCCAGTGCCGCCAAGCCGAGTGAGAGTCATGGTTCGACTACGAGTGCCAAAGTAGTCAAGCCAAGACTGAGACATGGTGCGACAGCGAATGAGGAACCTGTCAAGCCGAGGGAGAAGAAGCAATTGGAGTGCTACCGATGTAAGTGGCCTCACAAGGTGCGAGATTGCCCGTTGAGTTCTGCCAATGTGTATCTTGACCGAGGGCAGAATAAGTTAGACATATCCGAGAAGGCTACGAATGAGTCCGCCGAGCATGTTCATGGGAAGAACATGGCTTCAAAGACCATCGTAAGAAGAAGGTCGAAGGGTAAAATTTTCGAGGATGTTCTTGGGGAAATGAGAATTACTTCAGAGACACCGACTAGAAAAGGGTCGAAGGAAGGACAAGCCGAGGGTGTTCGTGTGAAGAACACTTCTTCAGAGACCGCAATGAGAAAAGGGTCAAAGGGGCCAAGCCGAAGAGAGACATAGTTACTGTTGAGACACAACCTATGGACAAGTTTGGAAATGAGCGAAGGACTTCAAGTAAAAAGCGTCGACGCGAGAGGAAGCACCGGACTTCAAAGAAGAAGGGCCGATTCAAGAAGAAGCAGGCACCAAACTCTTGTTTAAGAGGGCGGATGCAATCAGGGGCAACGGACTTCGTAGATGAAGGGCCGATGCAAGCAACGAACTTCAGTGGAGAAGGTTCAATGCAAAGGGGGCCAGACTTCGAGGAGAAAGAAGGGCTGACCCATTTTAGAGTAAATGTGACCGAAAGGAAGGTACATCGCAAACACATTCTTAGTGTTTTTTATTTTGATTTACCGTCTTTGATGAGCGTAGGTCGAGTAAGACCTAGCCTTCGGTATGAGAGAACCAAAGATTGGAATGGACCTTTCAGAGTTCTGGGAGCTCGACCGTTGTTCAACATTGTGACTTGCAAGTCTTTGCCGTTGGATCAAGAGGATCCGAGTCGAGGTAAATCAGATTTTGTGGGAAAGAGTTCCTACGATGGTGATGTACCAAGTGGCGTCTTAGCACGCGATTGTCCAAACCAGTTTGAACCAAGGCAAGCAGTTCGTATGGGAGAATTGCACGAAGCCGAGGCATCGACGAGTTATCAAGTTAACCCTGCCCAGGATCGTTCGAGTGGAGCGACGAGGGCGTCGCTAAGTTCAGTGGGGGAGAATGTCACGGACCAAACTTTTGGGACCGAGTCATTGGCGCAAACATCGAGCAGCGAGGTTTTGCGCGGAGCATCGGGCTCGCCAAGACCATCAGGCTTGGCCTGGCACTTGGAGAAAGCTAGCAAGCCCGCAAGCCCACCAGACTTAGTAAATTCTATGGAGTATTTACCGGGGTAACTTGGATGGTAAAATGTGATAAGTCATTGCACTACAAGAAAATAGATTTTTAGTGACACCAAAAATAGTCACTAAAAGTATTAAATTTAGTCACTGAAATTTACAGTGACTATTTTTCTGAGTCGTCACATGTCGTCACTAATAACTCCGTCACTATTATATTAGTGACAACTTTTATGCATTTTGTCACAATAAGTTATATTTTTTATGACTATATTTTTTGCAAGTCTTTGCCGTTGGATCAAGAGGATCCGAGTCGAGGTAAATCAGATTTTGTGGGAAAGAGTTCCTACGATGGTGATGTACCAAGTGGCGTCTTAGCACGCGATTGTCCAAACCAGTTTGAACCAAGGCAAGCAGTTCGTATGGGAGAATTGCACGAAGCCGAGGCATCGACGAGTTATCAAGTTAACCCTGCCCAGGATCGTTCGAGTGGAGCGACGAGGGCGTCGCTAAGTTCAGTGGGGGAGAATGTCACGGACCAAACTTTTGGGACCGAGTCATTGGCGCAAACATCGAGCAGCGAGGTTTTGCGCGGAGCATCGGGCTCGCCAAGACCATCAGGCTTGGCCTGGCACTTGGAGAAAGCTAGCAAGCCCGCAAGCCCACCAGACTTAGTAAATTCTATGGAGTATTTACCGGGGTAACTTGGATGGTAAAATGTGATAAGTCATTGCACTACAAGAAAATAGATTTTTAGTGACACCAAAAATAGTCACTAAAAGTATTAAATTTAGTCACTGAAATTTACAGTGACTATTTTTCTGAGTCGTCACATTTCGTCACTAATAACTCCGTCGCTATTATATTAGTGACAACTTTTATGCATTTTGTCACAATAAGTTATATTTTTTATGACTATATTTTTTGACACAAAAGATTAATAACAGTGACTAAAATTTAGACATTAATGTTATTCTTATTAGTGACAAACATTTTATCACAAATACATATTGAAATAATGTCTAAAATATATTGTCACTTTCAATAATAATAAAATAATTATATTATTTTAGTTGCAACCATCTTATTCAGGCAACACGCACATTGAATATCTCTCCCGCGGGGGCGTAGCGAATGTGCTAGATACCAACTCTTGACTTCTGCGACGAGCGCGATATGAGGACATCTGCCCCCAAACTAGTCCCTAGAAGGTCATCCACTTGGTCCCAATGGCCCGTACACCTAGGGCCCACATGAGCCTAGGAGAATGTCACTTACACCAAGGTTAGCTCGGTTGCTAGCCCATGGCGAGGGGGTTAATTATAGATGACGTGGCATATTCATATATTATTTTTTAATAAATAAATATAATGCATGGTTTCGTAGGGGATCGAACTTGGAACCTTTAGGGGGAGAGTGCAATGTCTATCCACTAGGCTAGGCAAGAAATTTAATATTATTTTAAAAGTAAAATATTATTTAGGTTAAATTGTAATTGAAATTAGTTTTATTTATTTTAAAAGTATGTATTAATTATAACAATAATTAATATAACAATAATTTAATTAATTTTATATGGTTTCCTATATGAAATACGTTTGTTGAAGAAAATATATAAAAATAATTGAGTTGGTTTTAAAATATAAACATATGAATATTAAGATTTACACCTAAATTATTGATAGAATTATCCTTTATGTGATAATTGTTTACTATAGTGACAATGCAAATTTTACCTCCACAAGAAAAGTTAAAACAAATATCAAGTGTAAAATTTTTTACAAAGTAAAATTTTGCTATCACATATTATGCCAAGATTACATATTAGTCTTTTTACTTTAATTTTTTACTTTAAGTTTATGTACTTTCTAATCAAAAAAATATGTACTTTTAAATTTTGAAATTTCGAATTTGACATGAATGATAGTCTTTAAATATGTTAAGTAAAACTTTTGATTTTTATTCTTTTGTTCAATCATTTTTAGTCATTGTAATTTAATCATATTGTCGTTGTCCCGTTTGGATTAGGATTGAAGTTTTAAAATTTCAAAAATATAGGGATTAAAATTGATCAAAATAGAATAACTAAAACAACAATTTACACATAGTGTAGAGACTAATAGAATTATTTTACCTTTTGATAAACTAGTTTTTGCCTTTATGGTAGCTTCAATTTTTTATAATTGTTATTATAACTATAATTATAAAAATAAATTTATTATTGTGACAATATATAACTTGTCATTAAGTTTATTTTTTTATTGGTGACAAAATTTATCACAACAAAAGTAAAATTTTAAGTGACAAACAATTGCATTGTCACAACAAATATCAAATTATAGTGACCACTTTATATATCGTCACTATCATGTGTCAAAGTTTTAGTGGCAGTGAAATTTGTGTCACAGTTATAGACTTATAGTGAGAATTTAATTGTGAAAAATATAATCGTCACAATTACTACTATAATAGTGACCAAATAAAAATACATCACAATTACTTATGCTAATAGTGTCGCACAAAAAATCTGTCACAAAAGTTTAATATTTGTGACAAAATTACTGCTAGTCACTACCAATTTGTCACTAAAAGTCTATATTCTTGTAGTGTTGTGATTATCACTTATATTATTTGTAATTATCGTAGAGATAATGTTTGTGATAATTAGAGATTTAAACTAAGAGATAGGATAGATCTCGATCGTCGATGTAATTTAAATTGTACCGTTGGATCTAGGGGAGTTCAATTATAAATAGAGCCTCCCCAGCTCAGTTGTAATCATCTCATTCAATCCATTCTCCGAGTAATATAAAGAAGCATTTACTCTAACTCTCTAAGCGTTCTTCATTGTTCTTAGTGTTCTTATTGTTGCCATCCCTTTCAGTTGTTCCATTATCAGCTTCCGCGTAGAACGATCTTTCGTTCGAAGGCTTTAGTAGCGTTTAATCTTCTAAAGCGAGAATCTAGTTTAACATAGGCGTTTGTCAGGAGAGCTTCCCCGTGACAAGTGAATTTAGGCTTACTTAGTCGCACAAGGTTCCGCAAGTCGACTAAGGTCGCACATTCCAGGTAGCGAAAGTCTACGAACGTGACATAATTCACGTTTCAAACATTTTTCTATCAAAATTAGCGTCGAAGCGGGTGTTTTCTCGCTGCTAGAAAATCTAACCTTTTCCCTCAAACGGGCATTGAAGGCCGAAGAATGTTGGATAAACCTCGGTGAACGCAGCCTAACTTTAATTAAATTGTGGTTTTCAAGTTGGTATTTTTACATATAGATTATGGATAAATGGTGCAATTTGTCACCACTTTCTCCATTTATATATTAAAAATAATTTTTAAAAGAAAATATATATTCAGAAAACAAAGTGTTTGTACAAGAAAATGATAAGAGGCGGATTCTACAGTCATGTTTAATAATTAGCAGATAATTGGTAACTTATAGTGAATTTTTTTTTTGAACAAAACTTATAGAGAATTACATTGACTAATTTGATTTAGTGATCGCATATAAGTAAAATAACATATAATTATATAATTATATTCGATATTTTTTAAATAATTTATTGCATATCAATATCTTATATCTATTAATATGTATTATGTTATAAAAATTAATAGGTTGTTAATATAACATTACTAAGTATATTTGAATGATATTTGAAGCACATGTATTAATCTCATCTATTTGAAAGAAAAACAAATTTTAAAACTATACTCCATATGATAATATATTTATATGTGAGTTATTTAAATATAGCTAAATGTGAATGAAAAAAAATGTCTTTATTATTTAGTTTTAGAGGCTTCACTTGAATTGCACTGTTGTAATATTTATCTACCAAATAACTAAATTAGTAAATTTAATTTTCCAATACTCTAAAATAATTTATGTAACACCCGTGTTTTGGGGTTAGGAGTTCGGTGTGTGTTGGGTTCGAGTCGTCAAAACCGGTTTAATTTAATTAGACCTTGGGTTTGATTTAAATGAGATTAAAAATTAAAGTGATGGCATTTTTGTAAATAAGTGGAAATAAAGGAAGACAACTTTTTGAATCAAAAAGAACAAAAAAAAGAGAAAGTCAACTTCTCCCCCTTTGTGTTTCTAACGTGGAAAAGAACCACAAACCCCTCCCAAAACCTAAGTTACTATTTCATCCATTTTTTCCACCAATTCAAGTATGCCTATTCTATTCTTGTGAAGCATGAATTGTGTATGTATGAGTACATTGATGTGTGTGATGATGGATGTGTGTTATAAATGATGGTTGTTGTGATGTGGTTTAAAAGTAGTTGGCACTAGTTAACTTACCGCGTATAAATGATCGATCATTAGGATTAGTGTGCACACGGTTGAGTCAAATTCGTGCGTGGCCTTGGTGGCGTTAAGTCATCAAGGAGGAGTACGGTGATGTAATATTCCACCGGAAATTGTTTATATTATACGTGATGATGAGTGGAATCCCATCCGTAGGACATGTGATGATGAGTGAAATCCCATCCATGCAAGGTCCGATGATGAGTGTAATCCCACCGAGGTAATGTTGTTGTTGAGAGTAAATCCTCTTATCCGAGTAAACTAATAGTGGCCAATGTACTTGCTCTTGTAGTTATGATGTTGAGATATTTACTTTATATTGTTGAGCTTAATATGAAGTAAGATGTCATATTATTGAGTCTTGTGTTGCTAGCTAGTTTGCTATGTTGATGCTTATGTATGATTGTGTGTGATGTTAAGGATTATATGCTTGAACCCTGTATTGTCGTTGTTTTTGATTTTAGAGCATCCTCACTAAGCTTCTAGCTTACGCTCTCATTTTCAACAATGCAGATCAGTAGCGTGGTGTTAGCAAGGAGCAAGGCGAAGGGACATTCCAAGCTTTGTAGTTGCTCAAGTATAGTTTAGTAAATAAAGTAGTAGTTTAGCAATGGGGCTACTATGTGTTTGTATGAGCGTTGTATGACTCATAGATGTTGAATGTTGTTTATGCTTGGCTTGGATTTGTAAACCATGTTATGTCTTGTTGAATGCTAGTGATGAGAAGTCATGCCTTGGATGTTTATGTTGCTTTTGGTTGAGCATGCAAACCTTATATGTGAAGACATGTGCCATTTGGCTTTTTGAACTTTTATGCATGTATTTTTATGCAATATCTACCTTTATGTGAATGCCTTGTTATAAATACATCATTGATCATTTAAATTGCTCTATATGCTAGTTCTTGGTCGTGCAAAGTTGTATGAATGCTTGAATGTGGTTAGGGGAGTCTTAAAATGCATCTAGAGTTGTGTTTGAGGGTCTTTTGCTGAGATTTGGAGACTTGCAGTGCAGGGCGTATCGATACGCCTAAGGGTTGTATCGATACGGTCTTGCCCTTCAGGATTTAGTTTTAGCTCGGTGTATCGATACGCGGGGGTGTACCGATACGCCCAAAGCTCACTGGAAATTTGAGATTTTGGTGAGACTTTGGCGTATCGATACGGTCTCTAAGCGTATCGGTACGGGTTTGTCTCGTTGACCGCGAGATGTTGACCGAGAAGGGTGTATCGATACGCTCAAGGGATGTATCGATACGGTCTTCCTATGTTGACTGAGGGCAGTTGACTTGGTCAAGGCGTATCGATACCCTTGACAGGTGTATCGATACGGCCTGCTTAAAAAGGGAAAAGTGGGTTGTTTAACATGTTGAATTGGTTTGGTTGCTTTTACCTTGAAATGTTTTCCGCTGTCGTGATCACTTAGGAAATACAATGCCTTTAGACAAGAATTAATTAAAAGAAATTTTCTAGGGTTGCTAACCGAGGTGGGACCTTAACGGGTTTCACATCGGTTTTCCCCGTGTAGCCTACTCGGACCGGCCAGTCATCCAGACCGGGACGAGGGGGTTACAATTCACTAACAAGGGTTGGGTGCAATGGTAAGGGACATTACTCTCCTAAGGGAGAATCCAAGTTTAAACCTTAGAGACAATATTGTTGGAAGGGAGAGCTACGATCTCAAATATTGATAATAAAATAGACATGTATTTTTACCAAAAAATACTCTAAAATAATCAAATGCTTTGATTTTAACTCAAAACGTTGTTCACTAAACGGACATGGATTTTGAAGTCATGGCCTGCAAGTCTACCATTCCACAACAACCCATTACCACGATTTTAAATGATCATCTTCTTCTAATAATGTCTTAATCAACTTCAATGAAAGCACAACAAAACATTCAAAAACCAGAAGACAAACTAAGTAAAGGATCGTTTTGTATGTTGTCTCTTTCAAAACATGTAAGCAATCTGCAGGTATTTGAAAAGAAAAACAGAAAATAAAATATTCATGAGGAATGGTTCAACAGATATTTCTAGACAACTCTGTTTACTTTTCTTACACGGCAATCTGCAGGTATTTATCCTGTTAGCTGGTTGCCACTCATAATTCTCACTAAGTTGGATTAACAAATTTTGATCCAATTAACATCAAATTTACTGGCTTCATGAAATAAACAGAATTCGAAGAACCATTTCCATAATTATAATAATTTTTATAAAATTTGATTTAAATTAATTAATCAATGAATCGAATATCAATAGTTATATAAAAAAATATTGACTTCTAACACTTATAAAATCAATTTAACTAAATCATAGTCTTTAACCAATAAAATCGAATTAAAGTGCCCATGTAACTAGAAAGTTTTATTAATACGTTTGATTTGTTAAACACTTCCATGAAAACATTATTTATTGAGAATGCATTGCATTCACGTACTATCTATTTCACCCATCAGCCACGGCTATTGACCCTGGTTTTAAATTTGTGCATAATGCCACAAATGCCTCTAACGTTTGACTGAATAATCATTTTAATCTTTATTTTTTTATAAATAATTTAGCCTCCAACGTTTCATTTTAGATCAAAATGATCCATTTTCATTCACGAATGAACCATTTTGACTCAAAATGAAACGTTTTAAAGTTAAATTGTTTAAAAAAATAGTGCTCAAATGATTATTCAGAACGTTAAGGGTATTTTTTTGGCATTATGCCTTTAATTTGCACCAAAGCTACGAAGCACCAAGGTCTCCACCGTGAGACCTGGCCCAAACCCGAACAACACGCCCCACTCGAGACCTTCACCGGTGGTGGCTTTGCCTTCCGCCACCGACGATTTCCTCATCTCGTCGAGAATGAAGATCACACTCGGACCTCGCATGTTTCCGTACTCACTCAACACATGCCAACTCGCTTTAAGCCTCTCCTTATCTAACCCTAGCTTCTCTTCAACTCCTTTGAGAACTGCTGGTCCACCGGGATGAACTATGAAAAACAAGTTTCCCCATTCATTGATGCCAAATGAAGTAAACGCCTCCACCATGCATTGCTCGATGTTGTTAAAAATGTGCTTAGGTAAATCTCTCGACATATAATACTCTATTCCCATTTCACGTATTTTCCCTATCAGTACATCATCAGTGTCAGGAATAGTGGTCTGATTCGTCGATACGATTTCGAACAGAGGGCGCTCATCGATGCCGGAAATAGGATTAGCTCCAACAATCAAAGCCGCTGCCCCATCGGAAAAAATCGCAGAGCCGACGAGTATGTCTAAATGAGTCTCCGAAGGTGGTTGGAAGCTTGCAACAATGATCTCAGAGCACACGACAAGTACTCGAGCCCCGACATTGTTCTCGGCCAAATCCTTGGCGAGACGAAGGGCGGTGGCACCGGCAAAGCAACCTTGATGATAAATCATGAGCCTCTGAACCGAAGGTTCGAGGCCGATGAGCTTAGCAAGGTGATGGTCGGCACTAGGCATGTCTATACCTGATGATGTACAAAATATAAGGTGTGTGATTTTCGATATGGGTTGTCCCCATTCTTTTATGGCTTTCAGTGCTGCTCCCATGCCAAGCTTTGGTACTTCTGTTACAAGAATTTCTTGACGGATATCGAAGGATGGAGCCTTGTAGATTGTTAAGTTGGGATTCTCTTTCAACATGGCCTCAGTTAGGTGCATGTAGCGTTTCTTTATTGCAGATTTCTCACCTGTTAGTAGACATGAGTCAATTGGAAATTAATTTGAGAGGGAAAAAAAAGCATGTATGCGAACAAATTCCAACACTAAACTATAAACCCAATTTTTAATGTTGGAGCATATATAAGGTATAAAATTTCTATTCGTATGTGTTCCAAAAAAAATAAAGAGCCCAAATGAGTGTTGAACTAGTGATAAAGCAAAAGACTAATTCTAAACTAGTGATAAAACATATAGAAAAAATAAAATGATGTTGTACTTCATGAATTTTGAGTTGTGTTTGACTCTGTTGATAAGTGATTTAGAATAGAGGTTATTGTGACGATTTTTTACAGTTTACCTTTTTAATTTAAGTGGAGAATCGCAATAGACGGTAGTGAAAGTAGTTGAATTGAGGGAAGACAAAATGTATGTGGCCTTCTTTTAGGGCTCCTTGGGGTATTTGAGGATGGCGATTGATAGCCTTTAATGACAAGTGTCAAGTATAAACCTCATGGTTTGACGCCTATTAATTTGTTAGCTTGACGAGTGAGTCTGTGTGTCAAACAAGAATTTGACTAGTGAGACAGATGGATTGGACATTGGTCTTATAAGGATGATTGTTATCCGAACAATATAATGAGGTTGCCTCCGGACGAACTCTTATGTCTTCATGAGAAAAATTTCAGAGCTGAAGGGTCTTCATGCATAAGACTGGAAAGGCGGAAGGTATCCTTCGAAAGGGCTTGAATCTTTGAATGACCTTTTTCTCGAAGGGCTCAATGTTGTAGGAGGATCAGATCAATTTTTTATTTCAAAGTCAGTTTACCATGTAAACAACAAGTCAATGATCATTTAATTATTTTTTAATAGTCATAAGGTGATTACAAGGTAATATCCGTTTCATATATATTCTTAACTATTTGACAATACACACACCTTACAAACAAAGCAATTTTGACCCAGATATACTAAGATGAACATCATCCTCCTTTCCACGTAACCCTATAAATCTTTGAAACACTTCTATATGCATGTACGTACATACGCATGCATGTATTTAAATGGTCCACTCTTAACTAGTTATGAAACCATGATACTCACATATTCGTCGAAATTTGTCTTTCAGTTGTGTCATGTGCTCGCTTCTCGTCACTCGGAAGTAGAAATCAGGATAGTCGGCTTGGTAGAAGCAATTCGGTGGATTTGTGGTGCCAATAGCTAGAATAGTGGCTAATTTCTCAACTTCACGACTCTGCAACTTATTTTTTGTTGCCATATCTAAAGCTTTTTTATTCGAGTAATGTTTCTTTTAGTGAAAGTTATGGAACTGATAGATTTATATGCGATTAATAGAAGTAAAATGATGTCACATAGAAAAAAGTGCAATGACATTAAAAAAAAACAAAAGCTTAGCCGCTTACCCTACTTTTGTTTCTACCCTAGCTTGTTTTTTCATTTGGTTTAATCGGCGGTGGAAATAGTCTTACTTCTGCTCTAGCTTGTTTTTTCATTTGGTTTGATTGTGCAGCAGGTATTTCTTATTTCTTTTTCCAAGGTTGCTTTTAGCTTTAATCTACCCCTTTTAATTTTAAGTTTGTTTGGTAGACCTGAACCAATAATAAATAAAAGTCTGACTCCCTATCTACCCAATTAAATATTTTCGACCCAAACTCAGAGACCATCCGTCTTCTCCTACCAACCCATTCGACCACCATTTGATCTGCCTCCACCGCCGTGTCGTGCTATTCACCGTCGGTGCCGAGGCGTTCCCTATCAAGCCCCAACCAAAACCCCCATCTCCACGCGCCGTTTGCCCTCCCCGATCATCGTGAATCACCATTCGAAGCTTCGTTAGAACTTTTTCGATTCCAGCCGTTTCTCGCGTTTGTTCGTCACGCCGACTTCACCACCGTGCTCGACGCGTCACGGCGAGCAAAGGCCGCCCAAGTAATCGTCCGTTCGACGACAGGAAGAGCTTCATCGGAGATGCATTCTTCTGGCCATTTCGTTTCTGCTTGGTGTAAGATCTGGCGAGCTTCAGGTTAGTTTTATGTCGCTTTTTGATGGGATGAAACTTAGGTCTAGCGAGCTCCATTTTCCAGGTTGAAAATCGCGTTTTCTGATCGTTGGTGAGGGTTTCGGTGACCGTCCAGCGGCCTTTATTTTCAGGGGTAAGTAAGCCGGTTCGTTTATGACCCAACCGGCCTGAACCAGCTAGACCAGTTGAATCGGTCAGCCCAGGTAAGCCTTGACCCAACTCGTCCGACCCAACCCGCTTTATTTGACCTGTCCCGACCCGCTTTTGTTTGACCCGACCCGAGTTGACCTGAGTTGAATCAGCCGAGTCAACCTAGTAGAGCAGTGACGTCAGCATTGACCTGAACGCTGACGTCAGCGTTAACTTTGACCGCTGACGTCGGCGTTGACTCTGACTTTGACCTAAAAAGTCAAATTTTTTGAAAAGCCATATTTCATGTTTTTCGACGTCCTGAGTCTGTTTTTGAAATCCGTTTCGCAAAATTCTGACCCGAAAGCCTTCGAAACTGACCTTGAACCCGAACTTGTTTATGTATTTATTTATTCAATTAAGAGCTCTATGAATAAGGACCGAAATGGGGTATTATGTGATTGAAGGTACTCACAATTCCTTGAATATGAATGGTTGAGGGACGTCTAATTCGAGTTCAAGAGTGTTCGAATGTCGTTCATGGATCGACCGACGTAGCTCAGAGCCAAGGTAATACTTTTCTACCAATTGTATGTTTTATGAACATGTTGGTATACGGTTGTAGCATGCATGCTTATGATGGAGTATATTGTTAATCTACCTAAGTCAAGTCAGATACGAAAAATAAGTATGAAAATTCATATAAGTATGACATATTCGATTACAAAAATGAATAAATCAGAAAGATCTAGAGTCTATAATTATTTTCTGAATAAAATTTGAATGGTGCGAATAAGGAATTGATGATCGATGAGTGATCCAAGTTCAGTGACTAATCGGTAAAATAGTTCACCCCGAAACATCTAATTCAGATTATTTATTGATTAAGGATTTAATGCTTAGAATGTTTGGCTGTGAAATAGCAAGACGCCTCAATGTGTAAGAAAGAAAAAAAAAGAATTACCTCTGTTAATGGAAACGATCTAGAAATCTCCACTAGATCCGGTAACACGATCAATTCATCTGAAAACCTCAGTTTTGCTCCGAATGTTATGGTAACGAAGCCTAAACCTTCAAAATTTGCAAAGTGCTAAGATCTTCTCGAGTTCTAAATAAATCTCCTAAGATAAGACTACGGAAGCTATTCGCATGTCTAGATTAATCTAAGTGGCGTAAAAGTTGAACTGATCTGAAATGACAAAAAAGATTGAAAATGCTGATAAGGCTGAACTAGTCGAAATGTGACTAATGATCAAAAGGACATAAATACCCTCAGGCACTAGATGTCGGATTAACCATAATGATGGATGCGCCCTCGAGACTCGAATTGAATGAATATTTGGAAGAAATCGAAAGGCTATGGATAATTGAAAACCCTTTGAACACTGAAATGACTTAAAATATCTCTAAGACTCGTTTTTGTTGGTCGCTTGATATATATGTGAACTTGAATGAATACCATAGGAAAGCACATTCGATCTGCTTGGAGGAAATACATAGTTAACGGTAAGAGTAACATATTTAAGGGTACGTTTGATACTATGGTTTGAGTTCGGGTGTACTACCCATGTTCGAATACTTGGAAAGTATCGCTCGGATATATGTTTGATTGCTCGTTGTAGGTTCAACGGATGGTTGGTGATGGCGAGCTATTCTTGTTTTACACTAAGGTCAATTCTGAGAGGTGAATGATTGAGGTGTACCTATCCAGTTATTTAATAAACATTGTGTTAATGTGCTTCGATTAATTCAGGGGACTCGAAAACTTGGTGAGCAATTCGAATTCTTGAGCTTTGCACATCACCATTTGTACTTTGTTAGTGTAAATTACCAAAATGCTCATGAACATCAAAATGGTCTTAATGCCCTCGTAGGCTTAAACGATTGAATCGTTCATGATATATCTGAATTTTACAGATCTTGATGTAACAACTCCTAAATGTCTGATTTGAACCGAAAGTACGAACCTTATTTAACAGAGACCTCGTTTCTGAAATTCGTTCAAACTGTTAAAAATGCAATGTGTCTCATTCCGTAAATGTCAAGTATCTCCGAGAGATAAGTCGATCCACCTAGTGTATTCCATGTGTGCTACGTCCAATTGAATGTGTTGTATGATTATTACATGTTAGTAAACAATCTAATGACTTAATTATGAACGATGGTATGCTTGATGAAATGATGAACTGGACATATGATAACATTTTCTGCCCACTTGTTGTAAGTCCACTCGATCTGTATACTTGGTATATGATTGTGCTATGTGGTTATTTGATTTGTGATAATATTGTCTATCTACCTGATGTAAGTGATAGTATAATTTGTTAGCTTGACCTAGGATGGTACACTTTGTTTGCATGATGAATGATGATATCGTCTGCTCAATGGTATGCCCATATATGTGTCTAAAGAGCATGAACTTTTGTTTATGATGCCTCGAATGGAATATGTCTGCCATATGTATTATGTTACTCATGTCTGAAATCTAAATATCGATTGTTATTTGGGGTATACTGTTGGGTTATGTTATGAAGTCTTTGTTGGTATAGCCCTGATCCAACTGGTAAATCCTTATGGACTCAAGGTCTCCCCTTGGGTAGGTTCCGATGTTTTAGCACGGGTAAATCCTTATGGACCTAAGGCAGCCCCTTAGGTGGCACCTATGCCCATCGGGCCTAGGGTAAGTCTTTATGGATGAAGTTTTGGGGGATTACATATTGGTGCAAGGTTGGAGGGTAAATAAAGAATTAAGATGAACTTTACTGCTACTTGAAACAAATGTATTTGAAATAAAAAGGCTTACTGCATTGTTGCATTTCATGCATTAACATTGCATTGTTGGAACACACTAGACACTAAACTCTTTGATTCCACCTCCATATGTTATCAGTGGTGAACTAATGTTTTGATATAATATTTGAAAAATATTTTGGACTAATTTAAAAAGAATTTAAAAACATTTCTGAAGTCCAAACATCTTGAAATTATGTTTAGGAAGTTTTTAAATGGTTTTTAATGTGTTTCAAAGGCCAAATTTCTCAAAAACCAAAGGGCGTTTCGAAACACCATAGGGCGTTTCGAAACAGGGGGATTCCAGTGGCAAAACGTTTCGATACTCGTATCGAAACGGGCCAAGCGTTCCGAAACGGTATAGGCCGTTTCGATACGCCTACGTGGCAACGACCCTAACGGCTATAAACCCCAACGGCTCTTTCCCAACTAATATTCAAAATGCAGGCGTTTCGAAACAGGGTTAAGGCGTTCCGATACGCGTTCCGAAACGGCTATAGGGTGTTCCGAAACGGGTACCCCGACAGGCTGCAACGGCTATCTCTATAAAGAAGGCGTTCCGAAACGGGCTTGAAGCGTTCCGAAACGGGTAGCAGCTGAATTGCATTTTGGATGAAATTAAAGTCTTCAAACGGCTATATTTTGATCCCAACGGCCATAAACGGCTACAAACTCAATTGGGACTATAAATAAGACCTCCAAGCATCAAGAATGATAAGAGCTTCAATTGTTACAACATTATGAGTGAAAAACTTGTCTAGAGCTTAAATCGTTCATTTCTTGCTTAGACAACACTTGTGAGCTTACATTGTTAAATTTGCTCAAGTGTCTTAGGTTTTGGGTGAGTGCTTCATTGTGCAAACAAAACACCTATTAGAGGGTTCAAGTTTGCTTCTTTGTTTATCTCTTTGTAAGAGAGGGGTTCCTTCAAGCTTTGGGTAGAAAGCTTCGAGGGTTTTGATCAAGGCTTTGGGTAGAAGCTTGATCGTTGTAAAGGGTTTCCTCCTGATCCTAGAAAAGGGGACGAATCAATTAGTGGATTGATTGTGAAATCCTTAGTAGGAAGCTAAGGTAGTGGATGTAGACCTTGGTTAGAAGGTTGAACCACTATAAATCATCGTGTCTTTATTCTTTTAGCTTCCTAAACCCTTCCACCCAAAAATTCACCTCTCCACCACTTGGAGAGCATAATCGGTTGATCGAATCGAGCGTCGAAAAACCCAACAATTGGTATCAGAGCTTGGCTCAATTGAAGAGGATTCACATCCTATTGAGAAGATCCGGCAAGCTCGATCAACATTTCACCAACCGGCTCAAATGGCGCAATCCATCAACATACCGCCCTTCTTCGACGGAGATCACTATGCCCATTGGAAGACAAAGATGAAATTCTTCTTGAAGGCAATAGATTACAAGCTATGGGACGTAGTTGAAGACGGTCCGTTCGTGCCTCAAGGAAGCAAAGCGGAATGGAGTGCCAACGATCGCAAGAAGATGGAGCTAAATTGTAGAGCCTTGCACATGCTTTTTTGTGCATTTGGCCCAACTATCTATGAGAAAATGTCTTCTTGTGAAAGTGCCAAGGAGGTATGGGACAAGCTTGAAGTTACATACGAGGGGACTAATGAAGTCAAGGAGACCAAGATTGGGCTCCTAACCTTAGAGTATGAGAACTTCAAAATGGACCCGGAAGAAAACATCGAGAAGATGTTTGATAGATTCTCCACCATCATCAATGGTCTTAAAGGTTATGGAGAAGCCATCCCGGAAGAAAAACTTGTCTGAAAGCTCATCTACTCACTTCCCGAGTCTTGGGACTCAAAGAGGACCGCCATCATCGAAGCCAAAAATTTGAAAACTTTGAAGCTTGATGAACTCATGGGGTCTCTCCTTACTCATCAAATCATGAAGAAAAATAAAGAGGATGAGAAAAAGAGGGAAGCAATTAGAGCTATGGGAGAGAAGAAACTCAAGAGTATTGGCATCAATGTAAATGCCATTGCTCTCAAATCCTCCACATGTCATCATGAAGATTCAAGTGAGGAGGATAGTGAAGATGAAGAGATGGTCCATCTCTTCAACAAATTCACCCGGTTCATGAAGAACAAAATGGAAAAATCCAAGCATGAATCGAGGAAGAAGATGAAGGATTCCCACAAATCCAAAAAAAAGGGATCATCTTCTAAACAAGCATACGTGGCCACTTGGAGTGATGAAGGCTCCACCGATAATGAAGTAGCCCACCTATGCATGATGGCCCTCGATGAGGGGGAGGTAACTTCTAACTCATCTATTTCAAATTCTTATACATTTGATGAGTTACAAGAAGCCTACGATGAATTGGTTTTTGAATTCAAGGCTTCATTTTCGAAAAATAAAAAATTGATTTCAAAGTTGAAAACCGAAAATGATTTGCTTTCTAAAACCAATTTAGAGTTTGAAGCAAAAATTAAAAATTTTGAGCTTAAAGTTTTAAACCTACAAAACTTGCTTCAAACGATGGAAAGAGATCATCAAAAAGAAGTCGATGATCTCAAAAAGGAAAAAGATTTGATTTTCAAAGAACTTGAAAAGAAAAACAATTTTGGAAAATCAAATTTTTATGTAAGACAATCTAGTGCCCCTAGATTTTTAAATGGAAAATGTTTTAGAAGTGTTTGGGTCCCAAAAGGACTAACCACTTCAACTAAAAAGGATGAAATTGAAAAATGGATTCCTAAGGGGACTAAATTTTGTGCTACTAACGTCTATGGATCCAAAGCAATTTGGATACCAAAAATTACTTGATTGTCTTTTGCTAGGTGTGATGGAGAATGATCAACAAGTCAAAAATTGAGGGGGAGCTCCATGCACACAAGGAAGAACACTTGAAGAAGGAAGGCTTCACATCCTCCCTTGAGTTCAAGTGTGGTAAAATCTAGTTGTTTTAGTATTTATTGATTTATTTTCTTTTATGTCAACTAGATATTCATAAATGTTGAACTAACATTTCAATGATGCTTTGAGTAAGGGGGAGCCAATTTTTTTTAACCAAAAATTTTAAGTGTCAAAATTTTTTTTTGCCTCCTATGTTATCTTGAACTTAAATGTCATTTTAAATTCTTTTTGATATAACAAAAAGGGGGAGAAATGGTTTGAAAAATTCATTTTTTTTAAATGAATAAGGGGGAGCTTTATATGATTTCATATCTTAATCTCTTATTCACAATTTTAAAGCTAAAGGGGGAGAATCCCAAACAATTTTTCAAGTTGGTTTTATTATATCAAAAAGGGGGAGATTGGTGAACTAATGTTTTGATATAATATTTGAAAAATATTTTGGACTAATTTAAAAAGAATTTAAAAACATTTCTGAAGTCCAAACATCTTGAAATTATGTTTAGGAAGTTTTTAAATGGTTTTTAATGTGTTTCAAAGGCCAAATTTCTCAAAAACCAAAGGGCGTTTCGAAACACCATAGGGCGTTTCGAAACAGGGGGATTCCAGTGGAAAAACGTTTCGATACTCGTATCGAAACGGGCCAAGCGTTCCGAAACGGTATAGGCCGTTTCGATACGCCTACGTGGCAACGACCCTAATGGCTATAAACCCCAACGGCTCTTTCCCAACTAATATTCAAAATGCAGGCGTTTCGAAACAGGGTTAAGGTGTTCCGATACGCGTTCCGAAACGGCTATAGGGTGTTCCGAAACAGGTACCCCGACAGGCTGCAACGGCTATCTCTATAAAGAAGGCGTTCCGAAACGGGCTTGAAGCGTTCCGAAACGGGTAGCAGCTGAATTGCATTTTGGATGAAATTAAAGTCTTCAAACGGCTATATTTTGATCCCAACGGCCATAAACGGCTACAAACTCAATTGGGACTATAAATAAGACCTCCAAGCATCAAGAATGATAAGAGCTTCAATTGTTACAACATTATGAGTGAAAAACTTGTCTAGAGCTTAAATCGTTCATTTCTTGCTTAGACAACACTTGTGAGCTTACATTGTTAAATTTGCTCAAGTGTCTTAGGTTTTGGGTGAGTGCTTCATTGTGCAAACAAAACACCTATTAGAGGGTTCAAGTTTGCTTCTTTGTTTATCTCTTTGTAAGAGAGGGGTTCCTTCAAGCTTTGGGTAGAAAGCTTCGAGGGTTTTGATCAAGGCTTTGGGTAGAAGCTTGATCGTTGTAAAGGGTTTCCTCCTGATCCTAGAAAAGGGGACGAATCAATTAGTGGATTGATTGTGAAATCCTTAGTAGGAAGCTAAGGTAGTGGATGTAGACCTTGGTTAGAAGGTTGAACCACTATAAATCATCGTGTCTTTATTCTTTTAGCTTCCTAAACCCTTCCACCCAAAAATTCACCTCTCCACCACTTGGAGAGCATAATCGGTTGATCGAATCGAGCGTCGAAAAACCCAACAATCAGCCTATATAATTCCCGTCTAATTCTTGATGTTTGAATAAAAAACAAATATCGTTATTCCCGAGTAATGCTACCTTAAAATAGTAGAACAAAAATGGAGACTGTTACTACATGGAACATCATGAAAATGTTATGCCTACCATATATCTGCATGAGCTTATAGCATTTTTTGGTAGTTCTATATTACTGAGCTTTCTCAAGCTCACGTTGTTGTTACCATCGCAGGTTAAAAGATTATATCATGGTATAATGTTTGACATCAGTGTTCAGAGTTCTCTCGGCATTGCTTTTGGAGTGCGGTACTGTATAGTGAGTGAGCATGTATGTCATGTATTGTTTTATGATAGTGTCTGTAAAACACTTTCTGAAATTTATGTTATGTGTTTAAATGACTTCCTGAAATGGTATTTTAAACATACGTTGATTTTACAGTTTAATAAGTGTTTTGAGGAGAAAAAAATGTTTTATGTGTATTTTTACTGTGGGTCGCTCTTGTGATGTAACACCTGGGTTTAGGGGTCGGGTGAAAATAATATTAAAATAATGTTTCGGGTTTTTCCTCTCGTTTTAAAAAAATTCATTTAATATGTTGGATCCAATTTTAAATTAAATAAGAACCCAAAATTTCATGAATTTTGGAATAGTAGAAGAAGGCCATTTTTCATTAATGGCACTCTTGTAAATATTAGGTCTTGGAAAATAAAAGCTCATTTTATTTTAAAACCCTCATTTAACTCACCTTCTTCCCCCTTCTTCAAACTTTCCAACGACAAAAACCTCTTCCTCCATTGGAATCACTATTCCATCACCATTCTTCCTCATCTTTGGTGATTTTTGCAAGGTAACCTCGTTTTTTACTTCTCCTTTCTATTCCGATCATTTCCATAGTTTTAGATTTCAAAAACATCCTCTTTTTAGTTTTTCAAGTTTTCAAGGTTTGAAGAAAGTATGAAACTTTAATGGCTTCTTGGGTTGTTTTTGATTAATATAGTTGAGTTTTGATCTAACCTTACCCTATGGAACATTATATCTCAATTTGGTTGGGTTTTATAAAGAATCCCGAAATGGGTTTTTAGGGGTATATTTAAAATGTCAAAATTTGTGTTTTTGGAATGGTTTTGTGAAAAATTGTTGGGCTGATGTTATAGCAACTTTGGGTAGGTGTTTTTAGATGTTTTTTGATGATTTTTGAGTGGTGATAGGGTTAGTTTGAATGGATTCCCGTAGCTACTGCTGTAAGTGATTTTTAGGAGTAGAAAATGGAAGTTTTTAAGGTGTTTATGTGGGTAAATGAAGGGCTGATGGTTGTACAACCTTAGGGTGATGTTTTGGACATGTTTTGGAGTGTTTTAAGTGTTTAAATTGAGAGGTAATGGTTGGGTTTTGCTGGAGTACGAAAATGGAATTATTTGGGAGGATTTCGGCTTTGAATTGTTGAGAAAATGTTAGGGAATTGAGAGCTGATGTGTAACAGTAAATTAGTGGTTGATTAAGAGGTTAATACATTGGTTTTGATTGGTTAGAAACGGAGGATTTGGCCTTGGGAGGTTCGGGCACGATTTCGGAAGTTGTGGAGGCTTGAGTCAGCTTTGCTTAGTTTGCTTAAGGAAATATGGTGAGTGGTTAATGTTTTAATTTGATTTCAAGGGTAGGTTAAAGCATGTGAGTGGAAATATTTTTAAGTACCATTTTGGTTCAAAGGTGGTTTTGAAAGAGTTTGGATTGAGCTTGAAAGGTCAATTTAAACTCAAGAGTAAGTTGATGTGAATCGCCTCTTTAATTTCCCCTTTTTACCGTTTGTTTTTCATTACTTGTGGTGATAATTTGTTATGCATGAAATTTCAATACTTTGGGAGGAAGCATGTTGTTTGTTATTATGTTGTTGATCATGCATGATGAAATTTAATGGTGATGTTGATATGCCTTGTAAAATATCTGTAAGTTGGTGCAGGTTGTGCACGAAAATGGTAAGTAAGACCACTTGCGGTTAGTAAGATTGTAAATAGTAAGTTTGTGCATAATTGTGGATTTTGTTACAAGTTGTTCTGGTCGTGCATGATATAGTGTGTTCATGTCGCATGATGGTGGTTTGTATATCGTGTTGCATGGTTGGTGCCAAACCTCACGTGATGGTTGTCGTTGCTCCGGTGATGTGTGGTCCCGCCGGTAGCGACTAGTATACAAATCTGGTGATGTGTAGTCCCGCCGGTAGTGACTAGTAGAAGAGTACGTTGATGTGTAGTCCCATCGGAAAACTACTAGTAGAAACGGTGATGTGTAGTCTCACCGTGTGTGTTTTGGTTATGCTTGTGCATACCATGTGTTGCTCATGTTGTGTCTCACCATACCATTCCCTTTTTATGGTTTTGCTTTAAATCTGAAATTATGCCTTTATGCATACCATGAAGTGTGACGCCATGAAAAATATATATATTTTTGACTTGTGGTTGAACTTGTATGTTAGTAAGAGGATTGTGTCGTTAGATGGATTGTATGTGTTGGCCTTTATTTTAAAGAAAGCTTTGAACCCTGCATTGTCATTGTTATGTTTTTGAGCTCCACTCACTAAGCTTTATGCTTACGCTCTCCTTTTTCCGGCAATGTAGATCATTAGCTTGGAGTTAGCAAGGAGCATGAAAAGGGCGTCCATGCGTGTGGTAGTTTTCTCAAGTATGGTTTATTAAATAATGTAGTAGTTTAGCAATGGGAAATGCTACGTGTTTTAGGAGCGTGTATCTAGACTCCTTTGTGTTGGCTCCATGTTGTTAATGCCTTATGATGATGGATTTGTAAACCATGTTTATGTTGATGCCTAAGTGTTTGTTTGGAAGGCTTATAGCCATGTCTTTTGGATGCTTATGTTTGTAGTGAAGGCATGTAAACCTAGTTATGCATGTATTTTATGGGTGCTTGTTCTCTTTTAAAATGTTTATCCTTGGATGTGTGTTCTTTTGAATGTGTGTTAAGTGTTGGATCATGTTTGAAGTAGGGTGAAATGCCTCAAGAGTATGTGTATGCATGTTGTATGCTTGTGTTGGTATATGATGTTATGTGTTTGTTTAAATTGATCTGTATGTTCAATCCTGGTTGCTAAGTGATCTATGAATGTGGGTAAGTTGCTAGACGAGTCGTAAAATGCATCTAGAGTTGAGTTGTAGTTCGTTTTGCAGCTAAATTGAGGCTTGCAGTGTAGGGCGTATCGATACGGTCCTACACTTTGAGGCTCAGTTTAAGCAGAGCGTACCGATACACGAGGGCGTATCAATACGCCAAAGGCTCTCTGGAAATTTGAGAAATTGGGGAGATTTTGGCGTATCGGTACGGGTATAGGGTGTATCGATACTGTCTTTTATCGTTGACCGGGAGAAGTTGACCAATGAGGGCATATCGATACGGTCAACCAGTGTATCGATACGGTCTCCTTAGGTTGACTCTGAGTAGTTGACCAAGTCAAGGCGTATCGATACAGTCCTCTAGTGTATCGATACGGCCTGTTATGAAAGTTAAAATGGGTTGTTTAATTGCATGTATTTTGGGTTTTGTATCCGTGTTTGTTCGTTGCGTGTCCTATCACATAGGATTTAATAAAAGCATCTAGAAAAGATAAAGAAAAAAAATAGGGTTGCTAACCGAAGGGAAGCCTTAACAGGTTTCGCTTCGGTTTTCCCCGTGTAACCTACTCGGACCGGTCAGTCGTCCAGACCGGGACGAGGGGGTTACATTTAGTTGTATCAGAGCCTAAGGTTCCGAGACCTCGAGTGGGTAAGTGAGGTAAGTTTGATGTGTTATGTTGTTGCTATGTCTCTGTGACTGTGTTGCCATGTATGCCTGATGCTTGATTGTTCTCACGGTGTTTGAAGGCATGTGTTAGTATGATGGTTGTGTTGAAGCGTAGTGTCGAGTTCCCATTGCTACTATTACTTATTTAGAAGGGGTTTTTGAGTAAAGGAGTACTTGAGCACCTTGGACCCTTGCCCTTGCTAACCCCATATATTTTGTTGCGTGTTTTATTTATTATTGTAATGTTGTCTTTGGTAAGTTTAAGGTCGAGGCGTGGGCCTAGAGCTGGTAATCGTGTATCTGAGGTTTTAGAGGATGTGGATGATGAGAGAGTTCATCTCTCTAGTTCAGGGCAGTAGGACAGTACCAGAGTTGGAGGTACAGTTCGTTTGTTTGGGTCAGCGTGCCTATGAGTTGGTTTCTGTTGAGAGAGAACAATGTGACCGATCTTGATATGAGTTGGTAAAAGAAGTGAAGACCTAAGAGTTGGCTTTGGAATGATGTCGATGTTATAGCAAGTGATGTCCGTTAATGGTTCAGGGACACGTGTTTCTATTAGATGAATTTGATATGAGTTGGTAAAAGAAGTGAAGACCCCATTGAGTTTGTTTTTCTGATTAATTCTGGATCTACGCATTCGTGTATTTTGAGTGAGCATGCGAAATTGATGAATTTACCTTGTGAGGTACTAGAGGTAGGTGTTAGTGTTACTAGCTCCCTCGGGGGTACGATTGTGTTCGGAAGGATTTACAAGGGATGTCCGTTAATGGTTCAGGGACACGTGTTTCTATTAGATGTGATGGAATTGCCTTTCTACGGTTTTGATGTGAAACTGTGCATGGTTTGACTTGTAGAACATAGAGTTAGGGTAGACCTTGAGACAAAGAGAGTTTTCTTGAAGCTTGCGGATGATTATGAGATTGTAATGGTAGGTGATAATGTAAATTCTTATCGAATTTTGTTTTAGCTTCAGAGGCTCAGGGATTAGTTGAATTGGGTGGTGAGACGCACTTGGCCTACGTAATGAATCCGAACATGAATGAAGATTAGACCTCAGGATGTTAGAACAGTGTGTGATTTTCCGGGTATGTTTCCAGAAGAATTTCTTGGTTTACCTCCCGATAGAAAAGTAGAGTTTGCTATAAAGACATATTCTGATTCTGCTCCTGTTTTGATTGCTCCGTACCGTTTAGCACCGAAAGAACTGAAAGAGTTGAAGACTCAGTCGCAAGAGTTGTCAGATAGAGGTTTCATCCATCCGAGTTCGTCGCCTTGGGGCGTACCGGTATTGTTTATGAAGAAGAAGGATGACAGTATGAGAATGTTTATAGATTACAGATAGTTGAATCGGTTGACAGTGAAGAACAAGTATTCGTTGCCGAGAATTGATGAATTGTTCGATCATCTTAGAAGTGTTTCAATGTTTTTAAAGATAGATTCGAGATCCGGGTATTACCAGTTGAAGGTGAGAGGGGTCGATGTACCGAAGACATCTTTTGTGACTAGATATGGTCGTTATAAATTCTTGGTTATACCGCTTAGTTAGACTAATGCGCCAGCTGCATTTGTGGATATGTTGAAAAGAAAAATTCTACTAGTACTTAGATTAGTTTGTAGTTGTTTTCATAGATGATATTTTGGTGTATTCGTGTACCGAGGAAGACCATGACCGGCATTTGATACAAAGTTGGGTGAGTGCGAGTTCTAGATCTAAGAAGTAGTCTTCCTGGGCATGTAGTGTCAACCGATGGGATTAGAAGTGGATCCGAAGAAGATAGATGCTATTCTTGAGTGGAAGCAACCGAAGTCTGTGACAGAGATTCATAGTTTTCTAGGCTTAGCTGGTTACTATAGGAGGTTTGTGGAAGGTTTCTCGAAGATAGCCGCTTCTTTGACAAAGTTACTTCAGAAGAATGTTCAGTTTGAGTGGTCCGATGCGAGAAAGCAAGCCTTTGAGGAATTGAAAGAAGCTTTGACCAATGCACCGATTTTGATTTAGCCGGAGTCGAGTAAGGACTATGTGATTTACAGTGATTCATCACATGTAGGGTTAGGTTGTGTTCTCATGCAAGACAGAAGAGTGGTGGCTTATTCCTCGAGATAGTTAAAGACTCATGAGCGTAACTATCCGACTTATGACATAGAGTTAGATGTAGTTGTGTTTACTTTGAAGAAGATTCAGAGGCATTACTTGTATGGCGAGAAATGCATAATGTATACAGATTATCAGAGCTTGAAAATTTTTAGTGACACAGAAAGAGTTGAATCTTAGACGATGTAGGTGTCTAAAATTGCTTAAGGACTACGATCTCAAGGTTGAGTATAATTCGGGTAAATCCAATGTAGTGGCGGATGTTTTGTGTAGGAAGGTAGTCGTTGAGTTGAGAGAATTGTTTGCTAGTTAGAGCTTGTCCGATGATGGCGACCTAGTGGCCGAACTTCAGTGCGAGTCTACTTTAGGACAGTTGAATTGAGAGAAGCAACTGTTAGATAGATTCTTGACACCTCACGTGCAAAATATAGCGAAAGAAAGACATACAGACTACAGTTTCAGCGTTGGTGGGATCTTGTGTTTCAGAGATGGGATAGTTGTGTTAGGTGACAGTGATTTGAGGCGTACGATCTTGATTGAAGCGCACAGTAGTCTGTTGCTATGCATCACCGTAGTACAGAGATGAACTGTGGATTGAAAGGTGAGTGCTATTGGGTTGGTCTGAAAGGAGATGTTACTGATTTCGTGAGCAAGTGCATGGTTTGTCAGTGTGATAAGGCAGAATCTCAATTTCCGTCTGGTTGTTACAGCCGTTGAGAATTCCAAAATGGAACTGAGAAAATGTTACAATGGACTTCGTATCAGGTTTGCCTTTGACTTCCTTTAAGAAGAATTTAGTTGGGGTGATTGTTGACCGTTTCACGAGATGTGCTCATTTCATAGTCGTTCATACGTAAGTTAGCCGATTTGTACATCAGTGAGTTTGTGAGATTACGTGGTGTGTCGAAGTCGATTGTGTCAGGTAGAAATCTGAGGTTTACAGATAGCTTTTGGAAATGTCTGCATGTTGCTTTGGGTACCCGTCTGGATTTCAGTACATCGTGTCGCCCTCAGTCCGATGATCAGTCAGAGAGAGATATTCAAATATTAGAGATCGTGTTGAGATGTGTATTATTGACCTTCAGTGTTGTGTAGAATGTCTATCGAGCATCTCAGGGTCAAGGTGTTGTGGAGACATAGAGGTGTGAAAGAGGCTACATGGGAGAGAAAAGCAGATATGCTTGAACAGTTTCCTTATTTGTTTCCGTCAGGTAATTTCAGGGACGAAATTCCTTAAGTGGGGGAGAGTTGTAACACCCGGGTTTAGGGGTCGGGTGAAAATAATATTAAAATAATGTTTCGGGTTTTTCCTCTCGTTTTAAAAAAATTCATTTAATATGTTGGATCCAATTTTAAATTAAATAAGAACCCAAAATTTCATGGATTTTGGAATAGTAGAAGAAGGACATTTTTCATTAATGGCACTATTGTAAATATTGGGTCTTGGAAAATAAAAGCTCATTTTATTTTAAAACCATCATTTAACTCACCTTCTTCCCCCTTCTTCAAACTTTCCAACGACAAAAACCTCTTCCTCCATTGGAATCACTATTCCATCACCATTCTTCCTCATCTTTGGTGATTTTTGTAAGGTAACCTCGTTTTTGACTTCTCCTTTCTATTCCGATCATTTCCATAGTTTTAGATTTCAAAAAATCCTCTTTTTAGATTTTCAAGTTTTCAAGGTTTGAAGAAAGTATGAAACTTTAATGGCTTCTTGGGTTGTTTTTGATTAATAGAGTTGATTTTTGATCTAACCTTGCCCTATGGAACATTATATCTCAATTTGGTTGGGTTTTATAAAGAATCCCGAAATGGGTTTTTAGAGGTATATTTAAAGTGTCAAAATTTGTGTTTTTGGAATGGTTTTGTGAAAAATTGTTGGGATGATGTTATAAAAACTTTGGGTAGGTGTTTTTAGATGTTTTTTAATGATTTTTGAGTGGTGATAGGGTTGGTTTGAATGGATTCCCGTAGCTATTGCTGTAAGTGATTTTTAGGAGTGGAAAATGGGAGTTTTTAAGGTGTTTATGTGGGGAAGTGAAGGGCTGATGGTTGTACAACCTTAGGGTGATGTTTTGGACATGTTTTGGAGTGTTTTAAGTGTTTAAATTGAGAGGTAATGGCTGGGTTTTGCTGGAGTACGAAAATGGGATTATTTGGGAGGATTTCGGCTTTGAATTGTTGAGAAAATGTTAGGGAATTGAGAGCTGATGTGTAACAGTAAATTAGTGGTTGATTAAGAGGTTAATACATTGGTTTTGATTGGTTAGAAAAAACGGATTTGGCCTTGGGAGGTTCGGGCACGATTCCGAAAGTTGTGGAGGCTTGAGTCGGCTTTGCTTGGTTTGCTTAAGGAAATATGGTGAGTGGTTAATGTTTTAATTTGATTTTCAAGGGTTGGTTCAAGCATGTGAGTGGAAATATTTTTAAGTAACGTTTTGGTTCAAAGGTGGTTTTGAAAGAGTTTGGATTGAGCTTGAAAGGTTAATTTAAACTCAAGAGTAAGTTGATGTGAATCGCCTCTTTAATTACCCCTTTTTACCGTTTGTTTTTCATTACTTGTGGTGATAATTTGTTATGCATGAAATTTCAATACTTTGGGAGGAAGCATGTTGTTTGTTATTGTGTTGTTGATCATGCGTGATGAAATTTAATGGTGATGTTGATATGCCTTGTAAAATATATGTAAGTTGGTGCAGGTTGTGCACGAAAATGTTAAGTAAGACCACTTGCGGTTAGTAAGATTGTAAGTAGTAAGTTTGTGCATAATTGTGAATTTTGTTACAAGTTGTTCTGGTCGTGCATGATATAGTGTGTTCATGTCGCATGATGGTGGTTTGTATATCGTGTTGCATGGTTGGTGTCGAACCTCACGTGATGGTTGTTGTTGCTCCGGTGATGTGTGGTCCCGCCGGTAGCGACTAGTATAAAACTTCGGTGATGTGTAGTCCCGCCGGTAGTGACTAGTAGAAGAGTACGTTGATGTGTAGTCCCATCGAAAAACTATTAGTCGAAACGGTGATGTGTAGTCCCACCGTGTGTGATTTTGTTATGCTTGTGCATACCATGTGTTGCTCATGTTGTGTCTTACCATACCATTCCCTTTTTATGGTTTTGCTTTAAATCTGAAATTATGCCTTTATGCATACCATGAAGTGTGACGCCATGACAAATATCTATATTGTTCACTTGTGGTTGAACTTGTATGTTAGTAAGAGGATTGTGTCGTTGGATGGATTGCATGTGTTGGCCTTTATTTTAAAGAAAGCTTTGAACCCTTCATTATCGTTGTTATGTTTTTGAGCTCCGCTCACTAAGCTTTATGCTTACGCTCTCCTTTTCCGGCAATGCAGATCATTAGCTTGGAGTTAGCAAGGAGCAAGAAAATGGCGTCCATGCGTGTGGTAGTTTGCTCAAGTATGGTTTATTAAATAATGTAGTAGTTTAGCAATGGGAAATGCTACGTGTTTTAGGAGCGTGTATCTAGACTCCTTTGTGTTGGCTCCATGTTGTTGAAGCCTTATGATGATGGATTTGTAAACCATGTTTATGTTGATGCCTAAGTGTTTGTTTGGAAGGCTTATAGCCATGTCTTTTGGATGCTTATGTTTGTAGTGAAGGCATGTAAACCTAGTTATGCATGTATTTTGTGGGTGCTTGTTCTCTTTTAAAATGGTTAGCCTTGGACGTGTGTTCTTTTGAATGTGTGTTAAGTGTTGGATCATGTTTGAAGTAGGGTGAAATGCCTCAAGAGTATGTGTATGCATGTTGTATGCTTGTCTTGGTATATGATGTTCTGTGTTTGTTTAAATTGATCTGTATGTTCAATCTTGGTTGTTAAATGATCTATGAATGTGGGTAAGTTGCTAGACGAGTCGTAAAATGCATCTAGAGTTGAGTTGTGGTTCGTTTTGCAACTAAATTGAGGCTTGTAGTGCAGGGCGTATCGATACACCCAAGGGACGTATCGATACGGTCCTACACTTTGGGGCTCAGTTTAAGCAGAGCGTACCGATACACAAGGGCGTATCGATACGTCAAAGGCTCTCTGGAAATCTGAGAAATTGGGGAGATTTTGGCGTATCGGTACGGGTATAGGGTGTATCGATACTGTCTTTTATCGTTGACCGTGAGAAGTTGACCAATGAGGGCGTATCGGTACGGTCAACCAGTGTATCGATACGGTCTCCCTAGGTTGACTCTGAGTAGTTGACCAAGTCAAGGCGTATCGATACGGTCCCCTAGCGTATCGATACGGCCTGTTATAAAAGTTAAAATGGGCTGTTTAATTTCATGTCTTGTGGGTTTTGTATCCGTGTTTGTTCGCTGCGTGTCCTATCACATAGGATTTAATAAAGGCATCTAGAAAAGATAAAGAAAAAAATAGGGTTGCTAACCGAAGGGGAGCCGTAACAGGTTTCGCTTTGTTTTCCCCGTGTAACCTATTCGGACCGGTCAGTCGTCCAGACCGGGACGAGGGGGTTACATGTGACCCTAATGTAACTCTCTCGGATCTGTGGTAATGCATAGGCGGGTCCAGGGGTTACAAATTTTGTTTTCGGTCTTTGCTTTTATAGCATGTTTTTGTTCTTCTTTATCGATCGTTTGACCTTCCTTTTCGAGTTTTTTTTTTTGTTGAATTTGACGTTGCCTCGACTAAACGCTCGGCTCTAATTTACAATTGTTGGTGGTCTTTCGGTATTTTGATCCCCTTTAATGGTTCGTTTGCCGATACAATTAAATTTGTTCGTATCAATCTTTTATTCGAATCTTTTAGTTAGGTTTTGTATGATCTCAAGTGACTATTTTTTTAGTTATAAAAAATGTCTAAATTATATATTTAGCTTACGATTATAGTTGCAAACCCTCATTTTAAATTTAAATATTTTTTCTTAATAGGCTTATATAAAAAATTGGTGTCACGTATGTAATGTTATCAATAGTTTTTGTAAACGGGTTCAACCAAACTTTATGTTAGCAGTTACACCAAATCAAAACTATCATGCCAAATTATATATTGAATTTATTATAAAGTAAATGTATAGAGTATCTCTTTTCCTTAATAGGTGTTCAAACACGGTCAATTGCAACATCTTA
Organism: Hibiscus trionum; assembly: GCA_030270665.1. Lineage (NCBI taxonomy): Eukaryota > Viridiplantae > Streptophyta > Magnoliopsida > Malvales > Malvaceae > Hibiscus > Hibiscus trionum. The sequence goes on along the minus strand of BSYR01000017.1, from coordinate 57,345,301 downwards.
AACTAACTCAACATGAATTAAACTATCCCACAAGGCTGAAACTGAAAGTTCAATCTAACTAATTAATCACTAAAGTATTTATGACAAATCAAGATAACGCCTTAATGCAAAATCATCCAACACACATTACATTGTTATATAACATTTTAACTCTATTTTAATCCCTAAAACAATCTCTAGATTTCAAAACAGCCTTTGATTCGAAATTACAAGTCCATAAATCCTTGTTACAAAATGTGAATACTTTTGATTTTAATCCCTAAAACTTTATGACCAATGAAGGGGGAAATCTAGACACCAAAACACACAAAAAGAAGAAAAAAACACCTTCAGGTCAAATTTGGGAACCTATTTGAATAAGAAGAAAGAAACAAAGAAAGCCGACCAATATAAACATTAACGTTTTGCCCTTAAGTATGAAAGACTTTTTCTATTAATAAATATCAGCATAACTATGCTACTAAAGTGCAAAACCCCACTCCAAAATCTCGAAGTGCAAAACTCACTCCAAAAACCATGCTACTAAAATGGAGACTTTTGCCCAGCGTTGCGTCGTTGAAAACCCTAAAAAATCTCTTAGAAAAACTCGAAATTTTGAACCCAAATCTACAACAACATCAATCTTACCTGAAATTTTAAAAAATAATAACAAGAACAATCTTACCTGACAGCTTACTTCCTTCGAAATCAACTTTGCAATTGAAAATCTCGTACAATGACTTGATCCAAAGCTCAATAACGTGAGAATACGCTAATCCTCCTCCACAAAACTCTTTCGAAATCAAAATCACGCAGCTTGGTTTGTCGTTTATGCTCTTAATGGGTTTGAGAGTATCAAAACCCTAATTTTTTTTTCTCTCGCTCGATATCCCCTCTTCAAACTCACGCTTTTGATTTTTAACGCAAAACATCGGTTACTAGTTCACCGGATAACCGTTTATTTTTTTTTCCTAACCTACGATTGTTATTTAACCGGCTTAATCCAACAGATGAGAATTAGGGGCCGTTTTTTAGTTAGTATTTAAGCTGCCAGCTTTTAGAATTCTCCAGTAAAATGATGTCACATAAAAAAAAGTGTAATGACATTAAAAAAAAGCTTAGTCGCTTACCCTACTTTTGTTTCTACCCTACCTTGTTTTTTTCATTTGGTTTGATCGACGGTGACACTAGTTTTAGTGTTAGTTGTCGATTGCAGGAGGTATTTCTTATTTTGTTTCTTTTGTTTGCTTATTTTTTATTTTTTTCTTTGTTTTTTATTTTTATAAGAATAATTTTGTTTTTGGTCTCTGCTTTTATAGCATGTTTTCGTTTTTCTTTGTCGATCGTTTGACCTTCCTTTTCGAGTTTTTTCGGGTTGAATTTGACGTTGTCTCGACTAATATAGATGACGTTGATTTATTATATTGCAGATCTTTCCTGCTTTGGACTCTCTAATTGGATTTAGATACGCAGTTCACGTTCATGGATAGCTTTCTCACAACGCTCGACTCTGATTTGCAATTGTTGGTGGTCTTTTCCGTAGTTTGATCCCTTTTTATGGTTCGTTTGCCGATACAGTCAAATTTGTTCGTATCAATCTTCTGGTTAGGTTTTGTATGATCTCAAGTGACTAAATTTTTTGGATTATAAAAAAATGTCTAAATTATGTATTTGGCTTACGATTATAGTTGCAAACCCTCATTTCAAATTTACATATTATTTTCCTTTTAATAGGCTTATATAAAAAATTGTGTCACGTAGGTAATGTTATCAATAGTTTTTGTAAACGGATTCAACCAATCTTTATGTTAGCAGTTACACCAAATCAAAATTATCATGCCAAATTATATATTGAATATATTATAAAGTAAATGTATAAAGTATCTCTTTTCCGTAATAGGTGTTTAAAAAAATTGTCAAGTAATTGTCTAACATTTTATTTCGTTATCATCTAAAATTCTTTTGTAACGAACATTAAAAAATTGTAACCCAATTAAAACGTGTCATGTAGTCAATTTTTATTTTTTTTAATTTCCATTATTTTTTTAAAAAAAAATCATAAAATCTTTATTTAAAAATCTTAAAAATATTAAAATCTCGAAAAAGTCCAAATCTATAACCCCAAATCCTTAAATTTCAACAATCCGACTGTCGATTCAACCATCATCGCACATCCTTTCCTTTGTTGGACCCACTACTGACTGCCATACCTTTGCATCATTGGCAATCGACGAATGAGTTGCCAGTTATACCACGAGCGTTGAAAATAAAACCTTCAATCGAACAATAAATTGGGCCTTCTGACTCTTTCGATGAGAGGGGGTGACCTTATTGTTGCGATGACAACGTAGTGCTTTGCGGCGAAAGAGGGGGTTTAGAAATTTAATAATTTGAGTTTTGTTAAAAAAAATTATTGATAATTTTGGGATTCTTTTGAAAATTAGGATTTTTAGATTTTAAAAAAATAAAATTAAAAAATGTGTCAAGTAATTCTGGATGACGATTTTTTTTAGACATTAACAATTTAACTTTAAAATGAAAATAAAATAAAATATTAGACATCTACTTTGACAAAAAAAATTACACTATTATAAAATTCAAAATTCAAAAATAAACTCCAAATCTCCTGATAAAAAATACAATTACATGTGAGATTCTAGTTTCTTTCCCTAAATAATTTCGATAACTACCCTAAGATGATATATCTCATTGGCATATTTCATATAAGGTTGGATTAGTAAGATATTTATTCTGTTACGATATTATTAAATTTATATTGTTAGAAGCTTCATCTTGTGGCTGTAGTTTAGTGGTAAGAATTCCACGTTGTGGCCGTGGAGACCTGGGCTCGAATCCCAGCAGCCACATTAATTTTTCATTTTTTTTGCAACTTTCTCAACTCTCTTGCTCTGGGCCGACTTTTTTGTTTAAAGTAGCCCAAAACGCGTGTCGTTTTGGTATTGCAAAACCGTTGTCATCAACAACTACAAGTTCTAAAAATTCCATCGACTTAAAAGAAAGGCGTTTTTGGTTTTGGCTGTTTCAAAATATTTTCACCATTATTTTGCTTCAGATCTGCTCGCTGCTTTGGACGCTTCGGCCTCTCCTCGATCCAAAAAGGTGCGTCGCTTCTCATTCAATCCCTCGCCTATATTGCCTCTGTTTCTTGTTTTTTCTCTTTTATATTCGAAGCAAATTATCAGCATCTTAGATCAGATCGCCGTTCTCTTCTAGATTCACTCTTTCTATGAGCAGATCATATGTGTTTGTGTATCGCATTTCTTCTCCTTTTTTTTTGAATTTGAACATGACGATCTCTTTTAGATTTACTCTGTTCATAGTGTATTAGGTCTTTTGAACATTTTAGGTTTCTGGCTTGGAGTTTGAAATGACAGTGAATCATAGCGTTCGTGCGGTTATAAAGAAAAATATTATAATTGTTTGTAAAAGCGATCGCATAGCGGAGTGGATATCGCGTTAGACTCCGGATCTAAAGGTCGTGGGTTCGAATCCCACTGCGATCGCAAATCTTACTCTCTCTTTTTCTCATTTTAAGCTCTGCGAAAAATTATCTACTTCAGGGTTTTCGGACGATTTTTTTTTTTTGTTTTAAAAACATTGAGCTATAAAAAGGAAATTTGATGAGAAATTCCTGTTAAAGCTCAAATCCTTATGTTTCTCATTTTGAGCTCTGCGAAAAATTATCTACTTTAGGGTCTTCGGACGATTTTTATTTTTTTTATTTTTTAATTAAAACTATAAAAAGATATTTGATGAGAAACTCGTGCTAAAGCTCAATTAGATGTCCATTGATGGCTTAAAAAAATTTAGGCCGGCAAATTATCAGTTTTTCACTCGTCATCGGTAGCATCTGGATTTTAATTTTATTAAACTTTTGTAGAAAAATTCCTTTTGATTGTTACTCTCTTTGAAAAATAAATAGTTCTCAAAGTATGAGCTTTGGTTAATATGAATTGAATTGGATGGAATGAAGTAATTTTAGCATTGAAATGATTGGTAGATAGGCCCTACAATGTTGATTGTTTATAGCAATCTCATTATATGGAAGAAATGAAGTAATTTTAGTCTGAATTTGTTTGGCCACAAATTGTTTACTTTAGATTAAGTTCTACTATTAGTTTGTGAATTTAGCCCCTAAACTCTAATTTGGTTGTTTTTAGTCCATCTACTTCTCAAATTCTGGAATTTTAGTCCCGGCTCAAACATAGTTCAGGGGCTAATAACAAAATTTGACCTTTACTTTATATTGATTTCAAGGCTGTCAATATTAACTTGTATGTAGTCCTGGTGCCATGGAATCTTTATTATGATTACAGACAATAAGTTGATTAAGTTTAGTAGGCTGATTGCTTGCATAAAGATCCGAACTTATAACCAGCAATATTATGCATTTATCCTCCTATATAAAGATAGGTATTGAGCTGAATATGACCAAGTTCTGGAAACACTACTTCATAGTTTCTCGTGTTTGAAACTTCATGTTATGGATTTTATTTCCAGTGTTTGTTAAAATCATTGTTTACTTGGTTTCTGACGAACCATTGATTTTTGCAGATGATTGATGATCAACAGCTGGGGTTTCTTGCCAATTTTCTAGGCATTTTTATATTTGCGCTGGTAATTGCATACCATTATGTGATGGCTGATCCAAAATATGAAGGAAACTGAAAACATATACTGAGTATGCACTTTTTAGATAAGAACTTAGTTTATGTTGGTAACATGTTAGTTTTCTTTGCATAATGGAACTGCTAACTTTGGTTTTGTCAATCTTTGTTTTTTTTTTTTTTACTAAAGATTGATCTATAATCAATTTTCTTTGATTTGAAGCATGTTAACATTGTTTTCCAATGCATTTAGATAAGAACTTGTACTTACATGACCCCTCTAAATACATTTGAAAAACTTAGGAAAAAAACAGAGCATATTTGTGTTAGACATGTACTCGTATCCGACACTCACATTTGAGCATCTTTGAGTTGTGATTAGGTGCTTGCATGGTGGCGGTTTGCAAGTACTAACAATACTATACTTTATTAATGAAAATCTTTTCTATCTACACTCTAAATTCAATTGACACGTGTACATGTTACTATTGCATAATGAAGAGATGGTTGTTATTGTTAACTTCATTTAAGATAGATTTCAATATTCAAGGAGAGAAAACACCATGATCCAACATGGTTTACAAAGCAAAATCTTGGAATGATTGGTGATTTTTATTTAAGTATATTTCGGTACTTAAATTTGATTTCGAAGTTGAGTCTAGCACCTTTATTTTTTTAATCTATATTAAATTTGTTACTTGACTTTTTATTCAAATTGGTACATGAATATGAGTTCATAGTTCAAATGGTATTTATCATAAGTATTGATCTTGATAAAAAAAATTAAAGAGTCAAGTCTATGTATAATTTGACTTGATAAGTTAAGTTCAAAATCCATCGAATGATTTTAGTGATAAAAAATGTTGTTCCTTCTAAGTGATTCGAATTCGAGCAATGAACACAACATGTTTATTTTGAACTTATTCATATTTAAAATTGTACTAAAATATTATTTGGTAAATTTTTTTAAGATGTTGTGGGGGTGGAATTTGTATTATTGGGGTTTTTACCCAAATATCCCAAAATTTTAATAATATTTACATTTTTGACACCCAAACAAAAATATTTTCGGATCTAGTTTTTTTATAAACTCGATTGTTTGGTATGACAAATTTCATTAAAAAAATAAAAATCCATGACATTTGCCATACGAGCATGACAATTGGAGATAATAATGAACATCTATAAAATAACCCAATAAAAAGCTCATAAAACACACATGTTAGTATAACGAGATTCATGATTTTTTTTTATAAAATTCGTTACTCGTCGTACTAACCAAACGAACTCCTTCAATGAATGTTAAATTCATAAATAATTTTGTTTGAGTGTCAAAAACATAAATAATATTAAAAATAAAATATTTGGATGAAATAGCCGTATTATTGCGTATAATTTTTTTAATGTTCAATAATTATATATATCAAATTAGTTTAGAAAACAAACGAAAGATCATGAATTCGAGTCGTTTAAACATAACAAGTTTTTGATTTAAAAGTTAAGTAAAAATGAGAACAAATCAGTGAATCACATCAATTAGAAAAATATGTTACAGCGTACGGTACAGAGTAAGAAGCATTTAAAAATTTGTAGTACATCCAAAAATATTTTCTCTCTAAAGATGGAGACGAGAGCCGTTGATTATAAAACATACGACCCGAAAACCCGATAGCAACGACGAAAACCCGAGAAACAAAAACCCGGTGAAACCCAACGCCAAGGAAATATCAGATTGCACGCAAAACGAGGCCGACGTCGTACACGTGTCCGTACGCTTTAACGTCTTCACCAACGCCGTTCCCGCGGAGTCCGCCGACAACAACAGATAAGCAAATACCTAATCCAATGTTAAAACAATCTATTAAACATTAATCAGGTCCTTCAATTTTTTAATAATAATAGTAAGGGTTTAAAGGTTTAATTTAAGGTTTAAAATTAAAATTTAGAATTTAAAATTTAATGTTTAAGATTTTAAATAAATAGAAAGGGTTGTATAATTTTATTACACAAATTGTATATTAAAATATAATCCAAGAACTATTATGGATAGACTAAATTCATAAAAAGAACAATAATGTAGGGACTTCTATGTAATTTAACCATAATGCAAATGGAAATTGTTGAAATTTAGGACTTGTTGCTATTAATGATAAAAGAAGAGGAAACCTGATCGTGGCCGAAGTCGAACCAAACTTGGAGGATTTCAGGGAGGAGAGTGGCGCCGGTGGAGATCTCCCAAACGGAAACGCCCATTTCGAACAGCGAATACAGAGCCACGATTGCGTTCGCCGCGAAAACGAATCTGCGGTGAGATTTCGCGTTTTCATTTCAATTTCTAAGCTTCTTTATTCATGTCTTTGAATTTCACAGAATCCAAATCGTAAAAGCAACATAAAATCGAAATTAAGTACTTCTTCGTTTTCTACTTATTTGAATTACGAGCTAAAGAATCGCGCGCTTTCGAACTTACTCGGAAAAACAAGTAAAACGAAATAAACTAACCTGAAAGCGTCGAAATCGGTCCAGAGAGGGGAACCGGAGCCGCGAGAGTTAGTGACCATGAAGACTGAGGAAGCGAGGGAGAAAATGAAAGCAGTGACTCGGAAGACGAGGATCAGTGAGTTGAATCGTCTGAGTTTCCGGAGAGTCACGGTGTTGTGAAAGTGAGGGGTAGGGTTTCGGTGGTTAGGCGAAGGGGTGTCGCCGTTGCGGAAACCCTGTGGCAACCGCATGATGAACGGCTGTGATTACGAGAGTGGAGGAAGCGGAAGGGAAAGAGAGAGTCATGAGAGAAAAGGGGAAGGAATTGGGAGGAGAGGAAGAGAAGGTGGTTCACGGCGGAGAGTGGTGGGAGTCATAGGATAAGGGAGGAAATGAGAGGGAAAGTGTTGTGAAAAGAAAGAAAGAAAAGAGAGGGAAAAGTGGGATGAAAAGAAGGGAAAAAGGAGGAAGGTTTTTAAAGAATTAAATTATTTATCGGGCTAATTGCCTCGTACATTCCTAAAGGGACAATTTTGGGTGAAAAACCCCTTTTTTATTATTATCTGAAAAAATGGCTCCCAAATCATTTTATTTGGCAAAATGACCCCCTTTCTTGCCAGGTCGGACGATCTCGCGTTTTGTAGGACGCGAGGTAGGACCTCGCGTTCAAAAGAACGCGATTTTAGTCGACGTGGCAAGGTAGTCCGTGTTAACGGTTTCACAGTACCTCGCGTTCTGCAGAACGCGAGGTCACCGAGAAAATGAAAAGGCGGCTGGAATATATCGCACGGACCTCGCGTTCTGTAGGACGCAAGGTCTGTTCATTTCCAGCCTGAACCACAAGCAAAAACATGCATAAGTAGGCCTGTTCGAACCCAATTTCGAGCGTGTAAATGGTATATTTTTAGCGATCATCGAGTTTGGGGTTGTAGTACTGAAAATTGTCTATCGTATGATACCAACATGGTTAATTTCCGTCCATTCTACAATTGTTTAAAATGGCTTCGAAAACCCTATGCTAGCATACTTTTTTTTATTGAAGTTGTATTTCAACTAATGTCGATTTTCGGTTTTTTAATCCTATTAAATTTAGTAAAAACAAAAATTAAATAAACATTATAAAGTTAAATTATAATATGCAAACAAAATTAGAATACGACATTATAAAATTTAAAAGTGTTTAACATAAATATTAAAAACATAAGTAGAAAACAACAAAAAAAACTAAAAATGCCTATGTCCACCGGTTCCGCAGTCGGGTGGATGACGCTGGCGATCCGGATTCCTCCTCGGTCCATCGTGTGGTGGTCCCTGGTCCCTATCATCCTGACCATCGTGCGCGATCTGCGGATCTGTGCTGGGCCTAGGCGGGGAGTAAAACAAACTACCTATCGGCGTATTCTCCACCATCGGAAACTCATACTGAGGTGGATAATCGATAAATAGAAGGTCAGTCGTGGGCGTATGGGGGCGATAGGCATCAGTGGAGCCGAACTGGGGTGGAGGCATCGTCTGCTCGAAAGTCGATGGACCGCTATGCAATGGTGGGGCAGAAGATGATGCCCCTGGAGTGTCATATCGTGGTCTCGGACCGCGATGCGTCGACTGCCTCTAGGTCTGCCTCTGCCTCTGGGTCTGGGACTGGCTCTGGGTCTGGCTCGCTCGCCCGCTCCCGCGTGGGCGGTTTTGGGGTCGTTGGGGAAGCTCTGCTTCGAGCTCGGCCGGAGTAAGGATATGTGGCATCCCATTGTCCCTATACCACTGCTCATAATTGAAAGTGACCAAAGGACCCCCTACCATAATTGGTTGGAGAAACTCTGGGCGTCTGAAAAATCGTTCAGCCCATTGCGCTATCCAGCTAGCGTGGTGCTCGGCCCAATCAATCTCCGTCTTCCCCTGACGCGTAAGATTGTGGAACTCGTTCATATTTTGCGGAGGGCGTGGAACATTTTGGACGTACCCGAACTGTCGGAGTACCCTATCTGCAGAATGCCACACGCAAATTTCGTAGTTCAGCAGCGGCACGACGGAAATCCAGAGGTCTCGCTCTTGCAAAATATATGCTAGAGTAATGATGCGAATCTCCTCTGAATCGTAGGGCCTCCACACGAACTAAAAAGAATGAAAAAGTTAGTAAAATTTCTATATGAAATATTATTGGAAAAAATAGTATGGAAAAAACCAAAATAATTGTTGAATTACCTTGTCCTCCGTCAAGGCATCGAATGTATGTCTGTATGCTTTCTGGGAGTCCGGCAGGCCGACGTGGGTTACTGTGGTGCTCCACCTTTAAATAATGAAAAAGATCGTTAAATAAAATAATTTAATAAAAAAATATATAGTAGATTATGTAGTACCTCCGTAGAAGCGGAAATGACAGAGGACTGGGAATCCTAAGCTGTGGTGCCAAAGTAGGGATCCGAAGCCAAACCCAAGCCTGCAGGAATAAACAGCATCCTCCCATCGATGCTTTGGAGGCGTCAACGTTTCTGCAGAGGTCTCTGATAAGAAACGCCAAGACAGCTGACCCCCAAGATTTTCGTCCAGACTCGTCTAAATTTGTCAGATGACGAAGCCACATAACGTGCACTTTGTTGCGAGTTTTGTCGGGCATTAATATCCCGCCAATAATGCGCAAGATGTGGACTCGCGCACACCGCTGTGAAAATATAAATTAATAAAGGCATCCTAATTAAAAAAATTGTAAGTTCATCCTAAATAAAAAAATTGTAAGTCCATCCTACATATTTATAATTCATCCGAAATATTTATTAAAAAGATCCTAAATATTGTCTGAATTCATCATAAAAAATTCATGAAGCAGCCTAATGTGCAAATAAATAATTTAATGTAGGCAACCTAAATATTTAATAAAGTATCCTAAATAGTTACTGAATTCAACCTAAAAATTTATCCTACATATTTATAATTCATCCGAAATATTTATTAAAAAAATCCTAAATATTGTTTGAATTCATCATAAAAAATTCATAAAGCAGCCTAATGTGCAAATAAATAATTTTAATTTAATAATAAATGTAATAATAGCATACTAAATATAATAAAAAATACCTGAAGTGCAACTTCATCCGCATCGACGGGAGGAATTCCAAACTCTTCCTCCAAGTACGGTAGAGAAATTTTCCCTCCGTCCCACGCTCTATCAGGGGGCATCACGCCCAATTGATCAGCAACTAGGATTCGCCAATCCGCCATCGCTATACCAGTAATAACGCTGCCATTTATAGGCAACCCGAGAATGTAGGCAACATCCTCTAACGTAATTGTTGCCTCGCCAAATGGAAGATGAAACGTGTGCGTCTCGGGTCTCCACCGTTCTATCAGCGCGCTGATCAACGACGGTCTAACCTTCACCCCCCTATATAGCGAGCTATGTGCCCAAAACCAGCCCGCTCAATAAAACGCATAACAGCAGGAACGAGTTCGACGGTGATACGATTAAGGTAACATTGTAAGTTACGTTCGTATCCCTGAAAAAAATAAAATATAATAGTTAGTCAAATAAAAAAATTTAATTAAATAAATTTTTTTAGAAATTAATAGGGAAAAAAATAATACCTCTGGACTGTTGCGCCAATATTCACTGCAGTGACTCGCTTGGTTGCGTAGCAAGGGCTCCATGTGATCGAACGATATATAAAAATTGCTGACAATATTTTGTAAAATTTCTATAGAACTCGCGTTCTGTGGAGGTTTTTAGAAAAAAAAAACCTCCAATTTATAGAAGACCTCGCGTCGTTTGGGAGGCGATGTTCACTGAAAAGGCACGTCAGTGATCAGACGCGTGAACTGAACGGTCAGAAGGGACCTCGCGTTCTATAGAACGCGAGGTTCTAAAGAAATCGCGTTCTACAGAACGCGAGGTCGTGGGGTTTTTTAAATTTGGGTTTTTAAAGCGGGAAACTCATTATTACTATGATAACTTTTATTATTGATTTCTTATTATTGAGTTTATATTATATAATTTTATATTATATAATTTTATAATTTATATTAGATATTAGAATATTAATTCTAATTAATTCTATTATATATTTATATATTCTAATATATATTCTAATTAATGAGTAATTTTATATTATATATTTATATATTCTAATTAATTCTAATTAATTCTATTATATCATTTATGTCGAGTAGACTTTGTTGTTGCGAGAATTCTTAATTCATGAGTTGTAGGGAGGGACTTCTGTCACCACAAACAGAGACTAAAACAGGTGTTGGATTCGAAGCAATTAGGGTTTTTAAATAAGGGTTTTTGATTTATAATAATAACAATAAAAAAAATAAAAATTATAATAAAAATAATAATAATAATATTAATAATAAAAACAACAATAATAATAAATGATACTAACAATAAAAATTATTAGTATGATAGTAATAATAATAACAATAATAATAATAACAACAATGAATCATACTAAATACGCGTTATATTTTCAGTAGTAACTAAAAATAACGACATAGCGCAATATTTTGGAAGTTAAATTAAAACAAAACTTCCAAAATATGCGCTATGTTGCCATTAGTAGCTGCAAGCGAAAACTGCGTACGTGAATACAGGAAAAAATCTATGTCGGTGCTCCGTGCCTCTCCAAGAGTTTTCTATTTATAGAGGTGAATATGATGACGTGACAACCTCGCGTTCTGTAGGACGCGAGGTCACTATTATATCGCGTTGTACAGAACGCGAGGTCTATGAGATGTTAGTATATATATATATATATATGCAGGGAGATGAATTTTTGTAAGAAGTTAAGTTTAGTTTAGGTCAGTTGAATATGAGTTCGTGTAATGCTGAGTTTTTTTCCGTTGCAATTTTTATGTCCGAAATATTGTTCCTTTATGATAGTTGGAGTTCACTTAAAGATTTGTGTTCATCGGGGGTACATACCTTTATATTTACCGACATATCGCAATATTTTGGAGGTTGTATGCTGCAGTAGTGGCTTCAATGGCAGCTTCTGTAGCCGCCGTCGAGAGGATCCCCGGCTACAGTTTTGAAAAGAAAGGACTTTTAGGAAGCGGGGGCGGGTGCCGATTACATTTGTTAATGTGGATCAAAGCTGCTACCATTTACTCATTTCAGATGCGGCGTGGCAGCCAACATTTACATCTGGATTTCGCTCTCTGCTTCTTTCAGTCGGGACCTCCGATCAAATTTGCCCGCCGGAGCTGCTGAATATATTGTTTCGAATTTTGTAGATAATTTATGTAGTTGTCTCCATCTACTTATTAAAGAATACATGTTGAAAGTTTTGTTAAATGAAATTCGACTTAAATTTACTTATGTGGTGTTTTTCATTTCCTTTAAATACCCACGAATTCCACCATCATTTACTCATTCCAAATTCTCTCTAAACACCCAATCCTTGCTCACCTTATGGCAAAATTTAAGGCAACATTTTATTTTCTCGATACTTATTTTGAGTCAACAATCACCGGCAAAATGTCACTGAAAGATTTAATACAGTTGACAACAATCGAGGTTAGTAAACACACCGAGAAACAAATTGCGGGCATGGAATGTCGAATCCCAACACCGTCAGCTAATGAAACGCACTACGTTATGAAGCTTACGAACGAAACAGACGTTCGTAACATGTATAACCGGCTCAATTCCGTCGGAGCTAGAGATGTCGATTTCAATGTTAAGTTTGTCAACGTCGGCGAAGGTAGTACGACTGCACCCGTAAAACCTGCTCCGAACACTGAACACGCACCGTCTTCACCGGATGTTGATGCGGCTGTGGAGGAGCTGCAACTTTTTATGTACAGGCGTAGAGAAAGAAAACAACAGATGATCGAAGAACTAAACCTAAGTTCAGACGTGTCCACTGACTACGATGATTCGGATTAACCATTAACTTATGAAATGATCTTCCAATTATGTTATATGACGTCTTATTTCATCCTTTATTAATGTTAAACGGACTTCAAGTTATGTAAAACTACTAGTACTCAATTACATTATAGGCAACAGTAGTAGTATTCAATTACAAGACTACAATTATCTCAAATTCTCGAACATGTTCTCAATTACACAAACAAACAAATAGTAAATAGTACGGTTATTATAACTTCTGACGGAATATCTGAAACAAAGCATTTAAAGTGACCTCGTGTTCCATAGAACGCGATATCAATAGAACATCGCGTTCTACAGAACGCGAGGTACGAATATCGCGTTCTATAGAACGCGAGGTACTGGTTTACCCTGCCTCCCATCAAATCTATCCCTTACTTGTCGAAAGTTAGGGGACTGCCTCCCAGGCACACACACGCCATTCCTGCCTCCCATCAAATCTATCCCTTACCTGCTTATCGGTTTTAGGTAATGGACAAGCAAAGTTACCTCTCTGAACCATTATTTGCCTTACACAACCAGATTCTCCTAGATTGCAAGGGCCAATAATTTTGCCTATATATGAAGAAGAACCATAAACCGAAAATATAAGTTTCAATTGGCAATCAATTCCTAGAATTTTCTAAGTATCCCAATTTCAAAAGTCTTTCATAAAATATTCAAATGGCCGGACGAGGCGTTACTATGAAAGTTTACTACGATGGGCAGATATTCGAGGGTACCGAACTAGGCGTCCTTTTTCACTGCAAAGATCCGGTAACGATAAAGCTTCCGAGGAGATTATCGTTCAAGAAGTTGGTCAAGGAACTGGAGGCAAAAGTTCCTCATTTCGATATTCATCGTTTGTCCGACGTGAAGTATCGGGTGCCAATATCTGTAGACCCTTTAGAGTACTTTGTATGCCAAATTGCGGAAAATGCTGATGTGAAAATGATGATAGAAGCCCACTTCGAGTATTCAATTGGGGGGGCCCTCGAGCTGTATGTATCGTTCTCCGAGTCTAATCCAGTTGTCGAAATACCAAGCTGGGGCCGGGCGAATTTCGACTTCGATCCGAATGCCAACGTTGATAGCCCGACCGCAGGTCTACGACGTGGTTTTGGCCTACTCTGTCGAGACAACGAAGTTGGTGCATCGTCATCTGCTCCTCCAAGGCAGTCCTGCGTAGCTAGTATCGGGTTCGACCTGAACCAACCCCCAAACGATGAATTCGATGCACCAAAAAATGCATCATACAGTCCATACAATACATACAATCCATACAATCCTTATAATTTTGGGGGGGAGGGAACGTCGGCTCCTTACGTTACGCACGACCATGAAGCATCATATGGCCAGCACTCAATGTATGTCTCTGGCACCGACTACGGTCAACCATCTATGGGGAGACATTCTTCTTTTGGGGGTGAGGGAGCGTCGTCTTCTTACGCTATGCACGACCATGATTCATCATATGGACGACACTCAACGTATGTCCCTAGCATGGAGTACGTTCAACCATCAATGGGAATACATTCTTCTTATGGTGATCTTGATTTTGGTCTTCGAAATGAGGTTCCTGAGCGATCTCGTGAGAGGTCTCCCGCTCATCGACCCCAATCCTCGCCTCAAAGGGTAGTGATTCCAGAAGCTCTACTATTCCAGCTCCCGGAGGATGCTTCTGACGAAGAACCGATTAGAGAACCCGGGCCAGACGGAGACGAGCTGGGGCCATTCTATCCCGAACCAGAAGACTTAACAGAGTTACCAGTAGACCCAGAAGACACTGTCGTTCCACCACCAGATTTGGACGAAGAACCGACTGCGACCAACTATCCTGTAGACGCAAGACCAATTTCTATGTTCCAGCCACCATCCCACTTCACAACGGTTGATATAGATGCAATGGACGTCCCTGATTTTCTCCATGACGACACAATAGATGGCCGAGTCCACCGTTCTGATGGTAAACTAAGAATTGGTATGGCGTTCGCGAAGAAGGAAATTGCGGTGGCGGCAGTTAAGCAGTACAACCTTCGTCATAATGTTGAGACGACGGTTAAGAAAACCCAAGCCAAATACTACAAGGCTCACTGCGTCCAAAAGGATCAAGGCTGTAAATGGAAAATTCGTATATCAGAGTTGAAGAGGGCAGGCAACCGTTGGAAAATAACAAAACTTGAGGGGCCTCATACATGCACTGTTTCTAGCCTCAACCAGGATCACAAGAACCTGGATGCAAAGTACCTCGCGGACATCTTTTCCACACTGGTGAAAACAAATCCCACTGTGTCGGTCCCCACATGTCAGGCTGCAGCTCAAGCTGTCACCGGCTTCCGTCCAGGTTATTCGAAAGCATGGTATGCAAGGAAAAAGGCCAAAGAGGAATTGTATGGCCGGTGGGAGGAATCTTACATAGAGTTGCGCCCGTGGCTTAATCTCCTGCAGAAACACATCCCCAGAATGGTTGTCAAACTTGATACGGTTCTGGCATATGAAAATGATCGTGTCGTCCGAGGTGTTTGTCAATTCCACCGGTTATTTTGGACTTTCCCCTAGTGCATCAACGCATTCAAGCACTGCAAACCGATGGTCCAAATCGACGGCACATGGTTGTACGGAAAATATACACAGATCCTACTTCTAGCTATAGCACAGGACGGCAATCGCAAATGCGTTCCTGTTGCATTCGCAATCGTCCCGAAGGAGGATATGGAGTCTTGGACGTTCTTCCTTACGAACCTACGAAAATATGTCCTTGATCCTGTAATACGAAGAAGAAGGGATGAAGGGGTGTGTGTTATTTCTGACAGAGGCACAGCGCTGCTGTGGGCGATACAAAATTTGGGTGACTATTGGAAGCCTCCATACATTCACCATCGTTTCTGCTTGCGGCACATAGCCGCAAACTACCTGCTGCAATACAAGAACCGTGATGAACGTCAAATGGTGCTCGATATGGGTACGTCCTTATGGCATTTTCATTTACTATATTATTTCTTACTCCCTTTTATTATTTCTTACTCCCATAACTATTCAACTGTCATTCCGTAGGCAACTCGCACTACAAACAAGAGGTGGCTGAGCTGCTCGAGGAATTGAGAGCGAGAAACAAAAAAGGCGCAGAATACCTTGAAAAAATCCCAAAGGAAAAATGGCTTCGATCGTATGACGAGGGCAAACGTTATGGTCACATGACAACGAACTTGGCTGAGGCAGTGAACTCATCACTGAAGGGAGTTCGGCAGTTGCCTATCACTTCCATTGTCAAAGCCACGTATTATCGTTTAGCTACCCTTTTTGCAACCTTGGGCAGGCAAGCAGCTGAGTACATGGCAGGTGGACACAAAGTCCATCCAGATTTCCGCTCAAGACTGCATATTCAGTTGGCCCAATCAAGACAGGTGCAAGCAACTCTCTTCTCGCGAGAAGGACACTTGTTTCGTGTTGCGGAATTTTCCAGGCGGATAGAAGGCATTCAGCACAACGCTTACGTTGTAGATCTGAGGGAAAAAACCTGCGAGTGCGGAATATTCCAAACTTTCAAATACCCGTGCGCACACGCCATTGCTGCTTGCACTAACCAACGAATAGAATACATGCATATGGTTGATCTGGTATACTTACTCAAAACGGTGCTTAAAGTTTACGAAAAAGAGTTTCCTCCAATCGGAAATGAGGTTGATCCAAATGCTGTGGACACTGAACCGATCATACGCCCAGATCCAGCACTACTACGAGCCAAAGGACGTCCACCTTCTACAAGAATATATTGTGCCGAGGATTTGGTCGAACATCGAGAGAAAACCGGACAAAAGAAGCATTGTTCTATATGTCGAAATCTTGGGCACACAGCTCCTAAGTGTCCTAATCGCTCAGCCCCTCGTATTAATTAATTATTTTTCATTTGTATATGTGAGTTCGCACATGACAATCTAATCAATAAAGTCAGTCCACTTCGATTTATACAATCCGTCATCTTATATTTTCATCATTCAAAAAAATATGTTATGATAGTGTTTTCGAACAACTTTAAATCAGCGTACAATGGACGAAAATTGACCGTGTCAGTGTCATACGATAGAGAATTTCCAATACTACAACCCCAAACTCGATGTTACCTAAAAATTTAAAATTTATACGTATGAAATTCTGCTCGAACATGCCTATCGACATTAGTTGAAATACAACTTCAATCAAAAAAAGTATGCTAGCATAGGGTTTTCGAAGCCATTTTAAACCATTGTAGAATGGACGAAAATTAACCATGTTGGTATCATACGATAGACAATTTTCAGTACTACGACCCAAAACTCGATGATCGCTAAAAATATACCATTTACACGCTCGAAATTGGGTTCGAATAGGCCTACTTACGCATGTTTTTGCTTGTGGTTCAGGCTGGAAATGCACAGACCTCGCGTCCTACAGAACGCGAGGTCCGTGAGATATATTCCAGCCGCCTATTCAATTTCTCGGGGACCTCGCGTTCTGCAGAACGCGAGTTACTGTGAAACCGTTACCACGAACTGCAACGCCACGTCGACTAAAATCGCGTTCTGCAGAACGCGAGGTCCTACCTCGCGTCCTACAAAACGCGAGGTCGGCCGACCTGGCAAGAAAGGGGGTCATTTTGCCAAATAAAAGTGTTTGGGAGCCATTTTTTCAGATAATAATTAAAAAGGGGTTTTTCACCCAAAATTGCCTTCCTAAAGTGTGATTTTTATTTTAAACTCGGTCTATAAATTTTTAAATGTTCCGCATTTTAAATCGGTCTGTAAATTTTTGAACGCTCCAAATTTATTCTCAAGTTATCGTCTATATTACATCATAATATACATCGTGTTCACATGACACTTGATAATTTTTATGAAAATGATACTTAATGTTACGTTTTTGTTCTGTTTTGGTGCCTCCGCCGTTTAAAATTAACGCAAATAGTGACGTAGCTTGGGTTGATAACAATTTTAGTCCAAAACTTATACAATATATCAATCTACTCTAGAAATTTATCAATTTAAACATTATTTTAATTTTTGAATTTAAATTATAAATTCCTCATTTTTCCTTTTTCTTCCAATTGAACACTTTCTTTGGTTTTTGGGTTTAAAAAACATGATATGGACAATGAAAACTTTAAAATTTTGGGATCAGTGGGAGGCTAATGAAGGGCTATTTGAAGACCAATATTTCACGATCAGGATACCGACGAGAATACGAGGGGGTGAGAAAGAGATGGGACAAAATGGAGTCAAAGCTTTACAAATCTCTCTTGGAGAGAATATATATAAGTGTTTTGGACTAAATTGATAATATTATAAGTGTTTTAGAATAAAACTGTGATTATACTAAGCCATGTCATCATCTTCGTTAGTTTTTAACTGTCGGGTACCAAAACAGAACAAAAACGTAACGTTAGGCATCATTTTGCCCAAAAAAATAGTTGGAATACTAAAATAGTAACACATGCATAGTTGGGTACTAAATATGTAGTTTTTCCTAATTTTTATAACAATTTTCTTAACATGAGATTTGATTAAATATATTGATAATTTGGAGGTGAAATCGAAACATTTAAAAGTTTGAGAACCAATTTAGAATGAAAATCGTTGTTTGGGATGTAAATGGAACATTTAAAAGTTTATGGATAATTTAAGAATGATGGTCATAGTTTGAGGATGGAATTATAACATTTAAAAGTTTAGAGACAAATTTAGAACAAGAATCATAGTTTGAGGACGTATGGTGAAATTAACTATTATTTATTTTATAGTTTTAAAATATTATTACATTGAAATATAAATTAATTTATTTGATATAAAATATAAAATAAAAATCAGTATACATCTTAATACATTTATTAATGTTAATTATTTATAAAATATGCAAAAATATATTTTAAAATATTCTAATGAATGACCTATAGGACAACGAATAACTGAATAGAGAGGGATAAATAATAAAGGTTTTGCAAATAAGCATATATAGGACACTAACTAATATTAATAAATACACTATTTATCCTAATATATTATTAAATAAAAAATTATTTGATACGCTGGCGGTAGAAACTTTTACTTTCTATGATTCTTCAACATGCTCGTCTAATCAACCTAAAATATATAAAAACTAAAAAAAAAATTAGGGAAAACTACCCACTGACCACCAAACAAATTGGGGATACCTATTTGGACCACCGAACTATAGAAATCGTCAATTAGACCACCGAACTTATAAAATCAACCTATTTTGATCATCGCCGTTAAAAACCTAACGGTGGAGTGACGGAACTGCCACATGGCAATTGATGAAAAAATTTAAAAATTACACCATTTGGTCCATGTTATTTACACATTCTTTCAATTTAGTCATAATTTTAAATTAATAAAATAATAAATTATTTAATTAAGTGGTGACACGTGTCAACACCTTATTGGATGCTTTTAATTATTTATATTTAATTTTATTAATTTATTTTCCCCCTCCAATCAGGTGGTGACACGTGTCACCGCCAATTTAGAGGAGAAAAATAAACTTTTCCTCACTTGCGACAATCAAGATTCGAACCTGGGACTCTAAAGGGTAAAGCCAATGGCTTTGCCACTGCACCAAGCACAACTTTGTACTATAATTCTCCAGATATAATATATATCTCTTATTAGTTTCTACATTTATAAGCCAAAAGCTCAAACCCTAAACACAACTTTCACATATATAAACCCTAAACCTTAACTCTAACCCTAAATATTTCAAATTAAACCCCAAACCCTAAAAATTTCAAATTAATTCCACACTAAATATTTTAAATTAAACTCTAAACCCCAAACCTTAAAATTTTCAAATTAATTTCACGCTAAATATTTCAAATTAAGCCTTAAACCCTAAACCCTAAATATTTTAAATTAATTTCACGCTAAATATTTCAAATTAAACCCCAAACCTTAAACCCTAAAAATTTCAAATTAATTACATGCTAAATTTGAAATTTTTAGCATGAAATTAATTTGAAATATTTAGGGTTTAGGGTTTAAGGCTTAATTTGAAATAATTAGAGTGAAATTAATTTGAAATTTTTAGGGTTTGGGCTTTATGGTTTAATTTAAAATATTTAGCGTGGAATTAATTTGAAATTTTTAGGGTTTGGTGTTTAGGGTTTAATTTGAAATATTTAGCGTGAAATTGATTTGAAATATTTAGGGTTAGATATTAGGGTTTAGAGTTTATATATGTGAAAGTAGTGTTTAGAGTTTGAGCTTTTGGCTTATAAATGTAGAAACTAATAAGAGATATATATTATATATGGAGAATTATAGCACAAAGTTGTGCTTGGTGCAGTGGCAAAGCCATTGGCTTTACCCTTTAGAGTCCCAGGTTTAAATCTTGATTGGCACATGGGAGGAAAAATTTATTTTTCTCCTCTAAATTGATGGTGACACGTGTCACCACCTGATTGGAGGGGAAAATAAATTAACAAAATTAAATATAAATAATTAAAATCATCCAATAAGGTGTTGACACGTGTCATCACTTAATTAAATGATTTATTATTTTATTAATTTAAAATTAGGACTAAATTGAAAGAATGTGTAAATAACAGGGACCAAATGTGTAATTTTTAAATTTTCCCATCAATTGCCACGTGGCAGTTCCTTCACTCCACCGTTAGGTTTTTAACGGCGGTGGTCAAAATAGGTTAATTTTATAAGTTCGATGGTCTAATTGACGATTTTTATAGTTCGATGGTCCAAATAGGTATCACCAATTTATTTGGTGGTCAGTGTGGTAGTTTTCCCAAAAAAATACATTGTATCAACCTATGCGATCTCTATGTATATATATATTATAAAAAGCTAAACCTAACTGAAACAAAAGTTATGGAAATCTACATGATTCTTCAACATATATACTTTAATGGCTGCCGGCATTTTAGAGCAATTCTTGCAACTTTTGCACACAGCGTTTAACTTTCTTAGTGAATTCATTCTTATGTTCCCTCTATTCCTTCTGCAATCAACATCATTAGAAAACAATGTCAAAACCGAAATGTTAACCAGAAATCCAAGAACGACAACATTTGTGTATTGAATCGGGCAACTAATTCTACACTTAGCTCTTAAGTTAGTATAAATTGATATAATTACATAATTAGCTCTTAAGTTCTACACTTATTTTAATTTGACCCTAATTTTAAAAAATTAGCGCATATAATTTTAATAATCTATCAATGTAGTCCATCTGCTTTTTTATTTCTCCTCCCTTAATGTGCGAAATCGAAGGAAACTATCTCTCCGCCGCCGCCATCCTCGGCCATGACGGTAGTGTTTGGGCCCAGAGCGACAATTTTCTTCAAGTTTTTTCTTTTCCTCCTGCTTCTCCCCCCCCCCCCCCTTGATTTTTCGTTAACTTATGCTCTTTCTTTTCTTAGATTTCCGAGTAAAAAAGATTAATTCTGCTTTAAGTTTGGGATCTAAATCTTATCTTTTATTTGTCTTTTGCATGGGTTACTCGCGCTAATATGATTTTTGCTATGATTTATTTGATGAATTATTGACAGATTTTGTCCTTTCATGCTTGGAAATATGTATTATTTATGGGTTCGTTTCTGTTTGTTTAGATTTTGAAAGCATTAAGGGTTATTTAAACCCAAATAAAATAAGATTTGCTAATGGATCTGCAGATGACCTCAACTTTATAGATGATGATAGTAAATGTAATTAAAGATTGAAATGATTTGACTACTAATCCCGCAGATTGTTTCGATTTGTTACTTTTTTAAGCCGGGAGACCAGTTTGTAACTTTTGATAGTCGGAGGATGTAAAAGATAATTGGAGCATAGTCAAAGGATCATTTATGTAGTTTATCCTAAAATTAATACTTATTTTTTTATTATTAAAATAAGGGTTTAACTCTAACCTATTTTTTAAAGTTAATTAATGCCGGTATTTCATTTTTAATGGAAGAAATCAAATCATGTTGCACCGAAAATCTAGTTAAAAATATTCTCTTTGTCTCTTCGTATGATTATTGTTAAATATCTTAGCTATGTGCTATACAATGTGCAAAGCTATGCCCTTAGCTAGGGTTCTAATTAGACCCTAATCATATGAAAATTGTTAAGATCATCCCCATGAAATTGAAGATTTAATTTAGGTAATAATAATCATTTTGAATTTGTGTAGAGGGGAGGGCCTCCTTTTTTCTCTTTTCATGTAGTTAATACGGGAGTAGCAAGTAGGTTTAACGTAGGGATGTGCATGGGATTCAGATCCGAGGGGTCCTAATCTAACTCGATTTTATAGGGTTGAGTGTTTTTTTTTTATATTCAGGTGGAAAATTGTTAAACGTCAAGCCGGGCCGGATTTAGAGTGAAAAAACTCATCCCGAAATATTAAATAAAAAAGAAAGTAATAGAGATATTTTTATAAACACCTCTCTTCATATTTTTTCTTATTATCCCCTTTTATATTTAATTAAAATGAATATATATATATATTGTTATTTATTTATTTCTGGTGGGGTCAGACCGACGGAAGGTTTTAATCCTAAATTCGGGTAGGTTCGGGTTAAATGAAAATTCAATACACGTCGGATCGGGTTCGGGTTGTACAAAACATGACCCGTGTCCATTCTTAATTTAACATGCTTTAGCTAAATCATGGTTTTAAATAATAAGCAATGTTAAACAAATATTTTTTTTTTAAAAAAAAACAATACCAAACAAACTAATCTAACCTAATCATAAATAACTTCAAGTTTGAATTTCAATATTCGTAACTTATTTTTTTCTGAAGATTTATTTTTCCAACATCAATGAGAGATTCTTAATATAATTTCATAGTAGTATTTGTTCTGTTTGTTTAGAACAGGATAAAACTCACGCATAAATTACAAATAAAGTTACTTAAATCGGAGTCATTAGAAACATACCATTTTAATATGATAATAAAAACGAATTATTCGAAACTCAAACCCTAAACTAATCACATGGAGTAGATAATCCAGATAAGAACTTAGACAAGAACCACAAGCATAAGAGGAAAGGGGAAAGAAATCAAACAAAGGCCAAGCTACTTTAATTTGGAAAACCCCAATGATATCAATTAGCTAATGAAATCTACAAAATCCCAGACAGACAAGAAAACAAATGCATAGAGACAAGAGTGGAAGATGTTATGATTACAACTTTGTCTCATCTTGGAGGTCAATGAGGCAATGACACCATAATTACAGATCCAGGTTTTAAGTGTCTTTTACATTTTCTTCCCTTTCTATCTTTGCCCACCTTTAATCAGCTTTTGTTTTTCTCTCAGAGATAATTTGGAACCTCCTAGACCCGCCTATGCGTTACAACGGATCCTAGGAAGTCACATTAGGGCCACAAGAGCGACCCACAGTAAGATTTCAAATAAACATATGGTTAAACCTTTAAAACCATAAAATAAATATCTGATTTAAAAATACAATTTCAGAAATCGTTTAAAATGATAAAACAATCATAATACCAGTTGCGGAAAATAGTTTTAGACTCATTTGTATAATACAAACACGACACACATGCCCCATAGTTACACAGATACCATACTCCCTGACGAGCTGAAGAAACTCCCATACCGACGTTGATAGGTGCAACTTGTCTGATCTTTTATCCTGAGATGGTAAAAAAACAACATGAGCTTGGGAAAGCTCGGTAATACAGAACTACCAAAAGATGCTATACGTTCATGCAGACATATGATAAGCATAACATTTTCATGATGATCCAAGAAGTGACAGTTCTCTTTTCCCTTTCCGTTATTTCAGGGTAACGTTATACTTGAGAATAACGACATTTGTTCTTTATTCATTCATCGAGTAACAGACGAGAATATTACCATCTAATAGATTGAGAAGATGAAAACAATGAGTTTAACGCCTAGTGTGTTCCAATAAGTATAGATCAACATGCATAAGTACAGATCAACATGCATAAGTACAGATCAACATGCATAAGTACAGATCAACATACATAAGTATCTAACATTATATCATATGAGCACGTAACAGATTAAATGCAAATGTCCAATGTTCATACTGAAGTTTACAAGAAATACCATCCAACCTTACACCAATATGCAGTCCCCCAGAACTACATCCATAAGGACTTACCCTAGGCCCGATGGGCGTAGGTGCCACCTAAGGGGGTGCCTTAGGTCCATAAGGACTTACCCTAAGCCCGATGGGTATAGGTGCCACTCAAGGGGAGACCTTGAGTCCATAAGGACTTACCCTAGGCCCGATGGGCGTAGGTGCCACCTAAGGGGGTGCCTTAGGTCCATAAGGACTTACCCTAGGCCCGATGGGCGTAGGTGCCACTCAAGGAGAGACCTTGAGTCCATAAGGATTTACCAGCTGGATCAGGGCTGTACCGACAGAGACTTCATATCATAACCCAACAGTATACCCCAGACAGAATCAGTGTTTAGATTTCCAGACATGGTTAACAGAATATATGTGGCAGATATTTTACTCATAATATCAGAAATGGAAGAATTCATACTTTTGACAGATAAATGGACATACTATTGAGCAGAGCAGACATTTCAGTATTCATCATGCAAACAGATTGTACCATCATATATCAAACTAACATATCATACTATCAAGTAGGCAGAGAATGTCATTATGCAGTTTGTTCAACAGAATATAGCACACACATGGAACACACTAGATGGGATAGATTATTTCTCAGAGATGCTTGGCATATACGGAATAAGACATATTGAACTTGTGACGATTTGAACGGATTTCTGAAACGTGACCCCTATTAGAAGGGGTTCATACTAACTGCTTAACCCATATATTTAGGAAGTGATACATCAAGACCTTTGAGAGTTTTGGCATATCCTGAATGATTCAGCCATTTAAGCTTACAAGGGCATTATAGTCATTTTATCATACACGGACATTTTGGTAATTTATACCAACAAGGCATAAACAGTGGCTCGGGAATTCTGTTTGCTCATCAAATTTCCAACCAGGCATTCAGAGATTTCTATGTCAAGATCCTTCACGGTATCGGATACATTCAGGGCTATTTTGATTACTTGGGCCAACGAGGGCATCTTGGTCATTTAACTATCAAGGGTGATTTTCGTAATTTAGCCCATTAATGATGATATGACGATTCACAATATTTAATGTTTCCAGAAGTTCATCGAGCCTCCAAAATCATTCGAACTATCATACCTCAACCTTGCATTTCTAACCAACCCTTCTAATGTATCTGGCTGTATAGTATATCTGAACGGTTGCTTTCGTATTTCACCACCAGACTTGCCGCAGAGTAGTCGAACTCATATTCTATGCAGAAAACTTCCAACCTTATTTTAATATCAGGAGTGATTATCGTACATGAGTGTGATTCCTAACACTTAGGGGCGCTTTAGCCCTTAAAGTCTTATTAAAATCTCAGAATTTCATCAAATGCATATCTGCATATTTAGCTCAAGAGGGCTTTTCAGTCATTTTGGAAATTGGAATAAATCCACCATTTCTTTCTGAATTATCATTTGGTACCTCCATCATTCACGTATTCAAACGAAATTAAGTCGTCATAACTCTCCGCCTCTTTATAGACGATTCATTCGTTACAGAACTTGAGGGTATAACGTTATTCTTATATAATTCACGCATTACTATCATAAGGATCGACTTATAATTCCAACAATATTTCCAGAGAATTCTCATTCAAGTGTTATACAGAGTTTGAGGGATTATCCGAGTTTGTATCACTTGTATTGCATAATCAGGTCGAATGCAGATTTAAAGTCATTTCCTTTATCAGAGGGGTAGTTTAGTCATACTTATGCTCCAAGGGCATTTTCGTAATTTCATATCCAACATCTCATACTTATTTTTCGTATCAAATTCAGCTTAAGCAGATTTCACAAAACACTTATCATAAGCACGCATGCTTTAACCAGGTATCAACATGTACATAAAGCATACAAGGGGTAGTAATGTATTACCTTAGTTCCGAGTTATACCGGTTGATTCATGATACTACATTCGATCGCATTCGAATCTGGACTGGATGTCCCATGACATTTCGAATATCGAGATACTTGCATACCTTCAAATACACAAATTAACATTTCAGTTCTTATCCATAGAGCCCTTAACAAAATTAAATACTTTCGGGTTCAAGGTCAGATTCGGAGGCCTTCAGGTTAGAATTTTGCAAAACGGGCTTCAAAAATGGACTCAGGACGTCAAAAAACATAAAATAGGAGTTTTCGGAAAATTTGACTTTTTGGTCAACGGTCAAAGTCAACGCTGACGTCAGTAGGTCAACGGTCAACGGGGTCAGAGTTAACTGGTCAAAGTCAATGCTGACGTCAGCATGACGTCAGCAGTCAACAGGGGTCAACTGAGTTGACTCGACTGACTCGGACGAGTTGACTCGGCTGACTCGGACGAGTTGACTCGGCTGACTCGGATGAGTTGACTCGGCTGACTCGGACGAGTTGACTCGGCTAACTCGGACGAGTTGACTCGGCTGACTCGGATTGACGGGTCGGGTCGGACTCAGGTTAGGGGTCGGGTCGGACTCATGTTAGGGGTCGGGTCGGACTCAGGTCACGGGTCGGGTCGGACTCAGGTCACGGGTCGGGTCGGACTCAGGTCACGGGTCGGGTCGGACGGGTCAGTCCGGTTCACTCACCCAAACTTTTCGGTCACCGGACGGCCGCCGGAAAAGTCGCCGGAGATGCCCATACACTGCGATTTTGCCGGAAAAACAATGCCCATGAATTAAATCATTCACTCAAACCAGAAAAATATTTATCCAAGTCGGAATGGTTGTCAGATCTTACCCAAATCGAAAAAGATAGCCGGAAAGCACGCGACTCCGATGGGGCCCTTACCGGCGTTGGGTCGATGATCGGTTAAGGGGGTTTTGCTCCCCTCCACACGGTGAGCACGCCTAGGCCGACGACGCGCCACGCCATTGACTGAGGCGGCCGGAAAATGAAAGACAAAGAGGGGCGGCATTTAAGGTTTCTCGACGAACCTTCAAACGATTCTCCACGGCGAACGGCGCCGGCTCACCGCGAGTGGTGCACTGGGCTGGAATTGCGACGTGCCACCGGTCACTATAACGTCGACGGTGAGCACCACGACCAAGCGGTGGCCGAGATCGGCGGTGAACAGAGAGGGTTTGGTGAGGGGGAGAATTTCTGGGATATCGAACATATCTTCAATTCCCAGATAATTTTTTTTTGGCATATGGGGAGTCGGTTGAGTCTTTAATTCGATCTGAATTTTTAACCAAGACTATCTTTAATGTTAGACTAGATAACCTTTAACATAAAGACCATTTGGCTCAAATGGTTAACATATGGGTTTACCAAGCGTAGGTTATGGGTTCAACACCTCATGGTAGCAATAACCTCTTTTTTTTTATTCTCATATTTTTACCAAATTTTAGGGTGTTACAATTCTCTCCCCCTAAAAGAAATTTCGTCCTCGAAATTTATCAGAGTCAGAGAAATGCAAAACAAATCTTTCATCCGTTTTTGTACTGAAACTTATCTATCAGGGTATCCTTGCTTCTCATGACGCTCAGAAGGTCACAGATCAATTTGGTATCGATCTGGTTACTCGGGCTGTCATTAGACCCAAAACATCTCATGATGCACGTCAATCCAATTGGTTAACTGTAGTACACAAATCGATACAAAACTTCATATGAAGCCGCACGAACACTTGTCTCGTAGCTGCTATTATTATAGCATACTCAGTCAAGAATACAAAACATTCTCGCCACCACAGAAGTCGATCATACAGTCTGAAAGTACGTATATCAGAATCTGAATTACTCTACAAGATTGACAATCAATTTACGGATGAACTGTGCGTGAAGTTTATGCGAGTACTCAAAGCGTCAACCAGGGCCCTCCAGAATCAAGATGTAACACTAAATTTCAATCAGGGATGATATTTATCGATATACCAAGCCACACCATGGAGGAGATGCTTTTCCTCATACTGATCGAACACAACTAAGGTCATTAGCGAATATCACTTACCTTCAACGTAATATTCAGACAACTATTCCTTTTTATGTTTAACAGAGGTACCACAGATTATATACTTTCGGCACAATCACAAACACTTCTCTCTAAAATTCATAGAATTTTTTTTTTCACAATTCTGGTAGGGTATATTTTCAGACACAATCGTTATCACCGAATAGCCTTTCATGAAATCTTACAACGGACATCCCGCATTATCAAACATTTATTCTTAATCTGATTCACAAGTACAAACCATCTCAAGTTCCTTATCCAGATTCAAATTCAACCATTTAGTTCAAAACACATACGGACGTTATAGACATTTTCTATAAGCAGATGTTGAGCTATGAAAGGCAGAATACTCAGATTTGGTTATTTCAGAAGAAAGGATTCGACATTAGAGTTTCGGCTCGGAGGAGTACGGTTATGATCTAGGGGCATGCACAGACCAGACACCCTACGACAGACGATCGGCCGATCAACCCAGAAAGACGCAACTCTAAGCTCTGATACCACTAAATGTAACCCCCTAGACCCGCCTATGCGTTACAACGGATCCTAGGAAGTCACATTAGGGCCACAAGAGCGACCCACAGTAAGATTTCAAATAAACATATGGTTAAACCTTTAAAACCATAAAATAAATATCTGATTTAAAAATACAATTTCAGAAATCGTTTAAAATGATAAAACAATCATAATACCAGTTGCGGAAAATAGTTTTAGACTCATTTGTATAATACAAACACGACACACATGCCCCATAGTTACACAGATACCATACTCCCTGACGAGCTGAAGAAACTCCCATACCGACGTTGATAGGTGCAACTTGTCTGATCTTTTATCCTGAGATGGTAAAAAAAAAACAACATGAGCTTGGGAAAGCTCAGTAATACAGAACTACCAAAAGATGCTATACGTTCATGCAGACATATGATAAGCATAACATTTTCATGATGATCCAAGAAGTGACAGTTCTCTTTTCCCTTTCCGTTATTTCAGGGTAACGTTATACTTGAGAATAACGACACTTGTTCTTTATTCACTCATCGAGTAACAGACGAGAATATTACCATCTAATAGATTGAGAAGATGAAAACAAGAAGTTTAACGCCTAGTGTGTTCCAATAAGTATAGATCAACATGCATAAGTACAGATCAACATGCATAAGTACAGATCAACATACATAAGTATCTAACATTATATCATATAAGCACGTAACAGATTAAATGCAAATGTCCAATGTTCATACTGAAGTTTACAAGAAATACCATCCAACCTTACACCAATATGCAGTCCCCCAGAACTGCATCCATAAGGACTTACCCTAGGCCCGATGGGCGTAGGTGCCACCTAAGGGGGTGCCTTAGGTCCATAAGGACTTACCCTAAGCCCGATGGGCATAGGTGCCACTCAAGGGGAGACCTTGAGTCCATAAGGACTTACCCTAGGCCCGATGGGCGTAGGTGCCACCTAAGGGGGTGCCTTAGGTCCATAAGGACTTACCCTAGGCCCGATGGGCGTAGGTGCCACTCAAGGAGAGACCTTGAGTCCATAAGGATTTACCAGCTGGATCAGGGCTGTACCGACAGAGACTTCATATCATAACCCAACAGTATACCCCAGACAGAATCAGTGTTCAGATTTCCAGACATGGTTAACAGAATATATGTGGCAGATATTTTACTCATAATATCAGAAATGGAAGAATTCATACTTTTGACAGATAAATGGACATACTATTGAGCAGAGCAGACATTTCAGTATTCATCATGCAAACAGATTGTACCATCATATATCAAACTAACATATCATACTATCAAGTAGGCAGAGAATGTCATTATGCAGTTTGTTCAACAGAATATAGCACACACATGGAACACACTAGATGGGACAGATTATTTCTCAGAGATGCTTGGCATATACGGAATAAGACATATTGAACTTGTGACGATTTGAACGGATTTCTGAAACGTGACCCCTATTAGAAGGGGTTCATACTAACTGCTTAACCCATATATTTAGGAAGTGATACATCAAGACCTTTGAGAGTTTTGGCATATCCTGAATGATTCAGCCATTTAAGCTTACAAGGGCATTATAGTCATTTTATCATACACGGACATTTTGGTAATTTATACCAACAAGGCATAAACAGTGGCTCGAGAATTCTGTTTGCTCATCAAATTTCCAACCAGGCATTCAGAGATTTCTATGTCAAGATCCTTCACGGTATCGGATACATTCAGGGCTATTTTGATTACTTGGGCCAACGAGGGCATCTTGGTCATTTAACTATCAAGGGTGATTTTCGTAATTTAGCCCATTAATGATGATATGACGATTCACAATATTTAATGTTTCCAGAAGTTTATCGAGCCTCCAAAATCATTCGAACTATCATACCTCAACCTTGCATTTCTAACCAACCCTTCTAATGTATCTGGCTGTATAGTATATCTGAACGGTTGCTTTCGTATTTCACCACCAGACTTGCCGCAGAGTAGTCGAACTCATATTCTGTGCAGAAAACTTCCAACCTTATTTTAATATTAGGAGTGATTATCGTACATGAGTGTGATTCCTAACACTTAGGGGCGCTTTAGCCCTTAAAGTCTTATTAAAATCTCAGAATTTCATCAAATGCATATCTGCATATTTAGCTCAAGAGGGCTTTTCAGTCATTTTGGAAATTGGAATAAATCCACCATTTCTTTCTGAATTATCATTTGGTACCTCCATCATTCACGTATTCAAACGAAATTAAGTCGTCATAACTCTTCGCCTCTTTATAGACGATTCATTCGTTACAGAACTTGAGGGTATAACGTTATTCTTATATAATTCACGCATTACTATCATAAGGATCGACTTATAATTCCAACAATATTTCCAGAGAATTCTCATTCAAGTGTTATACAGAGTTTGAGGGATTATCCGAGTTTGTATCACTTGTATTGCATAATCAGGTCGAATGCAGATTTAAAGTCATTTCCTTTATCAGAGGGGTAGTTTAGTCATACTTATGCTCCAAGGGCATTTTCGTAATTTCATATCCAACATCTCATACTTATTTTTCGTATCAAATTCAGCTTAAGCAGATTTCACAAAACACTTATCATAAGCACGCATGCTTTAACCAGGTATCAACATGTACATAAAGCATACAAGAGGTAGTAATGTATTACCTTAGTTCCGAGTTATACCGGTTGATTCATGATACTACATTCGATCGCATTCGAATCTGGACTGGATGTCCCATGACATTTCGAATATCGAGATACTTGCATACCTTCAAATACACAAATTAACATTTCAGTTCTTATCCATAGAGCCCTTAACAAAATTAAATACTTTCGGGTTCAAGGTCAGATTCGGAGGCCTTCAGGTTAGAATTTTGCAAAACGGGCTTCAAAAATGGACTCAGGACGTCAAAAAACATAAAATAGGAGTTTTCAGAAAATTTGACTTTTTGGTCAACGGTCAAAGTCAACGCTGACGTCAGTAGGTCAACGGTCAACGGGGTCAGAGTCAACTGGTCAAAGTCAATGCTGACGTCAGCATGACGTCAGCAGTCAACAGGGGTCAACTGAGTTGACTCGACTGACTCGGACGAGTTGACTCGGCTGACTCGGACGAGTTGACTCGGCTGACTCGGACGAGTTGACTCGGCTGACTCGGACGAGTTGACTCGGCTAACTCGGACGAGTTGACTCGGCTGACTCGGATTGACGGGTCGGGTCGGACTCAGGTTAGGGGTCGGGTCGGACTCATGTTAGGGGTCGGGTCGGACTCAGGTCACGGGTCGGGTCGGACTCAGGTCACGGGTCGGGTCGGACGGGTCAGTCCGGTTCACTCACCCAAACTTTTCGGTCACCGGACGGCTGCCGGAAAAGTCGCCGGAGATGCCCATACACTGCGATTTTGCCGGAAAAACAATGCCCATGAATTAAATCATTCACTCAAACCAGAAAAATATTTATCCAAGTCGGAATGGTTGTCAGATCTTACCCAAATCGAAAAAGATAGCCGGAAAGCACGCGACTCCGATGGGGCCCTTACCGGCGTTGGGTCGATGATCGGTTAAGGGGGTTTTGCTCCCCTCCACACGGTGAGCACGCCTAGGCCGACGACGTGCCACGCCATTGACTGAGGCGGCCGGAAAATGAAAGACAAAGAGGGGCGGCATTTAAGGTTTCTCGACGAACCTTCAAACGATTCTCCACGGCGAACGGCGCCGGCTCACCGCGAGTGGTGCACTGGGCTGGAATTGCGACGTGCCACCGGTCACTATAACGTCGGCGGTGAGCACCACGACCAAGCGGTGGCCGAGATCGGCGGTGAACAGAGAGGGTTTGGTGAGGGGGAGAATTTCTGGGATATCGAACATATCTTCAATTCCCAGATAATTTTTTTTTGGCATATGGGGAGTCGGTTGAGTCTTTAATTCGATCTGAATTTTTAACCAAGACTATCTTTAATGTTAGACTAGATAACCTTTAACATAAAGACCATTTGGCTCAAATGGTTAACATATGGGTTTACCAAGCGTAGGTTATGGGTTCAACACCTCATGGTAGCAATAACTTCTTTTTTTTTATTCTCATATTTTTACCAAATTTTAGGGTGTTACATAATTAGTAAAAGACCCCATTGTGTTTTTGTCAACACAACTGTACTTCTTGGAATAGCTGCAAAACATTCTCTTAAATAGTGTTTGTCTATCTTATATTTTAGGGTCAATTCAATGTGTGACAGGTGTAAGTTACGACCGAAAGATTGTAAGTTTCGAAATTTGTTCTCAAATTGAAAATGATAGATTTTTTATCATATTTTTCGGTTGATTTTTTGAGTTTTTTCTGTAAGTATCGATCTTATTTTATAAGTTTCGATACTTTGTCCCAAACTAAAAATTAATAAAAAAACTAAGTATCGATACTTACAAAATAAGATGTCTAACATTTTCAGTTCGAGTACAAATTTTAAAACTTGTTGTCTTTTAGCCGCACCTTAGACATGCCGCCCCCAGACCTACCCTATATTTTGTGTTTATGATCTCTATATTTTGTTGAAAATTTTCACCTGTTATCAATTTTTATTTTTTTTACCGTCAGAATTTATGACCCGAATTTTATTTTGATTCGATTTAACTGATAAAGATTTAAAACTGAAGTTAAATTAGGCATATGTGGGGGCGGATAAAGCATGATGGAGGGTCCGTTAAAGCTCTTGTGCTATGATACAAGTTACTTATTTTGTTAGAGTTTCGTTTAAAGTCAAATATTTAATTTGAAAAGATTTCTTGCTATACAAGTTTCTTCTGTAGTTACGTTGATTACAATATAGTAAGGTCTTGCAAACTCGTTTAGCCACACAAACATGTGTCATTGTAATTCTTTTGACATTATAGTCAGTTTCTCCTCTTCTGCTCATAATTTTTTTCGTCAAATTTTTTTTATGTAAATCTTGATGTTTCTTTTATTGTGTAATCATTACACTGACGTTATTTCATAACATTTACATTATTTAATTTACTTTTATACTCATCTATTATAGGTAGTGTATTAAATATAAAAGTTCACAGCTCAAATATAAAATCTTGAATCGTCCTTACTGGTAGTATATTGAGCCTTTAATCTAAAACTAATTAATTTGTATCGAAGCTATCAGATTTTGGTCACGGATTGTACAATAATCTTAAAGCAGAAACATGTTTTAAGAGCTGTTACAATTCAAACAGTTTGATTTTCCACCAACAACAAGCCGTGAGGAACATCGGGTTGGCAATGTCACGTTGCAAAAGCAATGATTTTTGGACGATTCTATTACATGATTAGAAAACCAACAATTAGCTTTCCCCTATACAAAGCACCAGCTGTTCTAATCAAACTTTAGTCCGGAGAGACAGACGATGGGAGGTATCGATGTTACTCGGATTCGGATGTAAATAACGAACATTAAAATATGTTAGACACCAATATATTCGATTTTTCTATGTTTCACAAAGTGTTTGAAGGTCTTTAAAGATCATATGCTCCTATTTATGTCTGAATATCTCAGATATACAAATCAGACACAGACAAAAACAGAGCACTCTTGGGGCCCAAAAAGGCCTAAGTCCCTGTCATAAATCTCAAATGCTCGATAGATTTTGATCTAATAGCAATTTGACCCCTGTAAAAAAAATAAGTGTTAAAATTTTAAATATATAATCAAATAGGAGCTAAACTGATGAAGGAAGGTAGTTAGCCTCAGATGTTTTGGTCTAATAATAATTTAGGTCCCTATAAGTTTATATGTTAGATAAATTAGACATTGTTCCCTGAATTTCGAGTTTAAAAACTTAATAAGTCCTTATAATTTTAAAATTAATTATTTTGACTCATCCAAAAGTTCAATCCTGACTCCGTCCCTGGACGCGGACGCGGATACTTCAAACAATATGTAGCTCAATCACATGGTTTGTCCCCATCAAGTGGAGTCAACGTGAAACGCCAGGGAATAAAAATCCCACATTTTCTAGCCAGCTTTACATACATAATCCAAGTATGTAAAAAGAAAAAGCATTGGATTCCCAGACAGATATAGTACTAGTTAGCATGTTTTTCAAACTAAGTCATGATTAAGTAACCCAATTTGTCCACCATAAATACCCACAACCAGCCCCCTACCAAGTCCATGCACAGCGTTGGAGCCAAACATGAAGATCAAAATCCAACCAATTCTACCCTATCTGCTCCTTGCACTTCTTACATCTTCACTAGCCACAGGAACAGGCAAGTTCTTTTCTGGTTTTTTGTTTTGTTTTAATCAAGCAAACATCTCTTCGGACAATCTTATGCAAAACAGTGTAATAATATTCTATGTTTACAGTTAACGATGAGATGAAGATGATCAGATTCAGAACTGCAAAGCCAAACCCAGATTCTGTCAACAGGTTCTTGTTAGCTACTTTGGTAAGTTTTTCCTATCTAAATACATGCGTCAGTGTATCGAATATAAATCTTATATATATGTGGTTGACATGGCCGGGTTAATTTGTTTGTCCGAATTTTCTCGCGTGTAACAATGAAGGAAAGTGGAACGAAGGTGAATGAAAACATGAAGAAGGTTCCATCTGCTCCGAATCCTAGAGGAAACCGGCATCCACCATCCAAGCCATGAATATGAATATGTTGGTTTCAATCGTGTTACTGTTTCTGCTATATATATATATATATATATATTGTGTGTGTGTGAAATATTTATTTTCTTCATTATGGATTAAATATGCTTCAATAGTTTGGAAATTTTTGTCAGAGAAATTTCTCGTGCCTTGTTTTTAAAATGCAGCCGATTCTCAACGTAATGACGAGTTATGTAACACAAGATTCGATTGTATCCAAGAGTCGAGTTAAATAGGGCATTTAAACAGATAATATAATGACTAATCAGGGACTGAGTCAAGATTTAACTATGAATCATAAAAATAATTAAATCATAAAAGTTAAAGGAGTTAAAGTTTAATTTCACTAATTAAACAAAAAAATTGGGTCAAAGCTTCATTATATTTACTTCAACTGACATGATCTAAATAATAATAAACCGGATAATTTTAAAAGAAACAATGGTTTAATTGCAATAGTTTTAAATTATCGGTAGTCTAAAACACAATTAAACCATCAAATTACTGGGGACAATAATCCCTCCCACTCACCCCACTATGTAGGTTCGTCCATATAACTAGTTATATTATAAATAATTCGGTTATATCTGAAATTGAGTTAGATCGAACTTTTAAACGAAAAATAAAACTCTAACTGCGAATTTTA
This sequence comes from Hibiscus trionum, assembly GCA_030270665.1. Classification (NCBI taxonomy): domain Eukaryota; kingdom Viridiplantae; phylum Streptophyta; class Magnoliopsida; order Malvales; family Malvaceae; genus Hibiscus; species Hibiscus trionum. The sequence goes on along the minus strand of BSYR01000017.1, from coordinate 57,309,472 downwards.
CATTTATAATAACGCTCACGATATTTAGAAATTACAACAGTAACAAAATCTGCAACTGAAATTTATGTGTTCGATATTTAGATTGGGTGTTGGAGAGTTGCAGAGCTCGAAAGACAAAGGAGAGATCTCGAGATGAGGGAGCCCTTTCTAATAGGATCAAACTCTCTTTTATACTACTTGCTACCACCTATAGGTGACTTAGAGGGATGTGTGCCAACGGATATAACTTACATAGGCTTATTATCGGGCGATCTTTTTAACTTAATTTGTTTCATTTACAATGTCAGAATTAGAAATGCTAATTGAGTTGTGCAACTCGCAAACAACTCGAGCTCGACTCGGTCAAAATTTGATCAATGCTCGACTCGATATTTTAGCAAGTCGAGTCGAGCAAGGCCCAAATGGACTTGATAAGTCCGCGAGCATCTCGTTATTTTTTTTATATAAAATTTTTATGATTTTTTGGTGTCTTACTTAAAAAAATTATGTCTCATGAAGTTTAAATACTAGTTGAAAACTCTAGAAAAGCTTAGTGACTTACTATGTAATTTACCCATAAAATATTTTATTTTAAAATTTTAAAACGTTTTGTATTTCCCGATAATTTAATTTGTATTAATAACAAATTAAATTATAATAATTAGACTTTCTTCTCTCTTTTTTCATTAAAGTCTTTTCCTTTTCTTTTATAACTACTTTATGTGTAAAAGTATAGGAGGAGAAAATATTTTAGTTCATATATAAAAAATACGATTGAGAGTTAAATCTCTAAAACATTCTCTCCTTTGTTATTCATTGAAGATTATTGAGAAACTAAAAAGAGTCTCACACTCAAATATCAACTTTATCTCTAATTCGATCATGACATGTTCGTTTATTTATCTCCTCAGTCGTCACGGTTTTTTCTCCTGAATTTGTATGTTTATATTAAGCTCTAATAGTATCACTAGATTTTACCTATATTTAAAAAAAAAAAAACAAGGTAATAATTTTGGCGATCTTAACGAACAACGAGTCGAGCAACGAAATTTTTTAACGAGTACGAGTCGAGCACTATTCAACTCACTCAATAAATATCTCTAATCAAAATTTAAATCTTTGACATTACTTAAAAAATTTAATTTCTCGTATCAGTAAACCAACCTATTGTTTTTTAGGGTCTCAATTTCTATTCGACTATTACAATCGAGCGAGATTCAAGGAGCTTAACATGGATTATTTAGGAAATGTGTAAAACCTAATGAGAAATGTTGAGGGTTGCTATCATGCATGTTGTCCTTATTACAATCAAATGATAACCTTATTATTTTGAAATAATAATCAAATCTGATAGATTATTATTTCTCGATTCCATCGGAGAAAATTCTACAACGGGCGACGAACATTGCTAAACACCGCTAACGATGAACACCGCTAAATACTATTAATTTTTTTTTAAAAACTAAAAATTATGAAGACTATAATTGTAATTAAAATTTATTTTTAAAAAATAAAAATTAAATTTAATAAAATTGTTATATTTCTTTATTGTATTAAAAATTGATAGTTTTGAATTAAATATACCCAAATTTCATAAACCCTAAAATCCTAATTCTTGCTGTCGGCGCCGCCTCCTCTGCCGCCGTGATCAGTCGACTTGTCTCGCTGGCGTTAATACAGGTCGTTCCGCCGCTCGCCGTCCTCCTGTGCGTACCGTTCCAGCATCGAAAGTGATCTTTCTATCCTTTAATTTCCCGTCGATCTTGGTCGGCCATCGCAGCCGTCGTCGACTGTGTCCGGCAATCACTCGCCGTCCGCGGCCTGGCCCCGACGAACCAAACCCATCGCCGGCAACCCCAAATCCCAAATCAGTAACACTAATTTTTAATTTTTCCCAATTTCATAAACCTAATTTAACCAATTATAAACCATAATCCCCAAATCAAAAACACTAATTTTTTTAATTTCCCCAATTTTATAAACCTATTTTAATAGTTTTATTAAATCTAATTTTTATTTTTTTAAAATAAATTTTAATTACAATTATAGTCCTCATGATTTTTAATTTTTTTTAAAAAATTAATAGTGTTTAGCGGTGTTCATCGTTAGTGGTGTTCAACAATATTCGTCGCACGTGGTAGACTCATCCTTCATTCGAGCCGTTCCTAAACTTAACATTTTCCCCAAAATTTTAGTTCATTAAATTATTGGGCTAAGGTACCAACAACACTTTTTTCATACATTCGAACAAGTCATCATTCTTAAGAGAATTTTAATTGAATATCATCTCGACTCGAACAAAATTATTATCCGGTCGTAAAACAAGGACACATGCAACAATTCTTTCCCAACATGAAAATTTAAATACAAGGGAGGAAAATTGATTGTATAGATGGGTTTAATTCTATTATTTGTACAGAATAGAACATTACTGTATAGATTTTTTTTTCCTGACTATTTGTAGCTTTGCTACTCTTGGATGAAATACAACTAATATTTTATTCCAAAAAAAAAAGTAAGGACACATGATAATTCTAAAAGAACAACAATAATTTGGGTAGGGTGCCTGGCTGAGGCTGCAGGGGCCTGTTTTATATAAACAATCAAAATGATGATAATGTAGCTTTCACTAAACTTTATAATATTCTTCATAGGACAATGCTAATCTTTGCAATCATCGACCAAAGCAATGTCACATAAAATTCCTTCCTATAAAAGAACTCCTCAATTTTCCATGCCCACTCTCCGTCATGGAAGACGACAACTATGATGGTTTCTTCGACAGCAAAGCATCTGTCCTTTTATTCGGCCTGGGATCAGCGGGCATTGGTCGCAACGATCTACCATTGCTTTGCCGCAGGATGGTGGCACCGATGTTATAATAATGTCCAAGGCCGGACATCGCAACAAACACAACAAGATCGACAGCAACATGTGTTAGGACACGAAACATTGGAGATTACAAGCTTGGAGATTTCGAAGGCCGAGCTCATCCCCGTCCATAAGTACCGAAAGGGCACGACTCTGGTCGATGATGACGGGATGTGTGCGGTGTGCTTATCTCAGTTCGAAGAAGAAGAGGAGTTGAAGACGTTACCGGGATGCTCACATTCTTACCATGCGTCGTGTATAGATATGTGGCTTTACTCGCATTCGAGCTGCCCCATGTGCCGTACTAACGCCACAATGCCGCGGAAAATATCGCACCACTTACCGGATTCTGATCCCGTGCGTTTAGGTATGGGTATGTTACATAATATTGTACAAGCTCGGATGTTGTGATCATTTGAAGGTTCATTTTGAAGGTATATTAATTATTGACATTTCTAATGATTTTTTTTTTCAAATTATTAAAAATAATATAAATTGTTTGGTAGAAACGAAATTAAATAAAAAGTTCGAAGCACAATAAATCATTTTCTTTTTAAAAAAATATTATGACAATAACATTCTTTTTTTAATGGGATGACAATAACATTCCCAGGATGAGATATCTACGTGAATGGGTCATATTCTTACAAATAAAAAATTCAATGCATTATGTGAATGATTAATTTGGTTTGAGAATTGTAAATATCTATTATAGATATTACAGAGACAATCTTTTTAATTTATTTTACTCAATTTACAATTATAGAATTCGAACTCTTAATCGTATTTAAAAAATCTAACATTTCATTTCTCTATATTGTTAGTATTTTTTATTACGAAAATAATCTTTTATTTTTTATTGAAAAATTCTTTTAAGGGGTATTAGAGTAAAAACAAGAATTCTATGGCCAATGATACGTTTCTGTCCTTCTGTATTGTGATTCCTTGTGAGGATCCTCTCGACCATAAAAATACAAGGGAATTCGTGTTGCAGAATACGGTCGTCGGATAGAGCAAAAACGCAACTAATAATTTGAGAAAATAACAATGAAGATAAAGGAGACACATATTTTACGTGGAAAACCCCTAAATAATATATGGTAAAAACCACAGACAAAGGTAGAAGAATTTCACTATGAGAAAATAGGAATTACAACTTCTCTCAATCTAACAAGGAGAAAACAATGACAAATCTCTCTTGATAAAAGGGAAAAAACAATTCTATAAAAACTCTCTAACTTCTCTAGTATTGAGAGGATATTAGAATGATTTGAGATGATAGGAATGGCAAATGGCTAAGCTATTTATAGTTGAGCTTCAAGGACCAACTTGTAAATAACTTAAACTTAAGGACCAAATGACTGATTATACCATACCAAAATTTCAACCAAAGTCTGCAGCAAGGTTGAAATTTTTTTCACCTACACCAAGCAGTGCATTAATGCACCGAAAATGCATTGACTTTCAACAATCTCCCGCTTGAAGATTTGATTGGAACAATCATATCTTCATTCCATTCTTTCAACCTTGTATCATTCATGTTGCTTACGTCTCTAACAGGCCACAAGAGGATCGACACCAAGAAAACTTATCAGTATTGATTGCCTTTGTCATGAAATCTGTTATGTTGTCGTTGGTATGGATCTTCTGCATATCTATCGTCCCTTCTTCCACTTTCTCACGAATGAAGTGGTATTGGACCCGAATGTGTTTTGTTCTTGTGTGAAAAGCAGGATTCCTCGCAAGATGCAAGGTGCTCTGACTGTCACAAAACAAAGAGGCATTCTCTTGTTTGTGCCCGAGCTCCTCCAATAACATTTTCAACCATATTGCTTCTGTAGAACTAAGGTTTTGATATAATATTTGAAAAATGTTTTGGACTAAAATGAAAAGAATTTAAAATATGTTTTTAGTCAAAAACAACTTGAAAATATGTTTTAGGGTTTTTAAAGCTCTGGAATGGACTTAAAAGTACATTTAAAGTAGTCAAAACCGAGCATTTTAAGTGACAGTATCGATACAGTGGAGAGTGTATCGATACACATTAGGGTTTTCAAACTACAGGAATTCCAGTAGCTAAAACCCGTATCGATACGTCAAGCGTATCGATACGGTGTCTAAAACCCGTACCGATACGCTTACACGTATCGATACGGTATGTTTTTAAATAGCCCAACGGCTAGTCGCGTACCGATACGGTGGTATCGCGTACCGATACGCCCAACGGTCAATTCCCAACGGTCATTTGAATTTGCAGGACCGTACCGATACGCCAGGCATGCGTATCGATACGCATCAGCAGAAAGCTCAACGGCTATATCAGACTTTCAAGACCGTATCGATACAGGGGATAGTGTATCGATACACTAGGCTGATGAAATGCATTTTGTGGGAAATAAACGGCTATTTTGTATCCCCAACGGCTATGAAACATCCCCAACGGCCATAAACGGCTACAAACTCAATTTGGAGTATAAATAAGACCTCCAAGCATCAAGATCAACAAGAGCTTCAATTGTTACAACATTTTGAGTGAAAAACCTTGTCTAGTGCTTAATTGTTCATTCTTTGCTTAGACAACACTTGTGAGCTTACATTGTTAAATTTGCTCAAGTGTTTAGGTTTTTGGGTGAGAGCTTAATTGTGCAAACAAACGCCTATTGAGAGGTTTTAAGTTTGTTTTGTTTATCTCTTTGTAAGAGAGGGTTTCCTTCAAGCTTTGGGTAGAAAGCTTCGAGGGTGTAAAGGGTTTCCTCCTGATCCTAGAAAAGGGGACGAATCAATTAGTGGATTGATTGTGAAATCCTTAGTAGGAAGCTAAGGTAGTGGATGTAGACCTTGGTTAGAAGGTTGAACCACTATAAATCATCGTGTCCTTATTCTTTTAGCTTCCTAAACCCTTCCACCCAAAAATTCACCTCTCCACCACTTGGCGAGCAAGAACGGTTGATCGAATCGAGCACCGAAAAACCCAACAATTGGTATCAGAGCTTGGCTCAATTGAAGGGGATTCACATCCTATTGAGAAGATCCGGCAAGCTCGATCAACATTTCACCAACCGGCTCAAAATGTCGCAATCCATCAACATACCGCCTTTTTTCGACGGAGATCACTATGCCCTTTGGAAGACAAAGATGAAACTCTTCTTGAAATCAAGAGATTACAAACTATGGGACATAGTTGAAGATGGTCCGTTCGTGCCTAAAGGAAGCAAAGCGGAATGGAGTGCCGACGATCGCAAGAAGATGGAGCTTAATTGTAGAGCCTTGCACATGCTATTTTGTGCTTTTGGCCCAACCATCTATGAGAAAATGTCTTCTTGTGAAAATGCCAAGGAGGTATGGGACAAGCTTGAAGTCACATACGAGGGGACTAATGAAGTCAAGGAGACCAAGATTGGGCTCCTAACCTTAGAGTATGAGAACTTCAAAATGAAACCGGAGGAAAACATCGAGAAGATGTTTGATAGGTTCTCCACCATCACCAATGGTCTTAAAGGATATGGAGAAATCATTCCGGAAGAAAAGCTTGTTCGAAAGCTCATCTACTCACTTCCCGAGTCTTGGGACTCAAAGAGGACCGCCATCATCGAAGCAAAAAATTTGAAGACTTTGAAGCTTGATGAACTTATGGGGTCTCTTCTTACTCATCAAATCATGAAGAAAAATAAAGAGGATGAAAAAAAGAGGGAAGAAATTAGAGCTATGGGAGAGAAGAAGATCAAGAGGCTTGGCTTCAATGCCTTGGCTCTCAAATCCTCCACAAGTCATCACGAAGATTCAAGTGAGGAGGATAGTGAAGATGAAGAGATGAACTATCTCTTCAACAAGCTCGCACGATTCATGAAGAGCAAAATGGAAAAATCCAAGCATGAATCGATGAAGAAGATGAAGGATTCCCACAAATCCAAAAAGAAGGGATCATCTTCAAAACAAGCATATGTGGCCACTTGGAGTGATGAAGACTCCACCGAAAATGAAGTAGCCCACCTATGCATGAATGGCCCTCAATAAGGGGGAGGTGTGATGGAGAGTAATCAACAAGTCAAACATTGAGGGGGAGCTCCATACACACAAGGAAGAACACTTGAAGGAGGAAGGCTTCACATCCTACCTTGGGTTCAAGTGTTGGTAAAAATTTCTAGTTGTTTTTGATTTTATTTGTTTTATTTTTTAATTCAACTAGATATTCATAAATGTTGGACTAACAATTTGATGATGCCTTGAGTAAGGGGGAGCCGATTTTTAAAAACCAAAATTTTTTAAGTGTCAAAATTTTTTTTTGCCTCCTATGTTATCGTAAACTTAAATGTCATTTTAAATTCTTTTTGATATAACAAAAAGGGGGAGAAATTGGTTTGAAAAATTGAATTTTCAAAAGAATAAGGGGGAGCTTTATTTTGATTTCATATTTTAAATCTCTTATTCACATTTTTAAAATCAAAGGGGGAGAATCCCAAACAATTTTTCAAGTTGGTTTTATTATATCAAAAAGGGGGAGATTGTAGAACTAAGGTTTTGATATAATATTTGAAAAATGTTTTGGACTAAAATGAAAAGAATTTAAAATATGTTTTTAGTCAAAAACAACTTGAAAATATGTTTTAGGGTTTTTAAAGCTCTGGAATGGACTTAAAAGTACATTTAAAGTAGTCAAAACCGAGCATTTTAAGTGACAGTATCGATACAGTGGAGAGTGTATCGATACACATTAGGGTTTTCAAACTACAGGAATTCCAGTAGCTAAAACCCGTATCGATACGTCAAGCGTATCGATACGGTGTCTAAAACCCGTACCGATACGCTTACACGTATCGATACGGTATGTTTTTAAATAGCCCAACGGCTAGTCGCGTACCGATACGGTGGTATCGCGTACCGATACGCCCAACGGTCAATTCCCAACGGTCATTTGAATTTGCAGGACCGTACCGATACGCCAGGCATGCGTATCGATACGCATCAGCAGAAAGCTCAACGGCTATATCAGACTTTCAAGACCGTATCGATACAGGGGATAGTGTATCGATACACTAGGCTGATGAAATGCATTTTGTGGGAAATAAACGGCTATTTTGTATCCCCAACGGCTATGAAACATCCCCAACGGCCATAAACGGCTACAAACTCAATTTGGAGTATAAATAAGACCTCCAAGCATCAAGATCAACAAGAGCTTCAATTGTTACAACATTTTGAGTGAAAAACCTTGTCTAGTGCTTAATTGTTCATTCTTTGCTTAGACAACACTTGTGAGCTTACATTGTTAAATTTGCTCAAGTGTTTAGGTTTTTGGGTGAGAGCTTAATTGTGCAAACAAACGCCTATTGAGAGGTTTTAAGTTTGTTTTGTTTATCTCTTTGTAAGAGAGGGTTTCCTTCAAGCTTTGGGTAGAAAGCTTCGAGGGTGTAAAGGGTTTCCTCCTGATCCTAGAAAAGGGGACGAATCAATTAGTGGATTGATTGTGAAATCCTTAGTAGGAAGCTAAGGTAGTGGATGTAGACCTTGGTTAGAAGGTTGAACCACTATAAATCATCGTGTCCTTATTCTTTTAGCTTCCTAAACCCTTCCACCCAAAAATTCACCTCTCCACCACTTGGCGAGCAAGAACGGTTGATCGAATCGAGCACCGAAAAACCCAACAGCTTCTTTACTGGCTTGTGTAGCTGCTACATATTCTGCCTCCGTTGTTGACGTAGCCACAATCGATTGCAGTTTTGAAACCCAGCTTACAACTCCACCAGCAACTGTAAACACATACCATGTTGTAGATTTGCTTTTATCCAAATCTCATGCATAGTCAGAATCGACATACCCGCTGATAAGAAAGTTTGATCCCCCGTAACATAATGCAACATTTAAGGTCCCTTTGATGTATCTTAGGATCCTTTTCACAACATTCCAATGCTCTCTGCCTGGATTCGCCATGTACCGACTAACCACTCCCACTGCTTGTGCAATGTCTGGTCTTGTACAAATCATAGCGAACATTAAACTTCCCACTGCCGATGCATACGATACTCGAGACATCTCCCTCCTCTCTTCTTCACTGCTAGGACTCATACTGGAGGATAATTTAAAGTTAATAAGAAGAGGGGTAGGAATTGGCTTACAATCTTGCATGTTGAATCGTGACAAGATCTTTTTCAAGTAATTTTTTTTGTGAAAGCCAAATCTTCCTACTACTTCTATCTTGGTGAATTTGCATCCCTAGAATCTTGTTTGCTAGTCCCAAGTCCTTCATTTCAAATTCTCTAGCCAGTCGTGCCTTTAATTCTTCAATATGATCTTTGTTGGGGCCTGCAACCAACATGTCATCTACATACAACAGCAATATAACAAAATCATTTTCACCAAACCTCTTGAAGTAAGCACAAGGGTCTGCATTAAGTCTGTTGTATCCAAGGCTCGTGATGAAGGAGTCAAATCTCTTGTACCAACACATCGGCGCCTGCTTTAAACCGTACAGAGATTTGTTCAACCTACAAACCAAGTTCTTCTTTTCTTTTTCTTCAAAACCTTCATGCTGGAGCATGTAAATCTCTTCTTCAAGATCTCCATGAAGAAAAGATGTTTTAACATCTAGCTGCTCTAGATGTAAATTCAATGTAGCACACATTGCCAGGACAACTCGAACTGTTGTTAGTCGAACCACAGGAGAAAAGATTTCATTGAAATCAATACCTTCTTTCTGAGCATATCCTTTGACCACCAGTCTTGCACGATACCTCTCCACTTGATCGTCACCTCTTGATTTTGAAGACCCATTTGTTACCAATTGGCTTCCTTCCTTGTGGTAGTGGCACAAGTTCCTATGTATTATTTTTATGAAGGGCTTCGATTTCTTCTTGCATTGCCGCCATCCACTGTGAAGCATCTGAGTTGTTCATTGCCTCCTCGAATGATGATGGCTCATCGTCCTCCGTTAAAAGGCAGTATGCAACATTACCTTCTATAACATAATCTGAGTGCCAATTGGGGCGTCTTCTCACACGATCTGATTGACGAGTTGTTGGAGCTTCAGAATTCTCTGGTTATGGTTCCTCGAGCTCTGGTTTTGCTTCAGAACAATCTCTCTGTTCAAACTCATTTTCAACATGTATCTGTGTAGTCTCTGGCTTTTCTTTATCAATGTTATCCTCTTCTTCTTTTCTTGGGCATTGTACATCACGTACACAATACTTCCAAATATATGGAGGTTTGAATAATCAACTGGTTTACCAGTCCACATTTCCATCGGTATCTTCAACTCAATTGCAGTTGATGGAGCCCGATTCACCAAATAACATGCGGTATTGACTGCTTCTGCCCAGAAAGCTTTCTCTAGTCCTGGAGCTCTCAACATTGCTCGTGTTCTTTCTAACAGAGTTCTATTCATCCGCTCTGCCACTCCATTTTGTTGAGGAGTGTATACTATTGTGAACTGTCTTTTGATGCCTTCTTTTCTGCAAAAGTCGTCAAATCCATCACTTGTATATTCACCTCCATTATCTTATCTGAAACACTTGATTTTATTTCCAGAATCAAGTTCCACCCGCGCTTTGAAAACTTTGAAGGTTGAAAACACATATGACTTCCTTTTGATAGGATACACCCAACATCTCCTAGAGTAGTCATCAATGAATGAGACAAAATACTTTGCTCCGCCTAGGGATGTAACCGATGCTTGCCATACATCATAATGAACCAATTCTAGGACAGCCTTGCCTCTAGAATTTGATGTGTTGAATTTTAATCGATGTTGCTTACTTGTAATACAATGTTCACACAAAGGAAGTGATACCTTTGTTAAACCCGGAAGTAGCTTTTGCTCCACAAGGACTTTCATTCCCTGTTCTGACATGTGTCCAAGTTTCTGATGCCATAACATGGTAGAATCTGAACTACATGAGGCAACGGAGGCTTTTGCTTCTAGCAAGGTCTCTCCCTTCAGCATGTACAGATTTGCCGCTATCTTTTCACCTTTCATCACCACAAGCGCTCCATGGAACACCTTCATGATTTCTTTCTGTGTTTCATTCTTGCTTGCATTATTATCCAACAATCCGTAGGATAATAAGTTTTTCTTCAAGCCTTTCACGTGTCGCACATCTCGAACAACTTTGATTGTCCCGTCATACATCTTCAATTTGATGGTTCCAACGCCAACAATCTCCAAGGCATGATCATTGCAGCTATACACAGATCCTCCTGAGATAGGTTCATAATTATAGAACCATTCTCTTCTTGAGGTCATGTGATATGTGGCTCCTGAGTCAATAAGCCATATGTCTGTAAATCTTTTTCTACCTTCCATGGCTGTTGATGCTTCACAACAGAGAGCATCTCCATCATCTGAAGTGTTTGCCATACTTCCTTGAGGATTGAAGTTTTTAGGTAAACTCCAACAATCCTTCTTCAAGTGACCCTTCTTTCCACAGTTGTAGCACTTTAAATTCTTCTTACTCTTTGACTTTGATCTACCATGATTGTGACTGCTATTTTGGCCACGTTCTGTTGATCTTCCTCTCATCACTGTTAAGGCCTCTGCTTGTTGTAGATTTCCTTGTCTGTCTTCCTTGTTCTTGCGCCGATTTTCTTCTTTCAGAACAGCAACTGCAACATCATCGAAGACTAGATCACTTGTAAGGTTGTTGTTTGTCAAGTTGATGATGAGTTGATTATACGAATCAGGTAGGCTTTGAAGCAGAAGTTCAGCACATTCTTGTGACTCTATTTTATAGCTTAGGGATGTAAGTTGAGAAAATAGAGTATTCAACGTGTTTAAGTGCTCTGTCACTGAAGTAGATTCTGACATCCGAAGAGTGTACAATTTCCTCTTAAGGAAAATTTTATTGTGCAACGATTTGGCCTCGTATAATTTTGTGAGGTGATCCCAAATCTCCTTGGCTGTCTTCTTCTCCTCGATTCTTGATAGTACTTCATCTGCTAATGCTAAATGAAGGTCTGCAATAGCATTCTCGTCCAACTCATTCCATTTCTTGTTATCTATAAAATCTGTCGGTCTTTCGCTGATAACCGCTAGACATCTGTTTTTTCTTAGGATAGCCTTTATCTTTAATTTCCACAGTGAGAAATTTCTCCCATTGAACTTTTCAATATCAAATTTCGTTGCCATAGCTTCTATTTTAGATAGCTCCCATTATTTCACCCTTTTGACGTGAATAATGCCCACCACCTTCAATGAATGAGTAATATCTAACTTAGTTTCTTATGATGGAGGATCCACTTTTCAGTGGCAACCAACAGAGAATATGGTAAGTAGATATACGCACCCAAATTAGGCTCTGATACCAATTGTTGCGGAATACAGTCGTCGGATAGAGCAAAAACGCAACTAATAATTTGAGAAAATAACAATGAAGATAAAGGAGACACAGATTTTACGTGGAAAACCCCTAAATAATATAGGGTAAAAACCACGGACAAAGGTAGAAGAATTTCACTATGAGAAAATAGGAATTATAACTTCTCTCAATCTAACAAGGAGAAAACAATGTGTAACCCCCTAGACCCGCCTATGCGTTACGACGGATCCTAGGAAGTCACATTAGGGTCACAAGAGCGACCCACGGTAAAAATACACATAAAACTCTTTCTATGAAAAATACATATTAAATTATAACGGTAACTTTTGTTGAAAATACTCTTTCATGAAAGCATTTAAACATATAACGGGATTTCAGAAAACATTTTTTTACAGACACTATTATGAAAACAATAATAATATGCATACCCACTAACTATGTCGGTACCGTACTCCAAAAGCAACGCCGAGAGAACTCCGAACACTGATGTCAAACGTTATACCTTTAACCTGTGATGGTAAAAACAACATGAGCTTGGAAAAGCTCAGTAATACAAAACTACCAAAAGATGCTATAAGCTCATGCAGATATATGGTAGGCATAACATTTTCATGATGCTTTACTTAGTAACGATCTTCATTTCTTTGTCGATATTTCAGGTAACGTTATATTTGAGAATAACGGTACTTATTCTTTATTCAATCATCGAGAATTAGACGGTAATTATAGGCTATTAATATACGGAGGTGGAATTAGAGAGTTCGGTTCCTAGTGTGTTCCAACAGTGCAAGTAGATCATGTATAATAACAGTATAATATACATTTCTAGTTCAAAATATATAGTTCAGGTAACAATACGGTACGGTTAAATCTTTTATCTTCCCTCCAACCACACTCCACGAGGCAATTCCCCAAAACTGCGTCAAAGGCGTTGACCAGTGCCCATTGGGCATAAGTGCCATCCTAAAGGATTACCTTAGGAACGGTACGGTACGGTATGGTAGGTATTACCCTAGCCGAAGCATAGGAACCTGTAACGGTAACGGTGAGGAATTACCCTGGCCGAAGCATAGGAACCTGTAACGGTAATGGTGAGGAATTACCCTGGCCGAAGCATAGGAACCTGTAACGGTAACGGTGAGGAATTACCCTGGCCGAAGCATAGGAACCTGTAACGGTAACGGTGAGGAATTACCCTGGCCGAAGCATAGGAACCTGTAACGGTAACGATGAGGAATTACCCTGGCCGAAGCATAAGAACCTGTAACGGTAAAGGAATTACCAGCTGGATCAGAGCTGAACCTACGGTCACTTCATATTCTATCCCAAGTACCCCAGTAACAATCTATATAACGGTTCGGTTAATCAATAGCTGTATTGTTAGTAATACATTATCCATATAGCATGTTGGTCATATCAGGTGCATATGCATATATAAAAAAATACAGTACGGTCATGTTTAATTATAAAACATGTCATGTTCATGTGAGTTCAAGTATTCTATCATGTGCACATAATCAGTATTATAACATGTAAATCAGTATGCAAAAACAGTTGTGTGGAACACATGGAACACACTAGGTGGAATAGTTTATTTCCTTGGAGATACTTGACATTACGGAAGAGAACATATTAACTTTTGACAGTTGAACGGATCTTGAAACAAGGCCCCTATTAAAAGAGGGGTTTGTACTAACGATTCAAACCAGATAGTCAAGAGATGATACATCAAGATCTTGAGAGTTTAGGCATATCATGGGTGATTTAGCCAGTTAAGCCTACAAGGGCATTATAGTCATTTTATCATACACGGGTATTTCGGTAATTTATACCAACAAGGCATAAACAAATGGCTCGGTAATTCTGTTTGCTCATCAGATTTTTCCAACCAAACATTCAGAGATTTCTATGTCAGGATCTTTCACGGTATCAGATACATTCAGACTATTTTGATTACTTTGGCCAACAAGGGCATCTTGGTCATTTAACTATATCGTATATCTAAACGGTTACTTTCATATCTCATCACAGGGCTTGCCACGGAGTAGTCGAACTCATATTCTGTGCAGAAAACTTCCAACCTTATTTTAATATCAGGAGTGATTATCGTACATGAGTGTGATTCCTAACACTTAGGGGCGCTTTAGCCCTTAAAGTCTTATTAAAATCTCAGAATTTCATCAAATGCATATCTGCATATTTAGCTCAAGAGGGCTTTTCAGTCATTTTGGAAATTGGGATAAATCCACCATTTCTTTCTGAATTACCATTCAGTACCTTCATCATTCACGTACTCAAACGAGACCAAGTCGTCATAACTCTCCGCCCCTTTACAGACGATTCATTCAATACAAAACTTGGGGGTATAACGTCATTCTCATTTAATTCATGCATTACTATCATAATGATCGACTTATAATTTCAACAATATTTCTAGAGAATTCTCATTCAAGTGTTATACAGAGTTTGAGGGATTATCCGAGTTTGTATCACATGTATTGCATAATCAGGTCGAATGCAGATTTTAGACCATTTCCTTTATCAGAGGGGTACCTTAGTCATACTTATGCTCCAAGGGCATTTTCGTAAAATTCATAATTAACATCTCTCACTCCGTATCCTGGGCCTCGATTCTTACACAGTGTTGATTGAGTTGCAGATTAACTGAATTTAACTATTATAACTTCTGATACTGTTAGCCCATTAGTAATCTTATTCGGATAATTTGGTCTTATTAATATCCAAACTTATTGCTCGAATCTAATTCAGTTTAGGCAGAATTTACAGTATACGCCATCATAAGCATGCAAGCATTAACCGGATAAAAACATGTACATAAAGCATACATGGGGTAGTAGTGTATTACCTTAGTTCCGTGCTATAACAGTTGATTCATGACACCTCATTCGATCGCACCCAATTCCAATATTTGACGGCTTCCAACATCTCAAATTCAAGGATACTTGATACCTTCATCAACATAGATTCACATTTCAGACTTTAAACACCTTACTCATAATTGATTATTAAAATATATAAGTGGACTCGAGTTCAAGGTCTAATTCGGAGGCTTTCAGGTTAGAATTTCACAAAACGGGCTTCAAAATCGGACTCAGGACGTCGAAAAACATAAAATAGGGCTTTTCGGAAATTTTAACTTTTTGGTCAAAGTCAAAGTCAACGGTCAACACTGACGTCATCAGGTCAACGCTGACGTCAGCAGGTCAACGGTCAACGGGTCAGAGTCAATGCTGACGTCAACATGACGTCAGCAGTCAACTGAGTTGACTCGGGCTGACTCAGACGGGTTGACTCGGTCGGGTCAGACGGGTCGGGTCGGACCGGGTCGGACGGTTCGGGTCGGACCGAGCTGACCGGTCCAACCGGTTCAGACCGGTTTCACTCACCAAAAAAAACAAATTCGCCGGCCGATCGTCGGAAAAGGTCGCCGGAGTCCTGAAATGCACCATTTCAGAAAAAGCCCAAAATTTCAGATTTGGTCGGGAAATCGCGCAGCTCCGTCGAGGGTCTTGCCGGCGTCGAAACGATGAGCTAATGGAGGGGTTTTGCTCACCACTTCGTCCGAAGCTCAGATCCGGTGGCGGTGTCGCGATTGGACGACGGACGGGACCGGAAAGCACCTGAAACAATGGTGCGTAAATAGGGTTTTCGGCCGAAACTTCCAGCGAGTTTCGCCGGTGTAACATGGCTCCGTTTTGCGCGTGGCGGCCAGGGATGAGACCGGCGTGAGATGGCGGTCGCGTCGACCACGGCGGTGACGACCACGGCGTAGGGGTGACGGAGATCAGGGGCGGTCGATTGTATGGAGATGAAGTTTAAGGGAGAGGATAAAACGCAGATCTCATTTCTCTAGATTCGAATATTGCATTTAATTTCGATAGGTGAGGAGTCATATACGATATAAAATTTGATTCGATATCCTTTCAAACTTTATTTTTGATTCGTGCGAAAAAATGACAGAAAAGAACGTTTGGCTCAATGGTTTGATACTCAAGGGGGAAGGGGTTGGTGAGGTCGTGGGTTCAAACCCCCATGGCAGCACATATATCATTTTCATCATTTTTTTTAAACTCAGGGTGTTACACAATGACAATTCTCTCTTGATAAAAGGGAAAAAACAATTCTATAAAAACTCTCTAACTTCTCTAGTATTGAGAGGATATTAGAATGATTTGGGCTAATAGAAATGGCAAATTGCTAAGCTATTTATAGTTGAGCTTCAAGGACCAACTTGTAAATAACTTAAACTTAAGGACCAAATGAATGATTATACCATACCAAAATTTCAACCAAAGTCTGCAGCAAGGTTGAAATTTTTTTCACCTACACCAAGCGGTGCATTAATGCACCGAAAATGCATTGACTTTCAACAATTCGCTCCACTCCTCCTTTAATCTTTTCCATAGTGGCCTTATAACTTTTTAAGGTAAATTATGTATGTTTTCATTGAAGTTTATTCTCAAATTTATTTTGTTCGTTAAAGTTTTAAAACGATTAATTTACTCACTAAAGTTTAGGCATTGAATGTTTTTTATCACTCATTTGTTAACTTTTTGACGACGTCCATTTATCAGAGAACAAAGGAATTTCTTTAAAATTCAAAAGGTGGAAAAAAATTTCGGCACAAAAGAAGTAGGGCTCCATCTGGCGACAAAGGAGGAAAATCGACGAGAAAGAAATCAAAATTTTTTGGCTGATTCGTGAGCTTCAGAGCATTTTTCCGATAAAATAGAGGTTGAATTCAAACTCATGGGGCCGAGATAAAATATTTTATGAAATTTGGCATCGAACGACCACCATCTACAATCATTTAGGGTTTAAGAGTGACAAAAAAACGTTCGATGTCTAAACTTTAGTGACAAAAATGTTCAATATCTAAACTTTATTGACAATAAACGTTCAATGTCTAAATTTTAATAAGTAAACTAAATGTTTTGAAACTTTAGTAACCAAAATAAGTTTAAGAGTAAAACTCAATGATGATTTACTTAATTTACCCTAAGTTTTATTTTCATTTCTCATTTGTTGTTGAAAGCTAGAGATGTTCCTAATTGAATTGAGTCGAATTCGAGTTAAATTTATACCTGATATAGATAATATTATTCTTCACAAACGATTTTAATTCAACGAAATATAATGGATTAAAACAGTTTGTAAAGAAAAAACGAAAATCCATTATTAATGTATCAAATAATAATTTGTATTTTATATTATTCATATCGGAACCAATTGAAAGCATGTTGAATTTTATCTTACTTATCAATATTTTATCTTTCTATTTTGGCTTAATACAACTTTTTCCCCTAAAGTATACCCGATTTCCCAACTTACCCCTAAACTTCATTTTGCCCACTTTTTCCTCTTAAACAATTCACCGTTATCCATTTTGCCCCATTCTGTTACCCTTTTCCGTTAAAAAAAATTTCGGCCAATAACATCCTACCACGTCATCAACAGGTTGACGAAGTCAATCCGTCTGGTTTTATTTAAAGGGTAAATGACATGTCAAGTCTGTCAGGTTTGTTTTTTTGTTCAATTTAGTCACTGAAAAGTCTATTTTTACCTTAAATTGACCCCTATTTGTTTCTAATTTTTATAATTTAGTCCATTATTTGTTATTATTAATAATATTATTTTATTAAAATGTTAATATTTAATAAAAATAAATAAAAACAAATATTTTAATACTAAATTAGTAATTTTTTAGATTAGAATTCCAATTAAATTCTAATTATTAATTCTAATTTCACTATATTTGAATTATAGTTTTTGAGTAAAATTCAAATTATATTCGATTCATGTTCGGATTATATTCGAATCATATTCAAATTATATTTGAATCATCTTCTAATTATATTCGAATTATTAATTCGAATTTTTCTATATTCGAAATATATTTTTTTGAGCAAAATTCAAATTATATTAGAATTATATTTGAACCATGTCTATATTATATTCGAATCATATTCAAATTATTTTTGAAATATAATTTGAATATGATATTTCAAATGTAATTTGAATATGATTCGAATATAGTATGAACATGATTCGAATATAATTCTAATATAATTACATGTTTTTTCAACTATTATATTCGAATCATGTTTAACAGGTAATTATATTCGAATCATGTTTAACAGGTAATTATATTCGTATCATGTTCGTATTATTCGAATATAATATGAACATGATACAAATATAATTACATGTTAAACATGATACGAATATAATTACCTGTTAAACATGATTCGAATATAATTACATGTCAAACATGATTCGAATATAATTACCTGTCAAACATGATTCAAATATAATTACCCGTTAAACATGATTCGAATATAATAGTTCAAAAAACATGTAATTATATTAGAATTATATTCGAATCATGTTCATATTATATTCGAATCATATTCAAATTACATTCGAAATATCATATTCAAATTATATTTCGAAAATAATTTTAATATGATTCGAATATAATATGAACATAATACGAATATAGTTACATGTTAAACATGATTCGAATATAATTACATGTTAAACATGATTCGAATATAATAGTTGAAAAACATGTAATTATATTAGAATTATATTCGAATCATGTTCATATTATATTCGAATCATATTCGAATTACATTCGAAATATCATATTCAAATTATATTTCGAAAATAATTTGAATATGATTCGAATATAATATAGACATGGTTCAAATATAATTCTAATATAATTTGAATTTTGCTCAAAAAATATATTTCGAATATAGCATAATTTGAATTAATAGTTCGAATATAATTAGAAGATGATTCAAATATAATTTGAATATAATACGAACATTATTCGAATATAATTTAAATTTTACTCAAAAACTATAATTCAAATATAGTGAAATTAGAATTAATAATTAGAATTTAATTGGAATTCAAATCTAAAAAAATTACTAATTTAGTATTAAAATATTTATTTTTATTAAATATTAACCTTTTAATAAAATAATATTATTAATAATAACAAATAATGGACTAAATTATAAAAATTAGAAACAAATAGGGGTCAATTTAAGGTAAAAATACTTTTCAGTGACTAAATTGAACAAAAAAACAAACATGACAGACTTGACATATAATTTACCCTTTAAATAAAACCAGACGGATTGACTTAGTCAACCCGTTGATGACGTGGCAGGATGTTATTGGCCGAAATTTTTTTAACGGAAAAAGGTAACGGAATGAGGCAAAATGAGTGACGGCGAATTGTTTAAGGGAAAAAAAGTGGACAAAATGAAGTTTAAGGGGCAAATTTAGAAATCAGGTATACTTTAGGGGGAAAAGTTGTATTAAGCCTTCTATTTTTTATAAATGTTAATTCTTGCGTTTTATATTTTTACTTTTCATATTTTGTATTAGAATATTATATGCAATAGCGTTTAATAATATACGAAAGTAACAATTATATATTATAAAATTTAATCTTAATACGTAACATCAAATTCGAACCTTGAAAATTAAAACTAGAATTCAATCATTTTCTCGAAGGTTTTTTCTAACCTCGTTTATCAAACCCATTTTTTTAATCTAAATACTCTCAAATATCCAAAAAGGATTGCTTAAAAGCAAGGAAATCAACATTTAAATTTCAGTATGTTCTTAGAGAAATTTATTATGGAGCCTGTGTAAAAAAAGTTTACACAAGCATGCCTATTTTCAGCCCTAAATTTAAATCTTAAAATTCTAACCTTAAAACCCTAAAAATTTAACCCCAACCCCTAAACCCCAAACCCTGAATTATAACCATAAATCCTAAATTCTAAATCATACAACCTAAACCCCTAACCTTTAAACCCTAAACTAAACCCCTAAACCACGAAATAAACCCACTTGTGGAAACTTTATTTTCCACCGCCAGTGTATAGGATATTAATTCATTTATTATTAGTAGTATTTTTAAAAGTTACTCAGCAAGTATATAAGTAGCCACTAAACTTTGAAAAATATTCGGTTACTGACTTTTTAACAATTATAAAATAAGTATTAAAATTATCAAATTATTATAAAATAATTATTAAATTTATTAAATTATTGTAAAATAATCCTTAAATTTTATCGAACTGCTACAAAATATTCACATTGTTACATTATTTTATAATATTAGAGATCATTTATAACAGTTTGATAAATTTAACAATTATTTTATAATTTTTATAAAATCAACCACCAAAACAATCATTATTTCATAATTTAGTGCATTTTACCCTTTATTTTCTTATACTTTCATTGTTTTAGAACACAAAAAACTTTTTTCATAATCATGCTTAATGATTAAAATGGTGTGGTTTTCGGAGACAAATATCCCTTTTTACATTTATTTATTTATATTTATTTTAGCAAAAAGTTTTAGGCAGCACTATTAGTTTTGCTGGTAAAAGCTGCAGAAGTGTAGTACATTTATAATGCTTTTAAGAAAGAAAGAGAGCTCTGCTAATCATATAAACTCACTTTGGGGTGGGGATGTTTCAACTTTCTGGTCAAAGTTCATCACTTTACTTCTCCTCCCCTTTCTGGGTATTTGTTTTCTGATTGAAACCTCTCATTAATCCTTATTTTTTTCTTTGTTTTTAGTGTTTTTTTTTTCTGATGTAGAAAGAAATGAAATTTTTGAGCAGTGTAGGGCTTGGTCTGAGCATAGTTTTTGTTGTTCTGTTCTTGGCATTGATTGCAGAGTTGTATTACTTGTTATGGTGGAAGAAATCAGCTTTGAATCCACAGGAAATCCAACAACAACCATCTCAGCTGGTTAATCATCTGCAATCAAACAAAGATTTGTTCTTCAAGCCCTATGATGATAATCATGATGATGATGTTGTTGATGATGATGGCAATGGTGGTGATGGTTTGGACCCACCAAGGTCATTGTTCACCATTGTTGAAGAAACAAAGGAGGATTTGGAGTCTGAGGAAGCTAAATCAAAGAAAGGGAGGAGCTTGAGTGATGTGGTTTTCAGTGTTGAAACCCCATATCTCACTCCACTTGCTTCACCTCCATTTTTGACTCCTCCACTTACTCCATTAGAGGCTGCTTCTTGTTGCTACAACCACCATGGATCATTCAACCCTTTGTTTGAATCTTCAAATGGGGGAGATTTCAACATATTATCATCATCATCTCCTCCTCCAAAGTTGAAGTTCTTGCAAGAAGCTAAGGAGAAACTCCATAGGAAGAAAGGTTACATTAATGGAGGGAGTTGATTGCAATGGGTGAAGGAAGATGGATCATTTACATCAATCATTGTTGGTAAGAGCAAAGAAAACAGGGTTTAATATGAATCACATCCTCGTGAATTTAAATTGCAGTTGCAGCCATAACGGATGTAATTGTGATCATTGTAGCTATAGAGGCCATAAATTTTTTAATAACAGATGTAATTGCAAACATAGCGGTTGCGATTATCGCGGTTTCAGATAATGCCAAAATCGTTATATAATGACTGTTATTAGTTTCAAATTGTTGTTTAAATCTCTAGTCTCATGTACTTTGCCTCTTATTAGTTCTTGTTCTTTATTCAGGTTTGGCACAGTAAATTTCTTACCGAATCTATACTTTAAATTGTATAATTTTCTAGTAAAGATAAAAGATTATTGATGAGATTCGAATATTGATATTTGCAAATTTTGGAGTAACTTCAGGATTGATTTAGTTCTTGGAAACATTGTTGTTGATGTTGGCATGGTAGATGATTATTGTTTAGTGTTTACCTCATCCTATACACAGGTGATAGAAATTAAAAGTTTTCACAAGCGCCTTAATTTTAGAGTTTAGAGGCTTAGTTTAGGATGTAGAGTTTAGGAATAGGGATTTAAAATTTAAGGACAGTGGTTATAATTTAGGGTTTGTGGTTATAATTTAGGGTTTAGAGATTATGGTTTAGTTTTTAAGGTAATATGATGAGAATTTAAGTTTTATTCTATAAACTCTAAATTATAACTTTCAACCACTATACCTAAATTCAAAACCCATACACCTAACCCCTTAAACCATACACCTAACCCTAAATCCATAAACCCTAAAATTATGACGCTTGTAGGAATTTTTAATTTCCACCGCTAATGTATCAAATAATTACTCTTAAAATTTTGGTACGAACTTGGAAAAATGTAGATGAAAGTTGGCACGTGGGCTGGATTTATTGGGTAGTCAGTACTGTACATGATTGTTATTCTATTTAAATTAGTTCGTATGGATATCTACTTGCTTTGGGAAAATTTGTAGATATATTTTGTAAGTATTCAACATATACTTATAAAAATATATATTTTAAACTAATAATCACATGATTCGACATGATTAAATATTAAAGTTATAAAAAACGTATTATAAATGAAACAAATTAAATTAAAAAGATAGTTCATACTAAGTCTTTATAATACCTAATCCGAATTAATAGGTGTCAATGGGTCATATTCAGATGAATATAACAAAAAAATGAATATAGATGCATTGGAAATGCAAGTACATTCAATTTTTTTAATCAGTTTCCATATTTTTGAAAAAATATACTTCAAATGCATAAATATCATATATTATATTTTGATACACAATTCGAGTAAAAAAATTACACAGTCCTTCTTTAAAATCTAAAACCCTAACTCTAAACTTAAATCTTAAATTCTAAACCTTACAACCTAAATTATAAACCCTAAATTAAACTTCTAAAACCTAAATTTGACAAGCATGTGTTAATTTACACGGACTGTGTATCAAAGTTTTTCTCTCTGTACATACATATATAAAGAATAAAAGTTAAGGTGGGGTGTTTCCAAAAGGACAAAGCAGATGGAATTGGGCGTGAAAGTGTGAAGTGGGACAAGGCAAACATTGCGGAAAAAGTAAACCCCCCACCTTACAAAGAATCATCACATTTTGATATCCCACCCTTCCCTTTATGCCTTTAATTTACCCCCGGACGACCAGGCAGGGTTGCCCCATCACCCACTGCTCATTGTCATCACTTCATATATGCCCTCTCTTATTTTGCATCACACCCCTAAAACCGATACAACCTATTGAATCTTAACTCGATCGACATTGTTGTTGCTATAACAACCTGAGTGTGCTTAGGTGTGTATTTTCCTTCAATTTTGAGGTTTGAAGGGATTATGAGCAATTTAGGTATTGTATGAAAAAAATGATACATATTCCTTTGTAGTTGGTACGACAGGTGCCGACTAATTCGGGCATAAGTGCTTTATACCAAGCTAACGTTCAAAGAGCCTCACATTCTACGGCAGACTCTTCACCACGCTTTTGGTGAAACTGTACAGTGAGAATTGTCTTTTCACGGTACCGAGGCTTTCGTTGCGGTGATTGTGACCTTTCACCACACAAAAGCCTTGTGTCATTTTCTTTTACGGTAAGAAGGTAGGAAACTTGGATAAATCAAAGATTGTGAGTGCAGTGATGCAACACTTTTGATCTATTTGAAAAAAGAGACAATAGCGAAATGCACTCGAAACTAATGTGGATTATGGATGAAAGCAACACCACCAACATATTCGAGTTATGCACAAGTGATCAAAACCCTAAGAGATGCATACATGGCATTGTGGGATGCAATGACCGCAATACAATGAATCAAACTAATTAGGGATGTCTTGTCGATCCTGCCATCATCTGAGCTTGTACAAATCGAAACTCGTCAATAAAACACACTATGTTCAAGTTTTCTCAACTACGTACAGTTTCACACCATGGATACAAAAAATTAGGTTTAGAACCGGAAACGAGAAAAGATGAGCACAAACTACAAGTCCAATAAGTAAACACGATGCACTATCAAAGGTGCAATGGAGTTCAAGGTACATGAATTGCAAACAAAGGAAGGTAATAAATAAAAATGGTGTCAAAGTATACCTAAAGCAGCAAGATCTGTCATACTCATTCCAAGTTCAGCACAGAGTGGATTCAAACCAGGCTCTTCCAAAAGACTGAATGCAGTAAATCCATAGTAGGAATGATATAAATCAGGTAGTTCCCTGGGATACTTGCTGAAACCTCCGATCTGATAAAAATAAGACCAAAATACGAATATAATGGACAATCTGACAGATAAGAAGTATAAAATTAAATACATGTACATGATGCAAGGCAACTGGTTTGACATTTTCAGCTTTCCTTGATCCTATTTTCCATTGGTCTTAGTATTAAATTCCTTTATGAATAAGCATTTGTGTAGGAATTTCAATAATCTCTCATTCCCTATAACTTGGCTCTAGATAAATATTGGTTCCAATTAGGAGATGCTGAATACCATACAAAGAGCTTTAAACACCCGTGGTGCTAGCTTTAAACACCCAAGCAAGCGGTTTCCCGTCTTCCAAGGATCACGGGGCTGTTCCATTTACTTAAAATTAAATGCAAAGGGCATGTTTTTTGACAAACTACCGATGAACCAACATTTAGATGAAGGCTCTTTCGAATGCATGCTGAATTTAGATCAAATATAAAGAAGCAGTATCAGCACCTCAGATTGGCAAGTCAGCAAAAATCTGCGTAAAGCAATCTTGTCTATTAACTTGTAGCCCCCTAAGATCTTCAAAACTGCCCCAATCCTACACAAGAACACCATTTCATCAAATCAAAGGCAGCTTATACCATGTAAAGAACAAAGGTTTTTCTTATCCTTACCAAAATGCATAGCAAGTATCACTATATTTATTGGCTCTTCCTTGAAATCCACCGTCAACTGCCTGCCTCTGTTTGAGAAATGACAGAAGAAAGGATGGAATCATTCTTGAGGCAAATGAAAGAAGTTGTTGCCCAACACTCGACTCAAAAATCGATTTTGCCCATAGATAACAATATTGAATCATCTAAAAATTTGCTTTGTTAGCACTTTTAAGTTAAATTGGCTTTCAAGAGGTCCATTGTCTATTTCTATATATTAAGCTAAAAACTACATTTTCCACGCACATTAAGTTATGCTTCTAGATGCTAAATGACAGAAATAAACCTGCATACACCAGTCCAGCAATAACGGCAAATTTATGATGGAAGTTGTTGCATTTTTTGACAGAAGATCATCTTCAATGTACCCCATCAACCGAAGAGATGCTACAGCACAATACGTGCCACCCCCTGCATCACTAAGACTAATGCTGTTGGTATTATCATCAAAGTGACCAGAATCATGAACTTAAAGAAATAAAAGCCCGGACTGCTTCATGAATTAAACTTTTACTACTAAAATATAGACCCATCAGCAAATTACACAGAACAATATGAAAATTTGATAAAATTAGTATGCTGGGGCAAAAGGAACTGGCATCAGTTAACGATGAGCAACGAGAAAGTTGCAGAGAAACAGTGATTAGGTCCACTCTAGATGCATGGAGTTGACAGAACATTAATCAGCAATTAGATGAGATATTATTTAACTCACCATGTGATTCTAAACCAGGCATCAAGCCAAAGCCACCGTCATAAGACTGAAAGAATAAAATCACTTCTTCAGTATACATGCCATAGCATATGCAGAGAATAAAGCTAAAATGGAAGCAATGATAATTCAGTGGTGCAATGCAGGCACACCTGGCAATTTAAGATGTAGTCCTTGGCTTTCTCCCTATCCACGCCACCCCAATCCTCCAGCATAAAACAGATAGCAGCTGATACATCAATTAGCTAAACCAAGATTTCATTATGGACAACTTGAAATGATATAGCTTGAACTGTTACTGGTAATGCTTCCGGTTCTTACCAGCACAATATACAAATCGAAGATCCGTCTCTGCGCCAACATGCACCGGCATAAAACTGCAAGATTAAGAGAAACAAAATTAATAGCCTGATGAAAAATGTAATCAGTCTACTAGATCTATCACATCAGAATTTGAAAGGAAGAAAAAATAAATTTTGGCCCTTCCCTTTCTGTTCTACGTTGGTGAACAGGAGTATCGACAATATATTGATTGCCCTTACAAACAATACAAGTAGATGAACAATACTTTGAAGCATACCTTCCATCTGGCTGTTGAAGATTCCTCATTGATATCAATATTGATTCTTTGTCTATATTCAAGAGATTAAAGCCAACCGTCTTTAGTATGGCTAGGGCACAATACGTGCTCGCCAAGTGACCAGCATTATGAACTGAAACCTATATGCAGAATAAACAGAAAAAACAATTAAACCAAACAATTAACGACTAAAAGGCAATATAATGGCTTTTTTTCATACCCCATTTTCATCCGGAGGGAACTGTGAAGTCCTAGAACCATGAAACCCGTAAAATTGTCCTACAAAAAAATCGCATTTCCTTTTAGAAAATATCTTCCTTATATATGGCAAAAGCACAATGGAGCATCAAAAGGCAACAAAACAAGATAACATTTTTAAGCAAATGCCCAAACCATTTTTCAATTCGGCTCTACTTCTCGGATGAGCTTGGAATGATAGAACCCAATTGGCAACTCTGTCCTTATCAACCTAAAATATATGGCAATTAGAATTAACAAGTACTTTTTTCTCTTTTTGGTACCATATAATTAAGTAGTTCAATTTATGATCAAATTGTCTCCAGAAAGAGGATTCTTTTACTTCCTAATTAACTAGAAAAGATGATTAACAATCTTTATAAGAAATTTAATAAAAAAATCGAACTCTTTATGAAGGTATACGAATCTAATTTGCTATTGCAATCAATCAATAGTACAGAATAACCAAGATAAGTTGGATAAAAGAGCATTGCCAGGCATCTGTAATAAATTCAAATTCAGCTATTTTAACTTCAAATAATCATTTCTGCTAAATTCGTAACTTACAATCTCTAAATGACAAAATAGGAAAAGAAAACAATTAAAAGGTTACGCGATCTAAGGCTTGGAGAAGGTGAAGGCCAGAGATGGTGAAAAATGCAAGAGTGAGGCGATTGATCTCCTGCGATTGGTAGTGATAGGGCATCAAATTGTACAACATTTCAAAGAACGCAACGTGCCGATCTCTGTCGAAGTTGGGCAGCGGAAATGACGGCGGCGACATCGACGAAGGCGACGGCGTTCCATCTTCATCTTCTTCTATTACAACATCGAAATCCAATGGGTCTCTCGTCGCCATTCCGTTCCCGCTTCAGAGCAAATTTTCCTTCCAAAATTTCTGGTTTTCCCCGAGTTCTGACTAGGTCACTCAGACTCTTTGCTTGAAGATAAATTTCTCTTTTTTAACTTCATATTTTCCCTTTTTCTTTAGGCTTAACTACAAAATAAGTGACTCAAATATGCTTCTTTTCTGCAATAGGTGACTAAAGTATTTTTTAGCTAAAATAGGTGCTTGAAATTTCATTTTTAACTCAAATAAGTGCACTTTTATTTCTGGTTGAAATAGGTACCTAAGTAGGTGTTAAAATTGACTTTAAAACAAGTCAAAATGAAAGCTTAGGCACCTATTTCAGTCAAAAAATAATTTAGGCACATATTTCAGCTAAAATGAAAGTTTAGGTACCTATTTCAACCAAAAAATATTTTAGGCACTTATTACAAAAAAAAACATAGTTTGGACACTTATTTTATAGTTTAGCCTTTCTTTATAAGAAATAATTTCAAGTGTCTAATTTGATTTTGGTCCCTTTACTGTCCTCAAAATTAAAATTTAGTCATTATACAATATACATTTACTTTTATATAGTTCAAAACAAACAAGACTTCATTGTAACATCTCAGGGGCTCCAACACACACTTGAGGGGTCACAAGTTTCAGATTTTTCTCCGACATGCATTTCATGTCTCACAAGTTGCGACAAAGAGATCGTCCGAAGGGGAATTTTCAAGGTTGCTTGCCGAGGAAGGAACTCTCTGCACACTTCTTTCATCGTCGGCCGTGACCTCGGTTTCTGATTTAAGCAAGCGAAAGCCAGTGTAGCGATGTGAACAAGATTTTCTGCAACTAGTTGGCAGGAAGGCATATTTTGATCAAGTAAGACCTGGCACTAGCTCTGTTGGTTTCTAGAGGGCACATATAGGGTGACAAATCATCGTTCCCTTCGGACTGATCGGGAAAAGTCGTTTTACAGCCATTTTGGAGATCGAAAATTTGGAGCTTAGTGGCAGTCAAAATAGGGACACTGCCTGAGAGTTGATTGAAGGTGAGATTTAAATATGATAGCTGAGAAAGCTGGTTAGTCTGAGGTGGGATGGAACCACTTAATCTATTTTCGGAGAGGTCCAATGAAGCTAATGCTTTCAAGTTCCCAATTTTTCGGGGAATATGACCATGTAATAGATTTGAAGCAAGGTTTAAGGTTTCCAAGTTGGACAAATCACCAATGCAGGAAGGGATTGAACCAGTCAATCTGTTTTGGGACAGGTCCAATGAAGTTAATGCTTTCAAGTTCCCAATTTCTTGGGGAACATGACCTTGTAATAGATTTGAAGCAAGGTTTAAGGTTTCCAAGTTGGATAAGTAACCAATATAAGAAGGGATTGAACCAGTCAATCTGTTTTGGGACAGGTCCAATGAAGTCAAATTCGATAAAAATCGAATTTCTAATGGGATAGATCCACTAATTTTGTTACCCCAAAGACTCAAAGTTCTGAGATTGGTTAACTGACTCAAAACAGAAGGGATGGTATTGGTAACTCACCCTCCAACCAACAATTGGACAAGCTGAGGTACTTCAACGCTGATATATCGCCTATCCGAGGCGGGATACTTCCACCGAGTCTAAGACCACTAAGATCATGATGGACAAGATTTGGAAATGAAGAGAAGTTCAATTTCCCAAGTCCAAGTCCAGCTCCAATCACAACATCGAACGCATAGGATAAGTCGATTCTGGTGACGCTTCCAGCAGTGTTGCATGATATGCCAGGCCACCTGCAACGGTGTGAAGTATGGTTGCTATAGCTCCTCCACCAACCACTCTCCTGCAGAGCTTTGGCCTTGGACTCGAACGGCGACTGATCTGCTGCCGACATAATTGTAGCAAAGGAAAGAAGGATGGTAGAAAACATTACCTCTAGAAAAATGGTTTTTGCTAAGGATGAAGCCATGATTAGTTAGCTTATCAAGCTTAATATTCTGCTAATGATTCAGTTGTGGCATATATGTTATAGTTTTTCCAGGCTGATGAATTTAAAGAAACTCGCAATGCATTTCCATGGAAATTTAGTGAGTGAATAGTGATTTGAACAGACAAGTCCATCACTGGTTGACTGACTTAGAACTTTCACATTGCAGAAAGAGAGAAAATTTACTCTGAAATTTATGGTTCACATATAATTGCTCAGTCAAGGTCATGTTGCACCCTTTATTGGGGCAAATACTTGCTCTACGGTAGCTTTTAAAGAGGATTTGGGCACTAATTTAATGGGTTAATATTTGATGTACAATAGTGATTTTTTTCTCTACAAACATACTTATTTAAGCTTTAGAACTTAAAATTTTAACTTTAAATATTAAATTTTAAATTAAATCGCTAACTCGTAAAAAAATTATTTGTGTAGACTAAAACATATATCGACAGGGCATCAAATATTTTTCTAAATTTTATAACTTTAATGTGGTAGCCTGAGAGAGAAGTAAACATAGTATCTTTGGAGATAAACAAGCCTCCAACGATCGTATCTTATAATTAGGGTTGGTTATGGACATATGCAATAAAAGCGAGCACACAGAATTCAGAGCAAGTTGTCTCAAAATGAGTTAATTGAAATGCTTACAACAGAAAAATAAAAAAAAAAAGATTAATTATAGACTAATAGTAAACATAGGGGAAAACATAATGTTGTTGTACTTTATGGATTTTGAATATTTTACTCATTTTTTATACAAAAATCAACATAAAACACACATGTCAAGTCAACAAACATTTAAAATTTTAAGTTGAGGATCACATTTTAGTGACCCTAAATATTTTAATCGTCCCTACTTGTCATAGCGGAAGTAAACAGGACTGCAACTTAATAAATTGATAATAAAAATATAAAAAATATTTAAATTATAGTAGAATTTAAATTTTTTAAAGGGACGAATGCCCTTTCTAGCGCTTCTCGATCCATCTGTATCGTACACTGTATGTCTGTATCAACTAGGACTCATTCTGCATTACTTTTCAAATGGAATAGCCCCATGCAAAGGGTTTGATTAAATGCGATGACTGAGTCAGTCATGTATATTGCATAGACCACTTAAGTTCTGATTTTTTTTCACAAAAGATTCATGAAAATTTTGGTTCATGAGGTATTCGAGGTATATGTTCGGTGTTAGAAGCGGAACTTTTGAGATGTGCATGAGGACTTATATTGCGCAGGTAAAAATAATTATAGTTGAGATTAATAACATGAATATAAGAACCTAACAAGTATTCTAATAAAAAAGTAAATAATATTCATTTTAAGAGACACGAGTTTAAATCGCTTTGCTTTTAATCGCATTGCTTATTTGCTTTCGTGGAAATGGAACGCATAAATTTGTGAATGGTATGACCAAGCTGGTATAGAATTTCCTTTTGAATATAAAGGTTTCCATAGCTCATCCAACTAGGTGTTGAATATTCTATATAATGACGGTAATTTCAATTTTTGGAAACTTATAAAGTTCTTCTGTTAAGCCCCGATTCATGAACCCACAAAATCCTTCAAATTGTATCTTATTTGTCACTGAATTTTAGTAAAAATAAATAAAATGGTAACTAAATTTTCAAAAATAACAAAATGACAATTAAACTTTATGTTTTATAATAAAATGGTAACTAGACGTTAAATCCTGTTAAGTGTCTATTATAAAATTTAGTGTAATAACACATTTAGTCCTTTATATTTATACATTCAATCAATTTAATCCTAATTCGAAACAATTCACTAAATTTAGCTCGTTATTTACGCATTCTTTCAATTTGATCCTTAAAGCAAAATTCCAAAGTATGATATCATGATAAATGATTACAAATATAAGTTCTAAATATTTAAACAAAGTTAAACACATTGGATGCTACAGCCGAGGAACCTGCTCTCTTTGATGGAACTATCATGTTTCACTTTTTCTTTTCTCTTCTCCCTCATGCTTTTACATTAGTCTTCTTTTCTTTCCCAACACCTATCTTCTTTGTTTGTGTTTATTCCTACACAATAAAGTTGGCCCTTTTCTTCTTCCTTGTTTTGAAGGTTGTATATGACCTATACTTGCCCCTTTGCACATCGTGTGTGGATCACCAGGAATTTAAAGGTTCTCGCATTCCCCTCATTTCCTTTGCATTGCACCACTCTTTCATTTATTCATGCAGAATGCAGATTATTTCTCCTTTTCCCCAAGTTTTTCATGTGAGTAATTTGGTTGAGTTGCAGGGTTTGCAAGACAAGATTAAGTTGGTCCCTTTGAACCCTCAAATCGTTCTTCTCCGATCACCTCTCTGATTCAAACCGTTCTTCTCCGATCACCTCTCTTTCTGTAATTCATCGTTTTTCTCATCTCCGATCACCGTCAATATGGTATCAGAGCTAGCGGTCATCGGGCCTTGCTCGTTGTTTGTCTCTGATGTGCTGTTTTTCCGGTCCTACTGCGAGTTCGTGTGATTCTTCACAGAGGTTTGCGTAGTTTGCTTTTGTAGTTCGTTTGGTTCGTGTGGTTCATATGGCACCAGAAGTAGGGGACACGGCTAATTTCTCCGACGAAATTGAAGCTCTTCAGTTTGATCAGAGCTCGTCGAATTCAACGTTTGCAAATAAGCAGGTTAGTATTAAGCTTGATGACACTAATTTTATTCTTTGGAAACAACAAGTGGTGTTGATGATACGAGGACAAGAGTTAGAACATTACCTTGATCCTGAAACTCCAATTCCACCTAAAGTTGTCAAAGATTCCACTGGAAAATTGGTTCTCAATCCAGACTTTCGAAGATTCAAGAAGGAGGATAATGTTCTGGCCTCTTGGCTTCTTTCAACCGTAAGTTCTACGGTGCTGCCGCGTCTGGTGGGAGCTGAAACATCGTCTGCTATTTGGTCAGCTGTTCTAAACCTTTACTCAAAATTTTCAACTACAAAGATTATGAACTTACATTGTCGGTTACGTGCGTTGAAGAAGGGAACTCTATCGATTCGTGAATATACTACACAAATCAAGGAGATTTGTGATCTCCTGGCCACAAGTGGTAGCCCAGTTGCTGAGGTTGAACAAATTGCCACTATTCTTAACGGGCTTTCATCGGAGTTTGATCCGTTTGTTGCTGCAATTACCATGAGTCGTGAGTCCTATACGTTGGAATCTGTTACATCTGGGCTCATTGATGCTGAAACGAGGATGCTTGATTATGTCCGTGTGCCTGTTGGTATTAATCTGACTCAGTTTGACGATGAGAAATCCAAGCCTGCTTATGGAAACAACATGGATGGTTTGAAATACCAGTATAATCCCAGACAGACAAGGAATGATCAATCTGGTTCGAAGTTCAGAGGCAATCGTCCACGCATGCAATGCCAGCTCTGCGGGAAGCTTGGACATCTTGTGGATCGGTGCTGGAACCGCTTTGATCAGAATTTCAAAGGTGTCATGTCTCAACAATCTAAGGAATCTACAAGTACACAATCTAATATCTGTCAGTTTGCTGATAATGATGATAATGTTTGCTATAATCCATTTGTGGGGATGAATTCAAGCTCCAATGAAGTCAAAGTTGAAGACACGTCTGATACAGCTCAAGTGAACTCTCTTATCGCCAAGAGTGTGCTCACTGTGGATGACAGATGGTTCCCTGATTCAGGGGCCACTCACCATGTCACAAGGAATGTTGCTGGTGTCAAGCAGTCGTACACAGGGAATGGTAAGGTCTTCTTGGGTGATGGTTCAACCCTTAGTATTTCTCATGTTGGTAATTGTTGCATATTCACTACTGATAAGTCTTTAGTTCTTGATCAACTGTTATATGTTCCTAAGATTACAAGGAATTTGCTGTCTGTGTCACGTTTCTCTTCTGACAATAATGTTTACTTTGAGTTCCATGCTGACAGCTGCAGTGTCAAAGATGAAGTAACAGGTGAAACCCTTCTGTGTGGCTCACTTGAGGATGGTATGTATTGTTTTTCTCTTGCTAGTAATTCTCCTTCTTCACATGCTAGTTTCTGCAATAATGTGTCTGCATATGCTTCTCCTGATAGTTCTGCATCATCATATGTTCCTGTTAATAAGCCTGCTGTGCAGTCCTTGTACTGGTTGTGGCACCAGAGATTAGGACATCCATGACAACATGTTGTTAGTGTTGCTCTAAATAAGTCATTTTCTGTTGATAAACGATTACTTTGTACTGCTTGTCAACTTGGGAAGAGTCACAGACTTCCTTTCTCTGTTTCTTCTACTATTTACACTAGACCATTTGAGCTTGTAGAGGCTGATGTGTGGGGCCCTTCACCTGTTAAATCTTTAGGGTATCAATACTATGTCTCTTTCATTGATATGTACTCCAAAAACTGCTGGTTGTTTCTGTTGAAAGCAAAATCTGAGGTTGTTACTGCATTTAACATGTTTGTTGCTGTTGTTGAAAATCAATTTTCATCTCATATAAATGCTTTACAAACTGATGGAGGTGGTGAGTTTACTGCCTTGTCTACTGTTTTGGCTAACAAAGGCATTCAGCATCGAGTTACTTGTCCCTATACTTCTGCTCAGAACGGTGCAATTGAGAGAAAACATAGACACATAATTGACACTACCCTTACCCTCTTAGCCAATGCTTCAGTTCCATTTCAGTACTGGTCTTTTGCAGCCTTGAGTGTTGTCTATCTTATAAATAGATTACCCTCTGATGCTTTAGGTGATATGTCTCCTCATGAGAAACTTTATGGAAAGAAGCCTGATTATCAACTTCTTAGGGTGTTTGGGTCTCAATGTTTTCCATGTTTAAGGGACTATAACAAACATAAATTTGATTTTCATTCTAAAGCTTGTGTTTTTCTGGGATACTCTCCAAAGCATCGTGGTTACCAATGTATGGACTCCACTGGCCGTGTGTATGTGTCTAGAAATGTCAGGTTTAATGAGTCGATTTTTCCTTTTGCAACTACTGCTTCTAAACATACTGATCAACCTTATTCATCTGCTCCCCTTGACTTACCTAAGTTTGATACCTCTGTTCAGACACAGCATGTTGTTGATGTTGCCTGTAGTTCAGAAGATACTGAGTCTGTTCCTGTAGGTTCTGCTGATTTAAATGGTGGTTCTAACAGACATACTGAGAGTGCTATCAATGCTAATACAGATCCCAAACCTGTTGACTTCAGTACTGACTCTAGTACTGCAGGGTCAAATGATGCTCTTCATGCAGTGTCTTCAAGTCCTCTGGCCTCCCATAATGAGGATGCTAATTCTGATGCTCTTGTGCAGCTTGAGCCTACATTCATTCATGAACAGTCTGATTTTGAGGGACAAGTGGCTGCATCATCTAACTCTGGTTCCTTTCCTGGTGTTGAGGCTGCTGATGAATCATTTGGAAAAACAGTCTCAACCTCAGCTAATCTAGACAGTGTTAATCACACTTCTGATGCATCAGATTGAATTGCAGCATCATCAAGTTCAAATTCTCAGCATGAAATTGAGGTTGCTGATGAATCATTTGAAAATTCAGCCTCCATTTCAGATGATGTAGACAATGTAGGTCACATCACTGCTGATTCAGGAAGAATGATTGCTTCACCCAACTTAGATTCTCTGCATGATGTTGAGGCTGTTGCTGCGTCATATGGAAATTCAGCCTCTTCTTCAGGGCATGCAGACACTGTTGATCCCATCA
This sequence comes from Hibiscus trionum, assembly GCA_030270665.1. Taxonomy (NCBI): domain Eukaryota; kingdom Viridiplantae; phylum Streptophyta; class Magnoliopsida; order Malvales; family Malvaceae; genus Hibiscus; species Hibiscus trionum. The sequence continues at coordinate 57,274,530 of BSYR01000017.1, read as the reverse complement.
CTGGTGAACCAGAAAATGTGGTTGCTTCCTTGGATGTTTATAATTCATGTAGTGCTTCTCCTAACTTTGTTAATGTATTTGACAATGGTACAAGTTCAGGACAAGGTGGTTCTCATTTGTCCACCAATACACATAGCATGATTACAAGGAGTAAGGCTGGCATCTACAAGCCCAAGATCTACAATGCTGAACATCATTTTACTCCTGACTCGGTTCATCAAGCTCTTACACCTCCTAAGTGGAGTGAAACAGTTCAAAGTGAGTATGATGCCTTACTTCAGAATCAAACCTGGGAGTTAGTGCCTTTGCCACCAGACAGAAAACCTGTTGGTTCAAAATGGCTATTTCGCATTAAACTTAACTCGGATGGTTCTGTAAACAGATATAATGTAACCCCCTAGACCGGCCTATGCGGAATGACCATGTCTAGTAAGTTACATTAAAAATTTTTATAATCATTTAGTAAACAGGTTTGCAACAAAGAATTTATTTCTAATAGCATTTCGCCCAAACTTTGTGAAAACTATCAAGTTTAGAAAATATGTTTAGACACATCAAACCTTAATATTTTAAAGACTTACACATCATAATAAAACATGTCACCCATAATTACAAATGGTGAAATAAAACATTACATTCAAAAAAACAATGTCGAAAGTGTCGATCCTCCAAGTGTCAACTACAGGGCAGCTTATTCCAACCTATCTGAAAAAGGGGAAAAAAAATATTTGGGCGTGAGCTAGAAAGCTCAATGTGATCCAACAGTGCAAGAAAACATTTATATCCATAAATATTAAATCATATTATGAAAGACATACTATATATATAATTATACATGCATATCATGTTTTCATGAAATCTTTCTACCCTCCATCCGTACACCATGATACAGTTCCCCAGAACAGTATCATATAGTGGCATTAACCCAAGCCCACTGGGCGGGGTACCATCCTAAGGAATACCTTAGAATACGGGCGGCCCTTGCCGAAGCATAGGAACCGTAAACGGGCGGACCTGGCCGAAGCCTAGAATCCGTAAACGGGCGGACCTGGCCGAAGCCTAGAATCCGTAAACGGGACGGTCTTACCAGCTGGATCAGGGCTGAGCCGTAGTTCTCCACATCATACCCCCAAGAATTTCCATTAACTAGTCCAGTAGTAACATAGTATGCAACAATAAAAGCCATAACCATACTAATCATCTTATATCTATATTGCCGACTGAGGATCATAGTCATGCTTATCTCAATGAATGCTAGATTATAATTAAAATCATACCGTGAAACCATATTCCTTTAATAAACTGAAAACATGCTAGTTTTTCACAAATTAAATTTCGTAATCATATGCACAGTATGACTTATAAAAATTGTGTGAGGCATGTAAATCATGAATATAAAACAGTTATGTAGCACACAAGGAAACACACCTCAAAGGATGAGATCAGTCAGTCAACAGGTCTAACAGGCACTGGAATCACGCTCCGCTACAGTATTTGAGCCTATATAAACATGGATTATGGTTACAATCAAATTTACACCTTAATTCATATTCAAATACTAGGTTTAAGGTCATACGAGTGACGATCGGATCACGAGGTGGTATAGATCAGGACGAGCCGGGCTGGGCGTAAGTACGATCGGAAGGTTCACGAGTACCTATTAGATCATTAAGTTAATATTAGTCCTTAACCATAAATTTCTCATGAAAAACATAGCTTATACATATGTCTATTCGAGTTCAACTTCCAATTTGGGGGATTTCGGGTTTGAATTTCAAGAAACGGGCTTCAAAAATGGACTCAGGACGTCGAAAAACATAAAATAGGGCTTTTCGGAAAATTTGACTTTTTGGTCAACGGTCAACGGTAAAGTCAACGGTCAAAGTCAACGCTGACGTCATGCTGACGTCACTGTTGACTGGGTCGGGTCAACGGGTCGGTAAACGGGTCGGATGCTGACGTCATGATGACGTCATGCTGACGTCACTGTTGACCGGGTCGGGTCAACGGGTCGGGTCAACGGGTCGGGTCGGGTCGGTAAACGGGTCGGACGCTGACGTCGTGATGACGTAATGCTGACGTGGCGGGTCCGGTTCGGGCGGTTCGGTTCATGACCAGACTGGTCTGAACCGGCCGGTCCACTGCCACCATCCAAGGTGGCCGGGAACGGCGCGTGAGGCCCACGCGCGGCTCCGGACGGCGCGTGAAGCCCACGCGCCGCCGTGGACGGCGGAGCAATTTTTTTTTTATAAAAAAAACAGAATTCCCCAAATTTGATTTTCTATCACCCCATACTCGTATTTAAGTCGAAAACTTACCCGATTATCTCCAATTTGAGAAAAACCCCGATTTGTTCGACACCTTCAACGGCAAAATTAACGACAACGGAACGGCGGTTTGACGCGTGGATAGGGGCGTTTCGTCCGGAACGTCAAGACGGTTCAGATGGTGGTGGCGGTGAACGAACGACACAACGGTGATGGACGATTGAAGGTGGTGTTTGATGGTGGTTTGTGTTGAAGAAATGAAACTTAGAATAAATGGGAGGGGGAGCTCTGTAGAGAGAGATGAGGATGAAAACCAAATAATTGAATGGGAAAGAAAAATTTTGCCGTGGAAAGCAAAGAAAAATAATGGGAGGAGAAATGATTCCATTGGGTTCAATTATAGACCATAGTGGTGGAGTAGGTAAGGTGGGGTGGAAAAAAAAATATTTTATTATTATTATTATTATTATTATTATTATTATTTTTTTTTTTTTTTTTTTTTTAGTGTTACAGTTCTCCCACCCTTAAGAAAATTTCGTCCTCGAAATTTACCTTAACGGAATAAATGCGGAAACTGCTCTTTCATCGATTCAAGGGTTTCCCAGGTAGCTTCTTCAGGACCTCGATTTCTCCACTGTACCTTAACCATAGGAATACATCGATTCCTTAGAACCCTCTCGTCTTGATCCAAGATCTGAACAGGTTCTTCCTCATAAGACAAATCTGGTCTCAACTCTACATCTTGTACCTGGATAACATGGCTCGGATCTGGGTGGTACTGTCTCAACATAGATACATGGAACACATCATGGATACGGCTAAGCTGGGGAGGTAATTCAAGCTGATAAGCAACAGGCCCGACTCTCTTCCGAATACGGTACGGTCCGATAAATCTTGGGCTCAATTTACCTTTGCGCCCAAATCTCAGAACTTTCTTCCATGGTGATACCTTTAGAAAAACCTGGTCGCCAACCTCAAACTCTATATCCTTTCTCCTCCGATCAGCGTAAGACTTCTGTCTGTCAAACGCCTCCTTCAAACGACTACGAATCAGTCTGACGGTCTCTTCAGTCTCTTGGATCAACTCAGGACCCAAAGTCTTCTTATCATACAATTCAGTCCAACAGATTGGAGTTCGGCACTTGCGACCATACAAAGCTTCATAAGGTGCCATGCGAATACTAGCCTGGTAACTGTTATTATAAGCAAATTCGGCCAATGCTAAGAAGTCTTCCCAACTACCATGGAAGTCTATCACGCACCCTCTCAACATATCTTCAAGAACCTGAATTACCCTCTCAGACTGGCCATCGGTCTGTGGATGGAAAGATGTACTGAAATTCAGACGGGTACCTAAAGCTCTGTGCAACGCCACCCAGAATCGAGAAGTGAACCTCGGATCCCGATCAGAGATGATAGATAAAGGTACCCCATGTAGTCTGACGATTTCAGAAATGTATAGTTTTGCCAGCTTTTCCAGTGAATAATTTACTCGAACTGGTATAAAATGGGCTGATTTAGTGAGTCGATCAACAATAACCCAGACAGAATCCTTTTTAGAAGGAGTTAGAGGCAACCCAGTAACGAAATCCATCGTTATTCGCTCCCATTTCCACTCGGGAATCTTAATAGGCTGCAACAAACCAGAAGGATGTTGGTGCTCTGCCTTAACCTGTTGACAAGTCAAACACCGGGATACATAATCTGAAATGTCCTTCTTCATACCCTCCCATCGGTACCTTTGCCTCAGATTCTGGTACATCTTGTCTCCTCCAGGATGCATAGCATAAGGGCTACTATGAGCTTCTCTGAGTATGGCTCGCTTCAGGTCAGCATCATCGGGAACACAATAACGACCCTTAAAGCATAAAATACCATCCTGATCGAAGGAATAAACAGATGTGGATCCCTGCTCAACTTGTTGCATGACTGAAAGTAGGGAACTATCCAAGAGTTGCTTGGCCTTAATCTCATTGGTCAAAGTCGGTTTAACCTGCAGTTCAGCTAGTAGACTTCCATCTTTGTATAAACTCATTCTGGCAAACATGGATCTCAAGTCTGATATAGCCTTACGACTCAAAGCGTCAGCAACGACATTAGCCTTCCCTGGGTGGTACTCAAACACACAGTCATAATCCTTAAGAAGCTCAATCCAACGACGTTGTCTAAGATTAAGCTCTTTCTGTGTAAGAATGTACTTCAGGCTCTTGTGATCTGTATAAATATAACACCTCTCTCCGTAGAGATAGTGTCTCCAAATCTTCAAGGCAAAGATTACAGCGGCCAATTCTAGATCATGGGTAGGATAATTACACTCATGAGGTCTCAACTGACGAGACGCATAAGCTATTACCTTCCCATCCTGCATTAGAACGCAACCAAGTCCAGAGCGCGATGCATCACTATAAACTGTAAAATCCTTCCCAGACTCGGGCTGCGTCAAAACTGGAGCTTGCGTTAAAGCCGTCTTCAACTTCTCAAAACTATCACGTTGAGCATCTGTCCATATGAATGGAACATCCTTCCTCAACAGCTTCGTCAAGGGAGAGGCAATAATAGAAAAACCCTCAACGAAACGCCTGTAATATCCAGCTAAACCCAAGAAGCTGCGGATCTCAGAAACATTCTTGGGTTGCTTCCAACTTACAATGGCTTCTATCTTGCTCGGATCAACCTGAATACCCCGAGCCGATACCACATGCCCTAGAAATGTCACCTCACTGAGCCAGAATTCACATTTGCTCAATTTGGCATACAATTTGTGTTCTCTAAGAGTCCGTAGTACAATCCTCAAATGCTCAGCATGATCTGTTTCAGTCCGGGAGTAGACTAGGATGTCATCAATGAACACCACCACAAATTGATCCACATACGGCCGGAACACACGATTCATTAGATCCATAAAAGCGGCAGGAGCATTAGTCAGACCAAACGGCATCACCAAAAACTCGTAGTGCCCATATCTGGTGCGAATGGCCGTCTTTGCTACATCAGATCCCTTAATTTTCAGTTGATAGTACCCTGAACGAAGATCAATCTTTGAGAAAATCGTGGCTCCTTGCAACTGATCGAACAAATCATCTATCCTGGGCAATGGATACTTGTTTTTAATTGTTAACTTGTTCAGCTTACGGTAATCAATACATAGCCTAAGAGACCCATCTTTCTTCTTCACAAATAAAACAGGAGCTCCCCAGGGTGAAGAGCTGGGTCGGATAAATCCTCGATCGAGGAGTTCCTGCAATTGAATCTTTAGCTCCTTAAGCTCCTTAGGAGCCATACGGTACGGGTTCATCGAGACTGGTGCAGAGCCCGGATAAATCTCAATCTCAAACTCGACATCTCTATCCGGGGGTAGCCCAGGTAATTCTTCGGGAAAGACATCAGGGAACTCGCTAACAGTGCGAATTTCCTCAATCTTTGTCAAAGAACCCTTAGTATTCAAGATACAAGCGATGAAGGTCTGGTATCCTTTCCGGATCATTCTGTCAGCAGTCAAAGCAGATATTACATTTGACAGATACCCTCGGCGCTCACCGGTGAGAATCACAGTACGATCATCAAAAGTCCTTAAAAATGCTCTCTTTGTCTCACAGTCTAGGTTAACTCGGTGTTCAGTCAACCAATCCATGCCAAGAATTATATCAAACTCTTCTAGAGGTAGCTCCATAAGATCGGCTAGAAAGATTTCCCCTTGCACTTCTAGGGGACATCGCCTGAAAACTTTATTTACAACTACAGACTGACCCACTGGACTCATAACGGTAATTGAATTCTCAGTGGTCTCTTCAGGAATCTGGAGGTCTCGGGACACAGATCTTGATACATACGAATGGGTAGAACCATTGTCGAGCAATACAAAATATGGAACAGAAAACATAGTAAAAGTACCTGCAATGACGTCTGGCTCATCTCTGTCATCTCGACGTCTGGAGGCATAAACAAGTGGAGGCTGCCTAGCATCATTTATAGCTGGTCCTCCACTCTGATGTGATCGGCCTCTACCATCAGATCTAGCAGAAGATCCATGAGCTCTACTCTGATAACGCCCTGAACCCGGTGTTTGAACAGATGTTTGTGATCGGGCTGGAGTTTGAGATCGAGCAGGGGTCTGAAAAGACGATCGGTCCACAGAAGGGGGGTGTGGACAATCTTTCTTAAAATGGTCAGTGGATCCACATCTGAAACAAGCACCCGTCATCTTCCTGCACTCCCCTCGATGAAGCTTACCACACTGTTCACATAAAGGTAAATGAGTGGACCCTGATGTATCACTTCGACTAGCCGTTGGGCCCTGCTGTACCGGGGGCCTATAACTCGAACCACTTCTCTGATACATGGTACGATGCCTCTTATCAAAACGAGAATGAGACTCTCCCTTTCTAGAAGATTTCCAAGATCGATCTCGGTCTCGCCCTCGATCCTTGCTTCTATCTTGTTCACCATTTCTACCACTCTGACTAGCTGCCAAAATCTCCATTTGTTCTGCAGTCTTAGCTCGGTCCACTAAATTTTCAAACACCTGATCATGGTGGGTAGCCACTCGGTCACGTATCCCAATGCGAAGACCCTCCTGAAACTTTTCACACTTGTCTTTCTCTGTAGGAATTAAATTAGTACCATATTTTGACAATTCTAGGAACTGTATCTCATACTCAGCCACGGTCATAGTACCTTGTACCAGGTCTTTAAAAGCCTGGCGTCTTTCCCTCAAGAATCGTTCGCCCAGAAAACGGTTTCTAAAGCGCTCCTTAAAGAATTCCCATGTCAAACGATCAGAAGGAACACTACTCATAATGGACTCCCACCAAGTACGGGCATTCCCATTTAGCATCGATATGGCACCCAAATACTTCTTAGATGGCTCAAAACCCAACTCACTCATACGTCTGTCAATATCATATATCCACTCCTCAGCCTCGGTAGGTGGTCCACCAAGAGATCCCGAGAAAGTCTTGATCCCATTAATGATCAAAGTCTGTGAGATAGGAACTTCTGGTGTGACTCCAGCTGCTCTAACCACTCCTTGAATCAACTGGAGGAACTGTCTACTCAATGAGTCATCCGTAACCCCAGTCATAGGCTCAGGCCCAGAAACAGTAGCACCTCTGACCGGTGTAGTCATACCGATATTTGAAGTATGCAATGGAATAGTAGAAGTAGGTGCGGAAGTAGTCGGGGCAGACGTCGGAGTAGTCGCAGCAGAAGTAGCAACAGGAACAGAAGTAGCAGCAGATATAATGTAACCCCCTAGACCGGCCTATGCGGAATGACCATGTCTAGTAAGTTACATTAAAAATTTTTATAATCATTTAGTAAACAGGTTTGCAACAAAGAATTTATTTCTAATAGCATTTCGCCCAAACTTTGTGAAAACTATCAAGTTTAGAAAATATGTTTAGACACATCAAACCTTAATATTTTAAAGACTTACACATCATAATAAAACATGTCACCCATAATTACAAATGGTGAAATAAAACATTACATTCAAAAAAACAATGTCGAAAGTGTCGATCCTCCAAGTGTCAACTACAGGGCAGCTTATTCCAACCTATCTGAAAAAGGGGAAAAAAAATATTTGGGCGTGAGCTAGAAAGCTCAATGTGATCCAACAGTGCAAGAAAACATTTATATCCATAAATATTAAATCATATTATGAAAGACATACTATATATATAATTATACATGCATATCATGTTTTCATGAAATCTTTCTACCCTCCATCCGTACACCATGATACAGTTCCCCAGAACAGTATCATATAGTGGCATTAACCCAAGCCCACTGGGCGGGGTACCATCCTAAGGAATACCTTAGAATACGGGCGGCCCTTGCCGAAGCATAGGAACCGTAAACGGGCGGACCTGGCCGAAGCCTAGAATCCGTAAACGGGCGGACCTGGCCGAAGCCTAGAATCCGTAAACGGGACGGTCTTACCAGCTGGATCAGGGCTGAGCCGTAGTTCTCCACATCATACCCCCAAGAATTTCCATTAACTAGTCCAGTAGTAACATAGTATGCAACAATAAAAGCCATAACCATACTAATCATCTTATATCTATATTGCCGACTGAGGATCATAGTCATGCTTATCTCAATGAATGCTAGATTATAATTAAAATCATACCGTGAAACCATATTCCTTTAATAAACTGAAAACATGCTAGTTTTTCACAAATTAAATTTCGTAATCATATGCACAGTATGACTTATAAAAATTGTGTGAGGCATGTAAATCATGAATATAAAACAGTTATGTAGCACACAAGGAAACACACCTCAAAGGATGAGATCAGTCAGTCAACAGGTCTAACAGGCACTGGAATCACGCTCCGCTACAGTATTTGAGCCTATATAAACATGGATTATGGTTACAATCAAATTTACACCTTAATTCATATTCAAATACTAGGTTTAAGGTCATACGAGTGACGATCGGATCACGAGGTGGTATAGATCGGGACGAGCCGGGCTGGGCGTAAGTACGATCGGAAGGTTCACGAGTACCTATTAGATCATTAAGTTAATATTAGTCCTTAACCATAAATTTCTCATGAAAAACATAGCTTATACATATGTCTATTCGAGTTCAACTTCCAATTTGGGGGATTTCGGGTTTGAATTTCAAGAAACGGGCTTCAAAAATGGACTCAGGACGTCGAAAAACATAAAATAGGGCTTTTCGGAAAATTTGACTTTTTGGTCAACGGTCAACGGTAAAGTCAACGGTCAAAGTCAACGCTGACGTCATGCTGACGTCACTGTTGACTGGGTCGGGTCAACGGGTCGGTAAACGGGTCGGATGCTGACGTCATGATGACGTCATGCTGACGTCACTGTTGACCGGGTCGGGTCAACGGGTCGGGTCAACGGGTCGGGTCGGGTCGGTAAACGGGTCGGACGCTGACGTCGTGATGACGTAATGCTGACGTGGCGGGTCCGGTTCGGGCGGTTCGGTTCATGACCAGACTGGTCTGAACCGGCCGGTCCACTGCCACCATCCAAGGTGGCCGGGAACGGCGCGTGAGGCCCACACGCGGCTCCGGACGGCGCGTGAAGCCCACGCGCCGCCGTGGACGGCGGAGCAAATTTTTTTTTATAAAAAAAACAGAATTCCCCAAATTTGATTTTCTATCACCCCATACTCGTATTTAAGTCGAAAACTTACCCGATTATCTCCAATTTGAGAAAAACCCCGATTTGTTCGACACCTTCAACGGCAAAATTAACGACAACGGAACGGCGGTTTGACGCGTGGATAGGGGCGTTTCGTCCGGAACGTCAAGACGGTTCAGATGGTGGTGGCGGTGAACGAACGACACAACGGTGATGGACGATTGAAGGTGGTGTTTGATGGTGGTTTGTGTTGAAGAAATGAAACTTAGAATAAATGGGAGGGGGAGCTCTGTAGAGAGAGATGAGGATGAAAACCAAATAATTGAATGGGAAAGAAAAATTTTGCCGTGGAAAGCAAAGAAAAATAATGGGAGGAGAAATGATTCCATTGGGTTCAATTATAGACCATAGTGGTGGAGTAGGTAAGGTGGGGTGGAAAAAAAAATATTTTATTATTATTATTATTATTATTATTATTATTATTATTATTATTTTTTTTTTTTAGTGTTACATATAAGGCCAGACTCGTTGCAAAGGGCTACTCACAAGTTCCTGGCTATGATTTTGGTGAGACCTTTAGCCCTGTTATTAAATTCTTTACGGTTAATATCCTTTTGTCGATGTCTATAATTAATTGCTGGATGGTGCATCAAGTAGATGTTAATAATGCTTTTCTAAAGGGGGAGTTAACAGAGGATGTTTATATGAATCAACCTGAGGGTTTTGTTCAGAAGGCCGCTGATGGTACAGTTCTTGTTTGCAAGCTTAGAAAATCTCTTTATGGTCTTAGACAAGCACCTAAGAACTGGTTTAATAAACTTAGAGAGTTCCTTTGCAGTCTTGGATTTAGATGCTCTAGTGCTGATACATCCTTGTTTATTAGACATGAGTCTGCTGTAGTTACTTATGTAGCAGTCTATGTTGATGATATTTTGATCACGGGAGCTTCTGAAGATTACATTAAGCATGTTATCCATGAATTAGATGTTAAATTCTCTCTTAAAGATCTTGGCTGTGTTCAGTATTTTTTTGGAATTGAGGCTGTTCATTGTGCTGATGGTTTATTTCTGAGTCAGAAAAAATTCATTGAGGAATTACTGGTTAAGACCAACATGGTCAGTTCTAGTTCTGTTGACACACCAATGGTGTCGTTACCTAAGCTCAGTAAAGGTGATGGGTCTACATTTGCTGATCCTCAACTATATCGAAGTACAGTTGGGGCTCTTTTATATGTGTGCCATACACGTCCTGATGTTTCTTTTGCGGTGAACAAGGTATCTCAGTTTATGCAAAATCCTACTGATGTGCATTGGGGAGCAGTGAAGAGAATACTTCGGTATCTCAAAGGTACGGTTGAGCATGGTCTATGGTTCTCATCTTAGTCTCTACCCTTGCAACTTCAAGTGTTCTTTGATACGGATTGGGGAAGTGATGTAGATGACCGACGATCAGTTTCTGGTCACTGTGTGTGCTTGGGTCTTCATCTGTTGTGCTGGAGCTCAAGGAAGCAACGTTCCGTGTCTCGATCAACAGCTGAGGCAGAGTATCGAAGTCTAGCCGATGCTACGTGTGAGCTTATGTGGGTTCAGGCTATCCTACATGATATGGGTGTGGTTCTATCTGATGTTTCACAAGTTTGGTGTGACAATACCAGTACTGTGGCCATGGCTGCCAACCCTGTTCTGCATGCAAAAACTAAGCATGTAGAACTAGATTTACATTTTGTTCGTGAGAAGGTTCTGCGACAGCAACTTGTGGTTAACTACATTCCAGCACAAAGTCAGGTGGCTGATATCTTCACCAAGCCACTCTCCACTGCTCGGTTTCTTGAGTTACGAAAGTTGTTAAATGTTTGGTCTCTTTCACAAGTTCAAGGGAAGCAAGAAAGCAGGGGAAATATTGAAGTATAGGCTTCAGCCGTTGAGCCCTTAGCTGTCAAGGTTGTTGTTTGTTGTTTGTATTCGGTTGCAACTGATTCTTTGTGTTGTTATTTTTTCTATTATTAAGTTTTGTAACCGATTCGGCCCTATCTGCTTAACTGGCTGATCTGACTCTCTAGTCATCATCAATAACAGATGGGCTATAAAAACCCATGAGGGAACTGACCCAAACTTAATCTTGTTGGCCTACAATTTGTATTACCCAAATTCTCAGCTCTCTGAAGCAAAATTCCCAATTCCAGTTCTAGGTTATCTAATTCAAACCGTTCTTCTCCGATCACCTCTCTTTCTGTAATTCATCGTTTTTCTCATCTCCGATCACCGTCAATACAAAATAGGCCTGCTTGGTGCAAGGAGAAAGTGTAGCAAAGTCATAGGGGAGAGTATTAACATGATCAAATATGTTGACACCAACTTTGAAGGCCCTTCTCTTTCACCTAATGTAATATCTCTCCAATTTTTTATTGCTCCCACTCAGTGCAGGTTTCTCACTCCTTATCTATATTTAACCAAATCATGTTTTGAAAATATATTAGGATGCTGAGAAAAAGAAGTTTTTTGAGGAGATGTTATCACACATAGACCAATTTAAGGAGATGTTATCACACATAGATCAAATATTTGATCACTTGGAACATACGCTTACAAAATATGATGGTCCATTCCTCCTTGGCGACGAGTTTAGTCTGGTAAGTTGGGTCGACAGTGATGATAATTTGCTTTTCAGGTGCTGTAATTTGCTGTTTCTGTTTCTTAAATGTGTTGGAAGAAATGTAAGATGTTGAAGAGAAAAAGGCTTATAGTTTGGTTGCACTATTGTAATGGATGAAAGAAGTTTGGCGATATTTATTCTGCAAAGATGAATGAAGGATTTTGTGAATTTCAGGCGGACATAACCTTCATTCCTCTGGTTGAGAGATTTCAAATCTACTTATCGGAGGTGTTTAAGTACGACATCACGGCAGGCATGCCTAAAGTGGCAGCATGGATTGAGGTATAATTAGTTGAGCAACATCTCTTTAGATATAGCTTCCAATCCAATGTATGACTTGAGCAACATTTCTATAGAGATTGTCTATTTCAATTCTTGAATGATTGTCATAACTGCGTGACGCAAGCCATGAACAAGATCGATGCCTATAAGCAGACGAAGAAAGCAGAACCAAAAGAAATAGTGGCACTTTACAAGATGATGTTCTCGGTACTCTTCTGTTTATACTCACTCTTTAGCTTAGATTATGGAGTTTTCTAGTATGCGGCCGCCTAATATACGGCTAAGAAACGGCGTTACTGGAAACATTATAAGATATATAATGTATTCGGTAAAGCGCTGCCGGATATGTTGATATGAAATGATGTATCCGGTAAAAAACATGAAAAAATGAAAAAAAAATGGTAACCAGCAAATTTAAGTTATCGGTCAAACATAACAAAATCGGTAAAATGACCTGTTTTGTTGATCCGAATATCAATATATTCGGTAGCGCCTAAATTGTTGATAAATTTGAGCTGATGGGGCCTCGGAAATTCCCACGATAACAAAACCGGTAATTTTACCTATTTTTTTATCCGAATATCAATATATTCGGTAACGCCTAAATTGTTGATAAATTTGAGCTGATGGGGCCTCGGAAATTCCCACGATAACAAAACCGGTAATTTTACCTATTTTGTTATCCGAATATCAATATATTCGGTAGCGCCTAATTTGTTGTTAATTTCGAGCTGATGGGGCCTCGGAAATTCCCACGATAACAAAACCGGTAAAATTACCGATTTTGTTGATACGCATATCAACATATTCGGTAGCGCCTAAATTGTTATTATTTGATCGTTTACATTAATATTAAACAAACCGGTACTAGGGTAACGTAATAGGTAGCCAATAAGAATCGATACTTTAAACAATAATATCGATATTTTAATAAAAACATTGGAACTGGTTCAATTGTGGGTCGATAATATGGATACTTAAATAAAACATATGGATACTTATATTAAATGTTTCGATACGTTTATTAGAAGTATGGATACTTTCTTTAAAAAGAATGGGTACTTCCAGGAAAAGTTTGGATACTTATATCAAATGTTTGGATACTTCTATTAGAAGTATGGATACTTTCGAAAAAGTATGGATACTTCTATTAAATCGTTTATATTAATTATATTTATGAAAAAAAGAGTTCCCAATGAAAAGTTTAATTAATATAAGGAAAAGATTACAAAATCGAATTTCAATCCCAATAAACGAGATGGCAACGAAAAGAAACAAGAAATTGAGAAGAAAGAAAAGATTGATGGTCTAATATTAATGTGCAATGCAAAGACCAAGCCGGATTGTTTCCAATATCATGTAATGGGGTACCAGCTGGTAAAAAGATCTTGTCCCTTCAAGCCTCCTCCCTTCAAGTCCCCCTGCCACCCATGGAACTTGTTCCAGCTCCAGCTTGCTGTCCAACCATCTGTGCATATGGTCGCATCTCAAACTTGACCTTTTGGTTGCCTAATGAACAAAACTTGTTTGCATAAGTATGAGCAGAAGTGTATCTTGTTATTAATAATAGAAGAAAATGATAGAGAAAACCTTGGAGATGGCGGTTGAAGATGTGTATGTCTTCTTTTTCAGCCATATAACCATATAGTTGGCGCTGGCTGGATGGAGCATACATTAAGCCCTGACAACGTTGCCAAGCATCTCTTCCGAAACCTTGGGCAGCAAACTGGTTATGCAGACTCTGAGCATCAAGATAACCTCTTGCCGTGCTCTCAAAAATCAAAAGGCTCATCCCACGATGGCCTTCTGGACCGTATGAATGGCGAGCCTTGGCAACAGCACCATAGGAACTGAAAGAGTCGAGAAGTTGTTTGTTTCCCATACCAATCCACTGAAGCAGAAAATTAAAGAAATAAGAAGTTAAGTATTATAATATAATATTAATGAAAACATAATTCATAAGTTATATAACTACCTTCCCATCTCTATCTCTATGAAGCTTTGTGTTCATAATCATCACCATGGGTGGCCAGAGTATTTGGTGATGAGCTTCCTGGTTGGTTGAAGGCGGGGGGGGGAGACAATAGCAGCATCATTACTCAGACCACTCCATTGGCCTAAAGCTTGACCTTGAGGAGTAGTCGAAGTACCCCTTCTTTGCAATTCCTCCTCCAACATCTGACCAAGGAGGCGATGAATTTTCAGCTTTGGTCCTTCTTTGGTTTTTGCATGGGTGACTAGGGACTGAAGGCCACGAAACTTGTGATAGGCACCAGGACCTCCGTGGCATGCTGGACACAGCCATAGAGTAGAAGGGTCGTTGATAGAGTTCATTCGATCGAAGGCTTCGAAGAACTTGTTGAAGCATTTGCTAGATTTCATTGTCTCGTGGCTTAGTTGTTCCTCATTATCAGAATCAGAATCAATATAGAATTCATCATCACTGTTTGATGATGTCTCAAAATCAATCTTCCTCTTGGCAGGCTGAGGAAATTTACCCGAACTTCTGTTGGAACTCATTGTATAATAGAAGTTTGTGAAAGAGAACTGATTATAGAAGTAAACGAAAGGGTTGAGTAGATTAATTTGAAGATGTTGTGAAGAGTAAATAGAGGAGTTGTTAATTTATAGGCAAATTCCGTTTGGGAGGGAAAGTGAGAGGGAAAGTGATAATGCATGAAACTGAAAAGGCAGATTCAGAGATTCGTTTGTTCTCCTCGTTTCTGGGGTTATAGAAATAAATGAGGAGAAGGTACATGAACAGAACGGTGCATGTGATACATTGAAAAGACACGAAACTGAAAAGGCAGAATCAGATTCGTTCGTCTCCTCGTTTCCGGGGTTATAGAAATAAATGAGGAGAACTAGGAGAACTACCCAATAAATGAAGGTCATGAACGGTGCATGTGATACAAGTGAAAAGACACGAAACTGAAAAGGAAGAATCAGATTCGTTCCGGGGATTAAGGGTTTCAGCTTTATATAAGATGAGCAGTAAACGGTGCATGTGATACAAGTGAAAAGACATAACACTGCAATGCAAAGTTGATGTAGTGAATAATGAAAACGGTAACAATAAACCGGATACATTGATGTAATGAATAATGAAAACAGTAAAATATTACTGGAAACATTAATGTTTTTGCAAACGTATCGATAAATACATTCACACCTGGGAAAATTTATCGATAATTTTGTTTCCAGTAAGCTATGGGAATCCTTTTGTTTTTGTTTATTATCGATATATTTTAAAAGAATCGAAATTTTCGAGCGAAATTCGTACCGGAAACATTGATTTTCTTTCAAAAGTATCGATAATATTTTTCACAAAAACAAAAAGTTTCGATATTTTCGAGCAGATTTGCTAACGTATCATGGATTTTTACAATAGGATCGAAACATTTTCAGAAAGGGGGAAAAATGTATCGAAACTTTAATTCCAGTAAGCAATGAGAATCATATGTTTAAGAAAATATCGATATTTTTTATCTTAACGAACAGAAAGTATCGATATTTTCGAGCAGATTTGCTAAAGTATCATGGATTTTTACAATAGGATCGAAACTATTTCAGAAAGGGGGAAAATGTATCGAAACTTTATTTCCAGTAAGCAATGAGAATCCTTTGTTTCAGAAAATATCGATATTTTTTATCGTAACGAACAGAAAGAATCGATATTTTCGAGCACATTTGCTAACGTATCATGAAATTTTACAAAAGGATCGAAACTTTTTCAGAAAGGGGAAGAATTGTATCGAAACTTTATTTCCAGTAAGCTATGGTAATTCTTTTTTTCTGAAAGTACCGATAATTTTATAATATTAGGCAGAAAGTATCGATAATATACTACAATTTATTGCACAACTAACTTTGTAGGAAGGAAGAAATAAATGTTGTTACTGCTTTCAACCACCATCAACCACCACCACCTACCAAATTTAGTACCTGAAAATGAAAGCAACACACAACTCCTGTCCAGGAAAAGTTTGGACCACTTCAACTGATCGTGTTTACGAAAATGGAAGATATTACATCCAACGATGTTAATGGTAGCGGGAATTTGCAAGATGAAAAGTTGACCGTTGATGATTCGGAACGGTTGGTAGGTCATGTATTTTCTTCACGTGAGGAAGCTTGGAATTTTTACAAGGAATACGCAATGAAACATGGTTTTAGTGCACGTCGAGGAACAACACGGCTGGATGGCGAAGGGAATGTGAAGACACAAGAAATTTGTTGTTCAAAAGAAGGGTTTCGGTCATCGAAAGTCGAAACTATTAATCGTCAACGTGGTCATACGCCAGTCACACGAACAAGATGCAAGGCCAAAATCGTTGTCACATCAACAAAAACAAAAGATCAGTGGCTTGTAAGTAAGTCTTTCGACGAACATAATCATGCCTTGTGCACACCTCTTATGACACCATTTATGCGTTCAAATAGAGCTGTGAGTGAGGCTGATGTGGCTGAGGCAACAACGTTGAAAGATGTTGGTGTTGGGACATCAAAGGTAATGAATTATTTCATGAATCAGGCAGGGGGTTTTCATAATGTTGGATTTACTAGTAAAGACCTGTACAATGCACTTGATAGAGGAAAAGCAAAGGAGATTGTCAATGGGGATGTGAATGCACTCATTGCTTACTTTGATTACAAGAAAAAAGATGATCCGGGGTTTTTTATGACATACTCCACAGATGAATCAGGGGCATTGCAGCATCTTATTTGGTCTGATTCAACATCGAGATCAGATTACACTTGCTTCGGTGATGTTATTGCGTTCGACACAACTTACAAAGGTAATTACTATGCACGACCAATTATGCCTATTGTCGGTGTCAATCATCACCATAGCACAATAGTATTTGCTACTGCGATCATAGCTAACGAAACGACCCAATCGTTCGAGTGGGTGCTGCGAAAGTTTCTACAAGCCATGATGAATAAATCGCCTCTTTCAGTTGTGACAGATGGGGATAGGGCAATGCAGAGGGCTATCAAATGTGTTTTCCCTTATGCTAAGCACAGATTATGTTCGTGGCATCTATCTCGCAATGTACAAGCTAACATTGGTGACAGCAAATTTAGCACAGCATTTAATAAATGTATGAGATAGTGGTGGACAAGAAGCGAATTTGATAGTGAATGGTCTGCAATGATTTCCGAATTCAATGTCAAAAAGCATCCATGGGTGATTGAGAAGGGAAATACTCGGAACTTATAGGCTCAAGCATATCAAACGGGTCATTTCTTTGCGAATTTGCGATCCACACAAAGAAGCGAGTCCTTGAATGCTGCACTCGGACGTGCCCTGATAAAGAAGAAGACATATGTAGACGTTGTTCGTACAATTGAACAATCTATTGCTAAAATGCGTATCAACGAGTTGCAAGCAGATTTCTTAAGTTCGCAGACAACGCCCTTCCAGATCACTAAACTGACAGACCTAGAAAGCCATGCTGGTGAAATTTTTACGCGAGCATCATTTGGTCTCTTCTAAGACAAATTGCAAGAGGAGACCTTGTACAGGATTGACGAACAAATTCAGTCCTTATCTGATGAATGTCAACATTTTGTTCTGTCAAAGTACAAGGAAAAGAACATGAGATTTGACGTATCTTTTGATGTTGTCTCGGAAAGTGTCACATGCTCGTGTATGAAATTTGAGACTGTAGGAATTCCATGTTGCCATCAACTACATGTTCTGAAGCACTTGGATTACACATGTATTCCTAAGTCTTTGATTATATGTCGATGGACTAAGGATGCGAAGGCTGTTGCGCCAAGTTTCCTTGACTTCAATGTAGCACCTGAAGTTATGCAAATGAAACGGTTCGCTGCCCTACGTGCAACGTCAAGTCGTTTTTGCTACATTGCATCAAAGACAGATGCATCTTTCATAACCGCAAGAGATGAGATGAAAAGACTAACTGCCGAATTTGAACACTCGTTCAGTTTGAAAGATTCATGTAAACGATGAAATGTTGATAATGGGGTTCGCGTTGGCGACCCTAAACGAAGACAAGGAAAGCGAAAAGTAGTCCAGAAGAAGATGGTCCAGAAGAAAAGTAGGCATTGCTCTTTCTGCAAGATTGAGGGACATAACAAAGTAACGTGTCCTAAATTAAAGTTGGGTCTGGATTCTTTTACACAACCTACCTCGTCTGACTTTTTTGATAACGATACGGAATGGTCCTACGGCCGCGTAGATGAGGATTATAATGTGAGTTACTTAATCTATTCTACAACATATTGTCTTCAATTGTTTATGGTTAATTATAATATCAATCACTCCTTTATGTCTCAGGGCAACGAGGACATTTGGAACACAGCAAGTACCGATCAACAGACATTTTGACTATATGGTATGTATCCGACATACAACAATATATAATTCAAGATTGTTATATATACAAATGAAATAAAATTCAAATGTTTAAAGGGTTATTTTTAACAAATTCGCGAACAGTACTTTGCTCCTTTGCCAACTTTTCAAAATATTCTCGGATGCTTCCGCCCTTTTCTGTGGATATATAAAAATAAGCCAAATTAGCAGACTGTCAAACTGTTCAAAATATTAATAAACAAATGGAATAATTCACATATGTAACTGTCATATCTAACGCATTGTCGTTGCAAGATGAATGGTTATAGGGATGCGGACATATGTAGCTGTATTTCTATAAAGAAAACATAAATTAACAAAATAATAGCATATTACCTTAAAAATAAATTGCATGGAAAAAATATAACTCACTGGATTATATTTCATTTTCTCGGTAGAATCATCCACCAACAGTGTATTGTCCTGGTTGAATTGAGGAAACTCAGTCCAAACGTCATTCAAATCTTTGCAGAAGGTGAATTCCTCTTCCTGTATGCACTTTGCTTGATCCTATTTATAGTAAATTGTGAAACACCAATTTGTAAGAATCATAACAAATTCAATTACCAAACGCAAATAAGAAGCATCTTACCCAGATGAATATATATTGTTCATATTGTACAGGTGGTTTGTTAAGAGCAAGCTCAATGTTATGCCTGCAATCGTGAACAATTACCACGATAAACATCAAATTCGTTAAGAGCTCATCGTTAAATGTTAACAATTTTAATCATAACGGTGCGTACCTCAACTTCGATGACCATATTCCAACAACAAAGTTCTCTAAACAAAATTGCATAAATTCTTCTACACCTGGCCTCATTATAACATCTACAACATGAAAATAAATTCAACATAATTGTTTTCTTTATAGCTTAACACAACCCTAAACAAATTTGAAGACATTTAATTACCTCTGGGAGTTTGTTTTGTATAATATGCAAGGACTCCATTGACATAAAAAATGACAAGTTTTTTGTTCTGTGTTAGAATATATCTGTTGGGATCTTCACTCTCATCATCATCTAAACTGTCTACCTCTTCATCATTCTCCTCTTCAGGCACCACTGGATTCTCCTCTGCTGTATTCTCCTCTTCAGGCACCACTGGATTCTCCACTTCTGTTATAAGCATGTCAATAGTCAATTAACCGAATGTCAATAGTAAATTTAAAGGGTTATTTTACCTATAGGTTTGTATTTGCTTTGAAGGCATTGATTACGGAAGTTGGAGAAGTCAGCACGAAGTGAAGAAATATCTGCTCGCATTTGGCCGATTTGGTCATTAATCTCGCCAAAACGAGCATTAATCTCGCCAAAACAAGCATCCATATGCTCGCGGAAATGAACCATGTAAGCCATCACTGACTTCATCGTAATCACCCCTTCGATCTCATCTTCTTGCATCCGCTCGTGGTCTACTGCTTCAACGTTGTCCACTTGGTCGTTGCCTTGTTCCGCTCCAATTACAGATTTGTTTAGCCAACCGACGTTTTCAATAAAATCGTATCTCGCTTTTGTCAAGGTAATCATGTTGATCTTCCGGGATAGTCGAAGAGGGTAGTCAAGATTGAATTGCACTCCTTCCTTCCTCAATATATGGCTAATTATGCATCCATATGGTAGTGAGGTTGTAATGGAGGGACCATTCTTCACTATATTTAGAATTGTCTCATATATCAGTTTTGCTATGTTTGGAGCGGTTTTTGATTCATATTTAGACAACCACCAGTAATCACAATCTCGAATTTGTGAAAATTTCCCACCGGAAGGCCGAAGAAACCAAGTGACAAGAAGGTGGAACAATCTGCCCTCCGCACCAAGGTTAATGGGACTATTCCGATCCACACGTTTAATGGTAGGATCTAAAACATGTTCATCGGAATCTCCTATATTCTTCACTCCTATACCAGCAGCAATAGAGGACGCATCTATATATATCTACTTACCCATGACAGAAGTCGTAATTCCTAATATTTTTCCCGTACTAGGCTGGAGGTCTAATTTTGCATTAATGTAGAAAACTCTAACAAGATTGGGGTAATATTTTGGTTCTACACCAAGCAGTTCAAGCCAGCCCCAATCTGTAAATGTTTGTTTAAACCCAAATTTGTTTTTCTCATCGAAGATGAAGTCCATGTCAATAACACGTTCTGGACGAATCTTTCTTGTTTTGAAATTGCTATCATATTTCAAAAACTCTTCTTTGCTTCTAAAGTTTTGCGTTTCAAAAGACAAATTTTCTTCAGAAGAACTTACTTGACCATCAGACCTTGCTTTAGAAGATGACTTTATCTTGGAAGCAGTACCTCTCTTACGTTTGGCTGCCACTTTTTTGGGTGCCATTACTACTGTTATATGCACAAGAGGAACGGTTACTCCAAAATCGTGCAAAACCATAACACTAAAGTACGCAAAATCAATCTCTTTTACTAACCTGTAAATCTGATCTTTGTAATCGTCCTCGTCGGTGTTGATTTTATACCCAGGTTGAACGGTGCAATTTCTCTGAACTGTGCTAATCGTTGTTGGAGTTGAAGAGATCTCTGCTAAAGAATCGATAAAATTTGGAAATGGAGGATTTAAGATTAGGGCTGGGTTAAATAGAAATCCCGCCTGAATTTCAGATTCAGATCGCTACTGGAAACATTGACAAGTGTACCGGTAACATTGATGTAGTCAGTAATGAAAACGGTAAAGACGCAACCGAAAACATTGATTTTGTTTACTTTTATCGACACTTTCAGATTGCTATGTCAGTCCTTCTGTTTCAAAAAGTTTCGATAATTTCATCATAAAGGAAAAAAAGTATCGATTTTTTCGGGATTTTTTTATCCGGCTCCATATTTTTCGTTTAAAAGTATCGACATTTGTACTCATAGCGGCACAAAAGAATCGAAACTTTGATTCCAGTAAGCTATGTCAGTCCCTCTGTTTCAATAAGTTTCGATAATTTCATCATAAAGGAAAAAAAGTATCGATTTTTCGGGACTTTTTTTATCCGGAACCATATTTTTCGTTTAAAAGTATCGATATTTGTTCTCATCGCGGCACAAAAGAATCGAAACTTTGATTCCAGTAAGCTATGTCAGTCCCTCTGTTTCAAAAAGTTTCGATAATTTCATCAGAAAGGAAAAATAGTATCGATTTTTTCGGGATTTTTTTATCCAGAATCATATTTTTCGCTTAAAAGTATCGATATTTGTTCTCATAGCGGCACAAAAGAATCGAAACTTTGAATCCAGTAAGCTATGTTATTCCTTCTGTTTCAGAAATAATCGATAATTGCAGTAAACTATGGCAAGCATTAATTTGAAAAGTATCGATTTTTGTTTAAATTGATTTTTATAGCGTTATTAAAGTCTCCATAATTAGTGTTATATTTTTGCAAATAAGCTATTATTCCAATTACATAATTTACAACAACGTAACTATGGTAACATAATGTACATAGTGGGAAAACTCCTAATAAATAATTATATGGTGGGAAAAATTATGGTAACATAATGTACATATATTTGCTTTCAGAAGGAATTATTTTTTCATACGGTCCAGGCAAGCAGTTGTGAACTTACCTCTCCTTTTATTACATTCGTGATTTATGAGATCGTTTAAAACTCTCGGACGATCATATTCCCCAACAACCTACATTCAAATTAGGAATCAATGTCAGTGCCAATTTTTTTTCTTTCAAAAAGTCCTTTTCAGACCACTTACCAAATCATCCGGTGACCTCCCATCAAAAATAGCTTCCATCCACATGACCACATACATTCTGCAATCATATATGTTATAATGCCGCAAAATGTCAAATAGTTAGATAAGCACAATAAATTTTTGACTTTTTAAATACTCAAATTTCATACTCGTTCGTTTGCACCTTCGTCTTACGGACCACGAATTCTAAATCCGTCGGTGGGACCTTAATCTTCCCAAATTGGGCACAAAAGGCCTCATCCTCATTAAATTTATGTAAACATTCCAGCTGCGTCAAAAAAAATCTTAAATTAGATTACGAAGAAATTATGCATTATAAATTATAAAATGTATCGACACATACTGTTTTCTTGCTTTGTTCCACTCTAGTCCTGTGCCGGATAGAGTTACGTAGACTATCAAAAAACGATGCTACACGATCAACCATATCCAACACCAAGAGACACCAATGATTATTCTCATCGTTTATTGGCATGAAGATCTACAATAAATGTCACACAAGATATTAGAACATTTATTGTTATTATTTAAATATTGAACAACATGTACGCAAAGATAGCTTACCATGTCACAATCGGTGAATTTATTATGGTCGATCAATGTATTAGAAAAGAAGCTTATAACATTCGCCACATTTTGACCGTCCATTATCAACCCGGTCTGCATTTAAAAAAACAATCTCTATTAATTGACAAGCCATGAACAAATTTGACACGAAAATGTGTAAAAATGTAACTTACCACAAAAGCGGCTGGTATATAGCAAATCTTCCGGTTCGCTGAACTATTCTTCATCGAGTCGTAACCCAACAACCAGCCTTTCAAATCAATAATCGGACTGTAAAGCCATTCTTCAGGTTTTAATGAGCAAAGGTCGCCTACTGTGCCGTGTTCGACCCCGTAATTTAGGATAACATCTCTATACAAGCAATTTTCTCTATTAATTTTTCCCAAAATTATTTAAATATCACTCGCAAAGCAATATATATTACTTACGCATCTTCTAACAATCCACTATTCCATACATAATCACACATCGCAGCCTCCATCGAATCAATTCTACTTGGTATTTTGACCTTTGCAACCTACGATTATATCAATACATATTAGCCACAACACAATAATCAAAATGGATGTCATTTGTATTATTTATTTTACCTTTTTATTCTTCTTCTTCTTTGGTGCAGGACACCCTGAATCGAGATCTACATTTATTGCATGATTCGGTGTCCTCATATCTTCATGGTGGACTTCTCTTATATTTTCCTCCCTCTTACTCAATTCTTCTAAATTTTCTTCATCATTTTTTCTAAGTTCATCATATTTTTCCTCAACATAACTCATCTTTTTGTTTATTTCAGAACTTAACTTTATACCCTCATCCATTTTTTTCTACCATTCCAATCACCCCCTTCAACTCACCCCTCAATTCCACCACTTCTTTCACAACACCATCAACCTTTTCCCCTACTTCCCCCTTTAAGCTCTCAATCGCCTGTTCGATTCTGGATTGTCTTTGCAAACAATCAGAAACGCCTTTTTTAACCTCCGCCAACTCAACCATCAATATGTCATATTTACTTCCCCCTTCATTCTGTTTCACCTTATCTTCTACCTTCTCCTCTTCCTCCTCTTCCTCCTCGCCAACCTTCACAAATAAACTACATTATTAGAGCATCTTTCTTTTTTAAGTCCTTACTAATCTATAAATACTTAAATTACCCTTACTTTCTTTTTCGGTAATTCCAACTTTAACTTTGCCAAAACTCGAGCAACTTCTTCCTTGCCCCATGCAGTGATGCGTGCCACTCCGGTTTTTTGGAATGTCGGTACACTTGAAGAATCTGACAAAAAATCAAACAATGCAACCTGTATTTATAATAAACTTTATCATTTTCTATAATAACTATTTACAAAGTTTTCTAAACCAACACCAAGATTCAACTCATTTACCTCTAAGACAGATATGCATCCTTTGAGGTATGTGGGGTTTTTGGCCTTTTAAAAACTCTTGATTGCATCAATTAATTTGTCACTGACATATGACGCCCAATTTAATTCACCTTTCAACCCGGAGTCGCAAATCAACTTCATACTTTCCTTGCTCGGGGATGTATCACCCGTTGGACAAAGGAATACTCCGACAATGTACAATAGTACCCGGGCCTTCAGATCATCCCCCTCATACTTGCCGCTTTTTATATCGTCCTCAAGTGTAGCAAATGACACCTTCGACGTTAGGCCATACTTCTTCACAAGTATTTTCCAATCCTCCCTCTTAATAACTTCATCCACACTCTGCCTTTTATTTTGTAGCCCCAATACGGCTTCAACAAATCGGATACTAAAATGAAATGAATATTTGTCGTATCGAACATCACACTTGTGCAAATCAAAATCTCCCATCAACAAGCGACACAATTCCCTCCGAATTGGTCGGTCCTGCATCCCAATAAGAGATCTAAACCCCATTTCTTCCAACACATTTGCTTTATCCTTCGCTTTCAACTCCTCTATTATGTGGTGCACTCGTTTTATGCTACACCTAGTCGACACTTCCTATGTAAATAATATACATATAATGTTAGAGTTTTTATATATCATTTATCAACATATTTACAAGTATAATGAATACCTTCTTCACATTTTTTCCTTCTGCTTTCTTCTTGGCCTCATATTTTTCTCTATAATTTGTGGACAACATGTTGAATGGTTGCTTCTCAGTTTCACTCATCGTGTTCCATTTATTCACCACAATGTCTCTCACCTGAAAATTATGCATAAACCTTCAACAATCAAAATATTCAACCTACAATATATTCACTATAAATTCAATTTACACACCGAACCGACAGTGTAAGTACCACAATCCTTCATCCTCTGACATTCTTTCATACTATCATGATAGGAAAGTTTAAATGTTCTTAAATACTTTCATCCAATTACAATTTACAGAACAATTATTTGACAATTGCTACTTACTAGAAGTACATATATCCACCCTTTGGTTGCTTCGGATTTTTCTCACTTTCGATACTCTCTGGGTCCATTTGAACCATTTCAGTCTCATCTTCAACAACATCTTCATGATCCTTAGCACCCATCTCGCTTCAGTTCTCTGAAAAAAGTTTCGATATTTAATTTCTACCGACATTATTAATTTCTACCGATAAGTTCTCAGAACAAAGTACCGATATTTATTTCCTAAATATAATTACACAATTTCGACCTATAATCGACCCGAATTCCAATTTTACTTCAACATCACTAAACCCAAAACATTATCCCCAACTACCCAATACTACATTACCAAAAAACTAGGGTTTCGACAACATACATTTTACTTCAAAGTCCCTAAACCCAAAACCTTTCCTTTCGATTCTGATACAACACGACTCCAAGAACGCCTACCTTGTATTTCGCAGCAACCAAACTCGGGTCGATTTCAAATACTCTCCTCTCTTAGGTTTTCTGTAAATGCAAGCAATACAAAGGTTTGTATTTTTAACCGGTTATATCATTATGCTATATATAATCGAAACAATTCCCCATGTTTCGACACTTTTTTGAATTGTACCGATTCTTTTACACACGTTCTTAAAAAAAGAATCGAAACCAAACAAGATATCCGATAAAGATTTACCGATTACATTATATGTATTAATAATGTAACCTGTTATGTCTAATTTTTTCTATTGTACCGATTCTTTTGCACACATTCTTAAAAAAGTTTCGAAACCAAACAAAATATCCGGTAAAGATTAACCGGTTACATTATATGTTTAAGTAATGTAACCGGTTATGTCAAATTTGCTTGTATTTTACCGATTCTTTGTCAAATTAGCTGTTACATTGTATTGAATTTAAAAAAGTATCGAAAATATCGATACTTTGTGCACAGTTTTTTGTATTGAATTTTAAAAAGTATCGAAAAAATCGACATTTTTTCCAACCGCGGTTACATTGCTGTTCAAAAAGAATCGATAAACTTTTAAAAAGTATGGATACTTTCGAAATTAACAACAAATTAGGCGCTACCGAATATATTGATATTCGGATCAACAAAATAGGTAATTTTACCGATTTTGTTATCGTGGGAATTTCCAAGGGACCATCAGCTCGATATTAACAACAAATTAGGCGCTACCGAATATATTGATATTCGGATCAACAAAATAGGTAATTCTACCGATTTTGTTATCGTGGGAATTTTTAAGGCCCCATCAGCTCGAAATTAACAACAAATTAGGCGCTACCGAATATATTGATATTCAGATCAATAAAACCGGTAATTTTTACCGATTTTATTATCTTTAACCGGTCACCTTTCTATCCGGTTACGTCGTATATTAGCCGCATATTAACCGCCTTACCGCAGAACTACCCTTAGATTATTAGTATTTCTACACTACCTATTATTATACCAGAAGTTGCTAATAGGGGAGGGAATTGTTGTTGTTGCAGGCCAAGAAGTGATGAAATCGCCACCATCATATGATTTCATGTTTATGTGTGTGGCAGTGAACAAGGTCTCTGCATAGGGCAGAGTGATTTGTTTTCTCTGTTAAGAATCTAAGTTGTACTAGTGCCCGTTACCAATATGAATATTTGAAGTGTATAATATGATTGTGATAAATTTAGTAATAATATGTGTACTGTGATTCTGATCCATCACTGCAAACACTTTAGTAAGTCAAATCATTCCGGCCAATGTGTTTAACTTTCTTTAAAATATTTAGAACTTATATTTGTAATTATTTATCATGATATCATACTTTGGAATTTTGCTTTAAGGACCAAATTGAAAGAATGCGTAAATAACGATGGCTAAATTTAGTGAATTATTTCGAATTAGGACTAAATTGATTGAATGTATAAATATAATGGACTAAATGTGTTTTTATACCAAATTTTATAACAAACACTTAACTGGATTTAACGTCTAGTTACCATTTTGTTATAAAACATAAAGTTTAATTATCCTTTTGTGATTTTTAAAAGTTTGGTTACCATTTTATTTTTTTATCAAAGTTCAGTGATCGTCTGTGCACTTTACCCTTCTTTATATATACCAGATAATTTTTTTACAAATTCAGCTAATATATTGGAGTAAAATTATATATTTCCCCCGATTATAACAAATATTAGGAAGTTATAATAAGTTAAAGTGGTGTGCAAAAAATTGAAAAATTGAAATCGATCTAGAAACTCGAAAAAATTGAACCGAAAAATTTGATTTCGGTTCAAATTTTTGTTTTTTTAAAAATAAACCGGTTCGGTTACAGTTTTGGGACAAACTGGGTAACTGAACACACCAGATATATATTATATTATATTATATTATATTATATTATATTATATTATATTATATTATATTATATTATATTATATTATATTATATTATATTATATTATATTATGTGAATTTTAATATTTTATATTAAAAAATTAGATTTTATTTTCTCATTCCAAGAGTAAACCATAATTTCAATTTATGAAGTTTAAGTGTTTAACTTGCTAGTATTAAAAAAAGATTATGATATCATGTGTCGATTTTTAAAAATATATATTCTTTTAACATATTATTAAAATTGTATTAATAAACAAAATAAGAAATCGTTACCCGAACCGAACTGAATTTTTCAATTAACCGAATAAACGGTTAATTAATTAAATGGTTACGATTTAAGGTCAAGAATTGGTGATCCGAACTTACTAATTAACTGAAATAATTTGTTAATGGTTAATCGACCCCGATTTTACACACCCCTAATAAGTTATGTAATTTGATAATTTTTTACGTTATTTGATCATTACGTAAATTGTTATAGAAGAATGGTTTACATTATTTTTGTAATAATAAACTAATTTTAGTAATATTTTTTTTGAATTTTTTAACATTGATCACATGGAATATAATCTTTTAAATATTAGTAAAATATCTTATGCACATGCGGTAAAAATGAAAGTTTTTATAAGTGCACTTAATTTTAGAGTTTAAGGATTCACTTTAGAGTTTAAGTGTAGGAGTTTGGAATTTAGGGTTCATGGTTAAAATTTATGGTTTATGGTTAGAATTTAGGGTTTAGATGTTAAGGTTTTGATTTTATGGTTAGAGATATAGGGTTTAACATGTAAACCCTAAATTTTAACCCTAAAACTTAAATTCTAACCACACCATTTAAATTAAAAACTCATACACTTAAACCCTAAACAGAGTTTCTAAACCCTAAAATTGAAACATTTATGAAATTTTTTTGTTTTCACCCTTAAATAATTATCCTTAAATAATTGGCCTAATAACAGCCTCATTTTAATAGTTCTAGGACTATAAAAAAAAATAGTTCAAGAACAATATCGTAAAATTAAAGTACGAAGACTGAATTTTAAATTTTGAAATAGTAAAGGAACCTTTAGCATATTTAACTCAAAAAGAAATCCCCAAAACCCTGCTTAACTCCATAACCCTCATTTGGGGCCTCTCTCCTAAAAACCCAGGAAAAGATAATTTCTTTCGAAAGCAGAAAAGCTCAATTTTGTAAGAGTAATTTGGTCGAACACCTGGTGTTCAAATGAAAGGCAGCAACAAAGCTACCGTTTTAACTCTTGCCGAGAAATGCAAGGTCCAATACTTTCCACCATTTGTTCCAATCTACAAGTTTGCGTCTTTACTCTCACTTTGCATTTAAATACTTTCACTTCCTTGTTGCAGAATATATTGACATCAAATTGGCAAGGACATCTTAATACAATCAAAACCGATGCCCATGGAAGGTACCCTTTTCATATTTCATTTCGATATTGCTTTCCCCCTTTCTTTTAGCTCAATTAGGTATGCTGTGCTTGTGTTTTGTGTGTTTCGGGTTTAGGGCTTTATCAACTAAAGTCTTAAGCTTTATTAAATCGTTGAAAACCCCGAAATGTTAGGGAAGAAAAGGAAGGGTTTTAGTGAAAATAGTTGAGGTTAGCTGCATTTTATTAGGAATCAAAACAACAAACTCATAATTTTGGTTTGGAAAAGTGTTTGGAATCAATTTTGGTGTAGTGTTTGATTGCTTTGAATGGTTGTATCACAGCAAAGAGAATATATACACGTCGAAGGTTAAGTACATTGTGAAGAAGGGGAAACCTTTTATCTGGGTACCAGAACATGACTTGCATAATGTGGTATGTTTCTCTTGCTGCTATGGCTCTACTCTACTTTGTTTTTGTTTTTCTGTTGTAATATTTCCTTAATATTCGAGTACCTTTTGGCCCCATAATCTATGTGTCCGACACGTGCATCTTCAATTCCCCCTCTAAATTTTTCTATGTATTTGGAGGGTCCTTGGAAGGTCATATCCTCGTACCCATATATGAAAATTTGTCAGATATGGATACTTAAAAGTAAGAAGAGTCGGAGGAAAATAGCCCATGGTTTTGTATTCTTTTAAACATGCCGGCCTGTCTGGTGTAAAACAGTTAAAATATTTAATGAGAACTAAATAATTTCAGGGCTAGACTAGATGACATTGTTGAACTGTTTATTCCTCCTTTGGTTGAAGCACTATTTGGAATAATTATTGTATTTATTTGTCACATGTTGAACAGTTCAAGCATACATGTTCTCTTTTTAGTTAAATGTTAACCTTGTACCTGTTTGTATAAAGTTTAAATTCCTTTCTCAAAATGTTTGTCAGTCTTGAAAGTTGAAACACTCGTGAATGTAGAACTTACGCTTTTAGTTTGCATTAGTTCTTATAACTTTGAGAAACTGGCTGTTCACCTTGTCAACTGAATTCTTATTTATTTCGCTATTCCCCTCTTGTACACAGAATACTATAATTGATGAACGTGGTTCGTTTTCTGTAGCCAGCCCGTTCCCCGGGCCTCTTGGAAAATTACTCAAATCAATGAACAAGGTTGGTGTCTGTATGAACTTTTGTTCAATTTTTCTTTTCTTGTAAGCAGTACTTTAGTTTCGAGGGGCACTTCCTTTCTTTCGGTAGCATATAATTTGACAATTGTGTTAAGCATGCAATTTCTATTTGAAGCCAAGCAATGGTGTAATTTGCTATATTTCCTTGCTGCAGTTTCCAGTTCGGGTCGCTCTAACCGGAGATGTTGTGCCTCTTAACGATAAAAAGGTAACTATATTTAGAAAACTGACTTGATAATAGGAATTCTATACTGCTATGAGTATATGCCCATGATTAGGCTGTTGCAACTAACCACACGATGATAATGCAATTGTGTCTGCATGTATACTTTTAGAGGGTAAAATTGGATTAACCATCGTTTGCGGAAACCTTCATGTTAAGTATTCATTGTATGTCAAGTCTCATGAGAAAGAGGGTATGATGGTCAAATACTTCTTCCGGTTCAAGTAACTAGTACACTCTTTATGCTTTCTAACTTTCCTAATGTTCCTGGGCATACAGTATAGATACTCTCGGGGATTCTAGTTTGTTGAATGATTAGTATACCACCATTCACTTGATATTTTAACAACACGAGGACTATCTTTTCCTGAGTATTAGATTTGTTAAGCTATTTTTTTTATACTCGTTCGGAAAATTTTATAGAAGTTTATTTGGAAGTAATAATCTTGGTAATCTAGATTGAATATATATTTTGAAGAATCTTACAGCCATTGTCAACTTTATTTATAATTTTCATGTTATAGGCTCAATCCGTTGCAGAATTCCTTAAAGAAGTCATGCTCTCTGAGGAGAAAGCAACTAAAGAATTTAGTTATACAGTTTCTGGTGTATTAAGTTCTTCTAATCACTTTTCCACAACTCGAAGCGAGAGCCTCAAGGAGCTGATTGACGGGAGTGAAAAATATTTGATTTATAAGTTCAATCTGAGGTATAAACTTCCACTGAGATTGTTAATTTATCGTACTCTAAATGTAGAAAATTGTCATCATATGAACCCCAGTGGAAATGGTGCTTGGTTTGGCTTCTTTGCTGAATTGGGAAAGGGTGATATTATGCCATATCATGTAAGAAATAAAGTCTGTAGCATGGTGTTTCCTTACAAAAATGATGATTTTTATTCGAGACATTGCATTACATGTTATTTTTGCTGATTAAGTATTGGTTGGTTGAATGAGGATCCAATAGGATCCCTCTGTTATACACTGAAGCTACAATATTACAGTAGTTTCCTGTTCGATTTGATTTTGGTCGAGGAAATGTATTTAAATACTGTAATTTCTTCACTTGATAGATTTAGATTATAAATGATTCGAAAGAAGTTTAGTTTGAGAGAAAGGGAAAACAAAAAGAGATGCATGAAATGCAAACTTCATCTGAAATGAAATATCTGCTGTACAGTTCTTGCATGTTTGTTGATGGCAATGGAGGAACTCATGAAGTAGACTTTGAAGATTTGGAAAAATGTAAAGCAAGTTTGCTAGGTAAGACATCACTGCCGGAAAAAAAAAGTTGTCTGCTCTATCTTATGGATAGTTCTGGCATGGAATTTTGACATTTATCTTCAATTTGTTTCTTTATAGCACCTTATACTGCTAAGCTCATTGATGGTATCAATCAAAGCGAGGCTCGACGCAGAGGACTGATCCTTTTTTGTTTCATATACTTGAACGTAAATGCAAGAGTAAGATTTACTATCCTTTTCAATTTCGAGTTAGTACATTCTACTGCTGTTTTTTTTCTACTATAGAGTTAAGGCTCCATCATAAGCGACTAACCGTTGTTTGTAGGATGCATACATGCTCTCGCTTGATCGTAAGGGCTTTGACGTCCTAGGAAAGGTTCTTTTTAAAGGTACCGGGAACGAAGAAGACGAATACCAATGGAAGCAATTCAGGATCACATTCAAAGAAGAGGCTCGGGATGTCGAGTCCTTTTGTCAGCAACTTGTGCAAATGGAAGAAGAGGCCATCCAAAAGGTTTCTAGCTACAGTGGTCTGGGATAAAAAGTAAAACAGACCCTACAAATCAAGTCAGTTTTGTTTTATCTTTTCTTTTCCTGTATGCATAAACTATAATGAACATCTCAAACAATGCTTCCAACCCTGTTTCCTCGACCTCCATGCTTCTTTTTTTCTATGCATAAAAACTAAAACGAACTACAGTAACATTCGAGTTTGAGTGTTGGATACAAACATGTTAAATATATATCCTTGTATCTCTGTACTCATAATCGGATATGCATCCGACCTTTGATAGTATAAGAAATGTCTTTGGACCACAAATTTCTTTGCCAGTGGAAGAGATTGGGACATGGTCATGAGACATGGTTTCCCCCTTTTTTCAGCTTTTATGCATGACAATGTTTTAAACAATTTTATCCACAAAACATTATCAGTTTCTTTCCATTTTATCTCTAATTTTAGGGGGTAAAGAACTTTAAAGTTGAATTCCATCCTTCCCCATACCTTGTTCCCACAACTCCAAACTCTCTTTTTTCTCTATTCCTGCTCGTTAAAAAACTCTCTTAAGCCTAAATGAAAAAAAAAGAGTATACTTGATAGTATTTATAACCAACCCCGCCCACATTGGGCATCAAATCCCCCGCCCACATTGGGCATCAAATCATCATGTACCAAACGACTAACCTCCACTGGCGAAACCGGAAAACGCTGGGAGAGAACCCCTCCTCCACCATAATTTAATTTTGTTTAAAAACATAAACTACAGACTGTATAAATAAATATTCATTTAATTATGATATAGGACGATGCCACAATTGATATCTTGTGAAGAAAAATTTGAAGAAATTGGTTGAAATGGGTGAATTGAAATGTCAGTTTCTTAGGTCAATTTCGCAACAAACTAATAGATGGGCAATGGCCACAATTTGATATTCTTAGATCCAGTGGACCACGGTGCATGATGCGACACCCCTTCACAATCTCATGTTTGGGAATATATTGTGTACTCATTCTCCAAACTCTATCCTTCTTTAAATTATATATATATATAATATTATATCATGGTATCGTAATTTATATCTTAGGGACCGACCGATGGAATGTTGGCAGGCGCGGAGTTAGAAAATTCTTAATTTGAGCTGCTGAAATTTTATATTTTTATGAATAAATTTTTTTAAGTAGATGAGAACAAACTGTGTGTGTCAATTAGAGGTATTTATCGAGCGAGTCGATCGCGAGTTAAAATCTGGTCTTACTTAATTTGAAAATTGTTTGACTCGTGTTCGATTCGATATTCGGTAAAATTTTGGTTGACTCTTACTCGCCAAAAAATTCGTTGATCAACTCAACTCGTTTCTTGTTAAGCTCAGTAAATACGATAAGTTTTGAAAATTTGAACCATAAAGATTTTATATATAAATATTAGATGAAAAAAAAAGAAATTGAGTGGATGTTGAATTGAAATGTAGGAATACACATAGAGAAGTTATTATATAATATAATATAAAATAAGTCGGTTGAAAGGGATAATCAAATCTCGTCAACTTCCATTAATTTGCATTCTGTATAAATTATAATTATATTTGTCAAACTAAATGTGCTAAGTTTTCATTATCAGTCATTTCAATTTTGCATGCAAATTACGCGCATTCTTACCACAAACTCTTCCTATTTTCGATGAAAGTGACGACACCAATTTATCATGTTAACATAATTTCTTTTTTTATTATGAGTAAAATAATACTAATTGAATTGTAGAATTATAAAAATAATTAAATAATAATTGAAAGTATAAGACTTCGAATCATGACGTTGTGAATTAAACAAATTAGATTGAGATGTCGCCCCCATTATAAACTTATGTAGTACCTGATTCGGATTAACCATCCGATGAATTGGATATCAGTGATTATACAAACAAAACTTATAAAGCTATTTTCGTCATTTACACTTAATAATTTATGAATTAATATCCTATACACTGGCGGTGGAAAATAAAGTTTCCACAAGCGGGTTTATTTAGGGGTTTAGGGTTTAAAGGTTAGGGGTTTAGGTTGTATGATTTAGAATCTAGAATTTATGGCTATAATTTAGGGTTTGGGGGTTGGGGTTAGATTTTTAGGGTTTTAAGGTTAGAATTTTAGGATTTAAATTTAGGCTTGAAAATAGGTATGCTTGTGTAAACTTTTTTTACACTGGCAGTGTATCAAATATTAATCCATAATTTATTAATTATATATATATATATATATGTATATTTGGTAATTATTCTATACACAAGCGTTTGTGGAATTTTTTTTTACACAAGCGTCTTAGTTTTAAGGGTTAGAGACTCCGTTTAAGGGTTTAAGTGTAGCAGTTTTGAATTTAGGGCCTATTGATAGAATTTTGAGTTTAGGGTTTACAGTTTAAAAACTAAATTCCTACCTATATTACCCTAAAACCTAAACCTAACCATAAACCCTAAATTCTAAACCTTTATACTAAAACCCATAAACCCTAAACCCTAAACTCTATAATTGAGGTACTTGTGAAAATAGAAAGTTTCTACCGCCAGTGTATAGGATATATATATATATCATGTTTTTAATCAAATATATATTTCTCTTTAAATATGAATGCCATTACTCCTATTTGTTTTTGTTTTTATTTTCATGTCACTATTTTTCTATACCCGGTAAAATGTAGACAAAATAATATATAAATTATAACAAAAGAACATTTTTGGATGTTAGCTATATAGACAATAAGTTTGTATATTAAATGGCCTCAAAACTCATTAAAACGACATTTCTTTAGGTGAATATGTCCGCGTGTATGTCTGTCTAGCTATCTATATTAAGTGAGCTGGAATTGATATCAACAGGTATAACACGTCTAGGTTCAAATTTTGAAATAATCCCTTTATTTTCATGTATTTTGACTACTTTATCGCCTACTTTGATATCCTATTTCTGTGAAATATATACACGAATTATTTTCGAATTAAAAATAAAATCTTTTTTTTTTGATTCATTCTTACATCGATGATTCGATCTCATCCCACCTATAGGTAATTTTAGACAAGTTTCTTTTGAAGTGGATACTTTAATCTCAAATACGACACATAATAATCTATCTTCTAAAACAAACAATGATTCTTTCTCGACATGAGTCGTTAATTTACCTACTAAAATATCACACCGTCTCCACCCTAGTTCCCAACATCACAATTCCATTTTTATCTAAATTACAAAGGAAATGGGCTTCTAAGTGTGGTATGTGTTTTTAATTTCTTATACACGGAAAACTTGTTTTCCACGAGCGTATAGTTTTTAAGGTTTAGAGGTTAAAATTTTTGGTCCGTGGTTAGGCTTTAAAGTTTATGAATAGATTTTATGATTTAAACTTTATGATTTAAAATCTAGAAATTGAAATTTAAGAATTAGTTAAGGTTTAACACTCCTAAAAAGGACATGTGACAACTTTAGAAGCTCGCTTATGAAAAAAGAAAGTTTTAACTTACGGGTGCACCAATTAATTACCCTATAGATATTTAAGCATTTCATTGTTTTATTCTATCTAAATTAGACTCTAACCTTCAATGTATATTTTTTTGACTAAAAATAAATAAAGAAATCCTGCAAAGAGAAGAAAGAAAAAGATTGAATACATTGATGAAAAGAGTGCTTAATTTTGTGCCACCCACTTGAGGGCCAAATACATGCATGATTGGCCATTGCAGGAACTGTTCATAATTTCAAGTGAAAAAAGCATTTGTAGGGACCCTTTATCCCATGCAACCAATTAACCAAACTTTTTTTTTCTTCGGCACTTAAAAAAAAGGGGAAAAAGAATGGAAATTCCAAACATGTAAACACATAAATCTCTTTTTGGAAGTGGGATATATAATCATACGAAAATTACTCATTTACTAATTATGAACCCATACAACAACTAAACTTTAAACTTGTTTTCTCACTTTGTTGTAAAACAACGATCATATTAATTATTAATGGTTTTATTACGACTCAAGGAAGATTATAAGCATCAATCAAGATGAGAAAATCAGCCTTAAAGTCTAAAGCATGAATAGATGAACAATATAACCAAGTAACCACCAATCGAAGATGTGACGAAAATTCCACCCTTGAAAAAGAAAAAGAAAAACTTGCAAAAATAATACTATTAAAAAAACAGATAAACATCCATCATTTTCATAAGAAAAGGAAAAATTATAACAAAACAAAAACTTAGATATGCAAAACAGATTCGTAAAACAAATTCTAAACACATTTTTTATTAGGTGGTATATATGTTTTTATTAACAATCTCTAGAGCATGTGGTTAAAAGTTCTCGGTTTACACAATTTATTTTTTCTTAGGTTGTGGGTTGAATACCCATTAAGAACAAAATTTTCCTCCTCTTTTCTAAGATAAAATCGATTCTAAAGTTGATAACAGTATGCAATTGAAGGAAAACATCTATCTAATTTAAATTTTGGGAGGTTTTTAATTAATCGCATGATCGTATTTCATTTGTATGGTTTTGCATTAATAAAATCATACGGTATGATACAAAAATTGAAGGGAAACACTGTTTCTTATATTTACTCCAACAATTTGCTTATGTTATGTTTAGTCCGAATAAAATTTTTATCGTCTCTTTCTCTTAATAGAGAGTAAATCATTGTTTTTAATGTAAATATGTACAATTTGCTTATGTTATGTTTAGTCCGAATAAAAACTGCTGCCGCCGCTCCTCTCTCAAAAAACCCTAATAGCTCTTCTCTTAAAATTGTTTTAATTTTAACCGTTTTTTCTTTTGTTCAATTCTTTTAATTAGTGGTCGGCAATTAATCTCTATATTGGTTCTCGACCACTGATTTTATCAATTTTTTTATTTCAATAAAAATCTCTGCTTTTATAGCACGCTCTTTCTCTGTCATAGTGACACGCTTCTTCTTCTGTCTTTGTAACATATTTTTGTTTTGTTTTTTTGGTTTGGTTCATTTGTCTTCGTGGCAGGTTTCAGCATACCCTAGCGTTCGATTGTTGTTCGCACAGAGATTCACTTGGCGCTAGTTTCTGATTCATGGTGTTGTCGGTGGTCACTTAGAATGTTTTATCTCCACTCGTTGATGATTGTTTGCCGATAAAATCAGTCCTAGGTAGCGGTACCTTTTGCCTGACAGAATAGATCGCGCACCACTCCTTCCTTCTTTATGCGTCTCGTTTGGGGAGAGACAAAGAGATTCAGAAAGCTTTTGAATTTTCGTTGGTATGTGTATTTCCATAGAAATTTTCGTTTTCATTGTTTTTGAGTTGTAAGAATTTTTGGGGTTATTTTAACCTAAATTTTCTTCTTCTTGATTGTGTTGTAATTGAGTTATGGTTTAATGAAAATTCAGTGGCTATTTCAAAAAAATTATTCGAACATTTAATATATTAAATGTTGCATCTTAAAATCGATTGTAAGACTTAATTCGTAAAGTCGTCGTTAGGATCGATCGGGTGGTCCAAATTTCATCATCAAGCCAATAAAGGGGGATGGATGATCAAAGTTGTTCATTGCATTTGTATGTTATACTCCATGAAAGTTTCAAAGAAAACTTCATGTGTGGGGGACCCTTGGACAGCAGCTTTATTAAAAATAAAAATGTAGGCCCCAAAGACAAGAACCTTACAAGAAGGTGTTGTGGGACTCAATCAAATCTTACGTGGCACGTGACAAAAATGAGGTATAATATCTAAAAATGTCTTTAACGTTTAACTGAATGATTGTTTTGATCCTTATTTTTTTGAACCTCATTATTTTATTTTGGGCTAAAATAGTCCATATACAGATGAAAATTGTTAGCCAACTAACTATAAACAACTTGAAATGACTTGACAGAACGACATATCAGTAAAATATATTTTATATAATTAATTTTTAACCGGTGTGACATTCTTTCAAGTAAGTACCTTTGTCTATATGACATTGTCATGTCAGCGTTCACTATTATATGTATGTGTTTCACGCCTTTCAAGCCATTGACCATTAGTTAACTTAACAACTTTCATCCGCAAAGGGATCATTTTGACCCAAAATAAAATATTGTGGGTTAAATTGGTTCAAAAAAATATGAACCAAAATGACTATTCAATTAAACAATATGAGTTTTTTGTTTTATGCCTAGTAAGAAATATATATTTTTGCATAACCACTAGTATCCAACTCATTCAATGATTAATCTAGATCGAATATTACAAAGGTCTATTATGAGGAGACCTTATAAATTCAGTCTCCATTCAAAACGTTAGAATTCGTATCTACAAAACTATGAGTTTACTTGAAAAATCTAACGTCATATATACTGTATTTAGTATTTGATAGAATGATGCTGGAATATTTTAATTTTATAAGTAGTGTTTTAATGCCGCCACATGTCCAAAACCCTAAAATCTTGAGTCTTAATGTCACAAGTTATGTATTCAACTAACAATATAGGAAACAAATTATATATACAATAATTAAAATGTTTTCTTATTTTTAGATATTATCTTTATTTAATATATCATCGATTTTCGATTCAATTATCTAATCTGCTCTGTTTTTTAATCATATTAAAATTACTAAATGACAATTATTTATTTAATTATTTTTCTTAACTGAAAAAGGAAAGCCATTAGCGAAAACATCAAACATTTGGGTTTACCCTATAGGGTATTTTAGATTTTATTGAGCAATTTATAAATTGGTGACGTGGATTGAGATACTAGCTTAGGCTACTTTAATTCCTTATAATTCTTTAAATTTTCAAAAACAGCTAGCATCCTACTAATCTTTGAAAATGATTTTAATTTCACATGAAAGAAATTTAAAAATATATGTATCTACGAGATATTTATTTAATGCAATGGATAATTACTTTTCAAACCATAAACTTAAATGATTGCAGGATTTTAATTAATTCAATTAAAGGTAATTAAGAAATTCCCAGTCAAATTAATTTTTCCATCAAGTATTTTTCCTTTTGTGTTTTTAATTAAAAAAATACTAAGATGGTACAATGTGTCACTCTTTCCAACCTAGTTTATTCTATTCTTTACGTTATGATTCACACTCATGACCTTGCTGAAATGACTTAACTAATGGCGAAATGTAATGGAGACTAGTGGGAGAATTAAATTTGACCCCTCAAAATTTTTAAAAATTCTTATTAAAATTAAATTTTTTTAAATACTTTTAATTAAATCTCCTCCCATAATTTTTAAAAGTTACTATCATTAAGGCTCAAAATCATTTAAAAAATTTAGTTAGACCTCAAATTATTTGAAAAATATAAATTAAACACTTCAAAATTTTTAGAAAACTATAGTTTAAGCCTCTAAATTTTTTAAAAATTTAAATTGGCCCCAGACCTTTTGTCAATTCATGCTAGACCAACGAGTAGTTCTTTTTATCAGCAAATATAATTTTATAGATAGAAATCATACAAGCAGGATATTATATGTGCCTCATTAAAAACCTCCCCAAACATATAATGAAGGAAAAGAGTACAACATTATAATATTATAGTAACAAACACCCCCTAAATTATAGTAACAAACTAGTCATTTTTTGGTTCCTTTTCACATTATTCTCCTAATTCCTTTTTTTTTACTTAAATCTGAAAGGAATTTTGTAATGACTTGAGAAGAAATCAAAGTCATGCAGAAATAGAAACAGTGTAAAAATATATAATTAATGGTTGATTAAGAAAATAAGTGACAAGATTATGTTTGAATGTATCACTATAAGAATTGCTTTTAATCCTAAATTATATTCATTTCTTTTCACACCTTTCCTTTCCCATACATTTCTAGAATAAAGAAAGTTTACACCGTTTGAATTTGTAATTTTCGGAATTCAAACTTTAAATTAATTGAATTTTATTTTTTTAAAGTGATTATAGATCAATTTGATATTAAGCTTCAAAGTTATAGCCATTTTTTAATTTCATGGTATATTTTTCATGAGTTTTCTAAAACCACATAGATCAATGAAGAAATTGAAAAATTACACTAAAAGCATTAGTAAATAATCAGATCGAACTGATCAGTTGATTGAACATCTAATTTAGTTCAGTGATTGAATTGTCTATTTTTTTTATCATGATTTTTGATTTTTAAAGATTTGTGATAATTCACATAATTTTTATTTTTAAATTATTGGTTCAATCAATCAAACATGCCATCAATTTTTAATTTAATTGATTCAATATAATTGTCCTCTCATTTTTTTTAACATTGAGTAAAAGTTGAATGTAAAAACTTCACCTACAAGGCTACAATAGTATATATGAAGAGACAGCAAAAGAGGAGAGAAAAATAAACAAAAACAAAATAAAAATAATTTTACATGCAAAAGTTAAAATAAAATAAAATCCTCAAGGGGACAAACCCAAGAAACAAAGGTACATTCGACTGTGACACATCCACCCATAAGACTCCCCCACCAATACCAACTTTATTTCCCTTTTTTCCCATTATTATGTTCTTAATAAATTATTTTTATTATTACAAAGTTTCATCTAGGGTTTCCTCTTTATCAAGACATGCATGGCCACTAATATCTTTTTCGGGCACTGTAATAATAAAAACAATCAACCTCATTAAAAAATTTGTTTCGTTTAATATTTGATATTGTATAAAGAAGTGAGCATTCGATCAAATTGAGTTGAATAAAAAAATTTAAGTTAATTAAATTTAGGAGTTGTATTTTATAATTCAAATTTTATTTAAAATTTTTTTTGAGTTGAGTTGTCCGAGTTTCTGTTAAAATTTAATTGTAAATATTTAAAATGTTATGGTATAAATTGGTTTCAATTTAAACGACCTTATATAACCATGTACGATATATATATATATATATATATATATATATATATATATATATTTCTTCATATTTTTATATGTGATATACATATATCAGACAAAGTTGGAGATCGACTCGAACTTAAATATCGGTTAATTACTAAAATGTTTGAGTTATTCGAAGTTACATTGTATAACTGAAACTTTACTCGAAGTTTTTTTCAAGTGGAGTTTAAGAAATTACTATTCGAGTCAAGTCAGGTCGATTATTTTTGCATCGGATCGAGTTTTGCTCACCCATATGTTTCATCAATAAATTAAAGATCATATATCATCATCTAATTCACACTGATGATGCATACATTTATTTACACTTTCAGTATATCAAATATTAATACTAGATCGTTTCGAACCCTAAAAAAATTAATAAAACAAAAAGTAGGAGTGGGATGAGAGAGAATCAAAGGAAACAAAAATATAAATAAACAAACACTCCCTTACGCCTTCCCTTAATTTTTACCATCTTTTTTTCTTGATCTCTGCAGCTCTAGCTTGTTTTTGATGTGATTCTCCACCATATCACCAGCATCCCTTTACAAAAAGATTGAAAGCTTAAGCTCAATAAACGCCATGGTTTTCTCTTCTGTTCCAGTCTATCTAGATCCCCCCGATTGGCAGCAGGTGAATTTTCTTTTTCTTTTTCCTTTTCAAACCCAGATTTTCTTTTCTTTTCTTGGCTGGCTTCTTCTCCAAGAAAGATATAAGTAATATTCTTACCCTTTTTCTGATCTTCTCTTGAATATACCATTTGTTTGAAATTCTTTATGTGTTAATCTGAATTTTTAGTGATTTTTGTGTTTTTTTTTTTGCAGCCACAATCTCATCAGCAAGCTGGAGTTATCACTAGTGAAAGTCGTCATAATTCTCAGCTTCCGCCGCCACCCC
Organism: Hibiscus trionum; assembly: GCA_030270665.1. Lineage (NCBI taxonomy): Eukaryota > Viridiplantae > Streptophyta > Magnoliopsida > Malvales > Malvaceae > Hibiscus > Hibiscus trionum. The sequence continues at coordinate 57,232,463 of BSYR01000017.1, read as the reverse complement.
CGGCGGCTGGTGTTGGTGGTGCAGGCGGTATTAAACCTGGCTCGATGCCGGAACGAGCCAGGCTAGCTAAAATACCACAGCCTGAGTCGGCTCTCAAGTGCCCTCGTTGTGACTCGACGAACACGAAATTTTGTTACTTCAACAATTACAGCCTTGCTCAGCCTCGCCACTTTTGTAAGGCCTGTAGACGATACTGGACTCGCGGCGGCGCGTTAAGGAACGTACCAGTCGGAGGCGGTTGTCGGAGGAACAAGAGAAGCAAAGGAAGCAATAGATCAAAGTCTCCATCGGTCGTTTTCGAACGTCAAACCGGTTCGACCTCGTCTTCCGGTACACATGCTTCGAATACTTGCACTGATATTTTAGGCCACATGAACCTAGCAGCGCCACAATTGCCACTATTGCCGCCTTTACATCATCTCGGTGACTATAATTCCGGCGATATCGGGCTGAATTTCGGCGGAATTCAACCTCAGATGGCGGTGACAGGCGATGGTACTACTACTAACATGGATTTTCATGGCTCAAGTGGTGGTGGGTCAATGTTAGCAAATGGAGTAGTGGAACAGTGGAGATCACTGCAACAGGTTCATCAATTTCCATTTTTGACTAGCTTGGAGCAGCACCAACATGGATTATATCGGTTCGAAAGTGACGGCATCGAGCCGACAACGAGTTATGGCGGCCACCATCCGCTTCTGTCTAAGCCATTGGAGAGTGCTATTACTCAGCTTGCTGCTGTTAAAATGGAAGACTCTCAAGGATTGAATCTATCAAGGAATTTCTTAGGAATTTCAGGCAATGACCATCAATATTGGGGTGGCAGTGCTGGCAACCCATGGACTGATCTTTCTGGTTATTTCTCCTCTCTTATACATGCATATACATATACATGCATACATACAGTGGCAGATCCAGAAATATTTTTTTAGGGTGAGCACGTATATATTATATGTGAATATGAAAACCTGATGGTGACACCTTCAAAAAAAAATAGATAACTAACATAAAGAAATTCAGATTTCATGGTTCATACAATCAGTGAAATAGATAACAAACAGAAAAAATTTCATATTTCATCTCACCCTTCACTACACGTGGATCTGCCACTGCATACACACACATATATATATATATAATATTCCTTCGAAACCCAATTTAATGCTTGTTTTTGGTCTTTTTGTTAAATAATTTACAGGTTTCATCAAAGAGAAATCAAGTCATAGATAAGGAGTTCCCATGGAGAAACAACTCTAACTTTTGCAAATTTCAAGTTTCCAATGGAGTAGTAAAACAAGAGTTTAATTAGAAAATGTAATGGTAGATTTCTACTCTTGAAAAAACTATTAATTTGCTGTTGTTCATGTTAATCTTGTTGTATTTCTATATATTATGGTAATGATCTAAGGAATTAAGTAGGTTTTAATTAATTATATGTAATATATTCATGGGGACAAAAAGAGAGAGTTTGGTATCTGACATAAGAATGTATCCGTATTTTTTTTGTTTTCTTAATATGTTGCAACTTCATTTCTTATTATTTTCGGTCATTCATTTTCACCCACCCTACGTTTAAAAAATGTATAAAATTTAAAAATTCTATATTGTGTCGACATATCTTGTCTTATCTTTATAGATTAAATATATAGAGATAGAATTCAATTACATAAGATAAAATATTTTAGTTTTATACTAATTTTAGACTATTAGATGGGTGTAAATTGACGGCTGAAATTAAAAGTCGAAACAGATAAAATTTTTAAGGGAAAAAAGAGAAATGAATAATCTGCATCATAAATTTATACTTATCCGATGGTCCAAAATTAATGTAATTTTTTTAGTTTTTACAAGTTATGTAAAAGAATCTCAACAAATGGTCTTAATGAAAAAGCAGATGGTGTTCATCCTATGAGACTCGAGTTTCATCGCTTTGTTTGCAAGATGTGTGCATTTTAAAAGGGTTAAGAATATCCATGAACATATACTACCTTATAAAAACTATCATTTTTAACTTTTAATCTCATTCATCAATCAATTCTCATCCAACCGTCTAAAATCAATATAAAACTAAAAATATCTATTATATATATGGATTTTATCTCTATATATAATTTTAATTTTTTTTAGCTGCATGATGATCTATATTTACTTTTTAGCATAGTTGAGAGTGAGCTTCGATTTTGGCCGCAATGTAGCGCAATAATCGCTTCGTAAATAGTTTTGAAGGTTGTCACAATATTAAAATATGCATTTAAAACCATAATTATTTTTGGAAGAAAATCACAACTCATCATCCACAACATCGTGGCCACATTCACAACCGTAATTGCAGCCACAACCACAATTTAATATCATGCTTCAACCTCTTTCATGCAATGGGAGTAATTCCATCAAAAAATAAAAAAAGGAAATTATTATTTTTCATTTTCGGGTCACTTGTGAAAATATGGAAACTTTAAGGCATACTTTTAATAGGTAAAGATGGAGAATTGAATCATGAATTTACGTCTTTATATTCTACTCCAATCTTTACAATGATATCTCGTATGCTCAAATTGATTGAATGATGAATGAGAAATTGATGCTCAAAGTAGATAACTTGTAAAGATTGGTGAAGAAATAATAAACTTAAATCCCACATTGATTAGACCGTTAGAGAACAAGTGTGAGAGGTGTATATATATGATGGAACCAACCAAGGAGTTATTGAATAAACTTACCAAAGACTTTGCCTTAGCACAGGGGTGCAAATCCAATCATGACGAACCCTTTGATGTTAGGGGTGCGCTCGTACGACGTGAGCGAATGCTCGAACTAGTTGGGCCTAACATGGACTTGTCAAAATTTTAGCTCAAATTCAAAAATCTCATTCAAGAATCAGTCAAAAAAATTTGAATAGATTTTGTTAATTTGAATTAGTCTATATTTAGATAATTTTTATCAAATAATTTTTTTTTTGTATTTTAAATTTAAGTTTAATTGTTATTAGAACTTTTTTTCTTTGCTTGCCTATAAAAGGAAATTTCCGAAGAGAATAACAACACAACAACTCACAACGAAGTTGCAAGTGAAAAGCTTTTTCTCCTGGCTCTCCCCAAATTTTTTAAAAAACATTATATATTTATTTTTTTTGATTTTTTCACAGTGATAGAAGAAGGCAAACTTTCAGTTCGCGATCTTTGTATATGTGCTATGTTGATCTTTATGTTGTTGTATTTTGATAGATAGACGTCCAACGTCTCTCAAGCACTATAGGAGCAGACGAATCTGTTTATTCGAATTGTTACCCGGATACAAGTAAAAAGTTCTGATTTAATGCTTAATTAATATTTAATTTATATTTCAAATATTTTATAATTATTTTTGTTATGTTTGATATAATAATAATTTTATCGTATTTATTATTATCGATAAATATTTTATAATTATTTTTGTTATGTTCGATAAATTCTCACCATATTACCCTAAAAACTAAACCCTAACCTATAAACCTAAATTATAACCCTAAACCTTAAATTGAAACAACTATTCAATTTCCAACTCAATGTATATTATTATTATTATTATTATTATTATTATTATTATTATTATTATTATCCTTGGATTATTAACGCCTTTTTTTCTAACAAATGATATGTTTCGTATTTATCGGTATCGTAGTTGAAAGTTGAAACGGTAAAAATATGCAGTAAATGGAGTTTCAGTCTTTTTTCTTGTGTAACTCTTTTCAAGCTTACATTTTCCAAAAACAGTAAAATATTGAAGATAAGTGATTCAATTGATTTACTGCTGCTGTAGGGATCACTGATCATCAGAATCTCAGTTTCTCCCTTTAATCAAGTTTCATGGCAAATTTCAAATCCCTAAGATGTTGCTTTGTCTCACATTTTTTAGGGTTTTTTACCTGAGGTTAGTTATTTTTCACCCTCCCAAAACCCCAAAAATAACAATAAATAATTATTTTGTCTTCAATGCATTTATGTCTTTTCCCATTCCCATATTGACATGTTTCTTTTAAAAAAACCAATTTAAAAGTGAATTGAGTTTAATTTGTTTAGTATTCTCACTTGTACAATATGTGACTATGTGAGATAGAATATATTTAAGTGTTTAATATCTTCTAATTTAAAAGTGAGGAAAAGTCTAAATGGTATAAATTCGATGCCGGAATTGCATCTTTAAAAAATATGATGCAAAAAATAAACGTTCGAAAAAAAAAGCAACACTCATCGAACAATGTCTAATAAATAAGTGATCACTCCGATAAAATAATTATTGAGATCTATTAATTGATCGAGTGGTCACAAATATTCATATTGTATCATTTTATATGTGTTCGTATCCCGATATTAACCCTTTTTTCGCTCAACATCATATGATTTCATTGAATGATCAAATCATACAACAATATTATTAATGTGGGCCTTAAGAGTGTAATTATCTCTTTTTAATAAAAAATTATTGTTATTATTATTAAAAGTAAATTTGAAAATTATTTATAATTACAGGAAATTTAATCGATCAATTACCACATATTTCTTTTTTATTTTATTTTTTTAAGAAGTACGAACTGAGAGTTTGAAAATTAAAGCTAAAGTTACCAAAAATGAAAATGAAAAACGCCAAAATCCCACTCAAAACCATGCAAAGATACTCCATTTTTTAACGTAAGACCAAAACCCAAAAGGACAGGTGACGTCAAAAGTACAAGAAGAAAATAAAAAAAAAATAATTTATTACATTTCAAAGACTTTTGTTGTGTTTTATAGATTTTTTTGGTAATTATCTCTAAAATTTAAATATGCATCCTTTGCAAAAATATGTATCTCTAAATTAAATTGGGTTTCTTTAGTTAATTAGATCAACTAATTTTTTAAGTAAATTAAATTGAGAATGTTTAAGCGTTTAATATCTTTTAATTTAATAAAAGATACGAGCAAATACCGTTGTCGACGGTGAAGGATAAACAACATCAACACTAACATAAAAATAAATGTAACGAAGACAACACGTTAAGAACTCGACCACAACTTATCTGAGATGATTGTGAGCACTTATCAATACGAGAAAAAGAACCAAAAAGTCCAAAATTATAGATATAACGTCAAATTAAATCTTGAAAAAAATGTGCTACAAAATCATAAAAACATACTACAAAGAGAAAAAAACTCCCACTATTTTCATTCGAATGTGACGACTTGTTAAATAATATAAAGCAAGAACTCAAATATGTAAAACCCAAAAAGATAAAGAGACATACAAGAAAAAAAAAGAAAATGAAGGAGAATGCAACAAGAGCCTAACAAAACATGAGTGACAACCGCTTAAATAATTTTAACTAATTATTATTTTATTTATTTTAAATATTTAATATAATCATTAATGCTTTATTTTTTTATTCCAAGAATGTCCGAATCTTTTGATGCTGTTGTTAGTTTAATGTTTGGAATTCAAACGCTTTTTGTTATAGGGGTGTTTCTAAGTAATAGTATAAGAGAATGGAATCTGAGTTTTGGATCTGCTTTTGCAATAACCAAGGCTGCCTACTAACATGGAATAAAGTCATTTATCCAAAAAGTAAATCTCTCCCTTTACTTGTTTCGAATCGAGATAACAACGATCGATAACAGTGACTAATCTTTCTTTTTAAAATATATACATTATAATCGAGTAATTAAATTGAATTCATGTTAGAAATTCCAAGCAAAGGGTAGCTAAGCATTGTTGGAAAAAAAGGAGGATAAAAAATATGGTAGTTTACATTTTAGATCACTGAACTTAATATTCACTTTCATTTACATTACAAATTTTTAATTTAATTAAATTACAACATTCAAATTTTATTATTTATAAATAAAGTCACTTATATTGAGACTCCATGTAATAGCACTCATGTATGTATGTATGTATGTATGTATGTATGTATGTATGTATGTATGTATGTATGTATGTATGTATGTATGTATGTATGTATGTACGTATGTATGACAACTTTCACTTTTGAAACATCCTTGTTACTATATTTCTTTTACTTTTACTTGCTTTACTTTGTTATCAGATTCTCTCATTTGTGTCTAGGGCTCAGTCCGTCACGTTCTTCCACATGTGCCCAATCATATAGATTCTTCCTCATCAATTCTACAAAATCTTCATTAATTCCTCCACTTTGTTAGTATTACTATTATATTTTTGATATTTTCATGTTCGATTTACAGTTTTATGTTTGCGATATTTGTGGTTATCCCTTTTAAAAATATTATTTCTAAAATTCAAATATATATTTTCACATTAAACGTATAATATATCTTATCACTACGATTAATATTTATTATTGAAAACTTCTTAAATCATGTTTCACATCTTCTTCATTCGCAATGACAAAAAAAATTGAGTAGTTTATTATATAATTATGACAAAAAATATATTAGTACCCATTATATCAAATATGGGGAATGGGATAAAGAGAAAGGTGAAATTACTCAAATATTGTTGTTGAATTTTTTTTTCTAATAGTATTGTAACCCCCTCGTCCCGGTCTGGACGGATGACCGATCCGAGTGGGCCACACGGGGAAAACCGAAGCGAAACCCGTTAAGGTTCCCCCTCGGTTAGCAACCCTATTTTTTTTCTTTTCTAGATGCCTTTATTAAATCCTATGTGATAGGACACGCAGCGAACAAACACGGATACGAAACCCACAAGATATGCAATTAAACAACCAAATTTTCCTTTTTAAGCAGGACGTATCGATACACCTACAGAGGGTATCGATACGCCTTGACCAAAGTCAACCCTCTCATTCAGCTCAGGGAGGACCGTATCGATACACCCTTGTGTATCGATACGCTCAGCCTGACTTAAATTCCAGAGAATTAATACCGTATCGATACACCCCAGTGTATCGATACGCCCAGCCAAAACTGAGTTCTGCAGGCAAGAACGTATCGATACACCCTTGAGCGTATCGATACGCCCTGTTTTGCAACTCAGCCTTTTCCTAACATGGTGACCCCAAACTCGACCCTTAATGCATTTTAGACTCGCCTATACACATACAAATATACATGCATCAAAACTACAACCGAGACTTAGCCTACAAGGCATTAAATCTAACAAGGATTATACAATTCAAATAGTCCATGCAATCTCACCAAAAGAACATACTTAACACCAAAAAGGCCCCATACACAAGGTAGTCAAGCATAAGGCATACATAAAGGCTCAAAAGGCCCCAAAAGGCACAAGACAACATAAAGCCAACATAAAGGAGTCTAGATGCAAGCTCCTAAAACACATAGCATTTCCCATTGCTAAACTACTACATTGTTTAATAAACCATACTTGAGCATACTACCACGCGCTTGGACGCCCTTTTTCATGCTCCTTGCTAACTCCAAGCTAAAGATCTGCATTGTCAGAAAAAGGAGAGCGTAAGCATAAAGCTTAGTGAGCAGAGCTCTATAACATAACAACAACAATGCAGAGTTCAAAGCTTCCTTTAAAAGTAAAGGCCAATACATACAAGTCATCCAACAACCTAATCCATTTACTAACATACAAGTTCAACCAAAGGTCAACAACATAGACATTTCACTTCATGGTATGCACAAGCATAACCAAACTTTCACTTACGGTGGGACTACACATCACCGTTTTAACTAGTGGATTTCCAATGGGACTACACATCAAAGTACTATCCCACTAGTCACTACCGGTGGGACTACACATCACCGGAGCAACGACAACACACGTAATTTACACAAGCACAACCAGCATACAAGTACGGTGGGACTACACATCACCGTTTCAACTAGTGGGTTTCCAATGGGACTACACATCAAAGGAATACCCAACTAGTGACTACCGGTGGGACTACACATCACCAGAGTCTTATACTTTTGCTACCGGCGGGACTACACATCACCAGAGCAACGACAACCATGCAACACAACACACAAATCACCATCACACAACATGTACTCACTATATCATACACAACCACACAAGCTGCAACAAAGTCCACAACTAGGCACCAAATTGCTACAATCAACCTTAACAAACACAAATGGTCTTACTCACCATTTCCGTGCACAACCTGCACCAACTTACTACAAACAACCTTACAAGGCACATCAACAACACCATAACTACCATCACACAAAATCAACGATATAATAAGAAGCAACATGCTTCCTCCCAAAATATTGGAATTTCATACATAACAATTCATCACCACAAGTAATGAAAACAAACAGTAAAAAGGGAAATTAAAGAGGAAATTCTCAACAACTTACTCTTGAATTTAAACTTGACTTATCAAGCCCAAACAAAACTCTTCAAAACCAACTTTGAACCAAAACGATACTTGAAAACATTTTCACATCCATATGCTTAAACCAATGTTTGAAATCAATTTAAAACATTAACCACTCACCTCACTTCCTTAAGTAAATCAAGCAAAGCCGACTCATGCCTCCATGACTTCCGATATCGATCCCGAGACTTTACCAACGAAATTCCTTGCTCCTAATCATCTCAACACAAGTAAATTAACCTCAAATCAGTCCACAACACAACATAGCAAACCCGGAATGAAATTCAAACATCAAACACTTATTTTTCAAACCAAGAACAACCACCAAAAAGTCATTCCCGAGCAGCCCTTTAGCACAGTCCAAAACCGATGATTCCAACACATTTAACACTTCCAATTGTTTCCAAAACGACCCCCAACAAATACCCTATCATCGACCCTCAATTTCCAACACAAACCACATCCAAAATTTAACTAAAACCCTCCTAAAAACCTATAAAAACACAAATTCGGGAAACTTAACAAAACTCTCTAAAAATCATATATGTTGAACCGTTTGGTTCATAAACTTCATATCTATCACTGTTAAATCAAAATCTCAAGTTAAACACCATAAAACAACCAATTTCATTCAAATCTCCCAAAAATCCAAATTCTAAAACATGGATGAAAACGAAAACTACTTGTACTTTTGAAGAGAGGAAGTTGAGAGCAAGTCAAAAACGTAATTACCTTTCAAAACCGAGCCAAAACGAAGGAGAAAGGAGATGAAATAGTATTTGAAGAGGGAGAGATGTTCTTCACGTTGGAAACAAATAGAAGAGAGGGGAAGAAGATGATGATTCATCTTTATTTATAATAGTTTAAACTTTAATGTTCAAAGACCAAAATGCCCTTAAAGAAAAAGGGAAACCACAATAGGTGCCATCCATGACTTTTGGGCTCAATTTAGAATTGATTCAAATCTTAAAACCCGAGGCCCAAACCATTACTTTATTAAATAAAATATTAGAATCGAAACCCGAGACAATACTAAAATATTATTTTCACCTAGCCCCTAAACCCGGGCGTTACAACTCTCCCCCACTTAAGAAATTTCGTCCCCGAAATTTATTAGACATGAGGAGTCACTAACACATGCTCCCCCACACTTTCTTTCTTACTACAACATACTTTCCAACTCGGTAGACCCACCACACAACATTAGCTATATGATGTTAAGATCTCAACGGTTCCTTCAATGCATGACCATTTTAAATTCAACTCATTCTCTTCAACAACATAACACGGGACAAAACTGACTCACACTTCTGAATCATAGATACACAGAACACATTACATACTTCCTTCTAACTATGGTGGTAACTGCAACAAACAAACAACCGGATTAGCCCGATTTACAAACTCATACAACATTGTTTGAACACTTGACTCATAACTTTCTCTGACTGATTATCTGACTCCAACAGGTAATCAAACACTAATGTAGGCGTCTTCAAAAATCTAGTCATAACTCGAATCTTTATCTGCCATTATCGATCTCAAGACACTATACAACTCACAATCTTGCTAAGGCACAACTCCGCCATCTTACCCACGGTACAAGTAATGTGAACGTGCATAAAGGACCACATACAGTGCAACTAACACTGATTACTCAACTAAGTTCTCACTGAGGAAAATCGAAGGCGAATCAGACACAAGACCTCTCGAATCTATTACCCACTTTCAATACGAATTTCCCCCGAATGTAACAAACTAGAAGAAATTGATGCTCGGTCTTGGCACGCTGACAAATTGCACACTTACTCTCATACTGAACCACATTATCCATCAACTCAATCCACGAGTACTCATCTTCAACCTACAATATGTCTTCACACTATTCGGATGCAATACACAAGAACTGCCATGTGCTTCGGCCAAAACAGTATGTCTCAAAACACTATGTGAGTCGGCACCACTATTCTATCTCTGAACTACAAAACTCTGTCATCTCTAAAACTGTATTCTGGAGGTCTTCCTTTCACTAATTCTTGCACGTGAGGTGCCAAGAACCTGTCTTACAACTGTTTCTCTCTAAGTATCTGACTCAGAGCAGGTTTAACGCGAAACTCGACCACAGAACCACTATCAATGATAAACTGAATCCGGCAAACACAACTCACAACTTGGCTACTAATCTAACAACAACTTTAACTCGGGACATCGGTTACTACATTAACTCTCTTCGAAGTTTCTTTCAGTTTCTAAAGGGCTCCACGTCTCGTTTCTAACACATAAACTGAACGTTCTTCTGTAGCAATCTATCAAAGGGGCAGCTATCTTCAACAGATCATTTACAAACCTTCGATAGTAACAGCGCTAGACCTAGGAACTATAGATACATGTCACTGACTTTAATTTCTTCCAACTCATATCTTCTTCTGCCCAATTGGGGTTTGCACTAATATACTCGACTGATCTACATGACCTAGGGGAACATCTTCCTCAACTCAGAGTCCACACTTGCTCAACTTGGCATGCAACTGATTCTCTAAAAGGATCCACAACCTTAACTTCAAGGCTTGTCATGGTCTTCTTCGGTACGTGAATATTCCCACGTATCATCCAAGAGAAGTACCACAAACTGATCAAGGACTTAGGAAAACATTCTGCTCAACATCTCTATAAGAGTAATTAACACATTTAGTCAAACAAACGACATAATCCAAAACTCTAAGTGATCACATCTATCCCGAAAGCTTCATTCGGTACATCAACCTCTCTCACTATCAACTGGTAGTAATCGGATCTCAAATTAACCTTGTAAAGACTGAAACACCCCTCAACTGGTCAACAAATCACTGATGTTTGGAAACGGATACTAACTACTCACTGTCAATTGTCTCAACTGTCTGCAATCTAAACACATTCTCGTAGTGTCATCTCTCTTCTTCACAAGTTACACTGTCACACTCTAAAATGATATACTAAACCAAATGAATCTAAGGTTTAACAAATCTCGAAGTTGATTCTTCAACACTCTCTCAAGTCGGTCGAGAATCACGAGATACAAAACAAACAAAACAGGAGCAAACTCGGAGACAGTATCAATAACAAACTCTTCTTCCCTAACAAGAGACAAATCGCGTAATTCTTGCCAACACCTTTAGGAAAACATCAACTATTCTAACATTTTGCGGTCTAATCCTCACTCAAAAATTAAATCCATCACATCTTTTAGGCAGTCCTGTCAACCAAACTCAATTCAATCTTTGACCTCTAAGGATGGTTCAACATTCGATACGAAATCCACATTCCCACTTACCATTACAATCTCATAGTCATCCGTAAGCTTTAAGAAAACTTCCATTTGTCTCAAAGCCTACCCTAACTCTATGTTCTACAAGCCAATCCATGCACAACTTCACATCAAAACCGAAAAAAAAACAATTTCATCGCACCAACTAAAAACACGTGCCACTGAACCATCAACGGACACTCCTTGTAAATCTTTCTGACTACGACTGTATCCTCGAAAAAGCTAGCAATACCAACACCTACCTCTAGTACCTCACAATGTAGATTCAACAACTTCGCATGCTCACTCCAAATACACGGTCACGTAGATTCAGAATCAATCAGAAAAACAAGCTCAATGACTGTATCGACGAATTACTTGCCACAACATCGACATCATTCCGAGGCCAACTCATAGGTCTTTACTTCTATTACCAACTCATATCAAGATCGGTCACATTGCTCTCTCTCAGCAGAAACCAGTTCACAGGCACGCTGACCCAAACAAACAAACTGTACCTCTAACTCTAGTACTATCGTACTGTCCTGAACTAAAACGATGTACTCTCTCATCATTCACATCCTCTAAACCTCAGATTCACGATTACCAGCTCTAGGCCCACGCCTCGGCCTCAAACTTACCAAAGACAACAATACAACAATAAACAAAACACACAAGTAAGAATATTCAGGGTTAGCAAGAGCAAGGGTCCAAGGTGCTCAAGTATACTCCTTTACAAAAATCTTTTCAAATAAGTAATAGTAGCAATGGGAACTCGACACTACGCCTCAACACACCCATCAAGCTTACACATGCTTTCAAACACCGTACTAACAAGCAAACATCAAGCATACATGGCAAAACATTCACTGGGACATAACAACAACATAACACATCAAACTTACCTCACTTACCTGCCCAAGGTCTCGGTAACCTTAGGCTCTGATACCACTAAATGTAACCCCCTCGTTCCGGTCTGGACGGATGACCGATCCGAGTGGGCCACACTGGGAAAACCGAAGCGAAACCCGTTAAGGTTCCCCCTCAGTTAGCAACCCTATTTTTTTTCTTTTCTAGATGCCTTTATTAAATCCTATGTGATAGGACACGCAGCGAACAAACACGGATACGAAACCCACAAGATATGCAATTAAACAACCAAATTTTCCTTTTTAAGCAGGACGTATCGATACACCTACAGAGGGTATCGATACGCCTTGACCAAAGTTAACCCTCTCATTCAGCTCAGAGAGGACCGTATCGATACACCCTTGTGTATCGATACGCTCAGCCTGACTTAAATTCCAGAGAATTAATACCGTATCGATACACCCCAGTGTATCGACACGCCCAGCCAAAACTGAGTTATGCAGGCAAGAACGTATCGATACACCCTTGAGCGTATCGATACGCCCTGTTTTGCAACTCAGCCTTTTCCTAACATGGTGACCCCAAACTCGACCCTTGATGCATTTTAGACTCGCCTATACATATACAAATATACATGCATCAAAACTACAACCGAGACTTAGCCTACAAGGCATTAAATCTAACAAGGATTATACAATTCAAATAGTCCATGCAATCTCACCAAAAGAACATACTTAACACCAAAAGGCCCCATACACAAGGTAGTCAAGCATAAGGCATACATAAAGGCTCAAAAGGCCCCAAAAGGCACAAGACAACATAAAGCCAACATAAAGGAGTCTAGATACAAGCTCCTAAAACACATAGCATTTCCCATTGCTAAACTACTACATTGTTTAATAAACCATACTTGAGCATACTACCACGCGCTTGGACGCCCTTTTTCCTGCTCCTTGCTAACTCCAAGCTAAAGATCTGCATTGTCGGAAAAAGGAGAGCGTAAGCATAAAGCTTAGTGAGCAGTTCTCTATAACATAATAACAACAATGCAGAGTTCAAAGCTTCCTTTAAAAGTAAAGGCCAACACATACAAGTCATCCAACAACCTAATCCATTTACTAACATACAAGTTCAACCAAAGGTCAACAACATAGACATTTCACTTCATGGTATGCACAAGCATAACCAAACTTTCACTTACGGTGGGACTACACATCACCGTTTTAACTAGTGGATTTCCAATGGGACTACACATCAAAGTACTATCCCACTAGTCACTACCGGTGGGACTACACATCACCGGAGCAACGACAACACACGTAATTTACACAAGCACAACCAGCATACAAGTACGGTGGGACTACACATCACCGTTTCAACTAGTGGGTTTCCAATGGGACTACACATCAAAGGAATACCCAACCAGTGACTACCGGTGGGACTACACATCACCAGAGTCTTATACTTTTGCTACCGGCGGGACTACACATCACCAGAGCAACGACAACCATGCAACACAACACACAAATCACCATCACACAACATGTACTCACTATATCATACACAACCACACAAGCTGCAACAAAGTCCACAACTAGGCACCAAATTGCTACAATCAACCTTAACAAACACAAATGGTCTTACTTACCATTTCCGTGCACAACCTGCACCAACTTACTACAAACAACCTTACAAGGCACATCAACAACACCATAACTACCATCACACAAAATCAACGATATAATAAGAAGCAACATGCTTCCTCCCAAAATATTGGAATTTCATACATAACAATTCATCACCACAAGTAATGAAAACAAACAGTAAAAAGGGAAATTAAAGAGGAAATTCTCAACAACTTACTCTTGAATTTAAACTTGACTTATCAAGCCCAAACAAAACTCTTCAAAACCAACTTTGAACCAAAACGATACTTGAAAACATTTTCACATCCATATGCTTAAACCAATGTTTGAAATCAATTTAAAACATTAACCACTCACCTCACTTCCTTAAGTAAATCAAGCAAAGCCGACTCATGCCTCCATGACTTCCGATATCGATCCCGAGACTTTACCAACGAAATTCCTTGCTCCTAATCATCTCAACACAAGTAAATTAACCTCAAATCAGTCCACAACACAACATAGCAAACCCGGAATGAAATTCAAACATCAAACACTTATTTTTCAAACCAAGAACAACCACCAAAAAGTCATTCCCGAGCAGCCCTTTAGCACAGTCCAAAACCGATGATTCCAACACATTTAACACTTCCAATTGTTTCCAAAACGACCCCCAACAAATACCCTATCATCGACCCTCAATTTCCAACACAAACCACATCCAAAATTTAACTAAAACCCTCCTAAAAACCTATAAAAACACAAATTCGGGAAACTTAACAAAACTCTCTAAAAATCATATATGTTGAACCGTTTGGTTCATAAACTTCATATCTATCACTGTTAAATCAAAATCTCAAGTTAAACACCATAAAACAACCAATTTCATTCAAATCTCCCAAAAATCCAAATTCTAAAACATGGATGAAAACGAAAACTACTTGTACTTTTGAAGAGAGGAAGTTGAGAGCAAGTCAAAAACGTAATTACCTTTCAAAACCGAGCCAAAACGAAGGAGAAAGGAGATGAAATAGTATTTGAAGAGGGAGAGATGTTCTTCACGTTGGAAACAAATAGAAGAGAGGGGAAGAAGATGATGATTCATCTTTATTTATAATAGTTTAAACTTTAATGTTCAAAGACCAAAATGCCCTTAAAGAAAAAGGGAAACCACAATAGGTGCCATCCATGACTTTTGGGCTCAATTTAGAATTGATTCAAATCTTAAAACCCGAGGCCCAAACCATTACTTTATTAAATAAAATATTAGAATCGAAACCCAAGACAATACTAAAATATTATTTTCACCTAGCCCCTAAACCCGGGCGTTACAAGTATAGTCCTCATCACTTTATTTCTAAGAATATGGTGATTCACTATAAAAACTAAAAGTCAAACTATTCTCCCTCCGACTTTGAATAGTGCTTTGTCGAGAAATTAATAAACAAATGAAGTCATATTGCTCTCCCTCCGACTTTAAACAGTATTTTACACTGAAGTCAGACTCCTCTCCCATCGTCTTCAATATTTAAACTTAAAAAATACTCAGGAAAGTGAATGAACAGTGAAGTCGGATAGTGCTCCATTCGATTTCTAATTTTGAACAGTGAATCATCATATTCTTGGAAATAAAGTGATGAAGACCATATTGTTGGGAAAAAAATCAACAACAATATTTGGGTAAATTCACCAAAGAGAAAAAGGGCAAAAAATATGATAAAATTTTGATATAATCACTAACATCCGTTTGATTGGTCGGTTATTTCAGATAAGATATTATAAAGATCTATTATGAGGATGATATTCCTTCCGAATTGCCTGCTCTATTCACAAATTCTAAATAATGGGTTCGATTAAAAATATTTCAAAGTTATAATTTGATCACTCTTAAGGCTTAAGCTCAACCTGGAGAGACTCGAGCCTTTAGTAAGTTAAATTTGAGTATCCCAAATTCTTGATGTTTGATTTAAGTAGTTTGTGAGTTTATCTGAAACTTTCTTTTTTCTTTTTAAATTGAAAAATATCAATTTGAATTTGAACTCGGACTTGACATACACAAACTATTCGAGTCAAGTTGTAAGATTTTGTAGTGGATTAATTTTATATTTAATAAACTACCGGTTACAAAGTTAAAGAAATTTAAATTCTGACATTATGAAAAAAGCAAACTATATTGGGAGGACCACCCTATAATGGACACACACACACACACACACACACACACACACACACACACACACACACACACACACACACACACACATATATATATATATATATATATATATATATATATATATATATATATATATATATATTGTAACCCCCTAGACCCGCCTATAGGTTACAACGGATCCTAGGAAGTCACATTAGGGTCACTAGAGCGACCCACGATAAGATTTCAAATAAACATATAGTTAAACCTTTAAAATCATAAATCAAATATCTGATTTAAAATTACAATTTCAGAAATCGTTCAAAACGATAAAACAATTATGATACAAGTTGCGGAAATAAGTTTCAGACTCATTTGTATAATACAAACACGACACACATGCCCTCTAGTTACACAGATACCATACTCCCTGACGAACCGAAGAAACTCCATACCGACGTTGATAGGTGCAACTTGTCTGATCTTTTATCCTGAGATGGTAAAAACAACATGAGCTTGGGAAAGCTCAGTAATACAAAACTACCATAAGATGCTATAAGCTCATGCAGATATATGGTAGGCATAACATTTTTATGATGTTTCAAGCAGTGAAAGTCCTCTATTTCTGTTCTACTATTTCGAGGTTGCATCATACTCAAGAATACTAGTATTTGTTCTTTAATCAGACCTTGAGAATTAGACGGAAATTATATAGGCCGGTAACATACGAGGTAGGAATTAGAGAGTTTGACGTCTAGTGTGTTCCAATAAGTGCAAATCAACATACATAAGTACTTAACATCATATACTATGAGCACATAACAGATTAAATGCAAATGTTCAATGTTCATACAAAAGTTTACAAGAACTACCCTCCAACCTTACACCAATATGCAGTCCCCCAGAACTGCATCCATAAGGACTTACCCTAGGCCCGATGGGCATAGGTGCCACCTAAGGGGCTGCCTTAGGTCCATAAGGACTTACCCTATGCCCGATGGGCATAGGTGCCACTCAAGGGGAGACCTCGAGTCCATAAGGACTTACCCTAGGCCCGATGGGCGTAGGTGCCACTCAAGGGGAGACCTTGAGTCCATAAGGATTTACCAGCTTGATCAGGGCTGTACCAACAGAGACTTCATGACATAACCCAACAGTATACCCCAGATAGTAATCGGTGTTCAGATTCCAGACATGAGTAACATAATACATGTAACAGACATATTTTATTCAGAGTATCAGAAACAGAAATTCATGCTTTTGACAGATAAATGGGCATACTATCGAGCAGAGCAGACATTTTCAGCATTCATCATGCAAACAAATTGTACCATCATAGGTCAAACTATCACATACTGTAACCCCCTATACCCGCCTATGCGTTACGACGGATCCTAGGAAGTCACATTAGGGTCACAGGAGTGACTCACGGTAAAAATACACATAAAACATTTTCTCTGAAAATTACATAGTAGATTATAACGGTAACTTTTTGTTGAAAATATTCTTTCATGAAATCATTTAAACATATAACAGAATTTCAGAAAACATTTTACAGACACTATCATGAAACAATAATGATATGCATGCCCACTAACTATGTCGGTACCGTACTCCAAAAGCAACGCCGAGAGAACTCCGAACACTGATGTCAAACGTTAAACCATGATATTTTCCTTTAACCTGTGATGGTAAAAATAACGTGAGCTTGGAAAAGCTCAGTAATACAAAACTACCAAAAGATACTATAAGCTCATGCAGATATATAGTAGGCATAACATTTTCATGATGCTTTACGCAGTAACGGTCTTCATTTCTTTTTAGTCAATTTAAGGTAACGTTATACTTGAGGATAACGGTACTTGTTCTTTATTCAATCATCAAGAAATAGACGGTAATTATATGCTATTAATGTACGGAGGTGGAATTAGAGAGTTCGGTTCCTAGTGTGTTCAAAACGGTGTAGGTAAAAGATGTACAACAGCAGTATAATATACATTTTCAGTTCAACAACATAAAGTTCAAGTAACAATACGGTACGGTTTAATCTTTTATCAACCCTCATCTTAGGAACGGTACGGTACGGTACGGTATGGTAGGTATTACCCTAGCCGAAGCATAGGAACCTGTAACGGTAACGGTGAGGAATTACCCTAGCCGAAGCATAGGAACCTGTAACGGTAATGGTGAGGAATTACCCTAGCCGAAGCATAGGAACCTGTAACGGTAACGGTAACGGTAAAGGAATTTCCAGCTGGATCAGAGCTGAACCTACGGTCACTTCATACTCTATCCCGAATAACCCAGTATCATCCTATATAATAGTTCGGTTTTCGATAACAACTAAAATTTCGGTAAATGTAAATAGACATGTATTTTTTTTTATAGATCGGAAATCAGAAACATGTTCAATCAAAACTATAATGTATCACACATATAATATAATCATGTAATACAATATTAAAACGGTTATCTGTAGCACACAAGGAAACACACTAGGTGGAATCGTTTATTTCCTTGGAGATACTTGACATTTACGGAAGAGAACATATTAACTTTTGACAGTTGAACGGATCTTTGAAACAAGGCCCCTATTAAAAGAGGGGTTTTGAACTAACAATTTAAACCAGACAGTCAGGAGATGATACATCAAATTCTTGAGAGTTTAGGCATTTCATGAGTGATTTAGCCATTTACTTATAAGGCATTATGGTTGTTTTATCATATGCGGGCATTTTGGTAATTTATACTAACAAGACGTAAACGGTAGCTCAGAAATTCTAGTTGCTCATCGGGTATTCAACTTAGAGGTGACAAACGGTTCAATCGGTTCGGGTTCAATTCGGGTCATTTCGGTTTCGGTTATTTCGGGTCTGATATTTTCGGTTCAGATTCAGTTTCGGTTTTGGTTCGGTTTCGGTTCGGTTTTAGTTCGGGTCTATTGTGTTTTGGGTCATTTCGGATCGGTTGATTTCGGTTCGGTTGATTTCGGTTCGGTTAAATTCGGTTCGATTGATTTCAGTTCGGTTAAATTCGGTTCGATTGATTTCGGTTCGGTTAAATTCGGTTCGGTTAATTTTGGTTCGGTTAATTTCAGTTCGGTTAAATTCGGTTCGGTTAATTTCGGTTCGGTTAAATTCGGTTCGGTTAATTTCGGTTCGGTTATTTTCGGTTAAATGAGAAATCAATCATTTTTAATCAAATTTTTAGGTTGGTCAGATTTTTACACCCTATATATGACTTTATAAAGTCAATATATTTGACATTTTAGTGATTTGTGCGGCTGTTCATATTTTCTTTCTTTATTTCTATTAATCGGGTTCATTCGGTTCGGGTCTATTCGGTTCGGGTCCATTCGGTTCAACTAAATTCGGTTCAGTTTCGGTTCGGTTTATTTCGGGTTTCGGATAAAATTTCGGATCAGATTTCGGGTAAATTTCGGGTTGATTTTCGGTTTCGGTTCGGGTCTGGGTTCGGGTAATTCGGTTCGGGTTTCGGTTCTCGGGTCAAGTTTGCCAGGTCTAATCCAACCAGGCATTCAGAGATTTCTACATTTAGATTTTTCACAATATCCGATACATTCGGGGATATTTTGATTACTTTGGCCAACAATGGCATTTTGGGTCTTTTAACAGTTATAGGTGATTCGTAATTTCCTGTCCAGGTATCTTTCACATTTAAACATTTCACACTAATGCTCAGAATTGGAGATTAGCTGCCTCATTCGAGCATTTTGGTCTTATTAATTTATCATACTCGTTTCTACATTCGATTTAACTTGAGCAGATTTAACAGTACTTATCATCATTTTTATGCATGCATTAACACATACCAACATGCTCATAAAGCATACAAGAGGTAGTAGTGTATTACCTTAGTTCCGAGTTATACCGGTTGACTCATGATACTACATTCGATCGCATTCGAATCCAGACTGGATGTCCCATGACATTTCGAATGCCAAGATACTTGCATACCTTCAAAAACACAAATTAACATTTCAGTTCTTATCCATAACGCTCCTAACAAGATTAAACACTTTCGGGTTCAAGGTCTGATTCGGAGGCCTTCGGGTCGGAATTTTGCAAAACGGGCTTCAAAATCGAACTCAGGATGTCGAAAAACATAAAATAGGGCTTTTCGGAAAATTTGACTTTTTGGTCAAAGTCAACGGTCAACGCTGACGTCATCAGGTCAACGGTCAACGGGTCAGAGTCAATGCTGACGTCAGCATGACGTCAGCAGTCAACTGAGTTGACTCGGGTTGACGGGTCGGGTCGGACGGTTTGGACGGGTCGGGTCGGGTCGGATGGGTCGGTCAATGGGCTTGGTTTACTACTGGACTTGGGCCGGTTTGGACGGACCGAACTGGGCTTGGGCTCAGACCGGGTTGGACCGGTTCAGACCGGTTCGAACCCTCATACCGTAATTAAACCGGTCAACTCACCCTAACCAGATCTGGTCGCCGGACGGTGGTCGGAAAACTCGCCGGAGGCTCGAAATTGCTCAATTTCACCTAAAAAAAATGGCAAATCCAATTATACAACCAACCCAACATTTATTCAACCGAAACATCGCCGGATAAAGGTTGAAAATTACCGAAAATGCAATATGGGTCTCGAATCTGTCGAAGCTCCGACGAAGGGCTTATCGGCGGCGAACGGAGGCGGCAGGCTCAGGCTTTGTAGATCCGGACACAAGGATTTCGATCGTGCCCACGGTGAGCCAAGATCGGCGGTGGATCGGCCGGAAACGCGACAGACGTGGTCCACGAAGTTGCCGAACTTTCGGCTCGATTTTAACTGCAAACGGCGGTACGGGAGCGCGCGTGACCGACGGTAGCAGATTCGGAGCGACGAGGCGCGTTCGCCGGTGCTGGCGGTGGTGGCCACGACGCAGCGGTGGCGGCGGACGAAGTGGTGCGCAAAGACCTTCGAGGGAAAAGAGTGAGAGCCTGAGTTTGGGAAATTTGATTCGAATGGCCAAGAATAATTTGATTTTTGGTAGGTGAAAGGTCGGATCAGGTTTTTAATTATTTTAGTTACACTACTAGAAGGGTTCAAAAGAAAAGAAAATATGGGAAGCTTAGACTCTAAGAGCGGTCTAGCTCAATTGGTTAGGTTACATGCTTGATTATCTTAGGTCATGGGTTCGATTCCCACGACTAGCAATCTCTTTTTTTTTTTAATTGTAAGTATAAACATATATATTCTTTTAGGGGTGTTACAATTCTCCCTCCCTTAAAAGAAATTTCGTCCTCGAAATTTACCAGGGTCAAAGAAATGCAGAACTAATCTTTCATCCGTTCTTGTACTGAAAACTTATCTATCAAGGTATCCTTGTTTCTTAGGACTCTCAAATGATCACAGATTAATCTGGTAGTATTCCCAAACACTTAGACTGTCATTAAATCTACATTTATCATATCATACATCTCGGACCAAATAAATCAAAATACGGTACTTGAATCCGCTTTAAACTTCATACCGTACTAAGCAGAACTTGTCTCATATCTTTTATTATTATTATAGCATACTCAGTCAAGACTTCAAAACATTCTCGTCGCCACAAAAGTCAGTCATACAGTCCAAAAGTACATATTTCAGAATCTGAATTACTTTACTAGGTTGAAAATCAATTTACGGACGAACAACTGTGTGTGAAGATTATGCGAGTACTCAAAGCATCAACCAAGGCTCTCTAGAATTAAGATGTGAACATCAAATTTTAGTAAGTATGATACATATGACGGTACATTGCGTCACTTTTCTCCAAAATGACTTACTCCATGCCTGAACAAATACAATCCAATGTTTCGAAAGGACAACGCTTACTTTCAGCGCAATGTTCAGGCAACTATTTCTTTCGTGTATAACAGAGTCACCGCATAATCTACATTCTCACCAATCTCGCAGACACATTCCTTTTAAATTCATAATACTTTTATCAATTTTTTTTTGTCTGAATATTCTCAATCATACTCATTATCACCGAGCTACTTTACTTAAAATCTTATATCGGTTTTTTTTTTCTCGTTCGATCAAACATTTACTCTTAATCTGTTTCAGATCTTCTATTTCACATTCATAAACCATCTCAGGTTCTCTATCCAGATTCAAATCCATCAATTTAATCCAATTCGTAGACAAACATTACCAATATTCCTTTCCAGTACAGATCAAGCTATTAGGGACAGAACGGTTAATTGCACTTATCACAGGAAATGATTCGACATCGGAGTCTCGGCTTGATGGAGTACGGTTAAGATCTAGGGGCATGCATAGACCAGACACCTTATGACAGACGATCGGCCGATCTACCCAAAATGACGAAACTCTAAGCTCTGATACCACTAAATGTAACCCCCTATACCCGCCTATGCGTTACGACGGATCCTAGGAAGTCACATTAGGGTCACAGGAGTGACTCACGGTAAAAATACACATAAAACATTTTCTCTGAAAATTACATAGTAGATTATAACGGTAACTTTTTGTTGAAAATATTCTTTCATGAAATCATTTAAACATATAACAGAATTTCAGAAAACATTTTACAGACACTATCATGAAACAATAATGATATGCATGCCCACTAACTATGTCGGTACCGTACTCCAAAAGCAACGCCGAGAGAACTCCGAACACTGATGTCAAATGTTAAACCATGATATTTTCCTTTAACCTGTGATGGTAAAAATAACGTGAGCTTGGAAAAGCTCAGTAATACAAAACTACCAAAAGATACTATAAGCTCATGCAGATATATAGTAGGCATAACATTTTCATGATGCTTTACGCAGTAACGGTCTTCATTTCTTTTTAGTCAATTTAAGGTAACGTTATACTTGAGGATAACGGTACTTGTTCTTTATTCAATCATCAAGAAATAGACGGTAATTATATGCTATTAATGTACGGAGGTGGAATTAGAGAGTTCGGTTCCTAGTGTGTTCAAAACGGTGTAGGTAAAAGATGTACAACAGCAGTATAATATACATTTTCAGTTCAACAACATAAAGTTCAAGTAACAATACGGTACGGTTTAATCTTTTATCAACCCTCATCTTAGGAACGGTACGGTACGGTACGGTATGGTAGGTATTACCCTAGCCGAAGCATAGGAACCTGTAACGGTAACGGTGAGGAATTACCCTAGCCGAAGCATAGGAACCTGTAACGGTAACGGTGAGGAATTACCCTAGCCGAAGCATAGGAACCTGTAACGGTAACGGTAACGGTAAAGGAATTTCCAGCTGGATCAGAGCTGAACCTACGGTCACTTCATACTCTATCCCGAATAACCCAGTATCATCCTATATAATAGTTCGGTTTTCGATAACAACTAAAATTTCGGTAAATGTAAATAGACATGTATTTTTTTTATAGATCGGAAATCAGAAACATGTTCAATCAAAACTATAATGTATCACACATATAATATAATCATGTAATACAATATTAAAACGGTTATCTGTAGCACACAAGGAAACACACTAGGTGGAATCGTTTATTTCCTTGGAGATACTTGACATTTACGGAAGAGAACATATTAACTTTTGACAGTTGAACGGATCTTTGAAACAAGGCCCCTATTAAAAGAGGGGTTTTGAACTAACAATTTAAACCAGACAGTCAGGAGATGATACATCAAATTCTTGAGAGTTTAGGCATTTCATGAGTGATTTAGCCATTTACTTATAAGGCATTATGGTTGTTTTATCATATGCGGGCATTTTGGTAATTTATACTAACAAGACGTAAACGGTAGCTCAGAAATTCTAGTTGCTCATCGGGTATTCAACTTAGAGGTGACAAACGGTTCAATCGGTTCGGGTTCAATTCGGGTCATTTCGGTTTCGGTTATTTCGGGTCTGATATTTTCGGTTCAGATTCAGTTTCGGTTTTGGTTCGGTTTCGGTTCGGTTTTAGTTCGGGTCTATTGTGTTTTGGGTCATTTCGGATCGGTTGATTTCGGTTCGGTTGATTTCGGTTCGGTTAAATTCGGTTCGATTGATTTCAGTTCGGTTAAATTCGGTTCGATTGATTTCGGTTCGGTTAAATTCGGTTCGGTTAATTTCGGTTCGGTTAATTTCAGTTCGGTTAAATTCGGTTCGGTTAATTTCGGTTCGGTTAAATTCGGTTCGGTTAATTTCGGTTCGGTTATTTTCGGTTAAATGAGAAATCAATCATTTTTAATCAAATTTTTAGGTTGGTCAGATTTTTACACCCTATATATGACTTTATAAAGTCAATATATTTGACATTTTAGTGATTTGTGCGGCTGTTCATATTTTCTTTCTTTATTTCTATTAATCGGGTTCATTCGGTTCGGGTCTATTCGGTTCGGGTCCATTCGGTTCAACTAAATTCGGTTCAGTTTCGGTTCGGTTTATTTCGGGTTTCGGATAAAATTTCGGATCAGATTTCGGGTAAATTTCGGGTTGATTTTCGGTTTCGGTTCGGGTCTGGGTTCGGGTAATTCGGTTCGGGTTTCGGTTCTCGGGTCAAGTTTGCCAGGTCTAATCCAACCAGGCATTCAGAGATTTCTACATTTAGATTTTTCACAATATCCGATACATTCGGGGATATTTTGATTACTTTGGCCAACAATGGCATTTTGGGTCTTTTAACAGTTATAGGTGATTCGTAATTTCCTGTCCAGGTATCTTTCACATTTAAACATTTCACACTAATGCTCAGAATTGGAGATTAGCTGCCTCATTCGAGCATTTTGGTCTTATTAATTTATCATACTCGTTTCTACATTCGATTTAACTTGAGCAGATTTAACAGTACTTATCATCATTTTTATGCATGCATTAACACATACCAACATGCTCATAAAGCATACAAGAGGTAGTAGTGTATTACCTTAGTTCCGAGTTATACCGGTTGACTCATGATACTACATTCGATCGCATTCGAATCCAGACTGGATGTCCCATGACATTTCGAATGCCAAGATACTTGCATACCTTCAAAAACACAAATTAACATTTCAGTTCTTATCCATAACGCTCCTAACAAGATTAAACACTTTCGGGTTCAAGGTCTGATTCGGAGGCCTTCGGGTCGGAATTTTGCAAAACGGGCTTCAAAATCGAACTCAGGATGTCGAAAAACATAAAATAGGGCTTTTCGGAAAATTTGACTTTTTGGTCAAAGTCAACGGTCAACGCTGACGTCATCAGGTCAACGGTCAACGGGTCAGAGTCAATGCTGACGTCAGCATGACGTCAGCAGTCAACTGAGTTGACTCGGGTTGACGGGTCGGGTCGGACGGTTTGGACGGGTCGGGTCGGGTCGGATGGGTCGGTCAATGGGCTTGGTTTACTACTGGACTTGGGCCGGTTTGGACGGACCGAACTGGGCTTGGGCTCAGACCGGGTTGGACCGGTTCAGACCGGTTCGAACCCTCATACCGTAATTAAACCGGTCAACTCACCCTAACCAGATCTGGTCGCCGGACGGTGGTCGGAAAACTCGCCGGAGGCTCGAAATTGCTCAATTTCACCTAAAAAAAATGGCAAATCCAATTATACAACCAACCCAACATTTATTCAACCGAAACATCGCCGGATAAAGGTTGAAAATTACCGAAAATGCAATATGGGTCTCGAATCTGTCGAAGCTCCGACGAAGGGCTTATCGGCGGCGAACGGAGGCGGCAGGCTCAGGCTTTGTAGATCCGGACACAAGGATTTCGATCGTGCCCACGGTGAGCCAAGATCGGCGGTGGATCGGCCGGAAACGCGACAGACGTGGTCCACGAAGTTGCCGAACTTTCGGCTCGATTTTAACTGCAAACGGCGGTACGGGAGCGCGCGTGACCGACGGTAGCAGATTCGGAGCGACGAGGCGCGTTCGCCGGTGCTGGCGGTGGTGGCCACGACGCAGCGGTGGCGGCGGACGAAGTGGTGCGCAAAGACCTTCGAGGGAAAAGAGTGAGAGCCTGAGTTTGGGAAATTTGATTCGAATGGCCAAGAATAATTTGATTTTTGGTAGGTGAAAGGTCGGATCAGGTTTTTAATTATTTTAGTTACACTACTAGAAGGGTTCAAAAGAAAAGAAAATATGGGAAGCTTAGACTCTAAGAGCGGTCTAGCTCAATTGGTTAGGTTACATGCTTGATTATCTTAGGTCATGGGTTCGATTCCCACGACTAGCAATCTCTTTTTTTTTTTAATTGTAAGTATAAACATATATATTCTTTTAGGGGTGTTACACATACCAAGTATACAGATTGAGCAGACATATATTAGGTAGGCAGAGCATGTCATCATATATCAAGTTCATCATTTTATCTCATTTTCTAACACAGTGATGCAATCTCAAAAACAATTGAAATGTTCATCAAACATAATATTATTCATGATTAAATCATTATACAATCCATTCAACAGAATACATCACACATGGAACACACTAGGTGGGACAGATTATTTCTTGGAGATACTAGGCATTTATAGAATGGGACATATTAAACTTTTGATAATTTGAACGAATTCCTAAAACGTGGCCCCCATTAAAAGGGGTTCATACTAACGGTTTAACCCAGATATTTAGGAGGTGATACATTAAGATCTTTGAGAGCTTAGACGCATCCTGAGTTATTTAGTCATATAAGCCTACAAGGGCATTATGGTCATTTTATCACATATGGACATTGTGATAATTTATACCAACATTGAATAAGCAATGGTTCACAGAACTCGAGTATCCTATTTGCTCATTAGTTTTCTAACCGGACATTCAAGAATTTATAAATTAAAGTCTTTTAAGTTATCGGATATTTTCAGTGATGTTCCGATTATTTAGGCTATCATGGCCTTTTAGTTATTTGACTGTCATGACAAATTTTATACTATGGCACAATCATATCAGAACGAAAATTATAATTCTCAGGGGCTCTAACAATTATCATACCTTCAGAATTTGTTTAATGCGGCGTAACCCAACTTGACAATTCTTACCAACGTTCAGATGTGAGTAAATTAGCGTGCATCAGAACTTAACACTGACTGTATTGTATGTCTGAACAGTCGCCCTCATACTTTACTATACGGTTTAACTTTGAATAATCGAACATACAATCTATGTGGATCTTCCTACCTTACATCGATATGGTGAGCGATGGGCATTCACGTGTCGTATTTCTCAACACTTAAGGGAACATTAGCTATTTAAGTCTTATTAACAAATCCAGAATTTCGTCAAATACATAGTTACCGATTAACTCAGGAGGGTATTTTGGTTATTTTAAACTAAGATAAATCTACCATTTCTTTCTGAATTACCATTTGGTACCTCCATCATTCACGTACTCAAACGAGATTAAGTCGTCCTAACTCTCCGCCCCTTTACAGACGATTCATTCATTACAGAACTTGAGGGTATAACGTCATTCAAATTAATCAGACATTTCGGTGCTCGAGGGAATTACCGTCTTTTTGATCATTACGATCATTCTCATTTAATTCACGCATTACTGTCATAAGGATCGACTTAGAATTTCCACAATATTTCCAGAGAATTCTCATTCATGTGTTATACAGAGTTTGAGGGATTATCCAAGTTTGTATCACACGTATTACATGATGATGCCGAAGTTTTTCCATTAAAACATACATCTTGGGTAGTGTAAATTGCATAATCAGGTCGAATGCAGATTTTAGGTAATTTCCTTTATCCGAGGGGTAGTTTAGTCATACTTATGCTCTAAGGGCATTTTCGTAATTTCATAATTAATATCTCTCACTGCGTATCCTGGGCCTCGATTTTTACACACTGTTGATTGAGTTGCGGATTAACTGAATTTAACTATTAGAACTTCTGATATTGTTAGCCCATTAGTAATCTTATTCGGATAATTTGGTCTTATTAATATCCATACTTATTGCTCGAATCTGATTCAATTTAAGCAGAATTTACAGTATACGTCATCATAAGCATGCATGCGTTAACCGAATCTCAACATGGTCATAAAGCATACAAGGGGTAGTAGTGTATTACCTTAACTCCGAGTTACATCGGTCGGTTCGTGGACGACATTCGAACACACTTGAACTTGGATTCAACATCCCACAACCACGCGAACATGAAGATATGCGGATGCCTTCAATTAAACAAAACCACAGTTAATCCTTAATCATGCTACCTTTAAACTGAACAAGAAACGCATAAGCATTTTTGGGTTCAAGATCAGATTCAGGGGCTTTCGGGTCGGAATTTTGTGAAACGGGCTCCAAAAACGGACTCAGGACGTCGAAAAACATAAAATAGGAGTTTTCGGAAAATTTGACTTTTTGGTCAACGGTCAAAGTCAACGCTGACGTCAGCGATCAAGTCAACGCTGGCGTCATGCTGACGTCACTGGTCAACTGGTTTGACTCATTGAGTCAACTCGGGTGAGCTGACTCACTGAGTCAACTCGGGTGAGCTGACTCACTGAGTCAACTCGGGCAAGCTGACTCACTAAGTCGACTCGGGCAGACGGGTCGGGTCGGACGGGTTGACTTGGTTTGGGCTTTGGGCCAAACTGGTTCGTTCCAGTTTAGACCGGGTTGAACCCGGTTCACTTACCCTAATGGATTTCGCCGGAAACCTCGCCGGGAACGGTCACCGGAGACGCATTTGACCGTGAATCTGTCGGAAAACGATAGATCAACGTAAGTATTCCCAGATGAAACTAATACCATACTCGAAAGGGCCGAAATCTTACCCGAAAAAGCCCTAAATTGGACTTGAATTGGCCGGAAGAGCGCGACGCCGATGAGGCCTTTACCGGTGTTGGATCGACAAACGGCCGGATGGGTTTTGTCCGTCGTGGCGTAAGGGATCTATTGGTGCTGGCGGCGCGACGAACGGAGGGCGAACGACGACGAAATCGCCGGAAAACAGAGGGATTGGCTTAAGGTTTCAACCGAACCTTCGAACCTAGATTTGCGACGGACGGCGGCGGTAACGAGCGAGTGAACGGTGCTGACGGGTTCGGGGTGAGGTGGCGGTCACAGGGGCATGGGCGGTGACACCCACGACGGTGCGGTGGCCGAGATCGGGGCTTGAACGGTCGTTTGGGTAGGTGAAGGGTCGGGGAAAGCTTTGATTATCAGGTATTTTATCCAATTTCAAAATGCGATAAAAAAATAAGGCAGATAGGGTTGTTCAGTCTATAATTAATTTTAGTCAGGACACTATAATATATTTTAAAACAAGGATGGTGCCTAGCTTAACCAAAAGTTGTCTTCAGCCCAGACGATTAAGGCTCCATTCACCAAGACGGGGGTTAAGGGTTCGAAACCCTTTAACAACACTCTCTTCATTTTTTTTAAAAACTTGGGGTGTTACATATATGATCTAAATTAACCTATCAATAAATTATATAATAATAATTATAAAAAATACTAATATTTAAAAGATCGTACAACATTATTTAGAATGTTAATGTTGCATCACCTTGCATAAACAATCATGACTTTTTATCTTTATAAGAAAAGACTTTTGGATGAAGGAAAAGAATTACCTATAATTTTAATATTTTATATGTAATATTATGAACTTAATTAAAAACATATGATTATGAATCAATTGAGTGGTTCCGGTAATAAAAGATGATATATTTCTCTTAGATGACTCGAGTTTAAATAATGTAGTTTGTATGTATACATGAATTTATTTAAATTTAAAATCAAACTAAGATAATGTCGTCTAATTAAATTAAAATGTTAGAAAAGACATGCTATTATAACAATGAGATAGCTAATTAAAAGTTTCTTAAAGCAATTTAGATTCGATTCCACTTACATTCCCCATGCAATCAATCATATATGCAAAATATTGGAAGCTTGCGCAATTAGGCACCAACTTTTGTTTGCAAATTTGCTTTGGTTGAAGTCTAGATAAGATGATTACATAAGAAAATGCCATAAAGAAGAAATCACACTACAAATAGAATTATTTAATTTTGACTAAAATAATTTTCTTAAAGTTATTTTTGACTAAACTAGTTAAAACTGAACATCTGCTTTTTAATATTCAATGTGTCCGTTTTATTGTCTATTTTCGAGATTCATAGTTGTTGTAATGCCCCAAGTTTAGGGTTGGGGGATATCAGGTTAGCTAAACCGGGATGGGTTAAATGAATTTGAAGATAAACTATTTTTGATACACTGAAAAAGGGTTTAAAAAGGTTGAAGGGGTAAAGAGGGAATTTTCACTAAAAGAAAAAGGAAAAGAGGGATTTTTGAAAAGGAAAATTCTACAACGTGCGACGAACATCGATGAACACTGCTAATGATGAACACCGATGAACATCATTAAATTAATTAATAAAGATTTAAAATTTTAAGGACTCATCATACAATTAATAATTATTTTAAAAATTCAATTAAATTATTTTTATATATATTAAAATTTTATTTTTTAATAAGGGTAAACTATATATTTAGTACCTCACTTATTTCCGTATTTCTATTGAACCCTCATTATTTAAATATTATTTTAATTTGACCCTATTTTTTATAAAAAAATAATTTAACCCTCAACCTAAAACCCTAAACTATTAAACCTTAAACCCTTAAACTCTTAAACATATACCCTAAACCAGTAGTGCATATAAGTATGCCACGTTCATCCTAATTTTTTTTTCTTATTTACCACATAAAACTAATGTAACCGTAACTTGAAAATTCCACTACTTGGTTTTCATTAAATTACCAATAATCTCCCCAATTTATCATCCAATCTTCAAATTCATGAAAAGAAGAAAAAGCTGAGAATGTTATGGGTAATTCACGAAGAACCAAGACCCTGTTTTTCTGGTGCATCAGCAGCCTCAGTGCAATAGCCCGCGCCATTTCTTTTCTCGGGGCTGCTAAGGGTGCCACTGCTACTACTCAGAGCAGCACTGATTTGGTTAACGGTTGTGCATAAATGGTTGTTGATGGCGGCAATGCTCGAGAGGTTGATCTTTGCTGATGGAACTGTGCCGGCAAGAACTTGAAGTCCAACAGTGAGTAAACTGCCTGCAGAGACATGAACATTTGCCCCTTCGGTACTGCCTGCAGAGACATGAACATTTGCCCCTTCGGTACTGCCAGCATCATCTTTGATGAGTTCCATTGGGGTTATAAAAAAGCCTAAGGGAAGCAATGGGATGCAAGACGGGTCCTCCCCACTCATCGCCAGCTGAATGGAATCAACATCGACAGTTGAGTAAACAACGAGGCTGCCGGATAGGTCCGTGCAGCTCTCTTGCAACATCAGCTCTACAAGCTGGGAGGAGTATAATTAATTTTAATTAATTATTAATTTTGATATATATATATAAAATAATTTAATGGTGTTAATTCTAAGAGATTCGAGTTTAATTAATTTTGATATATATATAAAATAATTTAATTAAATTTTTTAGGAGAATTTAACGATTCATTAAATTGAATTGAATCGATGATGGTGAAATTATTTTTAATGGTGTATGGTTTAGGGTATATGTTTAATAGTTTAGGGTTAATTTTTTTTATAAAGAATAGGGTCAAATTGAAATAATATTTAAATAATGAAGGTTCAATAGAAATACAGAAATAAGTGAGGTACTAAATATATAGTTTACCTTATTAAAAAATAAAATTTTAATATATATGTAAAATAATTTAATTAAAATTTTTAAAATAATTATTAATTGTATGATAGGTCCTTGAAATTTTAAATCTTTATTAATTAATTTAATAGTGTTCATCGGTGTTCATCATTAGTGGTGTTAATCGATGTTCGTCGCACGTGGTAGACTCATCCTTTTGAAAATCATCTTCTTCTCAAAGTAGTTTTCACGTTCTAAAACCTCCCAAAACCCCCTTTCTATTGTTCCATCATCTTCCTCAATGATTTCAAGAGATTTTATCAAGGTAATAACGTTTTTGACTTCTCCTCTTCATCCCCAACATTTTCATGGTCTTAGATTTCCATAAAACCCATTTTGAGTTGTTTCAAGTGTTCAAGTTTTAAAGTAAAGATGGAAACTTTGTTGGTTTTTCGTTGGGTTCTTAATTTGTAAAGTTCATATATGTTATAAACTCGGTTTTAAGCTTAACATATGTTAAAATGGTGAAGTTTTAATGAAATCCTGAAATGGGTATTAGTGGGTGAATTTAGAAGTGAAAATCTTGAGTTTTGAGGTAGTTATGTGAGGGGAAAGTTGGGCTGATGGTATGGTTACACTTGGGAGCTGTTTTTGGACATGTTTAGTGATGATTTGAATGATGAAATTGACGAGTAACTGCTGGGTTGTGTCCAAGTCCGAAAATGAAGAGTTTGGGTTAGTTCTTGGTTTGGAAATGTAGCGAGATTTGTCTTGGGTTGTGGTCTGATTTGTGGCAGTGATTTTGTGGATGTTTTGATGTGTAATACACTGTTTTTGGTTGATTAGAAGCAAGAGAAAACGTTAGAGAAGCTTCAGACTCAATTCCGGAGAACTTGGAGGCTTGATCGACATTTGCGGCTTGCGTTGGGTTTCATCGGTGAGTGGATCGATTTTAAAAGCCTTAACATGGTTAAGAGAGTGTTTTGGGAGTTTGGATTGAGCTCGAAAGGCCAATCCAAGCTCGAGAGTAAGTTTGAAAGGTTTACGCAATTAAGTTGTGTTTCACGATTTCTTGAATGCGGGATGAACATGTTATGTTGATATGTGTTGAATTGCATTGTTATGCATGTTGAGATATGAGACTTGTGTTATACTTGCATTTGTGAGTACATGCCTTGCATGGAAGTTGGACTTGGTAAGTGGTCCAAGCATCGGTAATGCTTGTGATTGTGTTTGAGTATATTGACATGTGTTTGGTTGTTACCAGATATAATTGATCGATCAATAGGATTAGAGTGCACTCGAGGTAAATTTCGCGTGTGGCCTTAGTGATGTTAGATTTCACTAAGGAGGAGTACGATGATGTGAGATTCCACCGGAAATTATGTTTTTTACTAGACGAGTGAGTACGGTGATGTGAGATTCCACCAGAAGTGTCTAATGAGTTTGAGAAAGTTATCTGCATATCCGAGTAAAACGTTAAGCGTCAATATACCCATGATTGCTCTAATTCTCTTGCTAAGCATGTTGTTGTTTCCTTATGCTTATAGTTATGCATTGTGGTTTACTTTTCTTGTGTTATGAGAATGAGCTTATGGTAAGCCTATGGCTTGTGGTTGCATTTGGTAAATGCACGTGAAGGTAAAAGCGTGATATTGTGTGTGCAAGCATTGTGGAAATGATTTGGAAATGATTTTGGTTTCAAGCAAACTTTCGTTTTAAAACTGCATTGTTGTAGCTACCTTTTTGAGCACTGCTCACTAGGCTTAAACGCTTATGCTCTCTTTTCCAACGATGCAGGCCTTTAGACCTTCGGAGCAGCTCGAGGAACAAGGGAGACTCCAAGAGAATTTAGTTTGCTCAAGTATGGTTTAGACTTCGATAATTAGTATTTAAGCAATGAGATATGACCTTTGTGTTTTGTGATATTGATGGCATGTTCTTTTGCTTAGACAAGTATGTTTAGTCGTTGTGGGCTTGTATTGCTTTATGCTATGTGGAAGTATGCTTTATTTAACTTTTGGCTACGTGGGTGAATGCCTTATATGCATGTTTCATCTAAGGATCTTATCATGATGAATATTACTTCGTTGAATGTTTAAATTGCTTCGTATGTTTATCCATGGATGTCTTGTGATGTGTTTGAGTTTGTATGTTGCTTGACTAGTCGTAAATTGCCTCTAGAGTCGAGTCCTTGTGCTTTTTGCAGCCAAAATAAGGTTTGCAGAGCAGGGCGTATCGATACGCTCAAGGGCTGTATCGATACGGTCCTCTGCCTTAAACCTTGTTTTAGGCTATGTGTACTAGTACGTGGGGGTGTATCGATACGCCAAAAGCTCTATAGAAATCTAAAAAATTGACGAGATTTTGGCGTATTGGTACGAGTCCTGAGGGTATTGGTACGGTCTTTGTAGTTTGACCTTGAAAAGTTGACCGTTGAGGGAGTATCGATACGACCTTCCAACGTATCGATACGGTCTCTCTAGGTTGACTTTGTGAGTTGACCAAGTCTAGGCGTATCGATACAGTCTTCTAGCGTAACGATACAGCCTGTTGTAAAAGTTAAAAGGGGTTGTTTAAATTGTTTGTTTTGCGCGTTTTGTATCCATGTGTGTTTTTTCGCTGCGTGTCCTCTCACATAGGATATAATGAAATATCTATACAAGATAACTTTAAAAAGAAATTTTCTAGGGTTGCTAATCGGAGTGGAGCCTCAACGGGTTTCGCTTCAATTTTTTCCGTGTAACCCGTTCGATGCTGTCTGACGGCTAGGCCGGGTCGAGGGGTTACAATTGTCCTTATCAATAATGTTATCTATCTATTAATCAAATTGTGGTATGGATTTTTTCAATTTTTTATTTGAAATTTTAAAGCATGGACTATATTTTTTGGGTTGCCCTCTCGATTTCTTAAGGCTTTATTTTGAATTATTAATTAAAACAATAAAATGCTACAAAATATTTTTGAATTTAATATGTACTATAATTAAATTAGATAATATTAAGGGTAAACATCATCATTGGTCACTAAACTATTCCCGATTTCCCGTTTTGGTCACTAAACTATTCCCGCTTTCCTGTTTTGGTCACCAAACTATTAGTTTGTGCAAAATCGTCACTAACGTTACATTTCCCCCTATTTTGGTTACTAATGTAACTTTTTTTTTCATGTTATGGTCACCAATATATTCCTTCTTTTCTATTTTGGTCATTAAAATATTCTCACTTTCATGTTCTTCCGTGAGTTTTTTAACGGCGATCGAAACAAGAAAGCGAGAATAATTTAGTGATCAACTATAGTGATGTTTACCCAATTATTAAATAAACAATTCGAGTTGAATAATTTACGGAATTAATCACGATGGAACTATGTAGTGAATGAGAGGGGCATGTCCCCAATTTTTTCTAATGCAATTTTGGTACTTACTAATCTGAATAAATGTCAAATTAAGTCTTGATCCTACGGAATTTTAGAATTTAACACTTATTATTTCACTGATAACTTTAATATTAAATAATTTATTCCTTTCTACTATCTAATTTTAATTTCGTTCCTGACTACTTGATTAACCGAATAATCCGATATAATGATGGAATTTTAATCATCGACTTATTTTCTGCCAAAAGATTTGCTATATGAAACCTATTGGAACGTGATGTCATACTACATAAAGGTAATTAAAAGGTATCTAGGCCTTTGAAGCTTTAGACATCATAAGATGACAAGGTAATTTTTTTAAAAATTTGAAATTACTATAGTTTTGATAACATGCTTTTGAGCTTATAGAAAAAAAAAACATTCAAATTCATGTTTAATAAGAGTTTCTTTTCTCTCTTTTACTCTTGTTTTTTTGGGCTTCAAATCTTTTTCTTTGTTTAGAATGATAAAATAATTTAAATTTAATATGTTTTAATCAGATCCGATCTTATAAAATTAGATTTCGAGATCAACAGGTTTTAAATTAAATATCCAACCCTCTCAAAATCCTTAAATAAGAGGATATTATGCAATTAAATGCTATCGAATTAAAACTCATTCGACAACTATGTTGATACATATTTAAGGTGAATTATATGATTTTTCAAGACAAATTTAAATATTTAAATCTAAATAAAACCAAATTCGAGGTTAGAGCAGACAAAAGCACCCATTTTGTCCGGTTGCCATCTCTAAATTGTCTACCACAATAGTTAACAACTGCCAACCCTTTTGAGATACCAATTCTAAAAAGGAACGTAGCATTGGAAATTAAAAACGAGGCTATCATATGTTACCTTTTACTTTTTGGAATGAAATTGTTTTTGTCATTAGCCCTTATTATTTGACCATCAATTGTGCTTAAAAGTTTGTGGAAATAAAAAGGACACTGAAAATAAATTAAACAAAAAGAATTCAGTTTAGATGAGTTTCGGGTTCGATCAATTTTGAATTTAAATTTGTTTTTATTCAGGCGAGACATATTTGAGTTATTGATTTTTTTACCTATAGAAAGGGTTTGATAAATTTTTATATATTGGAATTAGAGGGGCATACAAAGAGGTCCAAACAAACTTAATATGAAATAAATTAAAATCCCAGTGATATAAAACATGATGGTCCTACTTAATCATTTTCTTTATATATATATTTGAGTCAAGTCTTTCACTTTAGTCTTAAAGTTGATTAGATCATGCTTTAAATTTGTGCAATGGTCACTTGAATAGGGATGGCAATGGATCGGATTTGGATCGGATTGTATAAAATCCAAGTCCGAATCCGTTACAATCGGACTCGGATATTTTTTTCGGATTTGGATTCAGATTTTTTTCAAACGGATTTGGATCGGATTTTTTTTTTGATCGGATTTTTTCGGATCGGATTCGGATTTGTTTTAACCGCATTTAGATCAAAATTTTTGGATTCGGATTAAATTGTCATCCCTAATCTTGACCCAAGTCTGAGGGGTAGATTCGCGAATTTTAGCATCTTTAGGGTATATTGTGTTTTGACCCTCTAATAATTTTATTTTAGTGCAAATCAGTCCATAATTTTGTGTATTTAATTTCTTACGCATTTAATTTATGCTATTTAATTCTACACTTGTTCATTTTTATCTCTTATTTGTTTATTATATTTAATTTTTTGTGTTTATTGTTTATGCTTTTAATTTGCTTTCTATTTTAATTCATAATTTTAGCATAATATATCATAACTTTATCTATCGATTGCACATTACTTACTATTTCATTCACTAACTTTCTTAATTTTTAGTAATTCATTGATATTTACATTTATTTGTTTCTCCATTGTAGTTATTTTATTGTTTGTTTATCTATGACTTGATCTTGCATTTGTTTTTTTCATATTTATTTATACATGCATATGGTATAAATAAATATATTACACTATATTAAGGTTAATTAATATATATAAATCATAATAAATATTATTATTATTTAACTTACATTCTTAAGACATTTATATTTTTATTATCAATTTTAATATATATATATATATATATATATATATATATATATATATATAAAGTTAATTTTATTTTTACTATTATTCCAAATTACCTAATATATACATTTATGTTTTCGTTTAAAAAATATATGTAGTTATGTTTCTTTTAATGTATTTAGTTTAACTTTTTACTTTATTTATGTTGTCTTCTTGTTTTAATGTAAATATTATACATGATATTTTATTTTCAGGAGTTAAAAGTCCTAAATATTTTGATTCGGACTCGGATATGGATCGGATTCGGATCGGATCTTGGCATTATCCATATCCAACCCATCTCCTATTAGGACTCGGACATTTTACTCGGATTCGGATTCGGATTTTTTTCAATCGAATATGGATCGGATAAATTTCTTCGGATCGAATCGGATTCGGATCGGATTCGGATCAAATTGCCATCCCTACACTTGAAACATAATTATTTTGTCCTTGTAATCAACTCCTAAAAGATTGATCTTGACTAGAGGTGGGTGTACATATAATCTAAGCTCAAAAAGTTTACCTCACTCTTTTCTAAGAGTTGATGACACTCATTCAAATAATTACGGGTAATTATTTGAAACACTGTCGGTGAAAACTAAAATTTTCCACAAGCATCTTAATTTTAGAGTTTAGAAATTTAATTTAGGGTGTATGGTTTAGAAGTTTAAGTGCATGGGTTTTGAATTTAGGGATTGTGGTTTGTAGTCAGAATTGACCATTGAATTTGACCTTAACTTGTTGACTTTGATCACTTCAGACCCATTTAGTTGGTTCTGGTCATTTTAACCCGATTTGACTCGATTCACTATTTTAACCTTGTTTGACCTAATTTGATCCACTTTATCCGGTTTGGTCGAATTTGATTTGGGTTGGGTCCTTTAAGGGCTTGTTGGGGTGGGGTTTGGGTTTCTTTTCAGAGTTTTGGGCCTTCAATTAATAAATGGGTAATGGGCGTTTGATTTAGGACGAAAATGGGCTAATAAATATTTGAGGTAGCCATGAACATTTTTCTTTACAATTTATCTGGTTACTCAATGTTAAAATACATAATAATTCATCGTATATTACACTCAAATAGTACATTCAACCTAACAGAATTTTTCTGTTAGGTTCTTGATGTCCCTATTTATTAAGTCCGAAAATGCTATGCATAGAATTAGAAGGGTAAACCGCATCATTAGTCATTCAATTATGAATGCTTTTAGGTCATTAAACTACAAGAACTTTCAATTTCGTCATTTGGCATTTTCGAACAGTTCTATTTTAATAACCTCCGTTAAATCATTATGAAATAATGTGACATGTTTAATTGTTTAGTAACATATTTAGTCATTAACAATTAGATATTATGTAGATTTGACTTTAATTTTAAATAAAAAATAACTCTAAACATTTTTCATATTCTGTCATTTTACTCCTGATTTTAAATTTTTTATTTTTTCTGATGAAAAATTCAAAAATCATTTATGAAATTTGTGTCCATGGAGCTGATAAGGTCACCATTAACTCGGTTAAATAATTTATTTTTTATTTTGATAGGAAACGATAAACGGTGCAAACATTAGGGGCACATGACACAAGAGCTCAAAAAAAATTTTAGCTACCAAGTTGGGGAATAGTAAACGTTAGGGGTCAAAAAGTGTATTAAGCTAAAAATGAACTTGGTACTTAGAGGAAAGTACTATTATATCCAAAAAAATTAAGATAGTCTTAATTAGAAGTAATTAGGGGTAATTAAGTAAAATGGAATATAATTACTAATTAGGTACGAAACCAGGTGAAAGCCTGAAGTAAGTGTAGAGGGCACGTCATCAACAGCGTCCACCACCCAATTTAGAAAGTTTTGTGCATCATGTGTCATGTGCTATTGTGGTGATTGTGGTTAGTGGTGGTAAAAAATACTCGGCTCGAATTATTTGATCTGTTAATTTGTTGACTCGATTACAAATTATTAGATATTTATAATGATTTTTTTTCGAGTAGTCGGGTCGGGTCTTAAAATTTAAATAAAAATGAAATAACTATTATAATACTCTATCTATATATATTTCAATTTTCTCTCTATTTGATTGAATAAAATTGAGGGGAATTTTTTTATTTATATCAGATCCGATTGGAAAAAAATCAAAATTTTATCTTAAAATTTGAATCGGGTTCGAATTAGATCAAAGCTTTGCATTTTTGAATCGATAAAAAATCTAACCCAACACAAGAGCGTCCCTAATTTCAAATCCATCATATGTAAAAGTGAAGGAATTCATACGTATAATTGCACAGAATTAAAACTTTTTTATATTAAAAAGCATGCACATTGCACACACCCTCAAATCCTACCAGTGCAGTTTGAAGAGCCACAATGGCAAATTTTCTTTCTTACATTACCATTCTGGTCATTAACCTGATCCACCATGTAATTGTAATCATACATGACATTTTGTGCATACAAATTTGGTGAACAGCTATGGTTTATGAACCTCCCTAGATTGCCGTCGATGGTGAAACCACTTTCCGGCACATCTTGTGGAGAATTTAAATGTGGAGTCTGAATCAGTGTCGAATCACCCTCACCGAATTCTTCGCAACAACGCTATCTGCCAAAGCTAGGTTTCCATTTTCAAGCCTCTCGTCCTCAGGTTGTTTATCTTTCTGCATCACATTTCCTCCCTCGCTCATGTACGTCAAGACACTCGAATTACCCAAGTCATCCTCATAGTCCCCCATTGCTGCTACAATACTGGTAGCAACTCTCTTTTTACCTTGCTTTGCATAATCTATACCACAGAGATTTGCGATGCAGGCCAACAATATTGAACTCAATAAAGTACTAAAACTCGTCACCAATTCAACGCCAGGAACCAATCCAATAATTGGCTCACCAGTGTTGACATATCTGTTGTTATTTTTGAGAATCGTTGCAGCTTGGTAATCCACCCTGTTGACATACTTTCTTTTTTCCTGTAAGAGTTTCTGAAAAATGGCTTAGTATAGGCGTAACGTCTCTCTCACTTTGTTCCTACTAGTCATTGCATTATCATGACGTATCATATTGGCTCATTTGTGTAGCAAAGACTGAATCTTCCTCCTTGCGGAACCAGTACTTGACGTCGTGATAATGCAATGACTAGTAAGAACAAAATGAAAGAGACGTTATGCCTATTCCAAGCCATTTGTCGAAAGCTTTTACATGGAAAAGGAAATCATGTCAACAGGGCTGGATTGCCAAGCTGCAATGATTCTCAAAAATAACAAAAGATATGTCAACACTGGTGAGCCAATTATTGGATTGGTTCCCGGCGTTGAAGTCGGTGACGAGTTTCAGTACTTTATCGAGCTCAATATTATTGGCATGCATCGCAAACCTCTAAGTGGTATAGATTATTCAAAGCAAGGTTAACAGAGCGTTGCTACCAGTATTGTAGCAACGCGGGGACTATGAGGACGACTTAGGTTACTCGAATGTCTTGACTTGGGTACTTTCACTGCAGATGTCCCACTGAACTTCTCCAAGCTTGTCTCATCTTTATGAATACGTACATCCCTTATGTCTTTAATAAGAGATCTCACCTGTAGAATGGATTCATGAACAACTACTTGCAGAAATCAAATGGACAGTAAAATACAAGATTACAAGAATTCTCCAACTCACCATATACATGTCAGGAATTTCAAATCGGACTAGAACTCAAACTCAAACTCAAATACAAATAATCGAACTTGAAGTTAAACATGAGAATCAAGCTAAACTTTCACCTAATCAAACGAGATTAAACAGTTTGATCTTTATATCGAATCATGCTTAAACTTTAAAAGTGCAATTTCAAGTCAAGCTCATCTCAACCACCGATATGCAAAACCAAGTTACTAGAATAAGCTGGGAAACGTTTCAAACATTCAATCGTTCAAATATTTTCAAAAGATTAAATAATATCAGTTGATGAGTATAGAGGAACAACGAGAAAGGGAATGCAACCTCTTCGGCTGAGAAGAGAGAGATATGGGGATCGGATTGGCCAGCCATATATCCGAATCTAGGGTTTTTCTAGTTCAAGATCAAGAAAAAGAAAGAACGCAAATGAATTAAATAACGAAATCTATTTTCTTGTAAGCTCTTCAGCACCTAATGGCGATAATCAAGCATCTCTAAATTTCAAGATTTTCTGTAACCAAACAGCACAAAAAAAGAAAAGAAAAGAAACACAAGGCTACTACGTACTTAATCATGCAACAATAGAGAGGGAGAGAATTCTTTATAACGTTAAGACTACAAAGACCACTCTTAAATTTGGATCTGAAGTGCTCAAGAAACTATGGAAAATCAGAGAGGGAGAAGGAAAAGTTTACCAGAAAATGTTAGGAAAAAACAGTTGGACGACGAGGAGGATTGGAAGAGCAAGGAGACATGATTGAAGAAATAGGCAGTTAACAGTTGAATTTTATTAAGAAATATGGGATGATATACTAAACGCTACATATTTAAATTAAGGGGAACGTCCGCTAGGGTTATTTTATTAGTTATTGAATCTATTATTTAATTAAATTTATTTTAAAGATGGTCAACATTAATTATGTATATTTATTTTCTTGTCAATATATAAAACTAAAAGAATAATATATCATGGACTATCTTAATTTAAAGAGTGGTTCCAATAAAAAGATGGCGTGATTTACATAAGTGACTAAAATTTAAGCAGTTTGGTTTATTGGTATACATAATTTATACATATTTAAATTAAATACATATATTATATTGTACTCGAATAGAATATTGAGAATATCATCAACTACCTAAAAGGAAGGAGATAAACATGATATAACAATAGTAAGTTAAATTGTTTTAGTTTTGAAATTAGGGTAAACTATATAAATGACCACCATATTATTTGTAAAAGTCACGATTTGACCACCTTACTTTTTTTTCTAAGCAATTAAACCACCGTACCATTAAATTAGATGCAATTTAACCACCAGCCGTTAGAGATTAACGACAGGGTAATGTGGCAGTTAAAAAATAGGCATATAATTACACATTTGGTCCTCGTTACTTATACATTCTATCAATTTAGTCATAATTTTAATTAATAAAATTAATTAATTATACGCCCAAATTGATAGAGTGTCACCGCCTCATTGGCTAAAATAATCATTATAAAAAATATTCTAAGGGCTCCTGATTAGGAGAGAGGAAAGAAAAAAAATAATATAAAAAATGCCAAATCAGTTTAACCGTTAATTTTAAACGGCTGAGGTACAATTTTAAAAACGAAACATAACGTTAGGTATCATTTTTACCAAAAAAATAGTCGGAGTACTAAAATAGGAACACGAACATAGGTGTGTACTAAATATGTAGTTATCCCATTTTTTTAACGGCG
The DNA here is from genome assembly GCA_030270665.1 of Hibiscus trionum. NCBI lineage: Eukaryota > Viridiplantae > Streptophyta > Magnoliopsida > Malvales > Malvaceae > Hibiscus > Hibiscus trionum. Next base: position 57,189,778 of record BSYR01000017.1, on the reverse strand, counting down.
AGGGTAACAAAAATGAGGCAAGACTCAGCCGGCCATAATAAATCAACCAGGCACTCGTTATTTTTTTTACATAATTATTAAAATTAATTTTATTCAATTTAAATAAACTACACCAACAATCAATGAATTATTAGTAAGACTACATATTTGTTATTCGGATTTGGAAAATTTTGTTTTTGTTATTGGAAAATAGAATACTCAAGAAGGGTTATTTATGTTATTACACCGTTAACTTCTAACGCGAAGATGACGTGACGGGTTAGTAACTAACATAATAAAACATTTAATCATCAATATTTCCTCATTAAGGATTCTAGTTTTTCCAGGTAAAACAAGTTTATACTTATAATTTTAATAACACACGTTGCAGAATATGCTTAAACATTTAATTATCAATATTTACTCATTAAGGAGGGTTAATTTCTTTTAAAATTTGAAAAAAGATGATTTTGATTGTTCTAATGGGCTTGAAGGATTCTAAAAAATATGGTGAAAAAATTGAAGATATGGCAATAACGTCGTGAAAATGAAAGAGAGATTATTTAATTTCTGGGACAATTTCTTAAATCGAAAAAAAATATTTAAATGTACTTGAATTCACGATGTTACGATAAAAATAATCATTTCCACGTCTTTACATTCCTCATCAACCATTGCAGATGACAAAATTAAGGGTAATCTTCACCAGTGGTCCCTTTCGTTTAGGGTGTGTTCTATTTTGGTCACCAGAATTCAAAAAAGATTATTATGGTCACTTACGTTTAGAATCGTTTCTATTTTGGTCCCTTGGCCGTTAGTTTCTGTTAATTAAAAATATTAGTTTCTAATTTAACCCCAAACTTTCAAACTTTTATTTTTTTACTATCTTTCCCAAAAATTATAAAACTAAAATCTCAGAAAATTAAATAAATGACTATAACACAACACTACAACCCATTTCTTCAAAATTAAAAGTGTAAGCTTCCATTGAAAATGGTGGGTAACGGCAGTGAACATTCACTTTGCTATATATCTTTTGTTTTTGTTATCTGCAGAATCTTATTTGATAGAGTTTGTTTTTTAAGTAGAAGATTTATATAAAAAAATATGGGTTTGAAAAATCAAGGCAAACCCAACTCTACATACTCACTCATAATTTCAAAATTGATATTTTTCTGATAATTTTTTTGAGTGCGTTTCACAACAACTGCCTTTTTTCTGATATAGAACAGAAATACAAATTTTAGAGGAAACCCAAGGAAGGGAGATTAAAAACACTGAAACATTCTCTCAAAAAAATTGTTGTACTTCATCTAAGTGTTTGGTTTCCGGTAAAATGTCGTTTTCTCTTATCTTTTTTATTTAATTTTTTATTTATGCATGTGCTTTGCTTAATGTTGTATCCGATCTAAAAGTAAAAACTGTCAGTTTTGCAGCGGTAGAAAAATAGTTAAATACATGATATGAAACTAGAATGAAATTTATGGCATCGTTCACACACACACACACATATATATATATATATATATATATATATATATATATATATATTTGTTTCATTTGAATGTTTACTATAGCCATTGATAGGCTTTTTATCTTGTAGTTTGTTTCTCCCATGAGTACCAAGCGCGCTTATAAGCTACATATCCTTTTTTTTCTTCCTGAATTGATTTACTTAATCTATGTTCTTTTTGCTATATATCTTTGTTGTTTTTATTGTTAGTGTTTTTGTTTTTACCCGGGGTATCCTTAACAACTGTAATAAACAGAGGAATTTGCCAAAAGATATATAGCAAAGTGAATGTTCACTGCCGGTACCCACCATTTGCAATGGAAGCTGACGCTTTTAATTTTGGGGGAATGAGTTGTAGTGTTGAGTTATAGCCATTGATTTAATTTTCTGGGGTTTTGGTTTTATAATTTTTGGGGAAGATGGTGAAAAATAAAATTTTGAAAGTTTGGGGGTTAAATTAGAAACTAATTTTTTTAATTAACAGAGACTAACGGCCAAGGGACCAAAATAGAAACGATTCTAAACGTAAGTGACCAAAATAATCTTTTTTAAATTCTGGTGACCAAAATAGAACACACCCTAAACGAAAGGGATCACTGGTGAAGATTACCCAAAATTAAAATGCTTTCCAATTCGTTTCTAGCCTTTGTTTTTATTGCAATTGTTAACCTCAAACATCACATCGAAAACAATGCCTCAAATTGACATCTTGTTGCAACTGTTAACCAAAGTTTTAGTATTTTCCGTCAAAATTTATCATCGATACACTCATACAATTATACCAAATTCGGTACAATGATCGAGTAATTTCGCATCGATTCGAACCGTTTTAAAATAATTTTATTGCACAATCAAACTATTGTCTCATTAGAAACAAAAGAGAGACGACATTTTTGAAGCAAAGGAGGCTTTTATATTCTAGCTTTGGGTATTGAATAGAAGTATAATATAATAAAAGCAAAGGAGGATGGCACCACCACCAACTTCAACGGTTTCTCGAATAATTACTCTTGTTTTGAACATCTTAATGTTTGCTTTCCTTTTAGCATCTCTTGCTGTTCTCGTCACTGATTCTGCAACTGTATCGTTCACCCTCTTCGTTAACTCGGAAATTCATTTCGTCGACGTCTATACTTACCGGTAAGTCCCTAATTATATACAAATATCAGGGGGTTTTCAAAATTATTTTCAGATTGAAATTATTACTGAATCAAATGATTCTCAACAAATTTATTCCGAAGATGATGACTCTGGGTAGTAGAGATGATCAAAGTATCCGAATTCGACAGGTTTCGACCTTATAGGGCCAGTGGCGGATCCAAAAATATTTTTGAGGTGGGCACAAGTCAAAAATATTTTTTTAGGGTGGGCACAAATCATAAACATCTCAAAATTTCAGGGTGGGCACAAGTCATAAAAATGTAAGAAAATTAAGGACTAATCATAAAATTTTTTAAAAAAATTGAAGCCAAATGTATGAATTTTAAAAAAGTTCAGGGTGGGCATGGTCCCATCCACCCTTCCACGTACATCCGCCACTGTATACGACAACCGAATTTGGGTCGGCCGAGTCAAATTTGTTGAGAATAAAGTCGGATTGGGTTCAAGTTAAGGTAAAAAATTCTTGACTCAACCAAAATTAAATGTAGAAATTTATCAAAATAAATTTAGGGACACTTGCTATAATGCCCCATTCTCTATATTTGTTTCAATTATCTCCCTATTTTGCTTAATATAAATAAAATTTTTATTTGTGTTGGGTCGAACAAGAGCTAGAGGCGGGTTTTTATCTCAAAATTCGAGTTGAATTTGAGTCTGGTGAAACATCTCCAAGTGTTGGGTATGGTTACATTCAAGTGGAGCTTTCAATTTTTTGAGTCAAGAGTGGGTCGGTCAAAAATTTGACCTAATCTAACCCACAATCATCCCTACTCTAGGAAATGTTGTGAAACACCCAAAGATTTTTAGTAAAAAATGGAATGATGGAAAAGGTGCCCCTTGGCCTTGTGAGATAAATGCTTAACCATCTAAACTAAGTCTAGTCTTTGTTAAAGACTAGCCCTTGTTTCTTTTAAATGATGTTTTCGGATATCCAAATAATAAATCAATGAAATATCAATTGGATATCCAACCACCCTCTTTATTGTGCAATTAAATCACATTTGGATCGGGGGAAAAAGAAAATGAAATGCCAGATCTGGAAACTTCAGAACGCTCTTCTTCCCCCTCACCGTTCATTCTCCGACCACCATGCTCCGTCCGGCCGTGGAGTGCACCGCCCTCATCCTTGCCTCTTCGCCGTCAAAACCCGACCACCCAACAACCATTCTCGTTAGTTGTTTCCCTTTAAACGGTGAAAAACTGTTCGGGTTCCTTAGCGCGGATCTCCTCCACCGTCAAGTGGTGGTGGACACCGCAACCACCGGCGTGTGCGTTGACCAGCTCTGAACCCTCAGCCATTGGCCACACGCTCATCTGCGTTGCCATTCACCGTGTATGCGACTCTAAACTTCGGTGAGAGCAACCTCTAGTCCGAGCTGTTAACTCCGTTTTCCAACCATCCTCGGTGTCCAAACGAGTAACGACCATCGGATCTGAGCTCCACTCGTTGGTCCGACCAAAACCCAAGTGGTTGGTTCGTGATCCGCCGACGTTACTCCCCTCATCGGAGCTACGCACATCCCCGACCATAAAATTCGTATTTTTGGGTTTCCGATGAGTTTCCGTTCGGGTAAGTGAGGATTAGTTTAGAAGGTTCACCCTCTTTTGTTTTTCGGTGGAAAGTGAGCATTTTGGAACCTCCGGCGGCTTCTTTGGTGGCCGGTCGACAAGGTCCTAGTTGATAAATGGACCGGTTCGGTTGAAGCCCAAAGCCCGAACCGGCTTGGCCCAAAACCGATCAACCCAATCGGCCCAAACCCGAGTCAACTCAACCTGAACCCGGTCCGACTCAACTCGAACTCGGTCCGAGTTAACCCAAACCCGGTCTGAGTCAACCCAAACCCGGTCTGAGTCATCCGAGTCAACTCGCCCGAGTCATCCGAGTCAACTCATTCGAGTCAGCCCGAGTCAACTCAGTTGACATCTGCCCGTTGACTACTGACATCAGCGTTGACTAACCCCGTTGACCAAAAAGTCAAAATTTTCTGAAAACTCCTATTTTATGTTTTTTGACGTATTGAGTCCGATTTTGAAGCCCTTTTCACAAAATTCTTACCCGAGAGCCTCCAAATATGACATTGAACCCGAACTTGTTTATGTATTTAATTTTTTTAGTTAAGGGTACTATGAATAAGGACTGAAATGGGAATTTATGTAATTGAAGGCACTCATAGTTCCTTGAATACGAATTGTTGATGGACGTCAAATTCGGGTTCGAGTGCAATCGAATGGAGTATCATGAATCGACTGATGTAGCTCGGAGTAAAGGTAATACACTACTACCACTTGTATGCGTTATGGAATATGCTAGTATCCGATAATTGACTGCATGATCATGTTAAGTATATGATAAATTCTATTAAAGTCACGTTGATTTCAGAAAAAAGGTAATACTTAGGTAAGACTGGATTACTCAGTTAGGAAGATATGGGACTTGTAAGAACTTCTGATATCCAAGAAAAATTAATAAGATTGCTAAACTCTAAATATGATTGTCTGTTAATGATCTAACTTCTGAAATTCTTCGTTATGAAATTACAAAAATGCCCTTGAGGCGCAAGAAGGACAAAAATATCCCTAACAGCAAAATAATCTGGGAATCTACACCAAATCTGGTAAAGTAGCTTATTCATCTAAAAACCTTGATTTGCTTGAAAAGTTGTGCATCAAAGCTTAAATCCTCGAATTATAGAGTACCTAGATTGCATTGAACCCTACTTAATCTCTGAAGATAACTCTCTCTCACACACACACACACACACACACACACACACACACACACACACACACACATATATATATATATTCGTATATCTGTACTAATCAAAGTGGCGTAAAATATCAGACTGGCCGGCTTGACCGAAGAGGATTGAAAACATCGAAAAGGCTGAATTGATCGGACTGAACATAATGACTAAAAGACTAAAATATCCTCAGGTACTAACTGTCAACTATCTGAAATGGTGGATTTACCATCGAGATCTGAAATGAATGAATAGTTGGAAGAACCGAGAGGCTCAGAATAATTGAAACACCTTCGGACATCGAGGTGACTGAAAATACCTCTAAGACATGGAATGAGAATTATCAATAAAGCCAAGAAAAGGAAATAGTCCTGAAAGTGGTAATACACGACCCTTGTTGGTTTGTCGTTTCGGGAACTATTGTGATGTTGGAAGAATACCATATAAATGTATGTTCAAGTTATTTGGAGAAAGTACCTAGTTCTATGGTAAGAGCAACATGTTCTTCGTGTGTATTCGATGCTATGGATCGAGTTCAGATGCTTTACACATGTCTAATTACTTGGGGAATACCATTTGAATACCCGTTCGATTTCTCGTTGTATGTTCAGTGGTTGTTTGGAGAAGACGAGCTTTTGTTATACAATGTAGTCAGTTCTGAGAAGTGAGTACTTGCGGTGTACTGATCCGGTTAAATAATAAACCTTGTGTGATGGTTTACGATTAGTTCAAAGGGAATCGAAAACATGATAAGTAACCAAAACTTTTGAACTCCGTACGTCACTACTTTTACCCAATAGTCTAATTATGAATTTAGCCTTGAGAGTTAAAATGACCAAAATACACCTTCTGAGTAATATTGAATGGAATTCCTTTGATATATCTAAATTTCTATATAATCATGTTATGCCAGAAATTCTGAATGATCTTGGGGTTTAATTCCTGAATACTTGGGTAAAGTTGATATTTATCGAATCCCTTCGAATAAGGTCTTTGATTATTAAATTTAGCCTTGAATGGGCTACAGTTCAGTATCTCCTTTCTATGCCTGTCAAAGACCTCTACGTTATAATTCGGACCATCTATTGGGTACCGTGTATACATGACTAACCTCATTGATCAGAGATCAAGTCTATCCACTTTGATCTCAAGTGATCTTGTTATCTGAAGTAAAAACATGACCATTGGTTCTTGATATCTGATATGAGTATACCCAATTCGTGGGTCCTAATACTCTGAATCTATTAATTAAATAATGATCTGTACTTCAATTCCTGACGTACTGACACTAATTTCTGATATAATGATTATCGCTCGAGACTTTTATACGGGGGTATCTCTGGGACAACATGAGAAGTTTCTGACAAGCATCTGTGCACATAGGCCTTTTTGTTAGGCAATCTGTTACGCTCTTATGCGTTCTGTTATGCTCATACGCGTTCTGTTATGCTCTTAAGTCGGTAACCCCTTAAGTCGGTACCTACACCCATTGGGCCTAGGTTAACACCTGTATAGATGCAGTTCTAGGGAACTGTGTACTGGAGTTCTGCTGAAGGGTAGTTAGATGATTAAATAAAACCTTCTGACCCATTCTGAAATCCACCCTATTGAATTAATGTACCATGTCTGAAACACTTAGTATGCTTCTAATCTACGCTTAATTAAACAACTAAACTCTTTGATTCAACTTCTGAAATCTATACATCTCATGAACCTCTGGGCTATAGGGATTACCGCCTAATACTCAGCGATTGAATAGAATAATTTTTCATAGTAAAAAAAATAACGTTTCACTGAAATATCGAATCATAACCGAAATTTGTGGCTGCCTAGAACTTTACGTTAGCTTTGCGCTTTGCGTTATGTTGAGTGTGTAAAAGTTCTATTATTCACACCTTTTTAACCCATATTTCTGCTGCATTCAAGCATTATTTATTGCATTTAGGTCAGTTTACAGCAAAACATCACAATTATATTAAAAGGCACAGTTTCTACTAAAAATGGCTGTTTTTGCAGGTTGCTGCTGTAGCAGACGGAAAGGGCAGGCACTGGGCAGTGAAGCAGAAGAGCTGGAACTGGACGAGCAGTCAAGGAGGGCGATGCTGCCATGGTTGCCACCATGACAGCAAAGGATGACAACAGTTTTGTGGAGTAGATGCAAAGTGGACCTCGACAGATAGAGAAAATTCAGCCCGTCTGTCGTGTGAAAGCACCATATTTTTCCAAGCCCTAGATCAGAAGATATTCCAAGCCCAAAGTTCAAGGAGAGATAATCCCAAGAAAGAAGGCGGACGACTTAAAGAGAGATTCTCTAAAGATTTAGTCTTTATTAGAGTTGTACTTTAATTTAAAGTTGTAATCCTTGCTAAATTAGATAACTTGAACCCAAAGCTTATATAAGGGCATATATCTTAACCTAGGGGGCATAACCGATTACCCTAGCTTCCTTCTCAAAACTCTAGCCGTTTTCCTTCCCACAACATGTTCTAAAATCCCCCTAGGGCCACGGGTTGATTTGTAAAGTAGTTGCAAGGGTTGTTTTGTTTTAGGAATTTTTAGTTCAATAAAATAAACTTCAAGTTCTCTTATTTTGGTTATTAATATCTTGCAAGAGCATCGGGAGAGCATTGTGAGGTTATCTATTTACTCAGCATCGGGAGAGTTAAGTATACGAAAGAAATAAAAGCAAGTTCTCTAGTTTATAGTTGAACTATCTCGAACCTAGTGATAGGACGAGGTTAAGTGGCTAAAGAAGAATTCATCAACATCGATGTTCACCCTTCGATTCACGTCGGGAGGTATCATTCAAGACGTGATCATCGACAGACTTGGACCTAGGGATAGGCCAAGGCACATCTGGGATTCTTGCCAAACTTAGAGTACTGAGTTGGGTAATCGCTGCCGCGATAACCAACGGACTGCTGCCGCGACAGGTGCTGCCGCGACGGGAACGACGACAACACTGGATTTCCTAGACTCAACAATACCTGCACTACGGAGCAATTCAATACCAGCCCATTCTCTCTATCTTGATTTTCCTTCTCTTTTATTTACGTTTACTTTATTACTTTCGTGACAACTTCTCAATTATTTTCTTTACTTTCGTGCAGTGAATTAAGGTGAATTTATTAGCCCAATCCCTGTGGAAACGATATCCGATACTTCATATCACTTTACTACTTGCGTCGTGTATACTTGCACTACAATTGCGATAGACTATTTTACACACAACAAGGTTTTGGCGCCGTTGCCGGGGATTGGCAACATAACTCTACCTTTTCTTTTACTGCACTTTTCGTTTTTGTTTTTATTCTTATTTTTCTAGTTTACTTGGATTGTCCAACCTATACCTTTCACAAGGTCTTTTGTTTTCGTATGCGCAGATCTCAACGAGGGAAGGAACCGGAATACCAGTTAGATCCTGAACCAGAACGAACGTTCAATCTCAAGAAAAGAGTCCGCTACCTCGTTGAACGGAACGATTACCTAGAGCAACAACTCGAAGCTATGGTAAACGAAAGACAAGAAGAAAGAAGGGACGACCCAAGAAATCCCTAGGATGTTGTAGATCCTGCCGGGAATGGAGGAAACGGTCGTGCTGCCGACTTTCCTGCCGCTGCTGCATGCCGGTCCTGTCGAGACTACATGCTGAATGGCCATGTAGAACTAGAAACCACGCTGCCGGATATTGAAGTTGACAACTTTGAGCTGAAACCTGTTATGTTTAGCATGATCAACAATGTCGGTCAATTCAGTGGTGCTATTACAGAGGATGCTAGGGAGCATCTCAAAACATTCCAGGAAATCTGTGGTTCGTTTAGACTACCAGGAGTTAATCCGGAGATACTGAGGCTTCGGTTATTTCCTCATTCATTAAGGGACAGAGTAAAGACTTGGTGGAATAAACTTACGCCGGGTTCAATTAGAACTTGGGCAGATTTTTCTCGTGAATTTTTATCTCGTTTTAATCCTTCACATTTATCTGAGTGATTACGTAATGAAATTGCTACTTTTCAACAGGAAGATGACGAGCCGATGCACGAGGCCTGGGATAGATTCACCACTCTTCTACGGAACTGCCCTATGCATGGATTCCCCGTCTGGAACCAGGTAACCAAGTTTTATAATGCTGCCAACTTACAAACTCGTATTCGAATAGATTCAGCAGCAAACGGATTACTATTGGACAAAGACCCGGATGAGGCAATGCAAGTATTGAAAAATCTGGCTAAGAATGAAGAGTAGTTTCCGACAGCAAGAAGAGGGGGTAAACATGTACTAGCTGTTAAGGATTATGAGGCCGACAGCACGATGAAATCACAGGTGGCATACCTTACTAAGGCAATGAAAAAGCTCTTGAACGAGGATGCACAACATGGATTTGCTGTCGAGGAGGTATGTGACACTTGTGAGGGAAATCACAGTTCGGAGGAATGTTCAATACAGTTAGAAGAGGGAAAGTATGTTGGAAATTACAATAAGCCGAATTACAACTCCAACAACTATAATCCCAACTGGAGAAAGGATCCCAAGTTTTCTTGGAGTAATCCTAATAATGCCCTGAATCCTCAAGCACACAATAATAAGAATCAGGGAGGACCTAGATTGTTGACTCGACAGCAGCCGCAACAGCAGCAGCAACATCCACCAGCTGCCACAAACAGTATACTGGAACAGACTCTGGCTACGTTTATGTCTCAGACATGTACTTATATTGAGAATATGAATCAGTTTGTCAAGAAAACAGAGACATTCATGGATAAAACAGAGATGCGGATAACGAATCATGAAGCTACTCTGAAATCTTTGGAGACACAAATTGGTCAGATTTCCCAGCATATCAAGCCAAGGCAGACTGGAGGATTCCCTAGCAATACTGAAAATGCTAGACAGCCCACACATAAGCAATGTAAAGCCATTACTACTAGGAGTGGGAAGAAACTACCAGGGCCAGAGAAAGAAGTTGAAACAGTGAAGAAACCAGCCTTGGACAGACCTGCCGAGGAAGCTGCCCCGACAGGTAACAAACAGACTGCTGCCGATGAGCCTGTCATGATAGCAAAAGCGACAGAGGAGAAAAATGATGAACCCAAACCTCCTCAGATTCGTATACAGTGGGAAGGACGTATTGCTGATTACCGTCCCCCACCTCCTTTTCCTCAACGGTTACAGCAAGCAAAGCAGGAATCTCAGTGCAAAAAGATTTATGATATCTTTAAGCAGGTTCATATTAACATTCCGATGTTAGATGCCGTTACGGAGATGCCCGGTTACGCCAAATTTCTCAAGGATGTCATGTCAAAGAAATCTAAACTTGGGGAATTTGAAACGGTTAAGATGACGGAAGGATGTATGAGCATTCTTCATAGGCAGCCACCCCAGAAAAAGAAGGACCCGGGGAGCTTCATCATACCTTGTGTAATCGGAGATAAATATGTGGGTAAGGCACTATGTGATCTTGGTGCTAGTATTAATTTAATGCCAAAATCTATTTTTCAGAAATTAGGTATTGGAAAAGTTCGGCCCACGACAGTAATTCTGCAGCTGGCAGACCGCTCTTATGTTCATCCGGAAGGAAAAATCGAAGATATTCTGGTAAGAGTGGATAAATTTATTTTTCCTGCTGACTTTCTTGTGTTAGATTGTGAAGCAGATGAAAACACACCAATCATCCTTGGGCGACCATTCTTAGCCACAGAAAGATCACTGATTGATGTGGAAAAAGGAGAACTCACCATGAGAGTGAACGATCAAGAGATTAAGTTGAATGTTCTCCAAGCTATGAAACATGCTGATGCAGACGAGGAATGCAAGGTTATCACTGAAGTTACCTTTGATCAACCCTGCATCAGGTCGGGCTGTCACGACATCAAGATTGGTCACTGCCTCGGCAGCCACTTACAGGACTGTCACGACAGCACCGACGACAACAACTCCTCAGAATCCGAAACATCAGATACTAAAGATCAAGAGGAGGTAAACTGGATAGGCGATCGTCCAGGTAAGTTATTCGAACCTTTAAATTATACTTCGGATAACCATGCAATCCAAAAGCCATCTACTGTTGAGCCCCCTGTTTTAGAACTGAAACCCCTGCCAGGACAGCTAAAATATGCTTTTCTTGGTTCAAATGATACGTTGCCCGTAATCATCTCTTCCAAGTTGATGCAGGAACAGGAACAACAGTTAGTAGGGATACTGCAGTAGCACAAAAAGGCAATTGGATGGACGATAGCTGATATTCAAGGCATTAGTCCGGCATTATGCATGCATAAAATCCTCTTAGAGGAAGATCATAAGCCGACTATAGATGCTCAAAGGCGGCTAAACCATGCGATGAAAGAGGTGGTGCGTAAAGAGATAATCAAGTGGTTAGATGCTGGTATTATTTACGCCATCTCCGACAGCAAATGGGTGAGCCCGGTGCAATGCGTTCCCAAGAAAGGAGGAATGACCGTGGTGACCAACGAAAACAATGAGCTAATCCCAACCAGGACTGTGACCGGTTGAAGGGTTTGTATGGACTATCGGAAGCTTAACAAAGCTACCCGAAAGGATCACTTTCCTTTACCCTTCATTGACCAAATGCTTGATAGATTAGCGGGTAAACCTTACTATTGTTTTCTTGATGGTTATTCAGGTTACAATCAAATCGCTATCGCACCGGAAGATCAAGAAAAGACGACATTCACATGCCCCTACGTCACTTATGCTTTTAGAAGAATGCCATTCGGACTATGCAATGCACCTGCCACCTTCCAAAGGTGTATGATGGCCATATTCTCTGATATGGTGGAGGACTTCCTAGAAATTTTTATGGATGATTTTTTAGTCTTTGGGGACGATTTTGAGAGCTGCCTAGGCAATTTACAAAAGGTACTTGAAAGATGTGAAAAAGCAAACCTAGTCTTGAATTGGGAAAAATGCCACTTCATGGTGGATGAAGGGATAGTCCTTGGCCATAAGATTAGCTGCCGTGGCATAGAAGTCGACAGGGCCAAAATAGAAGTGATCGAAAAGCTGCTGCCGCCGACTACAGTCAAGGGTATTAGAAGTTTCTTAGGACATGATGGTTTTTATCGGAGATTCATTGCAAATTTCTCAAAAATCACCAAGCCCCTATGCCATCTCTTGGAGCAGAACCGACCCTTTGACTTTAATGATGAATGTACTGAAGCATTCAAGGTTCTGAAGGAAAAACTGGTAACAGCCCCAATAGTACAGCCACCAGACTGGACACAGCCGTTTGAGATCATGTGTGATGCTAGTGACTATGCTGTCGGGGCAGCACTTGGGCAGCGGAGAGGCAAATTGTTTCATGTCATATACTATGCCAGCAAGACACTGAACGATGCCCAAGTGAACTACACCACCACAGAAAATGAGTTATTAGATGTGGTTTTCTCCATTGGCAAGTTTTGTTCTTACATACTTGGAACGAAGGTAATAGTCCACACAGACCATTCGGCCCTCAAGTATCTGTTCGCGAAAAAGGATGCAAAGCCTCGATTGATACGGTAGATCCTGCTACTGCAAGAATTCGACCTTGAAATCAAGGACAAAAAAGGGACAGAAAATCAGGTGGCAGATCACTTGTCAAGATTGGAGAAGGGAAAGAGTCTACCAATAGATGAGACAAACATACTGGAGACCTTCCCAGACGAGCAACTCTTTACTGCCGCAATCACTGCCGCGACAGCCATGGCGGCAGGTACGTATTCTGAACTTCCTTGGTATGCAGATTTCGTTAATTTCTTAGTTAGCGGAATAATTCCTTCTGACCTTAATTATCAAGCCAGGAAGAGGTTCCAAAATGATGTTAAGCATTATTATTGGGACGAACCTCTTCTTTTCAAAATCTGTGCAGATCAGGTTATAAGGAGATGTGTACCACAGGAAGAGCAGAACGACATACTTCATCACTGCCATGCTTCACAGTATGGAGGTCACTTAGGAGGCAACAAAACTGCTGCCAAGGTGCTGCAGTCAGGGTTTTATTGGCCGTCACTGTATAAAGATGCACAAATCTTCTACAAAAGCTGTGATAGGTGCCAAAGGACAGGAAACATCTCACGGAGAAACGAGATGCCGCTGCAGAACATTCTCGAAGTCGAAATCTTCGACATTTGGGGGATCGATTTTATGGGACCTTTTCCATCTTCATGTGGGAATCTATACATCCTCCTGGTAGTAGATTATGTCTCTAAGTGGGTTGAAGCTATCGCCACTCAAAATAATGATGCCAAGACAGTTCAAAGATTCTTACACAAGAACATTTTTTCTAGGTTTGGCATCCCTAAGGCAATTATCAGTGATGAAGGGAGACATTTTGACAACAGGGTTATTGCTGCTGCCTTGAAGAAATACGGTGTCAAACATCGGATCGCGACAGCATATCACCCACAGACCAATGGACAAGCTGAAATTTCTAACAGGGAAGTTAAGAACATTCTTGAGAAGATGGTTAAGCCAACTAGGAAGGATTGGTCTTTACTCCTCAATGATGCGTTATGAGCATATAAGACAGCTTTCAAAACTCCATTAGGAATGTCTCCATACCGGTTGATTTATGGGAAAACATGTCATCTACCTATCGAGATAGAGCACAGAGCATACTGTGCGATCAAGGCAGTGAATATGGACTTCGACAGGGCAGGGCAAAAAAGGCTATTAGATCTGAACGAAATTGAAGAAATCCGAACAATGGCCTATGACAATGCAAGAATTTACAAGGATAAAACGAAGAAGTGGCATGACAAAAAGTTGCTGCCACGACAGTTTTGCCCAGGGCAGCTTGTATTGTTGTTCAATTCTAGACTGAAACTTTTCCCAGGGAAACTGAAGTCTAGATGGTCGGGCCCGTTCCAAGTCGTACATGTTTTTCCCCATGATGCCATCACAATTCGATCACTAAAAGACGGGCACCAATTCAAAGTCAACGGACAGCGTCTCAAGCATTATCAGGGGACTGAAGCCCCATGAATACAGGAAGTGGTTACCTTAGGAGATGCCCCACCTGGCATCCCTAACTTAACCTAATTTTTATTTTATTTTATTATTATTATTATTTATTAGGAAATAAGATTTATTTTATTCGAATAATGTTTTTATTTTTATTGTTTTTTAGGAAATAAAGGAGTCAAGAAGAACAGGAGAAGTGAACTCAGCCCACCATCCATCCACCAGCCCAACAAAGCCCAACAGTTGAAGCCTGTCGTTACAGCTGCCACGACAGACGCAGAAAATACAGGCTGTCATCACACTGTCGCGACAGACGCGGAAACACGTCACAGACGCGTAACAGACGCAGAAACGTGTGTCAGACGCGTTAGACACGCTAACGCATAACAGCTGGCCCCGTTATTCGCGCCTGCCGTTACAGCTTCAACGGGCAGCAAATATTTCTCTATATAACCCCGTTTCATTTTCATTTTCACTCACTTCTACCTTTCTTACTTAATCCCCCTCTTTAGTTTCTTTTATTTTCATTTGCTTTTCACAACCCTTGCTTAACTATGTCTTCCAGAAAAACCCGACGCAGTGCTGCCTCCAGTTCCGCACCAGCAGCAACTCCCCCTCGTTCCTTTGCTAACAGAGACATGTGGGAAGAGAGAGGCTTTATTTACACATCAACGGAGGAACATCTAGGCCTCAAACCATTCATAGCCCGAAAGATCAGAGCTTTACATTGGCAAACCTTTGCAGAGCAGCCGGAGGAAATGAATGTCACGCTAGTTCGAGAATTTTACGCTGCCATCAGCAGCAGGACAGCGACAACGGTGTTCGTTCGAGGGAAAGAGGTGCCATTTGAAGCAGAATACATTAATACCCTCTATGGCTTCTACATCGGTATCAATGAAGACGTCCACTAGCAATTCCTGAATACATTAGACACTGCTGCCTACGAGGCTGTCATGGCAGAATTGACAAAGGAGGGAACTGAATGGAACACCAGCAAGAAGAATCCAAGGACAGTACGGAGGACCCAGCTGCTGTCGGAGGCAAAGTTGTGGAATGCCTTCATAAAGAAGAGGATCATGCCGTCATCCCACAACACCACTGTTGACCAGCCAAGGTTAGCATTGATACACTCTATTCTACATGAACGACCTATAAATGTGGGCAGCTTTATTCAAGAAAGTATTTTGGAGTGTGCGCATAGACCGACGAGTCCCCTCTACCTTCCATACCTCATCACCTCGCTCTGCCGCGGCCATAATGTTCCAGAGCTGCGCACCGATTTGATAGAAGAAGGAAGGGGTTGGAATGAAAAGAAAATCCTCAGCCTGATGGAGTTAACTATTGCTACTCCTCTCTCGTCATTCGACCCTGCTGCCGCCACAGCCGAAACGACAGAGCCGCAGCACACTGAACCAGCTGCCGCAGCAGCTGCCCCGATAGACTCTTCCTGGATATTAGCTGCCATTCAGAAGCTGGAGGAAAGACAGCTGGGCTTAATGACTTTCATCAGGGACTTTGCTGCCTGTACGGTAACTTTCATTCAAAACTCCTTAAATTTCCCTGATGCTGCATTCCCCACTTTTCCTGCCCATTATTTTACTGTACCTACACCTGCCCACACACCTACACCCGTTGCCACCCCACGGACACCTTCTGCCGCTTTAACGCCAACACCTGCCCCAACAGCAGCGGGCAGCACCCATGCCGATACTTCTTCCCGTGGGACAAAGAGAAAGACAGAAACGGAAGAACTTGATGCCTTTATTGCTGGTCTCTCTTCCTCCTCCGTTTGGGCCGCCAATGACACTAAACCCTCGATCAAGAGGAATTTGTCAAAAGAGTTTTCACCAATGAAGAGGCAAAAACGGATGGCAGACAAAGGTAACATGCCAAAAGCCAGCAGCAGCGGAGGTGATGGCAGCACCGGTGGTAACAGCAGCAGCAGCAGTGAGAGCAGCAGTAGCTCTGAAATCCAGGTTGTGGAGCAACCGCCTCACATCTCCCCGACTAGGATCCAGCCACCATGGGAGGCCAAAGCAAAGAACACATCTGCCTCCCCCGTGCCCCAACCAGCTCCGAAAGCCAGAGCGCGCCGCTAGATCAGACTCAGCAGCAGCAGCGAAGACAACGATTAAAATTTAAGTTTCTTATCTTATTATTGCTGCCTGCTATATATTTTGTGATGTACTGCCTTATTTTTATCTGTCATTTTGCATTGAGGGCAATGCAACCCTTGAGTTTGGGGGTGGCATCCCTCCATTAATGGAGTGCATCTTAGTTTAAAACTTTGTGTCTTTACTTAGTTTATTTTTGTTTAAAAAAAATGAAAATATTGAAAACTTTGGCTGAAAACTGTGACTTGAACTTAACTGCTGTGACAGCCCTGTCGTGGCATCGACCTTAGGATAGTTTTTAGGAGAAGTTTAGAGCCTTTCTATAGTTTTGAAAAACTTAAACACCATTGTGACTGTTATACTGCTTAGACTTCTTTTAGCCAAACTAGAATAGAAAACTTAGCACTTAGAGTAGAAAAGAGACTAGAATCTCAGGAAACCTAGAGGTGCCTACCACTGGCTCTAGGCAGATAACCAGAGAAAAACTTCTAGAGGTTCCTATCACCGACTCTAGATAGTTAACTAGAGGTGCCTGAAATACTGGCTCTAGTAGAAAAGAGAAGAAATTAGAAAAAAGGGAAATAACTAGAGGTGCCCGATTCTGGCTCTAGTAAGAAAAAGAAAGAAATCAGTCTCGTAAGAAAAACTCTAAACAAGCTAAGGTATAATATTCTAGTGAAACTAAGAGAGTCTTGGCATATAACTGTTCACAAGCATGCACACACTGCACGAGGACTATAGAGAGATTCCAGACAGATCCTAGATTATCCGACAGGGTGCTGCCGTCACAGGGAACGAACGACGGGTAAGGGAAAGTTCACTGTTTGAAGGCCAAAACAAAAATATTTCATTTTTCTTTTAGTTCTTAGTTGCTTGAGGGCAAGCAAAAACTTGAGTTTGGCGGTGTGTTGAGTGTGTAAAAGTTCTATTATTTACACCTTTTTTAACCCATATTTCTGCTGCATTCAAGCATTATTTATTGCATTTAGGTCAGTGTACAGCAAAACATCACAATTATATTAAAAGGCACAGTTTCTACTAAAAATGGCTGTTCTTGCAGGTTGCTGCTGTAGCAGACGGAAAGGGCAGGCACTGGGCAGTGAAGCAGAAGAGCTGGAACTGGACGAGCAGTCAAGGAGGGCGATGCTGCCATGGTTGCCGCCGTGACAGCAGAGGACGACAACAGTTTTGTGGAGAAGATGCAATGTGGACCTCGACAGATAGAGAAAATTCAGCCCGTCTGTCGTGTGAAAGCACCATATTTTTCCAAGCCCTAGATCAGAAGATATTCCAAGCCCAAAGTTCAAGGAGAGATAATCCCAAGAAAGAAGGAGGACGGCTTAAAGAGAGATTCTCTAAAGATTTAGTCTTTATTAGAGTTGTACTTTAATTTAAAGCTGTAATCCTTGCTAAATTAGATAACTTGAACCCAAAGCTTATATAAGGGCATATATCTTAACCTAAGGGGCATATATCTTAACCTAAGGGGCATAACCGATTACCCTAGCTTCCTTCCCAAAACTCTAGCCGTTTTCCTTCCCACAACATGTTCTAAAATCCCCCTAGGGCCACGGGTTGATTTGTAAAGTAGTTGCAAGGGTTGTTTTGTTTTAGGAAATTTCAGTTCAATAAAATAAACTTCAAGTTCTCTTATTTTGGTTATTAATATCTTGCAAGAGCATCGGGAGAGCATTGTGAGGTTATCTATTTACTTAGCATCAGGAGAGTTAAGTATACGAAAGAAATAAGAGCAAGTTCTCTAGTTTATAGTTGAACTATCTCGGACCTAGGGATAGGACGAGGTTAAGTGGCTAAAGAAGAATTCATCAACATCGGTGTTCACCATTCGATTCACGCCGGGAGGTATCATTCAAGACGTGATCATCGACATACTTGGACCTAGGGATAGGCCAAGGCACATCTGGGATTCTTGCCAAACTTGGAGTACTGAGTTGGGTAATCGCTGCCGCGATAACCAACAGACTGCTGCCGCGACAGGTACTACCGCGACGGGAACGATGACAGCACTGGATTTCCTAGACTCAGCAATACCTGCACTACGGAGCAATTCAATACCAGCCCATTCTCTCTATCTTGATTTTCCTTCTCTTTTATTTACGTTTACTTTATTACTTTCGTGACAACTTCTCAATTATTTTCTTTACTTTCGTGCAGTGAATTAAGGTGAAGCTTTTAGCCCAATCCATGTGGAGACGATATCCGATACTTCATATCACTTTACTACTTGCGTCGTGTATACTTGCACTACAATTGTGATAGACTATTTTACACGCAACACCTTATACCTTTATGTTGCCTATAGCATATTCGGGTAGTTTTGTATTACTGAGCTTTTTGAAGCTCACGTTTTTTTACCATCACAGGTTAGAAGATCGGTATTAGGGTTTGTACGATACTTGTGTAATTAGGGGGCATGTATGTCACATCTTGTTTCATATTTGAGTCTGAAACTTATTTTAGCAATTTGTATCATAGTTTCTATTTTGTAGTCTGAATATTATCTGGAATTGTATTTTAATTCAAAACTTGATTTATGATTTTAAATGGTTTAACAATTTATTTATTTGATACTTTAACGTGGGTCACTCCGGTGGCCCTAATGCGACTGCCTAGGATCCGTATTAAAGTATATGCGGGTTTAGGGGGTTACATGTTGGAGGTTGGGGCTGATTGATTACAGAAGATGTGTGGGTATGGTTGATAGTGAGGTTGATGAGGGACGATGATGACGTGTTTGAGTACCAAATTGATAGAGTTTATAAATATAGTAAACTACATCTAATATCACTTAATTATATGTTTTATAATAAATATGTCACTTTTTTAAAAGTCGTAAACATGTCACTCAGTTAATACATTGTTACAAATAAGTCACTGGTTCTTAAATATTAAACGAGAATAGTGAAGTGGCTTGGTATAATAACATTTTTAGTCCTCAAAACCTATATAGTGTATCAAATATGTTAGACTTGTAGCACGCTCGAATCGATCTTCCGAAACCGTCAAGAATGTTGAAATTGCTTCCCATATGAATTGGCTAAAACCGAAAAATAGTAGACAATATTTACACGATGATTTTAGAGCGGTTTGACTTTCTAACCAAATTCTACATCCACTACCTTAGCAAACCATTAAGAGTTTCTCAATTCATTACTATGAATTCTTCCTTTTAAGGCCAAAGGGATAACCTTACAACACTATCTTTTCAATGGCTAAGATAGAACCACTCTAGTTTTTCCTTAGGCTAAACTAGAACCTCTCCTTTTTACAAGGTAATTTGTGTAAACAATGAAACCCTCAAAAGATGGATGTTTACAAGAATTAAGCTCACAAGAGTGTAATGAATAAAACAACAAAAAACACTCTCTATATAATATATACAAGAGAAATGAAGAATAAAGACTTAAATGCTATTTCTCTTGATCATGAAGCTTGGATATTGTCTCTAACTATCTTCAAGTGTCCCAAGTTTTGCTTTTATGTTTGAAATGAGCTAACAACCGTTTATGGCCGTTGGGGATGTTTTGGAGCCATTGAGAGTCATTGAAATCGAGTATTAAATGCTCACCTGCATAGTGGTTTCGAAACCATTGAAGATGTAACACCCCTAAAGTTTTAAGTTAAAAAAATGATGAAATGGTGAAAAAATAAGGGATTTACAGCTAAGGAGAATTGAACCCATGACCTTTAGCTTGGAGAGTGGCAAGCTTAACCTTTTGGACTAAGATAGTCTTGATTATATGATAATCAGATATTTTTTTAATCGTTGCCTTGGGAAACCTGATAATAAAATAATAATATTAAATTTAAAATATCCTACCAAACCCATTTATGACATTTAATTCGATTGACCTACCCAAAAAATAGGTTGAAGAGCGTCCATCCCTTCATCTCACCTACCAGTCATCTCCCTCACCGTCCGCCGCCCAGATTTCATCCACTGCCGGCCCGTGGGGTGCACCGCCACCACCAGAGTGACCGTCGACGTACCCCGACGCTAGTGTCGTTCGCCACTCGCCCTAGTTCCCCACTGTTTACCGTAAAACTAAGGTTAAAAGTTCGACGGGAACCAAACTCCCCCGCCTCTGTTGTTCGAAGATTCCGGCCATCTTGGTCGTTCGATCACTACCGCACCGCCATAACCGAAGTGCTTGTCTCGAGTCGAACAAAACCCAGTTGTTCGATCACCCGATTGAAGTCGTTCAGAGTTACATCGAAACTGATCGTTTCCCTCTTTGTTTGGGTATGCATGTGTCTTCGTATCCGAGAAGTAAAGGACGTTGAATTCGGGTTCGAGTTTGATCGAATGGAGTACCACGGTCGACCTATATAGCAAGGATTCAAGGTAATACATTGCTACCTCTTGTATGCCTCGTGAACATGTTAGTATTCGGTTAATGCATGCACACATATGATGCTGAGTACCGTTAATTCTGCTTAAGTCTAACCGGATATGAAAATATACGACGTTATAGATAAGTTTGGAATAATCGAATGAGAAAGATGATAAATCAAAGAATCTGGAACCCAACAAATAATTAATGAGGCGATCAATCTCCAAACCCGATTAATAATGTTAGTTTGTCAAACAACAAAAATATTGGAGTATATAATTACGAAAATGCCCTTGATGTGAAAATGACAGAAATACCCCTGATGATGAAAGCGGTGCTGAAACCTACACTAATCCGGTAAAAAATTGATTCATCTAAAAGTCTCGAATTACTCAGAGAGATGCGATAATAAGACTTAAACATTCAAGAAAGATAAGCACTCAAATTTAGCGTAAATCCTGAATAAACCTCTGAAGATATTTTTGCGGGGGAAACTCTTTATATGTTCGGATCAATCAACTACTAGAAAATACATAATTGCTATTAATGGCTGAATCGAGTAAAAGAATTGAAAATACTAATACAATCGAGTCATCAAATGACCAAAATATGCTTGGGCATTGGAATTTCTAAATTTACAGAGATGATGGGTCTATCCTCGTGTTTTGGAAATAATGGATGGTTAGAAATGGTCGAAAGGATCAAAATAACCGAAAGAATTGAAAATACCGACATGTACGAATTGGCTAAAAGACACTAAGATGCCACCGGGCACCCAAAACTACCGAATTAACCATTTGACGAGATATAAACAAGTGATTAAGATGATTAGGTGTTTCAAAAGGCCTGAAAGAACGTGAACGGCTGCACTTTAAATAATTGGGATGCCCTCTTGACTGAGATAAGTTAAAGCTTCGAAATCTTGAACTTTTGATCGCACGCAAGTGATTGCAATATTCAAATGGGTTGAAGTTTGGGTTAAGTATGTCAATCATTTCTTAATACCCAAATTGGCATATATGCATGTTCAACCTCCCGAGGCATGCTTCGAGATAATGTGACAATGATTCATACAGATGTATAACACAGTCATAATTAAATAGTGAACACAAGGAAAGTGCACCGATTTGAATGCATGGAAAGTAATGTATTGGTGAGATGAGTATAGTGGAATGGTCTTTGAAGCCTAGTAAATCGTCGGAAATCTTCAGCGCGACATATTTGAGATCCTTATTGGCCAAAATGCCTGGTATCAAATTATGGAACTGCCTCGGAGTGTTAAATGACCAAAATGCCCTTATTGGCCAAATGATCAGAACAATCTTGACATATTTGAGATCCTAACCAATCGCATCGTATCAATTTTCGAATGCTTGGTCGGAGACATTGATTACGAGGCCCCCTTGAGATAGAGACATCGTTTCTGAAATCGGTTCAGAATTTGTCAAAAGTTCAGTGTTTCATCTCTCCTTGTAAATACCAAGTATCTCTAAGAAATAAATGATTCCTTTTAGTGTGTTCCAAGTGCACATAAATATCCTACCGTCCTGAACCCAAGGCTGTCTTTTGATACGAAATATGTCTTTTACCAAACCAGAATATACCTATGTATCTGAACTAGAAAAAAAAGAGAAAACGAAAAGAAAATAGAAATTTATATGCTCGCTAGTTATCGTTTCATCGAAAACTACAATTTACTTTATGTTCATTGTTATTACTGATTAACACTGATTGCTACCGAATATTGTTATTATCGATCATTACTGACTACTACCGATTACTTTTGTAACTACATAGACCGTTATCGGGATATTTGGGATAGGGTATGAAGTTACCGTAGGTTCAGCCCTGATCAGGCTGGTAATTCCTTACCGTTTCAGGTTCCTATGCTTCGGCTAGTGTAATTCCTTACCGTACCTAAGGTATCCCCTTAGGCTGGCACCTACGCCCAATGGGCCTAGGTTAATGCCCGTTATAGTTGCAGTTCTGGGGAACTACATACCGGAATTTGGTTGGAGGGTAGAAAGAAAATCTAAAATGAACCATATCGCTAACATTATATAACCGTGAAATAACGTGCATCACACCGTTACTTAATATGTGTTAACTTTGCATTGTTGGAACACACATTAAGCCCTCGATTCAACTATCGTAATCCATATCTTGTCTAACTCTTTAGTCTATATGTTCCTAGTATGATACTCAGTGATTGAATAAAGAACAATTATATTATCTTCATGCATACTGCTTCATTGGAATATCTGATCGTATCTTTGTAGCCTATTGTTGCCCGAAACATCATGATAGTGTTATGCCTACCATATACCTACATGTTACTTATAGCATCCATTGGTAGTTCTGTATTACTGAGCTTTTCGAAGCTCACGTTGTTTTTACCGTCGCAGGTTAAAAAGAAATCTAACATGGCTCGATGACCGACATCAGTGTTTGGTGTTCCCTCGGTGTTGCTTTTGGAGTACGGTACCGACATAGTTAGTGGGCATGCATGTCACTATTGTTTCTTGACAGTATCCGTAAAATATTTTCATTAATTTTTTATATGTTTAAATAAGTTCTTGAAAGAGTATTTTCAACAAAAGTTATCGTTATAATTTAATATGTGTTTTTTTGAGGAAATGTTTTATGTGGATTTTTACGGTGGGTCGCTCTTGTGACCCTAATGTGACTTTCTAGGATCCGCGAAACGCATAGGCAGGTCTAGGGGGTTACAGAAGAGGTTTCGAAACCATTAGAGGTTTTCAAAAGAAAAACTAGCCGTTACATGTGCCTGGTATAGAAACCATGCAGGGGGTTTCGAAACCAGCAAGGCGGTTTTGAAAAAAACCGGTGGTTTCGAAACTTTAAGGGGGTTTCGAAACCTGTTCCCAAGTTTGATTTTCAGGCCTCACCGCCTCACTGGTTTCGAAACCACTTACATGGGGGTTTCGAAACCTGCATTAAAAACTTGTAAAAGCCGGCTAAAAATTGACTTTAAAAGATATATTTGATATAGGAACAAAGTCAAAACATTTTAAACATATTTTCCAAGTTTTGTGGACTTTGAAATATTTTTTCAATGTTTGAATTTAGTCCAAAAACATTTTTCACTTTGTTATATCAAAATGATTATCTCAACAATCTCCCCGTTTTTGATATAACAAAACCACTTGAAAAATTGTTTTTGTGAAAACTCCCCCATAGAAAAATAATTTTAGAAAAAGAGAAATATTTTTAGAAAAGAATAAAAGTGTAACATCCTGGTTTACGGTCTAGAAGATTTTGTGAGGTTTCGAGGTCTGAAAAGACCGGTGTTGGGAGTTGTGAGTGAGTTGAGGGAAAGTGGTCCTCGGATGGTTGGAAAAATATGAAATAAATCTATAAAATCCTTTATAAATATAAGAAGTTTTTGGAAAAAACAATTTTTGGAAAAACTTTTTCCGACTGTGACATTTCGGTTTAGTGACCAAAATGTAATGTTTGCAAAATCTGTTTTTGATGACCATTTTGTAAAAGAGTCAAAACATAGAATCTTTAAGGAGCTAAATTGGCTGGGCCAATATGGTTATTATCCCCTTTATTTTTGTCTATTCAAATATTTTAAAATAAGTTTTATAATTAAGATTAAAAAGGTTTCCTCTATTTTCTCATTTCACGTTAAAATTCATTTTTAAGCTTCCTCATCTCCTCTCTTCAGCCAAACAGCCTTTGGGCTTGATTTTCTCAAGGTAAAAGTGATTTCTTATCAATCTAATATTTCCAAATGATTTTCCTACTTTGGTTTTCTAAAACCCAAGCTTGTTTCATTGATTTTTTCAAGGAATTTTGCCAAACAAGAGAAAATAGCTAGCATTGGAGGTGAGCAACGAAATTCTCCTCTAATGTCAGGTTCTTTACTGATATTCCCATGCTTTGATTCTTTTAATTACTAAGGTTGTGTTTTCCTAAAGTAATCTTAATGAAAATTGGCTAAAATGAGCTTTTGGGTAAGATCTTGAGTAGGATCTGTTATTGCTGGGTTTGATGATGATTTTATCTTTGTTTGGATGTGGTTTTTATGTTGAGATGATGGGTGAATGAAAGGAATCCCGAAATTGGGTTTGGTTTTGAAGATTGAAGTGTGAAAAAATGAGTTTTTGAGTGAGTTTTGAGGTAAATCGATAGCTGGTGATAATTTGATGTTGGGTTGATGTTTTTAGATGTTTATCCATGTGTTTTGATGATATTTAATGTTGGGTTTTGCTGGAGATTGTCCGAATGGAGTTTTCCGATGTTTTTGGCTTGTTTCAGAAATGTTTCAATAGGTGCTTTGATTGGGTTGTTGAATCTCTATTTTCCAGCAAGTTAGAGTGTTGAAAATATCTCTAATCCTCTGTTTTGGGTTGGTTAGATGCAGGGATTGAAGATCCGAAATTGTTGGATTCTTTTGTAGGCAAACTGGAAAGCTAGAAAGGGAGTTTCGACTTAATTTTGGTAATCGCTGGTGAGTGGAAATGATTTATGAAAGTGTTGTTGAGTTCATGCTATGCATGGGCTTGTGGTTATGGTATTTGAGATGTGCTTGGGGAGGTGTTTATCTCCAGTGTAAATCAGTGGATTATGATGTTGCGATGAGTATATTGACACATGGGTTATATCGGATAGATAGATCGATCATTAGGATGTGAAGTGCACTATATTTATAAAATTTGCGCGTGAGAAATTCTTCAGTTTCACAATAGGGGATGTGTTATTGTGATGCGAGTGGTAGGGGTTGTGCTATCACCAACGGGCAATGCAGGTAGTGGCAGCCCGACCGAAGTGAGATTTGTGGTGAGGGTTGTTTCATCATGTGACTTGGTGGGGGTTGTGCCATCAAGGTGTCCGTTTATCCGAGCAACGTGTCAATGATGCCGGTATACTCATTCACTTATGGTTTCAATATGAGCTTGGTAAACTCATATGGTTAAGTATTTGTGCTTGAGGCATGAGAGTTGTTATGGAGCCGGTTGGCTTGGTTTGCATATGTGGTTTACATATGGTTTATGCATGGCTGTTGCATGTTTGGTGCCTATATCATGTGTTATTGTAATTGCTTGAACTAGTTTCAAGTTAGCATGTTGAAAGGAAATGATTTGCGAGAGGGATTTTAATGAATTGTTTTGGTTTCCAAAATTGAATATGGTTTTCAAAACTGCATTGTTGTAGTTTGGTTTTGAGCTCCGCTCATTAAGCTCCATAGCTTACGCTCTATTTTCCAACAATACAGATCCATAGATCTTTTGGAAGGCAACGGTCTAAGGGAGGTGATCCAAGTGTCCGCTTCAAGCTCAAGTATGGCCTTGTTTAGACAATAGTGTGTGTGGCAATGAGGATGAACCTTGTTTATGTTTTTAAGAGTGTTTGTAAACTTATTATGTTGAGAGCTTGATGTTTTCCTTATTTTCATGTTTGCACCTTGTTTTACCTTAAAGTTGAATCTTGAAGTATCTTGTTCAATCATATGATGATCATGTTTTAGCTCTTTGTTTCGTATGAGTGTTTGCTTGCTAGATCTCGGTGCATGTAGGCTTTCCTTGATGTTTCTTTGATGTTTGTGATGATTGGAACCAAGGAAAACAACTTTGGAAATGCTAGAGCCGCAACTTTGTTGTTACTACAGCATGGTGTTTCGAAACGGGCTCGAACATTTCAGAACATCCCTTGTTTTGGTCTTGGTGTTTCGAAACAAGTATCGAAACGAGCTAAGCAGGGCCAGAATGAGTCCAAGCCGTTTTGGAATAAGGGACGTTGAAAGTTAGTTAAGAGCATCTTTGAAGTTATTTTTCTTGCATTTTGGTCCTTGTATGTGGTGTTTTCAATTGTGGTTGATTGTGGGCTTGTTTTGTGTTGCATTTCAACATGAAAGCATGAAATGGGTTTAATCACCAAGAGATCACCTTAATTGCATCACATGTCCCTGTATTATGCTAGTTTTGCATTTTGGTCTTTGGTTGCTCGTTTGATCGATCGATGCTCGTTTTGTCGTGATTTCTTCTGATGCGTGCTTCCAAATATAAGGTTTAATTCGAGCATCTAGAAAAGATAATACTCAACGTGTTTAGGGTTTCTAACTGGAGGGAAATCTTCGAATCTTTCTTCGATTAGTCCCGTGTGACCTACCTGATACGGTCTGGTGGCTAGGCCGGGTCGAGGGGGTTACATATGTTGCTATCAGAGCCTAGATTTCTTCGGAAAGGCTTGCATTGGTTGTCGTGCAACCGAAAAGGTAAGTAAGGTAAGTGTGTTGTTGTGATTTTTGCTTGATTGTTTGAGGTTGCTTGTTGTGTAAGGTACTCATTGCCACATACTATTATCGGGAAAATCTATGTATGATACTTGAGCACTTTGGACCCTTGACGTTGCTGACCCGAATAGTTTCCTTTTGTTTTATCTGTTGTTGTAGCATTGCTTTTGTTGTTATGGCTAGACCTATAAGAGGTCAGGCGGGTGGTGAGCTGCGGGAGGATCTAGTTGAGGGTGCTGGGAATCCGTAGGAGGGAGATAATGTTCAGGATAGTTCTTTGGCTTCACATGTTCAAGATAGTTCTTTGGCTTCACATGTTCAAGATATCGCGGAAGGTAAACCGACCTAGTACAATTTCGGTAGTGATAATGTTTTGTGTTTCAAAGATAGAGTTGTTGTGCCTGAGGATGCTGAATTGAGACGCACCATTTTGAGTGAAGCACATACTAGTCTGTTTGTTATGCATCCGGGCAGCACGAAGATGTACCGAGACTTGAAGAATGATTATTTCTAGGTTGGTTCGAAAAAGGATATGGCTGATTTCGTAAGTAAAAGTATGGTTTGTCAGCGAGTGAAGGCCGAACATCAGTTTCCCTCAGGATTGTTACAACCTTTACGGATTTTGGAATGGAAATGGGAGAGAATAACTATGGATTTCGTATCAGGTTTACCGTTGACTCCTTCGCGGAAGAACTCAGTTTGGGTGATAGTTGATCGACTCACCAAGTGTGCACATTTTTAACGGTTAACACGACCGATTCTTTGGATAAATTGGTTGATTTATATATCCGTGAGGTAGTAAGATTGCATGATGTACCGAAGTCGATCATATCGGATAGAGATCTGAGGTTCATATCAAGGTTTTGGGATTGTTTGCATGGTGCATTGGTCAGTCAGAGCGAGTGATACAAGTGCTTAAGGATATGTTGCGCTGTTGTATTATTGATTTTCAGGGTTCGTGGGACAAACACCTGTCGTTAGTTGAGTTTGCCTATAACAATAGTTATCAGGCTAGTATTCAGATGGAACCGTATGAGGCTTTATATGGTAGAAGATGTAGAACTCCTATTTGTTGGGCAGAAGCTGAACAGAAATTGGTATCTTTACCTGTTATGCTTAAAGGTACAACTGAAAAGGTGAAGTTGATATGTGATCGCTTGAGAGAAGCAACCGATCGACAGAAATCTTATGCCAATTTGAAGCGTCTTGAAATCGAGTATGTTGTGGGTGAGAAAGTCTTTTTGAAAGTATTTCCATGAAAGAAAGTGATGAGATTCGGTAGAAAAGGTAAACTGAGTCCGAGATTCATTGGTTCGTATGAGATTGTTGGACGAGTTGGTCATGTTGCTTATAGATTTAGTTTGCCTCCGGAATTAGAGAAGATACATGATGTATTCCATGTCTCGATGCTTCGGAAGTATATAATAGATCCGTCGCATGTAATGCCTGTTGATGAAATTGAATTAAATCCAGATTTGTCATATGATGAAGAGCCGATTGAGATATTAGCTACGAACAACAAAGTTTTGCGTGGTAGATCTATTGAGTTGGTCAAAGTAAAGTGGCAACACCGGTTTATGGTCTAGAAGATCTGGTGAGGTTTCGAGGTCCGAAAAGACCGGTGTTGGGAGTTGTAAGTGAGTTCATGGAAAGTGGTCCTCAGATGGTTGGAAAATATGAAATAAATCTCTAAAATCCTTTATAAATATGAAAAAAGGTTTTGGTAAAAACAATTTTTGGAAAAAAGTTTTCCGAACCGTGACATTTCGGTTTAGTAACCAAAATGTAATGTTTGCAAAATCTGTTTTTGATGACCATTTTGTAAAAGAGTCAAAACATAGAATCTTTAAGGAGCTAAATTGGTTGGGCCAATATGGTTATTATCCCCTTTATATTTGTCTATTCAAATATTTTAAAATAGGTTTTATTGTAACAATCTCAAATGGGGCTAGTAAAATTTTAAGAATTTTTGGGAGATTTAATCTTCTTTTTCCCTAAAAAGAATAATAGGTTTTGGGACTTAATTGAATGAATTCAGGTTTGGGAAGCTTGATTTATAAGGATTGATGACCAATTTGAAAATGGAATAAAATTTGGAGACAAAAGTGTGAACTCCCCAAAAATTAAATGGCTAAGAGTGTAATTGGACCATTTTTGTTTGAAAGACAATAAATCTGCCAAGTTAACGTGTTTTGGCAGAGGGGAAAAATGAAAGAAGAAAGGAAAGAAAGAAAAAAAAAGGGTAGAGATCCAATCTCAGATCTACCGAGATCCGACCGTCCATTTTCGACACCTCCACCACCATTGCGTTCATCTTGTCGAGACGAGTTCATCGGTACCAACGACATCATCATCGGAGTCACCGTTGGAGGGGGTGTTTGTTTATCGTCGGAAAACTTAAAAAGGTTAGTATTCGAACTTTGAGTTTGAATTTTGAAAATCCGAGACTACCACCGTGTTCAGAAGGTCGAAAACTATCAGCATGTAAAATTTGGTGGCCAACGGCCGCCCACAGCCGCCGCACGCGCCCCACGCGCCGCCGGTCGCGAGTGGGCTTCGTCTTGGTTGACCGAGCCACCAAGCCGGTTGACCGAGCCGCTGAGCCGGTTGACCGAGCCGGTTGACCGAGCCACCGAGCCGTTTGACCGAGCCGGTTGACCGAGCCGCCGAGCCGTTTGACCGAGCCGGTTGACCGAGCCACCGAGCCGTTTGACCGAGCCGTTTGACCGAGCCGCCGAGCCGTTTGACCGAGCCGTTGACCCGACCCGACCCGTTGACCCGACCCGACCCGTTGACCCGACCCGGTCAACAGTGACGTCAGCATGACGTCAGCATGACGTCAGCGTTGACTTTGACCGTTGACTTTGACCAAAAAGTCAAATTTTCCGAAAAGCCCTATTTTATGTTTTTCGACGTCCTGAGTCCGATTTTGAAGCCCGTTTTGTGAAATTCTAACCCGAAGACCTCCGAATCTGACCTTGAACCCGAAAGTGTTTAATTCTGTTAAGAGCTCTATGGATAAGAACTGAATTGTTAATTTGTGTATTTGAAGGTATGCTAATATCTCGGTATTTGAAATGTCATGGGACATCCAGTCCGGATTCGAATGCGATCGAATGTAGTATCGGGAGTCAACCAGTATAACTCGGGATTAAGGTAATACCTTACTACCCCTTGTATGCTTTATGCACATGTTGATATCCGGTTAAAGCATGCATGTTTGTGATGAAGTGTATCTGTGAACTCTGCTTAAGCCAAATTCGATACGAAAATTAAGTATCAGAATCAGTAAGTTCAAAGTATTCAGATAAGAATATAAATAGAATTCAGATACGAATATCAATGGATCAGGAGTGTCGAAAGTGCTAATAGTAATAAATATTAAAGCTAAATCTGAAACTCTATCAATGATGTCTAAGAACCAATATTCAGAATGTGGAGTATGAGATGTTGGATATGAAATTACAGAAATACCCTTAAAGCATAGGTTTAACTAAACTACTCATCTGATAAAGGAAATGACCTAAAATCTGCATTCGGCATCATTATGCAATACGGGTGATATAAACTTGGATAATCCTTCAATCTCTGTGTAATACATGAATAAGAATTTTCTGGAAATATTGTTGATATCCTAAGTCGACCCTTTTGACAGTAATACGTGGATATGATAAGAATGATCGCAATGACCGAAAAGATGGTAATGCCTCGAGCACCGAAATGTCTGATTAATTGGAATGACGATAAACCTCAAGTTCTGAAATAAATGAATTTTCTGTAAAAGGCCGAAGAGTTAGGACTCCTTAATCTCGTTTAAGTAAGTGAATGATGGAGGTACCAAATGGTAGATCTATCTCAGTCTTAAATAACCGAAATACCCTTTTGAGTTAATCAGTAACTATGTATTTGATGAAATTCTGGATTTGTTAATAAGGCCAAAATAACTGAAAGGCAATGATAGCCTAAATAATCGGATTATCACTGAAAATATCTGATAACTTAAAAAGACTTTAAATTAGAAATTCTTGCATATCTGGATAGAAAACTAATGAGTAAATATGATACCGAGTTCTGTGAACCATTGTTTTCAATGTTGGTATAATTACCAGAATGTCTGTGAACGTCAAAATGACCATATTGCCCTTGTATACTTAAAGGACTAAAGTACCCATAATATATCTGAACTTTCTAAGATTTGGAAGTATCACCTTCTGAATATCTGGGTTATACCGTTAGTATGAACCCCTTTTTAAGAGGAGCCACATTTCAGAAATCCGTTCAAGTTGTCAAGGTTTTAATATGTCTCATTCCGTAAATGCCAAATATCTCCAAGAAATGATCTGTCTCACCTAGTGTGTTCCATGTGTGATATATTCTGTTGAATGAACTGTATAATTAATTAGTCATGAAAAATATTATGTTTGATGACATTCTCTGCCTACCTGATATATGTGTGATCAATCTGTATATTTGTTATGTGATCGTTTGATCTGTAATGGTTTTGTCAGATTGCCTGATAAACTCAATAGTATGATCTGTTAGTTTGACCTATGATGATATAATATGTTTGCATGATGAATAACAAGTGTCTGCTCTGCTCTGCTCAATAGTATGCCTATTTATCCGTCAAAAGCATAAATTCTTCTGTTTCTGATATTATGAATAAAATATCTGTCACATATATTCTGTTAATCATGTCTGGAAATGTGAACACTGATTCTGTTGGGGTATACTGTTGGGTTATCATATGAAGTGACCGTAGGTTCAGCTCTGATCCAGCTGGTAATTCCTTTACCGTTACAGGTTCCTATGCTTCGGCTAGGGTAATACCTATCATACCGTACCGTACCGTTCCTAAGGTATTCCCTTAGGTTGGCACCTATGCCAAATGTGCACTGGTTAATGCCTATGACGCAGTTTTGGGAAATTGTCTCTTGGTGAAAGGTTGGAGGGTAGTCACTAGTAAACGCATACATGCATCCGAGCATTTGCATTTAATCTGTTATGTGCTCAAATAATATGATGCTAAGTACTTCTGTATATTGTTTTGCAATTTATTAAAACACACTAGGCTTCGTGGTTTAACTTCTCCAACCTGCCACTCTGTTGACTCTCTGAATAATAAGCTCCCTCATAGTACTCAGTAACATAGAAAGAACAAACCTTGTAGTCCTCAAACAAATAGTGTTTCACTAAATCAGCAAAACATAAATGGAGATAAGTATCGCCTGGAACATCATAATAATGTTATGCCTACCGTATGTCTGCATGAGCTTATAGCATCATTTGGTAGTTCTGTATTACTGAGCTTTCCCAAGCTCATGTTGTTTTTACCATCTCAGGATAAAAGATCAGACAAGTTGCACCTATCAACGTCGGTATGAGAGTTTCTTCGGCTCGTCAGGGAGTATGGTATCTGTGTAACTAGGGGGCATGTGTGTCGTGTTTGTATTATACAAATGAGTCTGAAACTATTTTCCGCAACTGGTATTATGATTGTTTTATCGTTTGAACGATTTCTGAAATTGTATTTTAAATCAGATATTTATTTTATGGTTTTAAAGGTTTAACTATATTTTTATTTGAAAATCTTTCTGTGGATCGCTCTTGTGACCCTAATGTGACTTCCTAGGATCCGTGAAACGCATAGACGGGTCTAGGGGGTTACATTTAGTGGTATCAGAGCTTAGAGTTGCGTCATTCTGGGTAGATCGGCCGATCGTCTGTCATAGGGTGTCTGGTATGTGCATGCCCCTAGGTCCTGACCGTACTCCACCGAGCCGAAACTCTGATGCTGAATCATTTCTCTTGAAATAACCAAATCTGAATATTCTGCCTTCCATAGCTCAACATCTGCTTACAGGAAATGTCTATAACGTTTGTCTGTGTTTTGAATTAAATGGTTGAATATGAATCTGGATAAGGAACTTGAGATGGTTCGTACTTATGAATCAGATTAAGAATAATGTTTGATGCGGGATAACTGATGTAAGATTTCATGAAAGGCTATTCGGTGATAACGTTTGTGTCTGAAATACCCTACTGAAAAAAAAAAAAACCTATGAACTTCAGAGTTAAGTGTTTGCAATTGTGCAGAAAGTGTATAATCTGTGGTGCCTCTGTTAAATACAAAAGAAATAATTTTCCGGATATTACGTTGAAGGAAAGTGATATCCATTAATGACCTTAGATGTGTTCGATCAGTATGAAGAAGGCATCTCTTTCAAGGTGCGGCTTGGTATATCCTTAAATATCATCCCTGACTGAAATTTGATGTTTACATCCTGATTTTTGGGAGTAGATGTTGGACTCCTAGAGTGTTTGTCTGAATTGTAGTTGTAGTTTTTCATCTGAAAATTGATGGTCAACCTAGAAGAGTAATTCGGATTCTGGAAGATATACCTTTGGGTGGTATGATTAGCTTATGTGGTAGATTGAAATGTCTCTTATCCTTGACTGAGGCCATTTATAATAAAAGTTATGAGACAAATATTTTCTTGGCACCGTACAAGATTCCGTATGGGTGCAATTACCGTATTCTGATAAACAGGTCTGAGATGAATTTGAATATAAAGTTACTTCGCGTGATTAAGGATATAACCGTCTGTGAGACACGAGGAATAACCATAATCTGATGGACAAGTTTCAGCAGGTAAATAAACGGAATTACAGTTTTGCTTTGATCCAACTCTGGTAAATTTCGAGGACGAAATTTCTTTTAAGGGGGAGAGAATTGTAACAATCTCAAATGGGGCTAGTAAAATTTTAAGAATTTTTGGGAGATTTAATCTTCTTTTTCCCTAAAAAGAATAATAGGTTTTGGGACTTAATTGAATGAATTCAGGTTTGGGAAGCTTGATTTATAAGGATTGATGACCAATTTGAAAATGGAATAAAATTTGGAGACAAAAGTGTGAACTCCCCAAAAATTAAATGGCTAAGAGTGTAATTGGACCATTTTTGTTTGAAAGACAATAAATCTGCCAAGTTAACGTGTTTTGGCAGAGGGGAAAAATGAAAGAAGAAAGGAAAGAAAGAAAAAAAAAGGGTAGAGATCCAATCTCAGATCTACCGAGATCCGACCGTCCATTTTCGACACCTCCACCACCATTGCGTTCATCTTGTCGAGACGAGTTCATCGGTACCAACGACATCATCATCGGAGTCACCGTTGGAGGGGGTGTTTGTTTATCGTCGGAAAACTTAAAAAGGTTAGTATTCGAACTTTGAGTTTGAATTTTGAAAATCCGAGACTACCACCGTGTTCAGAAGGTCGAAAACTATCAGCATGTAAAATTTGGTGGCCAACGGCCGCCCACAGCCGCCGCACGCGCCCCACGCGCCGCCGGTCGCGAGTGGGCTTCGTCTTGGTTGACCGAGCCACCAAGCCGGTTGACCGAGCCGCTGAGCCGGTTGACCGAGCCGGTTGACCGAGCCACCGAGCCGTTTGACCGAGCCGGTTGACCGAGCCGCCGAGCCGTTTGACCGAGCCGGTTGACCGAGCCACCGAGCCGTTTGACCGAGCCGTTTGACCGAGCCGCCGAGCCGTTTGACCGAGCCGTTGACCCGACCCGACCCGTTGACCCGACCCGACCCGTTGACCCGACCCGGTCAACAGTGACGTCAGCATGACGTCAGCATGACGTCAGCGTTGACTTTGACCGTTGACTTTGACCAAAAAGTCAAATTTTCCGAAAAGCCCTATTTTATGTTTTTCGACGTCCTGAGTCCGATTTTGAAGCCCGTTTTGTGAAATTCTAACCCGAAGACCTCCGAATCTGACCTTGAACCCGAAAGTGTTTAATTCTGTTAAGAGCTCTATGGATAAGAACTGAATTGTTAATTTGTGTATTTGAAGGTATGCTAATATCTCGGTATTTGAAATGTCATGGGACATCCAGTCCGGATTCGAATGCGATCGAATGTAGTATCGGGAGTCAACCAGTATAACTCGGGATTAAGGTAATACCTTACTACCCCTTGTATGCTTTATGCACATGTTGATATCCGGTTAAAGCATGCATGTTTGTGATGAAGTGTATCTGTGAACTCTGCTTAAGCCAAATTCGATACGAAAATTAAGTATCAGAATCAGTAAGTTCAAAGTATTCAGATAAGAATATAAATAGAATTCAGATACGAATATCAATGGATCAGGAGTGTCGAAAGTGCTAATAGTAATAAATATTAAAGCTAAATCTGAAACTCTATCAATGATGTCTAAGAACCAATATTCAGAATGTGGAGTATGAGATGTTGGATATGAAATTACAGAAATACCCTTAAAGCATAGGTTTAACTAAACTACTCATCTGATAAAGGAAATGACCTAAAATCTGCATTCGGCATCATTATGCAATACGGGTGATATAAACTTGGATAATCCTTCAATCTCTGTGTAATACATGAATAAGAATTTTCTGGAAATATTGTTGATATCCTAAGTCGACCCTTTTGACAGTAATACGTGGATATGATAAGAATGATCGCAATGACCGAAAAGATGGTAATGCCTCGAGCACCGAAATGTCTGATTAATTGGAATGACGATAAACCTCAAGTTCTGAAATAAATGAATTTTCTGTAAAAGGCCGAAGAGTTAGGACTCCTTAATCTCGTTTAAGTAAGTGAATGATGGAGGTACCAAATGGTAGATCTATCTCAGTCTTAAATAACCGAAATACCCTTTTGAGTTAATCAGTAACTATGTATTTGATGAAATTCTGGATTTGTTAATAAGGCCAAAATAACTGAAAGGCAATGATAGCCTAAATAATCGGATTATCACTGAAAATATCTGATAACTTAAAAAGACTTTAAATTAGAAATTCTTGCATATCTGGATAGAAAACTAATGAGTAAATATGATACCGAGTTCTGTGAACCATTGTTTTCAATGTTGGTATAATTACCAGAATGTCTGTGAACGTCAAAATGACCATATTGCCCTTGTATACTTAAAGGACTAAAGTACCCATAATATATCTGAACTTTCTAAGATTTGGAAGTATCACCTTCTGAATATCTGGGTTATACCGTTAGTATGAACCCCTTTTTAAGAGGAGCCACATTTCAGAAATCCGTTCAAGTTGTCAAGGTTTTAATATGTCTCATTCCGTAAATGCCAAATATCTCCAAGAAATGATCTGTCTCACCTAGTGTGTTCCATGTGTGATATATTCTGTTGAATGAACTGTATAATTAATTAGTCATGAAAAATATTATGTTTGATGACATTCTCTGCCTACCTGATATATGTGTGATCAATCTGTATATTTGTTATGTGATCGTTTGATCTGTAATGGTTTTGTCAGATTGCCTGATAAACTCAATAGTATGATCTGTTAGTTTGACCTATGATGATATAATATGTTTGCATGATGAATAACAAGTGTCTGCTCTGCTCTGCTCAATAGTATGCCTATTTATCCGTCAAAAGCATAAATTCTTCTGTTTCTGATATTATGAATAAAATATCTGTCACATATATTCTGTTAATCATGTCTGGAAATGTGAACACTGATTCTGTTGGGGTATACTGTTGGGTTATCATATGAAGTGACCGTAGGTTCAGCTCTGATCCAGCTGGTAATTCCTTTACCGTTACAGGTTCCTATGCTTCGGCTAGGGTAATACCTATCATACCGTACCGTACCGTTCCTAAGGTATTCCCTTAGGTTGGCACCTATGCCAAATGTGCACTGGTTAATGCCTATGACGCAGTTTTGGGAAATTGTCTCTTGGTGAAAGGTTGGAGGGTAGTCACTAGTAAACGCATACATGCATCCGAGCATTTGCATTTAATCTGTTATGTGCTCAAATAATATGATGCTAAGTACTTCTGTATATTGTTTTGCAATTTATTAAAACACACTAGGCTTCGTGGTTTAACTTCTCCAACCTGCCACTCTGTTGACTCTCTGAATAATAAGCTCCCTCATAGTACTCAGTAACATAGAAAGAACAAACCTTGTAGTCCTCAAACAAATAGTGTTTCACTAAATCAGCAAAACATAAATGGAGATAAGTATCGCCTGGAACATCATAATAATGTTATGCCTACCGTATGTCTGCATGAGCTTATAGCATCATTTGGTAGTTCTGTATTACTGAGCTTTCCCAAGCTCATGTTGTTTTTACCATCTCAGGATAAAAGATCAGACAAGTTGCACCTATCAACGTCGGTATGAGAGTTTCTTCGGCTCGTCAGGGAGTATGGTATCTGTGTAACTAGGGGGCATGTGTGTCGTGTTTGTATTATACAAATGAGTCTGAAACTATTTTCCGCAACTGGTATTATGATTGTTTTATCGTTTGAACGATTTCTGAAATTGTATTTTAAATCAGATATTTATTTTATGGTTTTAAAGGTTTAACTATATTTTTATTTGAAAATCTTTCTGTGGATCGCTCTTGTGACCCTAATGTGACTTCCTAGGATCCGTGAAACGCATAGACGGGTCTAGGGGGTTACATTTATAATTAAGATTAAAAAGGTTTCCTCTATTTTCTCATTTCACGTTAAAATTAATTTTTAAGCTTTCTCATCTCCTCTCTTTAGCCAAACAGCCTTTGGGCTTGATTTTCTCAAGGTAAAAGTGATTTCTTATCAATCTAATATTTCCAAATGATTTTCCTACTTTGGTTTTCTAAAACCCAAGCTTGTTTCATTGATTTTCTCAAGGAATTTTGCCAAACAAGGGAAAATAGCTAGCATTGGAGGTGAGCAACGAAATTCTCCTCTAATGTAAGGTTCTTTACTGATATTCCCATGCTTTGATTCTTTTAATTACTAAGGTTGTGTTTTCCTAAAGTAATCTAATTGAAAATTGGCTAAAATGAGCTAAAATGAGCTTTTGGGTAAGATCTTGAGTAGGATTTGTTATTGCTGGGTTTGATGATGATTTTATCTTTTTTTGGATGTGGTTTTTATGTTGAGATGATGGGTGAATGAAAGGAAACCCGAAATTGGGTTTGGTGTTGAAGATTGAAGTGTGAAAAAATGGGTTTTTGTGTGAGTTTTGAGGTAAATCGATAGCTGGTGATAATCTGATGTTGGGTTGATGTTTTTAGATGTTTATCCATGTGTTTTGATGATATTTAATGATGGGTTTTGCTGGAGATTTTTTGAATGGAGTTATCCGATGTTTTCGGCTTGTTTCAGAAATGTTTCGATAGGTGTTTTGATTGGGTTTTTGAATATCTATTTTCCAGCAAGTTAGAGTGTTGAAAATATCTCTAATCCTCTACTTTGGGTTGGTTAGAGGCAAGGATTGAAGATCCGAAATTGTTGGATTCTTTTGTGGGTGAACTGGAAAGCTAGAAAGGGAGTTTCGGCTTAATTTTGGTAATCGCTGGTGAGTGGAAATGATTTTAATGCTTTAACAAGGTTGAAGAAGTATTTTGAGAGTTTGGGTTGAGCCGTTAGGCCAATCCAAGCTCAAGAGTAAGTTTTGTGTTGTTTTGGCATCTTTTCTCCATTTTACAATTGATCTTGTTTTGATTATGAGCATATCAATTTAAATGATGTTTTCCACTGTTATTGTGAATTAAATGCATGTTGTTGTTGTCCCATGAGAATACCATGTGATTTATGAAAGTGTTGTTGAGTTCATGCTATGCATGGGCTTATGGTTATGGTATTTGCGATGTGCTTATCTCTAGTGTAAATCTGTGGATTATGATGTTGCAATGAGTATATTAACATATGGGTTATATCAGATAGATTGATCGATCAATAGGATGTGAAGTGCACTATATTTATAAAATTCGCGCGTGAGAAATTCTTCAATTTCACAATAGGGGATGTGCTATGGTGATGCGAGTGGTAGGGGTTGTGCTATCACCAACGAGCAATGCGGGTAGTGGCATCCCGGCTGAAGTGAGATTTGTGGTGAGGGTTGTTTCATCATGTGACTTGATGGGGGTTGTGCCATCAAGGTGTCCGCTTATCCGAGCAACGTGTCAATGATGCCGATATACTCATTCGCTTATGGTTTCAATATGAGCTTGGTAAACTCATATGGTTAAGTATTTGTGCTTGAGGCATGAGAGTTGTTATGGAGCCGGTTGGCTTGGTTTGCATATGTGGTTTACATATGGTTTATGCATGGTTGTTGCATGTTTGGTGCCTATGGCATGTGTTATTGCAATAGCTTGAACTAGTTGCAAGTTAGCATGTTGAAAGGAAATGATTTGCGAGAGGGATTTTAATGAATGGTTTTGGTTTCCAAAATTGAAGATGGTTTTCAAAATTGCATTGTTGTAGTTTGGTTTTGAGCTCCGCTCACTAAGCTCCATAGCTTACACTCTATTTTCCAACGGTCTAAGGGAGGTGATCCAAGTGTCCGCTTCAAGCTCAAGTATGGCATTGTTTAGATAATAGTGTGTGTGGCAATGAGGATGAACCTTGTTTATGTTTTTAGGAGTGTTTGTAAACTCCTTGTGCTGAGAGCTTATTGTTTGCCTTGTTGGCATGTTTTCACCTTGTTTTACCTTAAAGTTGAATCTTGAAGTATCTTGTTCAATCATATGATGATCATGTTTTAGCTATTTGTTTCGTATGAGTGTTTGCTTGCTAGATCTCAGTGTATTTATGCTTTCCTTGCTATTTCCTTGATGTTTGTGATGATTGGAACCAAGGAAAACAACTTTGGAAATGCTAGAGCCACAACTTTGATGTTACTGCAGCAGGGTGTTTCGAAACGAGCTCAAACGTTTCGGAACAGCCCTTGTTTTGGTCTTGGTGTTTCGGAATGCGTATCGAAATGAGCTAAGCAGGGCCGGAACGAGTCCAAGCCGTTTCGGAACATTTGCTCACTGTGAAGCTCTGTTTCGATACGGACATTGGTGTTCCGGAACATGGGACGTTGAAAGTTAGTTAAGAGCATCATTGAAGTTATTTTTCTTGCGTTCTGGTCCTTGTATGTGGTGTTTTCAATTGTGGTTGATTGTGGGCTTGTTTTGTGTTGAATTTCATCCTGGAAGCATGAAATGGGTTTAATCACCAAGAGATCACCTTAATTTCATCACAGGTCCCTGCATTATTCTAGTTTTGCATTTTGGTCCCTGGTTGCTCGTTTGATCGATCGGTGCTTGTTTTGTCGTGTTTTCTTCCGTTGTGTGCTTCCAAATATAAGGTTTAATTCGAGCATCTTGAAAAGATAATAATCAACGCGTTTAGTGTTGCTAATTGGAGGGAAATCTTCAGATCTTTCTTCTATTAGTCGCGTGTGACATATTCGATACCGTCTGGTGGCTAGGCCGGGTCGAGGGGGTTACAAAAACCTCCCCCTTTTTTCTTTTTGAAATTGTGTTTTTTCAAACATATCTCTCCCCCTTTTTGTTATATAAAAAATAATTCAAAACTAAGTTTGAAATCACAATTAAGTTCAAAACACCAAATGTTGAAAGGTTAAAAACCAATCGTTGGAAATTTAGTACCAATTGATAGAAAATACCAATTGATGGTGTAAAATAACAATGGAGAATAATATTATTTTGTTTAAATCAAAAGCTCCCCCTTTATCAAAGCATTCCATTTAAAAATTTTGACACTTAAGAGATTGAATTTCACCATTGAATCAAATCAATTTAAAATCACATAAAATTCAATTTTATCCAAGACTTTTTTAAAAAAACTTTATGCAGACATATGAATGAAACAATGTAATTCATATGCATAAAGAATCATAAAATGTCATGCACTTATAAATATAAATAAGCAATGATACCTGTACATTTATCATCAAAATAGGCAACCGAATGATTTAAAATCAAATACATTAAGATTAGAGGTTACTCATCTTCTTCACTTGTGTGACTAGAGCATTTGAGATTCTTGCTTTTCTTGCATTTGCTCCAAGACACCTACAAGAGACATTTACTTGGATTTTGGTATGCAAATTGCTTTGGATCCATTAACATTAATCTCAATGTCTCTAGTTCCCTTAGAAACCCATATTTGTCTAATCTTATAAGATTTTCTGTTCTTTATAGGACAAGTATGCAAGGAATGACCATGATAATGACTATGTGAGCATATTGTCATTATGGGATGAGATGAATTATTAAAAATATTTTCTTTTTCTTTTGTTAAGCTTTCAAGCTTAACTTTCAAATCAAGATTTTCTTTTTCTAAAATTCTATTGCTTGTTTTTGAAAACTCTAAATCATTTTCCAAAATCCAATTTTGTTTTCAAATTCAAGTTTATAAATCATTTTCTTGAATTTGGAATTCATGGTCTCAAATTCCAAAAATAATTCATCAAATGCATCTTGTAACTCATCAAAAGAATATGAATTTAATTCATTTAAGTTAGAAGATACCTTTGGCTCATCGAGAGCCATAACACCATCCACTTTTTTAGAGTAGAGGAGGTTAGCACTTTATGGAACTCCATCTTTCTTCTCTTCTTTCCCATAGAATTTCTCAAGCTTCTCCCAAATTTATTTGGCACTTTTAGATAGGGAGACCTTCTTAGAAATCTCTTCATTGAAGCCACAAAGAAGAATGTGCATAGCCTTTGCATTGAGATGGTCCTTCTTTGTGTCTTTGACACTCCTTTTATTCTTCTTCTTAGGAGCTTCCAAACGTCCATCTTCGATAATCATCCAAATGTCGAGGTTGAAGCCTTGGATGAAATACTTCATGATGTTGCTTCATTGGAAGTAACCTTCTCCTTTGAAGAGAGGATGACACATGATAGAGCGGCCTTCTTCGAATGAAATAATTCTAGAACACTTGCCATTTGAAATCTTGAATCGGTGAACTTCGAGCAATCGATCTTTACTCTCGGATGTTAGTCCTTTGATGGAGATGAGGCTCTGATACCAATTGTTAGACTTGTAGCACACTCGAATCGATATTCTGAAACTGTTAAGAATTTGAAATTGCTTCCCAAATGAATTGGCTAAAACCGAAAAATAGTAGACAATATTTACATGATGATTTTAGAGTGGTTCGACTTTCTAACCAAAGTCTACATCCACTACCTTAGCACACCACTAAGGATTTCCCAATTCACTACAATAAATTCTTCCTTTTAAGGCCAAAGGGATAACCTTATAACCCTATCTTTTCAATGGCTAAGATGGAACCACTCTAGTTTTTCCTTAGGCTAAACTAGAACATCTCCCTTTTACAAGGTAATTTGTGTAAACAATGAAAACCTCACAAGGTGGGCGTTTACAAGAATTAAGCTCACAATAGTGTAAAGAATAAAACAACAAAAAAAGACTCTCTATACAATATATACAAGAGAAATGAAGAATAAAGACTTAAATGATATTTTTCTTGATCATGAAGCTTGGATATTGTCTCTAACCATCTTCAAGTGTCTCAAGTCTTGCTTTCATGTTTGAATGGGCTAATAGCCGTTTATGGTCATTGGGGATGTTTTGGAACAGTTGAGATTCATTGAAATTGAGCATTAAATGCTCACCTACACAGTGATTTCGAAAACACATAAGAGGTTTCGAAACCATTAAAGGTTTTTAAAAGAAAAACTAGCCGTTACATGTGCCTGGTATAGAAATCAGGCAGGGGGTTTCGGAACCAGAAAGATGGTTTCGAAACCTTTAAGGGGGTTTCGAAACCTGTTCCCATGTTTGATTTTTAGGCCTCACTGGTTACGAAACCACTTACAGGGGGTTTCGAAACCTGCATTTAAAACTTATAAAAGCCGGCTAAAAATTGACTTTAAAAGATATATTCGATATAAGAACAAAGTCAAAACATTTTAAACATATTTTCCAAGTTTTGTGGACTTTAAAATATTTTTGCAATGTATGAATTTAGTCTAAAAACATTTTTCACTTTGTTATATCAAAATTATTATCTCAACAATCTCCCCCTTTTTGATATAACAAAACCACTTGAAAAATTGTTTTTGTGAAAACTCCCCCTTAGAAAAATAATTTTAGAAAAAGAGAAATATTTTTTGAAAAGAATAAAAGCTCCCCTTTTTTCTTTTTGAAATTGTATTTTTTTCAAACATATATCTCCCCCTTTTTGTTATATAAAAATAATTCAAAACTAAGTTTGAAATCACAATTAAGTTCAAAACACCAAATGTTGAAAGGTTAAAAACCAATTGTTGGAAATTTAGTACCAATTGATAAAAAAATACCAATTGCTGGTGTAAAATAACAATGGAGAATAAGATTATTTTTTTAAATCGAAAGCTCCCCCTTAATCAAAGCATTCCATTTAAAAATTTTGACACTTAAGAGGTTGAATTTCACCATTGAATCAAATCAATTTAAAATCACATGAAATTCAATTATATCCAAGTCTTTTTAAAAAA
The DNA here is from genome assembly GCA_030270665.1 of Hibiscus trionum. Classification (NCBI taxonomy): domain Eukaryota; kingdom Viridiplantae; phylum Streptophyta; class Magnoliopsida; order Malvales; family Malvaceae; genus Hibiscus; species Hibiscus trionum. The sequence continues at coordinate 57,146,382 of BSYR01000017.1, read as the reverse complement.
ACTTTATGCAAACATATGAATGAAACAATGTGATTCATATGCATAAAGAATCATAAAATGTCATGCACTTATAAATATAAATAAGCAATGATGCATGAACATTTATCATCAAAATAGGCAACCAAATAATTTAAAATCAAATACATTAAGATTAGAGGTTACCCATCTTCTTCACTTGTGTGACTAGAGCATTTGAGATTCTTGCTTTTCTTGCCTTTGCTCCAACACACCTACAAGAGACATTTACTTGGATTTTGGTATCCAAATTGCTTTGGATCCATTAACATTAATATCAATGTCTCTAGTTCCTTTAGGAACCCATACTTGTCTAAACCTATAAGATTTTCTGTTCTTTATAGGACAAGTATGCAAGGAATGACCATGATAATGACTGTGTGAGCATATTGTCATTATGAGATGAGATGAATTATTAAAAACAATTTCTTTTTCTTTTGTTAAGCTTTCAAGCTTAACTTTCAAATCAAGATTTTCTTTTTCTAAAACTCCATTGTTTGTTTTTGAAAACTCTAAATCATTTTACAAAAATTCATTTTGTTTTTCGAAATCGAATTTTGTTCTCAAAAGAAAATCATTTTCAAATTCAGTTTATAAATCATTTTCTTAAATTTGGAATTCATGGTCTCAAATTCCAAAAATAATTCATCAAATGCGTCTTGTAACTCATCAAAAGAATATGAATTTAATTCAATTGAGTTAGAAGATACTTTGGGCTAATCGAGAGCCATAACACCATCCACTTATTTAGATGAGAGGAGGTTAGCACTTAATGGAACTCCATATTTTTTCTCTTCTTTCCCATAGAATTTCTCAAGCTTCTCCCAAATTTCTTTGGCACTTTTGGATGGGGAGACCTTCTTGGAAATCTCTTCATTGAGGCCACAAAGAAGAATGTGCATAGTCTTTGCATTGAGATGGTTCTTCTTTGTGTCTTTGACACTCCTTTTCTTATTCTTCTTAGAAGATTCCAAATGTTCATCTTCGATAATCATCCAAATGTTGATGTTGAAGCCTTGGATGAAATACTTCATGATGTTGCTCCATTGGAAGTAACCTTCTCCTTTGAAGAGAGGAGGACACATGATAGAGCGGCCTTCTTCGAATGAAATAATTGTAGAACCACTTGCCATTTGAAATCTTGAATCGGTGAACTTCGAGCAATCGATCTTAACTCCCAGATGTTAGTCATTTGATGGAGATGAGGCTCTGATACCAATTGTTAGACTTGTAGCACGCTAGAATCGATCTTCTGAAACCGTCAAGAATGTTGAAATTGCTTCCCAAATGAATTGGCTAAAACCGAAAAATAGTAGACAATATTTACACGATGATTTTAGAGTGGTTAGACGTTCTAACTAAAGTCTACATCCACTACCTTAGCACACCACTAAGGATTTCTCAATTTACTACTATGAATTCTTCCTTTTAAGGCCAAATGGATAACCTTACAACCCTATCTTTTCAATGGCTAAGATAGAACCACTCTAGTTTTTGCTTAGGCTAAACTAGAACCTCTCCCTTTTACAAGGTAATTTGTGTAAACAATGAAAACCGCACAAGGTGGGTGTTTACAAGAATTAAGCTCACAAGAGTGTAAAGAATAAAACAACAAAAAAACACTCTCTATACAATATATACAAGAGAAATGAAGAATAAAAACTTAAATGCTATTTCTCTTGAGCATGAAGCTTGGATATTGTCTCTAACTATCTTCAAGTGTCCCAAGTCTTGCTTTTATGTTTGGAATGAGTTACTAGCCGTTTATGGCCGTTGGGGATGTTTGGAGCCGTTGAGAATCATTGAAATCGAGCATTAAATCCTCACCTGCACAGTGGTTTCGAAACCATTTAAGAGGTTTCGAAACCATTAGAGGTTTTCAAAAGAAAAACTAGTCGTTACATGTGCCTGGTATAGAAAACAGGCAGGGGGTTTCGAAACCAGAAAGGTGGTTTCGAAACCTTTAAGGGGGTTTCGAAACCTGTTCCCATGTTTGATTTTTAGGCCTCACTGGTTTCCAAACCACTTACAGGGGGTTTCGAAACCTGCTTTAAAAACTTGTAAAAGCCAGCTAAAAATTGACTTTAAAAGATAAATTCGATATAGGAACAAAGTCAAAACATTTTAAACATATTTTTCAAGTTTTGTAGACTTTAAAATATTTTTGCAATGTTTGAATTTAGTCCAAAAATATTTTTCACTTTGTTATATCAAAATTAATATCTCAACAAAATAGAACTGATTAATAACATTAGTGACGGATTTGAAAGTTTTTGTAGCTTAGTTACCAGAAGCAAACCGCTCTCTCTTCATATCATATTACTACGGGGAGTCGATTGATTACCGGTGATGGTCACTTTGTTTTTAATTTCTATGCGGACAAGGTACAATCTAACACTTTCCTTACTATTTTATCTAATAACATTTTATAAACACGATTCGGATTTCAGAAATTTGATTCGACTTAAAAGATAACTAAATAAATTTTGAGTTATAAAATAAGACTTAAGTAACTAAATTTTTTTAATGAACATCATTTTTTTTCGTTTTAATCTCTGAAATTTGTATTTTATTCAACTTAGTCCTATGACTGCATCTTTTTTCCATCAATTTCTTGACTACTTTATACGCTCGTCAATATTTTCTCATTTAAATTTATTTTTCTTTTAAAAAATTTTATTATAAATATATTTTATGATTTTAGATGATATTTGATTTATTAAATGACATTACAAATCTTACACATACTTGTGCAAAAATATGAAGGAATATAGATGTACATTGTATACAATTATAAAAATCTGTTTAAACTGGAACCAACTAGTACCGTAATATCATATATATTTACAATTTTTTTTTGCTAAGCAGAGATTCAATTTTATTAAAGAAAATAGCCACCACCAAAGGTGGAATGACATCAACTCAACTCGAAAATTTGAATTTCATACACACGACTCAACTTGAAATTTTCAAATAAAGTTTTAGTGCTAAAATAAGACTAGTCAATTCAATGAACATAAAATTTTTGTACTCGACTCAACCCGATCGATTATCGAATACTCGCCCTAATACCGGTGTAATTGTAAGTTTCTTTCTAATACATGGAACTTTACATGTTTGGGCATTCATGCAAGCAGGTTACATCGTATGTATTGGCCACGGGTTCGGCAGCTGCGTTCGGCGCAACCAAAGATCTAAAGGTTGCTGCATGCCGATGCGTTAAACGTGGACGACCTCGATGACTATTTTGATAAAGGATATGCATCGGCTAGCTTGCTTCTCCTCGCATTTCTATGTGTTGCTATATTTGTTAGAATATTAATTAATGTATAAGGGTTTTTTAGTAAAAGGACAATTAGTTAGTTTGTTAGGTTCTTTATTTTCTTTAGTGTTATATATTTGTATTAACCGGATATTGTAAATGGTTTTGTTGGTTATTAATAAAATAAAAAACTTTTCTCCTACCTTAAGACTTTCACCCTTCTAAATTCCCAAATCGTACGAGTAAACCTTAGACCTTCCTTCCTTCTTCTTCTTCTTCACGAGAAATCAATTTCAACATGGTATTAGTTGATGAAACCTCTGATTCTCGATCTCGATCCGCTGACGTTTCTCGTAATTCATTCAAAAATGACGATCCCTGTGACCCGTATTATATCCATCCGAGTGAAAATCCTTCACTATTTCTTACCTCTTCCCTTCTTGATGGAAAAAATTATCACTCGTGGGCGCGTTCGATTCGTATGGTGTTAATATCCAAAAATAAATTTGGATTTGTTGATGGGTCTATCAAAGAACCCAAATCTGATGATCCCCGTTTCTCTGCATGGGTGAAATGCAATAATCTGGTCTTGTCATGGGTTCAGAGGGCGTTAAATCCAGATATCGCCCAGAGTGTACTATGGATAGACACTGCGGCTGATCTTTGGGTTGATCTTTTCGACCGTTTCAGTCAGGGAGATTTGCTGCGAATCTCTGATTTATTTAAGGAGTTTTTTTAGCATGAGTCAAGGTAATCTCACTGTTTCTGCCTATTTCACTCAATTGAAAATTTTTTGGGATGAGATTTGTCTGTTGATGCCATTGAAATCTTGTTCTTCTTCTGCTTCGGTTTATAGAAAACAAGATCTTGTGTTGCGTTTTCTTCGTTGGTTAAATGAGAATTTTAGTGTTCCTAAAACTCAGATCCTGATGCATAAACCCTTACCTGATATTAATGAAGTTTTTTCTCTTGTTACCCAACATGAAAGATCTCTTCTATCCACTGTTAATTTTGATAATGAATCTCATATCATGTTTGTTGGTCGTTCTTCTGATTCGGGTAGGCAAAACCCTAGGTCTTATGATAGTTCTGTTAGGAAATTTTCCAATACATCTAAAAGACCTTTGTGTATTCACTGTGGTTTGTATGGTCATACGATAGACAGATGTTATAAAAAAACATGGTTATCCTCCTGGGTATAGGAATAGGCCTCAGATTAGTAAAATGAATCAAGTGGGTTCTGGTTTTACTCATGATGCCTCTCGGATTGATTCTTTTTCTAAAGAAGATAGTTCTGGTTCTCTTACTTTTACTAAGGATCAATATGATGCTTTGATTCATATGCTTAATGAGAAAGGACATTCTATGTCATCTGGTTCTGGTTCTAGTCCTACTGTGAATAGTGTATCCAAGGTTAATGTTCTTGTTTCTGCCTTTGATGCTTAATGTGATGCGCATGGTATTGCTCTTTCTTGCTCTAATTTTAGTAATGTGCCATGGATTATTGATAGTGGTGCTACTGATCACATTTGTTGTTCTTTAAATATGTTTTCTAGTTTTTCTAAAGTTGCTAACAAGTTTGTGAAACTTCCTAACAATCAGTTAGTTCAAGTAACTCGTATAGGAAATGTCACTATTTTTCAAAATCTTGTTCTCCAAGATGTTTTTCATATACCATGTTTCAGTTTTAATTTAGTTTCTGTAAGTCAATTAACTAAATATCATTCCATTTCTGTGATTTTTTAATTCTGGAACTTGTTTTATACAGGATGCGCATCATTGGATGACGATTGGTACAGCTAGTGAGACTACTGGTTTGTACAAACTAAATACCTCTTCTGGAAATGATTCTGTTTCCTGCTGCTATTCTACTATCTCTGCAAATAATTCTGTTTCTGTTTCTGCAAATAATTATGTTTCTATTTCTGCAAATAATTATGTTTCTTCTTGCAATTCTGCTTCAAACATTTGGCATTTTAGACTAGGACATCCTTCAAGTAAAAGGATGCATTTCTTTTCCTTATTGCTTAATAAAATACCCAATGTCGGTTCTATGGATTGTACTACTTTTCATATGGCTAAACAGAAAAGACCATATTTCTTTTCTAGTAATTCTGTTTCTGAGTCAAATTTTGACCTTGTTCATGCTGATGTTTGGGGACCTTTTCCCATTAAAAGTTTATATGGTCATGCTTACTTTCTCACAATAGTAGATGATAAATCTCGTTTTGTTTGGATTTTTCCCATGAAAGTTAAATCTGAAGTGTCTAAGTTAATTACTGAATTTTATGAATTTGTTTTTACTCAATTTAATATAAAGATAAAATGCATACACATCGATAATGCTAGAGAGTTTGACATGTTAGATTTTTATAAAACCAATGGTGTTATTCAGCAAAAATAGTTGCACATATACTCCTTAGCAAAATAACATTGTTGAACGCAAGCATCAATATCTTCTTGATGTTGCTAGATGTCCGCGTATTCAAGCTTCTTTACCTTTAGTTTTCTGGTTGGATTGTGTCATTCATTCTGCCTATTTGATTAATAGGACACCTACTCCTCTTCTTAATAACAAAACACCCTTTGAAATGCTCTATCAAACTAAACCTGCTTTTGACAACTTAAGAATCTTTGGATGTCTAGCCTATGCTTCTGTTTTGCCTAAACCTCAAACTAAATTACACCCTAGGCAATTCAATGTGTTTTTCTTGGCTTTCCTAAAAATATCAAAGGATATAGGCTATTTGACATTCAAACCCGAAATATTTTTGTTTTCAGAGATGTTTTCTTCTCTGAATCTATCTTTCCTTTTCACAAAGGTAAACTTCATTCCTCTTCTGAAATTATTTTTCCAACTATTGAATCTAACTCCCTTATTGAAGATTTTCCTAGTTTAGATTATGTTGATCATCACACTCCTTTGCCACAAGCTGCATCACAACAGACTGCACCAGTTTCCTCAAGTTCTGAATCTACAGCAGATCAATCCATTGGTGTCTCTTCTTCAACTGAAAGCCAGATTTCTGAGCCACCAATTCAATCTCTTGATGTTGTCCATCCGAGAAGATCATCAAGAACAGTTAGACTGCCTTCTAAACTTGGTGATTACCAGGTTGCTTTACCAGGAAGTAAGGTCTCTTCACACTCCACACCTCATAATATTGCTCAGGTTTTGTCTCTTATGGTCATATCTCTTTCAATCACCAAACTTATATTAATAGTGTTGACATTTTAAAAGAACCTAAGAATTATAAAGAAGTTATTAAACATGATTGCTGGAAAGAGGCTATGAATGAAGAAATACTTGCTTTAGAAAAAAATAATACTTGGACCCTAGTTCCTTTGCCTAGTGGAAAGCAAACCATTGGTTGTAAATGGGTTTTTAGAACAAAACTCAAATTTGATGGTAGTCTAGAAAGATATAAGGCAAGACTTGTTGCTAAAGGATATACATAGCAACCAGGATTAGATTTTTTAAACACTTTCAGTCATGTTGCTAGAATTACTACTATTAGAACTCTTATAGCTATTGCCTCTGCCAAAAATTGGTATTTACAACAGTTGGATATTAACAATGCCTTTTTACATGGATACTTGCATGAAGAGGTCTATATGGATCCTCCACCTGGTTTTCTTCCTACTGAATCTGGTATTGTTTGTAAACTGAATAAAAGCTTGTATAGCTTGAAACAAGCAAGTAGGCAATGGAATGAACGTTTAACTATAGTTTTAAAAAACCAGAATTTCATTCAGGCATCTTATGATTCTTCATTATTCTTAAAAGGAACGGGTGATCATTTTATAGCCTTAGCTGTCTATGTTGATGATATTGTTCTAATGAGCCCCAATTTGACAGAAATTAATAACATTAAAGGTTTCTTACATTCCACCTTTAAGATTAAAGATCTAGGTGATCTTAAGTGTTTCTTAGGATTTGAAATAGCTAGATCAAAAGAAGGTATAAACCTCTGCCAGAGGAAGTATACTCTTGATCTTTTGGAAGAAACTGGTTTCTCTGGTTCGAAACCTGCTTCGACATATTTTAATGATAGAATTAAACTCTCTAAACATGATGGTATTCCCTTAGAAGATATTACTTCTTATAGACGATTAATAGGAAAGTTGTTATATTTGACTAATACTCGTCATGATATAACGTTTGATGTTAATCATCTATCTCAATTTCTTTCAGCTCCAACTGATATACATCTTTCTTCTGTGCATAGAGTTTTAAGATATTTAAAGGGAACTCCTGGACAAGGGTTATTTTTCCCCACCAATAATGATATGAAATTGAATGTTTTCTCTGATTCTGATTGGGCATCCTGCCCTGATTCGAGAAAATCAACCACATGTTTTTGCATTTTTCTTGGTTCTACTTTAGTTTCATGGAAATCTAAAAAATAGTCTACTATTTCCAGGTCTTCCACAGAAGCTGAGTATAGAGCTCTTGCTATAGTAACCTGTGAACTGAAGTGGCTATTATTCCTTCTTTCTGATTTACATTTACCCTTTCAATCGACAAATCTCTATTGTGACAATTTATCTGCAATTAAAATTGCAGAAAACTCTGTTCAACATGAGAGGACAAAGCACATTGAAATCGACTGCCATCTGATTCGAGAAAAGCTTCACCAAGGGATGTTGCATCTTCAGTTTCTTCTTCCAACCAGCTTGCAGATTGTTTTACAAAGGCTTTGCCACCGGCTTTATTTCATGATTCTATTTCCAAGTTGAGCATTCACAATGTGTATGCTCCAACTTGAGGGGGCTGTTAGAATATTAATTAATGTATAAGGGTTTTTTTAGTAAAAGGACAATTAGTTAGTTTGTTAGGTTCTTTTTTTTTTGATAATGCAGAATAAACTGGAGCTTAGGCTCCCCGATCAGCAGCAACCAGCTCGTGCAGCACCGGTGGCTCTGTCGGCAACCAGTCATCACCTCGCCGTTGTCCAGCAAACCATCACGCAAGTCGATCCGCGACCTTGTTTCCTTCGCGTCCAATGTGTTGAACTCTCACCTCCCACTCGCGACAAAGGTATCCGAAGATCATGTCTACTACAACATCTCCATGCAACGCCGAGGATTCATTCCGTAGTATCCTCACCACTTCCATATTATCCGATTCGAAAATAACTTTCCGAAGACCCAACCGCCATGCATGGAAAAGACCATCATACACAGCCCATAGTTCCGAAAACAGAACCGAACAGCTCCCAATCCGACGCGCAAAGCCAAATCTCCAATCCCCATTCCAATCTCGGACCACACTCCCTAGCGCGGCCTCGCGATGTTGTCCACAAACCGACCCATCCGTATTAATTTTATACCACTCCATCGGTGGACGCTGCCACCTATCATTACGCATAGGCCTCCCACGAGGGCCAGCCATGGTCGACGCTGCGCTCTCAAATTCCATCGCCAAGCGCACGCAATGCTCAAGGATATCCCCCTGCACGGTACCCTCCGTGTCGAAAATAGACGTGCACCGCCGCTTCCAAAGCAACCAACACCCCACCACAAACCGAGATACCCACAATGATCCCCTATCCGGAAATCTACCGTCATTCCTCAAGTTGAACAATAACCATGCATCGAAATCCAAGGTCTCAAAACCTTGTAAGGCAGCCCGCGGGACTAGCTGCTTCCACATAGAAGTCGCAACCACACACCGTCTTAGTACATGATCTTCGTCCTCATCACCTCTTCGACAAATGTTACACCCCCTATCCGTTGCTATCTTTTGACGGCACCTTTCCGCATTCGTGAGGAGGCTATGTCGCACCACTAGCCACATAAATACACGTAACCGATACGGAAGCTTCAAGCTCCAAATCATCCTCCACTTGTCATTACCAACAGCAAGCTGGGATCCGGCCATCATTCTATAAGCCGATCTAACCGAGAAGCTTCTATTCTCCTCCCATCTATAACATGGAACATCCGCTACAAACCACGCTCTTGGGGGCTGAATTGCCTCCAATTTAGCCAAAATCCTATCCGGCAGCAGTGATTCCAAGTACCGCCAATCCCATTCCCCAATAGAATTCACCATTCGCGCCACCGGTGTTAAGGGGGGCGTGAAGGCTAGTGGACATTGCTCGATTAGGGGCCCTTCCTTATCCACCCAGGTATCCCGCCAAAAGTCCGTGTGCTCCCCATTCCGCACATTCCACAAAATGCTCCTCTTAACGTCATCCCAAACCATATCCAATCCCTTCCAAAGCCGCGAACAACGGTTCCGAGTAATGCTCGATGGAACCATCTCACTCCACCCATATTTCTCTTTAATTACCTTAACCCACAACTTACTAGGTTGGGTTAGGATTTCAAATCCAATTTTCATTAGGAATGCATTGTTTTGGATGGCCAAGTCTTTAAATCCCATACCACCCTCCATAATCGGAAGACGCATATTTTCCCAACTAACCAGGGAGATGCTTCTCTTTTCTCGGTTACCACCCCACACAAATCGCCGAATTATCCTCTCCATTTCCTGACAAAACCCTTTCGGCAACATCGTAGCCTGCATAACATAAGACGGAATGGCTTGGAGCACCGCTTTAGCCAACGTTATCCTTCCCGCCAAAGACAAAGAGTTAGCTACCCAACCGGCTAATCTCTTTTCTATCCGATCAAGAAGATAAGCGTATGTTGCTTTCGTGACTCTTTCATGTAACAGAGGTACGCCTAAATACTACCCTAAATCTCCAACCACCTCAAAGCCTAGCCTTTGCCCTAGTTCCATACACCTAGTCGGATCACAGTTTTTAGAAAAGAAAATCTGGGTTTTCGCAACACTCACCCGGTGTCCAGAGCACGCACAAAACTCCGACAGCACCTCATGAATGACATTCATCTGTGACATCTCCGCCTCCGCAAACAGCACCAAATCATCAGCGAAAAAGAGATGAGAAATCCATGTCCCATTCCTAGTTAAACGAATTGGTTTCCATAGTCGCGACTCCACTTTCTCCTCAATGCTATGGGCTAACCGCTCCATACACAAAACAAATAAATACGGTGATAACGGGTCCCCTTGGCGAATTCCCCGCGATGGTTTAAACGTCTCCGTAACATCACCATTCCACAGCACTTGTGTCGATACGGAACAAACGCAATGCATAATCAGCGCTACCAACGAAACCGGTAAACCAATCTCCTTCAAAGTGTCTTCTATGAAATGCCATTCAAGGCGATCATACGCTTTTTCAAGGTCCACTTTGATCGCCATAAAACCCTTCCTCCCACTCTTATTCCGCATAGTGTGTATAATTTCCTGGGCAAGAATAATATTGTCAGTTATATTACGCCCAGGAACAAAGCTCACCTGATTCGCCGCTATCCACTTCGGTAAAAATCTCTTCAAACGGTTAACCACTGTCTTCGTGATGATTTTATAGAGGACTGTGCACAAACTGATAGGCCGAAATTGACTGATCAACTCCGGCACTTCCACTTTCGGGATAAGGACAATTAGAGTTTGATTGATTCTATCATCCATCGGAACCCCTTCAAAAACACCTTTGACAAATTCAAACAGTGACGCACCTACCACATCCCATTTTTTCTGATAGAAGTCCGCGTGAATGCCATCCACGCCCGGTGACTTCAACGGATCCATCTCAAATACCACCTTTCGCACCTCCTTCATAGTAACCGCTTCCGTCAAAGCCATCATCACCTGTGCGTCAAATGCATGGAACTTCCCTGTTGGCAGCCTACTCGTACAGTCATGCACCCCTGCCGTGAACAATGATCGAAAATACTCGATCGCATGAAGTTGTAGCTCCCGCTGATCATAGCACCACTGGTCCGCGTTAATCCGAAGAGCATGAATGGTGTTCCTACGACTGCGAATAAGCGTGCTCGTATGGAAAAACCTCGTATTTCTATCCCCATCAACAATCCAGGTATTCCGTGATTTTTGTCTCCATAAACTTTCCTCATCCTTCAACACCTTAGCAAGGTCCATCTTCAACTCAGTCTCCAAATCTTTCAGAAATTCCGAATCCCTTCGACCCCGAGCTAGTTCAATCCCTCGAATACGAGCAAGCAAGAGAGTTTTCCGACGCCCGATATGTCCATACACTTCCTTGTTCCATTCCGCACCTTCGTTTGAAACTCAATAACATTATCAAAAACACTCCTCTCCTCCCGCCATACCTTTGTCACAAGACGATGAAAATCCGGGTGATCCGCCCACGAGGCAAGGTACCGAAAAGGTCTAGATACCCTTCCGCCAACTTCTCCTCCGGACGACAACATAACCGGACAATGATCCGATTCCAGCTTCGGCAAGTGAAAAACTCTCGACGCCGGATATTAATTAATGTATAAGGGTTTTTTAGTAAAAGGACAATTAGTTAGTTTGTTAGGTTCTTTATTTTCTTTAGTGTTATATATTTGTATTAACCGGATATTGTAAATGGTTTTGTTGGTTATTAATAAAATAAAAAACTTTTCTCCTACCTTAAGTCTTTCACCCTTCCAAATTCCCAAATCGTACGAGTAAACCCTAGACCTTCCTTCCCTCTTCTTCTTCTTCACGAGAAATCAGTTTCAACAATATTATCTGTCTTCTCTTCTTATGCACTCCCCAAAATTGTTACTTCAACGTGACAATTCATGTATACTTCAATCTATTTTCTCATTGGTTAAATTTTCATAGATAATTGTAATTTTATCTAGATTTAATAAGTAAATTAGTCGCTTTTATCATGTTTTTGTTTTGGGTACCCACCTGTGACATTTTAACTTTCTTCTTTTCCCCTTGTTGGAATATTTCTCCACATCAATTCGGATGTAGTTGCTCATCGTTTGTGACATAATTAGTATTGGAACATTCCACTTTCTTCTTTCCAATTTGGTTGTCCTCAAAACCGAAAAAATTGAAAACAAAGCTTTGATCTTTTCTTCATTTGATTTGTAATTTTTACCATCTGATTAGGGTGTAATCGAGATATATTACTTTTCTTATGCTCTTCGACCTCCTCACCGTTCAAATTTGAAAGAAAATACTTTGGCTTCGTTGAATCAAAGGAGTATGAAAATTTGAGTTTGAGAGGAAAGTTTTAGGAGTTGTTTTTTTTTTGCATAAAGTTACCGAAAAAAATTAAATAACATTAACTTAATGATCCAATGGTTAAAATAAAGAAATTCAGAAATTGAGTGATTAAATTAAAAAATTTAAAGCTGAATGACCAAAATAAAAATACTAGTAAAGTTAATTGACCAAAATAATGTTTAACCTGATTTAATTCGTGACACCAAATGATAAGTTTTATTGCAACTAAGCTAAAGGTTGCTTTTGTTTAGGGTAAACTACACTACATACCACTCAACTATGACCCCTACTCGAAAATGTCATCAAACTTTAAAAAGTTTAAAACTAATACTGAACTTTAATATGTAACTCGAAAATATCAATCCACCATTAACTCATAACATTCTGTTAAGCCAAAACGGCGTTGTTTTGTTGGGGGAAAAATATTAAAAACATGCACTTGAGGGGTTTTCAGCCCATGACCTTTAAAAAAAAGTTAAGCCTTAACTATTAAATCAACATAACATTATATAATATTTTACCATAAATATTATATATCTCAAACTATTTGAGATTAATTCAAATTATTTTATGAAATAAATAATACTATAAATATTTAGGAAAATTCTACAACGTGCGACGAACATCGATGAACACCACTAATGATGAACACCGATGAACACCATTAAATTAATTAATAAAGATTTAAAATCTCAAGGACCCATCATACAATTAATAATTATTTTAAAAATTCAATTAAATTAATTTTTATATTTATTAAAATTTTATTTTTTTAATAAGGGTAAACTATATATTTAGTACCTCACTTATTTCCGTATTTCTATTAAACCCTCATTATTTAAATATTATTTCAATTTGACCCTATTCTTTATAAAAAAATAATTTAACCCTCAACCTAAAACCCTAAATTATTAAACCTTAAACCCTTAAACTCTTAAACATATACCCCAAATCATATACCATTAAAAATAATTTCACCATCATCGATTCAATTCAATTCAATGAATCGTTGAATTCTCCAAAAAATTTAATTAAATTATTTTTTTATATATATTAAAATTAATTAAACTCGAATCTCCTAGAATTAACAAGTTAAATCTCAAATAAAATTATAGTGTTAATTCTAGGAGATTCGAGTTTAATTAATTTTTATATATATAAAAAATAAGAAACGGATTCTATGATATTCTAGAGCCAGACAGATACGATAAAAGCATGAACAAAGATTAGGTTTTCACCGATTTCTTTATACGTTTTCTGATTTTCTTCTTGGGGTGTGCTCAACGCTCGACATCTCCATGTTAATACTCGCAACCATGACAGAAAAGTAATTGAGTTAGCGAGGTTTATGGTTTGATACCTTTCTATTTATAGCGTTTAGATGTGGAAGAGTTAAAAGTCTTTATCTACCAAGTTAAATCTCAAATAAGATTATAGTGTTAATTCTAGGAGATTCGAGTTTAATTAATTTTGATATATATAAAAAATAATTTAACTAAATTTTTAGGAGAATTCAACGATTCATTGAATTGAATCGATGATGGTGAAATTATTTTTAATAGTATATGGTTTAGGGTATATGTTTAAGAGTTTAAGGGTTTAAGGTTTAATAGTTTAGGGTTTTAGGTTGAGGGTTAAATTATTTTTTATAAAGAATAGAGTCAAATTGAAATAATATTTAAATAATGAGGGTTCAATAGAAATACGAAAATAAGTGAGGTACTAAATATATAGTTTACCCTTATTAAAAAATAAAATTTTAATATATACAAAAATAATTTAATTAAAATTTTTAAAATAATTATTAATTATATGATGGGTCCTTGAAATTTTAAATCTTTATTAATTAATTTAATGATGTTCATCGGTGTTCATCATTAGTGGTGTTCATCGATGTTCGTCGCACGTGGTAGACTCATCCAAATATTTATATAAATAAAAGTGGATTGTTTTTATTTTTTACCAAAAATATATAAATAAAAGTGTATTGTTTTTATTTTTTATATAATATTTATAATATAAATATATTATTTAAAAAAACCCAAATATTTATAAAAATAATATATTATATTATAAATATTAAATAAAAATTATAAGCCCTAAATCCTAAACCTTAAACTACAAAGTCAAAACCTCAAACCCTAAATTTTATGGTTTGAGGTTTGGGGTTTAGTTTTTTATATATTATTTTTATGAACATTTTTTTGTTTTTTTACATAATATATAAAATAATATATAATTTTATTGAGATATGTGTAAATAATATATTTTATATTATTTATATATTAAAATTATTTATAGTATTATTTTTTATAAAATAATTTGGTTGAACCAAATGGATAAGTTTATGTAATTTAAATAAAAATATTTATTTTTATAATATTCAAATATTATTTATAATATAATTATTATTTTAAAAACACAATATATTCATAAAATTAATATATAAAAATCATTAAACCCTAAATCTTAAACTCTAAAGTTTAGGGTTAAGTTCAAGGGTTGTGGTTTGTGGGTTAACAATTTAAGGTTTAGGGTTTTTTATATATTATTAATAATATAAATATATTATTTTTATGAACATTTTGTTTTTAAATAATATATTTATATTATTAATAATATATAAAAATAATATATTTTTATTTATATAAATGGATATATATATATATGCAAATAATATATATTAATATATATTATTTATAATATTATTTATTTAATAAAATAATTTGAATTAATCTTAGTTAGTTTGAGATATATAATATTTGTAGTAAAATATTATATAATGTTATGTTGGTTTAGTGGTTAAGAATTAACCCTTGAATATAGAGGTCCAAGGTTCAAAGCCCTATAAGCGCATGGTTTTAATATTTTTCATCCAACAAAACGACGTGATATTTTCGAGTTACATATTAAAGTTCAGTACATTTCACATATACAATAAAAACACAATCAATGGACAAATTACACCAAAACAACAACATCGAATATATATAATATATAATACAAAGAGTTACAAATTAAATTACACCAAGAACACAATCTACATATAAATTACACCAAAAATACATAGTGATACAAAAAAATTACAAATTAAACTTAGAGTTTAAAGTCACGTACATGCTAAGAACACAGTCGACAGATAAATGACACCGAAAACAACAACAACAAACATACAATAACTAGTTGGGAAAAAGTTGATATAAAGTGGAAACTAAAGTGAAGTGGTCTCCAAATACAGCAGAGACGACCAGCTTGAAAAATGTAATCAGCCATTTGATTCTCTTCATTGCTTTCGAGTTTTGTGGCCGAGCCACTTGATTCGGAGCTAGGTTTTGTAATTCAAGGCTTCTGCTGCTCTCTCCATTAGCATTAGCATCGAGATTCAAATGGCCATTCCTCCAGTTCTCAACATGTGCTTCATTCAGACAGGCCACATGGTAACAAAGCTTACCATCCGATGAAACATAGGACAAACCTTGGACTTTACCGGATGATCTTTTCTTGCTATTGCATTTCAAGCATCTCGATTTGATCTTCTCGCAAAGGTAGATCTTTGTGTCGGAATCCAGAAGGGAGAAGTCCGGAGGAAGGTTCGCACAATGTGGATGTAAATCGCGATCGCCACGGGAGCACTGGTACGAGAACCCGTGTATATCCGAGGCACAAACATCACAGATTCGGGTTCCCGATCCGGTTGGGGATTCTTTGTGGAACTTAAAGTTGCATCTTTTGAAAAATTGGTGGGATGAGAGTGTGGGAAGAGGAATATGACATTCTGTATGAACAATGTAGTTGCAATTCCTGTTGGGACATCGGAAGCAAGGCCCGAACCCTAGCTCTTTGCAACCGTCGCAAGAGAAAGGAACTTCGCTTTTCGCCGATTTAAGCTCGTGCCGGTGTCCATATAAATGGTTTGGTTTCGACAAGGTAGGCATCTCTTCAATCTGCAAACACAAAGATTGAATTGCATTCATCAATACATCTATGCAATATTTGCATGTATATATGCAAATAATACTACTGAATGCAAGTAATAGTATATGATAATTTATAAATTTCATCACTCAACTTTCTTCTCATTCTTATTTTGGTCATTAAAGTTTAAATATTTTTAATTTAATCACTAAACTTTCGATTTACTCTTACTTTAGTCACATGACAGCCACATGTCATCCACACCATTTTTTTTTCCTTTATTTTTTAAATTTTATTTTCTTTTCGCAAATATGAAAGTTTTATAGTTTCATCGTTATTTCACACTGACATTAAAATCACCATTCTCCAGTGTCTTCTCCAACCATTCAAGACACCGACGAACTCACCTCATTGTCTTCTACCCTTATACCAAATTTAAATTTCCCCAAAATCACTTTAAAATTGATGAAACTCAACCCAAAACCTGAAACTTGCAAACCCCAAATCAATATGATCCAATCGGTGTAGAATCAAGATATAAATCTTGCTTCCTCCCTCTCCACCTCCCCACCGTTGGGATTTGAAAGAAGATTCTCCGTCATCGAGAAATCAAAGGTAATCTTAAACTTTTTGAAAAAAAAATGAAGAAAGTTTTGAGACCATTTCATATTTTTTAAAAGATGGATGTACAATCATAATACCGTTAAGTATTTAACAGTGGAGTGACCAAAATAGGAGCAAATCAAAACTTCATTGATAAAACTAAAATTTTCTAAAGTTTAATGATCAAAATAAGAGAAAAGAAAGTAACTCAAGTAAAAAATAAGACATATTTCCTTCAAAAAATATATATGCTTAAGGAAAAAATACATTAAATATAAATGGAAACTAACCTTCTATGAACCGTGGAAATAAGCTGGATTTGTTGCTAACAAAGGTGCGGGATATATGTATTTATACAACAAAAGAACAGCGAAACTTGTTTCCCAAATAAATCATTATTGTTTTTTTTTTCTTATTGATTCGAAGAAACATGACAAGAAGGTACAGGTTGATTCGTGTCTGAATCTCAGTTAGGTTTTCAATTAAGATACAATAAATGGTTATTACATTGAGATTTCCTTGCAGTTGTTTTAAATTTTGTCCAGAAAATAAATAAACTATATTCATTATTATATCATTCAAGTTTAAGTCAAGTCATCGATTATATTAGATTTTTTTTATTTGAGATTAGTAAGCTTCTTTGTTATTTCTATATACATGAAAAGAAAAACATATTCATTAAAAAAATTCAACAGACGACTATGCAAATTATCTATTAATAATCTATTGAACTCATCCATATAACCAGGGATGGACTAGAGAGGGCTAGAGGAGCGGTCTTTCCCTAAAAATTTAAAATTTATATATGATTAAAAAAAATTTCTAAAATTTTATATGTATTTTCTATTAAAAATTTATTTTCGTTCCCCTAAAATTTTATAAATTAACATAAAATCTTGCACCCGTCCATGTATATAACTCTCAATACCTCGTTATTTTTTTCGATTTTTTCATGTTGCTTCTACGTGACAAATATCCAGGAAAGTAATTAGAATTTTCCGTGTCTCAAACATCAACAATAAATGTATTTTTTGAACTATATCTGTCTCCCGTTTATCTTTTAATAGTTTAAGCAGAAATTAATTTTATCAAATTAATATCCAAATACTGCAACACGAAACCTTAACCCATATATTAAGTTTTTGTTTAGAATATGATAGATTTTTTCAAGATGTCATGTAAGATGTTTTGTCTCGTTCTTGTTTTGCTCTAATCTGACTTTGACCCGTGTTTTACTAGATTTTTTTGTATAAAATATTAATATCAATAAACTTTATTTTGAAAAAAAAAAAAGATAAATAATACATAAATATGCAAAGAGCTAGGGTTCCTTTCTCGTGGAAAAAAGAAACATTTTTTTCAAAATAATTTAAAAAAGACGACTATGTCACATCTGAGAACTGAGATCACATTGTCCCACAAAGCTAGGAAATAGCAAATGCACTGCACCATATATTTCCATTGTATATATCTCACATTTTTAAGATTTTCCTGGCAGTTCCAAACTTAAATTACTTAATTCATGAGTAAATTATATTTTTATCTCTGTCAAGTAAATTTTTATCAATAATATAAATATTTTGATAATGTTTTGTGCAAGGCCGAGCTTGAGGGTGAGTAGGAGGGATGCCGGCTCAGAGCGCACTGTCCACCTGAAGCTCACTATTTATATTTTTAATTAGGATAAAGTATGTCAGGTACCACCGAACAATAGGGTGTAACCTGTTTTTACCATCAACCTTTCAATTGGTCCAAACTTTCCACTAAATTTTATTTTTCGACTCGTTTATACCACCCTGCCGTTAAATCGTTAACTCCGTGATGACATGGACGCTGCACCAAAACGACTATTTTGATAATAAATGACCCAAAACGACGTCGTTTTGCTAGCGAAAATATGTAAAAATATGCACTCAATGGGATCCGAACCTAGGACCTTAAGCATCAAAGACAACCTCTTAACCACCAAGCCAACCTAATATCTTTGAATTAAATTTAGCACAAGTAATATATATTCCCAACTGTAGTTTGTCATATAAATATATTATTTCTAATATAAAAATATTCAAATATTGGTATACATATATTAATACATAAATAATAAATTAAATGAAAATATATAAATATTTTTATATTATTAATAATATTTTTATATTAGAAATAATATATTATTATAAAAACTAAAAGACTAATTTTCAAAATAAAATTTGTTTAAAAAATCTAAAATTCGACAAAATCTTAATCCCTAAACCCATAAACCCTAACCCTAAACTATAAACCCTAAAATTTATTCATAAACAAATAATATTAAAATATGTAAACAAATAATATATTATTATAAAAACTAAAAAACTGATTTAAAAAATATAAAATTTTCAAAATTTACGAAAATCACCAAATATACACCAAAATCTTAAACTCTAAACCCTAAATCCTGAACCCCAAAGCTTGTTCCCCACATAAACAACTCCAATTAGTGTTGTTTCAATATTGGTTTTTTTTTCATCCACACTCCTACGTAAATGTTCTATATTTAATTCGAAGAACATGACAACATGTTGTGTATCACAGCAGGTATATGCGATTCAGGGAAGAAATAGAGAAGAAAAAGATTAAGAAGGAAGGAGAACAATGTTTTTAGGGTTTTTCATAATGATTTTTAGCTCACAGCCCGAGCTATATCAGCAAAAAAGAGACACGTGTCCTAGTACAGTACAAAGTTTGTTAATCCACGTGGTGCCTTCCGCTCCCGGCTCCCTCTGCGTGTTGTTGGTGTATTCCCGACCAGGGCCTCACTTGTAGGAGCCTCTGTTACTGGGCCTGCAGCATATGGGGTTCCCTCCGGTACGTCTGTGACAATACCCCCCTCTAACAGTGCAACCTTGTCCTCAAGGTTGGACGACGATGTGAACAACGGCAGCGGAGTAAACTGATGTAATGGTTGTCCGTGGCAGAGCTTGAGTTGAGAGATGTGGAAAACGGGATGAATCCGTGCCGTAGCGGGCAGTTCCAAACTGTAAGCCACTGGTCCGATGCGTTGAGCCACCTTGTATGGACCAAAAAATCGTGGGGTGAGCTTAGTATGCTTGGCCAGGCGAAGTGAGAGCTGACGGTAGGGTTGGAGGCGAATGAAAGCCCAATCACCGATATTCAATTCTAGCTCGCGACGGTGCTTATCGGCCTGATTTTTCATTCGCAGCTGGACCTGGGCCAAATTTTGTTTAAGCTCTCGAAGGATTGCGTCGCGATCCTGCAACGCAGAGTCCACCTGAGAATTGAGGGAGCCACCTTCTATATACGACATGAGCGTAGGAGGATCGCGATCATATAATGCACGGAACGGAGTGATTCCGGCGGACGCTTGGTATGTTGTATTGTACCAAAACTCCGCCCAGGGCAGGTATTGTTCCCACTTACGGGGCTCGTTGCCAGTCATGCAACGGAGGTACATTTCTAGGCAGCGGTTCAGGGCCTCGGTTTTCCCGTCGCACTGTGAATGGTACGCTGAGCTTAAGCACAGCTCCGTGCCCTGTAGTCTAGCCAATTCTGTCCAGAGGTTGCTGGTGAAAATCGGATCCCTGTCGCTGACCATGGAACGGGGAATGCCATGGAGTTTGACAATGCCGTGGATCAAAACCTTGGCCACCAATGGCGCATCATACTTAGTTGGGAGGGCAAAGAAGTGACCATATTTGGTCAACCGATCAACGACCACCAGGATAACTTCCTTCCCGTTCGAGCGAGGTAAACCCGTGATGAAGTCCAAGGAAATGTCTTCAAACACTTGCTGTGGAATTGGGAGTGGTTGAAGAAGGCCTGCAGGAGCCATATTATCACTCTTCATAGTCTGACATGTCTGACATTCGGAGACAAAACGACGAACATCCCTGCGCATCCCATTCCAGAAAAAATGCGCAGACAACCTGCAAAACGTACGAGAAATGCCGGCGTGGCCACCGACTGTCGAGCTATGGAATTCGCGAAGAAGACGAGCACGGAGGGAACTCTCACTGGGGACCATGGTACGATTGTTGAAAAGCAGTAGTCCGTGGTTAGCAGTGTAGCCTCGAGGAGGGTTGTTACCGTCTGCAACAACAGTCAAAAGCTGCAACAAGTTGGGATCGTGCTGCAAGGCAATGCGAAGATCCTCCAAGATACCAAATGTGGGATAGGAAAATGCCAGCAACTGGGAACTAACTTCTCTAGACAAGGCATCAACCACGGTATTCAACTTCCCAGGACGATATTTAATCTCAAAGTCGTAGCCAATCATGACGAGTTACAGGTTAAAACATGTCTGATTCTTAGTTAGGTTTTCGATTAAGATACAATAAATGCTTATTACATTGAGGTTTCCTTGCAATATTTTTAAAATTTTGTCCAAAATTAAATAAACTATAGTCATTATTATATCATTAAAGTTCAAACCATCGATTTGATTTATTTTCTATTTGAGACAGGTTCAAACCTGTCTGAATCTTTGTCATTTCTATGTACAAAAACAATAGTTTTAACAAGACTATGTCAAATTTGAGATCCACTGTAAAACCATAGGAAATAACAAGTGTACAGCATCTAATATCTAAGTATTAATTTCCATTACATATACAGTAAAACGTGTCTGAATCTAGTTGTAATTTATCTCTAACTTTCCTTACTACATCCAAAAGTTCCGGTGTTGCGTTCTCATACTGCAACAAAAAATTGTGAAGAGTTGTTGTTGCTTCCTTCCGTGTAATTGGTTGCAAAGGTATTGTATCATCTTCAGTTTCATTCAATTAGTCAATACAATGTATATGTTTTATTCATGGAGTATAATGTAGGTTTGTTGAATCAGAAAATTTTCTTTAAATTAATAAATTATTAATTTATCGATTTGTAACCCCCTAGACCCGCCTATGCGTTACCACGAATCCTAGGAGGTCACATTAGGGTCACAAGAGCGACCCACCTTAAAATCCACATAAAAACATTTTTCTCTTAAAAACACTTATTAAATTGTAACGGTAACTTCTGTTTAAAATATTCTTTCAGAAAATTATTTAATTGCATAACAAAAAATTTCAGGAAAACATTTTTTTACAGACACTGCCATAAAAACAATAATGACATGCATGCCCACTAACTATGTCGGTAACGTACTCCAAAAGCAACACCAAAATAACTTCAAATACTGATGTCAATCATCGAGCCATGTTAGATTTCTTTTAACCTGCGATGGTAAAAACAACGTGAGCTTCGAAAAGCTCAATAATACAAAACTACCAAATGATGCCACAAGCACATGCAGGTATAGGGAAAGCATAACATTACCATGATGTTTCAGGCAACAATAAGCTCCAAAATACGATCAGATAATTCAAAGAAACGGTATACATGAAGATAATATGATTGTTCTTTATTCACTCACTGAGTACTGTTGGGTTTTTTGCACGCTCGAATCGATCACCGAAACCGTCAAGGAGGGTTGTAAATGTTTGGTGGTTGAATTGGCTAAAACTGAAATAAAGGTAGACAATTTGCACGATGATTTTAGAGTGGTTCGACTACTCAACCGAGTCTACATCCACTACCTTAGCACACAACTAAGGATTTCCCAATTCACTCAACAATGAATTCGTCCCCTTTTCCAGGCTCAGGAGGAAACCGTTACAACCCTATCTTTTGAACTTGGCTAAGATAGAACCAACTCTAGTTTTTCTCTCAAGGCTAAACTAGAACCTCTCCCTTTTACAAGGTAGTTTGTGTAAACAATGAAAACCTCACAAGGTGAGTGTTTACAAGAATTAAGCTCACAAGAGTGTAAAGAATAAAACAATAAAAAAACACTCTCTATACAATATATACAAGAGAAAATGAAGAATAAAGACTTAAATGCTATTTCTCTTGATCATGAAGCTTGGATATTGTCTCTTGCATTCTTCAAGTGTTCCAGCCTTCAATTTATAGTCTCAATTGAGTTTGTAGCCGTTTATGGCCGTTGGGAATATAGCCGTTTATAGCCGTTGGAATAGTGCCATTTATGGCCGTTGGAAATAGTACCATTTATGGCCGTTGGGAATAGTATCATTTATGACCGTTGGGAATAGTACCATTTATGACCGTTGGGAATAGTACCATTTATGGCCGTTGGGCTATTTCAAAACACACCGTATCGATACGGCTAGGCGTATCGGTACGGGTTTTGGCTACTGGAATTTTGGTAGTTTGAAAACCCTAAGGCGTATCGGTACGGTCCAATACCGTATCGGTACGGTTACTTGAAAATTATGGTTTTGACTACTTTAAATACACTTTAAAACCATTCCAAAGCCTTTAAAACCCTTAAACATATTTTCAAGTTGTTGTCTCAATTGAGTTTGTAGCCGTTTATGGCCGTTGGGAATATAGCCGTTTATAGCCGTTGGAATAGTGCCATTTATGGCCGTTGGAAATAGTACCATTTATGGCCGTTGGGAATAGTATCATTTATGACCGTTGGGAATAGTACCATTTATGACCGTTGGGAATAGTACCATTTATGGCCGTTGGGCTATTTCAAAACACACCGTATCGATACGGCTAGGCGTATCGGTACGGGTTTTGGCTACTGGAATTTTGGTAGTTTGAAAACCCTAAGGCGTATCGGTACGGTCCAATACCGTATCGGTACGGTTACTTGAAAATTATGGTTTTGACTACTTTAAATACACTTTAAAACCATTCCAAAGCCTTTAAAACCCTTAAACATATTTTCAAGTTGTTTTTGACTAAAAACATATTTTAAATTCTTTTCAATTTAGTCTAAAACATTTTTCAAATATTATATCAAAACCTTGGTTCTACAATCTCCCCCTTTTTGATATAATAAAACCAACTTGAAAAATTGTTTGAGATTTTCTCCCTTTAGCTTTAAAATTGTGAATAAGAGATTAAGATATGAAATCAAATAAAGCTCCCCCTTATTCATTTGAAAATTCAATTTTTCAAACCATTTCTCCCCCTTTTTGTTATATCAAAAAGAATTTAAAATGACATTTAAGTTCAAGATAACATAGGAGGCAAAAAAATTGACACACTTAAAATTTTGGTTTTAAAAAATTGGCTCCCCCTTACTCATTGCATCATTTTAGGCTTAACAGATAATCCAAGACTTTAAACAAAAAATTAGATAACCAAATGTATAAAATGAAGTAATTAAGCTTAGAGGTTACCCAATCTTCTTCTCAAGTGTGATTTGAGCATTCTTTGATTTTGCTTTGCTTGTCATTGCTCCAACACACCTACAAAAGACATTCACTTGATTTTTGGTATCCAAATTGCTTTGGATCCATTTACGTTAGTCACAATGTCTTTAGTTCCCTTAGGAACCCATACTTGTCTAATCCTATAAGATTGTCTCTTCTTTATAGGACAAGTATGTATAGAATGACCATGATAATGGCAATGTGAGCATTTTGCCATTATGTGACAAGATGAATTATTGAAAATAATTTCTTTTTCTTTTGTTAAGCTTTCAAGCTTAACTTTTAAATCAAGATTTTCTTTCTCTAAAACATCTTTCCTTGTTTTTGAAAATTCTAAATCGTTTTTCAAAATTTCATTTTGGTTTTCAAAATCCACTTTTGTTTTTAAAAGAAAATCATTTTCAATTTCAAGTTTTGAAATAATTTTCTTAAATTTGGAATTCATGGTCTCAAATTTCAAAAATAATTCATCAAATGCATCTTGTAACTCATCAAAAGAATATGAATTTAATTCATTTGAGTTAGAAGATACCTTAGGCTCCTCGAGAGCCAAAACACCATCCACCTTTGGATTGGAGAGAAGGTTTGCACATGAATGATCATCATCTTTCTTTTCTCCATTCTTGTTGCCATAAAGCTTCTCAAGTTTCTCCCACAATTCTTTGGCACTTTTGCATGTGGAGATCTTTTTGGAAACTTCTTCGTTGAGGCCACAATAGAGAATGTGCATCGCCTTGGTGTTTAGCTTTGCCTTCGTGTCGTTTGCACTCCTTTGCTTTTTCTTCTTCTTTGGAGCTTCCAAATACTCATCTTCAATGATGTCCCAAACCTCATAGTCTTGAGACTTGATGAAGAGTTTCATGATATTTGCCCATTGGAAGTATGATTCTCCTTCAAAGAGTGGAGGACACGAGATAGAGCGGCCTTCTTCAAATCTTGCCATTTTCTTGAACGGTTTGGACTTCGAGCAATAGATCTTTACTCCCGGATGTTAGTCCTTCGATGGAGACGAGGCTCTGATACCAATTGTTGGGTTTTTTGCACGCTCGAATCGATCACCGAAACCGTCAAGGAGGGTTGTAAATGTTTGGTGGTTGAATTGGCTAAAACTGAAATAAAGGTAGACAATTTGCACGATGATTTTAGAGTGGTTCGACTACTCAACCGAGTCTACATCCACTACCTTAGCACACAACTAAGGATTTCCCAATTCACTCAACAATGAATTCGTCCCCTTTTCCAGGCTCAGGAGGAAACCGTTACAACCCTATCTTTTGAACTTGGCTAAGATAGAACCAACTCTAGTTTTTCTCTCAAGGCTAAACTAGAACCTCTCCCTTTTACAAGGTAGTTTGTGTAAACAATGAAAACCTCACAAGGTGAGTGTTTACAAGAATTAAGCTCACAAGAGTGTAAAGAATAAAACAATAAAAAAACACTCTCTATACAATATATACAAGAGAAAATGAAGAATAAAGACTTAAATGCTATTTCTCTTGATCATGAAGCTTGGATATTGTCTCTTGCATTCTTCAAGTGTTCCAGCCTTCAATTTATAGTCTCAATTGAGTTTGTAGCCGTTTATGGCCGTTGGGAATATAGCCGTTTATAGCCGTTGGAATAGTGCCATTTATGGCCGTTGGAAATAGTACCATTTATGGCCGTTGGGAATAGTATCATTTATGACCGTTGGGAATAGTACCATTTATGACCGTTGGGAATAGTACCATTTATGGCCGTTGGGCTATTTCAAAACACACCGTATCGATACGGCTAGGCGTATCGGTACGGGTTTTGGCTACTGGAATTTTGGTAGTTTGAAAACCCTAAGGCGTATCGGTACGGTCCAATACCGTATCGGTACGGTTACTTGAAAATTATGGTTTTGACTACTTTAAATACACTTTAAAACCATTCCAAAGCCTTTAAAACCCTTAAACATATTTTCAAGTTGTTTTTGACTAAAAACATATTTTAAATTCTTTTCAATTTAGTCTAAAACATTTTTCAAATATTATATCAAAACCTTGGTTCTACAAGTACCATACTAGGAACCTATAGACCGGAGAATTAGTCAAGATATGAATTACGGTAGTTGAGTCAGGGGCTTAGAGTGTGTTCCGACAATGCAAAGCTAGCACATACGAAGTAACGGTGTGGTGAACGTTACTTCACGGTTATATAATGTTAGCGATAAGGTTTATTTTAGATTTTCTAACTACCCTCCAACCAAACTCCGGTATGCAGTTCCCCAGAACTGCAACTATAACGGGCATTAACCCAGGCCCATTGGGCGTAGGTGCCAGCCTAAGGGGATACCTTAGGTACGGTAAGGAATTACCCTAGCCGAAGCATAGGAACCTGAAACGGTAAGGAATTACCAGCATGATCAGGGCTGAACCTACGGTAACCCAAATATCCTAGTAACGATCTAGGCAATAATTTTAGTATTCAGTAGTAGCAACAATACTCGGTAATAGCAGAAATCGGCAGTAACAATAATCAGTAGTAACAATAATTGGTAGTAACTAAAATCGATAGTAATCAGTAATAAAGGTAGTTATAAAGCAAACTTTAGCTTCTTTTTTTAGTGAAACAGTAACCATAGAGCACGATTCTTCTTCTTCTTCTTCTTCTTTTAATTCAGTTATTGAGGTATATTTCGGTCAGTTAAAAGTCATGTTTCAGATCAAGAGACAGTCTTGGGTTCAGAACGGTAGAATATTTATGTGCACTTGGAACACACACTAGATGGAACAATTTATTTCCCGGAGATACTCGGTATTTACAAAGGAATGAGGAAACATTGAACTTTTGATTGTTCTAAACTAATTTCCAAAAACGAGGTCCCTATTAAAAGGGGCTTGGTGACCAACGTTTCCCGACCGGGCATTCGATAATTGATATGATACGATCATTCATGATATAAAATATATCAAGGATGTTCCGATCATTCTGGCCAACGAGGGCATTTTGATCATTTTACAGTCAAGGGTAATTTTGTAATTTAACCCAATAATGACAAAATGATGAACTGCAATATTTAGGATTTCCAACGATTTATCGATCCTCCAAAATCATTCGAATTAACACATCCCTATCTTGTAGTACGTATCAAACATTCAGGTGTGTGCACTTCACGTGTATCATTTCCAAATACCGACTGTATCGTAAAACTAAACGATCGCCTTCAATTTTAACCATAAGACTTACCATTGAGTAGTCAAACTTATACTCCGTGCGAAAATCTTCCAACCTCGTATTAATATCAGGAGTGATTGGCATACATAAATCATACTTCATAACCCATAGGGGCATTTTAGTCATTTAAGCTTTATTGGTATTTCCAGAATTTCATCAAAGGCAATTTACTTATTCCAGCCAAGAGGGTACTTCGGTCATTTTGAAGCTCGGGATATATCCATCATTCCCATCAATTTAACCATTTATAGTATTTCAATCATTTAAGTACTCGAGGGTGTTAAAGTCATTTAGCTACTTTCGGTATTTCCAAATAATTTATTCATTCCAAAACTCAAGAGTATATCTATCATTTCAATAACTCGATAATTTCATTATCTGAGGTTATTTCGGTCATTCTATCATTCTGATCAATTCATTCTCCATTGTCATTTCATTAGTTTGGACATACGACAAAACTTTCCAAAATGTTATCGTTGTAGTCTTATTCAGGATTTTAGGAAAAGTCTAAGTATTTACATTTTTGGGAGGTTGAATCTTGTTTTCGTAACTATCCAAGTAGTTCGGGGTTCTCGATAAATAAAATATCTTCATCAGATCTAAAGTAGATTCTAGATCGTTTTCATCATCAGGGGTATTTTAGTCATTCACATACCTCAAGGGTATTTTTGTAATTTCATATCCAATTATTTACGACGTTGAATCCTTTAACACTATAAATTGAGTTTGGAGATTAACTGACTTATTTATCAATTATTGAACTTACGGTCTTATCGGTCTATTAAACTTCTCTTTGGAACAGTTCTATCTTATCTAGATCATTACCCTTTTATTTCATATTCGAACTGTATCATGCATAGTTGAAAGTACTATTAATCATAATCATGCATACCCTAACCGAATAACAACATGTTTCATGAGGCATAGAAGAGGTAG
Source organism: Hibiscus trionum (assembly GCA_030270665.1). Classification (NCBI taxonomy): domain Eukaryota; kingdom Viridiplantae; phylum Streptophyta; class Magnoliopsida; order Malvales; family Malvaceae; genus Hibiscus; species Hibiscus trionum. Next base: position 57,118,154 of record BSYR01000017.1, on the reverse strand, counting down.
TAAGGTATTACCTTGAATCCTTGCTACAACGGTCGACCCCTTGAAACGACATTCCAATTTTTTCGAACCCGAATTCGACGTCCTCTACCTCTCAAATACGAAGATATATGAATACCTTCAATTAAACAAGATCCATAATAAATCCTTAGCTCGACCACATAATTCTTAAATTGAAAACTAAACGCATGCATTATCGGGTTTAATGTCAGATTCAGAGGCTTTTGGGTTCAAATTTAACGAAACGGGCTTCAAAAACGAACTCAGAACGTCGAAAAACATAAAATATGGCTTTTCGAGAATTTTGACATTTGGGTCAAAGTCAACACTGACGTCAGCAGGTAACGGTCAACCGAGTTGACTCATAGAGTTGACTCAGTTCGGGTTAACTTGGGTCAGGTCAAATAGAAGAGGGTCGAGCTGGAATCGGGTTCAGGTCGGATCAGACTCGGGTTCGGGTTTGGGCTTATGCACCATTGGGCTCGAACTAGGTTAGCCGGTTTAAGCCGCTTCAGGCCTTTGTGCCATAACTCGAACCGATTCACTTACCATGATCAGAAACTCACCGGAATTTTTGCCACAATAGCGCTGGTGACCCCAACTTGCACGATTCTGCCAGATTTCGAAAGCACATTAAACAAACGATTAAAATGAACTCAGATGTCAATCAAACAACCCGGAATCACGCCAGAAATTACCTAAAAAGCTAAAATCGAGTCGGAAAGCTCGAAGCTACGGTGAATGCCTTACCGGCGTCGGACGGGCAATTGACTGTAAGGTTTTGCTCGCCTCAGCTTGCTGAGCACGATTGGACCAACGACGCTGCAAAATGGCGACGAAGGCAGTCGAAAATGATAGAAAACAGAAGGGAGGCGATTTAGGGTTTGACGAGGCTTTAATTGGTTCTAAACGGTGGTCAGAGAGGTAGATCGGTGGGGTGAGGTTAGGGGTTGTGATCGGACGGCTGGGGGGAATATTTTGGTACCGGCGGTGACAGGTACGACGCGGCGGACGGGCGGCCAAGGGGATCGAAAAACCAGAGGTAGAGAGGTTTGGTTCTCGCCGAACCTTCAGCTAGATCCCCACGGTGAACATCATAAAACGGCGGCGAGGGACTAACCTAGTTTTGGTCGCAGGGAGGCGTGGAAGCTGACGGTGGTGGCGGTGCATGCCACGGACCGACGGTGGCTGAGATCGAGCCGGACAGTGGGTGGTTGGGAAGGAATTTACATGCTTTTGGATTTGGTATTTTTTTTATCGAGAAGCCATTCCAAATGGTTGGTGGAGAGTCAAACTAATTTTAATTCGCGTTAAAAACCCCAAACTTTTACTTCAAGACTTAACCAAGTTATTCTTTGACAAATTTGGGCACTTAGCTCAACGCTTAAACACAAGGGGTGTGAGGCTGGTGCGAAGTCGCTGGTTCGAAACCCACCAGCCTCAATTCTCTTCTCAATTTCCTTTTTATCATCATCGATATTAGGGGTGTTACAACTTTCCCCCCTAAAAGAAATTTCGTCCTCGAAATTTACCAGAGTCGGACAAATGCAGAAATTGCTTTTCCATCCATCCATTCTTGTACTGAAACTTATCCATTAGAGCATCATTGTTTCTCGGGACTCACAGACAATCACGGATCAATATGGCAGTATCCTCAGTTACTCAAATCGACTTTGAACCCATAATCTTCCCATCATTCATTTTGGACCAATTAATCAAAATATAACATTTGAACCCATACCAAACTTCATATAATGCTAAACAAACACTTGTCTCATAACTTTTATCATAAATGGTCCCAGTTAGGGATAAGAAACCTTCCCAACTACCACTAAATCAATCATACAACACTAAAATATCTCCTCTAGAATCCAAATTACTCTACTTGGTTGACCGGTCAATTTACAGATACATAGTAACTGCAACTCAAACGAGTACCCTATGCCTCCAATTAGGGCCTTCCAAACTCAAAATGTAAATATCATAATTCAATCAGTGGGATATATATGACGGTACACTGTGTCACTTTTTCCAAAATATCTTTCTTCAAGCCGATAAAACATAACCAAGGTTTTGAACAACTATCACTTACCTTCAGCATAATACTCAGACAACTTTTCCTTTCCTGTAATACAGAGTCAACACAGAATTTACACTTCGTCACATTTACAGATACCTTTCTTATAAATTCATAATACTTTTATCAATTTTCTCTCAAAGTATTCTCAAACATAATTACTCTCACCAGATAGCCTTACATGTAATCTTATATCGGTTACCTCATATGATCAAACATTAATTCTTAATCTAATTCAGATCTTCAATTTCACATGCATAATTCATCTCATGTTCTTTTATCAACATTCAAATCCATCAATTTAATTTAAATTGCAGACAAACTACGTAGACATTTCTTGCTAGTGCAGATCGAGCTATTATGAGCAAGGTGGTTAAACGCACTTATTACAGGAAATGATTCGACATCAGAGTTCCAACTTGGTGGAGTACGGTTATAATCTAGGGGTATGCACAAACCAGACAAACTATGACAGACGATCGACCGATCCACCCAGAAAGACACAATTCTAAGCTCTGATACCACGAATCCTAAGAGGTCACATTAGGGTCACAAGAGCGACCCACCTTAAAAATCCACATAAAAACATTTTTCTCTTAAAAACACTTATTAAATTGTAAAGGAAGCTTCTGTTTAAAATACTCTTTCAGAAAATTATTTAATCACATAACAAAAAATTTCAGAAAAACATTTTTTACAGACACTGAAATAAAAACAATAATGACATGCATGCCCACTAACTATGTCGGTACCGTACTCCAAAAGCAACACCAAGAACTTCACACACTAATGTCGGTCATCGAGCCATGTTAGATTTCTTTTAACCTACGATGGTAAAAACAACGTGAGCTTCGGAAAGCTCAGTAATACAAAACTACCAAATGATGCCACAAGCACATGCAAGTATAGGGAAAGCATAACATTATCATGTTGTTTCGGGCAACAATAAGCTCCAAAATACGATCAGATATTTCAAAGAAACGGTATACATGAAGATAATATGATTGTTCTTTATTCACTCACTGAGTATCATACTAGGAACCTATAGACCGGAGAATTAGTCAAGATATGAATTACGGTAGTTGAGTCAGAGGCTTAGAGTGTGTTCCGACAATGCAAAGCTAACACATACGAAGTAATGGTGTGGTGAACGTTACTTCACGGTTATATAATGTTAGCGATAAGGTTTATTTTAGAGTTTCTAATTACCCTCCAACAAAACTCAGGTATGCAGTCCCCAGAACTACAACTATAACGAGCATTAACCCAGGCCCATTAGGCGTAGGTGCCAGCCTAAGGGGATACCTTAGGTACGGTAAGGAATTACCCTAGCCGAAGCATAGGAACCTGAAATGGTAAGGAATTACGAGCATGATCAGGGCTGAACCTACGGTAACCCAAATATCCCAGTAACGGTCTAGGCAGTAATTTCGGTATTCAATAGTAGCAACAATACTCGGTAATAGCAAAAATCGACAGTAACAATAATCAGTAATAACAAAAATCGGTAGTAACTAAAATCGATAGTAATCAGTAATAACGGTAGTTATAAAGCAAACTTTAGCTTCTTTTTTTTAGTGAAACAGTAACCATAGAGCACGATTCTTCTTCTTCTTCTTTTTAATTCAGTTATTGAGGTATATTTCGGTCAGATAAAAGTCATGTTTTAGATCAAGAGACAGTCTTGGGTTCAGAACGGTAGAATATTTATGTGCACTTGGAACACACACTAGATGGAACAATTTATTTCCCAGAGATACTCGGTATTTACAAAGGAATGAGGAAACACTGAACTTTTGACAGTTCTAAACTAATTTCAAAAAATGAGGTCCCTATTAAAAGGGGTTGGTGACCAACGTTTCCCGACCGGGCATTCGATAATTGATATGATACGATCATTCATGATATCAAATATATCAAGGATGTTCCGATCATTCTGGCCAACGAGGGCATTTTGATCATTTTATAGTCAAGGGTAATTTTGTAATTTAACCCAATAATGACAAAATGATGAACTGCTATATTTAGGATTTCCAACAATTTATCGAGCCTCCAAAACCATTCAAATTAACACATCCCAATCTTGTAGTACTTATCAAACATTCAGGTGTGTGCACTTCACGTGTATCATTTCCAAATATCGACTGTATCGTAAAACTAAACGGGCGCCTTCATTTTTAACCATAGGACTTACCATTGAGTAGTCAAACTTATACTCCGTGCGAAAATCTTCCAACCTCGTATTAATATCAGGAGTGATTGACGTACATGAATCATACTTCATAACCCATAGAGGCATTTTAGTCATTTAAGCTTTATTGGTATTTCCAGAATTTCATCAAAGGCAATTTACTTATTCCAACCAAGAGGGTACTTCGGTCATTTTGAAGCTCAAGATATATCCATCACTCCCGTCAATTTAACAATTTATAGTATTTCAATCATTTAAGTACTCAAGGGTGTTAAAGTCATTTAGCTACTTTCGATATTTCCAAATAATTTATTCATTCCAAAACTAAAGAGTATATCTATCATTTCAATAACTCGATAATTTCATTATCTGAGGTTATTTTGGTCATTCTATCATTCTGATCAATTTATTCTCCATTGTCATTTCATTAGTTTGGACATACGACAAAACTTTCCAAAATTTTATCGCTGTAGTCTTATTCAGGATTTTAGGAAAAGTCTAAGTATTTACATTTTTGGGAGGTTGAAACTTGTTTTCGTAACTATCCAAGTAGTTCAGGGTTCTCCGATAAATCAAATATTTTCATCAGATCTAAAGTAGATTGTAGATCATTTTCATCGTTAGGGGTATTTAAGTCATTCACATACCTCAAGGGTATTTTTGTAATTTCATATCCAATTATTTACGACGTTGAATCCTTTAACACTATAAATTGAGTTTGGAGATTAACTGCCTTATTTATCAATTATTGAAATTACGATCTTATCGGTCTATTAAACTTCTCTTTGGAACAGTTCTATCTTATCTAGATCATTACCCTTTTATCTCATATTCGAACTGTATGATGCATAGTTGAAAGTACTCTTAATCATAATCATGCATACCTTAACCGAATATCAACGTATTTCATAAGGCATAGAAGAGGTAGTAAGGTATTACCTTGAATCCTTGCTACATCGGTCGACCCCTTGAAACGACATTCCAATTTTCTCGAACCCGAATTCGACGTCCTCTACCTCTCAAATACGAAGATATATGAATACCTTCAATTAAACAAGATCCATAATAAATCCTTAGCTCGACCACATAATTCTTAAACTGAAAACTAAACGCATGCATTCTCGGGTTCAATGTCAGATTCGGAGGCTTTTGGGTTCGAATTTGATGAAACATGCTTCAAAAACGAACTCAGGACGTCGAAAAACATAAAATAAGGCTTTTCGGGAATTTTGACTTTGGGGTCAAAGTCAACGCTGCCGTCATCATCGGTCAACGCTGACGTCAGCAGGTACTTGTCAACCAAGTTGACTCAGTGAGTTGACTCAATTAATTAACTCGGGCAGGTTGACTCACAGAGTTGACTCGGTTCGGGTTGACTCGGGTCAGGTCAAATAGAAGCGGGTCGAGCCGAACTCGGGTTCGGGTCGGATCGGACTCGGGTTCGGGTTTGGGCTTATGCACCACTAGGCTCGAACTAGGTTAGCCGGTTTAAGCCACTTCAGGCCTTTGGGCCATAACTCAAACCAGTTCACTTACCATGATCGGAAACTCGACGGAAATTTTGCCGCAATAGTGCCGGTGACCCCAACTTGCTCGATTCTGCCAGATTTTGAAAGCACATTAAACAAACGATTAAATTGAAATCAAACAACCCTAAATCATGCCAGAAATTACGTAAAAAGCTGAAATCGCGTCGAAAAGCTCGAAGCTCCAATGAACGCCTTACCAGCGTCGGACGGGTGATTGGCCAGTAAGGTTTTTGCTCGCCTTAGCTTGCTAAGCACGATTGGACCAACGACGCTGCAAAATGGCGACGGAGGCAACCAAAAATGATAGAAAACAGAAGGGAGGCGGTTTAGGGTTTGACGAGGCTTTAATTGGTTCTAGACGGTGGTCGGAGAGGCAGATCGGTGGGTGAGGTTAGGGGTTGTGATCGGACGGCTGATGGGAATATTTTGGTACCGGCGGTGACAGGTACGACGCGGCGGACGGGCGGTCAAGGGGATCGGAAAACCAGAGGTACAGAGGTTTGGTTCTCGTCGAACTTTCAGCTCGATCCCCACGGTGAACGACGTAAAACGGTGGCGAGTGACTAACCTAGTTTTGGTCGCAGGGAGGCGCGGAAGCCGACGGTGGTGGTGGTGCATGCCACGGACCGACGGTGGCTGAGATCGAGCCGGAAAGTGGTTGGTTGGGAAGGAATTTACAGGCTTTTGGATTTGGTATTTTTTTATCGAGAAGGCATTCCAAATGGTAGGTGGAGAGTCAAACTAATTTTAATTCGGGTTAAAACCCCCAAACTTTTACTTCAAGAGTTAACCAAGTTATTCTTTGATAAACTTGGGCACTTAGCTCAACGGTTAAACTAATTTGGGGTGTTACGTATTAATTAATATCTCTCTAAATTAATAAAATTATGTTGTCCCTACAATATTAATTTATAAAAATTTTGCTGTATTTCAAAATTTTTAAGAATTTTCTGGCAGTTTCATGATTTATTATTATTTTTTGCAAAGTCAAAAATGATTTTTATTAATTAATAACAAATATGAAAACCAACATTGTGAAAGTTACATAATGCTTCCAGCCATAGTAAACACCTGAATAGAAATTATTTGTACTTTTCGGTGCCCTTATTTATGTCACACTAAAAATTAAGTTTAGGGTTTATGGTTTAGTGTTTGTGATTAGAGTTTAAGAAATTTAGAGTATGATGTAGTTTTTAAGGTATAGGGTATAGGGTTTAAGATTTAAAAGTTAAAATTTATTTATTTTAGTATTAAAGCATAGAAAGAGCACCGGAAATATTCGGTTTATCCCAAACACCCTGCAAACAATTCAAATAGAAGCAAAACAAAAACCAGCAACATAAACAAAACATAAGAAATTCACGCCACTACGATACGATCACCAACATGTGTTAAAAGTAATCACATGTGTTTATTAAATTATATGTACAAATGTCGATATATATTGACAATTACAACCAACCAAAAAACTAATAATTAACTTCTTCTAACTAATTACTAACAATATAACTAATCATATAACTTCCTAACTCCTAATAATAAGGATTTAAATTGCGGTTGCGGCAACGTTTATTATCACGGTATTTTATCATAGTTGTAAAATAAAAAACGTATTGCAGTCGTTACAGACCGTTACTTTTTGCAATAACAATTTCGAACGGCACTATAACACCCCCTTCCCGATCTTGTAGGGTTCCGGGTCGGATAGCGTCGTCGGAAAACTTATCGGAGGTTCTCTAATCATTAATCTTATCGGAATTAAGGCCAATTTTAAACTTTTCAAAACTTTAGGGAATAAATTGAAAACTTTATGAAGAAGGGATCCTAATCAGATTTCCTGTTTACCAACTTGTAATTAAACTTAACAATTAATACTATGTGGAGTTTCGTTTCTATCAGATATCGTTTACCAGACTAATTAGGCCGATTAGTTATTAGTGACCAATTTGTAAACTGCCTAAAACTTCATTTTTATACCTTATAACAGATTTAACAAACATTGTATCGATACCCTATGTGTCGTATCGATACGCTAAGCCTAATTTCAAAGTTACAGATTCAAAGGATATCAAGCCCGTACCGATACAGCTAAGCCCGTATCAATACGTGTTGACTGCGTTGACCACGTACCGATACGCCCTAAGACCATATCGATACCATTTTTCAAACCAGATTCCAGTGACTAATTTGCGTATAGATACACCTATCCGTATTGATATGCCATGTTTCCTTAAGCTAATTTTTGCCTAACTGTACCGATACGCCATCACCCGTATCGATATGATCTGACCTATAATGACAAAATTTTGCTGGTTTTTATTTGATTTACCCAACCAAACATTAATCAAATTTTACCAGCAACCTTTAAAACAGTAATTCTAATCATATGTCAAATTTCAAAGCGTTTCAAATCCGTTTACTACGATTTTACCAAATAGGGCATTTAGGCTCATTTTAACCATTCTACCTATTTCCATGCATACCATTTTAACCATATTAAGCCTAGTTACTATCAGGCTTACACAACCATATCAAAATAAGTTATTACAACACTTTAAAAACCTTATGCCACTTTACTAAGAGTTCGGAAACAAAAGTAAACATACATGCTCGGAAGAGGTGACTTGCAACGAAAAATACACGATCGAACTTGAGAAGCTTCAAGGTCTTGAAATGCATGAGACATTCAAACGTTAGGCTTACTTAGCCTAGTGAGGTAGTCATAATAACACAACAAAATGGCATGAATGGCAAACTATCAACATGGGTTACATAACAGTGCATTTAAGTATCATAATCATAACTTTAATCACATAAGTCTCATGTGTAATCTCAATTAACATATTTTCATATTTCCACAACTTATTTAACATAAATTAATCCCTTGGACAATGTAACAAATGGATACGCAGATTTTCCTTTACACAAAACACATATAACGGAAGATACGTCGTAGCCTTGAGCCGTAGCTCCGGAAAGTCCCTTACACAATTCATCTTTATTTCCCCCACACATAGGTCGTAGCCTCGGACCATAGTCCACCCTTATTTATACGAGCTCAAATAACCCTATGGCATGCCAATTGTAACCAATGTCCACAAGTGTCCAAGTTCACATAATCATCAAAAAAATCTTACCTTTTGTGCCCTTAGGTCATAACATATCGGAGAATGGAATTGGGCCTTAGCTCCACATATCATATCATAACATATTCATATCATAACGTATCATAGCATATTCGTATCCATTTTACGTATATAGCATTTTTTTCAAATATCATATACAAACTTACCATGCTTACCATTAGCATCCACAAAGCTCGCTCTACTTGAGACCTTAACCAAATGCAAAACATAATCACAAAACAAATGCAACGGGATGACACCTAGCCTATCCCTTGACACGACTACACTCACCTTGACTTCGAGACTCTTGAATCACGATTCATTTGTACCTAGCTTCCGTTGAAGATGATGATGGGTCTTTCTCTACACCTTGAGCGAGTTGTAGGCTTCCAAACGAAGTATCAAAGTTGAAAAAAGGGCAAAGATGGAACCTAGGTGCTTGCTTAACTCAAGGTAGAAGATAACAATGGAGGAGCTTGCTTGTGGAAGACAATGGTGTTGGGTTTGGTTTCGGTAAATGGCAAGAGTAAAGATAGAAGCTTTCTCTTTTTACTAATTCATTTTAAAATCCTCTCATAGCCTCCTTAATGATTACCCACCTAACTTCAAGCCAATGGCAAGCTTTCCCTTGGATGAAGAAAGCTTAAACAAATGTGTCTCATCAATTTGATAATTCTAGGCAATTAATAATTGTCTACATATATCCCTTTTCTGCCACAATTCATGTGAGAAATAACAAGCAAAGAGGTGAGTAAGCACCTTGCTTACTTCCCTTACGACTTTGACTTCAAACAGATTCAAAACAGGGGACCCGTGCAGATATGCTCATGGCCGTATCGATACGCCCTCGCTAAAATAGGTAAGTTAGTTATTGACGGTTGGGCCATATCGATATTGGCCTGACCGTATCGATACGCCTTGCTCAAGAATTGCATTTTTGGCTTCGAAAAGGAGACTTAATTATCCAAATAGGATCAAAATGAAATATCATTACAAAAAAGGGATAAAAAGGTCATTCATTACAATATCTTACACATCGGATTCAAATATTTTGATCACCGAAACCTAATTCCGAGTAAGCCGGTTTTGGGGTACTGTGACAACTCTCCCCCTTAAGAAAAATTGTCCTTGAATTTTCACCGTAAGCAAAGAGATGAGGATATTGTTTCTGCATAGTTTCTTCAGGCTCCCACGTCACCGTTTCGACAGAATGTCATCTCCATGGAACCTTCATTAAGGGCACATATTTGTTACGAAGCCGCTTGACTTATCAATGGAGGATTTGCTCAGGTTCTTCCTTGTACGTCAGATTAGATTGGATTTCCACAGATTCCAGTTCGATCACATGGGAAGGATCTGACTGGTACTTGCGTAACATGGATACATGGAAAACATTGTGAATCCGACTTAACTCCTCAAGAAGAGCTAATCGGTAAGCAACAGGTCCAACTCTTCCGATCACTTTGAATGGGCCGATGAAACGATGACTCTTTCGGATTGGCCATCAGTTTGATACAAGCTTGGAACATATCTTCCAAGATCTACAAGGAGGAATCGAAATTGGTACAAACAGTTATGCACATAGCTCAAAGAAGGATTTAGAGTTACCTGAATAACTCTTTCAGATTGGCCATCAGTTTGAGGATGGAAAGCAGTGCTAAGGTGCACTCGCTTTCCCAAGGCCTCATGTAAGGTCCTTCAAAACCGAGCTACAAATCTTTGATCACGATCAGAGATAATGGATACATAAACTCCATGTAACCGAATGACTTTACATATATACAACTCCATGTAAGGTCCTTCTTCTTGACAAACAATACCGGTGCTCCCTAGGGTGAGGAAGTCGGTCAGATGAATCCCTTATCTGAAAGGTCTTGGATTTGGGTATTTAGTTATCTTAACTACACTAGGGCTATTCTTTACGGAGTGATGGAGACTGGGGTAGTTCCAGGTTTCACTTCTATCCTAAGTTCTACTTCTCGCATGGGAGGGAGTCCCGGAAGTTCATCGGGAAACACATTAGGGAATTCTTTCACCACTGGCACAACTTCAAGTTTTAGATCTTCTTTAGACTCTATGGCACACATGAGAGTCTTCTTAGGCTTGAGTTTATATTTCATTAAGGTTATACTCTCCTTACCGAGTCCATGGAGGTATAACTTCTTCTTCGAACAATCCACCCAGGCTTGATGTTCAGCTAGTCAATCAAGGCCTAAGATAAGGTTGAACTCTCAGAAGGGTAAGGCCATTAATTTGGCCGGAAAAGGAATCCCTTGGATCCTCAGAGGACATGATTTACAAACCCATTGAATGATCACACTATCCCCTAATGGATTAGAAACAAAAATCTCAGAAGTGCTCGATTCTGATTCTAAGGAATACTTTGCAATCAAGGGTTCACTAATGAAAGAGTGTGTAGAACCTAGGTCTATTAAAGCATAAACATGATCAGAACATAATTCCACCATACCTGCAATCACATCAGGGCCATCCTCTTGTTCACGACCTCAAACATGATACATATGGGCTGATGTTTGTGATTCACGACCAACAGAAGGGGCATTGGTGTTGCGAGGTCTCCCCGTGGATCCAGAAAACACCGACTTCGCTCCTCTCCCCTTGATAGGTTGTTCTGAGATTCTACGGATGTAGGAGCATGCAGATTCTGCGGAAATTATCAAATGAAGTGTCCAGACTCGCCACAGAGATAGCAGGATCTAGCCTGTCTAGGGCATTACTCTGGGTGCCTCTTCTAGCATAAATTACGCAAAGAAATCTGAGAACCCATCGCGTAGCCGCCCGTACTATCAATTGAGGCTGTACGAGCAACATATGTTCCTGCAGACTGGACCTGTGGCACAAAGCCATATCGTGGCATTTGATGAAAGATAACTAATTTTTGGTCCCACTGTCTTCCTTTCTTCTGAGACACGTGAGGCTTGGAATCATCACAGAATATCTTATCGGATCGAGCCTGGTTCCCTTTTCTCCTTTCAAAAGCCTTTTGGGAGGCTTCAACAGTGATGGCTTGATTAACCAAGGTCTAGAAGTCTTCTAACTCCAAGACAGTGAAGAGAGGACACAACTCATCACATAGGCCATCAACGAACATTCTGCATTTCTCCTTCTTCGTGCGAATAATCTTCACACCATATCTTACATACTTGAAAAATTCATGGATGTATTGCTGCACCAGTTTTCCTCCTTGCTTCAGACGGAGGATGTAACCCCCTCGTCCCGGTCCGGACGCTTGACCGATCCGAGTGGGCTACACGGGGATAACCGAGGCGAAACCCGTTAAGGCTTCACTTCGGTTAACAACCCGAGAAAACTTTTTCATTATTATTATCTTGTCTAGATAAATATTAAATCCTATGTGAGGAAGGCAACATCGGAAGAAAACAAGCGAGGCGAAACAACAAACACATAATTAAAACAGCCCATTTTAACTTTCATAGCAGGCCGTATCGATACACTAAGAGAGGGTATTGATACGCCTTGACTAGGTCAACAACCCAAGGTCAAACCAGGGAGACCGTATCAGTACACAGGTTGACCGTACCGATACGCCCTAACTGGTAAACTTCTCACGGTCAACGATACAAGACCGAATCGATACACCCTAGACCCGTACCGATACGCCAAAATCTCGTAAAAAACTCGGATTTCCAGAAAGGATTTGGTGTATCGATACGCCCTCGTGTATCGGTACGCTAGGCCAAACTTGAGTCCCAAAGTGTAGGACTGTATCGATACAGCCCTTGGGCGTACCGATACGCCCTGCACTGCAATACTCGAATTTGCAGCCTAAGACTCTAAAACACGACTCTAGATGCATTTTAAGACTTCCCTAGCCACATACAAACATTCATACAACAAACATGTAGCAACCAACATCCACAGAGCAACATACGAGACATTCAGAACGAACAAGGGACATACATTCCAAGGATTCAAGCATTTACTCAAAAGGAGGCATACTTAGCATTTATAAAGTTTCATGCTTTAAACAACCATACATAATGCTTTCATAAGATCATACACTAAAGCATCCATGGTAAGCAACTCAAACATGGTTTACACACCAAACATGGTATCAACATGCCATAACAACATCAACAAGGAGTCTAACATGCTCCTAACACAAAATAGCCACATAAGTCCCCATTGCTTGACTATTACATCATTAACTTAAAATAGCTCATACTTGAGGATAGCAAAAGCTCAACTAGCACACTTGGAGGCCCTCCTCTTGCACTAGCAACTCACGAACTACAGATTTGCATTGTCGAACAAAGAGAGCGTAGGCATAAAGCTTAGTGAGGATAAGCTCATTAAAACAAACCTCGACAATGCAGGGTCCAAGAACGAGCACAACCAAGGTAGAATGCATGATCTTACCTCCGATCCACATAAGCCAAAATATCAATGATGCATGAACATAAACTCATATTATGCCATGCTCAACAAAATCATAACCACATCATATGTAAACACATATAATAATCCATATTAGCATCACATCTCAAATCATTTTGGCACCTAGCTATGACTCGAATACGCGGATAAAACGTTGGAACTCTCATCCAACACAACCATTACCTTACGGTGGGATTACACTCATCACCGTTTCACGCAGAGGGGATTCCACTCATCCTCACGCCCCGTCGATGGGATTCCATTAATCACCGACTAACATATATATATATGAAGATTTCCGGGCGAACCCGTACTGCATCTTGATGACAACCATCATCAAGACCACGCGCACATTTTGACTCACGTGTGCACACTAACATCCTAATGATCGATCATTGTACCCAAGCATACTAGTGCCAATACTACACATTTCGTTAATCTTTCACAATATCATTTCATAACAACTTCTGTGCTTAGCACGTACTCACCATGACTCACCGTCATGCACAAACCACATTTCCATGCCTAGCATGTACTCACCATGATCCTCGGATCATGCAACCACTTCATAAATCCTTTTCACATGTCAACACTACAAGTATATCATTAATACAAATATCACATCATATTTCATACATATGTATATCCCCATCATACCTATCATCAACATGCGTATAACAATGCATCAAGCCATGCCTCAACATACATGTATAACAACATATACATAACCACCATAATCACAATTAACATGAGGCATAAATCAACAACTAAAGTGCAACCAAGATCTCTAACTAAAGCTTGGGATTAGACTACCAATCTAATCCCAACTCTAGGTGGGTCTACCAAGCCCAACATAGTCCACATGCTTGAACCAATACTCGAAAACCATTTAAAAACGTTTAACCACTCACCGACTATCCCAAGCTCAACCGCACTAGCCGATCAAGCTCCCAACGGTTCCGGATTTGTTCCCGAGGCTTCACCAACACAAAATCTTGCTTCTAATCATCTCAACACAATCAAAACAACCTCAAATCAGTTCACACCTCAATGTAGCAAACCCGGAACACTAATCAAGCATAAAACACATGATTTTCAAGCCATGAACAACCCCAAAACTCCAAACCCGAGCAGCCATGAAACCTAGTCCAAAACTCAAGATTTCAACCTCCTTAACACACTTAAATGCTTCCAAAATGATCCCTAACCAACATACAACCAAAAGCCCTCAATTTCCAACATTAAACACACCCAAAACCAACCTTTAAACCCTTCAAAAACCCCATTAAAACCCAAATCCGGGAATCATTGTAAAACTCTTTAAAATTCACATATGTTGGACCTTAAGGGTTGTAAACAACTTATCTAACAACTATAAATCAAAATCTTTGTTAAAATTTCATAAAGTCACAACCTTTAACAAAATCCTTGAAAACCCAAAATTTGAAATACATAGTTTTAATGAAAGCTAATGGTACCAAAATGAAGAGGAAGACAAGGCCAAGTCAAAAATGCAATTACCTTTTGAAAAGCTCCAAAGATGAAGGTGTTAGGTGATGGAATAGTGAAAAGGAGAGAAGAGCTCTCTAATGTCGTTGAGTTTGAAATGGGAGTGAGGAAGAAGATGAGCACATGGTCTTCATCTTTCTGTTTTTTTTTTATTTTCCAAAGAAATCATATTTACCATTATGCCATTAATGAAATGGCCAAAAACTCTCATCTCCTAAAATCCATGGAATTGGACTTAGGAGATAAGCCCAACATAAATTTTGATCATTTGCAAACACGAAGCCCATATGAATATTTTATTATTTTAAATTTTGAAATCGAAACCCGAAACATTATTTTAATATTATTTTCACCCGACCCGTAAACCCGGGTGTTACTACTCTCCCCCACTTAAGGAATTTCGTCCCCGAAATTTATCAAACAGGAAGAGCCACGGAAACTGCCCCTTCACACTTTCCTTTCCTTCTCACCACAACATTCTAACCAACTCGATAGACTTACCACACAACATTAGCTATCTGATGCTAAGATCTCAACTGGTTCTCCATTGCATGTCAATTTTAAACTCAACTCAATCTCTCCCACAAACATAGCATGGGACAGATCTGACTCACATTTCTAAATCATAGATACATGGAACACATCACGAACCCCTTTCTAACTCTAGTGGTAACCGCAACAAATAAACAACAGAACTAGCCCGATTCACAATCTCATACGGCACCGTTTGAATACTTGACCCATAACTGTGACCATACCAGTCATCAACAGCAGATGTTACCCTCTCGTACCCATCTGACTTCAACAGGTATCCAAGCACTACGTAGACGTCCTCAAAAATCTAGTTGAAATCTCGAATCTCTATCGACCACTATCGATTTCAAGACACTGTGCAACTCACACTCTTGCTAAGGCACGACTCCGCCATCTTATACAAGGTACAAGTAACGTGAACATGTAATAAATGAGCACACTCGGTGCAACTATCATTGTTTACTCGGCTAAGCTCTCCCAAAGGAAATCAAAGGCGAACCAGACACAAAGTCCCTCGGATCTATTACCCACTTTCATTATGAATCTTCCACGGCTGTAACAAACTAGAAGAAAACTGATGTTCAGCATTGACACGCTGGCAAATTATACACTTACTCTCATACTGAGCCACATCACTCATCAACTCAATCCAGAAGTACTCGTCTTCCAATCCACAATATGTCTTCATACTACTCAGATGCAATACAATGAACTGCCGTGTGCTTCGGCCAAAACAATACGTCTCATAACACTATGTCATTCGGCACAACTATTCTGTCTCTGAAATGCAAAAATCTATCATCTCTGATACTGCATCCTGAAGGTCTTCCTTCTGCTATGTCTTGCACATGAGGTGCCAAAAACCTGTCTTGCAACTGTTTCTCTCTAAGCGTCTGACTCAATGTAGGTTTAACCTGAAACTCGGTCACAGAACCACTATCATTTGATAGGCTGAATCCAGCAAACATAGCTCGCAACTCAACAGCCATTCTAACAGTAATTGTAACTCGAAACATCGGTTACTATGTTGACTCTCTTCGGATGGTACTCAATCATGAGATTAGAGTCCTCAAGCAATTCTAACAACTTATGTTGTTCAAGTTTCGACCCTTCCTAAGTCGCCAAATATCTCAAGCTCTGATGATAAGTGTATATACTGTGCATTTCTTACTATACATGCTTTGTCTCTAAATCTTCGTAGCAAATACAATTGTAATTAACTCTACGTCTCGTGTCGGATAATTCTTTTCATGGACCTTCTACTGCCTCGATAACTAGGCCACAAATCTTCTGCCTTGCATAAGTACACAACCTAACCCTACATATGACGCATAACTATGGTTCACAAATTCTTTCTCTGATATAGGCTAGACCAAGGTCGAAGCTTTCATCAAAGTTTTTTTCGATTTCTCAAAGGCTCGTTGTCTCGCATCTGACCACACAAACTGAATATTCTTCTGTAGCAACCTGTCAATGGAGCAGCTATCTTCGAAATACCATTTACAAACCTCCGATAGTAACAATGCTAGACCTAGAAACTATAGATACCTGTCACTGTCTTCGGTTTCTTCCAACTCACATCTTCTTCTACCTACATAGGATTTACTCTAATACACTCGGCTGATTTACATGTCCTAGGGGAACATCTTCCTTGACACGGAGTTCACGTTTGCTCAACTTGGCATACAATTGATTCTCTAATAGGATCTAAAACACTAACTCCAAAGCTTGTCATGATCTTCCTCGGTACGTGAATATACTCATGTATCATCTATGAGGACTACTACAAACTGATCAAGTAGCTCAAGAAGTATTTTTCTCGACATCTCTATAAAACTAGATAACACACTAGTCAAACAAAACGGCATATGTAACACCCCAATTTTGGGCATGGAAGTTTAGGGTCTGAACCGGACCGATTTAAATTACGGTTTGAATATAAAAGGTGGTTTTTAGGGAAAGCCTAGTTCGGGATGCATTAAAAATATGGGAAAATATCTAAAAATCATCTTTTATTATATATAAGAGAGTGGTGAAATCAATTTTACAAAATGGGGTTTGGAAATATGACATTTCAAGTTAGTGACTAAAATGTAATTTTTGAAAAGTTGGTGACTGTTTTAAAAGGATTGAAACTTTGAATCTTTAAGGAGCTAATTTACCTAAGGGAGGGTTTCTCCAGATTTTTCTTAAATTTTAAAGACTCATTTAATGTTATTTAATAAAAAGAAAAGAGGGAAAATAGATATTTTAGTTTTAATAACTAACTTTTGCCAAATTTTCCCATTTCATTTTCTCTCAATTTTTCCCTCAGCCAAACACATTTCCACAGCCACTTTTCCTTTGATTTTCACACCTAAAGTTGAGATTTCAATCTCTAAATGATTTCTAATCATTTCTACAACAAATCCTCATCATTTGCTTATTGAATTTTCAAGGATTTTGGCTCTAAACAAGGAGAAACCCACATTTAGAGGTATGAACATCCTTATCCTCTAAATACTCAGTTCTTTACTAAAATTCCCAAGTTCTCAATCCTTAAATTGAGTTTTATTAAAGGTTTTAATGTTGTGTTCTTGATTTTGGCTTAAAATGCAAGATTTGGATTTAATTTTGAAGAAATTCGTAATAGCTGATTGGGCTCTGTTTTGAGATGTCTTTTTGATGTATTTTGGATGTTTAAATGATGTGTAATTGAGGTTTAATCAATGCAATCCCGAATAGGTTGATTTTCCTAAGTTTTTACTTGAGAAAATAGTGGTTTTTGGGGTGATTTTGATGTTCTGCTATAGCTGGAGGTATAAGGACGTGATTAGGTCCTTTTGGATGTTAATTGATGTTTAAGAATGTTTGGATTTGATGGATCTTGGCTGGGTATTGTTGTAGAGGTGTTTGGATGTGATTTCGGTTGTGTTTGGTAGCCGAAATGTGAGTTTTGCTTAGAGCAGCGAGTTTAGGTGTTTTGGTTGAAGATTTTATTGTATGATGATGCATTAATCCTCTGCTTTGATGTGTTTTAAACAGGGGAGAAATCTTCGGATCCTTGTGGTGTTGATCTGGAGGCTTGATCGGTGTTTCGGCAAGCTTGCGAAACGGAATCGGTGAGTGAAGTTTGGTTTCCAGCTTTGAAACCAATCTTTGAAGGTTATGGGAGCTTAGTTTAAGTCTAAACAACTTAGCTAAGCTCATGAGTAAGTTTTTCGGAGAAACACTCTTTTTGATGAACCATGAGATGGTTGAATGCAATGAGTTTATTTTGCATGTTTAAATCCTGTTTTGAAAGCATATTTTAGCATGTTTAATGCTGGTTTTGTAAGCCATATGTTGAAGGATGCTCAAGGTAAGAGATCCTTGATTTGGACATTGATAAATGTGGTTTGATGCATAGTGATGCATGTTTATGTAATGGCTTTGTTTAATGCTTAAAAACATTGGATTGATGATGGTAATTAATGTATATTGGCAAGTGATGTGTTGGTTTAAAAGTACTTGAATCGGATATAGTTAGCCGGCTATAGGATTGGGTGCACCGTGAATAAAGTCGCCTTGGATGTTGAGGGGTTGTGATTGTACCGTAAACTCCATCCAAGAACACTAACGAGATGTCTAAGGTCATAATTGTGGTTAAAATGCCAAGTGAGGACCTTGTGTTGTGTGTCTCGTGTTCTCGTTAGTGATGTTATACAACTACCAATGAGTGATGTGGAGGGGTTGTAATTGTACCGTAGACTCCATCACGGGTGTTGAGGGGTTGTGATTGTACCGGTAAACTCCACCTTGAGTGTTTGGTAGTGTGTATGAAGCGTATGGGACAACGCTTGTAATCCGCGTATCCGATTGTGTTTTGAGTTGAAAATGGTTATGGATTATCACTTGAAAGCCAATATGACATGTTGATGTGTTAAAGCATGAGATGCTTGATTTGTATGCATAGATGCATGTTAAATGTTGTTTTGAAATTAAAGGCCTTGGAAAGGTGTTTTTACAAGTGCATTATTGTGTTGTTTCATTAGAGCAATTCTCACTAAGCATGTGTGCTTACGCTCTCTCTTTCTTGAACCAATAATACAGAGCATTGAAGTGCTTAAAGGGCAGCAAGGAGGTCAAGGATCCAAGTGAAAGTCTAAGCTCATGTATGGTGACTATTTTCACAACACTATTAGCTTTTGGTATTTGGCAATGTGAACCTAGATCGAGTTTTTGGGAGATGTTTTGGACTCCCTAAGTTTGATTTAATGCCTATGTTGATGTTTGGAACATGTAACCGGCCATTTGGTTTTTGTTTTGGAGATTTGATGATTGCTTGCTTTTCATTATAGGATGCATGCCTTTAGACTTGTGGTTTTTCTTATTAGAGGCCATGATTGAGTTTTGATGATGCAAATATGTTCCTTAAATGTTGGATGACTTGTTGACATGACGTGGAGGTCATGTGAGTGTGTTTGGTGGGTCGAAAGGGTGTAAAAACAGATTATTCTGCTGTTTCTGGGCAGGGTGTTTCGAAACACCCTTGCCCGTTTCGAAACAGGTGCATATTTTGGCCTGGGTGTTTCGAAACGGCATAGGTGTTTCAAAACACTTTGGCTACTGCCAGCCCGTGTTTCGGAACGGTCTAGACCCGTTTCGAAACACTTGACCGTTGGGCACTGATTTGAATGGTTTTGAGGTTTGCAAGCTTTACGTTTTAGTCCTGATTTTTGTATGTGCAATTGCTTGAGTTTGAGATGTCCGTTTTAGATGAAATTTGGCATAGAAGCATGAAACATGATTAATTTCATAATGGTAACTTAAAAATTGGTAAAGTCCTCTTAATTTCCAGAATTTACAATTTGGTCCCCAAATTTGTATGTTGTGCAATTGAGTCCCTTATTGTTTTCCGATTGCTGTGATTTTTGAGTATGCTTATCTCAAGAGTACACCTAAGGTTAATATGCATTTAGACAAAGTTGAAAAGAAAA
This sequence comes from Hibiscus trionum, assembly GCA_030270665.1. Classification (NCBI taxonomy): domain Eukaryota; kingdom Viridiplantae; phylum Streptophyta; class Magnoliopsida; order Malvales; family Malvaceae; genus Hibiscus; species Hibiscus trionum. Next base: position 57,097,815 of record BSYR01000017.1, on the reverse strand, counting down.
AAAAAAAGGTCGTTAATCAAGGTTGACTTTCGGGTTGACTTTGGTTTTCCCCGTGTAATCTTCGTAGTTCGGGTCAACCGTCTTGGCCGGGCTAAGGGGGTTACAGCATAACCCAGAACTCAAAGTGACCATATCTTGCCCCAAAAGCTGTCTTCGGTACGTCAACCTCTCTCACTTTCTACTGGTAGTAATCGGATCTCAAATTAATCATCGAAAAGACTGCAGCACACCCCAACTGATCAACAAATCACTGATGCTGGGTAAGGGATACTGATTATTCACTGTCAGTTGTTTCAACTACCTGTAATCTAAACACATTCTCGTATTGTCTTCTCTCTTCTACACAAATTACATTGTCGTACTCTAAGATGATGTACTAGGCCTAATGAGTCTACGGTCTAACAAATCTCGAAGTTGATTCTTCAACACTCTCAATTCTTTCGGGAACCATAAGATACAGAGCAAACAAAGCAGGAGCAACCTCGAAGGAGGTCTCAATAACAAACTCTCCTTCCCTGTCAGGAGACAAACCGGGCAATTCTTCCAAACACTTTTAGGGAGAATCACAAACTGTTCTAACATTCTGCGGTCTAACCTCATTCAAATTTGAATCCGTCACATTTGCTAGGCAAGCCTGTCAACCAAACTCAATCAATCTTTGACCTTTAAAGCTGGATCAACATTTAATAAGAAGTTCACATTCTCATCTACCACTACCGTCTCAGAGTAATCTGCAGCTTCAAGGCAACTCTCTCTTTGTCTCAAGGTATACCCTAGCTCTGTGTTCTACAAGCCAAACCATGCCCAATGTTACATCAAAACCGTAAAAAGACAATTACTTCGCATCTACTGGAAACACGTAACCCTGAACCATCAACAAACATCTTTCGTACATCTTTCTGACCACCACTATCTAACCAAAAGGACTAGTAACATGCGTCCCTACGTCTAAGATCTCAACAGGTATATCTAATTTCTTTGCATGCTCACACAAAAGGACGAATCCGCAGAAATTGCAACGTCACATGTACACAGCTGATAGTTTTCGGTTCTCTTGTTTTCAGACTGGCCCTTCAAACATAACCTAACTCTTCAAAACCGTTCTTAGAGCATCTCGAAACCTCAAAATTCAGTTCTGATCACACACAAACAATCATGCTTGAACTTGTTCTATAACATCGGTCCTGACGACTCAAAACATCCCACTACCAAACAATCTGGAGTTAAAGCTCAAGACTTCCTTCTCAGCTCAACTATATCGGAAGCGACTTCATCTCTCCTTCTTGCTGGAAGACAACTCAGACGCACATTGGCCTAATCGCAAAAATCGATTCCCACTCACGGATACTGACTGGCTGTCTTGTATTAAAACCATAGGCCAAACCCCTAACGATCACCAAATAGCATTCACGAGTTTCAGATTACTTATACGAGACCCTTACCTTGGTCTCGCCAAAAGAACTAAGGTACCCATACCTACCTCTGATACCTCACCGGGCACATCCAAACTTTGCATTCCCGCTAACAATATACAGAAGTACAAATTCAGAATCAACCGGGGGGAACAAACTCAAAACTATACCAAGGGCTTATCTACTATAACATTGATACAACTCTGAATCCCACTCACAGGTCTTCACTTCTTTTTACCAACTAATACCAGAATCGGTCTCATCGTTCCTTATCAATAGGAATCAACCCACATACACACTGACTCAAACAAACAAATTGTACCTCAACTCCGGTACGACCATACTTCCCTGACTATAGCGATGAACTCCCTCAACATCATCTACATTTTCAAAAACCACAGCTTCTACTTACTGATTCACGGCCCACGCCTTGGCCTCAAACTTACCAAAAGCAATAAATCAACAACAACAACACATTAACATACAAACTGGGTTAGCAAAGGAAAGGGTCCAAGTGGCTCAAGTATGATTCCCTCACTTAAAAATCCTTTTTTCGATGTAATAGAAGCAATGGGACTCCACTCAATATGCTTCAAGCAACATACATGATGAAACAAGCATACAACAAGTCATACTTGATAAACAAGCAAACATACTTACATGGCAAGCAAACACCGTGCAATTTCAGTACAGGAACTTAACTTACCTCACTTACCTGCCCAAGGTCTCGGAAACCTTAGGCTCTGATACCAACAAGTGTAACCCCCTCGTCCCGGTCCGGACGCTTGACCGATCCGAGTGGGCTACACGGGGATAACCTAGGCGAAACCCGTTAAGGCTTCACTTCGGATAACAACCTGAGAAAACTTTTTCATTATTATTATCTAGTCTAGATAAAATATTAAATCCTATGTGAGGAAGGCAACAGCGGAAGAAAACAAGTGAGGCGAAACAACGAACACATAATTAAAATAGCCCATTTTAACTTTCATAGCAGGTCGTATCGATACACTAAGAGAGGGTATCGATACGCCTTGACTAGGTCAACAGTCCAAGGTTAAACCAGGGAGACCGTAACAGTACACAGGTTGACCGTACTGATACGCCCTGACAGGTCAACTTCTCACGGTCAACGATACAAGACCGTATCGATACACCCTAGACACGTACCGATACGCCAAAATCTCGTCAAAAACTCGAATTTCCAGAGAGGATTTGGCGTATCGATACGCCCTCGTGTATCGGTACGTTAGGCCAAACTTGAGTCCCAAAGTGTAGGATCGTATCGATACAGCCATTGGGCGTACCGATACGCCCTACACTACAATACTCGAATTTGCAGCCTAAGACTCTAAAACATGACTCTAGATGCATTTTAAGACTTCCCTAGCCACATACAAACATTCATACAACATACATGTAGCAACCACCATCCACGGAGCAACATACGAGACATTCAGAACGAACAAGGGACATACATTCCAAGGATTCAAGCATTTACTCTAAAGGAGACATACTTAGCATTTATAAGGTTTCATGCTTTAAACAACCATACATAAAGTTTTCATAAGAGCATACACTTAAGCATCCATGGTAAGCAACTCAAATATGGTTTACAAACCAAACATGGTATCAACATGTCATAACAACATCAACAAGGAGTCTAACATGCTCCTAACACAAAATAGCCACATAAGTCCCCATTGCTTGACTATTACATCATTAACTTAAAATAGCTCATACTTGAGGATAGCAAAAGCTCAACTAGCACACTTGGAGGCCCTCCTCTTGCACTAGCAACCCACGAACTACGGATTTGCATTGTCGAACAAAGAGAGCGTAAGCATAAAGCTTAGTGAGGATAAGCTCATTAAAACAAACCTCGACAATGCAGGGTCCAAGCACGAGCACAACCAAGGTAGAATGCATGATCTTACCTCCGATCAACATAAGCCAAAATATCAATGATGCATGAACATAAACTCATATTATGCCATGCTCAACAAAATCATAACCACATCATATGTAAACACATATAATAATCCATATTAGCATCACATCTCAAATCATATTGGCACCTAGCTATGACTCGAATACGCGGATAAAACGTTGGAACTCTCATCCAACACAACCATTACCTTACGGTGGGATTACACTCATCACCGTTTCACGCAGAGGGGATTCCACTCATCCTCACGCCCCATCGATGGGATTCCACTCATCACCGACTAACATAAATATATGAAGATTTCCGGGCGAACTCGTACTCCATCTTGATGACTACCATCATCAAGACCACGCGCGCATTTTGACTCACGTGTGCACACTAACATCCTAATGATCGATCATTGTACCCAAGCATACTAGTGCCACTACTACACATTTCGTTAATCTTTCACAATATCATTTCATAACAACTTCCGTGCTTAGCACGTACTCACCATGACTCACCGTCATGCACAAACCACATTTCCATGCCTAGCATGTACTCACCATGATCCTCGGATCATGCAACCACTTTATAATGCTTTTCACATGTCAACACTACAAGTATATCATTAATACAAATATCACATCATATTTCATACATATGTATATCCCCATCATACCTATCATCAATATGCGTATAACAATGCATCAAGCCATGCCTCAACATACATGTATAACAACATATACATAACCACCATAATCACAATTAACATGAGGCATAAATCAACAACTAAAGTGCAACCAAGGTCTCTAACTAAAGCTTGGGATTCAACTACCAATCTAATCCCAACTCTAGGTGGGTCTACCAAGCCCAACCTAGTCCACATGCTTGAACCAATACTCGAAAACCATTTAAAAACATTTAACCATTCATCGACTATCCCAAGCTCAACCGCACTAGCCGATCAAGCTCCCAACGGTTCCAGATTTATTTCAGAGGCTTCACCAACACAAAATCTTGCTTCTAATCATCTCAACACAATCAAAACAACCTCAAATCAGTTCACACCTCAATGTAGCAAACACAGAACACTAATCAAGCATAAAACACATGATTTTCAAGCCAAGAACAACCCCAAAACTCCAAACCCGAGCAGCCATGAAACCTAGTCCAAAACTCAAGATTTCAACCTTCTTAACACACTTAAATGCTTCCAAAACGATCCCTAACCAACATAAAACCAAAAGCCCTCAATTTCCAACATTAAACACACCCAAAACCAACCTTTAAACCCTTCAAAAACCCCATTAAAACCCAAATCCAGGAATCATTGTAAAACTCTTTAAAATTCACATATGTTGGACCTTAAGGGTTGTAAACAACTTATCTAACAACTATAAATCAAAAGCTTTGTTAAAATTTCATAAAGTCACAACCTTTAACAAAATCCTTTAAAACCCAAAATATGAAATGCATAGTTTTAATGAAAGCTAATGGTACCAAAATGAAGAGGAAGACAAGGCCAAGTCAAAAATGCAATTACCTTTTGAAAAGCTCCAAAGATGAAGGTGTTAGGTGATGGAATAGTGAAAAAGAGAGAAGAGCTCTCTAATGTCGTTGAGTTTTAAATGGGAGTGAGGAAGAAGATGAGCACATGGTCTTCATCTTTTTGTTTTTGTTTTATTTTCCAAAGAAATCATATTTACCATTATGCCATTAATGAAATGGCCAAAAACTCTCATCTCCTAAAATCCATGGAATTGGACTTAGGAGATAAGCTTAACATAAATTTTGATCATTTGCAAACACCAAGCCCATATGAATATTTTATTATTTTAAATTTTGAAATCGAAACCTGAAACATTATTTTAATATTATTTTCACTCGACCCCTAAACCCGGGTGTTATAGAGGAATCTCTTACGCCTCATAGCGATGTAGTGATCGCTATCATACTTCTTGTGAAACTCTTGAAGGAAGAAGTCCCACGTAATTTGATGCTTAAGTACAGTGAGCGTTACAGTATCCCACCAAATTTGGGCTTCTTCGGCGATCAGAGCTAGGGCAAATTCCAGCTTCTGCTCCTCAGGGCATTTCATTTGTTTATTCAGCACCTTCAGAGTGTTCTCTAGCTAGTATTCTACGATCTTAGGATTATCCAGGTCCTGGTCGGTGAAGGTATAAAACGGATACTACTTGAGTTTATCAATAGGAGCTCTTGATGCAGGTAGAGGTGCCTCAGCAGGCTGAGGGAGTGATTCTTGCCTAAGAGGCACAACAACCCACCTAAATACGTTGGCCACCGACGTCAAATATTCTTGCTGAGCAAACGACATTGGATGAGGTCGAGGTGGGTCATGCTGTTCCACTTGTTTAAGCTTATTTCCGACCCTCAGATTATCCACATGTCTATCTATGGGAGTGACCGTTTTCAAATCTAATCATACAGAAAGATTGAACAGTGTAAGCTGCAAGTCACAGATAACATAAAAATAAACTCCTAGGTGGCATATGCAGATGTAGACTCATGATGGGTCTCAGTTTAGTCCTAGAATCGACTAAAACTAGGCTCTGATACCATAATTGTAATACCCACATTCGGGTCTGGTAGAGTTCCAGGTTGGATAGCGTCGTCGAAAAACTTTATGAATTAGCGATCCTAATCAGATTTTTTGTTTACCAAATTGTAATCAAACTTAACAATTAATACTCTGTGGAGTTTTATTTCTATCGGATATCGTTTACCATACTAAATAGGCCGAGTAGTTATTAGTGACCAATTTGTAAACTGCCTAAAACTTCATTTTTTTAACCTTATAACTGATTTATCAAACAATGTAATGATACCCTATGTGTTGTGTCGATACGCTAAGCCTAATTTTAGAGTTCCAGATTCAAAGGATATCAAGCTCGTACCGATACAACTAAACCCGTATCGATATGTGTTGACTGTGTGGACCCCGTATCGATGCGCCTAAGACCATATTGATACCATTTTTCAAACCAGATTCTAGTGACCAATTTTTGTATCCATACGCATATCCGTATCAATACGCCCAGTTTCCTTAAGCCAATTTATGTCTAACTGTACCGATACGCCATCACCCGTATCGATATGACCTGGCCTGTATTGGCAAAATTTTGCTAGTTTTTATTCGATTTACCCAACCAAACGTTAATCAAATTTTACCAGAAACCTTTAAAACAGTAATTCTGATCATATGTCAAATTTCAAAGCGTTTCGAATCCGTTTACTACGATTTTACCAAATAGGGCATTTAGGTTCATTTTAACAATTCTACCAATTTCCATAATACCATTTTAACCATATTAAACCTAGTTACTATTAGGCTTACACAACCATATCAAAATAAGTTATTACACTAATTTAAAAACCTTATGCCACCTTACTAGGAGTTCAGAAACAAAAGTAAACATACATATGCTCGGAAAAGGTGACTTGCAACCGCAAAATACACGATCGAACTTGAAAAGCTTCAAGGTCCTGAAACGCATGAGACATTCAAACGTTAGGCTTACTTATCCTAGTGAGGTAGTCATAATAACATAACAAAATGGCATGAATGGCAAACTATCAACATGGGTTACATAACAATGCATTTAAATATCATAATCATAACTTTAATCACATAAGTCTCATGCGTAATCTCAATTAACATGTTTTCATATTTCCACAGCTTATTTGACATAAATTAATCCCTTGGAAAATGTAACAAATGGATACACATATTTCCCTTGACAGCAAACACATATAAGAAGATAGGTCGTAGCCTTGAGCCGTAGCTCCGTAATGTCCCTTACACAATGTATCTTTATTTCCCCCACATATAGGTCGTAGCCCCGGAACGTAGTCCACCCTTACTTATACGAGCTCAAATAAACCTATGGCGTGCCAATTGTATCCAATGTCCACAAGTGTCCAAGTTCACATAATCATCACAAAATCTTACCTTTTGTGCCTTTAGGCCATAACATATCGGAGAATTGAATTGGGCCTTAGCTCTACATATCATATCATAACATAACATAGCATATTTGTATCCATTTTACGTATATAGCATTATTTTCGAATATCATATAGAAACTTACCATGCTTACCATTATCATCTACAAAGCTCGCCCTACTTGAGCCCTTAACCAAATGCAAAACGCAATCACAAAACAAATGCAACGGGATGGCACCTAGCCTATCCCTTGACACGACTACACTCACCTTAACTTTGAGACTCTCGAATCACGATACCTTTGTGCCTAGCTTCCGTTGGAGATGACGATGGGTCTTTCTCTACACCTTGAGCAAGTTGTAGGCTTTCAAACGAAGTATCAAAGTTGAACAATGGGCAAAGATGGAACCGAGGTGCTTGCCTAACTCAAGGTAGAACATAACAATGGATGAGCTTGCTTGTGGAAGACAAGGATGTTGAATTTGGTTTCGGTAAATGGCAAGAGTAAGGATAGAAGCTTTCTCTTTTTACTAATTCATTTTAAACTCCTCTCTTAACCTCCTTAATGATTACCCACCTAACTTCAAGCCAATGGCAAGCTTTCCCTTGGATGAAGAAAACTTAAACAAAGGTGTCTCATCACTTTGATAATTCTAGGCAATTAATAATTGCCTATATACACCCTTTTTCTACCACAATTCACGTGAGAAATAACAAGCAAAGAGGTGAGTAAGCACCTTGCTTACTTCCCTTACGACTTTGACTTTGAACATATTCAAAATAGGGGACTCGTACCGTTACGCTCGTGGCCGTATCGATACGCCCTCGCTAAAATAGGTAAGTTAGTTATTGACATTTGGGCCGTATCGATGCTGGCCTGGCCATATCGATACGCCTTGCTCAAGAATTGCATTTTTGGCTTCGAAAAGGAGACTTAATTATCCAAATAGGATTAAAATGAAATCTCATTACAAAAGAGGGATACAAAGGTCATTCATTACAACATCTTACACTTTGCATTCAAATTTTCCAATCACCGGAACTTAATTCTAACTAAGCCAGTTTTCGAGATGTGACAGGCACCACAACTATTATATAACGGTCGCTATTACGATGGTGGGCTATTATTTGAATTTCTGTCAACAAGAACTTTCAAACCAGAAAAACTGCAGAACATAACACATTTATGCCACCTGAGATCTGAAACAAAACAACCATCGTAGCAGCTTTAAATACTCACCAAAGACATAAAAATCTCCCCCGTCATCGCAATGAATTCTTTGATCATCATAAAAACGTCATCCAATAATCAAAGCTAACCACTACACACACACCAATAATTTTATGTGGCGTGTATTATCAATTATTTTTCACTGCGCTAGAGTTGACTTTTCTTTTATTTTGGTTTGAACTGATTAATTACCGAGGTTCGAAACCTCTATTAATAAACAAAATTTATTTCACCGAGCAAAAAAATTTTTTCAATGTTTTATTAATTGTTTTAGTTATATTGATAATACACGTGGTATAAAATCATTGGTGGGAAATATATAAGGTACAAAAAATGCAAATGATTTCTATTCTTTTTTATAAAGCACTGGTGTCTCAGTTTAACGATTTAAACATAAATTAATCTTATCAAATTAGGTAAAACTAGTACGACGACAAAACTCTATATTTAAACATCTAATACTATTGCATCCCATATTAAAGTATAGAATATAATTAGTAGAAAATTAAGTATAATTAGTTAGTAGGTTATTATAAATTTGTTAGTATTGTTGTATTGGTTATAACCTTTAGATACTGAGCTATATAAGCCATACTCATGTATTAGGCTGATTACACTAATTAAATCTATTGTTGAATAAAAATCAGATATCCATGTTTTCTCTTAGTTTTCTTATCTCTTCAACCCTAGCCACTCATCACTTCCATTTACAGACTTCACCACCGCTCGACAATATTTCCGGCCACCATGCCTCCTTTTTAAAATCCCAAGTACTCCACCATGAAACCTAAAACTGTTAAAATGTATAAAATACTTCTTTTATTCAATCTGAATAATAATACAAAATGTACATGCATATATATTGGAAACTAACCATCTAATGCTAACTAACTAAACACGGTAACCAACTAACTGATTGTAACAAATTACTAACTACTCTACTTTCAACACCCCCCTCAAGTTGGAGGATGAAACACATCTTTCATTCCCAACTTGGATACCAACTTGTCATGTTGTTGAGAACACAAGGCTTTTGTCATTATATCTGCTAGCTGCTCTGTAGAAGGCACAAATTCAGTTTGTATAAGTCATTCTTGAATCTTTTCTCGAATGAAGTGACAGTCTATCTCTATGTGCTTAGTCCTTTCGTGAAACACAGGATTAGCTGCAATCTGTAATGATGCCTTGTTGTCACATTTAAGCAATATCGATCATATACTGCTTACTCCCAGATCTTCAAGTAGTCCTCTTAACCAGACTAATTCTGATGTAGTCATGGCCATGCTTCTGTACTCAGATTCTGCTGAGGATCTGGCTATATTTGCTTGCTTCTTTGACTTCCAAGAGACCAAAGAATCCCCAATTTTGATGCAGAAACATGTTACTAATTTTCTTGACATCTGACAAGCTGCCCAGTCTGCATCACAAAAGGCCACAACCTTGTTTCCACTTGCAACCTTGTATAACAACCCTTTTCCATGATCTTTCTTGATGTATCTCATAACCCTAAGTGATGCATCCATGTGAGAGTTCTTAGGATCTGCATAAATTGGCTTAAATGATGGATTGCAAAGGTTATGTATGGTCTCGTGTGAGTTAAGTAAATCAATCTTCCTATAAGCCTTTGAAATACCGACTTATCCAGCAACAAATCATCCATTTTATTTCCAACAGAGCCCTCATCAAACTCTGCACTTGTAAGCTTCAGATTTTGCTCTAAAGGTGTTAAGGCATGCTTGGCTCTCCCTATCCCAGCATCTCTAATGAGCTCTAAAGCATACTTTCTTTGAGTTATAAGTATGCCTTCTTCAGCTCGTAACACCTCAATTCCAAGAAAGAACCTCAAATCACCCAGATCTTTCATTCTAAAATTCTGGTTTAAGAAAGTCTTCAACTCTCTAATCATCTTGTTGTTATTTCCCGATATTAACAAGTCATCCACATACACCAACAATATCACTATGTTATCACCCTGCTTCTTTGTAAACAGTGAGTAATCCATTTTGCTTTGAACAAAACCAACAAGTAACAAAGCCTCTGTCAAACGAAAATTCCACTCTCTCGAGGCTTGTTTGAGACCATACAATGACTTTTGCAGTCGACAAACCATTATCTCCCCCTGACTGCAAAAACCTTCAGGCAGAACCATGTAGACTTATTCAGGGAGATGACCTTGCAAAAATGCATTATGAACATCCATCTGAAAAATAGGCCAACGCTGAGAAGAAGCCAGGGCAAGCACAGTGCGAACAATCACCATCTTAGCAACAGGGGATAAGGTGTCAAGATAATCAATCCCATGTTGCTACGTATATCCCTTAGCAACCAATTGAGCTTTATAGCGTTCAACCTCACCAGAAGCATGATATTTCACCTTAAAAACCCATTTACAACCAATGGGAACCTTTCCAGGTGGAAGAGGAACAATAGACCAAGTTTTATTTAATTCCAAAGCCTTAATTTCATCCTGCATAGCTTGAACCCAAAGTGGATCCTGAACAGCCTCAGAATAAGACTGAGGCTCAGGAATTGAAGTTGTAGAAAGAAAAAATTGAGTAGGAGGAGGTAAATGAGTATAAGAAAAAGTAGAAGATTGGAAAACTCTAGAAAAATCTTTTAACCATCCTGGATCTTTCAAGATTCGAGAAGATCTCTGAGGAACAGAAACAGAAGACACAGGTGCAGTAGGCACAATATTATCAGGACAAGATGTAGAATGATTGGGAATATCTGCTGAAGAAGTAGTTACAGTATCATCAGGAGAATCCAAATGATCAGCAGACTCAGGAGAAAAAGGATGAACATCTGCCTGAACACCAGACTCTTGAGGATGTAAACATTAAAAATCATGATTAGTGAAAGTAGGAAAAGAAGATGGGAAAAAGATTGTGAAGAAACAGGGAATTTAAAGTGAAAAAGTGCTCAAGAAATCTGACATCCCTGTTTACAAAGAAAGACTTAGAAACCAGGTTAAACAAGACAAATCCTTTCTGAGTAGAAGAATATCCCGTGAAAACAGAAGGAATAGCTCTAGAAGAGAACTTATCCTGACAAGTAGGAGCAGTAGCATAACACAGACAACCAAAAATGTGAAAATAAGAAAAATCAGGAGGCTTATGAAACAAGACTTGAAATGGTGATTGCCACTCTAAAATAGAAGAAGGAATACGATTAATAATGTGACAGGAAGTCTTAACACACTCACCCCAGAACTTAAGAGGTACATTAGACTGAAATCGAAGAGCCCTAGCAACACTAAGTATATACCTATGCTTTCTTTTTGCCACCCCATTCTGCTGAGGTGTATGGACACAAGAATTTTGATGGACAACACCAAGAGAATAAAAAAACACAGAACATTCTGAATTAAAAAATTCAGAACCATTATCACTTCGAACAATATGAATAGTAGTAGAAAAATGAGTTTGAACATAAGCAAAAAAGGATTTAAGATGCAAAAGAGCATCAGACTTAAGTTTCAGCAGATAAATCCAAGTTATATGGGAATGATCATCCACAATAGTTAGAAAGAAACGATGACCACTATGTGTGGATATCCTATAAGGACCCCCAAAGATCTATATAAATCAGATGAAAAGGCTTAGGAGCCTTGGAAAGACTAGAAGGAAAAGGCAAACGAGACTGTTTTGCCTGAGGACAAACAGAACAGTCATACAAACAAGCAGTATCTAATTTAGAATTAGAAAGAAAAGGTAGTTTAAGCATAGTTGTAACAGAAGTATGCCCTAAACGAGCATTCCAAACAAATGTCTTATGATCAAAAGCAGTACAAGATTGCATACATTGAGAATCAAATACAGGAACCAAAGAAGAAAGCAAATGACAATGAGAATCTGACAAACCAGGATGGGAAACAAAATCAGTGAAAAAATAAAGGCCTCCAATAGCCCTACCAATCCCCATGATCCTTCCATTGAAGAGATCCTGCAGGACACAAAAATCAGTATAGAACGTGATAGAACAATGCAAATCACGAGACAATTTAGAAACAGATAAAAGATTATGATTAAACAAAGGAACATAGAGAACTTTTGGCAAAAAATGAAAGGAAACGAAAGAGAAAGACCCTTCATGGGTAATAGAAGTTGTTTTACCATTCGGAAGATGAACCAAACGATGTGAACACGCAACAAGATTAACCAAGAACTTGAAATCAAACAAAACGTGGTCAGTCGCACTAGAATCCAGAATCCAGGAAATAGGAGAAGGAGAGGAGATCTTACCACTGTTACCTAACAAGTTCACAGCCGGTTAATGAAGTAATTCAAGAATCTGCCGATACTGATCTTGAGTGAAGACTGGAACTGGAGAAATAGGGGCAACAGTGGAAGGAGACACACCAAATGAAGTAGAAATGACATCTGAACCATCAACATTCGAGGCTGAATTGACCGTCAAAGCAGACGGTGGTCCCTGTTTACGCCCAAACTTGTAATATGGTGGAAAACCAACGAGACGATAGCATTGATCACGCCTGTGTCCATTAACCTCACAATGATCACAGACACCAGAAAAACGACGTCGAACCGAAGCACTTCCAGAAGAATTGGAAAACATAGTAGATGTATCAGGAACAGGAGCGATTCCAGAAAGATGAATACGCTGAGACTCTTCTTGAACCACCATGGAATACGCCTGATTCACTGAAGGCAAGGGTTGCATAAGGAGCAACTGACTCTGAATCTCACCGTAGGTTTCGTTTAAACCCATCAGAAACTGAAACAAACGTTGTTGCTCAACAAGCTTTAAGTTGTGCTGAGAAGCATCACAAATACAAGAGGCAAAAGATACCAGAGAGGCATATTCATCCCAAAGTAACTTCAAACGAGTATAATAGGATGAAATTGAGGAATCACCTTGAGATAAAGTTGCGATCTCACGATGTAAAAAGAAAATTCGCGAACCATCAGTCTTATCAAAGCGTTCTTTGAGATCCTTCCAAACAAGAAAAGCATTAGACGCGAACACAACTCCGTCAGACAACTCCTTGCTGGCGGCATTGAGGGTCCAAGAAAGAACAATAGCATTGCAGCGATCCCATTGCGACCGGAACTCCGCGGCGACAGATTCACGACTGCATTCACCATCAATAAACCCTAGTTTATTCTTGGCAAGAAGAGCGATACGCAACGAACGGCTCCAAACATTGTAGTTTTCAACTCCAACCAATTGATGAGAAATCAGAATCGAACCAGGTGTATCGGACGGATGGAGATAAAGCGGATGGTTAAAGTCAACGACCACCGCAGCGGTCGCCGTAGAAGATGAATCTAAGGCAGGCGGCATGATAACGGCAATGAGATTTGGGAAATAATCGAAATATTTGGGGAAAGACAAATCCTAGGGAGAAAAAGGAAATGGTCCGAGACAAAAAGAAAAGAAAAATATAGGCTGAGAAAACCTGCAAACTGATACCATGTTAAAATGTATAAAATACTTCTTTTATTCAATCTGAATAATAATACAAAATGTACATGTATTTATATTGGAAACTAACCATCTAATGCTAACTAACTAAACACAGTAACCAACTAACTGATTGTAACAAATTACTATCTACTCTACTTTCAACAAAAACCATAAGTAATAAACTAGAAATTAATGACATAGATAATGCATAAATATAGTTGTCGAAGCCTAGACCGGCCCGAAGTATCTATCTCAAATTTTGGCTAAGAAAATCATATTTTTAAATGGTTAATCAAGAAGGTCGCCAGACTCTTCCATTTTCTATCATTTTTTTTAAATTATGGTTAATCATATTTGGACAGATATGGAAGTGGTTAAAGTCGGTAACAATGTGAGCTAAAAGAGAGTTAGAGAGAATTTGGGAATTAAATTGACTTTTTTATAAAGTTTAACTATCAAATTAGAAATTAATTATCTTTATTAACGTATCACATTATTAAAGTTACAGGAGTTATTGTTGGCAAGAAACGAATTTGTTTTTGATGGCAAGATGGAAACGATGGTGGATTTAGTATTTATAACTAAATTGAGAGCGTTATTTTGGGTCAAGGCGACAAATGAAAACATCCTCCAATCGGAGGCTGAATGGTGGGACTGGGAGAATCCATGTAATTCCTTATGGTCGCATAATTTCGTTAAATTTAATGTAGATAGAGCAACAAAATTAGACTCGGTAGGATGTGGAGGTTTTCTTCGCACTGATGCATGCTCTATCCAAGCTATGTTTTCAGGTCCTCACCCTATTCTTGGTTCAGATTTTTCTCAAGTAATGGCTATTCATACGGCTCTTGAGGTGTTCATTGAAACCAGTTGGTTTGAGAAAGCAAATCCAATTGTTGAATCAGAATTGAAAGTGACACTGAACTGGATCTTGAATCTGCTACAAAGTGTTGAAGTTAGTTAGGTGTTAGTTGCTTTATTAGTTAACTAATTTTTGTTAGTTAGCAGATCCCTTCTTTTATATAAGTTAGTAGTAAATGTAAATTAATTGAATGAGAATGGATCAAACCCTTTCATATTATTCTCTTAACACAAAGACCTTGGACCTGCTGGCGCTATTTTCTGGGGATCGATCGCATGGTAAGAAAAATCAAATATGTCGAGTTTTAACATGTTTCGTGATTAAATAATACTATGGCTGATTATCTTTTTTTTTTCTCAGCAAAATGAATTTATTTAATTTCATTAAAGACCAAGATTGGACGCCTCGTTAAAAACCTCCCTAATCCTAATGGAGAAAAAGAGTACGATCCAATTTGGTATCATCTACAAAGGCGATACTCTTTACATCAGCAACCCATCTGATCAATTACAAAACAAGGTTCAAACCCAACTCACCACCATGCTTTAAATAACATTGGTCTAGTGACTCCAATTTTCGCCAAATGATCCGCCATGATGTTTTGCTCACGCGGAACATACTAAAATTCCACCTTTGTAATCTCTCGCTTCATGGCATCAATTTCCTCAAAGGTATCCCACCATCTCCATGGTCTTGACAACGGATCTGCAATCCAGTTGAGGACGACTTATGAATCTGATTCTACCAGCAGGGTTGCTTTCCCTTTCAGCTCAGCATAGTCAGAGCAGAGTTTTTCGACTAGTCTAGAAAATAGCGCATGCATATCTCCTTTTGAGTTTCGTAATACACCTCTACAACCTACTCCTTCTTCTCGAAACGCTCCATCGACGCTGAATTTAAGTGAGTTAACCGGAGGAGGGCACCACCGTGCAGCTTCATTGATGCTATTACATTTCACTATACATGCTATGGGATTTTTCCACCAATCACCGTCACTATTTATCAAGTTCTCGTTGATTGCCCTTAACCATATGTAAGCTCTCATCTTTGTAACAAATAAGAGGTCCTTAATCGTAATCGATTTGCCATTGAACACCTTATCGTTGCGTGCGAGCCACAAGCTCCATAAGGCAGCCGCTACTGCTATGAGCCAGAAGGGTTTCACTAAGTTTGGCATATGTATATTGAGGCAGAAATTCAAGAGCTCCTCAACACTACCCACATTTACCCATACTATGTTCCACCAATTGCAAAATCTCAACCAAAAGCATATTACGAACCTGCAGTTGGAGAAAAGATGATTGGAGTCTTCTATTACCAGGTTACACCAAGGGCATTCTTTCTTTAAATTCTGAACTTGTACTCCTTTGCTTACTAAGAAATCTGCAGTTGGTAACCTTTCCAACTTTAACATCCACATAAATGTCTTTACTTTGGGGGGGACTTTCAACGACCAATCTTGTCGAAATCAAATGCTGGAAATTCAAATTCATCACTGATCATTAACTCAGTCAGCCTTTTTACCGAGAATGTTCCAGTTTTGTCATGTAGCCAAACTAGCTTATCCTGTTTTACTTTACTAATCACAGCACCATTTGTTATCTTTTTCAAATCTTCAAGGACTTTTTCCTCCCTGTCCAGCAAGACTCTATTAAACAAAGTTGACCAATTTAAATCCTGGATGTTGCTCTCGCCCAATATCGAAGCCACAGTTTCACCTTTTCTCAAGCATAGCCGATATAGTCTCGGGTAGGCTAGTTTAAGCACAATTTCCCCACACCAGTAATCTTCCCAGAAGAGTATTGTTTTTCCATCTCCTAAGATCCACTTGAAAGATTGTTGATTCATCCATTTCTTTGCCTCCCCTCGATATAAGTTCTTCACAATTCCTCTCCATACTATCGAAGAGTTCCTACGGTTGATTAAACTACTAATCCATTTCTGATCAGCTTCTTCATATTTTGCTCGAAGTACCTTGCACCACAACGCTTCTTTTTCATTTACAAATCTCCATCCCCATTTTTCTAAAAGTGCCTTATTTTTCAGACCGATGTTGATCACTCCAGCACCTCCCATTTTCTTAGGACGACATATTTTCCCCCAGTTCACACGAGCCAATTTCTTTTCTCCATTTACACATCCCCAGAGAAAATTCCTTCTTATTTTATCCAGCTTCTTGATCACTAGTTTTGGTGCTTCAAATATAGACATGTAGTACATCGGTAATGCAGAGAGAACTGAATTAATAAGGATTAATCTACCTGCAAATGACAGCGATCTGCTTTTCCATCCTGCTAACTTGCGGGAAAATTTGCCAAAGATTGGCTCCCAAGTGCTTAACAATCTCGGATCCGCTCCCAAAGGTATTCCCAAGTATTTGAATGGAAATGTTCCTATTTGACAGCCACATATTTGTGCCATATTCTGCAACAGTTTATCATCTACATGAATCCCTACCAAACATGATTTAATGCTCAACCCCGAGCACACCTCAAAGCATCTTAACAATCTTTTCACATTCTCCATTATGCCGTCTCCAGTCCTTAGGAATAAGATTGTGTCGTCTGCGAATTGAAGGTGTGAAATGCTAATTCCGGGTACAATATTATGTGTGCCTTCAATAGCCCCAAGTTCGATTCCTTTCTCCAACACCAAGTGTAAGGCTTTCGTCACCAGTATAAAGAGAAATGGTGACAGTGGGTCACCTTGTCTTAGCCCTTTCAACATTCTAAACTCCTTCGTTGGTGAACCGTTTAAGAGGATCGAAATTTTTGCCGATGACACACATTTCATTATCCACATTCTCCATTTTTTCCCAAAGCCCATTTTTTCGAGGATCATAATTAGAAATTCCCATCGGACACAATCATACGCTTTTGAGAAATCCAATTTCAAAACCACCCCACCTTTTTTTCTACCTTCGTTCTGTAGAGAATGTATAACTTCATTCGCAGTTAGCACCCCATCGAAAATATGCCTCCCTTTTATGAACGCACACTGCGTTTCACTGACCAACTTGTCGATTATAAGGCTTAATCTTCCCGCCAGGACTTTAGCAAAAATTTTATAAATTAAATTCACCAAGCTGATTGGTCTAAATTCTGTAATATCTCCAGGGCTATCTGATTTTGGTATTAATGCAATGAAAGAAGAGTTTATGTTACTGTCAAATTTCCCCTTGTTGTAGAAACTTTCAAACATTCTCATCAAGTCCTCCTTAGTTAGCTCCCAGAATTTTTTGAAGAATAACGGATTAAACCCGTCCAGTCCCGGTGCTTTAGACTCGTCACATTTCCATACTGCATCTTTCACCTCTTCGACTGAAAATGGTTTTTCTAGCTCCGACGCTTCAGCACTTGGTAAACACTTAAAGTTGACATCAAATGTGGCATTCCATTTCCTTTGTCTGCAGCTAAAATGTTTTTCAAAATGCCTAAGGATTTTTTGTTTAAGAACCATAGGGTCTACCGTCCCTGTAACCCCCAAATTGTTGCCTTGGATCAGATTTTTCTTTGCCCTGAATTTTGCAACCCGATGAAAAAATGCCGTGTTTGAATCTTCCAACTTTAGCCACTTAATCCTTGCCTTCTGCCTCCACAGGTCTTCTTGTGCCTTCAGTGTATCCCAGAGTTGAATCTTGTACTGTTTTAACTCCTCCAGCTGTGGTTGTTCGAGTGCCCTTCTACTCATCTCATCTTCCAGCTCATGTTTGGGCATACATGCATGCAGGTTATATCGTATGTATGGATGGAAATCATCTGCCCCCAAAGTATGCCCTCATTTGTGCCCTCACTTTAAAATAGTAGGTTTAGGGTTTAGAGTTTGGGGTTTAAGGTTGGGGCTTAGGGTTAGGGTGTAGGGAATTAGGGGTAGGGTGTATTTTTTAGGGTTTAGGGTTTGGAGTTTATGATATGAAAATTAGGGTTATGGGGCAAGATTTAATTTTAAGTATTTTTAAGCAGGGGACATAGAAGGAGGCATAGTTAGGGGACAAGAGATTTTTACCCCGTATGTATCGGCCACGGGTTTGGAGCAACCAAAGATCTAAAGGCTGCTGCCGATGCGTTAAACGTGGACGACCTCGATGACTATTTTGATAAAGGATACGCATCGGCTAGCTTATAAAAAAAATTGTTACTTCAACCTGACACTTTATGTATACTTCATTTTATTTTTCTTATCCTCTAGTTTTTTTTCTTCTCACATATCATTGTATTTTTGTCTAGATTTAATAAGTAAACTATGCATTTAGTTCATTTTATCGTGTTTTTGTTTTGGTCACCCAACAGCAGTGGTAGAATTTGGGGGGCCAAGTTTAATTAGAAAAATTCAAATTTTTTAAGGGATAAATTTATTTTTTAAAAAATATTTAGGGTCTAATTAAAATTTTTAAAATGTTGAGGGATTTAATTAAAAATTCACAAAATTTAAAGCCTAATTTCAATTTCTAAAAATTTTGTGGGGGGACAAATTAATTTTTTTAAAATTGTAATGGACAAAACTATAATTTTAAAAATTTTAAAAGGGGTCGTGTCCCCTACCCGTCTGTTGTGTTATGCCACTGTCCAACTGTGATAATACTAAAACACTATGTTTTGAGTTTATTTATAAAATTTACTTAACATTTTAACCTTCTTTTCCCTCTAGTTGGAATATTTCTCCACTGTCGTTGGTCATCGTTTGTGACGTAACTAGTATTGAAACGTTCTATTTTCTTCTTTTCAATTTGGTTGTCCTCGAAACTGACAGAATTAAAAACAAGGCTTTGAACTTTTCTCCATTTAATTTGTAATCTTCATCGTCTGATTAGAGTGTAATCGAGATATATTTTTTTTCTTGCTTCTTGACCTTCTCACCATTCGAATTTGAAAATAATAGTGGAATTACCGACACAGAGTAAAACCGAACACAATTTATTAATCATATAACATGTAAATGTACTGTCGATTTTGAATATTATTCACCCTAATTTATTAAACATATAACGTGCAAATGTATTGTCGATTTGTGCATAATTTACTTACCTTTTAAATACAGAATCATATTAATTCAGTGCACGCTATATGCATTTCATTCTCGCATTTTATACAACACGTAGAATTCACGAACACATCGAAAACATAATTAAAAGATAAATTTACGGTGACGCTGAAAACTTAAATTTACGGTGACGCTGAAAACTTAAATTTACGGAGACGCTGAGAACACAATCGATAGATAAATTACACCGAAACCAACAACACTAAACATACATAATATTACAAAAGGTTACAGATTAAGCATATAGTTCAAATTCATAGACACGTTAAAATACCGACAGTTTAAAAGAAAAAAGCCTCGTTAAAAACCTCTTCATAACAAGAATTAAGTGTGAACTTAACTCCGTCAGCGGAAGGAGGAAAAGAGTGCTCCTAAATTATACTATTAATAGGCATTATTCAAGTACACAAAGCAATCGATACACGACTCAAATTAAAGACTAAGAGCTAGAAGAGGCATACACGCCGAACTACAACCACCTAACACTAAGAGGCCAACCTCTCGACACGGCACGGCAGGACACGACACTAACTAGTTCTGAAAGAAACTAAATAAAGTGGAAACTAAAGTGATGTGGTCTCCAAATAGAGCAGAGACAACCACCTTAATAAATTTGAAGAGCCATCTGAGTCTCCTCATTGCTCTCGATCTTCGTGGGCGAGCCACTTGATTCGGAACTAGGTTTTGCAATTCAAGGCTTCTGCTGCTCTCTCCATTAGCATTAACATCGGGTGTCAAATGGCCATTTCTCCAATTTTCAACATGCGCTTCATTCAGACAGGCCACATGGTAACAAAGGTTACCGTCCGATGAAACATAGGACAAGCCCTGGACTCTGTCCGATGATCTTTTCTTGCTATTGCATTTCAAGCATCTCGATCTGATCCTCTCGCGGAGGTAGATATTCGTGTCAGAATCCGGAAGGGAGAAGGCCAGAGGAAGGTTCGCGCAATGGGGATGTAGATCGTGCTTGCTATCGGAGCATTGGTATGAGAACCCGTGTATGTCCGAGGCACAAATGTCGCAGATCCGGGTTCCCGGTCCTGTTGGGGATTCTTTGTGGAATTGGAAGTAGCATCCTTCGAAAAATTGGTGGGATGAGAGTGTGGGAAGTGGAATGTGACATTCAGGATGAACAATGTAATTGCAATTCGTTTCGGGACATCGGTAGCAAGGCCCGAACCCTAACTCTTTGCAACCGTCACAAGAGAAAGGGACTTCGCTTTTCGCCGGAATAAGCTCGTGTTGGTGACCATCTAATTGGTTTTGTTCCAACAAGGTAGGCATCTCTTCAATCTGCAAACACAAAGATTGAATTGCATTCCTCAATACATGTATGCATGTATTTATAGAACAAAACAACCGCGTGACAAGTAGTTACGAGTTGAATCGTCTCTGAATCTTACTTAGGTTTTCATTTAAGAAACAATAAATGATTATTACATTGAGGTTTCATTGCAGTTTTTTTTTTTGTCCAAAAATAAATAAACTATAATTATTGTATCATTAAGTTCAAACATCGATTAGATTTGAATTTTTTTATTTGAAATCGGTTAGAGTCTCTGTTATCTCTATGTATATTAAAAGAAAATCATATTTATGAAAATAATTTAAACAAGACGACTATGTCAAATTATCTATTACTATAATTTATTGAAATTACCATATAACTCGCAATACTTCATTATTATTATTTTTAATTATGTTGACTCTACGTGACAAAAATTAAGAAAATAATTATAATTTTCCATATATCAGACACCAAACAATAAATAGATTTTCTTCCTCTCATTCACCCGTTTAGTAATCTTAGCAGAAATTAATCTAAGCAGGAATTAAAATGATGTTTTATATAAAGTTTAAGGATCAAATTAAAAAATTACCATTTGATTAACGTGTCACATCCTCATAATTACGAGAATTAACAATCCAATGATTAAAATATAACAAGTTGATAACGTAAGTGATCGAAACATAATTTCTTTTTTAAAATTTAACGATCAAATAAGACCAAGACAAGAAAACATGACCTCCGTAGTAGTTTATCCCAACTAAAATGTTATTTCACGTGTCATAGTCAAACAGTGTCATATCAATTTTGTAAAGAGAAGAAAGTTCTTCTTTTATTATAAAACTGATAATCAAAATACAAGGGGAGTTGATGAATATATATACAAGGGAAGAAGAAGGGTAACGGTTATAACAGACAGATAACTCTAACTAGCTAACCTAACTAGACTTAACTAACTCTAATAAGCCTAATATATCTGTAACATCCCCCCCCCCCTCAAGATGGAGATTGGTGGATGTTTAGGAGACCCATCTTGCGTATAAATGTGATGAAAGCTGGAGCATGAAGACCCTTTGTGAAGATGTCTGCAAGCTGGTTAGAAGACTTGACATGAAAAAGTTTGAGGAAGTCATCTTTAACTTTGTCACGAATGAAGTGACAATTCACTTCAATATGCTTCGTGCGTTCATGAAAAACTTGGTTGGAGGCTAGATGTATGGCAGATTGGTTGTCACAGTAAAGAGAAACTAAAGGAACAGAGATTCGAAAAGAAGATAACAACGCAGCTAGCCACAACAGCTCACAAGTTGCAGAGGCCATTGCCCTATATTCTGCTTCGAAGGAGGATCGACTAACGGTCTGCTGCTTCTTTGATTTCCACGAAATAAGACTATTTCCTAGATACATACAGAATCCTGTAATAGATCGTCGAGTATCAGGACATGCACTATAGTCTGAATCAACGAATCCAGTGAGCTGCATATTGGACGAAGAGGAAAAGAACAATCCAAGTCCAGGAGAACCCTTAATGTAAGCCAACAAGTGAGCTGCTGATAAATGGGGTTGTCGTGGAGCAGATATAAACTTACTTAAAATGTGGACAGTGTATGTAATGTCAAGACGAGTTTGGGTAAGGTATAACAGTCGTCCAATCAAACGCCTATATACTTGAGGATCTGGTAAAAGCTCTCCTTCATGCATGCTAAGATTGTGAGGAGAAGCAATGGGAATGTTCACGAGCTTCTTAGCAAGAGTCTTTGTATCTTCAAGTAATTGAAGAGCATACCGACGCTGAGACAAAGAAATCCTTGTGCTATTTCGAGCAATTTCAAATCCAAGGAAATACCGTAATGTTCCAAGATCTTTCAGACCAAAATGACTTTGAAGAAATGTACGTACTTCAACTAACTTATCCAGATTTTTGCCTGCAAGGGCTATATCATCAACATATACCAATAGAACGACAAGATCATCACCTGAGCCTTTCACGAATAAGGAGTGATCAGAAGGAGATTGACAGAAACCAAACTAAAGAAACATTTGAGAAAAAGCATGAAACCATTGTCTCGAAGCCTGTTTGAGACCATAGATCGATTTGTGTAATCTGCAAGCCAAATTGGAGCCTTGAACAGAGGTGTCATAACCAGGTGGGATCTTCATGTATACTTTTTTTTGATCAGCTCTTCATGTATACTTCCTCATCAAGAATGCCATTAAGAAAGGCATTATTAACGTCAAGCTGCAATAGATGCCAATTCTGAGAAGCAGCCAAAGAAAGAACAACTTTGAAAGTTGTCAATTTTGCGACAGGAGAGAAAGTATCTGTGAAGTCGATACCCTCAATTTGAGTAAAGCCTTTGGAAACAAGGTGTGCCTTGTACATGTCTACTGTCCCATCCGCCTTGCGTTTAATTCGAAAAACCCATTTGCAATCAATGGCCATCTTTCCTTGTGGCAAAGGCACAACAGACCAGGCCTTGTTATTTTCCATTGCTTGCAATTCTTCCTTCATGGCAGCCCTCCACTTAGGAAAACGAGCCACTTGATGATAGAAAACTGGTTCATATGCTGAAGAGATGTTAGCAACAAAAGTTTTGTAGCTTGAACTTGAAGAGAGCTTGGAAGTTGACAAGTGATTCTTGATGGGATACAAGGGTTCCATAACATTGTTGACAGAATTGTTGCCACAATAATAGTGACGCAAATAGGAAGGTTGATGAGAAATTTTGGTCGAGCGTCGAGGAGGAATAACTTCAGAAGTAATGGATTCACGTGCATGACTAACAGCTGCATGACCATCATCAATATGAGGACCTTCATGAGTAACTTCAATATGATTAGCTGCATGGCTAACTTTAGTGTGATTAGCTGCATGGCTAACGTCAGTGTGATTAGTTGCATGGCTAACTTCAGTGTGATCAGCTGTAAGACCAGCTTCAGTGTGATCAGCTGTAGGACCAGCTTCAGTGTGATCAGCTGTAGGACCAGCTTCAGTGTGATCAGCTGTAGGACCAGCTTCAGTGTGATCAATTGTAGGTCCAGCTTCATTGTGATCATTGACTTCATAATGACCAACTTCATGTTGTCCAGTTACATGTTGACCAACTTCAAGTTGTCCAGCTACATGTTGACCAACTTCATGTTGTCCAGCTACATGTTGATCAGCTGGATGTGGTTCAGCTACATGTTGATCAGCTGGATGTTGTTCAGCTATATGTTGATCAGCTGGATGTTGTTCAGCTACATGTTGATCATCTGGATGTTGTTCAACTACACGTTGGTCAGTATTTGCTGTCCCTTGAGAATTGACACCAACTGAAAGACTAGAAAAAGGATCAGTGAGAACTGTAGGCAAAGAAACCGTGGGAAAAGAGTCCACTATAGAATCGATGGAAGAAACAGTATGAAAGGGAAAAATATTCTTGTGAAAAATTACATCCCTGGAAATAATGACAGCTCGTGTCTTTAGAACAAACACCTTGTAGCCTTTCACTCCTAGAGAGTAACCAAGGAAGACAGCAGGAAGAGCCCTTTCAGAAAACTTGCCCCTGCGAGCTCGAAGAGTTGACACAAAACACAAGCACCCAAAAGTATTGATTTTCATGTAATTGGGATGCTCATTGAATAACATTTGATAAGGAGATTTGTTCTTCAACACAGAAGAGGGAAGACGATTAATAAGAAACGTAGCCATTAAGATACATTCACCCCAAAAACGAATTGGCACACGAGACTGAAAGAAAAGAGCTCTAGCTACAGCTAAAAGATGCTGATGTTTTCGTTCACCAATGTCATTCTGTTGAGGGGTTTCAACACAAGAATACTGATGTAAAACACCCAACTTTGAGAACAATTCATTGAATTTTAATTCAGGTGCATTATCAGATCTAAACACCTTTAAATCGAAACCAAACTGCTTTTTGATCATGGCAAAAAAATTAGGAATAATGGATGCAACATCAGATTTGTATTGCAACAAGTAAGTCCATGTAGTTCATGTGTAATCATCAACTAAAGTAACAAAGAAGCGTTGGTTATTGTAAGTAGGATGCTTGAACGAACCTCATCTATCACAATGCAAAAGATCAAAAGGTTTAAAGGAGGAAGAAACATATAAAGGAAAAGGGACATGTTGTTGCTTTGCAAGAGGGCAAATAGAACAAGGATTATCTTTATTACAAACAGGAACAGAAACAACTTCTTTTAACATTTTCATTACATTCGAACTTGGATGACCAAGACGATTATGCCAAGAAACAAAATTGACATTTTGAACAGAAATAGGAGAAATGTGAAGCAAATATAACCCCTGATGGAGATCAGCTTTCCCAATCACTCGTGAATGGTCCTGTATAACACAGTAATCTTTGTTAAACAAAACACTGATATTAGAACATTTGATTAAACAACTGATAGCTATCAAATTGAAACTGAAATTAGGAAAATAAAGAACGTCAGTAAGAATGAGGTCTGAAGATTCGAACTGTGCCTGCAAACTTAACATAAACCATAGTTTTATTTGGTAACATAATATTGCCACCTTCAATAGGTCTCAAGAATTCAAAAAGATCCTTGGAAAAACAAACATGCCTAGAGGCACCCGAGTCAAGAATCCAGCTATTATCAGCATTTTCTGCAGAAAAACTGTTTAAGTAGAAAAGAGTTTTACCTTGCATTGCCAAATCAACAGATGTTGAAGAATTGTCAGAGGAGGATGCAACATGTAACTGAGTTGTAAGCATTGCTATCAACTGCTGACACTGACTTGCACTTAAAGATTCATTAGCAGTGTTAGAAGAATGAACAGATTGATCATGAGTATTAACAACAACATTTGTATGAACAACATTGGACTTCTGTCGAGAATTATAACCAGGAGGAAACCCATAGAGCTTGTAACATTTGTCCTTAATGTGACCCAGCAAACCACAATGACTACATTGAGGTCTAGGCTTTCGAGAATTCACAACATTCTTAACAGCAAAAACTGGCTCAGTAACAGGATTGTGCAGCCTAATAATCCTTTGACTCTCTTCTTGAACAATTAAAGAAAATACCTTAGTAATGGATGGCAGAGGATCCATAAGCAATATTTGGGCACGAATATGAGCAAAGGAATCGTTAAGACCCATTAGAAACTGCATCACATGTTCTTTCTGTTGCTCAGCAATCATCTTGGTGATACCATCACAATTACAACGCAAACATGTACAAACAGGTTTGACAGATACTAATTCATCCCAAACAATCTTAAGCTGAGTATAATAAGAACTTACAGACATCGAACCTTGAACCAGATCACCAAGTTTTTTTCGCAACTGGAAAATTCTCGGACCGTTGTTTTGCTGGAAACGATCCTCAAGATCCTTCCAGATTTCAGCAGCTGTTGAATGATAAAGGAGACTCGCAGCAATCTCTTTAGAAACGGAGTTCAACAACCAAGAATTGACAAGATTATTGGCTCTTGTCCAAGCTTTGAACAAATCTTGATTGGTGGCTGAGGGAGTTGAAATAGAACCATCGACAAAACCAAGCTTGTTCTTGGCAGATAAAGCCATGAGCATGGATCGACGCCAACTATTGTAGTTGTCAAGACCAAGAGGCTGAGTGACGAGCATCATCCCAGGATTATCGGATTGATGAAGATAATACGGATTGGAGCCATTGTTGAATTGATCATTCAACTGATCAGCCATGGCAGAAAGCAAGAAAAACAAGAAAACAATAGAAGAAACGGAAGCTACAACAGAAAAACTTCTGATACCATGTAAAGAGAAGAAAGTTCTTCTTTTATTATAAAACTGATAATCAAAATACAATGAGAGTTGATGAATATATATACAAGGGAAGAAGAAGGGTAACGGTTATAACAGACAGATAACTCTAACTAGCTAACCTAACCAGACTTAACTAACCCTAGTAAGCCTAATATATCTGTAACAAATTTCAAATTTAATCTTTATAATTTAATATAACATAATTTGATTATTTGTTTTTATAATACTATTTTTTAAATAATTAATATCGTAAACAATTTCAGTTAAAATGCCCATTTATATATTTTTTCCCCTTAAAACCATCATTTCCAACATAAAAAAAATTTCATGTCAACATGTAAGTGTTTACATTAATAGAAAGACATCTTTATTAAAATAATTTAAAAATGAATTGGCGACTATATCAAATCTGAGATCACAAAGCATATGAAATAACAAATGCACTGCATATTGTATATATTTCACATCAGAGACAGACCTTTACGAGAGTCTGTGGGGTTCGGCCCCTAAAATTTGGGGATTAACTTTTAATTTTTTTTTTAAATAATTTGATCTTTTCAAAATTTTAATTATATTTTAAATTTTAGTATATTTTTAATCAAGTTTCTTAAAAATTTTCATAATTTTTCATTAAATCTCAATATTTTAATTTTTTTAATTTAAACATTTTTTTTTGAGAATTTTAAATAGACGTCTCAACTTGGGTAGCCAACATCCTTCCATGTTTCACATTTTTTAGATTTTTCTGGCAGGTCAAGCTTAAATTACTTAATTTATGTGTAAATTATTATTTTTATCTCAATCAAGTAAATGTTTATTAATAATATAAAAACTACTAGGAAATAGATTATACGGTAAGACAGAAAAAAAAACAGTTTGAAAGTATAGAAAAACACCTAAAACCAAACAATAAGCAGCCAAAATTCTTGATACTAAACAATCGCCTCTAACAACCATGAAATATACCCGTTAAAACACTCCAAACCAATCAATAACCGGTCAAAATCATTTTTTATGTTGATTCTATGTGACTAATATCAAAGTAAAATAATTAGAAATTTTCATGTATCAGACATCAAACAATAAATAAATTTCCTTTATTAAGTTTCTCTCGTTGTTTAAACAGAAATTAATGGACAAAAATCTTTTGTCATTTTTTGGTGTCTCTTTTTATGCCCAACACTAAAAAACTAAATTTTATTTTTTTATGCCCGACATTAAATTCTAAATCATAAACTTTAAACTATAAACTCTAAAAAATACATTATACCTCTACTCCCTAAACCCTAATAGTAAACTATAATCTTAAACCCTAAACTTTATTTTTTAGTGTAGAAACATAAATATGAACATAAAAAAGACAAACGATTTCTATTCGAAATTAATGTTATCGAATTAAGAAAAACCATCAGAACAATAAAACTATACTTTCAACCATGAAATTAATTAATCTCAACTCACAATTGTGAATGAATATGAAGAAATATATATTTATATTGTATATGTTGGTATAGCTAAGAGATTTTGTGAGCCAGCGGCTCACTCTAGCTCTGGTTTGGACGAGTTTTGAAACATAGTTTGGGCTGGTTTAGCTCAGCAGAAAATTAGTCTTTGTGTGGAGACTAATGTCAGAGATAATCCCCATAAAAACCGAGGAGTCATTCTTGCTGATATGGTCTCATGCCCATTGTATCTCTTAGTTAGTTTGGCAATAATGGTGTAAGATGTGGA
Organism: Hibiscus trionum; assembly: GCA_030270665.1. Taxonomy (NCBI): domain Eukaryota; kingdom Viridiplantae; phylum Streptophyta; class Magnoliopsida; order Malvales; family Malvaceae; genus Hibiscus; species Hibiscus trionum. The sequence continues at coordinate 57,069,147 of BSYR01000017.1, read as the reverse complement.
ATATTCATCTCGTCATGCCTAAAGACATTAGATATTTCTTTCTTGTTAGAGTTATGATCCAAATACCTTTTGAACTGTCCCGAACATTAATAAAGAAGTAGTAGCAAAAGTAGAGGACTGCTCGGGCTGGAACTGATCAATCCGTGCGTAATTTTACTTCACTATTGGAATTTACATTGGAGAGTAAGGTACTCAATTTAAGTAGAATTACTTTCTATGCAAGTTTCATTTGTAACTAGACATAAAGTTAAAAAATACCCCTAACGTTTGACTGGATAGTCATTTTGGCCACTATTCCTTTTTTGAAGCAATTTAAACCTCAACATTTTATTTTGGGCCAAAATGGCCCATATGCGGATGAAAACTGTTAGTCAACTGTCGGTAAATAGTTTGAAATGACGTGACAAACCTACATGGTAGTGCATGTTGACATGACAATATCATATAGACAAATGTGTTGGCTTGAAAGAATGTCACTTCAGTCAAAAATAATTTTATAAAATATAAAATTATTTTTTTCTGTTAATGTGTCATTCTGCCAAGTCATTTCAAGCTATTACCGTCAATTGGCTAACAATTTTTATCTACAGAGGGGCTATTTTGACCTAAAATGGAACATTGAAGGTTAAATTGCTTTAAAAAAAAGAATAGAAGTCAAAATGATTATTTATTCAAACGTTAAAGATATTTTTTGACATTATGCCTTGTAACTAAGCAACCTATCCCTATGAATAGATACTAGAGATTATGATTAAAATCATCCATTGTATTTTCTTCTTTTTAAGATAGTAAAAAACTCTCATCTTCTGCCCACAATTTTTCCATTTTGAAGTTTTCACAAAAAGCGTGGTGTATATTTTTTCTACTTTTACGATCATTTATTTTCTTCATTATCATCTTGATAATTATAACACTTCTGATGTGGTCAACCGTTCCATTAGGTAACCAATCTAAACCGGTGTGGTGAATGGCTTTTTTTTTTTTTTTGGCATCGTATGATCTATTTGGCTGTTCCAGATTGAAATAGTTTTAAAAAATAAGCAAACTGACGAGGATAAGATGTTTGATATCTTTGCGCTCAAAATAAGCTAGTAGTGTAGTGGTAAGTGGCCTGGTTCAGTGTGATCCATGGCAAGAACTTGGGATAATCCAAAAAGAATGAAAAAGCTTGTATTCGATCACTTCTCCAAACAATTCAGTGTTTCATCAAGGCATTGGGAAGCTTTCTTCAACTTGGACTTTACTAGATTAGAGGCCAAGGAGGCTGACTTCCTTGAATCGCCTTTCATAATGGAGGAGATAAAAGAAGCAGTGTGGCTTTGTGGGGATTCGAAGGCTCCAGGCCCTGATGGAGATCTTATGGAGTACTGGGAAATGGTAAAGGAGGATCTTATGGAGGTTATGGGAATTGCCAAACAATGTAAACTCCTCCTTTATAGTCCTCATCCCGAAATCAGAGACTCCTTCCAGTATTTCAGATTATAGGCTGATAAGTCTCATAAGCTCAATTTACAAAATTGTATCTAAGATGCTAGCTAGAAGACTCGGTGGGGTAATGGAGAAGATTGTTAGTGAAACCCAATGTGCTTTCCTTAAAGGAAGACAAATCTTCGATATCATCCTGATTGCTATGATCATGTGTTTTCCTTAAGCAGGATATTCTTATTTGTGTGAAGTTGTGCAATGATCATGTGCAATGCCGAATGTTTGCTATCGATTGGGAGGGCCTGGGGCTACCCTGAACCTTTTAAAATCCACACATTTAGTTTCAATTTTTCTTAATATTTTTATTTTTATTTTTTATGATTTGTGCTCACTCTGAAATTTAAAAATTTTATGTGTGCTCACCCTCAAAAATATTCCTGGAACCACCACTGAGTACGGCAGGTTATTCATGTCTCAAGAGAAGGAAATATGCTAGCTGGTCAATTGGCCAATGTTGGCATTGGGAGAGTGATTCCTCTTGTCTGGTTCGCCTGCTGCAACTCAACCTTAGTGATTTTATGTCACGTGTTGTAACCCCTAGACCCGCCTATGCGTTTCGCGGATCCTAGAAAGTCACATTAGGGTCACAAGAGCGACCCACCGTAAAAATCCACATAAAACATTTCTTCAAAAAAAACACATATTAAATTATAACGGTAACTTTTGTTGAAAATACTCTTTCAAGAACTTATTTAAACATATAACAAAAATTTCAGAAAATATTTTACGGATACTGTCATGAAACAATAGTGACATGCATGCCCACTAACTATGTCGGTACCGTACTCCAAAAGCAACACCGAGGGAACACCAAACACTGATGTCTGTCATCGAGCCATGTTAGATTTCTTTTTAATCTGCGACGGTAAAAACAACGTGAGCTTCGGAATGCTCAGTAATACAGAACTACCAATGGATGCTGATGAGTATTTATTTTGGTTATGTTTTTTGTCCTTATTTCGATTAAATATAAGTTTGAGGGACTTAACTGGGCTGTTTTATGTTGTTTTCATGCAGGTTACGTGATGCTGGAATGCTGCAGAAAATGCTGGAGTCGTGGGCAGATTCATGGGCATGAACCAGGGCATGAATGCTGACTGGGCGCCATGTCAGCACCTTCTAGAAGCTGACGTCAGCAACAGTGATAGCTTATCAAGCCGCTTATCAGATAGCATATCATCCGAATTTTAATTTTTAAAATTCAAACTTGGGATAATTATCTTATGTAATTTAAATTAAATTTGGGATTTATCATTTTAGTTTTTAGGGTTTTCAGCTACTATAAATACCCCACTTTGGGGGTGAGTTAGATCATCAGTTGCTCATTGTTCTCTTGTACCTTGAGTTTAATAAAGTTCACTATTTTCTCCATTTCCATTTTCTCCATTTCTTTCTTTATTTAATTAAGTATGGTTTCTTCACCAACCATGCTTAACTAAATCCTTTTTAGCCAAAAGCAACGCCAAACCCGACTAAACTCGTGAGATTAGAAAAGTACTTCAATCCTTCAACAACTCTTTTTTAGATTCTCTGTAAAATTGATTAGGCAATCGGCCTAATCTTTAGGCATCTCAATTGTTTCATTCCGAGAGCGCGCATCGGGTTGAAGTGGTTTAGATCCATAGTTGGGGACGAGGAAAAGCTTGTAGCCAATTCAACTCCCTAAGAACAAACTTAGTGGCGGTCTACTAAGGGGAATCAAAATCGGAAACAATTCTCATCGAGACGATTATCCGAGCACGGGCTTCTCCAGCACTAACTCAGACTTGAGTTAGCCTCGATTGTCGTAGCTAACCAACTAAAGCTTGACTTCAAGGATTGCCCTGGGAGTCGAATTTACCCAAGAGAAGTAAGTTGCAAGGGTTGGGCCTTGTAGACTGTAACCGGAAAGAAAGTTTAAGAAAAATCAATTTCAGTGATCGAAGATGTCGTGGAAAAGCGTAGCTTGAGGCTAATTTAATCCATAATCCATTTTCAATATTTATTTTTCGTTCTTATTATTTTTTCTTTATTACTCAAATCACTTCTCTAAAACCCCCCTTTTTATTTTTACAGGTTTCTTGGTCTAAGTCAGAACGAAAGGGTGTTAGAATTCCTATTCCCTGTGGATCGACCCTTACTCTCGCTATACTAATTTTACTCTTATTTATTTGAGTTTAAGGATTTATTTTTGACACTATACGACACGTGTCAAAATTAGCGACGTTGCCGAGGAATACAACAAAGTACTAATATCGTTTTATTTGATTTATGACCAGGAGAAATCCGAGAGAACAATTTGATCTCATCCCGAAAATCGAAGCACTAGCCCGAAAGTTGAACGCACAAACACTTCGGGAAAAGAAAAACAAAAGACACCAGCAAAGATTCGAACGCGGTCTAGAAATCACATCCGAAGCAGAGTCGAACTACGAACCAAATCCAATGGGAGACGAAAATCAAACCATTCGCCAACTAAATGCGGCACCCGATGGCCAGCAACCAATGTGTATAACCTTCCCAAATGGCGAAACACCGTTCGTGCTAAAAACGGGTTTAATCCACCTCCTACCTACTTTTCACAGCTTGCCAACAGAAAATCCTCACAAACATTTGAAGGAATTTCACATGGTTTGTCTAAGAAAAAAGCCACAGGGAGTATCCGATGACCAAATCAAACTTAGAGCTTTTCCATTTTCCTTAGCAGATATAGCAAAAGATTGGTTATTTGATTTACCCTCTAATTCTGTTACAACATGGACTGACATGGCTAAACTTTTTCTTGACAGGTTCTTCCCTGCAGCGAAAGCAAGCAAAATTAGGCGCAGCATCCTGAGCATTCAACAAAAAGAAGCCGAATCTTTATATGAATACTGGGAGAGGTTTAAAAAGTTGTGTGCAAATTGTCCACAACATGGATTGTCGGAACAAACCCTCCTCTAGTATTTTTATGAAGGATTGACGCCTATGGATATGAAAGTAATAGATGCAGCAAGCGGCAGAGCTCTAGTCAATATGACCCCAACAGCGGCTAAAACACTGATATCAACCATGGCCGCCAACTCTCAAAGATTCAATCAATCTAGCGAACCATCTCGAAGGGTTCCCGAGGTAAGTACAGTTTCTTTGGAAAATAAGATTGATAAATTAGCTGAAATAGTGCAAACTCTTGTTGCAGATAAAAAGAAAACAACTAGACTTTGTGGAATCTGTACTAGTCCAGAACATCCGACAGATTGTTGTCTGATGATTCAGGAAGATGATATCGCTCAAGCCAATGCCATAGGAAATGCATATAATCAGGGATGGAGAAACCAGTCAAACTCCGGTTACGCGCAAAACCAGAGGCCAAATCAAGCTTATCAACCAATTTCACCACAACAATATCAACCGCAGAAGCCATCGTTGGAGTCAATTGTTGAAAAGTTAGCGCTAGCCCAAGAAAAATTTCAACTAAAGATCGAAGCTCACTTTGAAGCAATTGACAAACAAATAAGTCAATTGACATTAGCGGTAAGTCGCTTAGAATTCAAAGGGAAATTACCTTCTCAAACAGAGCCTAATCCAAGAGAGAATGTGAACGCCATCACTCTACGAAGCGGTACAATCATCGAACCTAAAGCTAAAGAAGATGGCGTACAAAAAGAAGAAAAAAAGCAATCACCCCTACTAGAAAGGGTATGTCCGATCCAACCCTTGTACCTTCTCCCTACGCTACACCACCTCCTTTCCCCTCAAGGTTGGTGAAGCGTGACAAACAAGTCGAAGAGAAGGAAATTTTGGACGTTTTTCGGAAAGTGGAAATTAACATCCCACTTCTGGAAATAAGCAAGAAAGTGTCTCCATACGCAAAATTCTTGAAGGATCTTTGCATAAATAAAAGGCGACTTATCGGGATTGAAAAGGTAAACCTGAGAGAAAATGTATCTGCAATTCTTCAGCAACGGCTACCACTAAAATTAAAAGACCAAGGTATGTTCGCAATTCCTTGTAAAATCGGCAAGGTTGGTATTAAACGAGCCATGTGTGATTTAGGTGCTTCAATTAATGTTATGTCTTTATCTTTATATAAATCACTTTCTGCTGAACCTCTAAAAGATACAAAAGTGACTGTGCAGTTGGCCGATAGATCCGTAATATACCCTGAAGGAGTGCTCGATAATGTTTTGGTGCAGGTAAATGAGCTTATTTTTCCAGCGGATTTTTACGTAATCGATATGGAAAATGACCGATCAAACTCGTCTTCAGAAATTATTCTTGGTCGTCCATTCCTTAGTACGGAAAATACAAAAATAGATGTAAGAAGCGGAATTCTTACAATAGAGTTTGATGGTGAGATCGTAAAATTTGATGTTTACAAAGCGATGCGACATCCTGATAATGTTGCTAGTATAAATTTTATAGATGTTATTGAGCCCGTCGTTGAAGAATTTATAGAATCTAAATCTGTTGATGATTCGTGCAGGGATTTGAAGGATCACGGTAAAGGAATTAAGGAGTTGAAAAATGTTTCCTCTGTTCATTCTGATTTACGCCTAACTCCATCAAAATCTAAAATGTTTTCTTTCATTTTGCAGGGATTGAATTTGGAGTTAAAATTACCTCCAGATAAATTGAAGAGTGAAAGAGAAATTTTTCCAGTAAAAAAACTCCATAATCGCAAAATTTCTCGTAGGGAAATACTCAGTTGGATAAAGCGCAAGAACTAGAAGAAGTATTTGTCGCAATGCATGTAGTCTGAACCAGGTCGTCGAGCTAAACGACGTTAAATAAAGCGCTACATGGGAGGCAACCCATTTTCTTTATTTATTTCTTGATTTTAATTTTTCAGTTTCGAATTTTTTCTTATTTTCTTTATTATTTTTAAAACCCACGTCTACTTCTCTTTTATCTTTTCTTTTTATCATTTTTTATTAACTTCCCACTAATAATATAGTTATTATTACTAATTTAAATTTATTATATATTATTTATATTATTTTTTATATTTACGTAAGTTATATATATATATATATATATATTATCTTATTTTTCAATTTAACCATTGGTGGTTTATCTTTATAATCTTAAATTATTATTTATTTTAAAATCATAATCTATATATATATATATATATATATATATATATATATATATATATTTTAAATTATTAATCTATATCTATATATATATATCTTTATCAACTATATCTAAAATTTTAAAATAAAATTATCCTTTTACAAATTTTTAATTATCTTTTTATTTCAAAAATTAAAAAAAAAACTAACATAATTTCCTCCTACCTTTTCTTTATTCTGCAGTCGTCATCTCACTCTTCTTTCTTCACGCACGCAAAGCCTCCAACCTTCGAACCATACATTGCTCAGCCACCATCATTCGGGGAGTTTCCCCATCTTCTCTTTTTACTTTTAAATTATCATTTTGGGACAAAATGCATTTAGTGAGGGGGGAGATATGCTTGTCAAATTTTCTTTTTGCTTGTCTGATGTTAGTCTTATGCTTAATTTTATGATAATCCTTCTCCTTTAGATTGATATATTCCTATGCTTACTTTATGACAATAAAAAACTTTGACTTGCTAGAAACTTTGTTTGCATGATGGATTTTATTTGATGGCATAACCTATGTTCCATACTTGTCGAAGTCAACGCTGACGTCATGCTGACATCACTAGTCCAACGGCCGACTCGGTGAGTTGACTCACTTGGTTGATTCGGGCGAGTTGACTCACTGGGTTGACTCGGTCAACGGGTCAAACTCGGGTAGGGTACGGGTCAACTGGTTGGGTCGGGTACGGGTCAACGGGTTGGGTCGGGTATGGGTCTTGGTTTACTACTGGGCTGGGCCGGTTTAGGTTGGATCGGTTCAGGTAGACCGACCAACGGGTGGGTCGGCCGGTTCAAAGGCCACCGTCCAGGGCTGCCGGAAATCGCCCCGGACAGTGCGTGTGAACCACGCGCAGCCTAAAACGACCCGAAAATGCACCAAAATGCATATTTCTGATTCGATCCATTAAACCAACATGTATATTACCCAGAAATCGAACAAAAACTTACCAAACTTACCCAAACAAAGAGGGAAACGATCGGTTTCGATGTAACTCCGAACGACGTCAATCGGGCGATCGAACAACTGGGTTTTGTTCGACTCGAGACAAGCACTTCGGTTATGGCGGTGCGACAGTGATCGAACGACCAAGGTGGCCGGAATCTTCGAACAACAGAGGCGGGGGAGTTTGGTTCTCGTCGAACTTTTAACCTTAGTTTTACGGTAAACGGTGGGGAACTAGGGCGAGTGGCGGACGACACTAGTGTCGGGGTACGTCGACGGTCACTCTGGTGGTGGCGGTGCACCCCACAGGCCGGCGGTGGATGAAATCTGGGCGGCGGACGGTGAGGGAGGTGACTGGTAGGTGAGATGAAGGGTTGGACGCTCTCCAACCTATTTTTTGGGTAGGTCAATCGAATTAAATGTTATAAAGGGGTTTGGTAGGATATTTTAAATTTAATATTATTATTTTATTATCAGGTTTCCCAAGGCAACGATTAAAAAAAATATCTAATTATCATATAACCAAGACTACTCTTAGTCCAAACGGTTATGCTTGCCACCCTCCAAGCTAAAGGTCATGGGTTCAATTCTCCTTAGCTGTAAATCCCTTATTTTTTTCACCATTTCATCATTTTTTTAACTTAAAACTTTAGGGGTGTTACAACTCTCCCCTCCTAAAAAGAAATTTCGTCCTCAAAATTTATCTAAGACGGAGATATGTAGACATTTCCATTTCATTCCATTTGTGTACTGAAACTTATCCATCGGAGTATCATTATTTCTCGGGACACTCAAATGGTCACATATCAATCTAGCGGTGTCCTCAGTCACTCAAACTGATTTTGGACTCAGAGCCATCCCACCATACATCTCAGATCGGCTAATCAAGATACAATATTTGAATCCCTACCGAACTTCATACGGTGGCAAGCGAACACTTGTATCATAACTTTTATTATAGACGGTCTCAGTCAAGGATAAGAACCTTTCCAGCTACCATAGAAGTCAATCATACAACTAAGAAGTATATCGTTTAGAATCTGTATTACTCTTCTAGGTTGACCATCAACTTACTGATGAAAAACTGTATCTGATGTCCAAATGAGTACTCAAGGCCTCCAACAAGGCCTTCCAGAATCGGGGTGTAACGTCGAACTTTCAGTCAAGGCTAACACATAACAATACACCATGCCACATTTTCAAGGAAGTGCTTTTTCTTTTGTTGATCGAACATAACCAAGGTTTTGAACGAATATCACTTACCTTCAACAATAATAATAAAAAATTTCAAACAACCGTTTCCTTCGTATATAACAAGGTCACCATAGAATTTACACTTTAACCACCTTCGCAAACACCTTTCTTTTTAATTTCATAGCACTTTTATCCGATTTATATCAAAATATTCCCAAACATAATCATTATCATCGAATAGCCTTACATGTAATCTTACATCGGTTACCTTGCATAATCAAGCATTTATTCTAAATCTGATTCAGATCTTCTCTTTTTCTTCTTCTTTTTTCATGCATCAACGATATTGGGTTCTTTATCCAGATCCAAAACCATAACGTTAATCCAAATCACAGACAAACATTACAAATATTCATTTCCAATACAGATCAAGCTATTATGGATAGAAGGGTTATATGCACTTATTACAAGAAAGAATTCAATATCAGGGTTCCAGCTTGTTGGAGTACGGTTATAATCTAGGGGCATGCACAGACCAGACACCCTATGATAGACGATCGACCGATCTACCCAGAATGACGCAACTCTAAGCTCTGATACCACTAAATGTAACCCCCTAGACCTGCCTATGCGTTTAGCGGATCCTAGAAAGTCACATTAGGGTCACAAGAGCGACCCACCGTAAAAATCCACATAAAACATTTCCTCAAAAAAACACATATTAAATTATAACGGTAACTTTTGTTGAAAATAATCTTTCAAGAACTTATTTAAACATATAACAAAAATTTCAGAAAATATTTTACGGATACTATCATGAAACAATAGTGACATGCATGCCCGCTAACTATGTCGGTACCGTACTCCAAAAGCAACACCGAGGGAACACCAAACACTGATGTCGGTCATCGAGCCATGTTAGATTTCTTTTTAACCTGCGACGGTAAAAACAACGTGAGCTTCGGAAAGCTCAGTAATACAGAACTACCAATGGACGCTTTAAGTAACATGTAGGTATATGGTAGGCATAACACTATCATGATGTTTTGGGCAACAATAGGCTACAAAGATACGACCAGATATTCCAATGAAGCGGTATGCATGAAGATAATATAATTGTTCTTTATTCAATCACTGAGTATCATACTAGGAACATATAGACTAAAGAGTTAGACAAGATATGGATTACGATAGTTGAATCAGGGGCTTAATGTGTGTTCCAACAGTGCAAAGTTAACACATATTAAGTAACGGTGTGATGCACATTATTTCACGGTTATATAATGTTAGCGATAAGGTTCATTTTAGATTTTCTTTCTACCCTCCAACCAAACTCCGGTATGCAGTTCCCCAAAACTGCAACTATAACGGGCATTAACCTAGGCCCATTGGGCGTAGGTGCCAGCCTAAGGGGATACCTTAGGTACGGTAAGGAATTACCCTAGCCGAAGCATAGGAACCTGAAACGGTAAGGAATTACCAGCCTGATCAGGGCTGAACCTACGGTAACTTCATACTCTATCCCAAATATCCTGATAACGATCTATGTAGTGACAAAAGTAATCGGTAGTAGTCAGTAATGATCGATAATAACAATATTCGGTAGCAATCAGTGTTAATCATTAATAATAGTGAACATAAAGTAAATTGTAGTTTTCGATGAAACGATAACTAGCGAGCATATAAATTTTTATTTTCTTTTCTTTTTCTCTTTTTTTTTCTAGTTCAGATACATAGGTATATTTTGGTTTGGTAAAAGCCATATTTCGTATCAAAAGACGGCCTTGGGTTCAGGACGGTAGGATATTTATGTGCACTTGGAACACACTAAAAGGAACCATTTATTTCTTAGAGATACTTGGTATTTACAATGAGAGATGAAACACTGAACTTTTGACAAATTCTGAACCGATTTCAGAAATGATGTCCCTATCTCAAGGGGGTCTCGTAATCAATGTCTCCGACCAAGCATTCGAAAATTGATACGATGCGATTGGTTAGGATCTCAAATATGTCAAGATTGTTCTGATCATTTGGCCAATAAGGGCATTTTGGTCATTTAACACTCCGAGGCAGTTTCATAATCTGATCCCGAGGGGATAGGTCAATGATTTGTCGCGCTGAAGATTTCCGACGGTTTACTAGGCTTCAAAGACCATTCCACTATACTCATCTCACCAATACATTACTTTCCATGCATTCAAATCGGTGCACTTTCCTTGTGTTCACTATTTAATTCTGACTGTGTTATACATCTGTATGAATCGCTGTCACATTATCTCGAAACATGCCTCGAGAGGTTGAACATGCATTTATGCCAATTTGGGTATCAAGAAATGATTGACATACTTAACCCAAACTTCAACCCATTTGAATATTGCAATCACTTGCGTGCGATCAAAAGTTCAAGATTTCGAAGCTTTAACTTATCTCAGTCAAGAGGGCATCCCAATTATTTAAAGTGCAGTCGTTCACGTTCTTTCGGGCCTTTTGAAACACCTTATCATCTTAATCACTTGTTTATATCTCGTCAAATGGTTAATTTGGTAGTTTTGGGTGCCCGGTGGCATCTTAGTCTCTTTTAGCCAATTCGTACATGTCGGTATTTTCAATTCTTTCGGTTATTTCGATCCTTTCGACCATTTCCAACCATCCATTATTTCCAAAACACGAGGATAGACCCATCATCTCTGTAAATTTAAAAATTTCAATGCCCAAGCACATTTTGGTCATTTGATGACTCGATTGTATCGGTATTTTCAATTCTTTTACTCGATTCACCCATTAATAGCAATTATGTATTTTCTAATAGTTGATTGATCCGAACATATAAAGAGTTTCCCCCGCAAAAATATCTTCAGAGGTTTATTCAGGATTTACGCTAAATTCGAGTGCTTATCTTTCTTGAATGTTTAAGTCTTATTATCGCATCTCTCTGAGTAATTCGAGACTTTTAGATGAAACAATTGTTTTACCGGATTAGTGTAGGTTTCAGCACCGCTTTCATCATCAGGGGTATTTATGTCATTCTCTGAGGGAAAATTGATAAGGTAAACACTAGGTGCAAGAAATCGAATTACAATCGATCCCTCCCTCCCCCAAAGCTTATCCACAGTACGCTGAAATACACCAAGAGGATGAGACTTTCCCAGAAAATTCCCCAAAAGTGAATTACTCCATTGCTTCGCACCCAAATCCATTACCTCTCGGGATGGTTGAACTAACCATTTGCCATTCTTCTGCTCAATAGGAGGGTGAAACGGGAGAGCTTGACCAGTGAACAAAGCTTTCCAAGCCTCACCCAAATCAGCTGCAACCGGAGCCACAACCTCCTTTCCCACCGCAATACCCACATAAGTAGGCAACATCGTAGCTTGAGTTGCTGCTTCAATAGCAACCACCTTCTCCTTTCCCACCGCAACCCCCACAAAATCAGGAGTCGCCGTAGCCGGAGTAGTTTCTGCCAAAACCACATTATTCGGCTCAACGACGATAACCCCAAGAACAACAGTCGATGCAAGCCCAGACGGCGTCGCAATGGGCACCTGATCACCCACCACGACAGAGCTATTGCCGCCGACATACGACACCACCAACGGAGGAAAATCCCCCATGTTAAGAGCTTTAGGAGATGAGTTACCTGGAAGCTCTCCACTAGAACTCGAATCCACCATAAAACAGAGCCCAAGGAAAAAGAAAAAAATACATTAAATATAAATGGAAACAAACCTTCTATGAACCGAGGAAATAAGCTGGATTTGTTGCTAACAAAGGGGAGGACTATATGTATTTATAGAGCAACAGCAAGATTTGTTTCCCAAATAAATAAGTATTATTTTCGTTTCCTTAATGATTCGAAGAAACATGACAAGAACTTACAGGTTATTACATTGATGTTTCGTTGCAGGTTTTTGTATTATTATTTCTTCCTAAATTAAATAAACTATATTCATTATTATACCATTAAAGTTCAAACCATCGATTTTATTTATTTATTTTATTTTAGATCGGTAAGGTTCTTTGTTATTTCTATGTACATTAAAAGAAAAAACAATAATTTGAACCAGACGACTACGTCAAATAACAAATGCAGCACATAATATATATCTAAGTATTGATTTCTTGTATATATTTCACATTTTAAAGAATTTCTGTCAGTTTCATGACTTGTATTACTTAATTTATGTGTAAAATGTCAATTAATATAGTTTATTGAAATTACCCATATAACTCCCAATACTTCATTTTTTTTTCTTTTTTATGTTGACTACGTTTTTTTTCTTCTTAAGCCGGTTTGATTTTTATTAATATAAAATTAAGACCCCATCAAGTGGTGTAACCCCTCGTCCCGGTCTGGACGACTGACCGGTCCGAGTAGGCTACACGGGGAAAACTGAAATGAAACCCGCTAAGACCCCACTTCGGTTAGCAACCCTAGAAAAATTTCTTTTAATTATTATCTTGTCTAAAGGAATTCATACATCCTATGCGTGACACGACAGCGGAAAGATAACAAGCGATGCGAACAACCCAACAAACAATTTAAAAGAGTCCATTTTAGTTTATTCAGCAGGCCGTATCGATACTCTTTAAGAGGGTATCGATACGCCTTGACCAGGTCAACAACCCATAGTCAACGTAGGGAGACCGTATCGGTACACTGGTTGACCGTACCGATACGCCCTCACTAGTCAACTTCTCACGGTCAACGATACAAGATCGTACCGATACACACTAGACCCGTACCGATACGCTAAAATCTCGTCAAATTCTCAGATTTCCAGAGAGGCTTTGGCGTATCGATACACCCACGCGTATCGATACGCTAGGCTTAAACTAAGCCCCAAAGTGTAGGACCGTATCGATACGGCCCTTGGGCGTACCGATACGCCCTGCACTGCAACGCTCAAAATTGCAGCAAAAAGCAACAAGACTCGACCCTAGATGCAAATTAAGACTCACCTAGCCACACGCAAACATACATACAACATTTAATAAGCGAGATCAAGCATGCGAGACCACTTTAAACGAACATGCATGGCATTCATCTCAAGAGGGACATTTAAGTGGAAAACATGCATAGAACCATATTTGACTTCACCATTTCATATAAAGGCAAAAACATTCAAAGGCATAACATGGCAAGGTTTCACATGCTCTTAAACAATCATGTAAGCATTCATAGATCAAGATCATAGACTCTCAAATACAAGCAGTTAAACAACGAATTAGGCATGGCACTCAATCCACAACATAAAAGCATAACACATCCAATCATAATGTCACGGGGCTAGGCTTATATGGCTAGCTCGTGCGGCACTTGGTCGGGAAAGGACTTCGAAAGGGACCAAGTAAGCCTTAGAGTCAAGTTTTGGCTTGGCTAGAGTTGCGGAAGCGTTGCGAAGAAAGAAAGAAGGGAGATGGCTCGAGTGATTTGCAAAACGAAGAGCCTCGTTAAAAACCCCTCTAAGCCTAGTTAGGGGGAAAAGAGTACTCGACGTTGCTATTCTTTTATTGATGAAAGAAAGTAAGAAAACAAAGGGAATTCGGGATGATTACAAGTGAGGAGGTGAGGCCCTATTTATAGCCTGACACCTCCCGATCTAACGATTGTTATCGATTACAATGGATGGCCAAGATCGGCCTAATCTACCTAATGAAGGCAAGAGAATACTACCCATGATTCCTTCCATCTTGGTAGGTCTTCTTTCCTTGTGAAAGGGATTTGATTCTCCATGAATCGGGGAAGAGATGGATGATTGATCCTTGCCTTGAATACCATAGTCAAAGTGGTAGATATTCCCCAAGGAATGGGCTTGAATGGCCATGGATGATGGAAACTCGGACAGGCCCATAGGTGTGGCTGGACGGGCTGCTCGGTGCTGCTCGGACAGGCCTATGGGTGCTGATGGTCGGGCTGCTCGGACAGGCCCTCGGGTGCTGCTAGACGGGATGCTCGGTACTGCTCGGACAGGCCCTAGGGTGTGCGCGGACAAGGCTGCACGGACAGGCCTAGGGTGCTTGGCACGGCCCCTTGGGCTGTTGGCTTGGCTGGTTTGTAGCCCCATGGGTGCGGCAGAGTGGGCTGGACAGATTAGGGCCCCGTGGGTGCTGGAAATGGCCCCTAGGTGTGCGGCAAATTGGACCCTAGGGTGCACCACGGTAACATTCTCCTCCACCGAATTGAGCGACGCCCTCGTCGCTCGTTGGGCTTCAAAATCGGCAATCTTGTCTTCAAATTGCCACAAGTCTTTGTCTAACTCCCAACTAGCCTCGGCTTCGGTTAGACCCTTCCAAAGCACAAAATACTCGTGCCTTGGCTTGAACCCTTGGCGTCGAATGATTCGGTCGGCTAAGATGGCTTCGGCCTCTCTCTCGAACGAAGTCTTAACTCCAACGGGTGCTCGCTTGGAGATGTTCCTCTCCGGATCTTCCTCGTCCTTGTGATAAGGCTTAAGAACACTAATGTGGAAGACGGGATGAACTTGGATGTGGGGCGGCAAGTCTAGCTTGTAGGCCACCTTGCCTACTCTCTTAATCACACGAAATGGGCCTTCGTACTTCCTCACAAGAGCCTTGTGAACAGAAGAATTTCGAAGTGTTAGATGAAGTTTAGCCAAAACTAAATCATTTACCTGAAATTCGACGTCGCGTCGCTTCTTGTCGGCCCATTTCTTCATTCACTTGCTTGCTTTGTGGAGGCAAGTGTTGGCTAAGTCTCTTTGCTTTTGCAAGTCCTTCACTACATGGAAGGCGGCTGGATTTGGACCTTGGTACTTGGTCACGATGGCATCGGGTGTGAGCGGTTGTTGGCCCATCACTATCTCGAACGGAATTTGGTTCGTGGCTTCACTCCTATGCAAGTTGTAGGAGAACTGGGCCACGTCCAGCAAATCGGGCCAATTCCTTTGAGATGCGCTAACAAAGTGTCTCAAGTAGATCTCCAATAACGCGTTGGCCCTCTCGGTTTACCCATCGGATTGTGGATGAAAACTCGTTGAAAGGTTCAAGGAGGAACCCAACAAATTGAACAACTCGGTCCAAAACTTACCCGTGAACCGAGCGTCTCGATCACTTACTATTGACTTTGGAATACCCCAAAGCTTCACGACATGCTTCAAGAAAAGACGAGCGGCTTCGTCGGCGGGGCATGTCTTGTTGGCGGGAATGAAAGTAGCATACTTCGAAAACCTGTCTACTACAACCATAATACTAGAAAAGTTATTAACACAAGGAAAACCAATAATAAAGTCAAGAGAAATACTTTCCCATGGTCTTTCCGGTATTGGCAAAGGTTGAAGTAGTCCCATCGGCTTGTTTGCTTCGATCTTGTCTTGTTGGCAAACAAGACAAGTCTTCACGTATGCTTCTACATCTTCATTCATACAAGGCCAATAATAACGCTCACTAAGTAAATCTAAGGTACGACGCATACCTGGATGTCTGGCCCACTTCGAATCATGACATTCCTTCATCAATGTCTTTCGCAAATTGTTGAAGTAGGGGACGAACAAGCGTTGGCCTCTTGTGAAGAGTAGATCATCTTCGACCCAAAATCGGCGTGACTTACCCTCTTTGGCAAAGGTGATTAGATTCTTTGCGGTGGGATCATGCGCCAAGCCTTCTTTGATGGAATCAAGTAACTCACCACTTGGTTGGCTAATGGAAGCAAAGATGGCTTTTCGGCTAAGCGCATCGGCCACGGTGTTGGTCTTTCCGGGCTTGTGCTCCATTGAAAAATCGAATTCCGCCAATAAATCTTGCAACCTAGCTTGCTTAGGAGACAATTTCTTTTGGGTTAGAAAATAAGAAATGGCAGAATTATCGATAAAGACGACAAACTTGGAACCCAAGATATAATGTCGCCATGTGCGAAGGCAATGGATGACGGCGGTCATCTCCTTCTCTTGAACGGTGTAACGCCTCTCGGTGTTGTTCAACTTCCGGCTTTCAAAGGCAATGGGATGGCCTTCTTGCATCAAAACTCCACCAATGGCATAGTCAGATGCATCGGTGTGGATGACAAACTGCTTTGAATGATCGGGCAAGGCTAGAACGGGCTCACTTACCATGGCTTGCTTAAGCCTTTCGAACGCTTGTTGACAACTTGGACTCCATTCCCAAACTTTGTCCTTCTTTAAGAGTTCGGTCAAAGGCGTAGCTATGACGGAGTAACCTTGCACAAATTTCCGATAATAGTTAGCTAAACCAAGAAAAGAGCGAAGTTCGGTTACCTTAGTTGTCAGTTCCCAATCATCTATGGCTCGAACTTTGCTTGGATCCATTCGGATCTTACCACCTCCAATGATGTGGCCTAAGAACGGAACTTCTTGTTGAGCGAAACTACACTTTTCGCGTTTGATATAAAGCTCGTTCTCACGAAGAACCTGCAAAACCTTCCTCAAGTGCATTAAGTGTTCATGAAAAGTCTTATTATAGATGACAATGTCATCTAAGTAGACAACAACAAAGCGATCAAGAAAAGGTGAAAGTACCTTATTCATTAAAGTGTAAAATGTTGTGGGAGCGTTTGTAAGGCCAAATGGCATTACAAGAAACTCAAATGAACCATACCTTGTGATGCACGCGGTTTTGGGCTCGTCACCTTCGGCTATGCGAACTTGGTAATATCCTGAACGTAGATCTAACTTTGTGAAGAATCTAGCACTTCCAAGTTGATCAAATAAATCGGAAATCAAAGGGATAGGTTATTTATTCTTTACCGTGAGTTTGTTTAGAGCGCGATAGTCGACACACATGCGCAAGCTACCATCTTTCTTCTTTTGAAAGAGGATGGGTGCTCCAAACGGACCCTTGGATGGGCGAATGTACCCGGCACCCAAGAGCTCTCTAAGTTGCTTTCGGAGCTCTTCTAACTCCGGTGGCGCCATTCGGTAAGGTGCTTTGCTCGGCGGCTCGGCATTTGGCACCAACACAATGCGATGATCCACCTCACGCTTGGGTGGCAAAGCCTTCGGCAATTCGGAAGGCATAGTGTCCTCGAACTCCACGAGAACACGTTCCACTTCTTCGAGAACTTCTTCGGCTTCTATCGCCTTGTCTTCCTTGAGCACGGCAAGGAAAGACTCTTCCTCCTTTCGCATACCATTGCAGAACTGGATGGAAGACAACATCTTGGATTGGATACCTACATCTCGACTCACGGGCACCAAACATTGTGGGGCGCGATCGAGCACAACTAATACATCGGCAAAGGGCAAGAGAAGTGCATTAATCTTGTCCAAAAAAGATAAACCAATCACAAGATCATAATCATCAAGAGGAATTACCTTAATATCCTCACGGCCTTTCCAACTACCAAGTTGGATCTCGACCCTTCTTGCAACTTCGGCAATGGGCGCTTCTTTTGAGTTGACCGTCTTAATCCACCCACTCGTCTTCAACACGTTGAGATTGAGTTTTTGGGCGGCTCCTTCGGAAATGAACAGCTCGGAATCTCCGGTGTCCACAAGTGCACGCAATTGCTTTCCGGCAATCGTGACTTCTACAAACATAAGACCACTTTTGGGCTTGTTAGATAAAGAATTTACTTGGAGATTACTTACAATTGCTCCAAGTTGGGCGGTGGGCTCGTCGTTGACTTTGACGGTAGAAAGACTTGTCCTTTGTGGGCAATCTCGAATATGATGATTTCCTTTGCAATGGAAACATCCTCGTCTCTCCCATGGTTTAGTTGATCGGCCTTGTCGGTTATTGTTGTTGGACGGCCTATCATGGTTAAATTTCTCACCTCCGGCTTTGGCATTCTTGTCTCCCCAACCTTTGGATTTTGGTTTTGGTTTGGGCGAGTCTCGCTTTTCGAACTTGGTTATTGCCTCGGCCTCGTCAAGGGCATGGGAAAGATCTTTGACACCACGTCTTTCCAACTCCATGTTAGCCCATCGGTTTAACCCATCCATGAAAATTGAGAAGCCTTCATCTTCTCCTAAGTTGGTGATTTGAAGCTTTAACTCAGTGAACTTCCTCACGTACTCATGGATGTTGTTGGCGTAGCTTTGAGCGCAACTCTCTTTGAGCATTCTTGGGATAGAACGCTTCATGGATCTCATCTTGAAGCTCTTCCCAAGTATCTACGGGAACGTCTCTATCGGACTCCTCGGCACACCTGCGTCTCCACCATAAAAGAGCACTGTGAGTAAAATAACTAGAAGCAATATTTACCTTAGTGGATTCATCCACGATGTTGGTGTTGCGGAAATATTGGTTCATGCTCCACAAGAATGTGTCGGTTTCTTGAGCATCTCTCGATCCTTTGAATTCCTTTGGTTTCGGCACATCGGCTAGCACTCTACTCGGACTTGAAACCACTCCATTTGTTATGGCTGATTTATAGATGTTGAGCTCGGCCCTTAGCACATTCATCGCCTTCTCTAGTTCGGTTAGCCCATCTTTAAGAGATCTATTCTCCAACTCCACGGTCTCGAGTCTATCTTCGAGGTCCTGGGAATCATCCTTGCAACCATCACCCTGAGATTCCAACGTATCTAGTCGGTTCTCAACAACATCGAGCCTCTCTCTGGACTCATTCGTGTTGTTCTCCAAACAGGTAACTTTATCTTGCAAGGTAGAGATGGCATCTCTCGAACTAGCCCTCTTGGTTTTTCCACCACGAGTCTCCATTGGCATTGAGGTGTCGATAGGAGCGTCACTTGGATTTTTCATCTCGAACAATTCTTCGCTAAAACGTTGGCTCTGATACCACTTGTCACGGGGCTAGGCTTATATGGCTAGCTCGTGCGGCACTTGGTCGGGAAAGGACTTCGAAAGGGACCAAGTAAGCCTTAGAGTCAAGTCTTGGCTTGGATAGAGTTGCGGAAACGTTGCGAAGAAAGAAAGAAGGGAGATGGCTCGAGTGATTTGCAAATTGAAGAGCCTCGTTAAAAACCCCCCTCTAAGCCTAGTTAGGGGGAAAAGAGTACTCGACGTTGCTATTCTTTTATTGATGAAAGAAAGTAAGAAAACAAAGGGAATTCAGGATGATTACAAGTGAGGGGGTGAGACCCTATTTATAGCCTGACACCTCCTGATCTAACAGTTGTTATCGATTACAATGGATGACCAAGATCGGCCTAATCTACCTAATGAAGGCAAGAGAATACTACCCATGATTCCTTCCATCTTGGTAGGTCTTCTTTCCTTGTGAAAGGGATTTGATTCTCCATGAATCGGGGAAGAGATGGATGATTGATCCTTGCCTTGAATACCATAGTTAAAGTGGTAGATATTCCCCAAGGAATGGGCTTGAATGGCCATGGATGATGGAAACTCGGACAGGCCCATAGGTGTGGCTGGACGGGCTGCTCGGTGCTGCTCGGACAGGCCTATGGGTGCTGATGGTCGGGCTGCTCGGACAGGCCCTCGGGTGCTGCGCGAACAGGCCCTCGGGTGCTGCTGGACGGGCTGCTCGGTGCTGCTCGGACAGGCCCTATGGTGTGCGCGGACAAGGCTGCACGGACAGGCCCAGGGTGCTTGGCACGGCCCCTTGGGCTGTTGGCTTGGCTGGTTTGTAACCCCATGGGTGCGGCAAAGTGGGCTGGACAGATTAGGGCCCCGTGGGTGCTGGAAATGGCCCCTAGGTGTGCGGCAGATTGGACCCTAGGGTGCACCACGGTAACAATAACATCAACAACTCCACATGCTAGAACATCTACAAAATCAAACTAAGGAGTTTGACACCAACTCCTACAAGCCTACACCCTCATCGTCTAGGCATTATTACAAATACGTAAATCATACTTGATGTAACCCCCTCGTCCCGGTCCGGACGCTTGACCGGTTTGAGTGGGTCACACGGGGAAAACCGAAGCGAAACCCGCTAAGGTCCCACCTCGGTTAGCGACCCTAGAAAACTTTTTCATTTATTATAGTCTTATATAAATGCTTTTATTAAACCTATGTGTAAAACGACAGCGGAAACAAGGCTCACGAGAAGCCTAACAACAAACAGGTCCTAAGCCCAACCCTTGGGACCCATTAGAGATGTCAAACAGCCCATTTTTAGGCATGTGTTTCGAAACAGACGACACCCGTTTCGAAACACGGGCTTCAGTTTAAAAAGCAAGACACCCGTACTGAAACGCTTCCACCCCGTTTCGGAACAGGGTCACGTTTTGCCTAGGCGTTTCGATACCCGTTTCGAATCAGGCGTTTACAGTGGCCAAAGCGTTCTAAAACATGTTTCGAAACAGGGGCTCACAATGGCCAAACCATACCGAAACGTGTTCCGATACGGTGGACCCTGGAACCACACCCGTTCCGAAACGGCACAACTCGTTTCGAAACACCTGCAGCCTGTAGTTTTCCAAAATCAGTTTTACACATCTCTAAACGATTCCAAACGCCCTAAACGACCCCAAGAAGCACACACAACATACAAACACGCTCTAGAGGCATACACCCTATAGCAACCATGCTCAAAATACACAAGATATAAGATAGGCATCCAAACACAAGGTCATACATTCACCACAATGAAGCATACATAGCTTTTAAGGTTACATGCCTTAGCCAACAAAACATATACGCATTCAAGACATGCATCATAAGCAAGATTTACAATTCAAACAAAGCATCCAAAAGCCAAACCAATTCAACATACATCAGAGCTCAAATCAACAACACCTATCCCATTGCTTGACTATTACATTCTACAATTTAAAGTTCATACTTGAGCTAACCAAAAGTGACGCTTGGAGACCTTTCCTTGCCCTTGCCACCCACAAGCTACTGATCTGCATTGTCGAACAAAAAGGAGTGTAAGTATAAAAGCTTAGTGAGGGTAAGCTCATAAAACAAACCTTCGACAATGCAGGGTCCAAGCACGAGCAAGAATTAAAAATAGAATGCATGGTCCTACCTCCAATCCTCAAGAGCCGAAGTAAAGGATGATGCATGAACATATTATCAAAGTCATGCCATGCTCAACAAGTCCATAACCACAACATATAGAATCACATATAACCAACATATGAGCAACATAATCCACAATCCGTATTGGCACCTAGCTATGACTCGAATACGCGGATAACCGTTGGAACTCACATCCAATAACACAACCATTACCTGACGGTGGGATTACACTCATCACCGTTCACGCGGAGGGGATTCCACTCATCCTCACGCCTCATTTCACGCAGAGGGGATTCCACTCATCCTTATGCGCGTCGATGGGATTCCACTCATCACCGACGAATGTATATAAGAAGATTTCCGGGCGAACCCGTACTCCATCTTGATGACTACCATCATCAAGACCACGCGCGCATTTTGACTCACGTGTGCACATTAAACATCCTAATGATCGATCATTTGTACCCAAGCATACTAGTGCCAATACTACACATTTCATTAACCTTTCACAATATCATTTCATAACAACTTCCGTGCTTAGCACGTACTCACCATGACTTACCGTCATGCACAAACCACATTTCCATGCCTAGCATGTACTCACCATGACCCTCGGATCATACAATCACCTCATAATATCATTTCACATGTCAACATTACATGTATATCGTCAAAACAATTATCACATCATATTTCTTACATATGTATATCTCCGTCATGTTTATCATCAACATGCATATAACAATGCATCTAGCCATGCCTCAACATACATTTATAACAACATATACATAACCACCATAAACACAATTAAACATGAGGCATAAATCAACACTTTAAAGATCAACCAAGGTCTCTAACTAAAGTTTGGGATTAGGCTACCACCCTAATCTCAACTCTAGGTGGGTCTACCAATCCCAACCTAGTCCACATGTTTGAACCAATTGCTCAAAACCATTTAAAACATTTTAACAACTCACATTCACCTCCAAGCTCTATTACCGAGCAACCAAGGTCTTCAAATTTCCAGATTTGTTCCCGAGGCTTCACCAACACAAAATCTCGCTTCAAATCACCTCAACACAATCAAAACAACCTAAAAATCAATTCACCAATTAATGTAGCAAACCCGAAACATCATTCAAGCAATAAACACAAGATTCCAAGCTAAGAACAACCCTCAAAATACCAAACCCGAGCAGCTCTTATACCTAGCCCAAAACTTGTGATTTCAACACATTTAACACATTCAAATGCTTCCAAAACAGCCCCCAACTATTACCCTAACATTAACCCTCAAATTCCAACATATAACACACCCAAAACTCATCTAAAAACCCTCCTAAAACCCCACCAAAACCCAAATTCGGGAATTCATTTAAAACACTCTAAAAATTATATATGTTGGACCATTTGGTTTATAAACACCATATATAACAATATCAAATCAAAATCTTAAGTTAAAAACAATAAAGATATCATTTTTATTCAAATCTTCCAAAAACCCAAATTCTAAAACTTGAACCAAAATGAAATCTAGTTGTACTTTTAAAGAGAGGAAGATGAGAGCAAGATGGGGACGTGTTTACCTTTCAAAATGGAGCCAAAATGAGGGAGAAATGAGGTGGAATAGTGAAAACCATGGAAGAGGGAGGGGTTGTCGTTGGTTTTGAAGTTTGGGGAAGAAGATGGGATTTTTGTTTATTTGAATAGTAAGGAATTAAAATTAAAAATGAGTTTTAGTTGGAAGACCAACTATTTACTAAAATGCCATTAATGAATGGCCAAACCCACATCTCTTAAATCCCATGGATTTGGACTTAAGAGATAGGCCCAACATAGCCTTAAACATTTTGAAATCCCGAGGCCCATAAAAATATTTTATTATTTAAATTGCAAAACCGAACCCGAAATAATATTAAAATATTATTTTCACCCTACCCCTAAACCCGGGTGTTACAACTCTCCCCCACTTAAGGAAATTTCGTCCCCGAAATTTGTCGGACATGAAGAGCCCCAGAACTGCCCTTCCGCACTTCCTTTTTCTGCTCACCACAACGTACTCACCAACTCGGTATACCTACCACACATCATTAGCTATCTGACACTAAGATCTCAACTGATTCTTCGTTGCACGCAAATTTCAAACTCAACTCAATCTCTTCAACAAACATAGCACGGAACAGATTTGACTCGTATTCCCGAATCATTGATACATAAAACACATCACAAACCTCTTTCTAGCTTCGGTGGTAACCGCAACAAATAAACAACAGAAATAGCCCGATTCACAATCTCATACAGCACTGTTAAAAACTTGACCGATAACTCTCTCTGGCTGACCATCTGACTTCAACGGGTAACCAAACACTATGCAGACATCTTCAAGAGTCTAGTTGAAATCTCGAATCTCTATCGGCCACTATCGATTTCAAGACACTGTGCAACTCACTCTCTTGGTAAAGCAACACTCCACCATCTTACACAAGGTACAAGTAACGTGAACATGTATAAAATGAGCACACTCGATGCAACTATCATTGTTTACACGGCTAAGCTCCCACGGAGGAAATCAAAGGCGAATCAGACACAAGGTCCCTCAAATCTATTACGCACTTTCATCAAGAATCTTCCATGGATGTAACAACTAGAAGAAAACTGAAGCTCGGTCTTGACTCGCTGGCAAAATATACACTTACTCTCATACTGAACCACATTATCCCTCATCTCAATCCAGAAGTACTCATCTTCAACCCATAACAAGTCTTCATACTACCCAGATGCAATACAAACGAACTGCCAAGTGTTTCGGCCAAAATAATACGTCTCAGAACACTATGTCAATTGGCACACTTATTCTGCCTCTGAAATGCAAAACTCTCTCATCTCTGAAATTGTATTCTGAAGGTCTTTCTTCTGCTATGTCTTGCACGTGAGGTGCCAAGAACCTGTCTTGCAACAGTTTCTCTTTAAGTATTCTGACTCAATATAGCTCGCAACTCAAATATAGCTCAGCAAAAACAACTCGAAGCATCAGTTACTACATTGACTCTCTTCGGATGGTACTCAATCTCGAGATTACGGTGTTCAAGCAATTCTAACAACTCATGTTGTTCAAGTTTCAACCCTTCCTAAGTCGTCTAATATTTCAAGTTCTGATGATGTGTATATACTGTGCATTTCTTACTGTACAACTTTGTCTCTAAGTCTTCGAAGCAAATACAACTGTAATTAACTCTAAGTCTAGTGTCGGATAATTCTTTTCAAGGTCTTTCAACTATCTCAATGAATAGGCCACAAACCTCCTGTCTTGCATAAGCACACAACCTAACTCTACATGTGACGCGTCACTATAGTTCATAAATCCCTTCTCTGACATGGCTGGATCAAGGTCGAAGCTTTCATCAAAGTTTCTTTAGGTTTCTCAAGGGCTCATTGTCTCGCACCTAACCACACAAACTGAACATTCTTCTGTAGCAATATGTTAAAGGAGCAGTTATCTTCGAAAGACTATTTACAAGCCTCCAAAAGTAACAATGCTAGACCTAGGAACTATAGATACCTGTTACAGTCTTCAATTTCTTCCAAATCACATCTTCTTCTGACTACTTAGGATTTACTCTAATTCACTCGGCTGATCTACATGTCCTAGGAGAACATCTTCCTTGACTCGGAGTTCACGTTTGCTCAACTTGGCATACAACTAATTCTCTAATAGGGTCTACAACACTAACTCCAAAGCTTGTCGTGGTCTTCTTTGGTACGTGAATATACCCATGTATCATCTATGAGAACTATTACAAACTGATCAAGGAACTTAGGAAAATATTCTGCTCAACATCTCTATAAAAGTAACTAATACACTAATCAAACAAAACGATATAACTCAGAACTCAAAGTGATCATATCTTGCCCCAAAAGCTGTCTTCGGTACATCAACTTCTCTCACTTTCAACTGGCAGTAATCGAATCTCAAATTAATCTTGAAAAGACTGAAGCACCCCTCAACTGATCAACAAACCACTGATGCTCGGTAATGGATACTAATTATTCACTGTCAATTGTTTCAACCACCTGTAATCTAAACACATTATCGTATTGCCTTCTCTCTTCTTCACAAATTGCACTGTCGTACTCTAAGATGATGTACTAGGCCTAATGAATCTAGGGTCTAACAATTCTCGAAGTTGATTCTTCAACACTCTCAATTATTTCGGGAACCATAAAATACAGAGCAAACAAAACAGGAGAGAACTCGAAGACGGTCTCAATAACAAACTCTTCCTCTCTGTTAGTAGACAAATCGGCAATTCTTCCAAACACTTTTAGGAAAAACACAAACTATTCTAACCTTCTGTGGTCTAATCTTCATTCAAAAATCAAATCCATCACATTTGCTAAGCAAGCCTGTCAACCAAACTCAATCAATCTTTGACCTCTAAAGCTGGATCAACATTCGATAAGAATTTCACATCCTCACCTACCACTACAGTCTCGCAGAAATCTGCAACTTCAAGGCAACTCTCTCATTGTCTCGACGTATACCCTAGCTCTGTACTCTACAAGCCAAACCATGCCAAAAGTTACATCAAAACCGTAAAAAGACATTTACTGCACATCTGCTAGAAATACGTAACCCTGAACCATTAACAAACATCTTCCGCACATCTTTCTGACCACCACTATCTCACCAAAAGGTCTAGTCTCAGACATCCCTACGTCTAAGATCACAACAAGTATATCTAATTTCCTTACATGCTCACACAAAATGGACGAATCCGTAGAAATTGAAACTTCACATGTACACAGCTGATAGTTTTCAGTTCTCTTGTCTTCAGGTTGGTTCTTCAACACAACCTAACTCTTCAAAATCATTCTTAGAGCATCTCGAAACTTTAAATTTCAGTTCTGATCACACACAAACAATCATGCTGGAACTTGTTCTATAACATCGGTTCTGACGACTCGAATCGTCCTACGACTAAACAATCTGGAGTCAAAACTGAAGACTTCTTCTCGGCTTGACTATATCGGAAGCGACTTCATCTCTTCTTCTTGCTGGAAGACAACTCAGACGCACACTGGCCCAATCACACAAATCGATTCCCACTCACGGATATTGACCGGCTGTCTTGTATTAAAACCATAGGTCGAACCCCAACGATCATTAACTAACATTTCTTAGTTTCAGATTACTCACACGAGACCCTTACCTTGATCTCACTAAAGGAACTAAGGTACTCGTACCTACCTCTAACACTTCATCCGGCACATTCAAACTTTGCACGCTTGCTAACAACATACGGAAGTACAGATTCAGAATCAATCAGAAGGGACAAACTCAAGACTATAACAAGGGCTTATCTACTATAACATCGATATCACTCTGACTCCCACTCACAATTCTTCACTTATTTTCACCAACTAATACCAGAATCGATCACATCGTCCCTCATCAACGAGAATCAACCCACATACACTCTGACTCAAACAAACCAATTGTACCTCAACTCCGGTACAACTACACTTCCCTAACTATAGCGATGAACTCCCTCAACATCATCCGGATTTTCAGAACCCACAACTTCTACTTACCGATTAACGGCCCACGCCTCGGCCTCAAACTTACCAAAAACAATAAATCAACAACAACAACAAATTAACATACAAACTGGGTTAGCAAAGGAAATGGTCCAAGTAGCTCAAGTATGATTCCCTCACTTAAAAATCTCTTTTTCCGATGTAATAGAAGCAATGAGACTCTACTCAACAAGCTTAAAGCAACATACATTCACAATCAAACAAACATACATCAAGCATACTTGATAAACAAGCAAACATGCTTGCAAGGCAAGCAAACACCATGCATATCAATATAAAAACTTAACTTACCTCACTTACCTGCCCAAGGTCTCGGTAACCTTAGGCTCTGATACCAACAAATGTAACCCCCTCTTCCCGGTTCGGACGCTTGACCGGTCCGAGTGGGTCACACGGGGAAAACCGAAGCGAAATCCGCTAAGGTCGCACCTCGGTTAGCGACCCTAGAAAACTTTTTCGTTTATTATAGTCTTATCTAAATGCTTTTATTAAACCTATGTGTGAAACGACAGCGGAAACAAGGCTCACGAGAAGCCTAACAACAAACAGGGCCTAAGCCTAACCCTTGGGACCCATTAGAGATGTCAAACAACCTATTTTTAGGCATGTGTTTCGAAACAGACGACACCCGTTTCGGAACACGGGCTTCAGTTTAAAAAGTAAGACACCCGTACCGAAACGCTTCCACCCCGTTTTGAAACAGGGTCACGTTTTGCCTAGGCGTTTCGATACCCGTTTCGAAACAGGCGTTTACAGTGGCCAAAGCATTCCGAAACCTATTTCGAAACAAGGGCTCACAGTGGCCAAACCGTACCGAAACGTGTTCCGATACGGTGGACCCTGGAACCACACTCGTTTCGAAACGACACAACTCGTTTCGAAACACCTACAGCCTGTAGTTTTCCAAAATCAGTTTTACACATCTCTAAACGATCTTAAACGCCCTAAACGACCCCAAGAAGCACACACAACATACAAACACGCTCTAGAGGCATACACCCTATAGCAACCATGCTCAAAATACACAAGATATAAGATAGGTATCCAAACACAAGGTCATACATTCACCACAAGGAAGCATACATAGCTTTTAAGGTTACATGCCTTAGCCAACAAAACATATACGCATTCAAGACATGTATCATAAGCAAGATTTACAATTCAAACAAAGCATCCAAAAGCCAAACCAATTCAACATACATCAGAGCTCAAATCAACAACACCTATCCCATTGCTTGAATATTACATTCTATAATTTAAAGTTCATACTTGAGCTAACGAAAAGCGACGCTTGGAGACCTTTCCTTGCCCTTGCCACCCACAAGCTACTGATCTGCATTGTCGAACAAAAAGAAGCGTAAGCATAAAAGCTTAGTGAGGGTAAGCTCATAAAACAAACCTTCGACAATGCAGGATCCAAAAATGAGCAAGAATTAAAAATAGAATGCATGGTCCTACCTCCAATCCTCAAGAGCCAAAATAAAGGATGATGCATGAACATATTATCAAAGTCATGCCATGCTCAACAAGTCCATAACCACAACATATAGAATCACATATAACCAACATATGAGCAACATAATCCACAATCCGTATTGGCACCTAGCTATGACTCGAATACGCGGATAACCGTTGGAACTCACATCCAACAACACAACCATTACCTGACTGTGGGATTACACTTATCACCGTTCACGCGAAGGGGATTTCACTCATCCTCACGCCTCATTTCACGCGGAGGGGATTCCACTCATCCTCACGCCCGTCGATGGGATTCCACTCATCACCGACGAATGTATATAAGAAGATTTCCGGGCGAACCCGTACTCCATCTTGATGACTACCATCATCAAGACCACGCGCGCATTTTGACTCACGTGTGCACACTAAACATCCTAATGATCGATCATTTGTACCCAAGCATACTAGTGCCAATACTACACATTTCATTAATCTTTCACAATATCATTTCATAACAACTTTCGTGCTTAGCACGTACTCACTATGACTTACCGTCATGCACAAACCACATTTCCATGCCTAGCATGTACTCACCATGACCCTCGGATCATACAATCACCTCATAATATCATTTCACATGTCAACACTACATGTATATCGTCAAAACAATTATAACATTATATTTCATACATATGTATATCTCCATCATGTTTATCATCAACATGCATATAACAATGCATCAAGCCATGCCTCAACATACATGTATAACAACATATACATAACCACCATAAACACAATTAAACATGAGGCTTAAATCAACACTTTAAAGATCAACCAAGGTCTCTAACTAAAGTTTGGGATTAGGCTACCACCCTAATCTCAACTCTAGGTGGGTCTACCAATCCCAACCTAGTCCACATGCTTGAACCAATTGCTCAAAACCATTTAAAACATTTTAACCACTCACATTCACCTCCAAGCTCTATTACCAAGCAACCAATGTCTTCAAATTTCTGGATTTGTTCCCGAGGCTTCACCAACACAAAATCTCGCTTCAAATCACCTCAACACAATCAAAACAACCTCAAATCAATTCACCAATTAATGTAGCAAACCCGAAACACCATTCAAGCAATAAACACAAGATTCCAAGCTAAGAACAACCCTCAAAATACCAAACCCGAGCATCCCTTATACCCAGCCCAAAACTTGTGATTTCAACACATTTAACACATTCAAATGCTTCCAAAACAGCCCCCAACTATTACCCTAACATTAACCCTCAAATTCCAACATATAACACACCCAAAATTCATCTAAAAACCCTTCTAAAACCCCACCAAAACCCAAAATCGGGAATTCATTTAAAACACTCTAAAAATTATATATGTTGGACCATTTGGTTCATAAACACCATATATAACAATATCAAATCAAAATCTTAAGTTAAAAACAATAAAGATATCATTTGTATTCAAATCTTCCAAAAACCCAAATTCTAAAACTTGAACCAAAATGAAATCTAGTTGTACTTTTAAAGAGAGGAAGATGAGAGCAAGATGGGGACGTGTTTACCTTTCAAAACCGAGCCAAAATGAGGGAGAAATGAGATGGAATAGTGAAAACCATGGAAGAGGGAGGGGTTGTCGTTGGTTTTGAAGTTTGGGGAAGAAGATGAGATGTTTTTTTATTTGAATAGTAAGGAATTAAAATTAAAAATGAGTTTTAGTTGGAAGACCAACTATTTACTAAAATGCCATTAATGAATGGCCAAACTCACATCTCTTAAAGCCCATGGATTTGGACTTAAGAGATAGGCCCAACATAGCCTTAAACATTTTGAAATCCCGAGTCCCATAAAAATATTTTATTATTTAAATTGCAAAACCGAACCCGAAATAATATTAAAATATTATTTTCACCCGACCCCTAAACCCGGGTGTTACACTTGAGCTACTTTGAGAACTCCAAAAGCTCCTCCCTTGCCCACTTGCCTCCCGAACTCTAACGATCTGCATGTTGGAAATAAAGGAGAGAGTAAGCTAACTAGCTTAGTGAGAAAAGCTCTATAATTCAACAAGCATGCAGTTTTCAAAACACTTTTCATAATTGACAATAAATCAATGAATGCACGAATGATTATCACAACAAGACTACACATGGTTTACATATGCACAACCAACATACACACGGTGGGACCGCATATCACTGTTCGACTAGTAGTTTTCCGATGGGACCACTCATCACCGTAGTTAAGACAACCATCACGTGAGGCTCGACTTCTACACGACTACACAACAACAACGATGTAAAACAACTCGAGATACACATGATACCACAACATATAACCATTCATCGACACATACCAAAGATGTAGGAGTAGTAACTTACACTCGGATTTAGGTGAACCCTCTAGGTCCCACCCAAACCCCCAAGAGTTCCATTTCGTAAACAAATCAAAGGTTGACATTTCTACTCATCGTTGCTACCCAAAAGAAAGCCGAAAACCAAGCTCAAGTCTCCAAATTCTCCGGATTCATCCCCGAAGCTTCACCAACTAAATTCCTTGCTTCTAATCATCCCAACACAATTAAAATAACCACAAATCAGTCCACAATTCAATGTAGTCAACCCAGAACACAAACCAAGCACAAAACACATGATTTCAAACTAAAGACAATCTCAAATTCCTCATTCCCGAGCAGCCATAAGCACAACCTAAAACCAATGATTCCAACACTTAAATTACTCCCAATAGCCTCCAAAACAACCCTTACATATATCCTAACCATCAGCCATCAAATTTCCACATTTAACACCCCCAAAACTCAACCTAAAACCCTTCAAAAAAACCCCCTCCAAAACCCAAATTCGGGGAACACCATAAAACCATGTAAAAATCAAGTATGTTGGACCTTTTAGGTTGTAAACATCTTAGCTAACATTAATAAATCGAAATCTTAAGTTAAAGACAATAAAGATAGCATTTTTAATCAAAAACCCTAAAACTTCAAATTTCAAAATCATGAACAATAATTAAAACTAAAGGTACTAACTTGTAGTGGGAAAGGAGGACAAGTCAAAAACGTATTTACCTTTCAAAAATCACCAACAAAGAGCAAGGGAGATGATGGAATAATGATTTGAGAGGGTTTTGGGTTTTGACGTGAAAAATGAAAAATGAAGAAGAAGATGACTCTCCCCTTTTGACTCAAAAGCTCATCTTTTCCAAACTTTGAATTATTTACAAAAACGCCATTAATGAGATGGCTAAAATCCTCATCTCCTAAAATCCATGGGTTTTGGGTTTGAAATCAAACAAGCCCAACATAAAATATTTGTTTTGAAACCCGAGGCCCAAAATAATATTTTATTATTTTAATTATGAAACCGAACCCGAAACAATATTTTAATATTATTTTCACCCATCCCCAAACTCGGGCGTTACAAGTGGAGTACAAAATTAGAAGGTATTACACCTTCTCAAAGTCATACAATAACCCTTTGATCTTTTTTAGTGTTTTTTTGTACATACTACAAAAAAGATGACACATACTGACGGACAGAAAAACTTCGGTAAAATACCAAAAAATCGTCAGTGTATGGTTTAAAACCTATACCGACGGACAAAAGAGATATTCCGACAGACAAACAGTTGTCAGTAAAACGCTAGTCGATATATTTTTATACCAACGACTGATTCCGTCAGTACTCAATACTCTAAATCCTAACCCGACAGACAAACAGATGTTGGGACCAACACTAAAAAATCAAATCTTAAACCCTAACCATAAATTCTAAACCCTACACCCTAAAAAATACACCTTGCACTCAATACTCTAAATCCTAACCCTAAGCCCTAACCTTAAATCCTAAACATAAACTTTAAACTTAATTTTAAATGATGAGACATAAATAAAAGAACAAAAAAGGGACAAACGATTTCTACTCCTCAAAGTCCACTCTTCATCAGCATACAAAATTTAAATTTGTCTAGTGATACAAGAAATCTCTCAACAAACTAAATAGATTTTCTTTATCAAGGAAAATAATTAGAAGTTTCCATGTATCACACATCAAACAAAAAATAGATTTTCTTTATAATTTATGGGATCTCTCGTTTATCCTTTTAATAATCTAAACAGAAATTAATTTCATCGAATTAAATAAAACCACCAGGAAAACAAAACTCTTCCTTCAAATAATTAATAGTATTGTACTCCAACATGGAACCTTAAACCATAAATATATTAAGTTTCCTTGAATCACCGACCACTGCAGGATAACGTGGCGACCAACCGACAGCAGCAGCGGCAATGGCTGCCACCAACGACTACTGTTTGGAAGCTTAACGTCGATGGAGATTGTGACAAAGGTATAGGTTTAGCGTCATGTGGAGGAGTTCTCCGAAACGCTACAGGCACATGGGGTGGTGGCTTTTCGAAGTTTATAGGCCGATGTAGTGCGGTTGACGCGGAGTGTTGGGCGATTCATGAAGGATTGGTTTACGCCTTGCATTGTAATATTGAAGCCGTAACCGTAGAATCGGATTGCTTGGAGGTAATCCGCATGTTGCGCAATGGTAACGATAGGATGGATCAGTCTTCTTTGGTGTGCGCAATCCGCGCCTTGGTTCGTCGTTTCCGGATTTGTGACTTTCACCATGTTTTTCGAGAGGCTAACCGTGTTGCGGATGCTTTGGCTAAGTTGGGGCCTTGGCAGGGTTATGAGGCGACATATTATTGTTATCCGCCTGATGCGGTGTTGGGTTTGTTGCATGATGAATTACCCATGTCGGGTTAGGATTATGTTTACATGTTATTTTTTCGGTATGATGTAATGCTATGGTGAGTACTCTTTTCCTCCATTTAGGTTAGGGAGGTTTTTAACGAGGCTCGCCATAGCACTTCCCTTGATTAATCAAAAAAAATATATTAAGTTTCCATTTAGAATATGATAATTGATAACCACGATACAAATAAGTAATAAACTATAAATTAATAAGATAACTAATGCACAAATACAGTTGTCGAAGCCTAGACCAGCCCCAAGTATTAAACTCAAATTTTGGTTAAAAATATCATATTTGTAAATTATTAATCGATGCCCGTTTAAGCTCTTCCATTTCACAAACTTTTTTTAAAATAAATAAATAATGGTTAATCCTATTTGGACGAAGATGGAAGTGGTTGGAGCCATCATAGATCAGAGAAGGTGGTCGGAGTCGGACCAGAGTGAGTATGAGTTAAAAGAGAGATTAAGAAAATTTAGAAACTAAATTGATATTTTATTTATAATTTAAGAATCAAATTAGAAATTAACCACATCATCAAGTTGCGAGAGTTAACAATTCAGTGACTAAATTGTAACAAATTGATACCAGAGATAATCGAAATATAATATTTTTAAACCGGACGATCCAAATAAGAGAAATGTAAAACAAAAGTAACCTCCGTGGTTGTTTACCCCGACTAAAATGGTGTTCCACGTGTCATAGTCAAACAATATCGTATCAATTTGAAACTTAATCTTTATATTTTAATTTAACATAATTTATTTTTATAAGGAAAATACTTTGATGCACAAGCTTGTGTAAACTTTAGTTTACACAAGCTCTTTAATTTTAGGGTTTAGGGTTTAATATTTTAGGTTAGGGTTTAGGGGTTTAGTATGTAGGGTATATAATTTAAGGTTTATGGTTAGAATTTAGAGTTTAGGGTTTAGGGCTTAGGGTTTAGGTTTTAGGTTGCTAGGGTTTGTGATTTAAATTTTAAATTTTATAAAAGGGTTGTGTAAAAAAAATTTACACAGCTTGTGCATCAAAATAAAACCCTTTTTATAATACTATTAATTTGTTCCAGGGAAAATATTTTGTGCATTAGTGGTGAAATTTTTTGTTTCCACAAGCATTTTAATTTTAGGGTTTATAAATTTAGTTTAGAGTTTGAAGTTTAAGTTTATGTACTTAGAATTTAAGGATTATGGTTAGAATTAGGGTTTAAGTTTAGGCATAAAGTAAAAAAATATCCCAAACGTTTGACTGAATAGTCACTTTGGCCCATATTCTTTTTTGGAGAAATTCAACCCTCAATGTTTCGTTTTGGGTCAAAATGGCCCATCTGAGGATGAAAATTGTTAGAAAAATGACGGTAAGCAGTTTGAAATGACTTGAAAGAATGACAAGTTAGAAGAAAAAATTATTTTAAATTTTATATAATTTTATATAATTATTTTTGACTGATGTAACGTTTTTTCAAGTCAACACATTTGCTTACATGGTACTGCCATGCCAGTGTGCACTGACATATATGTTTGTCCCGTCATTTTAAGTCATTTATCGTCAGTTAACTAATAGTTTTCATCCGCAGAGGGGCCATTTTAACCCAAAATAAAACGTTGAGGGTTGAATTGCTCCAAAAAAAATAAGGGCCAAAGTGACTAATCAGTCAAAGTTGGGGGCATTTTTTGACTTTATGCCTTTTATGTGCGCAGAATTTAAGGACTATAGTTAGAATTTAGACTTTAGAGGTTAGGGTTTATGATTAAGGGTAATATGTTGGGATTTAGGTTTTAACCAATAAACACTAAATTCTAACCCTAAACCTTAAATTCTAACCATACTCCCTAAATTCTAAGCGCATAACCATTAAACCATGAACCCTAAACAAAATCCCTAAAACCTAAAAATAGGGTTCTTGTGGAAACAAAAAATTTCATGCCAATGCATGGTATAATTAAAGGATTATTATCCCATACACAGGCGGTGAAAACTTTTTGTTTCTATAAGCGCCTTCATTTTAGGGTCTATGGGTTTAATTTAAGGTTTAGAGTTTATGAGTTTTAGTGTAGAGGTTTAGAATTTAGAGTTTAGGGTTAGGTTTTATGGTAATATGGTTAGAGAGTTAGGTTTCTACTTATAAACCCTAGATTTTAAACCTAAACCTAAAATTTTATCAACAACCCCTAAATTCAAAACTACTACCCATAAACCCTAAACAGAATTTCTAAACCTTAAAACTAAGGCGTTTGTGTAAACAAAATTTCCACGTGCGCTTGTGCATAAAATAATTACCCTTATAATTAAATACTTAACACCGTAAGCTATTCCAATTAAAACAATAATTTTATTTTATTTCTTAAAAACATCATTTCCAACATAAAAAGGAGGGTTCACGTCAACATGGTCGATGTTTTTAAGAAGAAAAAAATCCCATTGGAATTTAAACCGGAATACAACTCTATTTGTGAAGTTAAAAAAATAAAAATAAAAAACTCGTACTGAATAATTAACCTTTTTGAACTAACTAATAATATTATAATAAAGGAGACCAAGTTATACTGAATAAATTACAATTAGATCAAATAACAAATTTGAGCATAGTAGATGGACCAAAAGTGCGATTTGGCCAAACATATTTAGCAGCAAACCCTAGAAACTACTTTCAATTAAACTGAAACATCGCAGAAACGAACAAAGATGGATCGCCGAGCAAAGAAGCAACCGCTAGCTTGAGGAATACGATCAACGGTGTGCCACCGTTGTTTACTTTCAAGCTTTTCCCATGTCGAACAGCTGCGTGATGGTGATCTCCGTTCACCGGCACAATGCTTTTACTTTCGATCTCGACAACGTCGAGCTGATCGAAATCATTCCTCTCTCTGCAATTCTCACCCCACAGTTCCTTTACAGCCATAGCCGATCTTCTAATTGATTATTGCTTAATGTGAACAATATATATGCAAGTAAGAAACATTTTAAATATCCAGAAGGTCAGCTTCTGCAGATTTCTGTGTAAGAAAAGTAAACAGACTTGTCTAGGAATACCGTGTTGAACCATTCCTCTTGAATATATATATATACATGGGCAGTTCAAAGATTTTGGGGGCCTTGTGCAATTTATTAAAATAAGACCTTTAATTTATACTCAGTAACAGATATAAGTTTCCCCAAAAAAATTTACTTTAATATAAAAAAAATATTATTAGATTATCCTCTTGAAGAATAAAAAATTAACCTACAAACATCTAAAAACTAAATATTTTCATTTAAAAATGTCAATTTTTTGCATGCTTTAATTTTTGGGCCCCTTCTCTCTTGTGGGCCCTGTGCGATCGCTCCTATCGCGCTTGTCCAGAACCCCCACTATATATATATATATATATATATATATGTGTGTGTGTGTGTGTGTGTGTGTGTGTGTGTGAGCGTTGGATGAAGGTAAATAGAGGGATAAGATTAAAAGTAAAAAATGTGAAGATTATCCATTGGGAAAAAAGATAAGAAAATAATTTTAGCCATTAATTACCATCATCTAACAGTCCAAAAAGGTGTAAAAGTAATTACACACGGTAAGTAGATCCTAACCACATATATATAGGGTTAGGATCCACTTACACAATGTAAAATTCTTTAAGTTTTACACATTTTTTGGATCGTTGGATGGAGAAAATGGATGGATGAGATTAACTCCTTACTTTGTTTCTCAAGTGATAATCTTCACATATTCTACTATTAATCTTAGCCATTCGTTTCACCCATCCAACGATAAAAAAAAACGTGTAAAACTCAAAGAGACTTACACTATGTAACTGGATCCTATATATATATATATTCATTTTAAATCTTTCTTTAGATATACTTTAAATATAATTATTTTTTTTCATTTTTAATTTAATTATTTGAATTGATTTAATGATATGTGTGTTTTTACACATCTCATGTGACCCATGTTCGAGTCCCCTCTCAAATTTTTTTACTTTTTTTCTTCTAGAATTTAGTTCATTACAAGATATATACATATATATATATGGGATAGGATCCAGTTACACAGTGTAAATCTCTCTAAGTTTTACACGTTTTTTGGATCGTTGGATGAGTGAAACGGATGGATGGGATTAACAGTAGAATATGTGAAGATTATCACATGGGAAAAAAGTAAGGAGTTAATCTCAGCCATTCATTTCCCCCATCCAACGATCCAAAAAACGTGTAAAACTTAAAGAGTTTTACACTGTGTAAGTTGATCCTAACCCTATATATAGGATTATTATCCTCTATATATATATATGGATTATTATCCTATACACTAGCGGTGAAAATTAAAAGTTTTCCACAAGTGCCTTAGTTTTAGGCTTAGTTTAAAAAAGCGCGCTTTGGGCGCGCCTAGGCGACGTGAGGCGAATGGGAAAACGCCTCCACCAACAAAGGCAAAGCGGTAAACAAAAAGCGGCGGTGGGCAGCGCTAGGCGCTGCGCTTTAGCGCTTAATGGTATTTAAAATAAAAGAACGTGATTTTTAAAATACCCATTTCGCGAACATAAACCCACCCCAAAATTAGAATTTCCTCAGTCAATTCCTCAAATTGAACAAAAAAAAAAAACTAAGATCAGAGCAAAGGTTCTCTCGGGTCTCGGCATCTTCAAGGCTCAAGCTTCAATCCATGTATGTTTCAATAATTTTTTTAACTTCTTTTTGCAGGTATGTTGACCCCTTTTTTCCCTCTCTTTTCTTCAGTTTGGGCACTCTTTTCTTCTTTTCATTGTCCGATGTTGAATTTCGTCTCGGTGTCGTTTACGAAGGAGATTTTTAACAAGGCTCTACTTTACTTTAAAAAAATATATTTTTTTCTAAGTGCAAGGATATAAATTATTTTAGTACAATTTGATCATTAAATGTATATAAAATTAATATCATATTGTTATGAATACAAAATATACTACAAAATTAAATTATAGCGCTTCGCCTAGCGCCTAGCGCTTCGGCTCCCATGACCCATTGCGCCTCGGATCGCCTAGCGCCCTTTAAAACTAAGGTTTTAGGGTTTAAGGGCTTAGTTTAGGTGTAGGGTTTAGGGGTTTAGGCATAGGGATTTAGAATTTAGAGATATTGGTTAGAATTTAGGGTTTGTGGTTAGAATTTAAGGTTTAGAGGTTAAGGTTTAGTTTTAGGGTAATATGGTGAGGATTTATGTTTTAATCTATAAACCCTAAATTATAACCCCAAATTGTAAATTTCAACCACTATCCTTAAATTCAAAATCCATACACCTAAACCCCTAAACCTTACTCCCTAAACTAAGTCCCTAAACCCTGAAACTAAGGCACTTGTAAAAACTTTTAGTTTCCACCGCCAGTGTATCAAATAATTACCCTATATATATAGAATGATGCAATTTATATCATTGAGGAGTAGTTGGTTTTGTGGTAAAGGCTTGGCTATTTTCTTTGGAGGTCCTAAGTTTAAACCTCACTAAGGCTAAATTTTTCTCTCTTTAATTTTCCTTTAACCAAGTGGTGACAATATATATATATATATATTAAATATTAAATAAATTAAAAATTAAAGTAAATTAATCCAATCGAGTGATGACATGTGTCATTATCTAATTGGTTGATTAATTTTATTTAATTAAATTAAAATTAGGACCAAATTTATATAATAGGTAATTAATAGGGACCAAATGTGTAATTATACAAAATTTACTTTAACTGCCATGTCACCTCTCCGTTAGATTTTATCGGTTGTTGGTCAAAAT
Organism: Hibiscus trionum; assembly: GCA_030270665.1. Classification (NCBI taxonomy): domain Eukaryota; kingdom Viridiplantae; phylum Streptophyta; class Magnoliopsida; order Malvales; family Malvaceae; genus Hibiscus; species Hibiscus trionum. The sequence goes on along the minus strand of BSYR01000017.1, from coordinate 57,029,974 downwards.
AGGACAAATTAAATAGTTCAGTGGTCGAATTTTTAATTTTTGCAGTACGGTGGTCAAAATAGGTCAGACTCAATAGTTGAGTGGTCACCCAGGTAGTTTACCTTATTTATAATTATTCCCGATGAATTGTGTCTGCAACTTAATTAAATTTTCGAGATCCCACTGGAAAAGAGGTTGATCTTCATCCCAAAAGATTTGAATTCGAACAATTTTGTCTCAAGGTTTGTGTATCATCAATGAATTAAGAAAAAAATATGAACATATTTGTACTATGGCCCGTCCCTGACGATGGGCCATAAAGACGATGCCCCAAGGCCTACCTTTGTCCAAGGCTCACCGCTCATAATTATAAGTGTTTAATTTTAATGATAGTTTATTTTTCCGCCAATATTTATTATTAGAGTTCAATTTTTCAATACTTTTTATTAGGAGTGTACTATTAAAAATTATTTTTTTCCCAATACTTGTTATTATGGTCCATTTTCGAATACTTGTTATTAGAGTCTATTTTTTCAATATTTGTTATTAGAGACCCATTTTTTTCAATATTTGTTATTTGGTCTACTCTTAAAATTTATTTTTTAAAATATTTTTTATTAGAGCTCTAATTTTTCCAATAGTTGTTGTTAGAATAGGTACATACTATTAAAATTTAATATTTTTTTCCAATTCTTGTTATTAAAAAATATTTTTCTAATACTTTTTATTAGAGAAATACTCTTAAAATTTATTTTTTAATACTTATTACTATGAGACCTAATTTTTAGGTTCGGACTTAGGCCACCAAAATCTTAGAAATGAGTTTGCTTGTATTCGACTATTCAAAAAAATATAATTAATGCTAATTAGGTTAAGTTTCCGTGCATTTTTGTTTATTTAATCCAATACTAATAAATAAAGGGGTAAACTACAACAGAGGTCACTCAATTATGGGTAAGGTTATATTTGAGTCACTCAATTATTAAAAGCTACAATTGGGTCACTTAATTATGGATAAGGTTACATTTGGGTCACCTAATTATTAAAAGTTACATGTAGGCCACTTAATTATGGGTAATGTTATATTTGGGTCACCCTTCATATTTAAAAAAATACATCAATTTCATCATTTTTTTTCTTCCCAATCACTTGTTAACACTAGAGTACTTCATTTGAAATCATTAGTTAATCTAATACATAAATCGATATACAATTTTTAAATATAAAGGGTGACCCAAATATAACCTTACCCATTATTGAGTGACCCAAGTGTAACTTTTAATAATTGGGTGACCCGAATGTAACCTTACCCATAACTGAGTGACCCAAGTATAACTTTTAATAATTGGGTGACACAAATATAACCTTACCCATAATTGAGTGACCTCCATTGTAGTTTACCCTAAATAAAAGAGGGATGGTATCACATTTAGTCTTTGTGTTTTAACAAAATATTCAATGTGACACATATTTTAAGAATGTTGAATGCGGTATTTGTACCTTTAAGGTGTTCTATTTAGTACATATACTTTGTCAAAAGTTTAATATGGTATTTGAACTATCATTTTGGATATTATTATACTTGGGTTAATGTTATTGTCATATTTGAACTATCATTTCGCGTATTATTATAGTGTATGTGTTAATATTGTTAGTAAACGTTAAATCAATGAATGAAAATTTACAACTACTATAATAATACAATACATGTATCGATTAGATATTCTAAATATTCATATATGTTGTAACAACAATTGTGTCAACCGAGCAAAAACTCAATTGAAAGAAAATATTAATATTTGAGGCACGACGATGTATAATTTTATGTATTATTAGCGAATTAAATATTGACACATCATAGTAAAATTTAAACAAACTTTAAAATTCACTTTTAATAAGGTGACATTATTTAACTTATTGACAGGTCATAAAATTACACATTGTTAATACATCAAATATTTATGAGTTAAAAATCTTCATCATTCAAACTAATATTCTCTTTTATAATTATAATTATATCAATTGAATTATATTCGATCGAGGACTAACCTTCAATTATTTCCAATTGAGAATAGTCTAAAACCCTAACATAGAGGCTAAAGCACCCCCCAAAACGGCTTGGACTATGAGGTCCAAAGCATACCCCATCAACCACCCTTCACTTTCCTTTGTCCCATTTGAACTTTCCCCATTTTCTACTTTCACAAACACCAACCCATTTGTCCCACCACCACTTTGCAATCTATTGAAATAACCCATTTTCCAATTCTCAAAGTTCATACCATTCACACACCCAACATGGTAACAATGCTTTCCACAACTCGAAACATAAGCCCAACCTTTCAACTTCCCTTTACGGATTTCCTTGTTTCGACATATCAAACACTCCGTCGAGGCCTTCGATTCGAGATTAAGTCTCAACGACCCTCGGTCAGTGCCGCCATTCAATGTGCTTGGTAAATTCAAACAACAAGGATGCAAATATGTTCCCTTGGACTTGTACATGAAACCTTGAACATCTTTCCCACATGCTTTACAAACTTTGCCTCGTTTCCCTTTCTTCTTGAACTCGAAGTTGGTGTTTTTGACGAACGGATGGGTGGCGAAAGGCTCGGCCACCGTGCATTTTTCGTGAAGATGGAAATCGCACTTCGTTTTATTGCATTGGTAACGTGAACCGAATCCTAATTCTTTGCATCCGTCACATTGATATGGCGTTTCGGAATAGCTTAGCTCGAGCTTGTGGCCATGACTGGAATGGTTTATCTCGGTGATCTTCATAGCTTCTGTGTTTGCCCTTTTTGCAGCTCTTGTTTTGCACTGTTTCTTCACAGATTCAATAAACAGTTTTAGACACGAAATTCGGCTCGAACTCAATCGATTTTTTTCGCAAAACAATTATTTTTATTAATAAAAAGACCTACTAAAATGGTAGGAAATGTCCAAAAACAAATTTGAGAATACAACCATACACTAAAACACAAAAGCAAACCACACAATTCACCTAGGACTCAAGCAAACACAACAAGAGAATCGACTCCTTGATTAAAACGAGCACAAGGAAACTCGAGTTCAACTCGATCGACAACTTGAACTGTTCGAGTTTGAGCTCGACTCAACATCAATTGAGCCAGCCTGGTGACCAATTGAAATGATCTCATAGTTATCATGAAAATACAAAATCATAAAAGTAATTGAGAGGGCTGCCAAGACTTACCAGCAACAAAGATGAAAGATTGCAGCAGATTCGTCTGAGACTAAGCTTGGCAAATTCAGCAGCAGATTTAAAGCTCCATAAGTAAACCTGAGATTATTTTATTATCTTTTCCCCCTCATTTCCAAGAAAGTTCAGATGGTAAACTGTTGTTTTTCTCAGTCAAAGAAGATTATTAAAAGATAAATGAGGCCAAATCAGGAGAGATTATGTAGGAATATTGGAGATGAGAGAAATATTTTTAAATCTCCACAAGGTCAGATTCTGCAGAGTTCCGTGTAAGAAGAGTAAACAGAGTTGATTAGAAACATCTTGTTAACCATTCTTGATTAATATTTATTTTTTAAATATTCCCGATGAAACGGTAGCGTCGTATGTTATATCATAACATCGTTTATTGTTTCAACGACCAAGTGTTCAATATATGAGCAATTCGAAAGTTAAGTGATTAAATTAAAAAATTTAAAAAAAATCAAATTTTAGTGACCAAAATAGAAGTAGAAAGAAAAATTAGGTGATTAAAAATATTAATTTACCCTATAATTAATGCTAATTAGGTTGAGGTTTTCCTGTTGGGAGTGTTCAAACGGTGATTTTGATTATTAACCGAACTGTCTAAAATCGAATTAACATAACACTTAAAGTTTCTAACTGTTAACTTAAATAAACTAAGTTCGGCTAATTTGGTAGAATTAACTAAAATTTATCAACGATTTTTTTTTAAAATTTTGATTCAAAATAGCAATTCAAATAACAATAGATTGAAAATGAGTTTTTTTGTTAGGTATTTTTTTTCTTTCTAGTCTTTATTTTTTCTCATTTTGAGTTAGACTTAAGATTGAGATCAAAATATAAATATTGAGTTTTAAATATTATGAGTCGTTGATGAAATTTGAGCTTAAAATTAAAATCATATTAGTTATATATTTAAATTTTGATTAATTCGATTAATTCAATTTCGAATCAAATTAATTGGTAATCAAACTAAAAAATCTTTAACTTTTCACCGATCGAATATTTTGGTGACCGATCAATTAACCGAACTAAATTTCAGTTCGATTGTTTAATTCAGTTCTAATCGAATAATGTACACCTTTATTTCGTGTAGATTTGTTTCTTTAATTAAATATATTTTTGATTAAATAGAAATTACATTCTCATACCGAGATTTAAACCCATACAAGATGAGACAATGTAAGCATTCTTAGCTACTAGACCAACCAATGATCTCTTCTTTAATATCAAATGATTATGTGTTTGTTTGACTTTGACTTTGTTTTTTTTTTTCTATTGTTGTGTGCTCGTGCCGGGGAAACGCTTCTAGTATTTTTGACATTTTATGTCTTTTCTAATAGTGAATAATTGTCGAGAAAAAAAATAATGTGTCAAATTTGAATTATTATCGTTTCGTGTATTATTATGACATTTTGATTTAACTTTATTAGTAAATGTCAAATTAAACAATCAAAATCACAATTACTATATTTATATAAAAAATCACAGTTACTATAACAATACATTAATGAATAGTTCAAATACCATATTGAATATTTTTTCAAAATACATATATCACATTAGATGTTTTCGAAAAATACAAGTATCATATTAAACAGTTTAAAGATACAAATTCCCCACAAAACATTATGGCATTATCCCAATAAAATATATTCATTTTTATGTTGTACTAAAATTCAAGCCATCACTTTGACTTTTTTAAAAATTTGGGCTATGTAGGTTTCTTTGTTATTTCTCGACAACCAGTCTTATTCTATCATTATGTTATTTTTTTATTAAATAGAGCATTATTACAATTTTTATATCGAAATTCGAACTTTTACAAGATAGGATAATATGAGCATTTTTAGCCACTGGGTCAATTAGTGAAACTATCTATCATTATGTTATCAAATGATTATAATCTTTTTCAAAAATAATGATTATTATTTTATTCACCGATGGTAAAAAAATATATTTTGCTAATCAGATTGTATGGTTGTGTAACACCCGGGTTTGGGGTCAGATGAAAATAATAATAAAATAAAGGTTCGAGTTTTGGTTTCATAATTAAAAATAATAATTTAATATTTTGGGCTTCATATATTCGAAGCAAACAATTATGTTGGATTTAAATTGTATTGGGAATCAAATCCCATGGATTTTAGAATAGATGAGAATGACCATCTCATTAATGAAATTCTTGTAAATAATGAGACTTGCAAAATAAAAACCCTTTTATTTTTAAAACACCCATTTAAATCATCTTCTTCCCTACCCTTCTCCATTTTCACGTCAAGTTTCCCCTCCTCCCCCTTTGTGCTTTTCCATCAAATCGTGCCTCCATTTTTGGAGCTTTTTGAAAGGTAATTACATTTCCGACTTGCTCTCATCTTCCTCTCTTTAAAAGTACAATTAGATTTCAGTTTGGTTCAAGTTTTAGAATTTGGGTTTTTGGAAGATTTGAATAAAAATGACATCTTTATTGTTTTTAACTTGAGGTTTTGATGTAATATTGTTAGATATGGTGTTTATGAACCAAATGTACCAACATATATAATTTTTGAAGTGTTTTATAAGAATTTCCGAAATTGGGTTTTGGTGGGGTTTTATGAGGGTTTTTAGATGAGTTTTGGTATGGTTTGTGTTGGAATTTGAGGGTTGATGTTAGGGTAATAGTTGGGGGTTGTTTTGGAAGCATTTGAATGTGTTTAATGTGTTGAAATCACAAGTTTTGGGCTGGGTATAAGGGCTGCTCGAGTTTGGTGATTTTGGGGATTGTTCATGGCTTGAATTGTTGTGTTTGGTGTTTTATTAGTATTCCGGGTTAGCTACTTTGATGTTTGAGTTGATTTGAAGTTGTTTTTCTTGTGTTGAGGTGATTAGAAGCGAGATTTTGTGTTGGTGAAGCCTCGGGAACAAATCCGGAAATTTGAAGGTGTTGGTTGCTTGGTGTTGAGCTTGGAAATGAAGGTGAGTGGTTAAAATGTTTTAAATGGTTTTGAGCACTTGGTTCAAGCATGTGGACTAGGTTGGGATTGGTAGACCCACCTAGAGTTGGGATTAGAGTGGTAGCCTAATCCCAAGCTTTGATTAGAGACTTTGGTTGCACTCTTTAATGGTTGATTATGCCTCTTGATTAATTGTGATTGTGGTGTTATGTATAATGTGATATACATGTATATTGAGGCTTGGATTGATGCGTTGTCATATGCATGTTGATGATAAGTATGATGTGGATATACATATGAATGAAATATGATGTGATATTTGTATTAATGATATACATGTAGTGTTGACATGTGAAATGATATTATGAGGTGGTTGCATGATCCGAGGATCATGGTGAGTACATGCTAGGCATGGAAATGTGGTTTATGCATGACGGTAAGTCATGGTGAGTACGTGCTAAGCACAGAAGTTGTTAAGAAATGATATTTTGAAAGATTAATGAAATGTGTAGTATTGGCACTAGTATGCTTGGGTACAAATGATCGATCATTAGGATGTTTAGTGTGCACACGTGAGTCAAAATGCGCGCGTGGTCTTGATGATGGTAGTCATCAAGATGGAGTATGGGTTCTCCCGGAAATCTTCTTATATATATTAGTCGGTGATGAGTGGAATCCCATCGACGGGCGTGAGGATGAGTGGAATCCCCTCCACGTGAAATGAGGCGTGAGGATGAGTGGAATCCCCTCCGCGTGAACGGTGATGAGTGTAATCCCACCGTCAGGTAATGGTTGTGTTGTTGGATGTGAGTTCCAACGGTTATCCGCGTATTCGAGTCATAGCTAGGTGCCAATAGGGGTGCTAACGAGCCGAACCGAGCCCGAGCCTGACCAGGCTCGGCTCGGCTCGGAAACTATATTTTTAGGCTCGGCTCGGCTCGGGCTCAAGGCTCGCCGAGCTCGGAATTTCAGGCTCGGGCTCGAGGCTCGCCAGGCTCAGCTCGGCTCGGGCTCGAGGCTCGCCAGGCTCAGCTCGGCTCGGCTCGGCTCGGCCCGTTATCAACTTTAAACAAACCAGATTGAACATAATCCAGCTTGAAAATCAACTAAATGCAAATTCAAACTCAATAGAGTTTGTAAATGAAGGCAAATAAGCCCTCATTCTAAAAAAATATACTTAGATGTGTGCACAAAAAGCCCACTTAAGCAAGATCTCAGCCATAAAAGCCAAGGTTAATGTGCTTAATTCCTCCAGCTCCTAAGCCCCTATTTATAGGTGGTTCTCCCTCATTGCTTTACATATCTCACCAATGTGGGATATTGAGAAGTACTGCATAACCTATCATTTATAGTTGTTTTCCTCCTTGCTCCCTTAAGTTTTATGTAAGGATGGATAAATATCCATTTTAGTCTTTTTTATATTTTAATTATATTAATTTAATCCTCATTTTCTCTTAATTTTGGAGTGCAAAATTTATTTTTCATTGAATTTAGTTATTTAATTTTAATAATCTACTAATCTAAATGTTAGAAAAAATTATAAAAATCATAAGAAGTGAATTTAAATAATTACAATTATAATTATTGATTAATACAATAAGTTATGCGAATTTTGAAAAAAATCACGACCGCGACACCCGCAGTGACCGCAATAGCATTCGTTATCTCCGCAAACGCGATAAACGCAACGCGATAAATGCAACATGACCGAAAACGCGACCGCGAACGCTATTTAAATCCCTGATTTTGCTATAGGTTTTTTATATAAAATATTCATTAAAAATCACTTTCATAACCAACACTAAAACGAAATTCAATGACCGGAAAGGGGAAAAAAGTGCCAAAAATTAGATTAATCCAAATAATCAATAAATATTCTTATAATACAAACACGTAATTAAAGAAAATACAAAATCAAACAACAATCAACTAATGAAAGAAAATACAAACACATAATTTATTTTAGTGCATATGTAGATTCCGAGCCTGTTCACGAGCTTTTCGAGCCGAGCCTGGGTAAGATCGGCTCGGCTTGTTAAGTTTTCGAGCCGAGCCCGAGCCCGAGTCGAGCTCACTCGAGCCGAGCTTTGACCGAGCTTTGACCGAGCCGAGCCCGAGTAGCTCGCGAGCCGGTCAGGCTCATTATCACCCCTAGGTGCCAATACGGATTGTGGATTATGATGCTCATATGTTGGTTATATGTGTTTCTATATGTTGTGGTTATGGACTTGTTGAGCATGGCATGACTTTGATAATATGCTCATGCATCATCTTTTATTTTGGCTCTTGAGGATTGGAGGTAAGACCATGCATTCTATTTTGATTCTTGCTCGTGCTTGGACCCTGCATTGTCGAAGGTTTGTTTTATGAGCATGCCCTCACTAAGCTTTTATGCTTACGCTCCTTTTTGTTCGACAATGCAGATCAGTAGCTTGTGGGTGGCAAAGGAAAGGAAAGGTCTCCAAGGGTTGCTTTTGGTTAGCCCAAGTATGATCTTTAAGTTGTAGATTGTAATAGTCAAGCAATGGGATAGATGTTGTTGATGTGAATGCCTTGTTGCATGTTGATGTTGGTTGGCTTTGGTTGCCTTGGTTTGCTTGTAAACCATGTTTAAATTACCTATCTTAAATGTCTAATTGTAAACCTTGTTTATGTTGCATGTCTTGAATGCTTATATGTTTTGTTGGCTAAGGCATGTAACCTTAAAGGCTATGTATGCTTCCTTGTGGTGAATGTATGATCTTGAGTTTGGATGCCTATCTTATATCTTGTGTATCTTGAGCATGGTTGCTATAGGGTGTATGCCTCTAGAATATGATTGTAAGTGATGTATGTTTCTTGGAGTTGTTTAGGGCTTTTGGGGTTGATTGGAGATGTTTAAAGTTGGTTTTGGGAAATTGCAGACAGCCAGTGTTTCGAAACGGGCTGAGTTGTTTCGGAACGGGTATGGCTCCAGGGACCCCGTATCGGAACTCGTTTCGATACGGTTTGGCCACTGTGAACCCCTATTTTGAAACAAGTTTCGAAACACTTTGGCTACTGGAAGTGCTTGTTTCGAAACAGGTATCGAAACACCTAGGCAAATTAGGGCCCTGTTCCGAAACTGGGTGGATGCGTTTCGGTACGGGTACCTGGTTTTTTAAACTAGAGCCCGTGTTTCGAAACGGGTGGCTGGAAATGGGTCTTTTGATATCTCTAATGGGCCTCAAGGGTTAGGCTTAGGCTCGGTTTGTTGTAGGGCTTTTTGTGGGCCTCGTTTTCCGCTATCGTGATCACTTAGGTAATTAAATGCCTCTAGACAAGATGTAAAATAAATGAAAAAAAAATTTAGGGTCGCTAACCGAGGTGGGACCTTCACGGGTTTCATGTCGGTTTTCCCCGTGTAGCCTACTCGGACCGGTCATCCGGCCCGACCGGGACAAGGGGATTACATTTGTTGGTATCAGAGCCTAAGGTTACCGAGACCTTGGACAGGTAAGTGAGATAAGTTGAGTTTTATGTATTGAAATGCACGGTGTTTGCTTGCCATGTAAGCATGTTTGCTTGTTTATCAAGTATGCTTGGTGTATGTTGTTTGAACGTGCGTGTGTGTTGCTTGAAGCATGTTGAGTAGAGTCACATTGCTTCTATTACATAAAAAAAAGATTTTTAGTGAGGGGAATCATACTTGAGCCACTTGGACCCTTTCCTTTGCTAACCCAGTTTGTATGTTAATTTATTGTTGTTGTTAATTTATTGCTTTTTAGTAAGTTTGAGGCCAAGGCGTAGGCCGTGAATCGGTAAGTAAAAGTTGTGGTTTCTGAAAATGTGAACGATGTTGAGGGAGTTCATCGCTATAGTCAGGGAGGTATGGTTGTACCGGAGTTGAGGTACAATTTGTTTGTTCGAGTCAGTGTGTATGTGGGTTGATTCTTGTTGATGAGGGACGATGTGGTCGATTCTGGTATAGTTGGTAAAAAGAAGTGAAGACATGTGAGTGAGGTTCAGAGTGGTATCGATGTTATAGTAGATATACCCTTGGTACATTTTTGAGCTTGTTCCCTCCGGTTGATTCTGAATCTGTACTTCTGTGTGTTGTTAGCAAGCATGCAAAGTTTTAATGTGCCCGGTGAAGTGTTAGAGATAGGTACGAGTACCTTAGTTCTTTTGGCGAGATCAGGGTAAGGGTCTCGTGTGAGTAATCTGAAATTCAGAAATGTTAGTTGGTGAACGTTGGGGTTCGGCCTATGGTTTTAATACAAGACAGCCGGCCAGTGTCCGTAAGTGAGAATCGATTTGTGTGTTTGGGCCATTGTGCGTCTGAGATTGTCTTCCAGCAAGAAGGAGAGATTAAGTCACGTCCGATATAGTCGAACCGAGAAGGAAGTCTTGAGCTTGGACTCCAGATTGTTTGGTAGTGGGATGATTCGAGTCGTCAGGACCGATGTTATAGAACAAGTTCAAACATGATTGTCTGCGAGTGATCAGAACTCCATTTTGAGGTTTCGAGATGCTCTAAGAACGGTTTTAAAGAGCTAGCTTATGTTTGGAGGACCAGCCTGAAGACAAGAGGGCCGAAGACTAACAGTTGTGTACTTGTGAAGTTGCAATTTCTGCGGATTCGTCCGTTTGTGTGAGCATGCAAAGAAATTAGATATACTTGTTGAGATCTTAGACGTAGGGACACACGTGACTAGACCTTTTGGTGAGATAGTGGTGGTCAGAAAGATGTACGGAAGGTGTTTGTTGATGGCTCAGGGTTACATATTTCTAGTAAATGTGAAGTAATTATCTTTTTATGGTTTCGATGTAACTTTTGGCATGGTTTGGCTTGTAGCACACATAGCTAGAGTATACCCTGAGACAGAGAGAGAGTTGCCTTGAAGTTGCAGATTTCTGTAAGATTGTAGTGGTAGGTGAGGATGTGAACTTCTTATCGAATGTTGATCCAGCCTTAGAGGTCGAAGATTGATCGAGTTTAGTTGACATGCTTGTCTAGCAAATGTGATGGATTTGATTTATAATGAATATTAGACCAGAGAATGTTAGAATAGTTTGTGTTTTCCTAAAAGTGTTTGGAAGAATTGCACGGTTTGTCTCTTGACAGAGAAGAAGAGTTTGTTATTGAGACCGTCTCTGAGTTCGCTCCTGTTTTGTTGCTCTGTATTTTATGGTTCCCGAAAGAATTGAGAGTGTTGAAGAATCGACTTCAAGATTTGTTAGACCGTAGATTCATTAGGCCTAGTACCTCATCTTAGAGTACGACAGTGAAAATTGTGAAGAAGAGAGAAGACAATACGAGAATGTGTTTAGATTACAAATAGTTGAAACAATTGACAGTGAATAGTTAGTATCTGTTTCCCAGCATCAGTGATTTGTTGATCAGTTAGGGTGTGCTCCAATCCTTTCGAAGATTAATTTGAGATCCGTTTACTACCAGTTGAAAGTGAGAGAAGTTGAAGTACCGAAGACAGCTTTCAGGGCAAGATGTGATCGCTTTGAGCTCCGAGTTATGCCGCCTTGTTTGACTAGTGTGTTAGTTACTATTATAAAGATGTCGAGCAGAATATTTTCTGAGCTCCTTGATCAGTTTGTAGTAGTTCTCATAGATGATACATGGGTATATTCACGTACCGAAGAAGACCATGACAAGCTTTGAAGTTAGTGTTGTAGATCCTATTAGAAAATCATTTGTATGCCAAGTTGAGAAAACGTGAACTACGAGTTAATGAAGATGTTCTCCTAGGACATGTAGTTCAGCCGAGTGTATTAGAGTAAATCCCAAGTAGGCAGAAGAAGATGTGAGTTGGAAGAAATTGAAGACTGTGACAGGTATCTATAGTTCCTAGGTCTAGCATTGTTACTTTCAGAAAATTGTAAATAGTCTTACGAAGATAGCTGCTCCTTTGACTGATTGCTACAGAAGAATGTGCAGCTGTATGGTCAGATGCGAGACAACGAGCCCTTGTGAAGCCGAAAGAAACTTTGATGAAAGCTTCGACCTTGATCCAGCCTATATCAGAGAAAGAATTTGTGAACCATAATGATGTGTTACATGTAGGGTTAGGTTGTATGCTTATGCAAGACAGAAGATTGTGGCCTACTCCTCGAGATACTTGAAAGACCTTGAAAAGAATTATCCGACACTAGACATAGAGTTAATTACAGTTAAATTTGCTTCGAAGACTTAGAGACAAAACTGTACAGTAAGAAATGCACAGTATATACTTATCATCAGAACTTGAAATACTAGACGACTTAGGAAGGGTCGAAACTTGAATAGCATAAAGTGTTAGAACCGCTTGAAGACCGTAATCACAAGATTGAGTACCATCCGAAGAGAGTCAACGTAGTAACCGATGTTCTGAGTTATATTTGTTGTTAGATTAGTAGTTGAGTTGCGAGATGTTTTTGCCGAATTCAGTTTACCGAATAATAGTAGTTTTGTGGCCTAGTTTCATGATAAACCTACCTTGAGTCAGATACTTGAAGAGAAACAGTTGCAAGACAGGTTCTTGGCACCTCACGTGCAAGACATGGCAGAAGGAAGACCTTTAGATTACAGTTTCGGAGATGATAGAGTTTTGCATTTCAGAGACAGAATAGTTGTGCCGGATGACATAGTGTTTTGAGACGTATTGTTTTGGCCGAAGCACACGACATCTCGTTTGTATTGCATCTGAGTAGTATGAATACGTATTGTGGGTTGAAGGCGAGTACTTCTGGATTGAGTTGATGAATGATGTGGTTCAGTATGAGAGTAAGTGTGTAGTTTTCCAGTGTGTCAAGACCGAGCATCAATTTTCTTCTAGTTTGCTACATCCGTGAGAGATTCGTAATGAAAGTGGGTAATAGAGATTCGAGATTTCAACTAGATTTTTGAATACGTCTGCATAATGTTTGGTTACCTGTTGAAGTCAGATGATCAGTCAAAGAAAGTTATGAGTCAAGTATTCAAACAGTGCTGTGTGAGATTGTGAATCGGGCTAGTTCTGTTGTTTAATTGTTGCGGTTACCACCAGAGTTAGAAAGAGGTTTGTGAGGTGTTCCGTGTATCTATGATTCGGAAGTGTGAGTCAGATATGTTCTGTGCTATGTTTGTAGAAGGGATTGAGTCGAGTTTAAAATTGACATGCAAGAAGGACCCGTTGAGATCTCAGCATCAGATAGCTAATGATTGTGTGGTAAGTTGTGGTGAGAAAGGGAGGGTGGAGGAGCATGATTCAGTGACTCTTCCTGTTCGATAAATTTCGGGGACGAAATTTCCTTAAGTGGGGGAGAGTTGTAACACCCGGGTTTGGGGTCAAATAAAAATAATAATAAAATAATGGTTCGAGTTTTGGTTTCATAATTAAAAATAATAATTTAATATTTTAGGCTTCATATATTCGAAGCAAACAATTATGTTGGATTTAAATTGTTTTGGGAATCAAATCCCATGGATTTTAGAATAGATGAGAATGACCATCTCATTAATGGCATTCTTGTAAATAATGAGACTTGCAAAATAAAAACCCTTTTATTTTTAAAACACCCATTTAAATCATCTTCTTCCCCACCCTTCTCCATTTTCACGTCAAGTTTCCCCTCCTCCCCCTTTGTGCTTTTCCATCAAATCGTGCCTCCATTTTTGGAGCTTTTTGAAAGGTAATTACATTTCCGACTTTCTCTCATCTTCCTCTCTTTAAAAGTACAATTAGATTTCAATTTGGTTCAAGTTTTAGAATTTGGGTTTTTGGAAGATTTGAATAAAAATGATATCTTTATTGTTTTTAACTTGAGGTTTTGATGTAATATTGTTAGATATGGTGTTTATGAACCAAATGGACCAACATATATAATTTTTGAAGTGTTTTATAAGAATTCCCAAAATTGGGTTTTGGTGGGGTTTTATGAGGGTTTTTAGATGAGTTTTGGGTATGGTTTGTGTTGGAATTTGAGGGTTGATGTTAGGGTAATAGTTGGGGGAAGTTTTGGAAGCATTTGAATGTGTTAAATGTGTTGAAATCACAAGTTTTGGGCTGGGTATAAGGACTGCTCGGGTTTGGTGATTTTGGGGATTGTTCATGGCTTGAATTGTTGTGTTTGGTGTTTGATTAGTATTCCGGGTTAGCTACTTTGATGTTTGAGTTGATTTGAAGTTGTTTTGCTTGTGTTGAGGTGATTAGAAGCGAGATTTTGTGTTGGTGAAGCCTCGGGAACAAATCCGGAAATTTGAAGGTGTTGGTTGCTTGGTGTTGAGCTTGGAAATGAATGTGAGTGGTTAAAATGTTTTAAATGATTTTGAGCACTTGGTTCAAGCATGTGGACTAGGTTGGAATTGGTAGACCCACCTAGAGTCTGGATTAGAGTGGTAGCCTAATCCCAAGCTTTGATTAGAGACTTTGGTTGCACTCTTTAATGGTTGATTATGCCTCTTGATTAATTGTGATTGTGGTGTTATGTATAATGTGATATATATGTATATTGAGGCTTGGATTGATGCGTTGTCATATGCATGTTGATGATAAGTATGATGTGGATATACATATGAATGAAATATGATGTGATATTTGTATTAATGATATACATGTAGTGTTGACATGTGAAATGATATTATGAGGTGGTTGCATGATCCGAGGATCATGGTGAGTACATGCTAGGCATGGAAATGTGGTTTGTGCATGACAGTAAGTCATGGTGAGTACATGCTAAGCACGGAAGTTGTTATGAAATGTTATTTTGAAAGATTAATGAAATGTGTAGTATTGGCACTAGTATGCTTGGGTACAAATGATCGATCATTAGGATGTTTATTGTGCACATGTAACACCCGGGTTTAGGGGTTAGGCGAAAATAATATTAAAATATTATTTTGGGCTCGGTTTTATACTCTAAATAATATTTCGAGTTTGTTTTCAAAATTTATTAATTTTGAGTTGACCATGTTTTAAGATTAAACTCCATTTAACCATGAATTTACCTCCCTTGTAAATGCCCCATTTCATTAAGGGCAAACAAGTCTTTTGAGCTTTAAAATTTATCACATGTCAAATAAAACACCCACCCTTCTCATCTTCTTCCCTTCACTCTTTCAAAAACCACCGTTACCTTCTTCTCTCCTTGGGGGTTCACTGTTCCATCACCTCTACTCCTCATTTCAACTCCGTTTTGAAAGGTAATGGTATTTTTGACTTCCCCTCATCTTCCCCTTCATAAAAGTACCTTTCATTTTAGTTTCCATGGAAGTTTTAGAAAATGTCATTTTTGAATATTTTGATTAAAAATGTGATTTTTAAGTTGTTAAGTGAAGTATTTTGATTTAATATACTTAGTTGTGGTATAAGGAAGTCAAATGGTATATCATATATGAATTTCAAGTGATTTTGGGAATTTTCGGAATTTGGCTTTGAGAGGGTTTTTGGAGGGTTTTAAAGTGGGTTTTGGGGATGTTTAATGTTGGATTTTGGGGGCTGTAGGTAGTATGATATATGAGGATCATTTTGGGTGTAATTGATGCTTGTTTGGGTGTTTAAAATGGGAGAATTCAGTGGGTGTTAAGGGCTGCTCGAAAATTCTGTTTTTGGACTTGTTTTGAGTGTTGGATGCTTGGTAATGTTAATCCGGGTTAGTTTCAATGACAAGATATTGATTGTGGATGTTTTGTTTGTGTTTGGGATTGATTAGAGTCAAGTTTGGGCATCGGTGAAGCATCGGAAGTGAATTCGGGAAGTTGAAGGTTGTTGCTTGCTTGGTCTTTGGGCTTGGAAGCTTAGGTGAGTGGTTAATTGTTTTACTTGGTTCTAAAATGGTTGGTTCGAGTATACGGACTAGGTTGGGCTTGGTAGACCCACTTAGAGTTAGGATTAGGGTGGTAGCCTAATCCTAAACTTGATTTAGAGCCTTTGGATGAACTTAAATGTATGAATGTATATGCCTCGTGTGTCTTGTGATATGAATGCTTATGTATATTGTATTATACATGTGAGTTGAGGCATGATTTGTATTGCTTAAAGCATGCATGGTGATGGTTCATGATTGTGTTCATGGTGAGTACGTGCTAAGCACGGAAATGATTGAAATGAGTAATGTGGAATGAGTAAAATATTGGCACTAGTATACTTAAATACAAATGATCGATCATTAGGATGTTAGTGTGTACACATGAGTCAAAAGTCGCGCGTGGCCTTGGTGGCGTTAAGTCACCAAGGAGGAGTACGGGTACGCCCAGAAATTGTATTTAAATATAGTCGGTGATGAGTGGAATCCCATCGACGGGGCGTGAGGATGAGTGGAATCCCCTCTGCGAGACCGGTGATGAGTGTAATCCCACCGTCAGGTAATGGTTGTGTTGTTGGATGTGAGTTCCAACGGTTATCCGCGTATTTGAGTCATAACTAGGTGCCAATGTTGATTGATATGTGTATCAATGTATTGAGCTTAATGATCCTTATGTGGATGTTTGATGTGGCTACTTATGTTGAGGAAGTTAGAGCTTGTTGATCATGACATTTACTTGTATATATTGCTCATGCATCTTATCTTATGGCTCTTGTGGATCCTTGGTATGTTTGTGTAATGCCTTGGCTAGATCGTGCTCGGACCCTACAATGTTGAGGTTTGTTTTTAGAGCTTACCCTCACTAAGCATCATTGCTTATGCTCTCTTTGTTCAACATTGCAGATCCTTAGTTCGTGGGTTGCTTGCGTAAGTGGAAGGCTCCAAGTGTGGTTTTTGGCTTGAGTTCATCAAGTATGGATTTTTAAATGTTAGACATGTAATAGTTTGAGCAATGGGACATGTATGGTTTTGTTGGATAGTTGTTGGTTGTTAGGAGCATGTTTAGACTCCTTGATGCCTTGTTTGTGTGTGGCTTATGTTGCCTTGATGAATGATAACTCATGCCAAATTGCTTATTTTGAATACTAGCTAAATGCCTTAGAGGTCATCTTTATGTTTGAATGATGTTTGAATGAATGCATGTTTGTGAAGTCTTATCTTAGTGTTTAGACTTACCTTAATCTTGTTGAAGCATGCTAGTATGGTTGGTATGCCTTAAGTTTAATCAACGTGGTGTTGTGATGTGTTTTGGTGGTGTTTTGGGGCACCTTTGTGCCTTAAAACAGAAAAATCGAGTCTGCAGACAGGGGGCGTTTCGGAACGGGTCCCCCTGTTCCGGAACGGTTCCTTTGCAAATGGCCTGCCGTTTCGAAACGGATGGGGGTCGTTTCGGAACACTTTTGCTACTGGAATTTTGAGAATTTGGCGAGATGTAGGCGTTCCGAAACGGGCCCTTGAGGTTTCGAAACGGTCAAATCTCGTTGACTACGAGAAATTGACCGTCAAGGTCGTTCCGATACGGGTCACCCCTGTTTCGGAACGGTCACCTTATGGTTGACCCTGGCATGTCGACTAAGTCAAGGCGTTTCGGAACACCCTATGGGCGTTTCGAAACGGCCTGTTGTAGAACATTAAAATGGGCTGTTTTATGTCTTGTTGGGTCGGAGAATGTTTCATTGTTCATATCTTCCGCTGTTGTGCTTCACATAGGAACTTAATATGCATCTAGACAAGACTAAGGCTAAAAGAAATCTTCTGGGTCGTTAACCGAGGGGAAACCTTAACGGGTTTCGCTTCAGTTTTCCCCGTGTGGCCCACTCGGACCGGTCATCCGACCAGACCGGGACGAGGGGGTTACACTTGTTGGTATCAGAGCCTAAGGTTACCGAGACCTTGGGCAGGTAAGTGAGGTAAGTTCGAGTTTTTGATTAATGTGCACGGTGTTTGCTTGCTCGGTAAGAATGGTTGCTTGTTTGACAAGTATGTTGATTGCTTTTGTTTCAAGGCATGTGTGTGTGAGTCTCATTGCTACTATTACATTGGAAAAATGATTTTGTTTTAGTGAGGGAACGTACTTGAACACTTGGAAGCCTTGCCTTGCTAACCCAACTTGTATGTTTTGTTGTTGTGGTTGTAGTTGATATTTGTGAGAGCGATGTCTAGACCGAGAGGTAGACCGAGAGTGGTTCGTCAGGAACCACGGGTTGCGGCTCCTGTTGAGCCGGCTGTTGGTGTGGAGGCTCATCTGGAAGGGCCGGTGGCCGCGGGAGTTGGCGCTCCACCACCACCTCCACCACCTGGAGCTGGGGGTGAAGATGGAGCCGGAGGAGATGGACCTCAAGGTGGCCAAGGTGGCCAAGGTCCAGCTGGAATTGATATGACTCCGCTAGTGCAAGCGATAGCGGGAGCTTTTCAGGCCGCAGTTGCGGGAGCTCAGGCTGCAGCTCAGCCTAGGTGTGATGATGCTAGTCTACCGTTAGAGAGGCTCCGTAGTTTGGGAGCCGAGGAGTTTAGAGGATCTACTCTAGAGAGATCGGAGTTGTGGTTGGAGAAGACAGTTCGTATCTTGGCTCAGATGGGTTGTGCGGGCGCACGTAGATTGGGTTGTGTGATCTCATTGCTTCAGGGTGATGCCTACACCTGGTGGGTCACCATTACTGCCGGGGTCCCAGAGGCTGAGATAGATTGGGATTTCTTTGAGTTTGCTTTCAGGAAGAGGTACTTGGGACCGAGGTACCTAGATGAGAAGAAGAGAGAGTTCATGGCTCTCACTCAGGGAGATGCTTCCGTGATTGACTATGAGATTCGCTTTGTTCGCTTGAGTCAGTATGCCCCAGAGTTGGTTCCTACTGAAGTGGAACGCTA
This sequence comes from Hibiscus trionum, assembly GCA_030270665.1. NCBI lineage: Eukaryota > Viridiplantae > Streptophyta > Magnoliopsida > Malvales > Malvaceae > Hibiscus > Hibiscus trionum. The sequence goes on along the minus strand of BSYR01000017.1, from coordinate 57,011,173 downwards.
CAACCGGTTCCGCTACGGATTGAATGAAGAGGTTAAGAGGTATACGCTAGCTTCTGACTACTCAGACTTTGATGTATTGGTCGCGAGGGCCAAGGATTTAGAGCATAGTTTGGGTTCGGCTAAACGAGCTGGTGGTTCTAGTTCTGGCAAGAGACATAACCACTTTGATGGTAGAGATGCTAAGAGGCACAGAGGTGGCGGACATCAGTTTGATCAGAGACGTGGCGGTGGCCACCATGGTAGAGGCCATCAGGGCCATAGAGGAGGAGGGCGTTTGCCCGAGTGTGCACAGTGTGGGAGACAGCACGCTGGTGAGTGCTGGGGTAACTTCCATGCTTGTTGGAACTGTGGTTCGAGGGACCACTTTAGGAAAGATTGTCCGCGTCAGGCAGCTCAGGCACCGAACATAGTTCAGGCTCCTACGAGAGGTAATGATTTTCAGAGAGGCCGTGGGCGCGGTCGTGGCTACTTCCAGCCTAGGGCTGATGCACCTAGGGGAGATGCTCAGAGGAACCTTGCTCATGTTGTGGCTATACAGCCAGAGGCGGGAGGACCAGCGAGAGTTTATGCTCAGAGAGAGGCCGGGAACGACACCGATGTGATAGCAGGTAATTTCGAGTTACAGTCTATGTCTTTGCTTTCTTTGGTTGATTCGGGTTCTACGCATTCCTACATTTTGAGTGAGCATGCACCGAAGTTAGATATCCCTGTTGAGATCTTAGATGTAGGTATGCATGTTACTAGTTCTTTTGGTGAGACAGTTGTGGTTAGACGTATGTATAGGAGGTGTCCACTGAAGATTCAAGGTCATGTGTTCTCAGTCGATATGATGGAACTTCCTTTCTATTGTTTTGACATTATTTTGGGTATGGACTGGTTGGTTGAGCATCGGGCTAGTGTGGATTTTGAAACAAAGAGAATTTCTTTGAAGCTTTCTGATGACTACGAGGTAGTAGTAGTAGGCGAGAACGTTAAGTTCTTGTCTAATGTGGTGTCAGCTTTAGAGGCTCATAGGTTGATGGACTCTGGATGTGGGGCTTATTTAGCTTATGTTATGAATCCGGATATGAGTGAAGCTAGACCGAAGGATATCAGAACAGTGTGCGACTTTCCAGATGTGTTTCCTGAAGAGTTGCCTGGTTTGCCTCCTGACAGGGATGTTGAGTTTGTGATTGAGACAGTTTCAGGGTCTAATCCAGTTTCGATAGCTCCGTACCGCATGGCTCCGAAAGAGTTGAAAGAATTGAAGAGTCAGTTGCAAGAATTATTAGACCGTGGTTTCATTAGGCCTAGTAGTTCTCCGTGGGGTGCTCCCGTGTTGTTTGTGAAAAAGAAAGATGGTAGCATGCGCATGTGCATTGACTATAGACAGTTGAATCAGATGACTGTGAAGAAGAAGTATCCGTTGCCTCGTATAGATGATTTGTTTGATCAGTTGAGAGGCGCTTCAGTGTTCTCGAAGATAGATTTGAGATCCGGGTACTATCAGTTGAAGGTGAAAGAGTGTGATGTTCCGAAGACGGCTTTTAGGACTAGATATGGTCACTATGAGTTTCTTGTGATGCCATTTGGGCTCACGAATGCACCAGCAGCATTCATGGACATGATGAACAGAATTTTTAGAGACTATCTAGATCGTTTTGTAGTTGTCTTCATTGATGATATACTTGTGTACTCGAAGACAGAAGAAGAGCATGATGAGCACTTGAGATTTGTTTTACAGAGATTGTTGAGCAATCAGTTGTATGCGAAGCTTAGTAAGTGTGAGTTCTGGATTCGAGAGGTTGTGTTTCTTGGCCATGTTGTTTCGGCCGAAGGTATCCGTGTTGATCCATCGAAGATTGAGGCTATTGTTGAGTGGAAACAACCTAAGTCCGTGACTGAGATTAGGAGTTTCCTAGGATTAGCCGGTTACTATAGGAGGTTTGTTGATGGCTTCTCTAGAGTAGCTGCTCCTTTGACTAAATTGCTGCAAAAGGGAGTCAAATTTGAATGGTCAGATGCAAGACAGAAGGCCTTTGAGAAATTGAAAGAAGCTTTGACAAATGCTCCAGTGTTAGTGCAACCTGTTTCAGGTAAGGAGTTTGTGATCTACAGTGATGCTTCCTACGTAGGCTTAGGATGTGTTTTGATGCAAGATAGAAGAGTTGTTGCATATGCTTCTAGACAGTTGAAGATTCATGAGAAGAACTATCCTACTCATGATATAGAACTAGCCGCAGTTGTGTTTGCATTGAAGATTTGGCGTCACTATTTGTATGGTGAGAAGTGTATTGTTTACACTGATCACAAGAGCTTGAAGTACTTGATGACACAGAAAAAGTTGAACTTGAGGCAGAGAAGATGGCTAGAGTTGTTGAAAGATTACGATTTGACCATTGAGTACCATCCGGGTAAAGTGAATGTAGTAGCCGATGCTTTGAGTAGAAAAGTGGCCGTTGAGTTGAGAGCTATGTTTGCTAGATTGAGTGTGTCCGATGATGGTGGTTTGATCACCGAGTTGCAAGTGAAGCCTTCCTTGATTCAGTTGATTAGAGAGAAGCAGTTGCAAGATGCGAGCCTAGTTCCTCATGTTCAAGACATAGCCGAAGGAAGACCGACTGAGTATAGTTTCAGTGGTGAGAGCTTGTTGTGCTATAGAGATAGAATTGTTGTACCAGAAGATGTTGGGTTGAGACGTCAGATTCTGAGTGAAGCACATTCGAGTCCCTTTTCTATGCATCCGGGTAGTACCAAAATGTGCCGAGATTTGAAGAGCGATTACTTCTGGGTTGGTTTGAAGAGAGACGTAGCCGAGTATGTGAGCCGTTGTATGGTTTGTCAGAGAGTGAAGGCAGAACATCAGGTTCCTTCAGGTTTACTACAGCCTTTGAAGATTCCGGAATGGAAATGGGAGAGGATCACCATGGACTTTGTATCGGGGTTGCCTTTGTCTCCTTCGAAGAAGAACTCAGTTTGGGTGATTGTTGATAGGTACACTAAGTGTGCTCATTTCCTAGCAGTGAACACTACGGATTCTTTAGACAAGTTGGCGAACTTGTACATCCGTGAGATTGTAAGACTTCATGGGGTTCCGAAGTCTATTGTTTCAGATAGGGATCCTAGATTTACTTCGAGGTTTTGGGGTTGCTTGCATAGTGCTTTAGGTAGCCGTTTGCATTTCAGCACATCGTATCATCCTCAGTCCGATGGGCAGTCAGAGCGAGTGATACATATTCTAGAAGATATGCATCGTTGTTGTGTGATTGACTTCCAGGGTTCTTGGGAGAAGCACTTACCGTTGGTTGAGTTTGCCTACAACAACAGTTATCAGTCTAGTATTCAGATGGCACCTTATGAGGCTTTGTATGGTAGACGGTGTAGGACTCCGATTTGTTGGGCTGAGACAGGTCAGAGATTGTTACCTATGCCAGACTTGCTTAAGGGAACCACAGAAAAAGTGAAGTTGATATGTGACCGCTTGAAAGCAGCTTCCGATCGTCAGAAGTCTTATGCAGACTTGAAGAGGAAAGAGGTTGAGTACTCAGTAGGTGAGAAAGTATTTCTGAAGGTATCTCCGTGGAAGAAGGTAATGAGATTTGGCCGGAAGGGCAAGTTGAGTCCGAGGTTCATTGGTCCGTATGAGATAGTTGAGCGGATTGGGCCTGTAGCTTATCGTTTGAGGTTACCTTCTGAGTTAGAAAAGATCCATGATGTCTTTCATGTGTCCATGCTTAGGAGATATAGATCAGATCCTTCTCATGTGATGCCCGTTGAGGAGATAGAGTTAAATCCAGACTTGTCCTATAATGAAGAGCCCGTTGAGATACTTGCTTCTGACAGCAAGGTATTGCGTGGCAAGACCATAGAGTTGGTCAAGGTGTTGTGGAGACATAGAGGTGTGGAAGAGGCCACGTGGGAGAGAAAAGCAGATATGGTTGAGCAGTTTCCGTATTTGTTTCCACCAGGTAATTTCGGGGACGAAATTCCTTAAGTGGGGGAGAGTTGTAACACCCGGGTTTAGGGGTTAGGCGAAAATAATATTAAAATATTATTTTAGGCTCGGTTTTATACTCTAAATAATATTTCGAGTTTGTTTTCAAAATTTATTAATTTTGAGTTGACCATGTTTTAAGATTAAACTCCATTTAACCATGAATTTACCTCCCTTGTAAATGCCCCATTTCATTAAGGGCAAACAAGTCTTTTGAGCTTTAAAATTTATCACATGTCAAATAAAACACCCACCCTTCTCATCTTCTTCCCTTCACTCTTTCAAAAACCACCGTTACCTTCTTCTCTCCTTGGGGGTTCACTGTTCCATCACCTCTACTCCTCATTTCAACTCCGTTTTGAAAGGTAATGGTATTTTTGACTTCCCCTCATCTTCCCCTTCATAAAAGTACCTTTCATTTTAGTTTCCATGGAAGTTTTAGAAAATGTCATTTTTGAATATTTTGATTAAAAATGTGATTTTTAAGTTGTTAAGTGAAGTATTTTGATTTAATATACTTAGTTGTGGTATAAGGAAGTCAAATGGTATATCATATATGAATTTCAAGTGATTTTGGGAATTTTCGGAATTTGGCTTTGAGAGGGTTTTTGGAGGGTTTTAAAGTGGGTTTTGGGGCTGTTTAATGTTGGATTTTGGGGGCTGTAGGTAGTATGATATATGAGGATCATTTTGGGTGTAATTGATGCTTGTTTGGGTGTTTGAAATGGGAGAATTCAGTGGGTGTTAAGGGCTGCTCGAAAATTCTGTTTTGGACTTGTTTTGAGTGTTGGATGCTTGGTAATGTTAATCCGGGTTAGTTTCAATGACAAGATATTGATTGTGGATGTTTTGTTTGTGTTTGGGATTGATTAGAGTCAAGTTTGGGCATCGGTGAAGCATCAGAAGTGAATTCGGGAAGTTGAAGGTTGTTGCTTGCTTGGTCTTTGGGCTTGGAAGCTTAGGTGAGTGGTTAATTGTTTTACTTGGTTCTAAAATGGTTGGTTCGAGTATACGGACTAGGTTGGGCTTGGTAGACCCACCTAGAGTTAGGATTAGGGTGGTAGCCTAATCCTAAACTTGATCTAGAGCCTTTGGATGAACTTAAATGTATGAATGTATATGCCTCGTGTGTCTTGTGATATGAATGCTTATGTATATTGTATTATACATGTGAGTTGAGGCATGATTTGTATTGCTTAAAGCATGCATGGTGATGATTCATGATTGTGTTCATGGTGAGTACGTGCTAAGCACGGAAATGATTGAAATGAGTAATGTGGAATGAGTAAAATATTGGCACTAGTATACTTAAATACAAATGATCGATCATTAGGATGTTAGTGTGTACACATGAGTCAAAAGTCGCGCGTGGCCTTGGTGGCGTTAAGTCACCAAGGAGGAGTACGGGTACGCCCAGAAATTGTATTTAAATATAGTCGGTGATGAGTGGAATCCCATCGACGTGGCGTGAGGATGAGTGGAATCCCCTCTGCGAGACCGGTGATGAGTGTAATCCCACCGTCAGGTAATGGTTGTGTTGTTGGATGTGAGTTCCAACGGTTATCCGCGTATTTGAGTCATAACTAGGTGCCAATGTTGATTGATATGTGTATCAATGTATTGAGCTTAATGATCCTTATGTGGATGTTTGATGTGGCTACTTATGTTGAGGAAGTTAGAGCTTGTTGATCATGACATTTACTTGTATATATTGCTCATGCATCTTATCTTATGGCTCTTGTGGATCCTTGGTATGTTTGTGTAATGCCTTGGCTAGATCGTGCTCGGACCCTACAATGTTGAGGTTTGTTTTTAGAGCTTACCCTCACTAAGCATCATTGCTTATGCTCTCTTTGTTCAACATTGCAGATCCTTAGTTCGTGGGTTGCTTGCGTAAGTGGAAGGCTCCAAGTGTGGTTTTTGGCTTGAGTTCATCAAGTATGGATTTTTAAATGTTAGACATGTAATAGTTTGAGCAATGGGACATGTATGGTTTTGTTGGATAGTTGTTGGTTGTTAGGAGCATGTTTAGACTCCTTGATGCCTTGTTTGTGTGTGGCTTATGTTGCCTTGATGAATGATAACTCATGCCAAATTGCTTATTTTGAATACTAGCTAAATGCCTTAGAGGTCATCTTTATGTTTGAATGATGTTTGAATGAATGCATGTTTGTGAAGTCTTATCTTAGTGTTTAGACTTACCTTAATCTTGTTGAAGCATGCTAGTATGGTTGGTATGCCTTAAGTTCAATCAACGTGGTGTTGTGATGTGTTTTGGTGGTGTTTTGGGGCACCTTTGTGCCTTAAAACAGAAAAATCGAGTCTGCAGACAGGGGGCGTTTCAGAACGGGTCCCCTTGTTCCGGAACGGTTCCTTTGCAAATGGCCTGCCGTTTCGAAACGGATGGGGGTCGTTTCGGAACACTTTTGCTACTGGAATTTTGAGAATTTGGCGAGATGTAGGCGTTCCGAAACGGGCCCTTAAAGGTTTCGAAACGGTCAAATCTCGTTGACCACGAGAAATTGACCGTCAAGGTCGTTCCGATACGGGTCACCCCTGTTTCGGAACGGTCACCTTATGGTTGACCCTGGCCTGTCGACTAAGTCAAGGCGTTTCGGAACACCCTATGGGCGTTTCGAAACGGCCTGTTGTAGAACATTAAAATGGGCTGTTTTATGTCTTGTTGGGTCGGAGAATGTTTCATTGTTCGTATCTTCGCTGTTGTGCTTCACATAGGAACTTAATATGCATCTAGACAAGACTAAGGCTAAAAGAAATCTTCTGGGTCGTTAACCGAGGGGAAACCTTAACGGGTTTCGCTTCAGTTTTCCCCGTGTGGCCCACTCGGACCGGTCATCCGACCAGACCGGGACGAGGGGGTTACAGCACACGTGAGTCAAAATGCGCGCGTGGTCTTGATGATGGTAGTCATCAAGATGGAGTACGGGTTCTCCCGTAAATATTCTTATATATATTAGTCGGTGATGAGTGGAATCCCATCGACGGGCGTGAGGGTGAGTGGAATCCCCTCCGCCTGAAATGAGGCGTGAGGATGAGTGGAATCCCCTCCGCGTGAACGGTGATGAGTGTAATCCCACCGTCAGGTAATGGTTGTGTTGTTGGATGTGAGTTCCAACTGTTATCCGCGTATTCGAGTCATAGCTAGGTGCCAATACGGATTGTGGATTATGATGCTCATATGTTGGTTATATGTGTTTCTATATGTTGTGGTTATGGACTTGTTGAGCATGGCATGACTTTGATAATATAATCATGCATCATCTTTTTTTGGCTCTTGAGGATTGGAGGTAAGACCATGCATTCTATTTTGATTCTTGCTCGTGCTTGGACCCTGCATTGTCGAATGTTTGTTTTATGAGCATGCCCTCACTAAGCTTTTATGCTTACGCTCCTTTTTGTTCGACAATGTAGATCAGTAGCTTGTGGGTGGCAAAGGCAAGGAAAGGTCTCCAAGGGTTGCTTTTGGTTAGCCCAAGTATGATCTTTAAGTTGTAGATTGTAATAGTCAAGCAATGGGATAGGTGTTGTTGATGTGAATGCCTTGTTGCATGTTGATGTTGGTTGGCTTTGGTTGCCTTGGTTTGCTTGTAAACCATGTTTAAATTACCTATCTTAAATGTCTAATTGTAAACCTTGTTTATGTTGCATGTCTTGAATGCTTATATGTTTTGTTGGCTAAGGCATGTAACCTTAAAGGCTATGTATGCTTCCTTGTGGTGAATGTATGATCTTGAGTTTGGATGCCTATCTTATATCTTGTGTATCTTGAGCATGGTTGCTATAGGGTGTATGCCTCTAGAATATGCTTGTAAGTGATGTATGTTTCTTGGAGTTGTTTAGGGCTTTTGGGGTTGATTGGAGATGTTTAAAGTTGGTTTTGGGAAATTGCAGACAACCAGTGTTTCGAAACGGGCTGAGTTGTTTCGGAACGGGTATGGCTCCAGGGACCCCGTATCGGAACTCGTTTCGATACGGTTTGGCCACTGTGATCCCATGTTTTGAAACAAGTTTTGAAACACTTTGGCTACTGGAAGTGCTTGTTTCGAAACAGGTATCGAAACGCCTAGGCAAATTAGGGCCCTATTCCGAAACGGGGTGGATGCGTTTCGGTACGGGTACCTTGCTTTTTAAACTAGAGCCCGCGTTTCGAAACGAGTGGCTGGAAATGGGTCTTTGGATATCTCTAATGGGCCTCAAGGGTTAGGCTTAGGCTCGGTTTGTTGTAGGGCTTTTTGTGGGCCTCGTTTTCCGCTATCGTGATCACTTAGGTAATTAAATGCCTCTAGACAAGATGTAAAATAAATGAAAAAAAATTTAGGGTCGCTAACCGAGGCGGGATCTTTACGGGTTTCATGTCGGTTTTCCCCGTGTAGCCTACTCGAACCGGTCAGCCGACTAGACCGGGGCGAGGGGTTACAGGTTGACATGTGTTTTTTTAATATAATTAAAAAAATATATGACAATTATAAAATTTCGCTTGTAAAATAAAATAATCAATTAAGGAATTTTACTTTCACAAGCATTGATGTTAATGGTAATAAAAATAACAATATTTTATTTTTAATTAAAAATTATAGTTAATTTTAATAAAAAAGCTTAGCTAATCTAATCAGACCAATTTTTGAGCTGGTTGGAGAGATCTCCATTAAAACATATTAACTTATCAAATTTATATATTTTAAAAATATTTGTAACCAAACCCCAAACCAAAAATATAATCAATCATATCCCAAACCAAATAAAGTTAACCCAATTCACTTAAAATTTTAATGTATGATTTTATATTTTAAAAATATAAAATGGTTATCAAACTTTCAAAAATTAAATAATGGGCATTAAATTTTAATTTTTGATACAAAATAGTCACTGAGTCATTAACTGTCGTTAAGTGGGTGACGTGATAGTAACGGAAATTTGAGTAATAGAACATTTAATCCTCCATATTGACACATTCAATCAATTTATTCTTAATGTAACCCTCATTATTGATATCTAAATTGATTGAATGTGTAAATATTGATGATTAAATATGTTATTATACAAATTTTCGTAACTACCACGCCTCCTAGTTAACGACAGTTAATGGTTCAGTGATTTTTTTATAATAAAAAAATTTAATGCACATTATGTAACTTTTGCAAATTTAGTGACTATTTTATATTTTTAAGGATAGTTTAGTGATTATTGTACCCTATATATATATATATATATATATATATATATATATATATATATATATATATATATATATATATATATATATATATATTTCACAAAGAAATCACAGGGTAGCTTGACTATTTTAGACGTAAAACAATTATTGTTAGTAGGGTGGCCCATAATTGTGACCTTGCCGGTCGAAGACAGCCCGAAAGTGCCTGTCATAGTTGGGATTCATACAGGCATTTGACACGTGAATGATGAATATAATATATTAATAGGGTAAAATACTGAAATCATCACTCAACTTTGGTCATTTGACCTATTTTGGTTACTGAACTTTCAAAACGCTCAATTTACTCACTAAACTTTATTTTTTGACCTATTTTAGTCACTTTGAATTATTTTATTAATATTTTGGTATGACATGGCTTATTTTATTATTAATAAATATAAAAATAATTTAAAATAAAAACAAAAATTATATTTTATTATTATTAAATAAAAAAATAAAATAACCCCCTAAATCTCCCAACACTCAAACCCCTTCATCGACGTTATCCTCACCGGTCACCCGGCCCACCCCTTCGTCGGCGTTACTTTTACCGGTCATCCACTCTTCGTCGGCGTTACCCTTATCGGCCACTTACCCCTTCACCCTCATCATGTACCCATCCGAAATCAAAACCCAACTAGTAACACGATTAGCTATATAATCTTCCAACAAAGAATAAGAAAATGGTTGGAAATTATTTAGAGAGAAAAGGGGAAAGAAGCACATGGGGAAATCTGAATCCAAGCAGATGGTTCCAACTAATCTGAATCTCTAGGATCCGAACTGAGATTCTCGGATCTAGACCTGAACATATTCGAAAAAAGCGAGAACATGTTCTTCTTCTTGAACGATCTGGTGGGTTCAAAATAAGCGGTTGTTGCGGCACTGTACGTGGGACCCACCTCAGCCTCTGCCTGGGCGGCGATGAGCTTCTGAAGGCAGTCCCGGAGACAAGTGGAGCAGACGCCGACACTGCTACTCAGGTCGGCAAGATGTATCTTACACCTCATTTACTTTAAAACGACAAAACAAAACAAAATGAAAAGAAATCAAAGCAAAACAAAACAATACCTCTAATTTTGCTTCAGAGAAATCTGGGTATATATAAGAATGAAAAAGTATGAGTTTTAAAATTTGAATGTTGAAATCGAATAGAGATTAATGATTAAAGAATAAAAGAGTGTTGGTTTGAAGAAAAGAGAATGGTGGGTGCCGTAAAATAAGGGAGATCAGATCAGATCTGATGTGATGAAGAAATTAAAGGAGTGGATGACCGGTGAGGGTAACGCCGGCTAAAAGGTTGGTGGTCGGTGAAGTAACACCGACGAAGGAGTGGATGGCCAGTGAGGGTGAGACTGCCGGTGAATTGGGGGAAGTTGTTTTATTTTTTATTTAATAATAATAAAATATAATTTTGTTTTTATTTTAAATTATTTTTGTATTTAATAATAATAAAATAAGCCACGTCATACTAAAATATTAATAAAATAATTTAAAGTGACTAAAATAGGTCAAAAAATAAAGCTTAGTGGGTAAATTGAGCGTTTTAAAAGTTCAATGATCAAAATAGGTCAAATGACCAAAGTTGAGTGATGATTTCAGTATTTTACCCATATTAATATTTGCTTGACTTTGAGTGCACCACAGTGCCAGTCAGATTTTTTTAGTTTATTTAATTTTAGGTCCTACAAATTTAAATATTAGTTAAATTAAGCCTTTATTTCTAGGTCTTTATACAATTTGTCCCTCATATTTAATTCTAGCTTTGTCCCTCTCTGTACAATTTATTAAATTGAGATTCACAAATTTTTAAAAAATAAATTCTTGTTGACTTGTATAAGTGACATGTTAACTTTTGAATTAAAAATGAGTTTAACATGACTCATATTCATAAACACAATAACATTTTGCTTTCCTCGTATGCTTTTTTATCAGTCTCGAACTAATGTTTTGTTTGTTCTCTAACAAACATTTAACTTTAACTTATTTTGAGTTTATTTTTAACATTGTGCAGTCGTTCGTATTGCAACTGTCCAGAACCAATATTGGTGCATCAATTATTGCTTTTAGTAGTTGTGGTAATCACGTATCAATGTTGGCAAATGGTAGCCACATGGCTTTCAAAGTTGGAGAACTTGAACCAATTAACGGGAGATAGAACATGATAATATCAGACTTCTTGTTGATTAAATAAGTACTCTCGATTACAATTCGATATCGAATATGGAAGCGTCTGGCTCGATCTTTCTTGTTTACATTGAAGTTGTAATTCTACTCTCATGCTTCAACATGCAGGGCCTTGGTTTGGCAATAGCAAGCCGTGTAATTAAAGGAAATGACACCGACCAACAAGCTCTACTCCAGTTCAAGGCCAAGATAATCGGTGATCCGCTCGGGATTATGGAGTCCTGGAATAGTTCCCTTCACTTCTGTCAGTGGCGTGGTGTTTCGTGCGGTCGAAAGCATCGGAGAGTCACCAAGTTGGAACTGCAATTCCTCAAACTCTCGGGGTCTTTATCACCATACATAGGGAACTTGACCTTCCTAAGGGAGTTGAATCTTTCGGACAACAGCTTCTACAACCAGATTCCTGCAGAAATCGGTCGTTTAAGAAGACTCGAAGCGTTCAACCTCAGTAATAACTCCATCAGTGGTGAAATTCCTTCCAATTTCTCTGCTTGTTCTAGGCTGACATTCCTTAGCATGAGAAGCAACCAGCTAACTGGAGAAATCTCTGCTTTGCTTGGTCTCTTGCCAAAACTGAAAGTCTTGAGCTTTAGGAACAACAGCTTGAGAGGGAACATCCAACCTTCACTAGGAAACTTGTCATCCCTGGAGAAGCTTGATTTGACACTCAATGGATTGACCGGGATTATACCGGAAGCTCTCGGTCGAATGGAAAATCTTTCGCATTTCTCCATAGCCGCGAATGCAATCTCCGGTATTGTTCCTGTTGCAATGTTCAATCTCTCCAATATTAGAGTCTTTAATATTGGTGTAAACAAGATTCAAGGTACTCTTCATTCTAACTTAGCAATCAATATGCCATATGTTGAGTTCTTTTCCATAGGAGAAAACCGAATCTCAGGACAAATCCCTTCTTCAATATCCAATGCCTCAAACTTGAATGTTCTTGCATTTGATGATAACAGATTTAGTGGAAATGTTCCTTCATTAGAAAAGATGGATGAATTGCATAAACTTTTCCTATACAAAAACCATTTGGGACATGGGAAAGAGGGTGACTTGAACTTTGTATGTACTTTAGTCAATAATACCAAACTAGAAATTCTAGAAATATTCGAAAATAATTTCGGAGGGCTATTTCCCGAATGCATTAGCAATTTTTCGAGCACCCTGTTACGTTTAGTACTAGAAAGGAATAAAATATTGGGAAGAATTCCGCATGGGATTGGGAATCTCATCAATTTAGAGGTGCTAGTGGTATCACAAAATCAACTATCAGATCCCATTCCCTTTGATATTGGCAGGCTTCAAAAGCTAAAGATATTCAATGCGTCTCGAAATTTTATCTCCGGGGCTATTCCACATTCTATAGGAAATTTAACACAGTTAATGGAACTTGATTTAGATGCTAACAACCTTCAGGGCAGCATTCCTTCAAGTCTAGGTAACTGCCAAAATTTGCTTTTAATGGATCTTTCTGATAACAATCTTAGTGGACCAATACCACCACAAGTAGTTGGACTCTCATCCATGTCCAGTTCACTAGACTTATCATCAAACTATTTATCTGGTGAGCTTCCAGTTGAAGTAGAAAAACTAAAGAATCTAGGTGAATTCTCTGTTTCCAACAACAAGTTATCTGGTTTGCTTCCGAACAACCTTGGTAGCTGTGTAAGTTTGGAGAAATTGTACTTGGATGGCAATATGTTCGAAGGGCCGATTCCGTCATCTTTGAATTCATTGAGAGGTCTTGAGGCATTGGACCTTTCTGATAATAATCTTACCGGAAGAGTTCCTGAATTTCTTATGAGTTTTGGGGCATTAAAGTACTTAAATCTATCTTTCAATGATTTTGAGGGAGTGATACCAACTGAAGGAATCTTCAAGAATGCAAGTGCTATGTTCGTTGAGGGAAACAATAAGCTTTGTGGAGGCATCCCTGAGTTACACTTGTCTAGATGTTACTCGAAATCATCCAACAACAGATTAAAATTTGCAATTGTTGCTGTGATTTTAGGAGTGACTTCAATTTTCACTTGTCTCCTCATCTTGTGGTTTAGAAAGAAGAAAAAGCAGCAGCCAACAACGACTTGTGAAAAAAATTCACCTCTACAATTATCATACCAAAGCATACTAAGGGCTACTGACAGATTCTCCACGCAGAACTTGGTTGGCTCGGGGAGTTTTGGTGTTGTATACAAAGGAATTCATGAAGCAAGTGGAGCAACTATTGCAGTAAAGGTTCTTAATCTTCTAAATCGTGGAGCTTCCAAGAGTTTCTTGGCTGAATGTGAGACCTTGAAGAACATCAGACACCGAAATCTTGTCAAAATATTAACTGTTATTTCAGGTGTCGATTATCAAGGCAATGATTTTAAAGCCTTGGTTTATGAGTTCATGGAAAATGGAAGCTTGGAAGATTGGCTGCATCCATCTGTCAGCATGAATGAGCCAGAGAAGATTAAAAACCTGAACATCTTCCAAAGGATTAATGTGGCCATAGATGTTGCTCATGCACTCGAATATTTGCATCATCATTGTGAAACACCGATCATTCATTGTGACATCAAGCCAAGCAATATTTTATTTGATGAGGAAATGGTTGGCCATATAAGTGACTTCGGCTTAGCGAAAATCCTTTCTATAGACAGGTTCTACTATTCTTCTAATCAGTCAAGCTCCCTTGGAGTAAGAGGAACTATTGGTTATGCTCCACCGGGTAAGTTTAGTTTATTCTTTTCTTCTGCATTTATTTAGAGTGTTTTCCTCTAGAATCATTTCTTTATGTGATTTGTGATGAACTAATTGTAGAATATGGTATGGGAAGCCATTTGTCAACAAAAGGCGATGTGTATAGCTATGGGATCCTTTTGCTAGAGATATTTACAGGGAAAAGGCCAACAGATGAAAGGTTCAAAGAAGGTTTAAGTCTTCGCAACTTTGTTAAGGCAGCTTTTTCCAATCACGTAATTGAGATTATAGACCCCAAACTTCTTCGAGGGAGTGTCAGAGAAGGAACGGTCGGAGACATCATTCTCAATGAAAACAGCCTGGAAAGTAACATACATCTTCACTGCTTGAATTCAATATTCGAAATAGGACTCATTTGCTCTTCTGAATCACCAAGTAAGCGGATGGACATGAGTGATGTTGTTACCATGCTTTGTTCAATTAGAGACAAGCTTCTTCGTCCAACTTGATTACATCGTGGGATTTGAACATGAGAGGCTTAGGTTAGAAAAGAGAATAAATATAGAGTTTTTCACCAATAATCTGTCAGTGTTATTTGTATAAATATATCATTTTTGTCTTTGCATCATAAACTACTGGATTGTCATAAAATCGGACTTCAAACAACAATGTTGGATTTTGACTCTGCATCTAGTAATGCTATTGAACATTGCAATGGCTATTCATGGGAACTTTATGTTGTTGAATTTTCTATATTACTCGGATTTGAAAGGGTGTCAAAAAGTTGTTGGTGTGGATACAGATAAGTAGTTTTGTGCAAACGTGCAGATTGAGACCTGCATAGCGCCGAGGATATTTGCATAGCGTCTCAGTGAGTTATGCCTAGACTTCTTTAAGTGGCAAGGTGTTATATGTGATTGTTGGCACCAACGAGTAATTACACTGGAGCTTTGTGCTAATCCTTTCCTTTTCCCACAATGAATGTAATTAAGTAAAAATATTTCCTTTTAAGGTCACTCAATAACATGAATTGTCTTCTATTCGAGTCATGAGGTGTCCGGCTTCAAGACCTGCATCGTACACCGAACGTGTACACCTACCAGATCATCAACGCAGACATCTCAGGCCACAATATAATTCCCTGTAATATGAACAAAAAAGCCTGCAATTGGAACTAAAATGGTTGAGAGGATGGTAAACAGGCAAAATCTAGCACCTCCCAAGCAAGATGATAATCATTCTCCTCATGGTAACTTGTTTGGAAAGTCTTCATCGCCAAATAATTCAGTCTTCAAAAGAACACTTCCAAAGAGGTTGCTTGGTATGGCTGTAAGAATAATGTAAGTATCTCCTAGAATTTTCTGAGGCATATCTTTTAGACATGAGAGTACAAAAATCTAAATATGTTTTCTGTCAGGGTCTCCTAAATCAGATTTTTTATCATTTTGAACAGGATGAAAGGTGACGCATTCCTGGTAATTTACGGCCACTAATGGCAAATAATCCAACATCATCTATGTACAATGGGAGATCAGGTTCAGGTCCTACATGAAGCAGTGTTAATGCTAGTTCAGAGCTTAGAGTCAATAATAGTGGCATGTGTTTAGACGGGGGCGGCGTAGATGATTATATTGCCGGCATGGAATCCCCTGTCGACATGCAAGCTAGATAATGGTCAGGGTGTAAAACCATGAAAAGGAAATTAACCTTGTCTTGGAGTTGGAAATTTAAACTATAATAGTCAATATTGGGAGCCTGCTTTTCCTCATCTTTTACTTAAAGTCTCCCTCTATCAGTTTCTTTTATTACAAGAAATCGATCTGAAATATAGAAAGTGGTGACAAAGTGCGTTTACTTTGAAATCTTCCTCTTATCATTTTCTTACAGAAGAAATTGATGTTTTCTGAATATATAATTGATAAATGTGAAGTGGAGAAAGTGGTGGCAAATTGCATCCACTGCTGCTTAATAAATGTTTAATCAAATATGCACTAAGTTAAGCGGAAGGCCATGCAATCCCAGCGGTTACAAAAGCTATTGAGGAATCAGATCAGAAACGTTGGTCAAGCTGATTGCATGTCTGCACTTTGTTTGTACTCTCAAATTTTCTTATTTGTTGAGTAATCATGAACCTCAAGAGTGAGAGTTGAAATGGTTTATATCATTCCATTTGAAATTAATGTGAAATGTAGAAAGTGGTGGCAAAGTGCGTTTACTTGAAGTCTCCCACTTTCATTTTCTTAACAAGTGTTCGGTTTACGTTCATCAACCTCCACTTAATTGCTTCTTCTACTTAAACCAGGATGAAGATTGAATCAGAGTTCCAAATCAATCTCAACAATTAAGAAACTGTTTCAGTATGATGGAACTATCAAAAAAATATTTTGAAGCGTCCAAATCTTTTTTCCTCCTTTGCATTCGAGTTATAATTCTTATCTCATGCCTCAACTTGCAGGGTCTTACCCTGCTTGATTTAACAGCAGCAAGCCCTGTAGCTAGAGGAAATGGCACAGACCTACAAGCTTTACTTCAATTCAAGGCAAAGATTACTGGTGATGAGCTCAAGATTATGGAGTCCTGGAATAGTTCCATTCACTTCTGTCGGTGGCCTGGTGTTACATGCGGCCGCAAGCATCAGAGAGTCACCAAGTTGGAACTGCAGTTTCTTAAACTCTCGGGATCTTTATCACCCGTACATCGGAAAT
This sequence comes from Hibiscus trionum, assembly GCA_030270665.1. Lineage (NCBI taxonomy): Eukaryota > Viridiplantae > Streptophyta > Magnoliopsida > Malvales > Malvaceae > Hibiscus > Hibiscus trionum. The sequence continues at coordinate 56,994,381 of BSYR01000017.1, read as the reverse complement.
TTGAGCTTTCTTAGGGAGTTGAGTCTAGCGGGAAACAGCTTCTACAACGAGCTTCCTCGTGAAATCGGTCGTTTAAGAAGACTGGAAACATTAGACCTCATCAATAACTTCATCAGCGGTGAAATTCCTTCCAATTTATCAGCTTGTTCCAAGCTTGCATTGTTTAATATGAGAGCCAACCAGCTAACAGGAGAATTACCTGCTTGGCTTGGTCTCTTGACAAACCTCAAAGTCTTGGTAGTTTTCAACAACAGTTTGAGAAGGAGTATCCCGCCTTCCTTAGGGAACTTATCATCGATGGAGATACTTAGTTTGGCACGTAATGGATTGACTGGGATAATACTTGAAGCTCTCGGACAAATGAAAAATCTTTCACATTTCTCCATATCCTCAAATGCTGTTTCTGGTATTGTTCTTGAAGCTCTCCGAATGCGTTAGCAATTTTTCCAACAGATTATCGTATTTAGTAATCGAAGACAACGTAATATCGGGAAGAGTTCCGGATGGGATTGGAAATCTCATCAATTTGGAGGTGCTAGCGGCTTCAGGTAATCAACTATCAGGCCCCATTCCCTTTGATATTGGGAGGCAATATGTTCGAAGGGTCCATTCCTTCATCCTTGAGTTCATTGAGAGGTCTTGAGGCATTGGACCTTTCTCATAATAATTTTTCGGGTGGGGTTCCAGAATTTCTTGTCAACTTTGGGGCATTAAAGTATATAAACCTTTCTTTCAATGATTTTGAGGTAGTGTTACCAAGTGAAGGGGTCTTTAAGAATGCTAGTGCTATGTTCGTTGATGGAAACAATAAGTGACAAGTCGTCGTTTAACCGGTCAAAATAATAAATAAATTAACCTCTTTCAACAATAAATAAAATAAAGAAATTAAGTAGATATAGGGAAAGAGGGTCGATCCACAGGGAGATTTTTCAGTTTAGTGACTTGATCCTATTAGCCTTTTTGTCCAAGAATATCTGAAAGTAGGCGTTAAAAGGAAAAAGGGGGGATGTTTGAAATGTTGAGCAAGAAAATAAATAAAGTGTAGATAATAATAAAGAAAATTCAAGAATGCAAAATAGCCTCGAACCAGCTCCTTCAATTCTTTCGATCACTGAAATAGATTTTTATTTCGGGGATCATGTCGGTTACAGTCTACGAGGCCCAACCCGTCGTAACTTGTTTCTCTCTCGAGTAACCAATCCTCCCAAATCTATCTTCGAAAGATGGTTCTTAAATAGATCAACCACGTCTATCGCCGTTAAAATATTTAGAATAAAAGCAGGAAAAACCCGACTCAGAAATTGTCTAAAATAGAATCGCTTCTGATTTTATCTTTCCTTAGCGGACCGCCGCTAAGACGGTTCACAGGAAGTCAAAATTTGCCACAGTCCGATCCTTCCTCCCAACTATGTTTTTTAAACGATTCCAGACCAGCGAGCTCTTTTTGATTTGAAAAACGGTTAAAAACTTTTAGTAAGGCCGATTGCCAAACTATCTAAGCAGAAAGATAAAAATGATTTCCCAAAAGAATTTAAGCAAAGTTCAATTCTCATGAATCGAATTGACTTGGCTGGTTCTTGGCTTAAAAGATTTAGCTAAGCATGATATTAATTATCATACTTAACTTGGTTTTTAGAAAAGTAATTAAATAACATAAAATAAATGGAACAAGGAAAAATAAAGGAAAATAACTTTTATTAAAGCTAAAAACTATTTACAAAGGAAAAGCTAAAAAAATACTCAAAGCTAAGAGATGAAAACTAATTTATTGATTGATCATCTAAGCCTTTACCAAGGGTGGTATTTACAGGCTTAGATTTACAAAGATAAGGTGATGAGATAATTTAAAATAATAAACAAAAGATAAAACAATTCAAATGTTTTGAAATTTAAATGCAGGAAATCTAATCGGATAAGTTGATAAGATCTCTCAGAACGTTCCAGAAGCTTCTAGAAGTCGCCTCGTCATTGCCACGTCACTGCCACGTCAGACGCGTCGTGCCCAGTGTCGTGCCCATGATGCCAGTCATGACAGAATTATAATAAAAACTGCAGAAATGTCCTCTTTTGCTGTTGTTTTCCAGAATTAGACCCCTTGCATAAAATATAGCAGAATGAAATGGATTAGGTAGCAAGAAATCCTAAAAACTTGGAAAATAGCAATTAAAAAGTGTCATATTTGAGAGCTTATCAATAAGCTTTGCGGAGGCATCTCTGAGTTACACTTGAAAAAATCATCACATGCTTCCCCTAAATTGAAAATTGCAATTATTCCTTGTGATCTTAGGACTGACTTTGGTTTTCACTTGTCTCGTCATCTTATAGATAAGAAAGAAGAAAGAGCAAAAGCCAACAACAACTACTTGTGCACAAAATTCCCTTTTACAGTTATCATACCAAAACATCCTATGGGCTACCGATGGATTTTCCACGCAGAATTTGGTTGGTTTGGGGAGTTTTGGTTCTGTATACAAAGGAATTCTTGAAGAGAGTGGAGCAACTATTGCAGTAAAGGTGCTTAATCTTCTTAATCGTGGAGCATCAAAGAGTTTCTTGGCTGAATGCGAGGCCTTGAAGAACATTCGACATCGAAATCTTGTAAAGGTATTAACCGCAGTTTCGGGGGTCGATAACAAAGGCAATGATTTTAAAGTTGTGGTTTTTGAGTTCATGGAAAATGGAAGCTTGAGGACTGGTTACATCCATCTATCGCCATGAATGAACCGGAGACGATGAGAAACCTAAACATCTTCCAAAGAGTTGATGTGGCCATAGATGTTGCCCATGCACTCGAATATCCACACCATCATTGTGAAACATCGATTATTCATTGTGACCTCAAGCCAAGTAATATTCTACTCGATGACGACATGGTTGGCCATATAAGTGACTTTGGTTTAGCAAACGTCCTGTATGAAGATAGGCTTAACCATCCTGCTAGAGATGTTTACAGGGAAAAGGCCAACTGATGAAAGGTTCAAAGAAGGTTTAAGTCTTCACAACTTTGTTCTACAAGATAGTGTTAGAGGAAGAACAGTTGCAGGTATCACTCACAATGAAAACAGACTGGGAAATGAAAGGCTGCAATGCTTAAATTTGATATTCGAAATTGGTCTCACTTGTGCTGCTGAATCACCGAGTGAGCGGATGAGCATAACTTAAACCTTCACATAGCACAAGTTTTTACAGATCAAAGGGGTACCAACTACAAATGTTTGAACAACAACAACAAAAAACTCCTTTATGTCTACTGCCATATAAGTTCTTTACATGATGCTACCTCAATTAATATAATATTAGAAGGATTGTTTCTATACATAGTTTGTTTTTCTCTTCTGTCCTTCTTACCGTTCCTTTTTTCTTTCGAAATGACAGACCATATCTGTAAGAGTATTTGATTTAGGTCCAATAATCGTGTGTTTGATTTTATGAATGAATTTCCATCTCTGAGATTTTATGAACAATATGTGTCTGATTATTGTCATGTAGAAAATGGTGAAAAGGTGCGGTTTTTTATAATCACCACCAAACCATAATACATTCTAGGGTATACTACACCATATACCACTCAACTATGAACAACTGTCGATTGTGAACATCAATAATCAGAGTTGCATAATTTTCTTAGTTCATTTGGCTTATATTTTCGTTAAAACAATTATTTAAAACAATACAAGAGTTGGGCTTTGGTTCTATTTTAATGTGTTTTGGCTTATCTTGTGCCATATATTTCGAGTCTTCAAGGCACTGTCTACATTAACTTTAATAGTATCATTTAAGGGACTTTATATTGTTGAAATTGATATTTCGTTATACATTACTTGGATTCAAAAGTGTGCGACAAAATGTTTAACATACAAGAAATGCTTCAATTGAATGATGTGAATAGATTACAACCATCGAGTAAATTCCAAGGTCTACTTGTAAACCAGGATTTTACAAATTAAATTTTAAATCAGAGTGGCGCAGCGGAAGCGTGGTGGGCCCATAACCCACAGGTCCCAGGATCGAAACCTGGCTCTGATATTTCAAACTAGGCATGGCATCACATTGCACAAGTTTTTACAGATCAAAGGGGTACCAACTACAAATGTTTGAACAACAACAAAAAACTCCTTTATGTCTACTGCCATATAAGTTCTTTACATGATGCTACCTCAATTAATATAATATTAGAAGGATTGTTTCTATACATAGTTTGTTTTTCTCTTCTGTTCTTCTTACCGTTCCTTTTTTCTTTTGAAATGACAGACCATATCTGTAAGAGTATTTGATTTAGGTCCAATAATCGTGTGTCTGATTTTATGAATGAATTTCCATCTCTGAGGTTTTATGAACAATATGTGTTTGATTATTGTCATGTAGAAAATGGTGAAAAGGTGCAGTTTTTTATAATCACCACCAAACCATAATACATTCCAGGGTAAACTACACCACATACCACTCAACTATGAACAATTTTCGATTTTGAACACCAATAATCAGAGTTGCAGAATTTTCTTAGTTCATTTGGCTTATATTTTCGTTAAAACAATTATTTAAAACAATACAAGAGTTGGGTTGCGGTTCTATTTTAATGTGTTTTGGCTTGTCTTTTGCCATATATTTCGAGGCTTCAAGGAACGGTCTACATTAACTTTAACAATATCATTCAAGGGACTTTATATTGTTGAAATTAATATTTCGTTATACATTACTTGGATTCGAAAGTGTGCGACAAAATGTTTAACATACAAGAAATGCTTCAAATGCATGATGCGAATAGATTATAACCATCGAGTAAATTCCAAGGTCTACCTCTAAACAAGGATATTACAAATTAAATGTTAAATTAGAGTGGCGCAGCGGAAGCATGGTGAGCCCATAACCCACAGGTCCCAGGATCGAAACCTGGCTCTGATATTTCAAACTAGGCACGGCTTCACATTGTACAAGTTTTTACAGATCAAAGGGGTACCAACTACAAATGTTTGAACAAAAACAACAAAAAACTCCTTTATGTCTAATGCCATATAAGTTCTTTACATGATGCTACCTCAATTAATATAATATTAGAAGGATTGTTTCTATACATAGTTTGTTTTTCTCTTCTGTTCTTCTTACCGTTCCTTTTTTCTTTTGAAATGACAGACCATATCTGTAAGAGTATTTGATTTAGGTCCAATAATCGTGTGTTTGATTTTATGAATGAATTTCCATCTCTGAGGTTTTATGAACAATATGTGTCTGATTATTGTCATGTAGAAAATGGTGAAAAGGTGCGGTTTTTAATAATCACCACCAAACCATAATACATTCCAGGGTAAACTACACCACATACCACTCAACTATGAACAACTGTCGATTGTGAACATCAATAATCAGAGTTGCAGAATTTTCTTAGTTCATTTGGCTTATAGTTTCGTTAAAACAATTATTTAAAACAATACAAGAGTTGGGCTGTGGTTCTATTTTAATGTGTTTTGGCTTGTCTTGTGCCATATATTTCGAGTCTTCAAGGCACTGTCTACATTAACTTTAATAGTATCATTCAAGGGACTTTATATTGTTGAAATTGATATTTCGTTATACATTACTTGGATTCGAAAGTGTGCGACAAAATGTTTAACATACAAGAAATGCTTCAATTGAATGATGTGAATAGATTATAACCATAGAGTAAATTCCAAGATCTACTTGTAAACCATGATTTTACAAATTAAATTTTAAATCAGAGTGGCGTAGCGGAAGCGTGGTGGCCCCATAACCCACAGGCCTCAGGATCGAAACCTGGCTCTGATATTTCAAACTAGGCATGGCTTCACATTGCACAAGTTTTTACAGATCAAAGGGGTACCAACTACAAATGTTTGAACAACAACAACAAAAAACTCCTTTATGTCTACTGCCATATAAGTTCTTTACATGAAGCTACCTCAATTAATATAATATTAGAAGGATTGTTTCTATACATAGTTTGTTTTTCTCTTATGTTCTTCTTACCGTTCCTTTTTTCTTTCGAAATGACAGACCATATCTCTAAGAGTATTCGATTTAGGTCCAAGAATCGTGTGTTTGATTTTATGAATGAATTTCCATCTCTGGGGTTTTATGAACAATATGTGTCTGATTATTGTCATGTAGAAAATGGTGAAAAGGTGCGGTTTTTTATAATCACCACCAAATCATAATACATTCCAGGGTAAACTACACCACATACCACTCAACCATGAACAATTGTCGATTTTGAACATCAATAATCAGAGTTGCAGAATTTTCATAGTTCATTTGGCTTATATTTTCGTTAAAACAATTATTTAAAACAATACAAGAGTTGGGCTGCAGTTCTATTTTAAAGTGTTTTGGCTTGTCTTGTGCCATATATTTCGAGTCTTCAAGGCACTGTCTACATTAACTTTAACAGTATCATTCAAGGGACTTTATATTGTTGAAATTGACATTTCGTTATACATTACTTGGATTCGAAAGTGTGCGACAAAATGTTTAACATACAAGAAATGCTTCAATTGCATGATGTGAATAGATTATAACCATCGAGTAAATTCCAAGGTCTACCTCTAAAAAAGGATATTACAAATTAAATGTTAAATCAGAGTGGCGCAGCGGAAGCGTGGTGGGCCCATAACCCACAGGTCCCAGGATCGAAACCTGGCTCTGATATTTCAAACTAGGCATGGCTTCACATTGCACAAGTTTTTACAGATCAAAGGGGTACCAACTACAAATGTTTGAACAACAACAACAAAAAACTCCTTTATGTCTACTGCCATATAAGTTCTTTACATGATGCTACCTCAATTAATAAAATATTAGAAGGATTGTTTCTATACATAGTTTGTTTTTCTTTTCTATTCTTCTTACCGTTCCTTTTTTCTTTCGAAATGACAGACCATATCTGTAAGAGTATTTGATTTAGGTCCAATAATTGTGTGTCTGATTTTATGAATGAATTGTCATCTCTGAGGTTTTATGAACAATATGTGTCTGATTATTGTCATGTAGAAAATGGTGAAAAGGTGCGGTTTTTAATAATCACCACCAAACCATAATACATTCCAGGGTAAACTACACCACATACCACGCAACTATGAATAATTGTCGATTTTGAACATCAATAATCAGAGTTGCAGAATTTTCTTAGTTCATTTGGCTTATATTTTCGTTAAAACAATTATTTAAAACAATACAAGAGTTGGGCTACGGTTCTATTTTAATGTGTTTTGGCTTGTCTTGTGCCATATATTTCGAGTCTTCAAGGCACTGTCTACATTAACTTTAATAGTATCATTCAAGGGACTTTATATTGTTGAAATTGATATTTCGTTATACATTACTTGGATTCGAAAGTGTGAGACAAAATGTTTAACATACAAGAAATGCTTCAATTGCATGATGTGAATAGATTATAACCATCGAGTAAATTCCAAGGTCTACCTCTAAACAAGGATATTACAAATTAAATGTTAAATCAGAGTGGCGCAGCGGAAGCGTGGTGGGCCCATAACCCACAGGTCCCAGGATAGAAACATGGCTCTGATATTTCTAACTAGGCATTGCTTCACATTGCACAAGTTTTTACAGATCAAAGGGGTACCAACTACAAATGTTTGAACAACAACAACAACAAAAAACTCCTTTATGTCTACTGCCATGTAAGTTCTTTACATGATGCTACCTCAATTAATATAATATTAGAAGGATTGTTTCTATACATAGTTTATTTTTCTCTTCTGTCCTTCTTACCGTTCCTTTTTTTCTTTCGAAATGACAGACCATATCTGTAAGAGTATTTGATTTAGGTCCAATAATCGTGTGTCTGATTTTATGAATGAATTTCCATCTCTGAGGTTTTATGAACAATATGTGTCTGATTATTGTCAAGTAGAAAATGGTGAAAAGGTGTGGTTTTTTATAATCACCGCCAAATCATAATACATTCCAGGGTAAACTACACCACATACCACTCAACCATGAACAATTGTCGATTTTGAACATCAATAATCAGAGTTGCAGAATTTTCTTAGTTCATTTGGCTTATATTTTCGTTAAAACAATTATTTAAAACAATACAAGAGTTGGGTTGCAGTTCTATTTTAAAGAGTTTTGGCTTGTCTTGTGCCATATATTTCGAGTCTTCAAGGCACTTTCTACATTAACTTTATCAGTATCATTCAAGGGACTTTATATTGTTGAAATTGACATTTCGTTATACATTACTTGGATTCGAAAGTGTGCGACAAAATGTTTAACATACAAGAAATGCTTCAATTGCATGATGTGAATAGATTATAACCATCGAGTAAATTCCAAAGTCTACCTCTAAAAAAGGATATTACAAATTAAATGTTAAATCAGAGTGGCGCAGCGGAAGCATTGTGGGCCCATAACCCACAGGTCTTAGGATCGAAACCTGGCTCTGATATTTCAAACTAGGCATGGCTTCACATTGCACAAGTTTTTACAGATCAAAGGGGTACCAACTACAAATGTTTGAACAACAACAACAAAAGACTCCTTTATGTCTACTGCCATATAAGTTCTTTACATGATGCTACCTCAATTAATATAATATTAGAAGGATTGTTTCTATACATAGTTTGTTTTTCTCTTATATTCTTCTTACCGTTCCTTTTTTCTTTCGAAATGACAGACCATATCTCTAAGAGTATTTGATTTAGGTCCAAAAATCGCGTGTTTGATTTTATGAATGAATTTCCATCTCTGAGGTTTTATGAACAATATGTGTCTGATTATTGTCATGTAGAAAATGGTGAAAATGTGCGGTTTTTTATAATCACCACCAAATCATAATACATTCCAGGGTAAACTACACCACATACCACTCAACCTTGAACAATTGACGATTTTGAAAATCAATAATCAGAGTTGCAGAATTTTCTTAGTTCATTTGGCTTATATTTTCGTTAAAACAATTATTTAAAACAATACAAGAGTTGGGCTGCAGTTCTATTTTAAAGTGTTTTGGCTTGTCTTGTGCCATATATTTCGAGTCTTCAAGGCACTGTCTACATTAACTTTAACAGTATCATTCAAGGGACTTTATATTGTTGAAATTGATATTTCGTTATACATTACTTGGATTCGAAAGTGTGCGACAAAATGTTTAACATACAAGAAATGCTTCAATTGCATGATGTGAATAGATTATAACCATCGAGTAAATTCCAAGGTCTACCTCTAAAAAAGGATATTACAAATTAAATGTTAAATCAGAGTGGCGCAGCGGAAGCGTGGTGGGCCCATAACCCACAGGTCTCAGGATCGAAACCTGGCTCTGATATTTCAAACTAGGCATGGCTTCACATTGCACAAGTTTTTACATATCAAAAGGGTACCAACTACAAATGTTTGAACGACAACAACAAAAAACTCCTTTATGTCTACTGCCATATAAGTTCTTTACATGATGCTACCTCAATTAATATAATATTAGAAGGATTGTTTCTATATATAGTTTGTTTTTCTCTTCTGTTCTTCTTACCGTTCCTTTTTTCTTTCGAAATGACAGACCATATCTGTAAGGGTATTTGATCTAGGTCCAATAATCGTGTGTCTGATTTTATGAATGAATTGTCATCTCTGAGGTTTTATGAACAATATGTGTCTGATTATTGTCATGTAGAAAATGGTGAAAAGGTGCGGTTTTTAATAATCACCACCAAACCATAATACATTCCAGGGTAAACTACACCACATACCACTCAACTATGAACAATTGTCGATTTTGAACATCAATAATCAGAGTTGCAGAATTTTCTTAGTTCATTTGGCTTATATTTTCGTTAAAACAATTATTTAAAACAATACAAGAGTTGGGCTACGGTTCTATTTTAATGTGTTTTGGCTTGTCTTGTGCCATATATTTCGAGTCTTCAAGGCACTGTCTACATTAACTTTAATAGTATCATTCAATGGACTTTATATTGTTGATATTGATATTTCGTTATACATTACTTGGATTCGAAAGTGTGAGACAAAATGTTTAACATACAAGAAATGCTTCAATTGCATGATGTGAATAGATTATAACCATCGAGTAAATTCCAAGGTCTACCTCTAAACAAGGATATTACAAATTAAATGTTAAATCAGAGTGGCGCAGCGGAAGCCTGTTGGGCCCATAACCTACAGGTCCCAGGATCGAAACCTGGCTCTGGTATTTCTAACTAGGAATTGCTTCACATTGCACAAGTTTTTACAGATCAAAGGGGTACCAACTACAAATGTTTGAACAACAACAACAAAAAACTCCTTTATGTCTACTGCCATGTAAGTTCTTTACATGAAGCTACCTCAATTAATATAATATTAGAAGGATTGTTTCTATACATAGTTTGTTTTTCTCTTCTGTCCTTCTTACCGTTCCTTTTTTCTTTCGAAATGACAGACCATATCTGTAAGAGTATTTGATTTAGGTCCAATAATCGTGTGTCTGATTTTATGAATGAATTTCCATCTCTGAGGTTTTATGAACAATATGTGTCTGATTATTGTCAAGTAGAAAATGGTGAAAAGGTGCGGTTTTTTATAATCACCGCCAAATCATAATACATTCCAGGGTAAACTACACCACATACCACTCAACCATGAACAATTGTCGATTTTGAACATCAATAATCAGAGTTGCAGAATTTTCTTAGTTCATTTGGCTTATATTTTCGTTAAAACAATTATTTAAAACAATACAAGAGTTGGGTTGCAGTTTTATTTTAAAGTCTTTTGGCTTGTCTTGTGCCATATATTTCGAGTCTTCAAGGCACTTTCTACATTAACTTTAACAGTATCATTCAAGGGACTTTATATTGTTGAAATTGACATTTCGTTATACATTACTTGGATTCGAAAGTGTGCGACAAAATGTTTAACATACAAGAAATGCTTCAATTGCATGATGTGAATAGATTATAACCATCGAGTAAATTCCAAGGTCTACCTCTAAAAAAGGATATTACAAATTAAATGTTAAATCAGAGTGGCGCAGCGGAAGTATTTTGGGCCCATAACCCACAGGTCCTAGGATCGAAACCTGGCTCTGATATTTCAAACTAGGCATGGCTTCACATTGCACAAGTTTTTACAGATCAAAGGGGTACCAACTACAAATGTTTGAACAACAACAACAAAAAACTCCTTTATGTCTACTGCCATATAAGTTCTTTACATGATGCTACCTCAATTAATATAATATTAGAAGGATTGTTTCTATACATAGTTTGTTTTTCTCTTATGTTCTTCTTACCGTTCCTTTTTTCTTTCGAAATGACAGACCATATCTCTAAGAGTATTTGATTTAGGTCCAAAAATCGTGTGTTTGATTTTATGAATGAATTTTCATCTCTGAGGTTTTATGAACAATATGTGTCTGATTATTGTCATGTAGAAAATGGTGAAAAGGTGCGGTTTTTTATAATCACCACCAAATCATAATACATTCCAGGGTAAACTACACCACATACCACTCAACCTTGAACAATTGTCGATTTTGAAAATCAATAATCAGAGTTGCAGAATTTTCTTAGTTCATTTGGCTTATATTTTCGTTAAAACAATTATTTAAAACAATACAAGAGTTGGGCTGCAGTTTTATTTTAAAGTGTTTTGGCTTGTCTTGTGCCATATATTTCGAGTCTTCAAGGCACTGTCTACATTAACTTTAACAGTATCATTCAAGGGACTTTATATTGTTGAAATTGATATTTCGTTATACATTACTTGGATTCGAAAGTGTGCGACAAAATGTTTAACATACAAGAAATGCTTCAATTGCATGATGTGAATAGATTATAACCATCGAGTAAATTCCAAGGTCTACCTCTAAAAAAGGATATTACAAATTAAATGTTAAATCAGAGTGGCACAGGGGAAGCGTGGTGGGCCCATAACCCACAGGTCCCAGGATCGAAACCTGGCTCTGATATTTCAAACTAGGCATGGCTTCACATTGCACAAGTTTTTACATATCAAAAGGGTACCAACTAAAAATGTTTGAACGACAACAACAAAAAACTCCTTTATGTCTACTGCCATATAAGTTCTTTACATGATGCTACCTTAATTAATATAATATTAGAAGGATTGTTTCTATACATAGTTTGTTTTTCTCTTCTGTCCTTCTTACCGTTCCTTTTTTTCTTTCGAAATGACAGACCATATCTGTAAGGGTATTTGATTTAGGTCCAATAATCGTGTGTCTAATTTTATGAATGAATTGTCATCTCTGAGGTTTTATGAACAATACGTGTCTGATTATTGTCATGTAGAAAATGGTGAAAAGGTGCGGTTTTTAATAATCACTACCAAACCATAATACATTCCAGGGTAAACTACACCACATACCACTCAACTATGAACAATTGTCGATTTTGAACATCAATAATCAGAGTTGCAGAATTTTCTTAGTTCATTTGGCTTATATTTTCGTTAAAACAATTATTTAAAACAATACAAGAGTTGGGCTACAGTTCTATTTTAATGTGTTTTGGCTTGTCTTGTGCCATATATTTCGAGTCTTCAAGGCACTGTCTACATTAACTTTAATAGTATCATTCAAGGGACTTTATATTGTTGATATTGATATTTCGTTATACATTACTTGGATTCGAAAGTGTGAGACAAAATGTTTAACATACAAGAAATGCTTCAATTGCATGATGTGAATAGATTATAACCATCGAGTAAATTCCAAGGTCTACCTCTAAAAAAGGATATTACAAATTAAATGTTAAATCAGAGTGGCGCAGCGGAAGCATTGTGGGCCCATAACCCACAGGTCTTAGGATCGAAACCTGGCTCTGATATTTCAAACTAGGCATGGCTTCACATTGCACAAGTTTTTACAGATCAAAGGGGTACCAACTACAAATGTTTGAACAACAACAACAAAAGACTCCTTTATGTCTACTGCCATATAAGTTCTTTACATGATGCTACCTCAATTAATATAATATTAGAAGGATTGTTTCTATACATAGTTTGTTTTTCTCTTATATTCTTCTTACCGTTCCTTTTTTCTTTCGAAATGACAGACCATATCTCTAAGAGTATTTGATTTAGGTCCAAAAATCGTGTGTTTGATTTTATGAATGAATTTCCATCTCTGAGGTTTTATGAACAATATGTGTCTGATTATTGTCATGTAGAAAATGGTGAAAAGGTGCGGTTTTTTATAATCACCACAAAATCATAATACATTCCAGGGTAAACTACACCACATACCACTCAACCTTGAACAATTGTCGATTTTGAAAATCAATAATCAGAGTTGCAGAATTTTCTTAGTTCATTTGGCTTATATTTTCGTTAAAACAATTATTTAAAACAATACAAGAGTTGGGCTGCAGTCCTATTTTAAAGTGTTTTGGCTTGTCTTGTGCCATATATTTCGAGTCTTCAAGGCACTTTCTACATTAACTTTAACAGTATCATTCAAGGGACTTTATATTGTTGAAATTGATATTTCGTTATACATTACTTGGATTCGAAAGTGTGCGACAAAATGTTTAACATACAAGAAATGCTTCAATTGCATGATGTGAATAGATTATAACCATCGAGTAAATTCCAAGGTCTACCTCTAAAAAAGGATATTACAAATTAAATGTTAAATCAGAGTGGCGCAGCGGAAGCATTTTGGGCCCATAACCCACAGGTCCTAGGATCGAAACCTGGCTCTGATATTTCAAACTAGGCATGGCTTCACATTGCACAAGTTTTTACAGATCAAAGGGGTACCAACTACAAATGTTTGAACAACAACAACAAAAAACTCCTTTATGTCTACTGCCATATAAGTTCTTTACATGATGCTACCTCAATTAATATAATATTAGAAGGATTGTTTCTATACATAGTTTGTTTTTCTCTTATGTTCTTCTTACCGTTCCTTTTTTCTTTCGAAATGACAGACCATATCTCTAAGAGTATTTGATTTAGGTCCAAAAATCGTGTGTTTGATTTTATGAATGAATTTTCATCTCTGAGGTTTTATGAACAATATGTGTCTGATTATTGTCATGTAGAAAATGGTGAAAAGGTGCGGTTTTTTATAATCACCACCAAATCATAATACATTCCAGGGTAAACTACACCACATACCACTCAACCTTGAACAATTGTCGATTTTGAAAATCAATAATCAGAGTTGCAGAATTTTCTTAGTTCATTTGGCTTATATTTTCGTTAAAACAATTATTTAAAACAATACAAGAGTTGGGCTGCAGTTCTATTTTAAAGTGTTTTGGCTTGTCTTGTGCCATATATTTCGAGTCTTCAAGGCACTGTCTACATTAACTTTAACAGTATCATTCAAGGGACTTTATATTGTTGAAATTGATATTTCGTTATACATTACTTGGATTCGAAAGTGTGCGACAAAATGTTTAACATACAAGAAATGCTTCAATTGCATGATGTGAATAGATTATAACCATCGAGTAAATTCCAAGGTCTACCTCTAAAAAAGGATATTACAAATTAAATGTTAAATCAGAGTGGCACAGGGGAAGCGTGGTGGGCCCATAACCCACAGGTCCCAGGATCGAAACCTGGCTCTGATATTTCAAACTAGGCATGGCTTCACATTGCACAAGTTTTTACATATCAAAAGGGTACCAACTAAAAATGTTTGAACGACAACAACAAAAAACTCCTTTATGTCTACTGCCATATAAGTTCTTTACATGATGCTACCTTAATTAATATAATATTAGAAGGATTGTTTCTATACATAGTTTGTTTTTCTCTTCTGTCCTTCTTACCGTTCCTTTTTTTCTTTCGAAATGACAGACCATATCTGTAAGGGTATTTGATTTAGGTCCAATAATCGTGTGTCTAATTTTATGAATGAATTGTCATCTCTGAGGTTTTATGAACAATACGTGTCTGATTATTGTCATGTAGAAAATGGTGAAAAGGTGCGGTTTTTAATAATCACCACCAAACCATAATACATTCCAGGGTAAACTACACCACATACCACTCAACTATGAACAATTGTCGATTTTGAACATCAATAATCAGAGTTGCAGAATTTTCTTAGTTCATTTGGCTTATATTTTCGTTAAAACAATTATTTAAAACAATACAAGAGTTGGGCTACAGTTCTATTTTAATGTGTTTTGGCTTGTCTTGTGCCATATATTTCGAGTCTTCAAGGCACTGTCTACATTAACTTTAATAGTATCATTCAAGGGACTTTATATTGTTGATATTGATATTTCGTTATACATTACTTGGATTCGAAAGTGTGAGACAAAATGTTTAACATACAAGAAATGCTTCAATTGCATGATGTGAATAGATTATAACCATCGAGTAAATTCCAAGGTCTACCTCTAAAAAAGGATATTACAAATTAAATGTTAAATCAGAGTGGCGCAGCGGAAGCATTGTGGGCCCATAACCCACAGGTCTTAGGATCGAAACCTGGCTCTGATATTTCAAACTAGGCATGGCTTCACATTGCACAAGTTTTTACAGATCAAAGGGGTACCAACTACAAATGTTTGAACAACAACAACAAAAGACTCCTTTATGTCTACTGCCATATAAGTTCTTTACATGATGCTACCTCAATTAATATAATATTAGAAGGATTGTTTCTATACATAGTTTGTTTTTCTCTTATATTCTTCTTACCGTTCCTTTTTTCTTTCGAAATGACAGACCATATCTCTAAGAGTATTTGATTTAGGTCCAAAAATCGTGTGTTTGATTTTATGAATGAATTTCCATCTCTGAGGTTTTATGAACAATATGTGTCTGATTATTGTCATGTAGAAAATGGTGAAAAGGTGCGGTTTTTTATAATCACCACAAAATCATAATACATTCCAGGGTAAACTACACCACATACCACTCAACCTTGAACAATTGTCGATTTTGAAAATCAATAATCAGAGTTGCAGAATTTTCTTAGTTCATTTGGCTTATATTTTCGTTAAAACAATTATTTAAAACAATACAAGAGTTGGGCTGCAGTCCTATTTTAAAGTGTTTCGGCTTGTCTTGTGCCATATATTTCGAGTCTTCAAGGCACTTTCTACATTAACTTTAACAGTATCATTCAAGGGACTTTATATTGTTGAAATTGATATTTCGTTATACATTACTTGGATTCGAAAGTGTGCGACAAAATGTTTAACATACAAGAAATGCTTCAATTGCATGATGTGAATAGATTATAACCATCGAGTAAATTTCAAGGTCTACCTCTAAAAAAGGATATTACAAATTAAATGTTAAATCAGAGTGGCGCAGCGGAAGCATTGTGGGCCCATAACTCACAGGTCCCAGGATCGAAACCTGGCTCTGATATTTCAAACTAGGCATGGCTTCACATTGCACAAGTTTTTACATATCAAAAGGGTACCAACTACAAATGTTTGAACGACAACAACAAAAAACTCCTTTATGTCTACTGCCATATAAGTTCTTTACATGATGCTACCTCAATTAATATAATATTAGAAGGATTGTTTCTATACATAGTTTGTTTTTCTCTTCTGTTCTTCTTACCGTTCCTTTTTTCTTTCGAAATGACAGACCATATCTGTAAGGGTATTTGATTTAGGTCCAATAATCGTGTGTCTGATTTTATGAATGAATTGTCATCTCTGAGGTTTTATGAACAATATGTGTCTGATTATTGTCATGTTGAAAATGGTGAAAAGGTGCGGTTTTTAATAATCACCACCAAACCATAATACATTCCAGGGTAAACTACACCACATACCACTCAACTATGAACAATTGTCGATTTTGAACATCAATAATCAGAGTTGCAGAATTTTCTTAGTTCATTTGGCTTATATTTTCGTTAAAACAATTATTTAAAACAATACAAGAGTTGGGCTACGGTTCTATTTTAATGTGTTTTGGCTTGTCTTGTGCCATATATTTCGAGTCTTCAAGGCACTGTCTACATTAACTTTAATAGTATCATTCAAGGGACTTTATATTGTTGATATTGATATTTCGTTATACATTACTTGGATTCGAAAGTGTGAGACAAAATGTTTAACATACAAGAAATGCTTCAATTGCATGATGTGAATAGATTATAACCATCGAGTAAATTCCAAGGTCTACCTCTAAACAAGGATATTACAAATTAAATGTTAAATCAGAGTGGCGCAGCGGAAGCCTGTTGGGCCCATAACCTACAGGTCCCAGGATCGAAACCTGGCTATGGTATTTCTAACTAGGCAGTGCTTCACATTGCACAAGTTTTTACAGATCAAAGGGGTACCAACTACAAATGTTTGAACAACAACAACAAAAAACTCCTTTATGTCTACTGCCATGTAAGTTCTTTACATGAAGCTACCTCAATTAATATAATATTAGAAGGATTGTTTCTATACATAGTTTGTTTTTCTCTTCTGTCCTTCTTACCGTTTCTTTTTTCTTTCGAAATGACAGACCATATCTGTAAGAGTATTTGATTTAGGTCCAATAATCGTGTGTCTGATTTTATGAATGAATTTCCATCTCTGAGGTTTTATGAACAATATGTGTCTGATTATTGTCAAGTAGAAAATGGTGAAAAGGTGCGGTTTTTTATAATCACCGCCAAATCATAATACATTCCAGGGTAAACTACACCACATACCACTCAACCATGAACAATTGTCGATTTTGAACATCAAT
Organism: Hibiscus trionum; assembly: GCA_030270665.1. Taxonomy (NCBI): domain Eukaryota; kingdom Viridiplantae; phylum Streptophyta; class Magnoliopsida; order Malvales; family Malvaceae; genus Hibiscus; species Hibiscus trionum. The sequence continues at coordinate 56,976,711 of BSYR01000017.1, read as the reverse complement.
AATCAGAGTTGCAGAATTTTCTTAGTTCATTTGGCTTATATTTTCGTTAAAACAATTATTTAAAACAATACAAGAGTTGGGTTGAAGTTTTATTTTAAAGTCTTTTGGCTTGTCTTGTGCCATATATTTCGAGTCTTCAAGGCACTTTCTACATTAACTTTAACAGTATCATTCAAGGGACTTTATATTGTTGAAATTGACATTTCGTTATACATTACTTGGATTCGAAAGTGTGCGACAAAATGTTTAACATACAAGAAATGCTTCAATTGCATGATGTGAATAGATTATAACCATCGAGTAAATTCCAAGGTCTATCTCTAAAAAAGGATATTACAAATTAAATGTTAAATCAGAGTGGCACAGCGGAAGCGTGGTGGGCCCATAACCCACAGGTCCCAGGATCGAAACTTGGCTCTGATATTTCAAACTAGGCATGGCTTCACATTGCACAAGTTTTTACATATCAAAAGGGTACCAACTACAAATGTTTGAACGACAACAACAAAAAACTCCTTTATGTCTACTGCCATATAAGTTCTTTACATGATGCTACCTTAATTAATATAATATTAGAAGGATTGTTTCTATACATAGTTTGTTTTTCTCTTCTGTCCTTCTTACCGTTCCTTTTTTTCTTTCGAAATGACAGACCATATCTGTAAGGGTATTTGATTTAGGTCCAATAATCGTGTGTCTGATTTTATGAATGAATTGTCATCTCTGAGGTTTTATGAACAATATGTGTCTGATTATTGTCATGTAGAAAATGGTGAAAAGGTGCGGTTTTTAATAATCACCACCAAACCATAATACATTCCAGGGTAAACTACACCACATACCACTCAACTATGAACAATTGTCGATTTTGAACATCAATAATCAGAGTTGCAGAATTTTCTTAGTTCATTTGGCTTATATTTTCGTTAAAACAATTATTTAAAACAATACAAGAGTTGGGCTACGGTTCTATTTTAATGTGTTTTGGCTTGTCTTGTGCCATATATTTCGAGTCTTCAAGGCACTGTCTACACTAACTTTAATAGTATCATTCAAGGGACTTTATATTGTTGATATTGATATTTCGTTATACATTACTTGGATTCGAAAGTGTGAGACAAAATGTTTAACATACAAGAAATGCTTCAATTGCATGATGTGAATAGATTATAACCATCGAGTAAATTCCAAGGTCTACCTCTAAAAAAGGATATTACAAATTAAATGTTAAATCAGAGTGGCGCAGCGGAAGCATTGTGGGCCCATAACCCACAGGTCTTAGGATCGAAACCTGGCTCTGATATTTCAAACTAGGCATGGCTTCACATTGCACAAGTTTTTACAGATCAAAGGGGTACCAACTACAAATGTTTGAACAACAACAACAAAAGACTCCTTTATGTCTACTGCCATATAAGTTCTTTACATGATGCTACCTCAATTAATATAATATTAGAAGGATTGTTTCTATACATAGTTTGTTTTTCTCTTATATTCTTCTTACCGTTCCTTTTTTCTTTCGAAATGACAGACCATATCTCTAAGAGTATTTGATTTAGGTCCAAAAATCGTGTGTTTGATTTTATGAATGAATTTCCATCTCTGAGGTTTTATGAACAATATGTGTCTGATTATTGTCATGTAGAAAATGGTGAAAAGGTGCGGTTTTTTATAATCACCACAAAATCATAATACATTCTAGGGTAAACTACACCACATACCACTCAACCTTGAACAATTGTCGATTTTGAAAATCAATAATCAGAGTTGCAGAATTTTCTTAGTTCATTTGGCTTATATTTTCGTTAAAACAATTATTTAAAACAATACAAGAGTTGGGCTGCAGTTCTATTTTAAAGTGTTTTGGCTTGTCTTGTGCCATATATTTCGAGTCTTCAAGGCACTGTCTACATTAACTTTAACAGTATCATTCAAGGGACTTTATATTGTTGAAATTGATATTTCGTTATACATTACTTGGATTCGAAAGTGTGCGACAAAATGTTTAACATACAAGAAATGCTTCAATTGCATGATGTGAATAGATTATAACCATCGAGTAAATTCCAAGGTCTACCTCTAAAAAAGGATATTACAAATTAAATGTTAAATCAGAGTGGCGCAGCGGAAGCATTGTGGGCCCATAACCCACAGGTCCCAGGATCGAAACCTGGCTCTGATATTTCAAACTAGGCATGGCTTCACATTGCACAAGTTTTTACATATCAAAAGGGTACCAACTACAAATGTTTGAACGACAACAACAAAAAACTCCTTTATGTCTACTGCCATATAAGTTCTTTACATGATGCTACCTCAATTAATATAATATTAGAAGGATTGTTTCTATATATAGTTTGTTTTTCTCTTCTGTTCTTCTTACCGTTCCTTTTTTCTTTCGAAATGACAGACCATATCTGTAAGGGTATTTGATTTAGGTCCAATAATCGTGTGTCTGATTTTATGAATGAATTGTCATCTCTGAGGTTTTATGAACAATATGTGTCTGATTATTGTCATGTAGAAAATGGTGAAAAGGTGCGGTTTTTAATAATCACCACCAAACCATAATACATTCCAGGGTAAACTACACCACATACCACTCAACTATGAACAATTGTCGATTTTGAACATCAATAATCAGAGTTGCAGAATTTTCTTAGTTCATTTGGCTTATATTTTCGTTAAAACAATTATTTAAAACAATACAAGAGTTGGGCTACGGTTCTATTTTAATGTGTTTTGGCTTGTCTTGTGCCATATATTTCGAGTCTTCAAGGCACTGTCTACATTAACTTTAATAGTATCATTCAAGGGACTTTATATTGTTGATATTGATATTTCGTTATACATTACTTGGATTCGAAAGTGTGAGACAAAATGTTTAACATACAAGAAATGCTTCAATTGCATGATGTGAATAGATTATAACCATCGAGTAAATTCCAAGGTCTACCTCTAAACAAGGATATTACAAATTAAATGTTAAATCAGAGTGGTGCAGCGGAAGCCTGTTGGGCCCATAACCTACAGGTCCCAGGATCGAAACCTGGCTATGGTATTTCTAACTAGGCAGTGCTTCACATTGCACAAGTTTTTACAGATCAAAGGGGTACCAACTACAAATGTTTGAACGACAACAACAAAAAACTCCTTTATGTCTACTGCCATGTAAGTTCTTTACATGAAGCTACCTCAATTAATATAATATTAGAAGGATTGTTTCTATACATAGTTTGTTTTTCTCTTTTGTCCTTCTTACCGTTCCTTTTTTCTTTCGAAATGACAGACCATATCTGTAAGAGTATTTGATTTAGGTCCAATAATCGTGTGTCTGATTTTATGAATGAATTTCCATCTCTGAGGTTTTATGAACAATATGTGTCTGATTATTGTCAAGTAGAAAATGGTGAAAAGGTGCGGTTTTTTATAATCACCGCCAAATCATAATACATTCCAGGGTAAACTACACCACATACCACTCAACTATGAACAATTGTCGATTTTGAACATCAATAATCAGAGTTGCAGAATTTTCTTAGTTCATTTGGCTTATATTTTCGTTAAAACAATTATTTAAAACAATACAAGAGTTGGGCTACGGTTCTATTTTAATGTATTTTGGCTTGTCTTGTGCCATATATTTCGAGTCTTCAAGGCACTGTCTACATTAACTTTAATAGTATCATTCAAGGGACTTTATATTGTTGATATTGATATTTCGTTATACATTACTTGGATTCGAAAGTGTGAGACAAAATGTTTAACATACAAGAAATGCTTCAATTGCATGATATGAATAGATTATAACCATCGAGTAAATTCCAAGGTCTACCTCTAAAAAAGGATATTACAAATTAAATGTTAAATCAGAGTGGCGCAGCGGAAGCATTGTGGGTCCATAACCCACAGGTCTTAGGATCGAAACCTGGCTCTAATATTTCAAACTAGGCATGGCTTCACATTGCACAAGTTTTTACAGATCAAAGGGGTACCAACTACAAATGTTTGAACAACAACAACAAAAGACTCCTTTATGTCTACTGCCATATAAGTTCTTTACATGATGCTACCTCAATTAATATAATATTAGAAGGATTGTTTCTATACATAGTTTGTTTTTCTCTTATATTCTTCTTACCGTTCCTTTTTTCTTTCGAAATGACAGACCATATCTCTAAGAGTATTTGATTTAGGTCCAAAAATCGTGTGTTTGATTTTATGAATGAATTTCCATCTCTGAGGTTTTATGAACAATATGTGTCTGATTATTGTCATGTAGAAAATGGTGAAAAGGTGCGGTTTTTTATAATCACCACAAAATCATAATACATTCTAGGGTAAACTACACCACATACCACTCAACCTTGAACAATTGTCGATTTTGAAAATCAATAATCAGAGTTGCAGAATTTTCTTAGTTCATTTGGCTTATATTTTCGTTAAAACAATTATTTAAAACAATACAAGAGTTGGGCTGCAGTTCTATTTTAAAGTGTTTTGGCTTGTCTTGTGCCATATATTTCGAGTCTTCAAGGCACTGTCTACATTAACTTTAACAGTATCATTCAAGGGACTTTATATTGTTGAAATTGATATTTCGTTATACATTACTTGGATTCGAAAGTGTGCGACAAAATGTTTAACATACAAGAAATGCTTCAATTGCATGATGTGAATAGATTATAACCATCGAGTAAATTCCAAGGTCTACCTCTAAAAAAGGATATTACAAATTAAATGTTAAATCAGAGTGGCGCAGCGGAAGCATTGTGGGCCCATAACCCACAGGTCCCAGGATCGAAACCTGGCTCTGATATTTCAAACTAGGCATGGCTTCACATTGCACAAGTTTTTACATATCAAAAGGGTACCAACTACAAATGTTTGAACGACAACAACAAAAAACTCCTTTATGTCTACTGCCATATAAGTTCTTTACATGATGCTACCTCAATTAATATAATATTAGAAGGATTGTTTCTATATATAGTTTGTTTTTCTCTTCTGTTCTTCTTACCGTTCCTTTTTTCTTTCGAAATGACAGACCATATCTGTAAGGGTATTTGATTTAGGTCCAATAATCGTGTGTCTGATTTTATGAATGAATTGTCATCTCTGAGGTTTTATGAACAATATGTGTCTGATTATTGTCATGTAGAAAATGGTGAAAAGGTGCGGTTTTTAATAATCACCACCAAACCATAATACATTCCAGGGTAAACTACACCACATACCACTCAACTATGAACAATTGTCGATTTTGAACATCAATAATCAGAGTTGCAGAATTTTCTTAGTTCATTTGGCTTATATTTTCGTTAAAACAATTATTTAAAACAATACAAGAGTTGGGCTACGGTTCTATTTTAATGTGTTTTGGCTTGTCTTGTGCCATATATTTCGAGTCTTCAAGGCACTGTCTACATTAACTTTAATAGTATCATTCAAGGGACTTTATATTGTTGATATTGATATTTCGTTATACATTACTTGGATTCGAAAGTGTGAGACAAAATGTTTAACATACAAGAAATGCTTCAATTGCATGATGTGAATAGATTATAACCATCGAGTAAATTCCAAGGTCTACCTCTAAACAAGGATATTACAAATTAAATGTTAAATCAGAGTGGCGCAGCGGAAGCCTGTTGGGCCCATAACCTACAGGTCCCAGGATCGAAACCTGGCTATGGTATTTCTAACTAGGCAGTGCTTCACATTGCACAAGTTTTTACAGATCAAAGGGGTACCAACTACAAATGTTTGAACGACAACAACAAAAAACTCCTTTATGTCTACTGCCATGTAAGTTCTTTACATGAAGCTACCTCAATTAATATAATATTAGAAGGATTGTTTCTATACATAGTTTGTTTTTCTCTTTTGTCCTTCTTACCGTTCCTTTTTTCTTTCGAAATGACAGACCATATCTGTAAGAGTATTTGATTTAGGTCCAATAATCGTGTGTCTGATTTTATGAATGAATTTCCATCTCTGAGGTTTTATGAACAATATGTGTCTGATTATTGTCAAGTAGAAAATGGTGAAAAGGTGCGGTTTTTTATAATCACCGCCAAATCATAATACATTCCAGGGTAAACTACACCACATACCACTCAACTATGAACAATTGTCGATTTTGAACATCAATAATCAGAGTTGCAGAATTTTCTTAGTTCATTTGGCTTATTTTTTCGTTAAAACAATTATTTAAAACAATACAAGAGTTGGGCTACGGTTCTATTTTAATGTATTTTGGCTTGTCTTGTGCCATATATTTCGAGTCTTCAAGGCACTGTCTACATTAACTTTAATAGTATCATTCAAGGGACTTTATATTGTTGATATTGATATTTCGTTATACATTACTTGGATTCGAAAGTGTGAGACAAAATGTTTAACATACAAGAAATGCTTCAATTGCATGATATGAATAGATTATAACCATCGAGTAAATTCCAAGGTCTACCTCTAAAAAAGGATATTACAAATTAAATGTTAAATCAGAGTGGCGCAGCGGAAGCATTGTGGGTCCATAACCCACAGGTCTTAGGATCGAAACCTGGCTCTAATATTTCAAACTAGGCATGGCTTCACATTGCACAAGTTTTTACAGATCAAAGGGGTACCAACTACAAATGTTTGAACAACAACAACAAAAGACTCCTTTATGTCTACTGCCATATAAGTTCTTTACATGATGCTACCTCAATTAATATAATATTAGAAGGATTGTTTCTATACATAGTTTGTTTTTCTCTTATATTCTTCTTACCGTTCCTTTTTTCTTTCGAAATGACAGACCATATCTCTAAGAGTATTTGATTTAGGTCCAAGAATCGTGTGTTTGATTTTATGAATTAATTTACATCTCTGAGGTTTTATGAACAATATGTGTCTGATTATTGTCATGTAGAAAATGGTGAAAAGGTGCGGTTTTTTATAATCACCACCAAATCATAATACATTCCAGGGTAAACTACACCACATACCACTCAACCTTGAACAATTGTCGATTTTGAAAATCAATATCAGAGTTGCAGAATTTTCTTAGTTCATTTGGCTTATATTTTCGTTAAAACAATTATTTAAAACAATACAAGAGTTGGGCTGCAGTTCTATTTTAAAGTGTTTTGGCTTGTCTTGTGCCATATATTTCGAGTCTTCAAGGCACTGTCTACATTAACTTTAACAGTATCATTCAATGGACTTTATATTGTTGAAATTGATATTTCGTTATACATTACTTGGATTCGAAAGTGTGCGACAAAATGTTTAACATACAAGAAATGCTTCAATTGCATGATGTGAATAGATTATAACCATCGAGTAAATTCCGAGGTCTACCTCTAAAAAAGGATATTACAAATTAAATGTTAAATCAGAGTGGCGCAGCGGAAGTGTGGTGGGCCCATAACCCACAGGTCCCAGGATCGAAACCTGGCTCTGATATTTCAAACTAGGCATGGCTTCACATTGCACAAGTTTTTACATATCAAAAGGGTACCAACTAAAAATGTTTGAACGACAACAACAAAAAACTCCTTTATGTCTACTGCCATATAAGTTCTTTACATGATGCTACCTCAATTAATATAATATTAGAAGGATTGTTTCTATACATAGTTTGTTTTTCTCTTCTGTTCTTCTTACCGTTCCTTTTTTCTTTCGAAATGACAGACCATATCTGTAAGGGTATTTGATTTAGGTCCAATAATCGTGTGTCTGATTTTATGAATGAATTGTCATCTCTGAGGTTTTATGAACAATATGTGTCTGATTATTGTCATGTAGAAAATGGTGAAAAGGTGCGGTTTTTAATAATCACCACCAAACCATAATACATTCCAGGGTAAACTACACCACATACCACTCAACTATGAACAATTGTCGATTTTGAACATCAATAATCAGAGTTGCAGAATTTTCTTAGTTCATTTGGCTTATATTTGCGTTAAAACAATTATTTAAAACAATACAAGAGTTGGGCTACGGTTCTATTTTAATGTGTTTTGGCTTGTCTTGTGCCATATATTTCGAGTCTTCAAGGCACTGTCTACATTAACTTTAATAGTATCATTCAAGGGACTTTATATTGTTGATATTGATATTTCGTTATACATTACTTGGATTCGAAAGTGTGAGACAAAATGTTTAACACACAAGAAATGCTTCAATTGCATGATGTGAATAGATTATAACCATCGAGTAAATTCCAAGGTCTACCTCTAAAAAAGGATATTACAAATTAAATTTTAAATCAGAGCTGAAGCATTGTGGGCCCATAACCCACAGGTCCTAGGATCGAAACCTGGCTCTGATATTTCAAACTAGGCATGGCTTCACATTGCACAAGTTTTTACAGATCAAAGGGGTACCAACTACAAATGTTTGAACAACAACAACAAAAGACTCCTTTATGTCTACTGCCATATAAGTTCTTTACATGATGCTACCTCAATTAATATAATATTAGAAGGATTGTTTCTATACATAGTTTGTTTTTCTCTTATGTTCTTCTTACCGTTCCTTTTTTCTTTCGAAATGACAGACCATATCTCTAAGAGTATTTGATTTAGGTCCAAAAATCGTGTGTTTGATTTTATGAATGAATTTCCATCTCTGAGGTTTTATGAAAAATATGTGTCTGATTATTGTCATGTAGAAAATGGTGAAAAGGTGCGGTTTTTTATAATCACCACCAAATCATAATACATTCCAGGGTAAACTACACCACATACCACTCAACCTTGAACAATTGTCGATTTTGAAAATCAATAATCAGAGTTGCAGAATTTTCTTAGTTCATTTGGCTTATATTTTCGTTAAAACAATTATTTAAAACAATACAAGAGTTGGGTTGCAGTTCTATTTTAAAGTCTTTTGGCTTGTCTTGTGCCATATATTTCGAGTCTTCAAGGCACTTTCTACATTAACTTTAACAGTATCATTCAAGGGACTTTATATTGTTGAAATTGACATTTTGTTATACATTACTTGGATTCGAAAGTGTGCGACAAAATGTTTATCATACAAGAAATGCTTCAATTGCATGATGTGAATAGATTATAACCATCGAGTAAATTCCAAGGTCTACCTCTAAAAAAGGATATTACAAATTAAATGTTAAATCAGAGTGGCGCAGCGGAAGCATTGTGGGCCCATAACCCACAGGTCCTAGGATCGAAACCTGGCTCTGATATTTCAAACTAGGCATGGCTTCACATTGCACAAGTTTTTACAGATCAAATGGGTACCACAAATGTTTGAACAACAACAACAAAGGACTCCTTTATGTCTACTGCCATATAAGTTCTTTACATGATGCTACCTCAATTAATATAATATTAGAAGGATTGTTTCTATACATAGTTTGTTTTTCTCTTATGTTCTTCTTACCGTTCCTTTTTTCTTTCGAAATGACAGACCATATCTCTAAGAGTATTTGATTTAGGTCCAAAAACCGTGTGTTTGATTTTATGAATGAATTTCCATCTCTGAGGTTTTATGAACAATATGTGTCTGATTATTGTCATGTAGAAAATGGTGAAAAGGTGCGGTTTTTTATAATCACCACCAAATCATAATACATTCCAGGGTAAACTACACCACATACCACTCAACCTTGAACAATTGTCGATTTTGAAAATCAATAATCAGAGTTGCAGAATTTTCTTAGTTCATTTGGCTTATATTTTCGTTAAAACAATTATTTAAAACAATACAAGAGTTGGGCTGCAGTTCTATTTTAAAGTGTTTTGGCTTGTCTTGTGCCATATATTTCTAGTCTTCAAGGCACTGTCTACATTAACTTTAACAGTATCATTCAAGGGACTTTATATTGTTGAAATTGATATTTCGTTATACATTACTTGGATTCGAAAGTGTGCGACAAAATGTTTAACATACAAGAAATGCTTCAATTGCATGATGTGAATAGATTATAACCATCGAGTAAATTCCAAGGTCTACCTCTAAAAAAGGATATTACAAATTAAATGTTAAATCAGAGTGGCGCAGCGGAAGCATTGTGGGCCCATAACCCACAGGTCTTAGGATCGAAACCTGGCTCTGATATTTCAAACTAGGCATGGCTTCACATTGCACAAGTTTTTACAGATCAAAGGGGTACCAACTACAAATGTTTGAACAACAACAACAAAAGACTCCTTTATGTCTACTGCCATATAAGTTCTTTACATGATGCTACCTCAATTAATATAATATTAGAAAGATTGTTTCTATACATAGTTTGTTTTTCTCTTCTGTTCTTCTTACCGTTCCTTTTTTCTTTCGAAATGATAGACCATATCTGTAAGGGTATTTGATTTAGGTCCAATAATCGTGTGTCTGATTTTATGAATGAATTGTCATCTCTGAGGTTTTATGAACAATATGTGTCTGATTATTGTCATGTTGAAAATGGTGAAAAGGTGCGGTTTTTAATAATCACCACCAAACCATAATACATTCCAGGGTAAACTACACCACATACCACTCAACTATGAACAATTGTCGATTTTGAACATCAATAATCAGAGTTGCAGAATTTTCTTAGTTCATTTGGCTTATATTTTCGTTAAAACAATTATTTAAAACAATACAAGAGTTGGGCTACGGTTCTATTTTAATGTGTTTTGGCTTGTCTTGTGCCATATATTTCGAGTCTTCAAGGCACTGTCTACATTAACTTTAATAGTATCATTCAAGGGACTTTATATTGTTGATATTGATATTTCGTTATACATTACTTGGATTCGAAAGTGTGAGACAAAATGTTTAACATACAAGAAATGCTTCAATTGCATGATGTGAATAGATTATAACCATCGAGTAAATTCCAAGGTCTACCTCTAAACAAGGATATTACAAATTAAATGTTAAATTAGAGTGGCGCAGCGGAAGCCTAGTGGGCCCATAACCCACAGGTCCCAGGATCGAAACCTGGCTCTGGTATTTTTAACTAGGCATTGCTTCACATTGCACAAGTTTTTACAGATCAAAGGGGTACCAACTACAAATGTTTGAACAACAACAACAAAAAAACTCCTTTATGTCTACTGCCATGTAAGTTCTTTACATGATGCTACCTCAATTAATATAATATTAGAAGGATTGTTTCTATACATAGTTTGTTTTTCTCTTCTGTCCTTCTTACCGTTCCTTTTTTCTTTCGAAATGACAAACCATATCTGTAAGAGTATTTGATTTAGGTCCAATAATCGTGTGTCTGATTTTATGAATGAATTTCCATCTCTAAGGTTTTATGAACAATATGTGTCTGATTATTGTCATGTAGAAAATGGTGAAAAGGTGCGGGTTTTTATAATCACCACCAAACCATAATACATTCCAGGGTATACTACACCACATACCACTCAACTATGAACAACTGTCGATTGTGAACATCAATAATCAGAGTTGCAGAATTTTCTTAGTTCATTTGGCTTATATTTTCGTTAAAACAATTATTTAAAACAATACAAGAGTTGGGCTACGGTTCTATTTTAATGTGTTTTGGCTTTTCTTTTGCCATATATTTCGAGTCTTCAAGGCACTGTCTACATTAACTTTAATAGTATCATTGAAGGGACTTTATATTGTTGAAATTGATATTTCGTTATACATTACTTGGATTCGAAAGTGTGCGACAAAATGTTTAACATACAAGAAATGCTTCAATTGAATGATGTGAATAGATTATAACCATCGAGTAAATTCCAAGCTCTACTTGTAAACCAGGATTTTACAAATTAAATTTTAAATCAGAGTGGCGCAGCGGAAGCGTGGTGGGCCCATAACCCACAAGTCCCAGGATCGAAACATGGCTCTGATATTTCAAACTAGGCATGGCTTCACATTGCACAAGTTTTTACAGATCAAAGGGGTACCAACTACAAATGTTTGAACAACAACAACAAAAAACTCCTTTATGTCTACTGCTATATAAGTTCTTTACATGATGCTACCTCAATTAATATAATATTAGAAAGATTGTTCCTATACATAGTTTGTTTTTCTCTTATGTTCTTCTTACCGTTCATTTTTTCTTTCGAAATGACAGACCATATCTTTAAGAGTATTTAATTTAGGTCCAAGAATCGTGTGTTTGATTTTTGAATGAATTTCTATCTCTGAGGTTTTATGAACAATATGTGTCTGATTATTCTCATGTAGAAAATGGTGAAAAGGTGCGATTTTTTATAATCACCACCAAACCATAATACATTCTAGGGTAAACTACATCACATACCATTCAACTATGAACAATTGTCGATTTTGAACATCAATAATCAGAGTTGCAGAATTTTCTTAGTTCATTTGGCTTATATTTTCGTTAAAACAATTATTGAAAACAATACAAGAGTTGGGCTGCGGTTCTATTTTAAAGTGTTTTGGCTTGTCTTGTGCCATATATTTCGAGTCTTCAAGGCACTGTCTACATTAACTCTAACAATATCATTCAAGGGACTTTAGATTGTTGAAATTGATATTTCGTTATACATTACTTGGATTCGAAAGTGTGCGACAAAATGTTTAACATACAAGAAATGCTTCAATTGCATGATGTGAATAGATTATAACCATCGAGTAAATTCCAAGGTCTACCTCTAAACCAGGATTTTACAAATTAAATGTTAAATTAGAGTGGCGCAGCGGAAGCGTGGTGGGCCTTTAACCCACAAGTCCTAGGATAGAAACCTGGCTTTGATATTTTAAACTAGGCATGGCTTCACATTGCCCAAGTTTTTACAGATCAAAGGGGTACCAACTACAAATGTTTGAACTACAACAAAAAAAAAACTTCTTTATGTGTAACACCTTATACCTGCCTATGCGTACCCAAAATAGACAGTATGGTGGATAAGAACATTACAACAAAAGTATAGTAAGAATGTGCCGATCCTCCAAGTGCCAAGTCCACGGGTAGCCTATCCAAAAGTATATGAAAGGGGAAGGTTTAGGGGTGTGAGCTAGGAAGCTCAGTGTGTTCCAATAAGTGCAAGGAAACATATATATATACAGTTCAGATATGCATCAGACCATACAAACATGCCATAAGAGCAACCAAGGTTCCATTTTAACCTATCTACCCTCCAACCGAACACCAAAATGCAATTCCCCATGAACTGCATACCGAAGGACTTATCCTAGGCCCGAAGGCGTATGAGCCTACCCAGAAAGTCTTACCCTAGGCCCATTGGGTGTAGGAGCTTAACCGAAGGTTTTACCAGCTGGATCAGGGCTGTACCTACAGACACTTCAATCACATCCCAAAAGTATACCCCAAGCAGTGCAATTCAGTTCAATATACCATCAACAGAGCTCAGACAACAGACAGATAACATTTCTATCATTTGGAGATCAGATATTTCTAGTTCAGATCAGACATGAGGTATACCTTCTAACATATCACAATAAACAGACTTTCATCACATTATAATTATGCTTTTCAAACAGAAGGTAATCATGCTTTTCAAACAGAAATCATGCTTTCCAGTAGTCATGCATTTCAAGTACAAGTACAATCTATAACATTCAGTGAATCGTAACAGGACCCGCGTATACATATATGTATATATATATATAACAGAAATGTAGCACACATGGAACACACCTCAAAAGCTGGTCAGAGAATCTATCGGGCTCCTGCCTCGCTACGATCTGCCACTGTGCTAGATCCTAAATCAATAAAGGGTCATGGTTACTACAAGGTATACGTGAAAATTCTAATAGCTTACAAGGTTTACAGATTCATACTAGTAAATATCGGAATGCTCGACGGAGCGGATCGGGAGGAACTAGGCTGAGCAGACGAACGGTTAGGGGAGTCTTGATTACCTTTAAACAGATACAAGCTTATATTAGCCATATATTCGATTTATATTAACTTAAGGAAACAATTTAAACACATATGCATGGTTTTGGTTTTGGGGACATATTCGGAGGTCTTCGAGTTAGAATTTCACAAAACGGGCTTCAAAAATGGACTCAGGACGTCAAAAAACATAAAATAGGGCTTTTTCGGAAATTTTGACTTTTTGGTCAAAGTCAACGCTGACGTCAGCAGTCAAGTCAACGCTGACGTCAGCATGACATCATCAGACAGGGTCAACTGAGTTGACTCGGCGAGTTGACTCAGCCGGGTCGGTTTGGGTTATAGGCGGGTCGGGTCTAACTCGGGTTTGGGTCAATGGTCTGGTCGGTTCAGGCCGGAAAAGTCGCCGGCAACGCGTTTAGCTGCGATTCTGCCGAGAAAAGCTAGATCGTTAGCCCAAAGTCTTAACCCACTCAAAAATATACGAAAATAATTCAGAATGTCGCCGGATTTTACCTAAAAAGACCCACGACGGCCGGAAATCGCGTAGCTCCGATGATGGGCTTACCGGTGTCGGACGGGTAAGAGATCGACCGGGTTTTGATCAGCTCGCAGAGGGGAGCTTCGTCGTACCGACGGCAAAGCAAAGCGACAGCGGCACCGACGGGAAAACAAAAAGACAGAGCGGTTCAACTCACAGTGCAAAGGCTCGATTTTTAACGCAAAAGGCGGCACGGGGGGCGCGTTACTGATGGCGAAAGGCCCGAAGCGGCAAGGTGTGTTCGCCGACACAGGCGGTGACGCACACCGGACGGCGGTGTGGACGGCCAAAGGTTGCCGAAAACTGGGGAGAGAGATCTGTGAGGGAGATGAGGGGACGGTTCAGATTTCGAAGGTGGGTGGGGATTAATTTCGGGTAGGTGGAGAGGCAGATAAAGTTTAATGGGTTCAGAGTTATTTTTAACTAAGTTAAAAATAAAATATGGTAAGCTTTGACAGAAATGAGCCCTTAGCTCAGCGGTAGAAACATTGGATGGTGATGGGTGAAGTCGCGGGTTCGAGCCTCCGCACCCTCACCTTGATTTCTTTTTTTAGCATACAAATATATATATATTTATCAGGGTGTTACAACTCTCCCCACCTTAAGAAAATTTCATCCCCGAAATTTACCTGAATCAAACAGATGGGGAAACTGCTTTCTCATGGATCCTTCGATCTCCCAAGTAGCCTCTGCAGGGCTACGATTGCTCCACAGGACTTTAACCATAGGAATACGTCTGTTCCTCAAAACCCTCTCGTCTGAGTCTAGAATCTGTATTGGTTCCTCCTCGTAGGACAAGTCTGGCCTCAACTCCACATCCTGGACCTGAATGACATGGCTCGGATCAGGATGGTACTGCCTCAACATGGACACATGGAAGACATCATGGATACGGTTAAGCTGGGGAGGCAACTCAAGCTGATAGGCAACTGGCCCAACTCTCTTCACTATACGATACGGCCCAATAAATCTCGGACTCAACTTACCTTTTTTCCCAAACCTCAGAACTTTCTTCCATGGTGATACTTTTAGAAAAACCTGGTCACCGACCTCAAACTCGATATCCTTCCTTCTCCGATCAGCATAAGACTTCTGTCTGTCAAACGCCTCCTTCAGACGATCACAAATCAATCTGACAGTCTCTTCGGTCTCTTGGATCAACTCCGGACCCAAAGTCTTCTTATCATACAACTCAGTCCAACAGATAGGAGTTCGGCACTTGCGACCATACAAAGCTTCGTAAGGTGCCATGCGAATACTAGTCTGATAGCTGTTATTATAAGCAAACTCGGCCAAGGGCAAGAAGTCTTCCCAACTACCGCAGAAGTCTATCACGCACCCCCTCAACATATCTTCAAGAACCTGAATTACCCTCTCAGACTGACCATCGGTCTGTGGATGGAAGGATGTGCTGAAATTCAAACGTGTACCCAAAGCATTATGCAAGGCCGACCAGAAATGAGAAGTGAACCTCGGGTCTCGATCAGATATAATAGATAAGGGTACACCATGCAACCTGACAATCTCTGAGATATACAGTCTAGCCAGCTTCTCCAGAGAATAAGTAACTCGTACATGAATAAAGTGAGCTGACTTGGTGAGTCGATCAACAATAACCCAAACAGAATCCTTTTTAGAAGGAGTTAGAGGCAACCCGGTAACGAAATCCATCGTGATACGCTCCCATTTCCACTCAGGAATCTTAATCGGCTGTAATAAACCAAAAGGATGCTGATGTTCTGCTTTGACTTGCTGCAAGTCATGCACTTCGATACGTAATCTGATATATCCTTCTTCATACCCTCCCAACGGTACCTTTGCTTCAGATTCTGGTACATCTTGTCTCCACCAGGATGCATGGCATAAGGGCTACTATGAGCCTCACTGAGTATGGCTCGCTTCAGGTCAGCATCATCAGGAACGCAATAACGACCCTTGAAGCACAGAACACCATCCTGATCGAAGGCATAAACGGATGTGGATCCCTGCTCAACTTGCTGTATAACAAGAAGTAGGGAACTGTCTATGAGTTGCTTGGCCTTAATCTCATCGGCCAAAGTTGGTTTAACTTGCAATTCCGCTAGCAAACTACCATCGCTATAAATGCTCATCCTGGCAAACAGGGATCTCAGGTCGGATATGGCCTTACGACTCAAGGCATCGACAACGACATTGGCTTTTCCCGGATGGTACTCAAACACACAATCATAGTCCTTCAGAAGTTCCACCCAACGACGTTGCCTCATATTTAAATCCCTCTGGGTGAGGATATACTTTAAGCTTTTGTGATCAGTAAAGATATAACACTTCTCTCTGTAAAGATAGTGTCTCCAGATCTTCAGAGCAAAGATCACTACAGCTAACTCGAGGTCATGGGTCGGATAGTTACACTCATGAGGTCGTAACTGACGTGATGCATAAGCGATAACCTTCCCATCTTGCATCAGTACACAACCGAGCCCGGAGTATGAAGCATCACTGTACACTGAGAAGTCCTTTCCAGACTCAGGTTGTGTAAGAACCGGGGCTTGAGTCAAGGCTGTCTTCAGTTTCTCAAAACTAGCTTGCTGGGCATCAGACCAAACAAAAGGAACATTCTTCCTCAAAATCTTTGTCAAAGGGGTGGCAATGATGGAAAAACCCTCGACAAAGCGTCGGTAGTATCCAGCCAAACCCAAAAAGCTACGGATCTCAGAGACATTTTTAGGTTGCTTCCAATTGGTGATGGCATCGATCTTACTTGGATCCACCTGAATGCCTCGAGCAGATACAACATGTCCCAGAAATGTCACTTCTTTGAGCCAAAATTCACACTTGCTCAGCTTAGCATACAAGCGATTCTCTCTCAAGGTTTGTAGAACAACCCTCAAGTGCTCAACATGCTCTGTCTCTGTCCGAGAATAGACCAAAATATCGTCAATGAAAACCATAACAAACTGGTCTATGAAGGGTCGGAACACACGATTCATCATGTCCATAAAAGCAGCTGGTGCATTAGTAAGACCAAAAGGCATCACTAGAAACTCGTAATGCCCGTATCTGGTGGTGATGGCCGTCTTAGCAACATTAGAATCTTTTATTTTCAATTGATAATACCCAGATCGAAGATCAATCTTCGAGAAAACAGTGGCTCCCCGAAATTGGTTAAATAGGTCATCAATCCTGGGTAACGGATATTTGTTCTTCACAGTCAACTTATTCAACTTCCGGTAATCAATACATCACCGGAGTGAACCATCTTTCTTCTTCACGAAGAGAACAGGAGCTCCCCAAGGTTAAGAGCTGGGTCGGATAAAGCCTCAGTCCAGAAGCTCTTGCAACTGGACTTTTAACTCCTTAAGCTCTTTAGGGGGCATACGATAAGGATTCATGGATACAGGCGCAGACCCTGGATAAGTCTCGATTTCGAACTCAACATCCCTGTCTGGTGGTAGCCCAGGCAACTCTTCTGGGAAAACATCAGGAAACTCGCTAACAGTGCGAATGTCCTCAATCCTAGATAAAGAGCCCTTCGTGTTCAAGAAACAAGCAATGAAGGTTTCATATCCTTTCCGGATCATCCTATCAGCAGTCAGAGAGGATACCACATTGGACAAGTAACCTCGACGCTCTCCGACTAAGATCACTGATCGGTCATCTAAAGTCTTCAAGGTAGCCCTTTTTGACTCACAATCCAGACTAACCTGATGCTCCGTCAGCCAATCCATACCCAGAATCAAATCAAACTCCTCCAACGGAAGTTCCATGAGATCGGCCAGAAAGATCTCCCCTTGAACCTCAAGAGGACATCGCCTAAGTACCTTGTCCATAATCACTGACTGACCCACTGGGCTCATGACTGTAACAACACTTCCTGTGGCTTCTAAGGGAATCTGAAGGTCTCGAGATACGGATCTTGAAATATAGGAGTGGGTGGAACCATTGTCGAGTAACGCAAATTATGGTACATAATAAATGGTAAAGGTACCTGCAATAACATCTGGCTCGTCTCTGTCATCCCGGCGTCTGGTGGCATACACAAGTGCCGGCTGTCTAGCCTCAGATAAAACTGGTCCTCCACTCTGATATGATCGAGTTCTGGTGTCAGACCTGGCAGCAGATGCAGAAGGTCTACCCTGACTACAACCCCTAGCTGGAGTCTGAACAGAAGCCTGTGAACGGGCAGGAGTCTGAGGAGATGCTCGATAAGAAGATGGTGGAACAGGGCAACCCTTCAAGAAATGATCTCCAGAACCGCGAAGGAAACATGTGCCCGCCTTCCTCCTACACTCCCCTTGATGCCATTTGCCATAATGCTCACAAAGATGTGCCTTAGAAAAACTTGATGAACCACCTCGACTAGCTGTCGAGGGCTGAGGGCCTGGAGGCCTAGAACCGGTGTCACTTCTCAGAGGTGCAGTGCGAGCCTTCTTACTTGCCAGTGCTGAGAACTCAGTGCTAGAAGGCCTCCTAGATCGCTCTCGATCTACTATGTCGCTCTCTGTAGCCATTAACTCAACTTCCTCTAAATCTTTTGCCAACTCGGTCACCTTATCAAAATCCTTATCAAGGTGGCCAATAACCTGTACGCACAGCTCATGACAGAGTCCGAGTGCAAACTTGCGGCATTTTTCTTTTTCAGTGGGCACCAAGCTGGATCCAAACCTCGGGAGGTCTAAAAACCTCGTCTCATACTCAGATACAGCCATATCCTCCTGTGTCAGAGTCCTGAACTGCTCTTGCATCTGTCTCATATAACGCTCTCCGATAAAACGGCTCTTGAAGCGTTCTTTGAAGAAGTCCCATGTCAGATGAGTAGCAGAGACGCTACTCACAACAGACTCCCACCAAGTTCGGGCACTCCCATAAAGAAGTGAAACAGCTCCCAAAGATTTCTTGGGCGGCTCAAGACCCAATGAATCCATCCGTCTCTCAAGATCATGAAGCCACTCTTCTGCCTCAGTCGGGGCTCCACCAGTAGGGCCATCAAAGGTCTTAGCCTCGTTAGTGATTAGGGTCTGAGAGATAGGAACTTCAGGCACAACCCCCGCAGCTCTAACTGCACCATGAATCAGTTGTAAAAACTGCCTGCTAAGAGCCTCATCAGACACTATCGTGGATGGCTCGGTACGGGGTGCGGGTGCTCCTCTAACCGGAGTCGTCATATCGATACCAGAGGTAGGCGGTGGATCATCCGGGGCTGTAGGACCTCTAGGGGCAGGAGGATCTTCTGAGGCCGGAGGATCGTTAGTTACATTGTCAAGCGGGTCGGAAAACCTAGCAGGTCGACCTCGCCTCCGAGCAGGTCGAGAACCACTTCTAGTACTCATCTGTTGGTCTCGGCTCTACAAAAGAAGAACCTAAGGTCAGAACTGGCATTGGAGTACCGAGCACAATTTAAACATATAAAACTTGGTGACATGGCCTTTTTCTGAAAATATATAAATATTTAAATCGTTTTATAAAACATAGCATTTAGGACCCACTCACAGTCCGAGGTTTATAAAACCAAAAGCTCTGATACCAATTAAATGTAACACCTTATACCTGCCTATGCGTTATACCTAAGTTACAGAGAATTATCACAACATATACATATATAACATGTATTCAGTTTTCATGAAATCTAGGCATCACTAAAGAGTGATCAAGATAATAATAGGTAAACACATCCATTCGAATCAACTATCAAGTTCATAATCTAAAACCATTTCAGAGTTTGAGTTACAAAATGATGCCATCATGGCTAACTAGTAAAGTATATCTTAACAAAATATAGGCTCATGTCACCCAAAATAGACAGTATGGTGGATAAGAACATTACAACAGAAGTATAGTAAGAATGTGTCGATCCTCCAAGTGCCAAGTCCACGGGTAGCCTATCCAAAAGTATCTGAAAGGGGAAGGTTTAGGGGTGTGAGCTAGGAAGCTCAGTGTGTTCCAATAAGTGCAAGGAAACATATATATATACAGTTCAGATATGCATCAGACCATACAAACATGCCATAAGAGCAACCAAGGTTCCATTTTAACCTATCTACCCTCCAACCGAACACCAAAATGCAATTCCCCATGAACTGCATACCGAAGGACTTATCCTAGGCCCGAAGGCGTAGGAGCCTACCCAGAAAGTCTTACCCTAGGCCCATTAGGCGTAGGAGCTTAACCGAAGGTTTTACCAGCTGGATCAGGGCTGTACCTGCAGACACTTCAATCACATCCCAAAAGTATACCCCAAGAAGTGCAATTCAGTTCAATATACCATCAACAGAGCTCAGACAACAGACAGATAACATTTCTATCATTTGGAGATCAGATATTTCTAGTTCAGATCAGACATGAGGTATACCTTCTAACATATCACAATAAACAGACTTTCATCACATTATAATTATGCTTTTCAAACAGAAGGTAATCATGCTTTTCAAACAGAAATCATGCTTTCCAGTAGTCATGCATTTCAAGTACAAGTACAATCTATAACATTCAGTGAATCGTAACAGGACCCACGTATACATATATGTATATATATATAACAGAAATGTAGCACACATGGAACACACCTCAAAAGCTGGTCAGAGAATCTATCGGGCTCCTGCCTCACTACGATCTGCCACTGTGCTAGATCCTAAATCAATAAAGGATCATGGTTACTACAAGGTATACGTGAAAATTCTAATAGCTTACAAGGTTTACAGATTCATACTAGTAACTATCGGAACGCGCGAAGGAGCAGATCGGGAGGAACTAGGCTGAGCAGACGAACGGTCAGGGGAGTCTTGATTACCTTTAAACAGATACAAGCTTATATTAGCTATATATTCGATTTATATTAACTCAAGGAAACAATTTAAACACATATGCATGGTTTTGGTTTAGGGACAGATTCGGAGGTCTTCGAGTTAGAATTTCACAAAACGGGCTTCAAAAACGGACTCAGGACGTCGAAAAACATAAAATAGGGCTTTTTCGGAAATTTTGACTTTTTGGTCAAAGTCAACGCTGACGTCAGCATGACGTCA
Source organism: Hibiscus trionum (assembly GCA_030270665.1). Taxonomy (NCBI): domain Eukaryota; kingdom Viridiplantae; phylum Streptophyta; class Magnoliopsida; order Malvales; family Malvaceae; genus Hibiscus; species Hibiscus trionum. Next base: position 56,955,347 of record BSYR01000017.1, on the reverse strand, counting down.
TCAGACAGGGTCAACTGAGTTGACTTGGCGGGTTAACTCACTGAGTCAACTCGGGCGAGTTGACTCACTAAGTTGACTCGGCGAGTTGACTCTGCCAGATCGGTTCGGGTTATAGGCGGGTCGGGTCTGACTCGGGTTTGGGTCAACCGGTCTGGTCGGTTCAGGCCGGTTCACTTACCCCAAACGGAAAATGTCGCCGGAAGCTGCCGAAAAAGTCGCCGGCGACGCGTTTAGCTGCAATTCTGCCGAGAAAAGCTAGATCGTTAGCCCAAAGTCTTAACCCACTCAAAAATATACGAAAATAAGTCAGAATGTTGCTGGATTTTACCTAAAAAGACCCACGACGGCTGGAAATCACGTAGCTCCGATGATGGGCTTACCGGTGTCGGACGGGCAAGAGATCGACTGGGTTTTGATCAGCTCGCAGAGGGGAGCTTCGTCGTACTGACGGCAAAGCAAAGCGACCGCGGCACCGATGGGAAAACGAAAAGACAGAGCGGTTCAACTCACGTGCAAAGGCTCGATTTTTAACGCAAACGGCGGCACGGGGGGCGCGTTACTGATGGCGAAAGGCCCGAAGCGGCAAGGTGTGTTCACCGGCACAGGCGGTGACGCACACCGGACGGCGGTGTGAACGGCCAAAGGTTGCCGAAAACTGGGGAGAGAGATCTGTGAGGGAGATGAGGGGACGGTTCAGATTTCGAAGGTGGGTGGGGATTAATTTCGGGTAGGTGGAGAGGCAGATAAAGTTTAATGGGTTCAGAGTTATTTTTAACTAAGTTAAAAATAAAATATGGTAAGCTTTGACAGAAATGAGCCCTTAGCTCAGCGGTAGAAACATTGGATGGTGAGGGGTGAAGTCGTGGGTTCGAGCCTCCACATCCTCACCTTGAATTCTTTTTTTTTAGCATACAAATATATATATTTATCAGGGTGTTACATTATGTCTACTGTCATATAAGTTCTTTACATGATGCTACCTTAATTAATATAATATTAGAAGGATTGTTTCTATACATAGTTTGTTTTTCTCTTATGTTCTTCTTACCGTTCCTTTTTTCTTTCGAAATGACAGACCATATCTCTAAGAGTATTTGGTTTAGGTCCAATAATCGTGTGTCTGTTATTATGAATGAATTTCCATCTCTGAGGTTTTATGAATAATATGTTTCTGATTTAGTGTCACGCAGAAAATGGTGAAAAGGTGCGATTTTTTATAATCACCACCAAACCATAACACATTCTAGGGTAAATTACACCACATACCACTCAACTATGACCCCTGACTGAAAAATGCCACCGAACTTTAATAAAATTCAAAACTAACACTGAACTTTAATATGTGACTCGAAAATACCATTCCGCTGTTAACTCTTAACATTTCGTTAATCTAAAACGATGCTGTTTTGGTGTGGCTGTTTTGAAGTCTAATTTAGACAAAAAGGACGTCGTTTTGCTGGAGGAAAAATATTAAAACCATGTGCTTGGGGGTTTGAACCCATGACCTTTAAAAAAGAAAGCTAAGCCTTAACTACCAAACCAACATAATATTATATTATATTTTACCACAAATATTATATATCTCAAGCTACTTGAAATTAATTCAAATTACTTTATGAAATAAATAATATTAATATATAAATAATATAAAATATATTATTTGCATATATAAAAAATATATAAATAAAAGTGTAATGTTTTTATTTTTATATAATATTTATAATATAAATATATTATTTAAAAAACCTAAAATATTCATAAAAATAATATATTTATATTATAAATATTATATAAAAACTCTAAACACTAAATCATAATCATTAAACTAAAAATCCCAAACCTTAAACACTAAACCTTATAGTTTGAGGTTTGGGATTTATGGTTTTTTATATATTATTTAAAATATAAATATATTATTTTTTATGAATATTTTTTGGTTTTTTTAAAAATAATATATTTTTATTGATATATGTAAAAATAATATATTTTATATTATTTATATATTAAAATTATTTATAGTATTATTTTTTATAAAATAATTTGGTTGAATCAAATGAATAAGTTTATATAATTTAAATAAAAATATTTTATTTTATATTTTTTATATATTAATTATAATATAAATATATTATTTTAAAAAACATAAAATATTCATAAAATTAATATATAAAACCCCCTTAAACCCTAAATCTTAAACTCTAAGGTTTGGAGTTTAATTTTGAGGGTTGGGGTTTGTGGGTTAACAATTTAGTGTTTATGATTTTTTATATATTATTTATAGTAATATTATTTTTATGAATATTTTTTGTAATTTATTAAACTAAAATCTTTTGTTTCCCCTTTAAACGTTTAATACAACTCATTCGGGACCCTCTTTTCTTGAGGGACATATGCGGTCGCTCATCTCGCACATGTCCAAACCCCCCATTGTTTACTTAAAGTCTCCCACTTTCATTTTTTAAACAAGTGTTTTGGTGTCCGTTCTTCAATCTTTTGTTTCCAAGTAATTATTTCTTCCTCTTACATTTAGATTAGATTATATCAAAGTTCCAAATTAATCTCAACAATTAAGAAATTGTTTCAGTATGATGGAGCTATCAAAAAAATATTTTGAAGTGTACAAATATTTTTTCCTCCTTTGCATTGAAGTTATAATTCTTCTCTCATGCTTCAACTTGCAGGGTTGTAACATGCTTGATTTAGCAGCAGCAAGCCCTGTAGCTAGAGAAAATGGCACTGACCTACAAGCTCTTTTCCAGTTCAAGGCCAATATAACTGGTGACCAGCTCAATACAGGAAAACGACACGTGCCTTATTAAAAAACCTCCCTAAGCCTAGGTTGAGGGAAAAGAGTGCAACATGTCGATGCCATGGTCTGTTACAATGCAATCTAACGTCAAAGCACATCTGATGATTACATAGATAACCTATATTTTGTGTCCTTTTCACTTAGCTTTTGCATGTGTTTAAGCCCATATAGTTGCATTTAGAAGTAGTTTGCATGAGGTTTGCATGGAGTTGATATGCTTATGCTTAATTGATATATATTGATGCTTTTAATGAGAAAGATAGTGTCTTTTAGTGGTACTTGTGCATGAAGCAACCAAGGTAGAGGAACGTTGGAGCAGAACCCTCTCGTGAAGAGCCAACTAAACAGTAGAATTCGAGATGAACCTGGACTTTTGGCACACGTGGACTTCCATCTGATATGGACTCTCATTGAATGAAGCGGGAAAGCGAGAATAAGAGGCTTCACGCGCTTTAGGGTTTCTCAACCGTAGCTTTTTTGCCTATATAAAGAAGACTTGGGCTACAAACAAAGAGAGCTTGATCTTAGAGAACAACCCTTAGTCTTCACCTGTCAAAGAACCACCATAGTCAAGGGTCTAGAGGAGTCTCCACACAACGAAGAGTTATTGAGAGAGGCTTTAGGAATGGGGAGCACTGCAACACAGTTAGCGAGCTTGGAGGAGACATCGAGGATGCTTGATCTTTCTTTTTCCTTGCTTGATAAACTGACATGTTTTTAATTACTTTTATTATGGATGTTATTTGCTTAAAATGAGCTAAATACTTTTGTTGAGTTTATTGTTTTAGGAATTTATATTTTAATTACGTGTTCAGTGTTTTTTATAGGAATTACTTGTTCAATATTATAGCCTTTTTTCCTTTATCTATTTTGTTCATCGTTCTTCATATGTAGTTACTGTAAGACCTATCGAGGGAGGCCTTTTAATTATTGATATGTGGCTTAATATTGAGAGAGTTAAGTTAAACAAACATGAACAGTGGAGCTTAAGCTGTCAACTTAGGTTCTAATCTGGCTTAGTCATAAGTTTAGAATTTCAACGACCAACAAGGGGAACTTGAATAAATAATAAAGTTGTTAGGGTTCACCCAGACATTTATTGCCATAGAATCCTTATTATCAACTTCTAGGTATCAAAAGAGTCAAGAAGTTAATTAGAAAACTTTGTCAAATAGGTAAATATATAATTGGTTTACGCAGACATGTATTGCCAACTGCTATAGCATTTGAATAGTAATTAGCATAATTCCTAGGCATAAAATTTAGCTTCCAAAGCACCTACAACAGCCTTAGGACAAATCCGAATGAAGCACGATCCTATCAACGACCCGATTAATACCCTTTTAGCCAAATTATCAGAAAGAACATTATGAAATCTTGGAATAAGCTCAACTCGCCAATCCAAATGGGCACACATATTAACCCACAAAAACACCAAGGACTTCACGAAATTAGGAGCTGAAAAAGGGTTGTGAACCCAAGCTACCACATTACTACAATCACACTCAATGATTAACTTGAATCCACGAGACCAAGACGGGAAAATGAAAAGAGCATAAGCTTCTTTAACAGCACACAATGACCCAAAACAACACCATCAATATAGAGCCAACCTGAGGAGGAGACCAACAGCTAACTTGAGAAGATGATTGATCAATGAACACAAATGAAAACATTCTTGGATTCTACAAAAAGTCGTTAAGGGAGAAGGGGATGAAAGGCCACTTCGCTTTCACCCACCAACTGATTCTTATGATAAAAATCTCAAAAAACTGATTAGCATCAATTGCATTACTTTTAAAAACTACATTGTTGCGAAACAACCACAACGACCTAATAAGTCCAAAAAAGCCAACATCCACACCCTTTAAACCTGAAACTAGAATAACATGAATCCTATAATATGAGCAAGCTCCTCACATTACTTGGGATGACAAGCTGAAGCCCTCAAAGACCACACCACCTTTTCCAAAGAGACCATGAAAAGATACAACCACAAAATAAATGATTGTCGCGGCCGTTTTTTGAAAACCTGCTTTTTATGTTTGGAATAAAAATAGCCCGACGATTGAAATTTTGGAAAATCGAGGTTTTTATTTAATTTGGTCTTGTAATTAGTGAAATTTCCTTTTTAATTAAATTTTCATTATTTGCATAAAATATCGTTTTGGAGTCGCCACCGGCCACTTTGGTAGACCGAACACCATAAAAACTTACCAGAGATTCTTTTTTGAAAAGTTCGGGTTCGGGAGTCGGTTATGTGTAGGGAAGGGTTAGCACCCCTACAAACGCCCGTTATCGGTACCTCATTAATTACACGTGGCATTTTGGCATTTAGAACATTAATTTGAATTTAATTAATTCTTTAAATTGTAAAATGAATTTTATTCCGAATGGGGGTATCCTTTTGTAAGAAAATACATTTTTGGACGAATATAATTATGAAACGTCCAGTTACATTAGGACACTTCAATTTATATTCAAAATGTATCTCAACACAAAAGGTTTAATACATGACCAATTATTGTCTTATCACTTTTAAGTAAAACCAAATTAGGCACCATCAATTTAATTAATTTAAAATTCTAAGAATATTATTAATTTTTGGACATAAATGATAACATCCAAAATAATATTGGACACTATCTTTAATGAGTCCAAAAGTAATAATATTCCCTAATTACAGTGATTATAATCATTAGTCCTATTTTTATTTTAATTAATCTAATTGTGTATTATTTCCATTTTCTAGGTTAAAATAAAATATTGAAATCTTCATTTGAATATTCATTGATTAACATCACTCTTCAATGTGATACTAATCAATTTGAACATTCAAATTTATTTCAATTATCCATTTATTTGCTACAATGACCTTTTCCTATTCAAATTATTTAGTTAAGTGACCTAGGCTAAAAGCTCTAATTATTAGTATTAATTAGGTGACCAAATTGTCTAAGTGATAAAGTCACATGCTCAATTTAAAATCAGCAAACAAATATATAAATAATTAAACAATTAAACAAATGAATTAAAACTGAAAAGGGATGAAATTGAATTAAATTGAAACTTAAAGGGTCAAAATACAAGAAATTATTGTCTGGATTAAAAAGAATGCAAAACAGAAAGGCTCAAAGCATAGAAACCCCAAAATAGGGCGTGGATCCTAGGTCTGACCCGGTTGAAAACGCGCGGATCGTAGGACCTGCCTGCACCCAAAACGGTGTGTTTAAGCACCCATATAAAACCAACTTTTTCTGATTTCGATTCCTTTTTTCTCATTTTTTGATTTCCCTTCTCTCTCTAGGTTGAATCCCTCTCACTTCTATCTACAAACTTCCCAAACCCAGAAAACAACCCCTAATTCGGATCAAAACACCAATTTCCATAAATGTTCATCACGTGTTCATCCAAAAACCTTCGTTTGATCCACACGAACACAAAACACTCTTCCCTCTCATGTTTTTAAAGATCGAACCCACAAATTTCCATGAACTCAAACTAAACTTTTCCCTTTTCGCATTTCGATCCATGGCCGCCACTTTAAACTTCTTCGATGTGTTTATCGGCCGCCGCAGGCAGTGCCGGTCACCGTCGAATATCTCCGATCGTCACCTTCCTCCAGCCGGTCACCGCTGCAACTCCGGCCGAGCTCCGGCCGTCTTCTTCGACCACCTCCAAACTTCCAACCACCATCTGGTTCATCTTCGGTGACTGGTCACCGCCGTGAGGCAATCTCCGGTCGTCGCATCGCCGCCGTGCCGGAACCTTAATCTACCCCAAATTGACCCCTTCTCCCGCCTAAAGTCCTAAACTACCTGTCACGATCCTAACTCTCATTTTCGACTCCTCCAGAACCTCAAATCTCACCTTTTCCATTTAAAACCAACTCCGACGAACCTAAATGAGTTTTAATCTTTTTCTGTTTATTTAGATCTAGGTTTCATTTTGATTTTCTATTATTTTTTAAAAATCTGTAGATTTAATACTCTAACATTTCATTTATAGGGAAAAAGACGGAGAATTTTTTTACCTTCGTACGGCGGCGTGCAACTCCGGCGAACTTTCCAGATTCCAGACAACCTCTGGTATTCCTCTCTCTCTCTCTCTCTTCATAATTATTGTGGTCAGAGTTGAAATTATGAGCTCATTATTATGTTTTTCTCTCATCAGGGTATATCACCTGTCGGGCTGACGTTAGTGGAGCTTGGCAATCCGCGTGAAACCGCTCCCTTCCAGTAGCGTCACGCCACGTGTCCCACGGGTCTCCATTTTGAGCGGGAAAATCAGTTTTTTGTATTTCTTTTGGGGGTTTTTGTGTGTTTGTTGGGCCAGCATGTATTAAAAATGGGTGGGAAAAATGGACATAAGGAGAGTTTGGGCTTTGAAGCTATAATTAGGCTTTCAGATTGTAACAGGGCATTTATAAAGGGTTTGGACATTTGGATCTAATTTATTTATTTAAGGGACCTATTGTATATGTTTATTATAGGGTTAACTATACCACGGGCCACCGAACTAATTTGAGATTCTAACGAACTCGTCAATCAGACCACTGAACTTATAAAATCAACCTATTTTGACCACCGCCGTTAAAAACCTAACGGTGGGGTGACGAAACTACCACGTGGAAGCTTACGAGAAATTTTTAAAATTACATATTCGGTCCATATTATTTACTTATTAAATCAATTTGATCCTAATTTTATTTTATTTAAATAAATTAATCATTCAATCAGATGATAACACGTGTCATCACCCAATTGGGTTAATTTAACCAAATTTTAATTTATTTTATTTAATATTTAATATATTTTTCTCTCTAATCACGTGGTGACACGTGTCACCACCTGGTGAAAGGAAAATTAATGGAGAATAAAGATTGGTGATGTGGGGGTTTGAACCTGGGATTAAGTGGAGAAAACCCCACGCCTTTACCACTAAGCCAAGCTACTCCTAATGATTTATTTTGCCTACTTTCATATACATATCTTAAACTTCAGTAAATGTGAGGGAAAAAAGAAGTAAAAATAGTTGAAGGGGGACTTGAATTTAAACCACTTGGAATGTGTATAATCACACAAACGTTCGATTTAATTTAAATCTAAAAAATTTGAAATATTTGATTAAAAAAATTTCGATTTAAAGTATTCAAATATTTTTTAAACTAAATCGAATATTTATTAAAATATTAAATATTCTATTTAAAAGAAAAAAATTCGATTTAAAAAAGTATTCGAATATTTTAAAAAGTAATTGGTTTAATTAGAACTGTAACCACCTCGTCCCGGTCTGCCCGGATGACCGGTCCGAGTAGGCCACACGGGGAAAACCGAAGCGAAACCCGTTAAGGTTCCCCCTCGGTTAGCAACCCTAATTTTTTTCTTTTAATTTTATCTTCTCTAATGGTACCTTTAAGTCCTATGTGATCATGACAGCGGAATAAAAAGAAGAAGACAATCAACTAAACCCAAAACAGCAATTAAACAACCCAATTTTAATCCATTAGACAGGTCGTTTCGAAACACCATTGAGGCGTATCGAAACGCCCTTGACCAGGTCAACTGCCCCAGCCATACGAGGAGGCCGTATCGAAACGGAGGTAACCGTTCCGAAACACCCTCAACGGTCAACTTCTCGTGGTCAACGAGATTTTGACCGTTTCGAAACCCTTAGACCCGTTTCGAAACGGTTTCATCTCGTCAATTTCTCAGATTTCCAGTAGCCAAAACGTTTCGAAACCCGTATCGGAACAGGGGCTCACAGTGGCCAAACCGTATCGAAACACGTTCCGATACGGGGTCCCTGAAGCCTTACCCGTTCCGAAACGGCCCAGCTCGTTTCGAAACGCGGGCTGTCTGCAACCCTCAAAAACCAGACTTAGGCATTTCTCAACAATTCTAAGGGCCCTAAACGACCCCAAACAACACTCAACATAAACATACATGATCTAGAGGCATGAACCCTAAGACAAACATGCTCAAACACCCAAGGCATATAAAGAAACATCCATTCAAGGCATTACCAAAAGCATACTTCAACATAGACATCACTTAGACAATTCAAGGTAAGGAATTGCCAATAAGGTTCACAAGCAAGGGCATACATCTCAAAAGCCAAGTTAACGAATACATACGAGGAGTCTAACATGCTCCTAAACAACAACAACAACATACTCCTAAAAGCATCATAACACGATTACATGTCTCATTGCTTGACCATTACATCTTAATTAAAAAGTTCATACTTGGTAGCTAAACAAGCACCACAAAGCACACTTGGAGGCCCTTCTTGCACTTCGCAACCCCGAACTAAGGATCTGCATTGTCGAACAAAGAGAGAGCGTAAGCAATGAAGCTCAGTGAGGGTAAGCTCTTTAAAAACAAACCTCGACAATGCAGGGTCCAAGCACGATCTCAACCACGGTAAATGCATGATTATACCATTGATCCTCAAGAGCCAAAAGTTAAAGATGCATGAACAATATTCGATTATATGCCATGCTCAACAAGCTCTATTTCACAACATATGTAAACACATATAAACATCCAAGTAGAATTCACACTCCACAACATATTGATACACATATCAATCAATATTGGCACCTAGCTATGACCCGAATACGCGGATAAACACGTTGGAACTCACATCCAACAACCACTTTACCTCACGGTGGGATTACACTCATCATCGGTCTCGCGAAGGGGATTCCACTCATCCTCACGCCCTGTCGATGGGATTCCACTCATCATCGACTATGTATAAATAACAATTTCCGGGCGAACCCGTACTCCTCCTTGGTGACTCAACGCCACCAAGGCCATGCACAAATTTTGACTCATGTGTGCACACTAACATCCTAATGATCGATCATTTGTACTCAAGCATACTAGTGCCAACATTTAACTCAATCCACATTATCATTTACAACCAATTCCGTGCTTAGCACGTACTCACCATGATCACAATCATGAACCATCCACATGCATAACACAATGCATCACATCCATGCCTCATCACACATGTATATCACTTTATACATAAACAATCATATCACAAATAATACGAGGCACAAACATCCATTACAAGTTCAACCAATGGCTCTAGTTTAAGTTTAGGATTAGGCTACCACCCTAATCCTAACTCTAGGTGGGTCTACCAAGCCCGACCTAGTCCACATGCTCGAACCAAACATTTAAACCATTTTAAAACATTAACCACTCACCTAAACTTCCAAGCTCAAATACCAAGCAAGCAACCACCCTCAAGCTTCCGGATTTCTTCCCGATGCTTCACCGATACAAGTTCTCGCTTCTAAACAACCTCAATACAAACCAAACAACTTCAAATCATCCCAAGCATCAAAGTAGTTAACCCATAATACAATTCAAACATTAAACTCAACATTTCAAGCCATGAAAAAATCCCACATTTAACAATTTCGTGCAGCCCAATAATCTCATCCAAAACTCATGTTTCCAACACCTTTTATACCCACAAATGATCCCAAATCAATCCTTAACCATAAAACTAACATTATCCCATCAATTCCAACCTAAAACAACCCCCAAAACTCACCCAAAACCCTTCAAAAACCCCCTTTAAACCCAATTTCGGGAATTTGCTCAAAACCAAGAAAAATTCATATATGTGGTACCATTTAACTCCTAGACTTCATAACTAACAACATTAAATCGAAATATTAAGTTTAACAACATAAAGTTATCATTTTTAATCAAAATCTCCAAAAACTCCATTTTCAAAACATTGAGGAAAATGAAAACCATTTGTACTTTTGAAGAGAGGATGATGAGGACAAGTTGAAAATGAAATTACCTTTCGAAAACGAGTTGAAATGATGAAGCTATGTGATGGAATAGTAGAGAGGATGAGAGAGCTCTTCAAACCGTTGTTTTTGTTTTGAAGGAGAAGAAGGTGAATAGTAAGAGATGATAGGAAGGGGATTTAAAATTAAAAGCTGGTCTAATTACAATATTGCCATTAATGAATGGCCATTCTCCAATTCCTTTAAAAACTCTTCAATTTGCAATTCATTCAATTTGGTCCAATGACAAATATTTGTTTTTGAAACCCGAAACTTAAAAGATTATTTTAATTATAAATCTGAACCCAAAATAATATTAAAATATTATTTTCACCCGACCCCTAAACCCGGGTGTTACAACTCTCCCCCACTTAAGGAATTTCATCCTCGAAATTACCTGACGGAAACAAATACGGAAACTGCTCAAGCATATCAGCTTTCCTCTCCCACGTGGCCTCTTCCACACCTCTATGTCTCCACAACACCTTGACCAACTCTATGGTCTTACCACGCAACACCTTGCTATCAGAAGCAAGTATCTCAACAGGCTCTTCATTATAAGACAAATCTGGGTTTAACTCTATCTCCTCAACGGGCATAACATGAGAAGGATCTGATCTATATCTCCTAAGCATAGACACATGAAAGACATCATGGATCTTCTCTAACTCAGAAGGTAACCTCAAACGGTAAGCTACAGGCCCAATCCGCTCAACTATCTCATACGGACCAATGAACCTCGGACTCAACTTGCCCTTCCGGCCAAATCTCATTACCTTCTTCCACGGAGATACTTTCAGAAACACTTTCTCACCCACGGAGAACTCAATCTCTTTCCTCTTCAAATCCGTATAAGACTTCTGACGATCGGAAGCTGCTTTAAAACGGTCACAAATCAACTTCACCTTGTCGGTAGTCCCCTTAAGCAAATCCGGCATAGGTAACAATCTCTGACCTGTTTCAGCCCAACAAATCGGAGTCCTACATCATCTACCGTACAAAGCCTCATAGGGAGCCATCTGAATACTAGACTGATAACTGTTGTTGTAAGAAAACTCAACTAAAGGTAAGTGCTTCTCCCAAGAACCCTGGAAGTCAATCACACAACAACGAAGCATATCCTCTAGAATCTGTATCACTCGCTCTGACTGCCCATCGGACTGCGGATGATAAGACGTACTGAAGTGCAAACGACTACCTAGAGCACTATGCAAGCAACCACAGAACCTCGAAGTAAATCTAGGATCCCTATCTGAAACAATAGACTTCGGAACTCCATGAAGTCTCACAATCTCACGGATGTACAAGTTTGCCAACTTGTCTAAAGAATCGGTAGTGTTCACTGCTAAGAAGTGAGTACACTTAGTGAACCTATCAACAATCACCCACACGGAATTCTTCTTCGAAGGAGACAATGGTAACCCCGACACAAAGTCCATGGTGATCCTCTCCCATTTCCATTCCGGAATCTTCAAAGGCTGTAACAAACCTGAAGGAACCTGATGTTCTGCTTTCACTCTCTGACAAACCATACAACGGCTCACATACTCGGCTACATCTTTCTTCAACCCAACCCAGAAGTAATCATTCTTCAAGTCACGATACATCTTGGTACTACTCGGAGGCATAGAAAAAGGACTCGAATGTGCTTCACTCAGAATCTGACGTCTCAACTCAACATCTTCTGGTACAACAATTCTATCTCTAAAGCACAACAAGCTTTCACCACTGAAACTATACTCGGTCGGTCTTCCTTCGGCTATGTCCTGAACATGAGGAACTAGAGTCACATCTTGCAACTGCTTCTCTCTAATCAACTGAATCAAAGAGGGCTTCACTTGCAACTCGGTGATCAAACCACCATCATCGGATACACTCAATCTAGCAAACATAGCTCTCAACTCAACGGCCACTTTTCTACTCAAAGCATCGGCTACCACATTTGCCTTACCCGGATGGTACTCAATGGTCAAATCATAATTGTAACCCCCTAGACCCGCCTATGCGTTACGACGGATCCTAGAAAGCCACATTAGGGTCACAGGAGCGACCCACGGTAAAAATACACATAAAACATTTTCTCTGAAAAATACATATTAGATTATAACTGTAACTTTAGTTGTAAATACTCTTTCATAAAAACATTTAAACATATAACAGGATTTCAGAAAACATTTTACAGACACTATCATGAAACAATGACGATATGCATGCCCACTAACTATGTCGGTACCGTACTCCAAAAGCATCGCCGAGAGAACTCCGAACACTGATGTTAAACGTTATACCTTTAACCTGTGATGGTAAAAACAACGTGAGCTTGGAAAAGCTCAGTAATACAAAACTACCAAAAGATGCTATAAGCTCATGCAGCTATATGGTAAGCATAACATTTTTATGATGTTTTACGTAGTAACGGTCTTCATTTCTTTTTCGATATTTCAGGTAACGTTATACTTGAGAATAACGGTACTTATTCTTTATTCAATCATCGAGAATTAGACGGTAATTATAGGCTATTAATATACAGAGGTGGAATTAGAGAGTTCGGTTCCTAGTGTGTTCAAAATGGTGTAGGTAAAAGATGTACAACAACAGTATAATATACATTTTCAGTTCAAAAACATAAAGTTCAAGTAACAATACGGTACGGTTTAATCTTTTATCAACCCTCATCTTAGGAACGGTACGGTACGGTATGGTAGGTATTACCCTAGCCGAAGCATAGGAACCTATAACGGTAACGGTGAGGAATTACCCTAGCCGAAGCATAGGAACCTGTAACGGTAACGGTGAGGAATTACCCTAGCCGAAGCATAGGAACCTGTAACGGTAACGGTGAGGAATTACCCTAGCCGAAGCATAGGAACCTGTAACGGTAAAGGAATTACCAGCTGGATCAGAGCTGAACCTACGGTCACTTCATACTCTATCCCGAATAACCCAGTGTCATCCTATATAATAGTTCGGTTTTCTATAACAACTGAAATTTCGGTAAATGTAAATAGACATGTATTTTTTTTATAGATCGAAAATCAGAAACATGTTCAATCAAAACTATAATGTATCACACATATAATATAATCATGTAATACAATATTAAAACGGTTATCTGTAGCACACAAGGAAACACACTAGGTGGAATCGTTTATTTCCTTGGAGATACTTGACATTTACGGAAGAGAACATATTAACTTATAAGGCATTATGGTTGTTTTATCATATGCGGACATTTTGGTAATTTATACTAACAAGACGTAAACGGTAGCTCAAAAATTCTAGTTGCTCATCGGTATTCAACTTAGAGGTGACAAACGGTTCAATCGGTTCGGGTTCAATTCGGGTCATTTCGGTTTCAGTTATTTCGGGTCTGATATTTTTGATTCAGATTCAGTTTCGGTTTTGGTTCGGTTTCGGTTCGGTTTTAGTTCGGGTCTATTGTGTTTCGGGTCATTTCGGATCGGTTGATTTCGGTTCGGTTGATTTCGATTCGGTTAAATTCGGTTCGATTAATTTCGGTTCGGTTAAATTCGATTCGGTTAATTTCGGTTCGGTTAAATTCGGTTCGGTTAATTTCGGTTCGGTTAAATTCGGTTCGGTTAATTTCGGTTCGGTTAAATTCGGTTCGGTTATTTTCGGTTAAATGAGAAATCAGTCATTTTAATCAAATTTTTAGGTTGGTCAGATTTTTACACCCTATATATGACTTTATAAAGTCAATATATCTGACATTTTAGTGACTTGTGTGGCTGTACATATTTTATCTTTCTTTATTACTATTAATCGGGTTCATTCGGTTCGGATCTATTCAGTTTGGGTCCATTCGGTTCAACTAAATTCGGTTCAGTTTCGGTTCGGTTTATTTCGGTTTTCGGATAAAATTTCGGATTAGATTTCAGATAAATTTCGGGTTGATTTTCGGTTTCGGTTCGGGTCTGGGTTTGGGTAATTCGGTTCGGGTTTCTGTTCTCGGGTCAAGTTTGCCAAGTCTAATCCAACCAGGCATTCAGAGATTTCTACATTTAGATTTTTCACAATATCCGATATATTCGGGAATATTTTGATTACTTTGGCCAACAAGGGCATTTTAGGTCTTTTAACAGTTATGGGTGATTCACAATTTCCTGTCCAGGTATCTTTCACATTTAAACATTTCACACTAATACTCAGAATTGGAGATTTGCTGCCTCATTCGAGCATTTCGGTCTTATTTAATTTATCATACTCGTTTCTACATTCGATTTAACTTGAGCAGATTTAACAGTACTTATCATCATTTTTATGCATGCATTAACACATACCAACATGCCCATAAAGCATACAAGAGGTAGTAGTGTATTACCTTGAATCCTTGCTATATCGGTCAACCCTTATGCTCCGTTCGATCACTCTCGAACCCGAATGCGACGTCCTCAACATCCCGAATACAAGGTACTTTAAATACCTTCATCAAAAATATTCCACTTTCATTCTTTAAACACCTTACTCATATTTGATTATTAAAATACACAAGTGGACTCAAGTTCAAAGTCCAATTTGAGAGCTTTCGGGTTTGAATTTCAAGAAACGGGCTTCAAAAATGGACTCAGGACGTCGAAAAACATAAAATAGGGCTTTTCGGAAAATTTGACTTTTTGGTCAACGGTCAACGGTCAAAGTCAACGGTCAAAGTCAATGCTGACGTCATGCTGACGTCACTGTTGACCGGGTCGGGTCAACGGTTCGGTCAACGGGTCGAGTCAACGGGTCGGGTCGGGTCGGTAAACGGGTCGGATGCTGACGTCATGATGACGTCATGCTGACGTCACTGTCGACCGGGTCGGGTCAACGGGTCGGTCAACAGGTTGGATGCTGACGTCATGATGACGTCATGCTGACGTCATACTGACGTGGAGGGTCCGGTTCGGGCGATTCGGATCGTGACCCGACCGGTCCACTGCCACCGTCCAGGGTGGCCGGAAATCGCCCTGGACGGCGCGTGAGGCCCACGCGCGGCCTAAAATGGCCGGAAAATAGCCCAGAATGCTCATTTTCTCCCGATTTCACAACCCACACTACCTTTAACTCGAAAACAGATCGGAAATTCTCCAAACTTACCGAAACAAGGAGGAAACGAACGGTTTCGATGCAACTCCGACGAGGCTCCTGTCAACGTTGGATAGGCGATCAAACATAGGGGTTTTGCTCGCCTTGGGGCAAGGAGTTCGAAGGTGGCCTTGGCGTGGCAAACGGGCGGCGGACGGTGACGAAATCGACGAAGATGTGTGGCGCGACCTTAGGTTTCTCGCAGAACCTTCCAGGGCTTTTTCATGGCGAACGGCGATGGGACTCCGCGAGTGGTCGGTGGCTCCGGGTTTGCGGCATGACGACGAGCACGCCCGTGGTAGCGGTGTACGCCACCGGCCAGTGGTGTGGCAGATCGGAGGAGGTGATGATTTGGGAGTAAAGGTCGAGAGCCTTCTAGGCTATTTTCGAATTTCAGATTCGAAAGACAGAGCTCCCCTTTTTTTTTTGTGGGTGGATCGAATTAAATGATCCCTAATTGGTAGGTAGGATATTTTGTTATCTTATATTATTATTTTAACTTTACAAGAACCACTTAATAATAAGTAGGTGTAAGTTCATACCAGAAATGACTTTAGCTCAAATGGTTAAGACTTAAGCAACCTATCCATGAGTCCTGGGTTCAACTCTCGTGAACTGCAATTTCCCCTTTTTTTTTATTATTATTATATATTTTTTTTTTTTTTAGGGTGTTACAATTCTCCCCCCCTTAAAAGAAATTTCGTCCTCGAAATTTACCAGGGTCAGAGAAATGCATAACTAATCTTTCATCCGTTCTTGTACTGAAAACTTATCTATCAAGGTATCCTTGTTTCTCAGGACTCTCAGATGATCACAGATTAATCTGATAGTATTCCCAAACACTTAGACTGTCATTAAGTCTATATTCATCATATCATACATCTCGGACCAATTAATCAAAATACGGTACTTGAATCCGCTTTAAACTTCATACGGTGCTAAGCAAAACTTGTCTCATATCTTTTATTATTATTATGGCATACTCAGTCAAGACTACAAAACATTCTCGTCGCCACAAAAGTCAGTCATACTGTCCAAAAGTACATATTTCAGAATCTGAATTACTTTACTAGGTTGACAATCAATTTACGGACGAACAACTGTGCGTGAAGTTTATGCGAGTACTCAAAGCGTCAACCAAGGCTCTCTAGAATCAAGATGTGAACATCAAATTTCAGTAAGTATGATACATATGACGGTACATTGCGTCACTTTTCCCCAAAATGACTTACTCCATGCCGAACAAATACAATCCAATGTTTCAAAAGGACAACACTTACTTTCAGCGCAATGTTCAGGCAACTATTTCTTTCGTGTATAACAGAGTCACCGCATAATCTACATTCTCACCAATCTCGCAGACACCCTTTTTTTTTTTTTTTTTATATTCATAATACTTTTATCAATTTTTTTTTTTTTTTTTGTCTGAATATTCTCAACCACACTCATTATCACCGAGCTACTTTACTTGTAATCTTATATCGGTTTTCTCGTTCGATCAAACATTTATTCTTAATCTGTTTCAGATATTCTATTTCACATGTATAACCATCTCAGGTTTTCTATCCATATTCAAATCCATCAATTTAATCCAATTCGTAGACAGACATTACCAATATTCCTTCCCAGTACAGATCAAGCTATTATGGACAGAACAGTTAATTGTACTTATTACAGGAAGGGATTCGACATCGGAGTCTCGGCTTGATGGAGTACGGTTATGATCTAGGGGCATGCACAGACCAGACATCCTATGACAGACGATCGGCCGATCAACCCAAAATGACGCAACTCTAAGCTCTGATACCACTAAATGTAACCCCCTAGACCCGCCTATGCGTTACGACGGATCCTAGAAAGCCACATTAGGGTCACAGGAGCGACCCACGGTAAAAATACACATAAAACATTTTCTCTGAAAAATACATATTAGATTATAACTGTAACTTTAGTTGTAAATACTCTTTCATAAAAACATTTAAACATATAACAGGATTTCAGAAAACATTTTACAGACACTATCATGAAACAATGACGATATGCATGCCCACTAACTATGTCGGTACCGTACTCCAAAAGCATCGCCGAGAGAACTCCGAACACTGATGTTAAACGTTATACCTTTAACCTGTGATGGTAAAAACAACGTGAGCTTGGAAAAGCTCAGTAATACAAAACTACCAAAAGATGCTATAAGCTCATGCAGCTATATGGTAAGCATAACATTTTTATGATGTTTTACGTAGTAACGGTCTTCATTTCTTTTTCGATATTTCAGGTAACGTTATACTTGAGAATAACGGTACTTATTCTTTATTCAATCATCGAGAATTAGACGGTAATTATAGGCTATTAATATACAGAGGTGGAATTAGAGAGTTCGGTTCCTAGTGTGTTCAAAATGGTGTAGGTAAAAGATGTACAACAACAGTATAATATACATTTTCAGTTCAAAAACATAAAGTTCAAGTAACAATACGGTACGGTTTAATCTTTTATCAACCCTCATCTTAGGAACGGTACGGTACGGTATGGTAGGTATTACCCTAGCCGAAGCATAGGAACCTATAACGGTAACGGTGAGGAATTACCCTAGCCGAAGCATAGGAACCTGTAACGGTAACGGTGAGGAATTACCCTAGCCGAAGCATAGGAACCTGTAACGGTAACGGTGAGGAATTACCCTAGCCGAAGCATAGGAACCTGTAACGGTAAAGGAATTACCAGCTGGATCAGAGCTGAACCTACGGTCACTTCATACTCTATCCCGAATAACCCAGTGTCATCCTATATAATAGTTCGGTTTTCTATAACAACTGAAATTTCGGTAAATGTAAATAGACATGTATTTTTTTTATAGATCGAAAATCAGAAACATGTTCAATCAAAACTATAATGTATCACACATATAATATAATCATGTAATACAATATTAAAACGGTTATCTGTAGCACACAAGGAAACACACTAGGTGGAATCGTTTATTTCCTTGGAGATACTTGACATTTACGAAAGAGAACATATTAACTTATAAGGCATTATGGTTGTTTTATCATATGCGGACATTTTGGTAATTTATACTAACAAGACGTAAACGGTAGCTCAAAAATTCTAGTTGCTCATCGGTATTCAACTTAGAGGTGACAAACGGTTCAATCGGTTCGGGTTCAATTCGGGTCATTTCGGTTTCAGTTATTTCGGGTCTGATATTTTTGATTCAGATTCAGTTTCGGTTTTGGTTCGGTTTCGGTTCGGTTTTAGTTCGGGTCTATTGTGTTTCGGGTCATTTCGGATCGGTTGATTTCGGTTCGGTTGATTTCGATTCGGTTAAATTCGGTTCGATTAATTTCGGTTCGGTTAAATTCGATTCGGTTAATTTCGGTTCGGTTAAATTCGGTTCGGTTAATTTCGGTTCGGTTAAATTCGGTTCGGTTAATTTCGGTTCGGTTAAATTCGGTTCGGTTATTTTCGGTTAAATGAGAAATCAGTCATTTTAATCAAATTTTTAGGTTGGTCAGATTTTTACACCCTATATATGACTTTATAAAGTCAATATATCTGACATTTTAGTGACTTGTGTGGCTGTACATATTTTATCTTTCTTTATTACTATTAATCGGGTTCATTCGGTTCGGATCTATTCAGTTTGGGTCCATTCGGTTCAACTAAATTCGGTTCAGTTTCGGTTCGGTTTATTTCGGTTTTCGGATAAAATTTCGGATTAGATTTCAGATAAATTTCGGGTTGATTTTCGGTTTCGGTTCGGGTCTGGGTTTGGGTAATTCGGTTCGGGTTTCTGTTCTCGGGTCAAGTTTGCCAAGTCTAATCCAACCAGGCATTCAGAGATTTCTACATTTAGATTTTTCACAATATCCGATATATTCGGGAATATTTTGATTACTTTGGCCAACAAGGGCATTTTAGGTCTTTTAACAGTTATGGGTGATTCACAATTTCCTGTCCAGGTATCTTTCACATTTAAACATTTCACACTAATACTCAGAATTGGAGATTTGCTGCCTCATTCGAGCATTTCGGTCTTATTTAATTTATCATACTCGTTTCTACATTCGATTTAACTTGAGCAGATTTAACAGTACTTATCATCATTTTTATGCATGCATTAACACATACCAACATGCCCATAAAGCATACAAGAGGTAGTAGTGTATTACCTTGAATCCTTGCTATATCGGTCAACCCTTATGCTCCGTTCGATCACTCTCGAACCCGAATGCGACGTCCTCAACATCCCGAATACAAGGTACTTTAAATACCTTCATCAAAAATATTCCACTTTCATTCTTTAAACACCTTACTCATATTTGATTATTAAAATACACAAGTGGACTCAAGTTCAAAGTCCAATTTGAGAGCTTTCGGGTTTGAATTTCAAGAAACGGGCTTCAAAAATGGACTCAGGACGTCGAAAAACATAAAATAGGGCTTTTCGGAAAATTTGACTTTTTGGTCAACGGTCAACGGTCAAAGTCAACGGTCAAAGTCAATGCTGACGTCATGCTGACGTCACTGTTGACCGGGTCGGGTCAACGGTTCGGTCAACGGGTCGAGTCAACGGGTCGGGTCGGGTCGGTAAACGGGTCGGATGCTGACGTCATGATGACGTCATGCTGACGTCACTGTCGACCGGGTCGGTCAACAGGTTGGATGCTGACGTCATGATGACGTCATGCTGACGTCATACTGACGTGGAGGGTCCGGTTCGGGCGATTCGGATCGTGACCCGACCGGTCTAAACCGTCCGGTCCACTGCCACCGTCCAGGGTGGCCGGAAATCGCCCTGGACGGCGCGTGAGGCCCACGCGCGGCCTAAAATGGCCGGAAAATAGCCCAGAATGCTCATTTTCTCCCGATTTCACAACCCACACTACCTTTAACTCGAAAACAGATCGGAAATTCTCCAAACTTACCGAAACAAGGAGGAAACGAACGGTTTCGATGCAACTCCGACGAGGCTCCTGTCAACGTTGGATAGGCGATCAAACATAGGGGTTTTGCTCGCCTTGGGGCAAGGAGTTCGAAGGTGGCCTTGGCGTGGCAAACGGGCGGCGGACGGTGACGAAATCGACGAAGATGTGTGGCGCGACCTTAGGTTTCTCGCAGAACCTTCCAGGGCTTTTTCATGGCGAACGACGATGGGACTCCGCGAGTGGTCGGTGGCTCCGGGTTTGCGGCATGACGACGAGCACGCCCGTGGTAGCGGTGTACGCCACCGGCCAGTGGTGTGGCAGATCGGAGGAGGTGATGATTTGGGAGTAAAGGTCGAGAGCCTTCTAGGCTATTTTCGAATTTCAGATTCGAAAGACAGAGCTCCCCTTTTTTTTTTGTGGGTGGATCGAATTAAATGATCCCTAATTGGTAGGTAGGATATTTTGTTATCTTATATTATTATTTTAACTTTACAAGAACCACTTAATAATAAGTAGGTGTAAGTTCATACCAGAAATGACTTTAGCTCAAATGGTTAAGACTTAAGCAACCTATCCATGAGTCCTGGGTTCAACTCTCGTGAACTGCAATTTCCCCTTTTTTTTTATTATTATTATATATATTTTTTTTTTTTAGGGTGTTACAATAATCTTTTAGCAACTCAAGTCATCTTCTCTGTCTCAAGTTCAACTCTTTCTGTGTCATCAAATACTTCAAGCTCTTATGATCGGTGTAAACCATACACTTCTCACCATACAAGTAATGACGCCAAATCTTCAATGCAAACACAACTGCGGCTAACTCTATATCGTGAGTAGGATAGTTCTTCTCATGAACCTTCAACTGTCTAGAAGCATAAGCAACAACTCTCCTTTCTTGCATCAAAACACATCCTAAACCTATGTAGGAAGCATCACTATAAATCACAAATTCTTTACCTGAAACATGTTGCACTAACACTGGGCATTCGTCAAAGCTTCTTTCAATTTCTCAAAGGCCTTCTGTCTTGCATCTGACCACTCGAACTTAACTCCTTTTTGCAACAATTTAGTCAAAGGAGCAGCTACTCTAGAGAAACCATCAACAAATCTCCTATAGTAACCGGCTAATCCTAGGAAACTCCTAATCTCGGTCACATACTTAGGTTGTTTCCACTCAACAATAGCCTCAATCTTCGATGGATCAACACATATACCTTCGGCCGAAACAACATGGCCAAGAAATACAACCTCTCGAATCCAGAACTCACATTTGCTAAGCTTCGCATACAACTGATTGCTCAACAATCTCTGTAAAACAAATCTCAAGTGCTCATCATGCTCCTCTTCTGTCTTCGAGTACACAAGTATATCATCAATAAAAACAACTACAAAACGGTCTAGGTAGTCTCTAAAAATCCTGTTCATCATATCCATGAATGCTGCAGGTGCATTCGTGAGCCCAAACGGCATCACAAGGAACTCATAGTGACCCTATCTAGTCCTAAAAGTTGTCTTCGGAACATCACACTCTTTCACTTTCAACTGGTAGTACCCGGATCTCAAATCTATCTTCAAGAACACTAAAGCACCTTTCAACTGATCAAACAAATCATCTATGCTAGGCAACGGATACTTGTTCTTCACGGTCAACTGATTCAACTGTCTATAGTCAATACACATGCGCATACTACCATCTTTCTTTTTCACAAACAACACAAGAGCACCCCAAGGAGAACTACTAGGCCTAATGAAACCACGGTCTAATAATTCTTGCAACTGACTCTTCAACTCTTTCAACTCTTTCGGAGCCATACGATACGGAGCTATCGAAACTGGATTAGACCCTAAAACAGTCTCAATCACAAACTCAACATCCCTGTCAGTAGGTAAACCCGGCAACTCTTCAGGAAACACATCCGGAAAGTCACACACTGTTCTAATATCTTTCGCTCTAGCTTCACTCATATCCGGATTCATAACATAAGCTAAGTAAGCCCCACATCCGGAGTCCATCAACCTATGAGCCTCTAAAGTTGACACAACATTAGACAAGAACTTAATGTTCTCGCCTACTACTACTACCTCTTAGTCATCAGAAAGTTTCAAGGAAATCCTCTTTGTCTCAAAATCCACACTAGCCCGGTGCTCAACTAACCAGTCCATACCCAGAATAATATCAAAACCATAAAAAGGAAGTTCCATCATATCAACAGAGAACACATGGCCCTGAATCTTCAGTGGACATCTCCTATACATACGTCTAACCACAACCGTCTCACCAAAAGAACTAGTCACATGCATACCTACATCTAAGATCTCAACAGGTATATCTAACTTTCGTGCATGCTCACTCAAAATGTAGGAATGTGTAGAACCCGAATCAATCAAAGAAAGCAAAGACATAGACTGTAACTCAAAATTACCTGCTATCACATCAGTGTCGTTCCCGGCCTCTCTCTGAGCATAAACTCTCGCTGGTCCTCCTGCCTCTGGCTGCACTGCCACAACATGAGCAAGGTTCCTCTGAGCATCTACCCTAGGTGCATCAGCTCTAGGCTGGAAGTAGCCACGACCGCGCCCACGACCTTTTTGAAAATCATTCGCTCTCGCAGGAGCCTGAGCAATGTTCGGTGCATGTGCCGCCTGATGCGGACAATCCCTCCTAAAGTGGTCCCTCGAACCACAGTTCCAACAAGCATGGAAGTTACCCCAACACTCACCAGTGTGCTGTCTCCCACATCGTGTGCACTTGGGAAAACGCCCTCCACCTCTGTGGCCCTGATGGCCCCTACCATGGTGGCCACCGCCACGTCTATGGTCAAACTGATGTCTGCCACCTCTATGCCTCTTGGCATCTCTACTATCAAAGTGGTTATGCCTCTTACCAGAACTAGAACCATCAGATCGTTTGGCCGAACCCAAACTGTGCTCCAAGTCCTTAGCCCTCGCGACCAATACATCAAAGTCTGAGTAGTCAGAAGCTAACGTGTACCTCTTGATCTCCTCGCTCAACCCATAGCGGAAACGGTTACAGCGTTCCACTTCAGTAGGAACCAACTCTGGAGCGTACTGACTCAAGCGAACAAAACGGATCTCATAGTCAGTCACAGAAGCATCTCCTTGAGTAAGGGCCATAAACTCTTGCTTCTTCTCATCAAGATACCTCGGTCCCAAGTACCTCTTTCTGAAAGCAGACTCAAAGAAGTCCCAATAAACCTCTGCCTCTGGAACTCCGGTAGTAATGGTGACCCACCAGGTGTAGGCATCACCCTGAAGTAAGGAGATCACACAACCCAATCTAAGAGCACCCACACAACCCATCTGAGCTAGGATGCGAACTATCTTCTCCAACCATAACTCAGACCTCTCTGGTGTAGATCCTCTGAACTCTTCGGCCCCCAAGCTACGGAGCCTCTCCAAGGGTAGACTAGCATCGTCACACCTAGGCTGAGCTGCAGCCTGAGCTCCCGCAACTGCGACCTGAAATGCTCCCGCTATAGCTTGCACTAGCGGAGTCATATCAATTCCGGCCGGACCTTGGCCACCTTGACCACCCTGAGGTCCCTCTCATTCAGCTCTATCCTCGCCTCCAGCTCCAGACGGAGGAGGTGGTGGTGGAGGTGGTGGAGGAGCTCCAACTCAAGCAGCCGCAGGCCCTTCTATATGAGCCTCCACTCCAATCACCAGCTCAACAGGAGCCGCAACACGTGGTTCCTGACAAACCACCCTCGGCCTATCCCTCGGCCTAGACATCGCTCAGAAACGATAACTACAACCACCACAAACAAAATACACAAGATTGGGTTAGCAAGGCAAGGCTTCCAAGTGCTCAAGTACGTTTCCCTAAACTTAAAAGCAAGGCAATGACAAATATTTGTTTTTGAAACCCGAAACTTAAAAGATTATTTTAGTTATAAATCCGAACCGAAAATAATATTAAAATATTATTTTCACCCGACCCCTAAACTCAGGTGTTACACGAACCGAATTAAAGTATTTGATATAAAAAAGTATTCGATTTAATATTCGAATCGATTTAAAGTATTTGATTTAATATTCGAATCGATTTAAAGTATTTGATTTAATATTCGAATTGATTTAATATTCGAATCAATTTAAAGTATTTAAAAATCGAATTAATTTATAGTATTCGAATTAATTTAAAGTATTCGATTTAATATTCGAATCGGTTGAAAGTATTTCATTTAAAAGAGTATTCGATTTAATTTAAAAATATTAAATATTCGAATACTTTTTAAATCGAATTTCTTTTCTTTTAAATCAAATATTTTTTAAATCGAATAATGAATATTTTATGAAATATTGGATTTAATTTAAAAAGAAAAAATATTCGACTACTTTAAATCGAATATTTTTTTAAATTGAATATTTAAAAAATTAGATTTAAATTAAATCAAACGTTTGTGAGATTATACACATCCCAAGTGATCTAAGTTCGAGTCCCCTTTCAACTATTTTTACTTCTTTTTCCCTAACATTTACTGAAGTATAAGATATGTATATAAAAATGTGCAAAATAAATCATTAAAAGTAGTTTGGCTCGGTGGTAAAGGTGTGAGGTTTTCTCCGCTTAGTCTCAGGTTCAAACCCACACAACACCAATATTGATTGAAGGAAAAAAATATATTAAATAAAATAAATTAAAATTTGGTTAAATTAACCCAATTGGGTGATGACACGTTTCATCATCTGATTGGATTTTATTTAATTAAAATAAAATTAGGATCAATTATTTTAAAATTTTCCCGTAACTGCCACGTGGCAGTTCCGTCACCAACCGTTAGGTTTTTAACGACGGTGGTCAAAATAGGTTGATTTTATAAGTCCGATGGTCTGATTGACGAGTTTGTTAGTTTGGTGGTCAAAATAGGAATTCTCAATTAGTTCGGTGGTCAGTGGTGTAGTTAACCCTTTATTATATATATATTGTAACCCTCTAGACCCGCTTATGCGTTACCACGAATCATAAGGAGTCACATTAGGGTCACAAGAGCGACCCACGGTAGAAATCCACATAAAAACATTTAATTAAATCGCAACATTGATTATTGTTTTAAAATACACTTCCAGAAAATCATTTATACATATATCAATAATTTCATAAAACATTTTACAGACACTGTCATAAAATAATACATGACATACGTTGCATTGACATGGCGTTTCAGGCAATAACGAACTCCGTTTACAATTTAATATTTTAGTATAACGTTATATTTGAAGATAACAAAATTATTCTTTATTCAATCATTGAGTATCAGGCATTAAGCCTATAGCCCAGAGAATTAGAAGAGTGAATGATTAAATTAAACTAGGGAGTTTAGTGGTCCCAACAGTGCTAAGCTGTATCAATGTGGTAAACATTTTATTTCACGGGCACAAAATTCAAGCAGCGGAAATGTTCAGTTTTAATTCTTATTTACCTCCCCCAAATGTACCTGATATACAATTCTGAGATGCGTCTATAAGGAAATAAAGGGGTGTGGGTATAATCCTAGGGGAATGCATTAGGTCTAGCATAATTACTTTAGCTGAAGCACGGGAACTAGTAACTATAACGGTGAGGAATTACTCTAGCCGAAGCATGAGAACCTGTGACAATAACAGTAAGGAATTACCATCGCCGAAGCAGAGGAACCTGTAACGATAACCGTAAGGAATTACCCTCGCCGAAGCAGAGGAACCTGTAACGATAACAGTAAGGAATTACCCTCGCCGAAGCAGAGGAACCTGTAACGATAACAGTAAAGAATTACCCTCGCCGAAGAAGAGGAACCTGTAACTATAACAGTAAGGAATTACCCTCGCCGAAGCAGAGGAACCTGTAACTATAACAGTAAGGAATTACCCTCGCCGAAGCAGAGGAACCTGTAACGATAACAGTAAGGAATTACCCTCGCCGAAGCAGAGGAACCTGTAACGATAACAGTAAGGAATTACCCTCGCCGAAGCAGAGGAACCTGTAACTATATCAGTAAGGAATTACCCTCGTCGAAGCAGAGGAACCTGTAACTATATCAGTAAGGAATTACCCTCGCCGAAGCAGAGGAACCTGTAACGGTAACCGTAAGGAATTACCCTCGCCGAAGCAGAGGAACCTGTAACGATAACAGTAAGGAATTACCTCGCTGAAGCAGAGGAACCTGTAAATATAACAGTAAAGAATTACCCTATCCCAAGCACCTAGTAACCGTTGATGTCGTGATTTCAATAATTAGAATAAGCAGCAATTACGTTAAACATAAGACAACTAATTATTTTCGGTCAACAGTAGTCAGATACCATACTATTAATCAGGTAAAACAGAAATCAAAGATCATGTTGTTCAATCGAGTACTTAGGCATAATTCAGACATATGGAACTATCGTACTTAGAATCAGGAAACATGTTGCTTCTCAGTCATGTTCACGTGTTTAGTTCAATCATAACATTTAAAGCATGTAGGTAGCGCTCAAGGAATATTAGCCATATACACATGATCAATTTAATCAACACACTTCCTATATATATATATATATAACACATTTTTCTCCTTTTTTTATTAATATTTAGTTGACATATAGGATTTAAAATAAAAAAATAAAATAAAATTCTTAAATTCTATCCAAACACCACTCGCATCACCCTTTCCTCCCAAAGGCTTCACCGTCTCCTTAAACAACCATAGCCCCGAAGCATCATCCGAGCCATTCCTTCATTCATCTCGATCACCAACGTCCTAGCAACTCACCTCTATTCATCTCTAAAACACAAACCAAGTATTCAACACAAACCATAAAATCCAACCTATGTTCATTCGAATAGAAAACAAAGTCCAACCTCAATTCATCTAAAACACAAACCAAATATTCAACATTCGAATGGAAACTCAAAATTCCACTTATGTTCCAACATGAAATTTAACCACATAATCACCAAAACTAAAAGCTCAAATTTAAGTAGAAAACAGAAGAAAAAAATCAACCTAAGAAAATCAACAACTCGACCACTATCCTTCATCACCACATAGAACATCATCTTCGAACTACTTCCACTACATCTATGCCTCCCCTAAACCGAAACCCACCTACACAACCTTTCAATAGCAACCAAATAGGAATCGAATGAAAACTCTATCCTCGGGCCTTTGGGTTCCGGTGGCCGGAATCAAATTATGTATATGTACCTCGGATTTCAGAAAATTGGTTCGAACAAAATTTCACATTTGATTCACAAGCCAGAGTTCACAAATATTACCTATTTATATCAATCAGCATAACACAAAACATATACATGCGTAAACAAACAAATTCACAGCCACACAACCAAATTACACTTACTCTAAATCCAAGCTTAGAACACTTTAGCATACTGTTCTTGAATCAATTTATCATTTCC
This sequence comes from Hibiscus trionum, assembly GCA_030270665.1. NCBI lineage: Eukaryota > Viridiplantae > Streptophyta > Magnoliopsida > Malvales > Malvaceae > Hibiscus > Hibiscus trionum. The sequence continues at coordinate 56,927,298 of BSYR01000017.1, read as the reverse complement.
GTTTATTTTTCATTTATTTCATCACTTTCCACTACCATTTCTTTTTACATTATTAGAAATAAATAACACACCAGAACAACAAGCTATTTACTGCTGCTGTCCCTTCAAGTTTTACAGCTTTTTCAACATCTTTAGAACATTTGTATACATGAATAACTCATCAAAACAGCAAGCTAATCGCCGCTGCTGTCCCCTGCAAATTTTACCACTTTTTAAACATTTTTAGACACGATTAACTCACCAAAACAGCAAGCTGATTGCTACTGCTATCCCCTACAAGTTTTACCACTTTTTAAGCATTTTTAGACATGATTAACTCACCAAAACAGCAAGCTGATTGCTACTGCTATCCCCTACAAGTTTTACCACTTTTTAAGCATTTTTAGACATGATTAACTCACCAAAACAGCAAGCTGATTGCTACTGCTATCCCCTACAAGTTTTACCACTTTTTAAGCATTTTTAGACATGATTAACTCACCAAAACAGCAAGCTGATTGTTGCTGCTGTCCCTGCAAGTTTTAGCACTTTTCAACATTTTTTTTAGACATGAGAAACTCACCAGAAAATTTTACGATAATCAGAAACCACCAAACACTAAAAATCCGACCAACTATTGCTCATTAAACCCAAACTGAACTAAAAATCCTTACCTAACTTACCCCTATCGGACGAACGCTGGAGACCTCGAATTAGTGATCTGAACCACAGAAGGTGAGAGGGGTTTTGCTCGCGGTTGCATGAGTAGCCCGGTGGTGGAGTTCGTGCGACGAACTACCGGAAGAAACGACCGGAATCGCTGAAAAATTGAGGAGCAACGCTTTGCTTCTCGTCGAACTTCAAAACTATTCTCCACGGCGATCGGTGGCTCAATGATGCGAGTGGCAGCTAAGGTTTTGATCGGGGCAAGGCGACGGTTTTGTCGGTGTGGACGGTGACGGCCACAGGCCGACGGTGAGGGAGATCGAAGGGTGACCGGTGGGAGTTGGTAGAAGACTCCTCTGAAATTTTAGATCTTGATAGTTCAGATCCGATCCTCCCCTCTCTCGGTAGGTGAAAAGTCTGTTGATATTTTAATATGGGGTTAAAACCCCCAAACTTTTAATTCAAGCTATTTTTCATTTCAGCACTTGACAAGGACGAGCATTTGGCTCGAACGGTCAAGGCACAAGCATGAACATCAAAGGGTTATAGGTTCAAACTCTTATAGCTGTAAATTTCTTCCATTTTTATATTTTTTTTCATTTCATTTTTAACTTTAGGGGTGTTACAATTTTCTCCCCCTTAAGAAAATTTCGTCCTCGAAATTTACCAAAATCGGAGAACTGAAAAAAAATATTCTCTCATCCACTCGTGTACTGAAATTTATCCATTAGAGTATCCTTATTTCTCGGGACTCTCAGACGTTCACAAATCAATCTGATAGTGTCCTCAGTCACTTGGTCTGACCTTGAAGTATCTCTTCTAGAATCTAAACTACTCTACTCGGTTGTCCGTCACCTTACAGATGAAAATACAAGTGTAGTTGAAACGTGCAACCTAGGCCTCCAATAGACTCTTTCAAAATCAAGATGGAAGCATCATATTTCAACCAATAGGATACATATGACAGTAAATCGTGCCACTTTTTTTTCTCTGAAATGGTTCTTTTAAAGCCGATCAAACATAACAAAGATTTTAAACAGATGTCACTTATCTTCAGCGTAATGTTCACACAACTGTTTCCTCCGTGTATATCGAAGTCACCGCAATATTTACGCTTTCATCACATTCACAGACATCTTTCTTTTAAATTCAAAATACTTTTATAAAATTTTCTGTCAGAATATTCTCAACATAATTATTATCACCGATGAGCTTTACATGCTCTGATACCACTAAATGTAACCCTCTAGACCCGCTTATGCGTTACCACGAATCATAAGGAGTCACATTAGGGTCACAAGAGCGACCCACGGTAGAAATCCACATAAAAACATTTAATTAAATCGCAACATTGATTATTGTTTTAAAATACACTTCCAGAAAATCATTTATACATATATCAATAATTTCATAAAACATTTTACAGACACTGTCATAAAATAATACATGACATACGTTGCATTGACATGGCGTTTCAGGCAATAACGAACTCCGTTTACAATTTAATATTTTAGTATAACGTTATATTTGAAGATAACAAAATTGTTCTTTATTCAATCATTGAGTATCAGGCATTAAGCCTATAGCCCAGAGAATTAGAAGAGTGAATGATTAAATTAAACTAGGGAGTTTAGTGGTCCCAACAGTGCTAAGCTGTATCAATGTGGTAAACATTTTATTTCACGGGCACAAAATTCAAGCAGCGGAAATGTTCAGTTTTAATTCTTATTTACCTCCCCCAAATGTACCTGATATACAATTCTGAGATGCGTCTATAAGGAAATAAAGGGGTGTGGGTATAATCCTAGGGGAATGCATTAGGTCTAGCATAATTACTTTAGCTGAAGCACGGGAACTAGTAACTATAACGGTGAGGAATTACTCTAGCCGAAGCATGAGAACCTGTGACAATAACAGTAAGGAATTACCATCGCCGAAGCAGAGGAACCTGTAACGATAACCGTAAGGAATTACCCTCGCCGAAGCAGAGGAACCTGTAACGATAACAGTAAGGAATTACCCTCGCCGAAGAAGAGGAACCTGTAACGATAACAGTAAAGAATTACCCTCGCCGAAGAAGAGGAACCTGTAACTATAACAGTAAGGAATTACCCTCGCCGAAGCAGAGGAACCTGTAACTATAACAGTAAGGAATTACCCTCGCCGAAGCAGAGGAACCTGTAACGATAACAGTAAGGAATTACCCTCGCCGAAGCAGAGGAACCTGTAACGATAACAGTAAGGAATTACCCTCGCCGAAGCAGAGGAACCTGTAACTATATCAGTAAGGAATTACCCTCGTCGAAGCAGAGGAACCTGTAACTATATCAGTAAGGAATTACCCTCGCCGAAGCAGAGGAACCTGTAACGGTAACCGTAAGGAATTACCCTCGCCGAAGCAGAGGAACCTGTAACAATAACAGTAAGGAATTACCTCGCTGAAGCAGAGGAACCTGTAAATATAACAGTAAAGAATTACCCTATCCCAAGCACCTAGTAACCGTTGATGTCGTGATTTCAATAATTAGAATAAGCAGCAATTACGTTAAACATAAGACAACTAATTATTTTCGGTCAACAGTAGTCAGATACCATACTATTAATCAGGTAAAACAGAAATCAAAGATCATGTTGTTCAATCGAGTACTTAGGCATAATTCAGACATATGGAACTATCGTACTTAGAATCAGGAAACATGTTGCTTCTCAGTCATGTTCACGTGTTTAGTTCAATCATAACATTTAAAGCATGTAGGTAGCGCTCAAGGAATATTAGCCATATACACATGATCAATTTAATCAACACACTTCCTATATATATATATATATATAACACATTTTTTCTCCTTTTTTTATTAATATTTAGTTGACATATAGGATTTAAAATAAAAAAATAAAATAAAATTCTTAAATTCTATCCAAACACCACTCGCATCACCCTTTCCTCCCAAAGGCTTCACCGTCTCCTTAAACAACCATAGCCCCGAAGCATCATCCGAGCCATTCCTTCATTCATCTCGATCACCAACGTCCTAGCAACTCACCTCTATTCATCTCTAAAACACAAACCAAGTATTCAACACAAACCATAAAATCCAACCTATGTTCATTCGAATAGAAAACAAAGTCCAACCTCAATTCATCTAAAACACAAACCAAATATTCAACATTCGAATGGAAACTCAAAATTCCATTTATGTTCCAACATGAAATTTAACCACATAATCACCAAAACTAAAAGCTCAAATTTAAGTAGAAAACAGAAGAAAAAAATCAACCTAAGAAAATCAACAACTCGACCACTATCCTTCATCACCACATAGAACATCATCTTCGAACTACTTCCACTACATCTATGCCTCCCCTAAACCGAAACCCACCTACACAACCTTTCAATAGCAACCAAATAGGAATCGAATGAAAACTCTATCCTCGGGCCTTTGGGTTCCGGTGGCCGGAATCAAATTATGTATATGTACCTCGGATTTCAGAAAATTGGTTCGAACAAAATTTCACATTTGATTCACAAGCCAGAGTTCAGAAATATTACCTATTTATATCAATCAGCATAACACAAAACATATACATGCGTAAACAAACAAATTCACAGCCACACAACCAAATTACACTTACTCTAAATCCAAGCTTAGAACACTTTAGCATACTGTTCTTGAATCAATTTATCATTTCCGTTTATTTTTCATTTATTTCATCACTTTCCACTACCATTTCTTTTTACATTATTAGAAATAAATAACACACCAGAACAACAAGCTATTTACTGCTGCTGTCCCTTCAAGTTTTACAGCTTTTTCAACATCTTTAGAACATTTGTATACATGAATAACTCATCAAAACAGCAAGCTAATCGCCGCTGCTGTCCCCTGCAAATTTTACCACTTTTTAAACATTTTTAGACACGATTAACTCACCAAAACAGCAAGCTGATTGCTACTGCTATCCCCTACAAGTTTTACCACTTTTTAAACATTTTTAGACATGATTAACTCACCAAAACAGCAAGCTGATTGCTACTGCTATCCCCTACAAGTTTTACCACTTTTTAAGCATTTTTAGACATGATTAACTCACCAAAACAGCAAGCTGATTGCTACTGCTATCCCCTACAAGTTTTACCACTTTTTAAGCATTTTTAGACATGATTAACTCACCAAAACAGCAAGCTGATTGTTGCTGCTGTCCCTGCAAGTTTTAGCACTTTTCAACATTTTTTTTAGACATGAGAAACTCACCAGAAAATTTTACGATAATCAGAAACCACCAAACACTAAAAATCCGACCAACTATTGCTCATTAAACCCAAACTGAACTAAAAATCCTTACCTAACTTACCCCTATCGGACGAACGCTGGAGACCTCGAATTAGTGATCTGAACCACAGAAGGTGAGAGGGGTTTTGCTCGCGGTTGCATGAGTAGCCCGGTGGTGGAGTTCGTGCGACGAACTACCGGAAGAAACGACCGGAATCGCTGAAAAATTGAGGAGCAACGCTTTGCTTCTCGTCGAACTTCAAAACTATTCTCCACGGCGATCGGTGGCTCAATGATGCGAGTGGCAGCTAAGGTTTTGATCGGGGCAAGGCGACGGTTTTGTCGGTGTGGACGGTGACGGCCACAGGCCGACGGTGAGGGAGATCGAAGGGTGACCGGTGGGAGTTGGTAGAAGACTCCTCTGAAATTTTAGATCTTGATAGTTCAGATCCGATCCTCCCCTCTCTCGGTAGGTGAAAAGTCTGTTGATATTTTAATATGGGGTTAAAACCCCCAAACTTTTAATTCAAGCTATTTTTCATTTCAGCACTTGACAAGGACGAGCATTTGGCTCGAACGGTCAAGGCACAAGCATGAACATCAAAGGGTTATAGGTTCAAACTCTTATAGCTGTAAATTTCTTCCATTTTTATATTTTTTTTCATTTCATTTTTAACTTTAGGGGTGTTACATATATATATATACCCGGATAAAATTTGGGGAAATCGAGAGACAGGGGATTTCTAGGGTTTAGACCAAAAGAGGGAAAAAAGTAATTTTTATTAATCTGATGTGAAAAATATACAACGTGTTTATTTACTTTACAAATAATAACATATATACTAGAAAAGAAATAGATCAAGAAAATACAACTGGAATAAACTAACTTAAACCAACACATAACAGCAAACAAACTATACTAACTAACCATAAACCTATACTCTAATACACCACGCATAGAAAGTTCAACTTTCGAAGGAACCAGATTTTCCGAAACCAGCTTCCAATTGAAATTTACTCAACTTACAAAATGAACTTGAACTGTACCATCCGTTTGAATTACCTGACCATCGAATACTATCACCGACAAGTAGCCCAGGGCGAACACCCTCAAAAGTATCCCACACCTAAACCTCCCCAATCAAACAGTTAGCGGCGTAACGGAATGGACAAAACGCACCTGCCATCCTCGAAAGAGCCAAATTCGGATATGGAGCCATTCTTACTAGAGGCCAAGGCAAAAATTCTCAGGAAAACAGCTTTTAGAGGTCCATTCCTTACCCACAAATCACACCAAAAGTCAATATAACACCCATTATCAACACTATGCCAAATATGTTGAGTAAGTAAATTATTAGGATCCGCTAGAGGAGCAATGATGTTTTTCCAAATCCAGGTGGTATTGGGGCTGTTGCGATAATGAGGAAGAAGACTCGATGAATTATTCCCATATTTGGCGTGCATAACCCTCCTCCAAAAGCTGCCAGGTTCGACAACATTCTCCAAACGCATTTATTTAACAGAGCTCTATTTTTCAGCTTCAGATCGAGCAAGCCTAGACCTCCGCTTACTTTAGGCTTACAAAGCAACTCCCATCTAACCCAATGGATGCTTCTTTTTTTTTTTTTGTATTTCCACAAATGAACTTGGCAATCAATTTATTCAGAAAAGAGCTTATTGCAGCCAACATTTTAAACAAGGAAATATAGTAAACTGGAAGATTGGATAAAACCGATTTTACCAGGGTTAAACGACTCTCGGGAGCCCTCTTTTTTTTTAACATAATCAACGACTTCGTTATCTATAAGAGAACAATACAAAATTTGTTTCTCTGGACAAAACGCTAATTGAGTCTCGCCAATAGGAGATCAGGTCCTACATGAAGTACAACTATTAATCTCTTGGATTTCTCTCTTGCTACAAGCAGCAATGCTAGTTGATGCAAGCATGGATCCACCCAAAAATGATCCAATCGAGCTTCCACAAGGGTCGGTCACTTGAACAAGAGCCAAGCAATTCAAGGAAACTCTTGTAGGATTAATTGAGAAAACTTGGGATGTTGGGCAACTTTTGGACGTTGGACTTGTGTCATGCAATCCATGCAATTTGTTGCATGTGACACATCAAAATAAATAAGGGGCATTTAGTTAACTTAGTTGGAATCTTCATTTATATTCTTGCACCGTAATTTATCATTTCATTTGTTTTCCCCACATTTTTGTGTGCTTAGGTACATGAATGGACGACAAGAAGGGATGTGTCAACACACGCAAACAAGCATGTCAACACGGGTAAAAATCTCCTGCCCCCTAACCATGCCTCCTTCTATGCCCCTGTCTAAAAATACTTAAAAATTAAATCTTGCTCCATAACCCTAATTTTCATATCCTAAACCCTAAACCCTAAAAAATGCACCTTCCCCTAATTCCCTATACCATAACCCTAAGCCCAAACCTTAAACCCCAAACTCTAAACCCTAAACCCACTATTTTAAAGTGGGGGCACAAATGGAGGCATACTTTGGGGGCAGATGATTTCCATCCATGTCAACACAAGCAAGCAAGCATGAATGGATGACAAAGAGACAAGGGGGAAGTATTGGAACCATAGAACATTCTACCACATGCATTAACTGTTTTAATAACTTTTGAAACCATGAGGATCTAAAGCGTGATTATTTCTTTTTGAGAATAAAATATATTAAAATGTTTTTGTGCCATTTTTTCAGATTTTTTTTATTTCAAAAATAATAATGTTTTATTAAAAATAATTCATAATTCAACTTTTAATTAAAATTTTTTAAAAAAGTGGCACAGAGAAGTATTTTATCATATTTTTTATTCTAAAAAAGGAATAAGCACGCTTTAGATCCCATATTTTTAAAAGTTATTAAAATAGTTAGTGGTACATATCGGTACATATTGTTACCGGCCCACTTTTCGCGACCGAGCCAGCCGCACCCATAGGTGCTAAACTTAGCGCACCTCGTCCTTCACCCGACCGAGGGACCGGAGTAGTTGCCAATGCCACGCACCAAGGGGCCATGCACAACGCCCTTGGTGGTGTCCGCGCCCAAGAGAACCGAGCTGGGCCAGTTCCAGCGCACCATGGGGCCTTGTCAAGCACCCCATGTGCTGCCCACAAGAGTTGGACCCGAGGGAGCCCAACACACGCACCCGAGGGGGCCTTGTCATGCACCCTCCATGCCGCCCAAGACATGGAGCCCGAACCCGCACCCGACGTGCGCACCAAGGAGGCCAAGTCCGCACACGAGGGGGCCTTGCCATGCACCCTCCATGCCGCCCAAGCCATTGAGCCCGAGCCCGCACCCGACGTACACGCCAAGGCGGCCGAGTCTGCACCCGATGTGCACGCCAAGAGGCCTAAGGGATGCCCATCCGAGTTGCCCACACCCCTAGGGCCCGACTTAGCACCCAACATGCTAAAGAGGGGGTTTTGGACACAAGAATCGGGCCATGCCAAGCCCAATCCGCCCAAGCATCCAAGACCCAAGCCAAGGTGTCATCTTTTGACAAACACTCATGGTAAAATATCAACCATGGAGACTATTCGAGGAAAGCTTCCATCCTTGAAGCCACAAACGAGGAAACAAGCCAATGCCACCAAAGCCATGATGTCATTGGGCACATATCTTAGGCAACCATGTAATAGAGTGATAGAGTTGCCTTGTATGAGAGATTCTCTTTGTAAGACTCATCCATAGCCATTGGATCGAGTCATTCGTAGCCATAGGAACGAGGGGGCCAAGGCTATAAATAGAGCCTTCCTCCACCCTTTGTAATCACTCCACATTCACTCCACAATCCTTTCTTCTTTGATTTCTTTGTCTTTTAATAAGAGAAGGCATCGAGTACTCTTTTCTCCTCGACTAGGCTTAGGGGAGTTTTTAACGAGACTCTTTGCTTATAAAATCCCTTGTCTCTTTCATCTTGCCTTGCCTAGCCATCACCATCCTTTTCAACAAAGCTTCCGCACACCAAGTTCTAAGCGCCTCAGCTTAGATTTTCGAAGGCTGACTTAGTCCTCGACTTAAGGTCGACGACTAAGGCCGCACGGGTTGGCGAGTCAGAACCTACCCCGTGACAATATGATTAGTGGTGCATATTGATATCGGTACATGGTGTTTACTTTGACTCTTCCATATATATATTTAATAAATGTGAAATGGAGAAAGTGTTGGCAAATTGCATCCATTGTTGCTTAATAAAAGTCAGCATATACTGCAACTATTAGCCGCATTTCCTGTTCCTGCAGTGCAGCAAGTATTGTTTAATTATACCCCTTGCTCTGTGAAATGAAAGACCAAATCTGTAAGTATATTTGATTTAGTTTCAAAGTTTGTAAATCTTGTATCTGCATTTTATGAATAAAATTTCTTTTTCTTTTCACTGTTTATTTCTTAACATTCTTTAAATTTATGTAATTCCAGGTTAATAAAATTTCAAAACCTTCTACTTTATTTTTTGGTATAACCACCGGTATCCAACTCGTTTACCGACTAATTTGCATCGGATACTGTAAGAATAAGGCAAGTATCTCCTAGAATTTTCTTAGGCATATCTTTTAGAGCTTAGAGTCAATAATAGTGGCATCATGCATGCCAGATAATGGTTAGGGTGTAAAAACATGAAAAGAAAATAAGCTTTGTCTTGGAGTTGGAAATTTAAACTACAATAGTCAATATTGGGACAAAAATATACATTTAATAGGGGGCTCCAGAATTGTCAAGTCTCCAGGGCGTTTACTTGAGAAGTCTCCTCTGTGATTTTTTATACAAGGAACTAAGGATTTTGAATATGTGCAATCATAAAAGTGAAATGTAGAAACTGAACCAATTGGTGGGAGATGGAAAAGGATAATACCAGACTTCCAACACTATTTATATTGAAGCAAACGAAAATGAAATATCTGGTACTCTTCCTGTCTCAATGTGGGTTTGATATTGGTGTAAACAAGATTCAAGGTACTCTTCACTCTGACTTACATATCAACATGCCATATGTTGAGTTCTTTTCCCTATCATTGAACCAAATCTCGGGACAAATCCCGATTTCAATATCCAATGCCTCATATCTGAATGTACTTCAATTTGATGATAACAAATTCAGTGGAAAGGTGCCTTCATTTGGAAAAGCTGGATAAACTGTACAGATTTTCCCTATTCAATAACCATTTGGGACATGGGAGAGAAGGTGACTTGAGCTTTGTCTGCACTTTAGCCAATAGTACGAAACTAGGATATCTATGTATAGGCTTAAATAATTTTGGAGGGGGTATTTCCCGAATGCATTAGCAACTTTTCTAGCACCTTTTTATATTTAGAAATAGAAGGGAACAAAATCTGGGGAAGAGTCCCGATTGGGATTGGAAATCTCATCAATTTGGAGGTCCTAGCGGTTTCAACAAATCAACTATCAGGCCCCATTTCTTTTGATATTGGGAGGCTTCAGAAGCTAAAGATCTTTTACGCTTATACAAATTTTCTATATGGGACTATCCCTCATTCTATTGGAAATTTAACAATGTTAACCAAACTTGATTTAGATTTTAACAATCTTCAGGGAAACATGCCTTCAAGTCTAGGTAACTGCCAAATGTTGCTTTATTTGAGTCTTGCTGATAACAATCTTAGTGGACAAGTACCCTCTCAAGTACTTGGAATCCCATCCTTGGCCATTTTACTAGACTTATCACTAAACAATTTGACTGGCGAGCTGCCTGCTGAAGTAGAAAAACTAAAAAATCTAGCTGAATTCGATGTTTCTCAAAATAGGTTATCTCGTCTTCTTCCAAACAACCTTGGTAGCTGTGTAAGACTAGAGATTCTGTACTTGGAAGGCAATTTGTTTGAAGGGTCCATTCCATCATCTTTGAGTTCATTGAGAGGCCTTGAGGCATTGGACATATCTGATAATAATCTTTCAGGTGGGATTCTAGAATTTCTTGTGAAATGTAGGGCATTAAAGTATTTAAATTTCTCTTTCAATGATTTTGAGGGAGTGTTACCGAGTGAAGGAGTCTTTAAAAATGCAAGTGCAACATTTGTTGAGGGGAACGATAAGCTTTTTGGAGGGACCCCTGAGTTACACTAGTCAAGATGTAACTTGAAAAAATCATCACATGCTTTCTCTAAATTGAAAATTGCAATTATTGTTGTGATTCTAGGAGTGACATTGATTTTCACTTTTCTCCTCATCTGGTGGTTTAGAAAGAAGAAAGTGTGCAGAAAATTCGCTTTTACACTTTTCTGATGGAATGTTTTGCTTAAATAAATCCTTGTTTCATAAGTGCAGGTATCTAAGGTGTTCTATGGATGAACTTGAGAGGCTTGGGTCTGGAGAAGTGCTTGTTGTTCTCTTTTGTTTAAATTCTGCTATGATAAAGAAAAGAAATATAGAGTTGTTCCAGTTTTCATTACTTAATCGATCGACTCAAATTTTCTTATTTTGTTTACTAATTGTGTACATCAACATTGAGAGTTGCAGAATTTTCTTAGTTCAATTGGCTTATATTTTCATTAAAACAATTATTTAAAATAGTACAAGAGTTGGGCTGCGGTTCTATTATAATGTGTTTTGACTTGTCTTGTGCCATATATTTCGAATCTTCAAGACCATCCTATGTTAAACAGGACGTTAATTGCTTAGATAATGGAAGATTTAAATGGGAGTTGTTTTGCAGCCAGAAATCTTTATTTTAGTTTGAGATTGAACTTGAATGCGTTTGTTCCCGACAAGGTTGATACCAGTTAAGTTACGAGGCGAACCAATGGGCTAGGTTTTGAATATGTGGACAATGGAGAAGTGCCAGAGGCTATTGAGTATGTGTCATGACCCTGGATGGAATTATAAGGATGCTTGATATCTGGAAAGTGGATGCAAGGATAGATTGGGCTTCAAGACAGTGGACTAGACCAATGGGACAATTTGATGTAGTAACAGCTGACAATTTTGTTATGTAAGGACACAATTGTCAATTAGTAAGAGGGTATAGTACTGCTTAAGTAACGAAGTTAGTATATATATGCTGGTGTAAGGGATTTTTGAGAATATAGATTATCAATGAATTTTAAGCTTCAAGCTTTTCTCTTCTTCAATTTCATATTCTTCTACTTCCATTAATCCTTTCTTCTCTCTTCTATAATCCTTTCTTCTTCAAATCTATCAATCATCTACATGGGACATGACAGTATGAGGCTATATAGATGCATAGACATAGTTTCCCAGAATTTTAGGCTATATTAGGAGAAGAAAATAGAAAGAAACTTGGATTCGAAAGTGTGCGACAAAATGTTTAACATACAAGAAATGCTTCAATTGCATGATGTGAACCGATTACAATCATCGAGTAAATTCAAAGGTCTACTTGTAAACCAAGATTTTACAGATTAAATATCAAATCAGAGTGGCGCAGCGGAAGCGTGGTGGGCCCATAACCCACAGGTCCCAGGATCAAAACCTGGCTCTGATATTAAATTGGACTTTACATAGCCGTGTATAAAAACAGAAAAAGTTTTTACAGATCAAACGGTACCAACTACCAGTGTTGCAACAAAGAAAAAACTCCTTTATGGAAGGTCTTGGCTGAAACCATTCTGAATCCCGCTTTAATTGCTCAAACTATTGTGTAATCATGATCCTCATACACAAAAGCTATGGGTCACTGGAATCATTGTGTATTATTCAAACTATTGAGTAATCATGAACCTCAAGAATGAGAGTTGTATATTATTCTGAGTTGAATTGGTTTATTATATCATCATTCCACTTTAATTGCTTCTTCTACTTAAACCAGGATGTAGATTATATCAGAGTTCCAAATCAATCTCGACAATTAAGAAACTGTTTCAGTATGATGGAGCTATCAAAAAAATGTTTTGAAGCGTCCAAATCTTTTTTCCTCCTTTACATCGGAAACTTGAGCTTTCTTAGGGAGTTAAATCTAGGGGAAACAGATTCTACAACGAGATTCCTCGAGAAATCGGTCGTTTAAGAGGACTGGAAACATTAGACCTCATCAATAACTCTATCAGTGGTGAAATTCCTTCCAATTTATCAGCTTGTTCAAAGCTTGCATTGTTTGATATGAGAGCCAACCAGCTAACAGGAGAAATACCTGCTTCGCTTGGGCTCTTGTCAAACCTGAAAGTCTTGGGAGTTTTCAACAACAGTTTGAGTGGGAGTATACCACCTTCATTACGGAACTTATCATCCCTGGAGATACTTAGTTTTCTGATGGAATGTTGTGCTTAAATAAACCCTTGTTTCATAAGTTGCAGGTATCTAAGGTTTCATATGGATGAACTAGAAAGGCTTGGCTCTGGAAAAGTGCTTGGTCTTCTCTTTTGTTTACATTCTGCTCTGAGAATAGAAAACAAGCATGGAGTTTTTCCAGTTTTCCTCCAATAATTTGCCAGTGTAGTTTGTATGAATATTTCTTTTTGTCTTTTCATCATAAACTCCTTCATGGGAGGTCTTGGAATAAAACATTTTGTTTTAGAAGTGAGGAACAAACTCAGAAACAGTACAAGAGTTGGGCTGCGGTTCTATTTTAATGTGGTTTGACTTGTCTTGTGCAATACATTTCGAGTCTTCAAGACCATCCTATGTTAAGTAGGTCTTTGATTGCAGCCAGAAAACTTAATCTTTATTTTAGTTTGAGATTGAATTTTCCTGACAAGGTCGATACCGGTTAAGTTACGAGGCAAACTAGTGGGCTAGGTTTTGAATATGTGGACAATGGAAAAGTGCTGGAGGCTATTGTGTATGAGGATAGCTATATATATGCGTAGACATAGTTTCCCAGTGAGTTTTACATAGGTCTTTGATTGCAGCCAGAAAACTTAATCTTTATTTTAGGTTTTGAATATTGCAGGGTGACTCTGTGGCAGCAGGCGTGCCTCTACATAATAAAGGACCGGCTTCTGATCTCCTACCACTTACCAGCTCATACTTAGGTTATCTTAATAATAATACATGAGAATGGAGGCTCACAAATTTCTTTTCCACAAAGAAATAAAAAGGAAATTAACTTTATCTTAATAAAATCTAGCACCTCTCAAGCAAGATGATAACCATTCTCCACATGCCTACTTGTCTTCGAAGTCCTAATGACCAAATAGTTCAGGCTTTGAAATAACACTTCCGAAGAAGTCACTTGATATGTCTGTAACGCATATCTGTTACACATGAGAATACAAAATCTAAATATGTTCTTGTCAAGGTTAACGAAAACTTGTTGGATTTCATATTGTTTTGCAGGGATATAAGGCAATGCATTCCTGGTAATTTACGGCCATTAATGATGAATATTCCAGCCTCATCTATGTAGTATGTACAATGGGAGATCAGGTCCTACACAACGCAGAACTGTTACAAATGGCTTCTACCTCTGCTTGATGTGCTCTTTTGTTCACATTCTGCTTTGAGAAATGAGAATAAAAATATTTTGATTTTACAGATTGATGAATCCCAAATGGTACCAAAGTTGCAACAAAAATAGACTTTATGGAAGGTCTTGGATTGAAACGTTCTGAATCCCAATTTTTACAAAAGCTATGGCTCACTGGAATCATTGTCTAGTGTTCAAACTATTGATGAATCAGATCAGACACATTGTTCAACCTGATGCCTATGTTTTCCTGTACCTGCAGTTAAACAGTATAGCATTTGTTTTTCTCTTCTGTTCTTCTTCCCAATCCCTTGTTCTTTCGAAATGACAGACCATATCTGTAAGAATTTTTTATTTAGTTTCAGTAATTGTGTCTGATTTTATGAATGAATTTCCATCTCTGAGGTTTTATGAAAAATACACTTCTCTGTGTTTGTTGCATAACAAATTTCTTTTCCACAAAGAAATAAAAAGGAAATTAACTTAGTCTTGAAGTTAAAATTTAAACATGCAAATTCAATTCAAATACCAACCTTCTTGAAGGTTTAATTATGTGTTTCAGCTGCAGGTACTAGTTGATCATGGCTGGAACTGTCATTTCCTCTACATCAAGTAACTCAGTATTGCATTTTTCTTCCCACTCCCTTGTTTTGTGTTTTGAAATTCCCAAATCCGAAAGATATTTGATTTGGTATCAAAGTTTCCAAATTATGTGTCTGATTTTATGAATAAAGTTCCATTGTTATGTTCCTAGATACGGATCGAGTCATTGGTCGGCTCACAAATTTCTTTTCCTTAAACAAATAAAAAGGAAATTAACTTAGTCATTGGTCACCCCTGTTGACCCAAGAGGCAAGAAACAAGCAAAAGCAACAAATCTGGTTACCAATCAGCGAAATCAAAACATGCATTTCCATGTTTTTTCCACAAAGACAAATCCTCATATGTGTGCATGCATTAACCGAATACCAATCATCATATGTGTGCATGCATTAACCGAATACCAACATGTTCATAAAGCATACTAGAGGTAGAAGTGTATTACCTTTAATTCTTGTTATATCGGTCGACCATTATACTCCGTTCGATTCCTCTCGAACCCGAATGCGACGTCCTCTACATCCCGAATACAAGGAACTTCGAATACCTTCAATTGCACAAAATCCAATTTCAGTCCTTAATCATATTGCCTACAACTGATTATTAAAATACATAAGCAGACTCGAGTTCAAGGTCCAATTTGGAGGCTTTCGGGTTAGAATTTCACGAAACGGGCTTCAAAATCGGACTCAGGACGTCGAAAAACATAAAATAGGACTTTTCTGAAATTTTGACATTTTGGTCAAAGTCAACGGTCAACGGGCAGGTCAACAGTCAATGTCAACGCTGACGTCAGCAGTCAAAGTCAACGCCGACGTCATGCTGACATCACTGGCTAACCGGTTTGACTCACTGAGTTGACTCGGGCGAGTTGACTCACTGGGTTGACTCGGTCAACGGGTCGGGTCGGGTCGGTCAACGGGTCGGGTCGGGTCGGTCAACGGGTCGGGTCAACGGGTCGGGTCGGGTCGGTCAACGACTGGGCTTGGACCGGTCAACACTGGGCTTGGACCGGTTCGGGCGGCTCGGTTCAAGATCGGACCGGGTCTGAGCCGGTCGGCTCCACAGCCACCGTCCAGGGAGGCCGGAAATCGTCTTGGACGGCGCGCGGGGGCCACGCGCGGCCCTAAAAGGTCGGAAAACCTTCCAAAATGCAAAAATTTAACTCGAAAACACCCTAAACACCAGTTGAACCTCGATTTAAGCTAAAAATTTCGTTGGTTCTTACCCGATCAGAGGAAAAACGGTGCAAAACGATGAGCTCCGGTGACAGCTCAAAATACGTCGGAAGGCCTAATTAACGGCCGGGTTTTGTTCGACTCAGTGCGGGTAGCTTCACGGCAGTGCCGGCACGACGAACGGACGCTTATCTACCACGGAAACGATGAACAGAGGTGGTGCGATTTTTAGGGTTACAGCCGAACCTTGCGGCTGCTCTCCACGGTGCACGACGGGGAACGGGGGCGAGTGACGGTCGTGGTTCGATCGGGAAGGGGGCGGCGGTCACTCCGACGGTGGCGGTGCAATAACGGCGCGACGGTGGTGAACGGACGGCGGTCGAAGTTTGGTTAGGGATGAGAGGAAAAAAATTGACCGGGGGGGTTCTGCAGGTGTTTGGGAAAATTGATCCCTATAATATCAGATTGATAATGGGGGCAGGTAGGATATTTTCATTATTTTATTATTATATTATTTTAGGATCTAAATAAAAATTAATTGGGGTGACTTATAACCAAGAGCTTCAATAGCTCAATTGGCTGGGCACCCAGCTGAACACACTTGAGGTTGTGGGTTCGATTCCCACAACTCTCACTTCTCCTTCCTTTTTTTTTTTGCCAAAACTCAGGGTGTTACAACTCTCTCCCCCTTAAAAGAAATTTCGTCCTCGAAATTTACTTGAGGCAGAGAGATGCAAAAGTTGCCCCTTTCATCCCTCTATGTAATGAAACTATTCCATCATATTATCCTTATTTTCTCAAGACCTTCAGACGATCATCGATCAGTATGATAGTGTTCTCAGTCACCCAAATTGTCATTTAAACCAGAAGTCATCCCATTATACATCTCAGACCAACCAATTAGAATACAACATGTGAATCCATACTGAACTTATGAAGTCAAACGAACACTGGTCTCATAATTGTTATTATAAGGGTCCCAACTAGGGGTCAGAATCTTTCCAACTACTACAGAAGTCAATCTTACATACTTGATGTATCTTCTCTATAATCTTAATCATTCTACTAGGTTGAATATCAATTTATGAAAGAAAAGCGGCACCTGAAATACAGACGAGTACTCAAGGCCTCAACCTTAGCCTTCCAGAATCAGAATGTAATACCAAATTTCAGTCAATGACGATATAACAATACACCATGCCACATTATCGCAGAAATAACTTTCTTCTTGGCAATCAAACATAATCAAAGTTTTATACGAATATCACTTACCTTTAATGAAATTTTTTAGACAACTGCTTTCTTCGTATATTATAGAGTCACCATAGAGCTTTACACTTTCGCCACATTCACAAACACCATTCTTTTAAATTCATAACATTTTTATCAAATTTCCATCAAGATATTTTGAAACATAATCATCATCACTGAGCTACCTTACATGTAATCTTATATCAGTTACCTCATATGATCAAACCTTCATTCTCTATCAAATGCATATCTTCAATTCCACACGCATTAACCATCTCAGTTTCTTTATCTAGATTCAAATCCATCAATTTAATCTGATTCATAGACAAACATTACCGATATTCCTTTCCAGTACAGATCAAGCTATTATGGACAGAAAGGTTAGATGCACTTATTACAGGAAATGATTGAACATCGGAGTCTCGGCACGGAGGAGTACGGTTATGACCTAGGGGCATGCACAGACCAGACACCCTATGACAGATGATCGGCCGATCTACCCAGACTGACGCAACTCTAAGCTCTGATACCACTAAATGTAACCCCCTAGACCCGCCTATGCGTTACGACGGATCCTAGGAAGCCACATTAGGGTCACAGCAGCGACCCACAGTAAAAATACACATAAAATATTTTCTCCGAAAAATACATATTAAATTATAACAGTAACTTTTGTTGAAAATATTCTTTCATGAAATCATTTAAACATATAACAGAATTTCAGAAAACATTTTACAGACACTATCATGAAACAATAATGATATGCATGCCCACTAACTATGTCGGTACCGTACTCCAAAAGCAACACCGAGAGAACTCCGAACACTGATGTCAAACGTTTTACCATGATATATTCCTTTAACCTGTGATGGTAAAAACAACGTGAGCTTGGAAAAGCTCAGTAATACAAAACTACCAAGAGATGCTATAAGCTCATGCAGATATATGGTAGGCATAACGTTTTCATGATGCTCCATGCAATAAGGGTCTTCATTTCTTTTTCGATATTTCAAGGTAACGTTATACTTGAGGTTAACGGTACTTGTTCTTTATTCAATCATCGAGAATTGGACGGGAATTATAGGCTATTAATGTACGGAGGTGGAATTAGAGAGCTCGGTTCCTAGTGTGTTCCAACAGTGTCAGTAAAACATGTACAACAAAAGTATAATATACATTTCCAGTTCAAAAACATAAAGTTAAGTAACGATACGGTACGATTAAATCTTTTATCTACCCTCCAACCACACTCCATGAGGCAGTTCCCCAAAACTGCGTCAAAGGCGTTAACCAGTGCCCATTGGGCATAGGTGCCATCCTAAGGGATTACCTTATAAACGGTACGGTACGGTATGGTAGGTATTACCCTAGCCGAAGCATAGGAACCTATAACGGTAAAGGAATTACCAGCTGGATCAGGGCTGAACCTACGGTCACTTCATATTCTATCCCAAGTACCCCAGTATAAATCTATGTAACGGTTCGGTTAATCAATAGCTGTATTTTTAGTAATACATTATCCATATAGCATGTTGGTCATATCAGGTGCATATACATATATAATAAATAAATAAAAAAATACAGTACGGTCATGTTAAATTATAAAACATGTCATGTTCATGTGAGTTCAAGTATTCTATCATGTGCACATAATCGATATTATAACATGTAAATCAGTATGCAAAAATAGTCGTGTAGTACACATGGAACACACTAGGTGAAATAGTTTATTTCCTTGGAGATACTTGACATTTACGGAAGAGAACATATTAACTTTTGACAAATTGATCGGATCTTTGAAACAAGGCCCTTATTAAAAGGGGAGTTTGTACTAACGATTCAAACCAGATAGCCAGGAGATGATACATCAAGATCTTGAGAGTTTAGGCATATCGTGAGTGATTTAGCCATTTAAGCCTACCAGGGGCATTATGGTCATTTTTTCATACACGACATTTTGATAATTTATTTCAACATGGCGTAAACAATGGCTCGGAAATTCTATTTTGCTCATCAAGTTTTCAACCAGGCATTTAGGGATTTCTACGTCAAGATCTTTCATGATATTAGATACATTCAGAGCTGTTTTGATTACTTGGGCCAACGAGGGCATTTTGGTCATTTAACTATAATGGGTGATTTGTAAATTAGCCCAATAATGATGAAATGACGATTTGCAATATTTAAGATTCCCAGAAGTTTATCGAGCCTCCAAAACCATTCGAACTAACATATTCCAACCTTGCAGTACTAACCAACGCTTCTGATGCATCCAACTGTATCGTATATCTGAACGGTTGCTTTCATATTTCACCACAAGATTTTTCCACGAAGTAGTCAAACTTATATTCTGTGCGGAGAAACTTCCAACCTTACATTAATATCAGGAGTGATTGACGTACGTAAGTCATGCTTCTACCCTTAAGGGCATTTCAGTCATTTCTAACTTTATTGGCATTTCCAGAATTTATCAAGGCAATTTACTTATTTAAGTCAAATGGGGTATTTCAGTCATTCAAGAATTTCGGTACTTCCAACCACTTCATTCATTTCAAAACTCAAGGTTTTATCCATCATTCCAGTTAATTTGTAAACCTCGGTGTCCGAGGATACTTCAGCTCCTTTTAGTCAATACTATCATTCAGCATTTTGAGCCATTTGCTTAATTCAGGGGTATGTAAAGATTCTCCTAATCCTATAGTCGGAGATTCATTCCAAATTCAAGGATAGACCCATCATCTCTGTTAATCTTGGAATTCCAAAGCCCAAGCACATTTTGGTCATTTGATGACTCGATTGTATCGGCATTTTCAATTCTTTTACTCGATTCAGCCATTAATAGCAATTATGCATCTTCTGATAGTTTAATTGATCTGAACATATAAAGAATTTCCCCCACAAATTTATCTTCAGAGGTTTAGTCACGATTTACGCTAAATCCGAGTGCTTATCTTTCTTGAATAATTAAGCCTTATTATTGCATCTCTCTGAGTAATTCGAGACTTTTAGATGAATCAATTGCTTTACCGGATTTAGTGTAGGTTTCCGTTATCAGGGGTATTTCTGTCATTTTCACCTCGAGGGCATTTCTGTAATTATAAACTCCAATATTTCTATCGTTTGACAAATTAACATTATTAATCGGGTTTGGAGATTGATCGACTTATAAATTTTCTGTAGGATTCCAGATTCTTTGATTTATCATCTTTCTCATTCGATTATTCCAACATTATCTATAACATCGTACATTTTCATATCCGATTAGACTTAAGCAAAATTAACGGTACTCATCATCATATGTGTGCATGCATTAACCGAATACCAACATGTTCATAAAACATACTAGAGGTAGAAGTGTATTACCTTTAATACTTGTTATATCGGTCGACCATTATACTCCGTTCGATTCCTCTCGAACCCGAATGCGACGTCCTCTACATCCCGAATACAAGGAACTTCGAATACCTTCAATTGCACAAAATCCAATTTCAGTCCTTAATCATATTGCCTACAACTGATTATTAAAATACATAAGCAGACTCGAGTTCAAGGTCCAATTTGGAGGCTTTCGGGTTAGAATTTCACGAAACGGGCTTCAAAATCGAACTCAGGACGTCGAAAAACATAAAATAGGACTTTTCTGAAATTTTGACTTTTTGGTCAAAGTCAACGGTCAACGGACAGGTCAACGGTCAATGTCAACGCTGACGTCAACGGTCAATGTCAACGCTGCGTCATGCTGACATCACTGGCTAACCGGTTTGACTCACTGAGTTGACTCGGGCGAGTTGACTCACTGGGTTGACTCGGTCAACGGGTCGGGTCGGGTCGGTCAACGGGTCGGGTCGATCAACGTGTCGGGTCGGGTCGGTCAACGGGTCGGGTCAACGACTGGGCTTGGACCGGTCAACACTGGGCTTGGACCGGTTCGGGCGGCTCGGTTCAAGATCGGACCGGGTCTGAGCTGGTCGGCTCCACAGCCACCTTCCAGGGCGGCCGGAAATCGTCTTGGACGGCGCGTGGGGGCCACGCGCGGCCCTAAAAGGTCGGAAAACCTTCCAAAATGCAAAAATTTAACTCGAAAACACCCTAAACACCAGTTGAACCTCGATTTAAGCTAAAAATTTCGTTGGTTCTTACCCGATCGGAGGAAAAACGGTGCAAAACGATGAGCTCCGGTGACGGCTCAAAATACGTCGGACGGCCCAAGTAACGGCTGGGTTTTGTTCGACTCAGTGCGGGTAGCTTCACGGCAGTGCCGGCACGACGAACGGACGCCGATCTACCACGGAAACGACGAACAGAGGTGGTGCGATTTTTAGGGTTGCAGCCGAACCTTGCGGCTGCTCTCCACGGTGCACGATGGGGAACAGGGGTGAGTGACGGTCGTGGTTCGATCGGGAAGGGGGCGGCGGTCACTCCGACGGTGGCGGTGCAATAACGGCGCGACGGTGGTGAACGGACGGCGGTCGAAGTTTGGTTAGGGATGAGAGGAAAAAAATTGACCGGGGGGGGGGGGGTTCTGCAGGTGTTTGGGAAAATTGATCCCAATAATATCAAATTCATAATGGGGGCAGGTAGGATATTTTCATTATTTTATTATTATATTATTTTAGGATCTAAATAAAAATTAATTGGGGTGACTTATAACCAAGAGCTTCAATAGCTCAATTGGCTGGGCACCCAGCTGAACACACTTGAGGTTGTGGGTTCGATTCCCACAACTCTCACTTCTCCTTCCTTTTTTTTTCGCCAAAACTCAGGGTGTTACACTTACCTCCGCCGATGGCAGGGGCTACGCCACAGGAACCTACGCCGGACTGGAAACAAGAAACAAGCCGCATTGAAGCTCATGTGCAAAGGCTAGAAACTTCAATGAACACTCGCTTTCAGGAGATGCAAACGGCGATGATGGCCAATCTGCACAAACTGTTGGAGATAGGCCTTGGGAAGAAGATTGATACAAGCGCGATAGCGGGTCAACACTCAGGGATTTTGGGAGCTTCTCCTGAGAACCCGCAAGCGGGGACCATTCCGATACCAGATAGTGGGGCTGCGTCTGGGTTGGAAACGGGCGGCGAGGTTGAACTGGAAGTGAGGGAGCTAATTCGAGAAACTCAAGAAAGAGAACCTGTGCAACAGATGAACTTTGCTTACAAGCTGCTTTGCCCTAGGTTCGATGGCTTGGACTTCCGTGAGTGGATGTGTAAGCTGGAGCAGTACTTCGAAGCAGAAGGAGTACCAGACTTTGCTAAAGTGAGGGTTGTAATGTTGCACCTAGAGGGGAAGGCTCTTCAGTGGCACCAATTTCTCTCGAAATCACACCCAGATCTGAACTCTATGTCCTGGCAGAACTATGTGCAGCTATTGAGAGAAAGATTTGCACCTGGCGGCTTTGATGGTCCGTTCTCAGATCTGATTGAGCTTCGACAAACGGATACTGTTGACAAGTACTATGAGGATTTCATCCACCTCCTGAACCAGATAAGTAAACTTCCTAATGCTTATACTCTCAGTGTTTTTAAGAATCACTTACGTTTGGAGATTGGGCAAATTGTTAAACTGTTGCAACCAAAAACACTGTTAGAAGCATTTCACTTAGCTAAACATGTGGAATCGATGTATTACCCAACCCAAAAGAGAAACCCTGGATTCATACAAAAGCCTTTTTCAACCCTCCCATCAATATTGAGTTCCCCTTCTAGAGCCAGTGGGAGTGTTTTCAGGGGGCCTGCACCCACAGGGAGTACAACTATAGCCCCATCATCTAGGTTTTCCACCCTGAGAAGCACTAGCCCAGTACATCTGAAACCCAATGTGAGCAACCAAAGGGGTTCTGGGAAGACACTCTCGGCAGCTGAGGTGGAGGAAAGGAGGAAAAAGGGCTTGTGTTTCTGGTGTGCTGCCAAGTATAAACCGGGCCACAAGTGTGCTAAATCTCAGATGTATCAAATTATAGTAGATGGGGTGGAGGAAGAGGGGGATACTGAAATTTTCCTGGACTGTGAGGAGGTGGTTGAACAGGGTGTACCAGATAATGCACACTCTGAGGAACCTGTATTGTCTTTACATGCCATGTGGGGAACAGCAAAGTGGGACACTATGAGACTACAAGTTCAGATTGGAAGGGTGGGGTGTGTGGCATTGATTGATACAGGAAGCACACACAATTTTATTAGTCTGGCCCTGGTTAAACAGCTGAGCTTGAGGATGAGCAGACACAAGCAGTTGAAGGTCACTGTTGCTGATGGTAACTGGATGAATACACTGGGAGAATGTTCCAGAGTGGAGTGGAGGAGCCAGGGGGTCACATTCATTTCTGATTTCCTAGTCTTGCCAATTAAGAACTGTGAAATAGTGTTGGGAATTCAGTGGCTTGCACAGTTAGGCAACATCCAGTGGGACTTCTCAAAACTCTGTATGCAGTTTGGTTACAAAGGGAAAGAGGTGAAGTTTCAGGGGTGTGTTTCTCAGGCACTGCAGGTAGTGGGGTCTAAGAAGTGTGACAAGTTGCTTAGGGGAACAAAGGGGCCTTATACCGCCAGTGTATGGATTTTAGATGCTCAGCTGGAGCTGAAAACTGAAGGGAGGATGCTGGAGCCTGATGTTGAGACCTTATTGCAGGAGTTCACTTTAGTTTTTGAAGAACCAGTGGGCCTACCACCTGAAAGGGGCCATGATCACAAAATTGAGCTAAAGGATGACAAGGCTATGGTAAAGATTAAGCCTTACAGACACTCTACTCACCAGAAAGATGAAATAGAGAAGCTTGTGAGTGAGATGCTGCAATCTGGGATCATTAGAGACAGTAATAGTGTCTTCTCTTCTCCAATTGTAATGGTAAAGAAGAAAGATGGATCTTGGAGAATGTGTGTGGATTATAGGAAACTGAATCAACTCACTGTTAAGGATAGTTTTCCTATGCCTGTAATTGAGGAACTACTGGATGAACTAGGGGCAGCAAATGTATTTTCAAAGTTGGATCTCAGATCTGGATATCACCAGATTCGAATGAGGGAGTCAGACATTCCAAAAACTGCATTTAGAACTCATGAGGGTCACTATGAGTTCTTAGTGATGCCCTTTGGTCTGACAAATGCCCCGGCCACCTTCCAAGGACTGATGAACAAGCTTTTCAAGCAACACCTGAGGAAGTTTGTGCTTGTGTTCTTCGATGACATCTTGGTGTACTCAGTGGACTGGGCATCACACTTGGAGCACTTGAGAACAGTTTTGGAAATTCTGAAAACTCATCAGTTGTATGCCAAAAGGTCTAAGTGTTGCTTTGGGGCCAAGGAAGTAGACTACTTGGGCTATGTGATCTCAGGGGGATGCATTTCCATGGATGAATCCAAGGTCAGGAGCATATATGCTTGGCCAACACCTACAACAGTGAAAGAACTCAGAGGCTTCTTAGGCCTCTCAGGATACTACAGGAGGTTTGTTAAGGGGTATGGTTGTTTGGCAAGGCCCCTAACTGACTTATTGAAGAAGGGAGCCTGGAAATGGGGAATGGAAGAGGAAGAAGCTTTTGGAAAACTTAAAAAAGCTGTTTGTTCTGCACCAGTGCTTGCATTGCCTGACTTCAACTCAGTATTTATAGTGGAGGCTGATGCATCAGATGTTGGAGTGGGTGCTGTACTAGTACAGAAGGGGGGGCCTTTAGCTTTCTTCAGTAAAGGCTTGGAAGTGAGGCATAGGGGGTTGTCAGTGTATGAGAAGGAGATGTTGGCTGTGTTGATGGCAGTTAAGAGGTGGTCCTCTTACTTGATTGGGAGACATTTTATAATAAAAACTGACCACCACAGCTTGAGGTTTTTAGCTGAAAACCAAGCATTCACTCCCTTCCAACAGAAATGGGTAGTGAAGATGATGGGTTTTGATTATGAAATCCAATATAGAAAGGGGATTCAT
Organism: Hibiscus trionum; assembly: GCA_030270665.1. NCBI lineage: Eukaryota > Viridiplantae > Streptophyta > Magnoliopsida > Malvales > Malvaceae > Hibiscus > Hibiscus trionum. The sequence goes on along the minus strand of BSYR01000017.1, from coordinate 56,902,028 downwards.
AATGTGGTGGCTGATGCATTATCCAGGAGACCAGAAGAGGGTAGCTGTTGTACAATGGTGGTCAGTCAGGTTGATGCTAAGTTGTGGGAAAGAATAATGGAGACCTGGAAGAAGGATGACAAGCTTAGGAAGATAATTGAGACTAAAGAAAAAGAGGTTGACAAACATCCTAAGTATCAGTGGGATGGGAAACTGTTGAAAATGAAGGGAAAACTAGTAGTGGGAGATGACACTGAATTGAAGAAGGAACTGTTGAAGTTTTTCCATGACAGTGCTGTAGGGGGACATTCAGGGGCAACTGCAACTATTCAAAGAGTGTCCACTGTTTTATACTGAAAGGGTCTCAAGAAGGATGTGAAAAGCTGGGTTAGGGAGTGCATGATCTGCCAGAGGAACAAGGGTGACAAACACCATCCAAGGGGGTTGCTGCAGCCTTTACCTATACCTGAAACAGTATGGGCTTCCATTGGAATGGACTTTGTTGAAGGATTTCCCAAATCTGGGAGGGTAGACTGCATCTTGGTAGTTGTAGACAGACTAACCAAATATAGCCACTTCATTGGGTTAGCCCACCCATTCACAGCAAAGGATGTGGCTCAATCATTTTTGAAGAATGTCTTCAAGCTGCATGGATTGCCGAACAACATAGTTTGTGACCGAGACAAGGTGTTCATGAGTTTGTTCTGGAAAGAGTTGTTTGGGAAATTGGGAGTGGTCATACATGCATCAACAGCATACCATCCAGAGACTGATGGTCAAACTGAGAGAGTTAATCAGTGCCTTGAGACCTATTTGAGATGCATGACTGGTGAGAGGCCCAAAGACTGGTCAGAGTGGCTACATCTTGCAGAATGGTGGTACAACACCACATTCCACTCAACCATTCGAACCACCCCATACCAGGCATTATATGGGCAACCACCCCCAATACACTTACCTTATAATGCTGGTGAGTCTATAGTTGCAGCTGTTGATAGAAGCCTGCAAGCCAGAGAAGCGGCCATTAAAATGCTGAGATTTCACCTTCAGAGAGCTCAGGAAAGGATGAAATGTCAAGCTGACAGGAAAAGGAAGGAGTGTGAGTATCAAGTAGGGGATTGGGTCTTCTTGAAACTCCAACCCTACAGGCAGCAAACAATTTGTGCTAGGGCAGGTCAGAAACTAGCTTCCAGGTGGTTTGGTCCATTTCCCATCATTGAGAAAATTGGGGCTGTGGCTTATAAGTTGAAGTTGCCTGAAAACTCAAGAGTGCATCCAGTATTTTATGTCTCACAGTTGAAGAAAAGGGTGGGATCTGACAAGATACAAGATGAGTGGCCCATTATTGATGCTGAGGGGAGTATCAGCAAGGAACCAATTCGAATCATTGATCGTCGAATTGGGAAAAGAGGCAATCGAGCAGTTACATAGGTGCTGATTGAGTGGAGTAATTCTTTTCCTGAGGATGCTACATGGGAGGTCTTGCACTTGTTGAAGCAGCAGTTTCCAAATTTTAATCCTTGAGGTCAAAGATTCTTTTGAAGAGGAGAGTATTGTCACAAGCCTTAAGTAAAATAGCCGTTGGAGAATGGTTTTTAATTGTTAGTTATTGTCAGTTCTTTTTAGTTTTAATTTGGGATCTGCTTTAATGAAACGCAACTTTTGAGAGGCCTTGTAATTAGATAAAACGATGCCGTCCGGGAGAATAGGGTATTAAGGTTGTCATGAGCTGTAATTGTCCTTATCGAATACCAGAAATCAATTCTCTGTCTCTCTCTCATTCTCTTCTTCTTCTCTCTTATCTATTTTTCCCCAAATCTCGTTGATCGGATTTGGACCGTTACATGGAGTAACTATTGCAGTAAAGGTTCTTAATCTTCTGAGTTGTGGTACTTTGCGGCCATTAATGATGAATATTCGAGCATCAGCTATGTACAATGGGAGATTGGGTCCTAACTGTTACAAATGGCTTTTAGCTCTGGTTTAGTAAAAGGATTTCACAATTAAAGAAAAGTCATTCAACAATCAACACGGTTTTCAGTGCAAGAAGACTGATTAGAAAACAGACATTTAAGTTTAACACATGGTCTCGAAAGTGACCAAAGAAAAATGCCCTTCATTCAAGGGTATTGACCCAAGAACCTGGCAGAAGAAACAAATCTGATTAACCATCAATCAGCTATCAGATGACTCTGGAAATCAAAACATAAATTTATCAATTTTTCCCACAAAGAAAACAAAACATAACTTTGTTTGGATGTAAAACAATTATTGTCAATAGGGGAGGACCATAATTTTCCTCAGGGTTTACTTGAGAAGTCTCCTCTGTCATTTTGTTATACAAGAAATTGATGTTTTTTTGACCAAAACTACTTATATTGAACTCTACTTCTTGTTGATGAACCAAACACTCTCAAACAAAAATCAATCGTTTCAGTTTCATGGAGCTATCAAAAAAGCATTTTGAAGCTTCCACCTCTTTTCTCCTTGTTTACGTTGAAGTTATGATTCTCCTCACATACTTCAACTTGCAGGGTCTTAACTCGCTTGGCATAGCAGCAGCAACCCCTGTAGTTAGAGGAAATGACACTGATCAACAAGCTTTACTCCAGTTCAAGGCCAAGATAACAGGTGATGAGCTCAAGATTATGGAGTCCTGGAATAGTTCCATTCACTTCTGTCAGTGGCGTGGTGTTACATGCATCAGAGAGTCACCAAGTTGGATCTGCGATTCCTCAAACTCTCGGGATCTTTATCACCCTACATTGGAAACTTGAGCTTTCTTAGGAAGTTGAAACTGGCGGGCAACAGCTTCTACAACGAGATTCCTCAAGAAATCGGTCGTTTAAGAAGACTTGAAACATTAGACCTCACCAATAACTCCATGAGTGGTGAAATCCCTTCCAATTTATCAGCTTGTTCTAGGCTTACATGGGTTGATATGGAAAATAACCAGCTAACAGGAGAAATACCTGCTTTGTTGGGTCTCTTGTCAAACCTGAAAGTCTTTTTCGTTTACAACAACAGCTTGAGAGGAAGTATCCCACCTTCATTGGGGAACTTATCATCCCTGGAGGAACTTGGTTTGACTTACAACGCGTTAAGTGGGAGTATACCTGAAACTCTTGGAGGGCTGACAAATCTTTCAGTTTTCACTGTTGGCAGTAATGAAATATCAGGTACTGTTCCGGCTTCATTGTTCAATCTATCCAGTATTAGAGCCTTTGATATTGGTGCAAACAAGATTCAAGGTACTCTTCACTCTCACTTACAAATCACCATGCCATATGTTGAGTTCTTTTCTGTAGGGTTGAACCAAATCTCTGGACAAATCCCGATTTCAATATCCAATGCCTCAAATTTGAAGGTAGTTCAATTTAGTGATAACAAATTCAGTGGAAAGGTGCCTTCATTAGAAAAGCTTGATAAACTGCAAAAGTTTTCCCTTTTCAATAACCATTTGGGAGATGCGAAAGAAGGTGACATGAACTTTTTCTGCACTCTAGTCAACAATACCAAACTTTAAATTCTATATATTGGCAGAAATAATTTTGGAGGGGTATTTCCCGAATGCATTAGCAATTTTTCTACAACCCTTTTACGATTAGAAATAGAAGGGAACAAAATATCGGGGAGAGTCCCTGATGGGATTGGAAATCTCATCAATCTGGAGCTGCTAGCGGCTTCAGAAAATCAACTATCAGGCCCCATTCCTTTTGATATTTGTAGCCTTCAGAAGCTACAGATATTTTACGCTGCAGCCAATTCTCTCTCCGGAACTATTCCCCATTTTATTGGAAATTTAACAATGTTAACTAGACTTACTTTAGATTTTAACAAGCTTCGGGGCAGCATTCCTTCAAGTCTAGGTAACTGCCAAATGTTGCTTTATTTGGATCTTTCTGATAACAATCTTAGTGGACAAATACCCTCCCAAGTACTTGAGCTCTCATCCTTGAGCATTTTACTAAACTTATCATCAAACTGTTTGATTGGTGAGCTACCTGTTGAAGTAGAAAAACTAAAAAATCTAGCTGAATTTGATGTTTCTCAAAATAAGTTATCTGGTCTGCTTCCAGACAACCTTGCCAGCTGCGTAAGTCTAGCGAAGCTGTTCTTGGAAGGCAATTTTTTTGAAGGCTCCATTCCATTGTCTTTGAGTTCACTGAGAGGCCTTGAGGCATTGGACTTATCTGACAATAATCTTTCAGGTGGTATTCCAGAATTTCTTGTCAACTTTGGGGGATTAAAGTATTTAAACCTCTCTTTCAATGATTTTGAGGGAGTGTTAACAAGTGAAGGAGTCTTTAAGAATGCAAGTGCTATATTCGTTGAGGGAAACAATAAGCTCTGTGGAGGCATCCCTGAGTTACACTTGTCAAAATGTAACTTGAAAAAATCATCACATGCTTCCCCTAAATTGAAAATTGCAATTATTGTTGTGATCATAGCAGTGACCTTGGTTTTCACTTGTTTCCTCATCTTGTGGTTTAGAAAGAAGAAAGAGAAAAAGCCAATAACAACTTGTGCAGAAAATTCGCTTTTACTGTTATCGTACCAAGGCATCCTAAGGGCTACTGATGGATTTTCCACGCAGAATTTAGTTGGTTCGGGGAGTTTCGGTTCCGTATACAAAGGAATTTTGGAAGGGAGTGGAGTAACTATTGCAGTAAAGGTGCTCAATCTTCTGAATCGTGGAGCATCCAGGAGTTTCTTGGCTGAATGTGAGGCCTTGAAGAACATTCGACATAGGAATCTTGTCAAGGTATTAACAGCCGTTTCAGGGGCCGATTACAAAGGCAATGATTTTAAAGCCTTTGTTTATGAGTTCATGGAAAACGGAAGCTTGGAGGACTGGTTGCATCCATCTATCACCATGAACGAACAGGGGGCGACTAGAGACCTAAACTTCTTTCAAAGAGTTGATGTGGCCATAGATGTTGCTCATGCACTGGAATATCTACACCATCATTGTGAAACGCCGATCATTCATTGTGACCTCAAGCCAAGCAATATTCTACTCAATGAGGAAATGGTTGGTCATCTAAGTGACTTTGGCTTAGCAAAAATCCTTTATGCAGACAGGCTGAACTATGCTGCTAATAATTCAAGCTCCCTTGGATTAAGAGGAACCATTGGTTATGCTCCATCTGGCAAGTTCACTTTGTTCATTTCTTTCATTATTTAAAAGAAAAACATGCAATATAAAGCAGCTTATTATTACTATTATTATTATTATGATTAAACATTTTTCCTCTGAAATTATTTTGATATGTGATTTGTGATGAATTGATTGTAGAATATGGCATGGGAAGCGAGTTGTCTACAAAAGGTGATGTGTATAGCTATGGCATCCTCTTACTAGAGATGTTTACAGGGAAAAGGCCAACTGATGAAAGGTTCAAAGAAGGTTTAAGTCTCCACAATTTTGTTAAGTCAGCTTTGCCAGATCAAGTGGTTGAGATTATAGATCCTATTCTTCTTCAAGAATGTGTCAGAGAAGGAACAACCGTAGACATCACTCTCAGTGCATACCGCATGCGAAGTGACAGACATCTTCAGGACATGCATTCAATATTTGAAATAGGACTCACCTGTTCTGCAGAATCACCGAGTGAGCGGATGGACATGAGTGATGTTGTTTCCAAGCTTTGTTCCGTTAGAGACAAGCTTCTTCGTCCAACTCGATTACAACGTGGGATTCGTACTCCATACACTGCTTAATCAGCAGGTAAATACTCAATCATTTCATCATTTAAGGCACTTTGACGGTACTTCTCTGATTATATGATGAACCTAAATAAATCTTTGTCTCTTAACTTGCAGGTATCTAAGGTGTAGTATGGATGAACTTGAGAGGCTTATGTCTAGCATGGTGCTTGTTGTGTTCTTTTGTTCACATTCTGCTTTGAGAAATGAGAATAAATATGGAGTTTTTCCAGTTTTCCACCAATAATCTATTGGTGTAATTTGTATTAATATTTCGATTTTGTGTTTCCATCATAAACTACTGGATTGTCATCAAATTAGACTTAAATAACAATGTTGGATTTTGACTCTGCATTTTATTAATTGTATCAGTAATGCTATTGAACATGTCAATGGCTATTAAAGGTAACTTTATGTTCTTGAAATTGATATCTCGTTCTACATTACTTGGATCCAAAAGTATGCGGCAAAATGTTTCACATACAAGAAATGCTTCAATTGCTTGGTGTGAACAGATTATAAGCATCATGTAAATTCAAATGTCCTTAACTTCTTTATAAAATAACATCAATATCTGTCGTCCTTAGATCATATGGTACCAATGTTGCAGCAATAAAAAAACTCCTTTATGGAAGATCTTGGTCGAAACGTTCTGAATCGCGGCCGTTGCAAAAGCTATGGCTCATTGGAATAATTGTCTAATGTTCAAACTATAGAGGAATCTGTCATACCTCGAAATCAGGCTTAGAGTTTCTAAGTAATTTCGGACTAAATTGTAAGTTTGAGATATTTTAGAGTTATATCTGAAAAAATTAGAGGATTAATTTGTACTGAATTCAAGATCTGGTGGGTAATTTTTAATTTGGGTAAACTACACCAATGACCACCGAACTTTAGGGGCGTACCTATTTTGACCACCGAACTATCGAACTCGTCAATCAAACCACCAAACTTATTAAATGGACCTATTTGACCACCGCCGTTAAAAAACTAACGGATGGGTGATGTGGCAGTTAACGAAAATTTGTAAAATTACACATTTAGTCAATGTTATTTACCTATTATATCAATTTGGTCAAAATTTTAATTTAATTAAAATTAATCATCCAATCAGGTGATGACACGTGTCATAAAATGATAGATGAGTTTGGCGTGGATTAAACCTACAAGCTCCACTCCAAGCTAAAACCCCATGTGTTTGCCACTACTCCAACTAATTAATTGCAGCATTTAATATATATTAAATGTCGTTTTCGCCGAAGTGAACGGCTTTACCAGAAGAGTCGAGGCAAACATACTTTGTGCGCTGCCTGCAAAAGATGGGTTTAAGCCAAGTACATTGGAACAAGTTCCTGATTTAGATAAATCAAGCATAGTGTCTCGGTTCTTAATTGATGAAGGTATACGACATAAGCAAAGCCAAAGAATACTATCATGAAGGGAAGTAGTGTAGGAGTCACCACAGCATAAACAAGACCGAGTAGGAAGTAAAGTTGTATTTGAGGTTCGCCTGTATTGAAACCGATGGTTCCGGGATCCATAGCCTCTTCCCGGTCCTTAAGAAGAAATTCTTCAAGTGATAGATTATCAAGGGCTTCAACCTCAGTATCTCCCCAGCAACTCCAGCCCAACCATCAACCATTATAAAAGTAATGAAGAACGTTGCCTTCATCGGAATTGAGACACCGATTGTCTTTGGTATCCTACAAGTAGACATGTAAGGCTATATAAGAAAAACACTTAAATCATAAGTTAACATCAATTACAAACAGAAAACGTACTGATTAGTGGACTGGTGGATGAAATTATTTAGTTGCTGAAACGCAGTTCCGGTTATAATGAATCCTTCGGGATATATGGATGTTGTAATGTGACCAACGTGGCAGTTAGTAAAATTTGTATAATTACACATTTAATCCTTGTTACTTATACATTCTATCAATTTGATCTTAATTATTATATTTGATTTAATAATTTTATTTTTCTCCTTCAATCTAGTACTGACATGTGTCACCACCTTTAGAGAAAGAAAATAAAATTTATTAAAGACTTGCCCACACTAAGGGAGTAAATGCAATGGGTTTACCATTGCACCAAACTCATGTTTGTGTTGTATGCTTCAAACTACAAACATATCTTAATATCGGATGTCAAATTTTTCCAATTTTAATCTTGAAAAACTGCTCACCGTGTTGCAGAGAACACCTCTGTAGCAAAGGTCCGGCTGGCATAACACGAGCAGACTCATAGATAGTTGCCAACAATAAATGCATCTTCTCTGCAATAGGTTGATATTTGTCCTCAGAACCTTTTCGTGCCATGATTATCTCTGAGTGGGTCTGCAGAAGTTCAATTCCGAAGAGATAAATCATCTGCAATCTGGGACCTTCAACTCCAAACTCAAATGTATGAACACACACATATATATGCCAAGTGATGAAAGGTCATTTAAATTCAGCAGAAGTCTCCTAAGTACTTCCTAAGACTAGCAAACGAACTGATGGCTCGAAAAAGAAAGAAACTAGAAAAGAGGATGCGTACCTTATGTTGTTATTCAGGATGTGTAGCAAGCCTCATCAACATATTACTGATCAAACCTCCAGTCGTTAAGTATCCATGAAACATCATGCCCATAATATTGCCATAAGGTTCATCTCTTACATTAAGATGGCCATTAAACTTGTAATTTTTACTGCACTGTTGAACGAGATCTCGAGTTAGGCATTTCAACTTTTTACATAATCGCTGATACCTCCAAAATCCTCGTTCCCATAAGGGAGAAACACTATACGAGGCCCAAAAGCATGCATCTTTAGCAACCATCATCAAGAGCTCCTCGTAAATAGTAGCTTTTGACCAAGCCAAGAACGTGTCACCAAAGATTGTAGCCCCAAGCAAAATGAAGGTCATATGCTGAGAAGCCATTCTACAATTGGCACGCTTTTGGGCATGTTCTGGTGTAATTCAGCCATGATACGATCGACAGCCCTGATCGGGATTAAATTTGCTCTATCAAGCAACTTTACATTCAATTCAGATGCCAATGATTCTCTTCTCTTTTCTACCTTCAGATGATAAAGTGGAAAAAAATCCGTAGATTATCAGAAGGTTGTTCGATCATCCCATCAAAGTATAATTGAAAATGCAAGAAAACAACATATATGAATACTTCATCTTCTCATATATGATTGCTATTAAATAACCATTTTGTTGGAACATTTCGAAGATCAAACCCAACATATTATCCATATGGCGACCACAAACACCAAAATTATCAAAAGTTGCAGCTAATAGTTCATGTCTAATACAACATTCACAAGCAATTAGAAAGGAAAGTGCTCGAGATAAACCATATGAAAACTATTGCTCCCTGCACCCCCTCTAAACAACACTTATTAAATCATAAAAGTGTAACTAATGAAGAGAACAATGATTATCTTCCTAAGATCTTCCCATATAGAAACCAAGATTTCCAAATCAGCCAGACCTTTGCCATCTGGTTATCAGACATATTAAGATATGTATTGTATTTTGAAGCATAAAACACAGATGTGAGTTTGGTGCAATGGCAAACCCATTGCACTTACTCCCTAATTTGCCCAGGTTTGAACCCTAGCGTTGGCAAGCCTTTAATTAATTTTATTTTCTTCCTCCAAAGGTGGTGACACGTGTCAGTACTAGATTGGAGGAGGAAAATAAAATTATTAAATCAAATATAATAGATAAAGGCCTCCAATCAGGTGGTGACATGTGTCACCACCTTATTGAATGTTTAAATTATTTTATTAAATTAAAATTAGGACCAAATTGATAGAATGTATAAGTAACGAGGATTAAATGTGTAATTATACAGATTTTACTAACCGTCACGTCACTCATGCCGTTAAGTTCTAACGACAGATGGTCACATTGCAACCAATTTAATAGTTTGGTGGTTTAATTGCTTCAAAAAAAAGTATAATGGTTAAATCGTAACTTTTCCGATAGTATGGTGGTTATTTATGTAGTTTACCCTATATATTAAATGATGCAATTAATTGCACTAAAGATGGGTTGGAGCAGTGGCAAACACATGGTGTTTTAACTTAGAGGTTGCAGGTTTAATTCATGTCAAACTCATCCTTTATTTTTAATTTTCTTTTAACCAGGTGGTGATTGGAGGGTAAAATATATTAAATATTAAATAAAAATAAATTGTCCAATCGGGTGATGACACGTGTCTTCACCCGATTGGATGATTAATTTTAATTAATTAAATTAAAATTTAGACCAAATTGATATAATAGGTAAATAACATGGACTAAATGTGTAATTTTACAAATTTCCGTTAACTTCCACGTCACCCCTCTGTAAATTGTCCATAAGTTCTATATTTCATGCACATTTCATCTCATATTATTGCTATTTTTTAGTACATTTTAGGCATAATTAGGATCATGCATTGCCTTTTACAGTATTCTTTACTTTGTCATGCCTTTTATTGATTATCTTTTATTTGGTGGGGAAAAAGATACTGTTTTAGTTTAGTTTTAGTTTCAGGTACTAGAGGCTGATAGAAGGAGAGAGAAGCTGAGGACATGATGCTGAGGCAGCAGACTAAAGAGTTGTACTGATGCAGTTCCAGAAAGAGAACAACAGCTTCCGAGTAGCTGTCGCCGCCATACTTGTTGCCTAAGACAGCAAGATGAGAAATTGGAGAAATGGAGTGCGATCGGTAGGGCAGAAAATCCTGATTCTATCGATGTTGTCCACTCAATTTCTGATGACTGTAGCAGCAGGCAGAGCCGTCGAAGGAGGAGCTCGAGATTACTTGCGGAGCAAGGCAACGTGATAAAGTCCACATTCAACTTAAAGAAGTCAGCATTTAAAGTTGCATTTAATGCAAAAGCTACTTTGAAGACTTCTACTCCAGGAAGGACTAGACCTAGCTAATGCCTATATATACCCATTGTACTTTTACTTCAAAAAAACAGAGGTTTTTCCTTAGGCGTTTAGGTTTTCTTGCCGCCATTATGTTCTAAAATTCTCTTTGGGTTTGGGTTATGTTGTAATTAGTGTGAGAACAGTTGTTTAGGATTTTAAGTTTGTTTTTGCAATAAAGCTTCAAGGTTTGCTTACTCCATGTTCTTCATAGTTTTCAATTAAGGCGAAAGATTAGTTGATTATTATCCATTTGTTCGGTATCGAGAGAGTCGAACTCACGAAAGGAGTAAGTATGATCTCATCCATAGACGGTGTTGATCAATCCAGCCTAGACATAGGTTAGAGTTTAAGGTGACTAAAAGAGGACGAATCAAACTTTTCTTTCTTTGCACGATTCACGTCGCGATTGGTATTATCTGCAGTGGGCATCAACAACACTCTAACTTAGACATAAGAGGAATCACTTTCGAAGCGTTCTGTCCAGCCTTGTAGTTCTGCCGAGTTTTCTGCTGAGACACAAATCCATTCCCATGCCGAGGCAGCAAAAGCGTCTCAAAAGCCTTACTGCCATCCCCCGCCGAGGCAGCGGAGTCTGGCGGCGCAAAGCAACTTGTCCTATCCACGCAGTTTCACACTAAACAGCAGCATAACCCGACCCATTCTATCAATATGATCTCTTCCCTTTTATTTACTTGTGTTTTTATTTTATTTTCCTCTCAAACAACCAACTTATTTGTGCATTTACTTTTCTTGTGTATGAACTACGAATCGAGTCAAGCTGTCCAATCCCTGTGGGAGACGATATCTTTTATACTATTACTTGACAGAAGTGTGCACTTGCGCTCATATTTAGAGAACACTAAAACGCTCTACAAGTTTTTTGCGCCGCTGCCGGGGATTGGTAACAGCGAAATTCGTTTTTAATTTCTGCACTTTTATTCATTTGCATTTAATTTTTAGTTTTTATTAATTATATTGTTAATCGGAAAAAAAAATTACGGTTTCCTTTGCTAGTGCATGACCAGGGCAAATCCAAAAGGAGAAATCGTTTATTACGATGATATCGAACGAAGAGCAAGAGAACTCAAAAAGGAAATCAGAACAGCCCTAGGGAAAGGTAAAGAAGAGAGAAAAGCATAGGTAAACATGGAAAACGACAACCCTGCCAACAATGCTCAGAAATGCAGGGATGGGCAGCAAGACCCGCCGCCCAGAGAACAACAGCAAGTTCCACCTAGGCAGTCGACCCCTATTCCGCCCAGGCAGCCACAGTACGTTCAAACCACCAGGGACTACTTGGAACATGACTTCAGAGGGTTCAATCTGACAGTGACAGAACCCGAGATAGAGGCGGATCACTTTGAATTGAAGCCCATGATGTTCAACATGATCAACACTTTGGGGCAATTTGGTGGGACTACCACAGAAGATGCTCGACAGCACTTACGAGGATTCCTGGACATATGCAGGGCATTCAAAAATACACAAAGTCCACCAAGACGTACTAAGACTGAGGCTATTCCCCTATTCACTGAGGGATAGGGCAAAGCAATGGTTGCCAAAAAAAAATTTGTTAGAACTTGTGCCTATGATAGGATAGCCGACTTTAATTTTCGCACCAAGTTAAAACATGAAGTAAACTTAGGATTTTTCTATAGTTGCCAAAAATTAGAACACTATTGTTACTTGCTGAATTTGTTTGAGCTTCTGATAAACATTGCATGTTGAATTGTTTGTAAAATTCTAACATGGTTGCAGGAAGCTGCCGCGGTAGGCAACAAAAAGGAAAAACAAAAGCACTGCCAAGGCAGGCAAAATAAATTTTTATGTTGTATCCCTAGAGGTGGCCGAAACAGGCTCTAGGAAGAATCATGTGCGAGGATACTTCGCTGCTATCAAAGTCCATGAATCTGAAAATCTTGAAGGGACGTATAAATTAGTATGAGTAAATGAAAGTCTTCACGGGATGACTCTACTCCATAGGTTCGGGGTTTTGTAGTTTGCTCCTATCTTAATTTTAGACCTAGAAGAGTAGTTGTGATGAGCTGAAGCCCTCATTGCCATGATTATTTAAATTGTACTAAATTATGTTGTCTGGGCAGCAACCTTATACATCATGGTAGCATTTTTATTTATTTAGAATATTCTTCAGATTCAGCCTGTACACAGTTCTGCACACACGTCACTGCATTATAGTTTAATTTTGAGGTAATTTATGTTATTCCCCTTGAGGTGTTAAATCAAGTGTAACACCCTAGTTTTGGGCCTAGATGTTTATTTTGGCGTAAGGGTAAGCTTAGCCTGAGGTTTATTGGACCATATGAGGTTATAGAGCGTATTTGTCTTGTGGCTTATCGGTTGAGGTTGCATCCAAGTTGGAAAAGATTCATGATGTGTTTCATGTCTCGATGTTGCGGAGGTATAGATCGGATCCATCGCATGTGATGCATGTTGGGGAGATAGAGTTGAATCCGAATTTGTCTTATGATGAGGAACCGGTGAAGATTCTGGATTCGAGTAGCAAAGTTCTTCGTGGCAAGACGATAGAGCTTGTGAAGGTGTTGTGGCGACCCCTAGGAGTTGAGGAGGCCACTTGGGAAAGCAAGGCGGACATGCAGAAGCAGTTTCTGCACCTTTTTCCTTCAGGTAAAATTTCGAGGACGAAATTTCCTAAGTGGGGGAGAGTTGTAACGCCCTGTTTTTGCGCCTAGATGCTTTAGACATCTGGTCGGACCTGTCGGAAACGGTTCGAATCGTATTAGGTGGTTTAGGGAAATCAAGGATCGGGAAAGGATAAAAAAAATGACAAAATTGCAAAAATCCTCTAAAATCATGTTTAAAAGGTTGGTCAAATCAATTTTACAAAAAGAGCTTTGGAAGTGGTACATTTTGGGTAGTGACCAAAATATAAAGTTTCAAAACTGTGGAAAATGCAATTTCAAAAGAGGAGTCAAGAATCTTAGAATCTTTAGGGAGCTTTGGTGCAATTACACCTTCATTAAATTGACATGTGTTTTAAAACGATTTTTAGATGATTAAAATAAAAAGGATTTTATTTTATTAAATTGCTAAAATAGAAAAATGAGAAGTTTTTGACGTAACTAACTCTCAGTTCAGCAAAATTCATTTTCTCAACTCTGTCTCTAGATTTCTTTTCTCCCAAACACTCTCTCTTTGATTCCTAAATCATTTCTAAGAAATCTCTTCAAGTTCTTCAAGTTTTGTGAAGCAGAAACTTGTCAATCCTTAAAGAAGGCAAGGATTGGAGGTAAATCCCGTTCTCAACCTTCAATCTAGGTTCTTTATTGAAATTCCCAAGATCTTTGGCTCCTAAATGTTGTTTTTGGCTGATTTTTGTTTATAGTTTTGATTTAAGATCAAAATCTTGCAAAATCATGGTTTAAATCTTGATTTTCGGAGTGTTTATGATGAGCTCTGTTTTGGATTGATTTTAATTATGTTTTGAGATGATTATTATGTTGAAAAAGAGCTTTGATAATATAAATCCCGAAATCTTTGAGATCCTTGAGTTTCTTGATGGTTTTAGTTGGGTCTTTGAGGTGAAATGATGATGTTATGCTTGCTGGAGGTATAAGGTAGGGTTTATGTTGTTTTTAGATGTGTTTTGATGTTTAGTAATGGTTAGAAGTGATGTATGTTGGCTAGGCTTGGTTTAGGAAGCAATCGATTGAGTTTTCGGTTGTTTCGAATGGGTAATTTGGTGTAGTTTTGGTGAGCAACAAGTTTGTGTTTAGTTGCTGGTGTTGAAATGCATTTTAATGCATTTGGATCTCTGTTTTGATGCTCTAAAAATAGGGGATCTTGATCCGGGATCAAACGAAGCATTTTTGGAGGCTTCGGACGGGTGATTTTTGTGCCGGCGAGCGAGGTTTCGCGTATCGGTTAGTGGAAATGGAATTTCCAGCTTTGTAATGCTTTGAGCGTGGTCTTGGGAGCTTAGTGTAAGTTTGAAATACTTAGCTAAGCTCAAGAGTAAGTAAATCGAAAGTCTCTCTAGGAATGTGCTATGTTTTGGATTAAAATGCACTTGAATTAAATGTGGTTTAATTACTGTTTTAAAGCATGTTTTTGAGCATTGAGGATGCTGGTTTTTAATGCCATTTTGTTAAGGATGCACTTGGTAGGTGATCCTTGGATTTACGAGATATATGCATTTGAGTTTAAGCATGTTTATGCTTGTGAAAATGGCATTGTGATTTATGCTTGTAAAACAGTGGAATAATGATGTTAAATGATTATATTGCCAAGTGATGGAAATGATTTTTGGTTACTTTAATCGGATATAGTTAGCCAACTATAGGATTGGGTGCACCGTGAATAAAGTCGCCTTGGATATCGATGGGGTGTGATTGTACCGTATACTCAATCCAAGTACCCTAATGATTGAGGCTAAGATCACAACGGTGGATGGTTTAATCCCGTGTGTGGATCTTGTGGTTTGTGTCTCGTGCTCTCGCTAGTGGAAGTATACAACTACCGATGAGTGGTGTTGAAGGGTTGTGATTGTACCGTTAAACTCCACCACGGGTGTCACAATGGTTGATGGTCTAATCCTGTGTGTGAGCCTTGTGTAGTCAGGTAGTGTGTATGAAGCGTGTGGGACAACGCTTGTAATCCGCGTATCCGATTGTGTTAATTGTGTTGGTTTTGAGATGGTTTGATAATGATCACTTGCGAGCCAATATAATGATGTTGTGAAATGAATTAAGCATGTGATGCTTGGGAATTATGCTAGAATGCATGTGATGCTTTGTTTAAGCATGAGCAAAGGATTTTGGTGTTATTTTAATGATGCTATGAGCATGTGGTTTTAAAAGTGCATTGATGCTTTAAAGATCATGTTTTAAAGGAAGGCATACGTTGACAAATGATAATTTTTTAGTTTTTACAAAATGCATTGATGAATGTTTGGTTTTAGCGATCCTCACTAAGCCATATGCTTACGCTCATTTGTTTCATCAATGCAGAGAATTAAGCAATTGAGGTGGCAAGAGAGCATGTGGATTCCAAGTACTTTTGACTAAGCAATGTATCTGGATTTACGTTAGTGTAATAAAAGGCAATGGAAGGGATTTCTACTCTTGGATTCATTTGGTGATGTTAAACGTTTTGAGCATGTTTAGTTTGTAGTTTGGGATTTGTAAATGGCCTTATTTTGGTTTATGGTCTTATATCTTGGTTTTTGGCCATGCTATGGTTTATATTTCTAAAGCATGCTTGAGTGGTAAGCCTCACCTTAATTTGTCATGCTTGATGCTTATATGATGAATGTTTAATGATGCAAGTGTGTTGGTAAGTTGTTTATAGCATGTAAGATTGATTAAGACTTGTTTAGTAAAAGTTTATTGTGATTTAAAGGCTGTTTAAAGTGAGTTTCTGGTATGCGTATTGATACTCGGGAGAGAGTATCGATACACTAAGGCTTGATTCAGGCTATTCAGCTTAGGTGTACCGATATGATTTGTCTGTGTATCGATACGCCTAGGCAGAAGATTGAAGGCCGTTTCGATACGAGCTTGGGCGTATCGATACCCTTTTCCCAAAAGTCGCTACTGTCAATTTGCGTATTGATACGGGGAGAGGCGTACCGGTACGGGTTCGTTATTTTCAGTTAAAAGAATCTTTCTGAGTTTTGAAATGTTGCATTTTGGTCCCTGAATGATGTATGTTTAATTGGACGAGTTTGGATGATCTGATTAAGGTGAAATTTGACATGCTGGCATGTTATATGACTAAATATGGATTGGTAAATTTAAAAACTGAAAATTTCCTGTAATTTATGGAAATTTCAGTTTAGTCCCTAAAGTTGTATTTTAAGCAATTGAACCCCTAATTCAATTCCAATCGCTGTGCCTTTTTCGCCTAATTGCCTTGTCGAACATATAGGTTAATAATGTGCATCTAGAGAAGATAAAAAAAAGTCATTAATCGAGGTTGACTTTTACAAGTTGACTTCAGTTTTCCCCGTGTAATCTTCTAAGTTCTGGTCGGGCGTCTTGGTCGGGCTAAGGGGGTTACATTTGTTGGTATCAGAGCCAGGTTTCGAAAGAATTAGGGATGATGGTAAGTGAAATTGGTATGTTTTGATGCTTGATTCAGTGTTAGATGGCATGTTGTTTGAAAAAGCATGTTTTTGGATGATTATTGGTGTATATGTCATGCTTGGTTGTTATGAATCATATGTGAGTAAAATATGATTGTTTGATGATGATGTGATGAGGATGTGTGCTAATTGAGGATGATGTAAAGCATGATGAATATGATATGCTATGGTATGGTATGCTATGTTATGCTTGAGGGAAATCAGGGTGCCTATTGCCTTATTACACTAGCTAAATTTTTTTGTGAACTTGGATCCTTGCTTGAGGCTGGCCTAAATCATGGTTTGATTTGTTTTTGTTGTTATGCATTGTTAAAAATAGCACAATGGGTCCGAGGAGAGAGTTTAGGTCGAATAAGATTGTGCCTGCGGCTGAGCAGGGCAATTAGGGTAATCAGGGGGTTGAGAACCCAGCTGATGAGACTTTACCTCCGCCACCACCTGGAGGTGGAGAGCCGGAGCAACAAGGACAGGCTGGTCTAGTATTGGGTGATCTAGCGCCGCTAGTTGAGGCGATCACCAGAGCGTTTCAGGCTGTGGTAGTCGGAGCGCATGTTCAGGCACCTGCAGCTTGGCAGACGGGTTTGCCTTTGGAAAGGCTGAGGAGTCTGGTAGCTGTTGATTTCTATGGAATGTCTCCTAAGGCGTCGGAAGCCTGGTTAGCTAGTACGATCCGTATTATGGATCAGATGGGATGTAACAATGTGTGCAAGCTGGGATGCGCAGTTTCTTTGCTCCAGGGTGATGCTTATAGTTGGTGGACGACTATCACCGCTGGAATGGAACCCAATGAGGTAGATTGGGAGTTCTTCAAAAGTGCCTTTAAGAGGAAGTATATGGGTGTGAGATACTTGGATGAAAAGAAACGTGAGTTTATGTTGCTTGTTCAATGAAGTCTTTCTGTGGCTGAGTACGAGGTCCAGTTCGTACGTCTGAGCCAGTATGCACCTGAGTTGGTGCTGAGTGAGAGGCATCGATGTGATCGTTTCCGATATGGGCTGGTGCAAGAAGTCAAGACCTATATGTTGGCTACAGACTATATGAATTTTGATGTGCTTGTATATCGAGCTAAGGACATCGAGCAGAACTTGGGTCTGGCATCTCGTAGAGGTGGTTCTAGCTTTGGAAATAGAGCAGCTGAGTATAGTTCCGGAGGTGGACGGAACAAAAGCGGCCGTGATAGGAGACATCATCCTAATGCGAGGTGAGGTGCTCCAGGACGAGGTGGTCAAGCTTAGGGAGGCCGAGTGAGGTTTGAGCAGAACACGTGCTGGACGTGTAGGTCGAGGGACCATCTGAGGCGAGATTGTCCATGTGCGGCTAGAGAGGCACAGGCTCCTATTGTGGTGACATGGAATTATTGCTGAAACTGTGGTTCAGCAGATCACATGAGGCGTGAGTGTCCTCTGCTGGCCTGTGGAGGCCAGGGACGTGCACCTGCTGTGGCTGCACCCAAGAGAGGTTGTGGGCGCGGCCGAGGAAATTTTTAGAGGAGAGATGAGGGTCAGCATGGTATCACCCATGTCGTAGCAGTTCGGCCTGAGGGAGGCAGTCCTGCGAGGGTCTATGCTCAGCGCGAGGAGCACAACGACACCGATGTTATCGCATGTACCTTTGTTCTACAGTCTTTATCATTGTTGGCTTTGGTTGATTCTGGATCCACGTATTCTTATATCTTGAGTGAGCATGCACATTTGCTTGATATACTTGTTGAGTTGCTTGAAGTAGGAATGCAAGTGACTAGTTCTTTTGGTGAGACTGTAGTCACTAGGAAGTTGTATCGGAGGTTTCCTTTATCTGTTCAAGGTCATGTATTTCTTGTAGATTTGATGGAGTTACCCTTTTATGGATTTGATGTGATCCTTGGTATGGATTGGTTGTCTGAGCATAGAGCAGTGGTAAACTTTGATGTTAAGAGAGTCACCTTAAAGCTTGCTGATGATTATGAAGTGGTGGTAGTAGGCGAGAATGTGAAATTTTTGTCTAGTGTGGTTTCGGCTATGGAGGCAAGTCGTACGCTAAGGATGGGTTGTGAGGCTTATCTTGCATATGTGATGAATCCTGGTACAAAGGATGTACGTGTGCAGGACATAAGAATCGTTTGCGATTTTTCGAGTGTCTTTCCGGAATAATTGCATGGGTTGCCGCCAAATAGGGAAGTTGAGTTTGGTATCGAGTTGTATGAGAATACGACTTCGGTGTCCATTGCCCCTTATCGCATGGAACCTAAAGAGCTAAAAGAGTTGAAGATGCAACTTCGGGAGTTGCTGGATCGAGGGTTCATCTGGCCGAGTGTGTTACCTTGGGGTGTGCCAATGTTGTTTGTAAAGAAGAAAGATAGGACAATGCGGATGTGTATAGATTATCAGCAACTGAATATGTAACACCCTAAAAATACCCTAAAAGAAATTCTAAGGAAAAAAAACGTATATTATATGTTAAAATGCCTAATGAAAATACATACATATATATATATATATATATATATATATATATATATAGGAAAATACTTTGATGCACAAGCTGTGTAAACTTTAGTTTACACAAGCTCTTTAATTTTAGGGTTTAGGGTTTAGGGTTTTATGTTAGGGTTTAGGGGTTTAGTATGTAGGGTATATAATTTAAGGTTTATGGTTAGAATTTAGAGTTTAGAGTTTAGGGCTTAGGGTTTAGGGTTTAGGTTGCTAGGGTTTGTGATTTAGATTTTAAATTTTATAAAAGGATTGTGTAAAAAAAATTACACAGCTTGTGCATCAAAATAAAACCCATATATATACGAAGGTAAATAAAGTTATCATAGGTATATTCACACACACTCTGTGGAAAATGGAAATTAATCTATGTGATAAGGTTGCATATATATGTGTATATATATGAAAAATATACAAGCACTCGGTGGATTAAGTAGACTATGTATATATGTATATGTATAAAATAATATATAATAATTATAATTAATAGAATAAATGTTAAACTAAAATGAAACATAGTGGAATTTACATGGTAATTAAGCTTACCATGTGTCAATGTTATGTGAATGGCTGGCTAAGTCATCCACCAAAGATAACAAGTGTCATGCATTTGATCATTCTTCATCTTTCCTAAATTAAAACCACCGAACCAAGCTGAACAAAGAGAAGAGAGCTAATCTGGAAATTCAGTGAAGAAACCACACACAAATTGCTGGAAAATTAAGCTAGGGTTCATATATGTTCGTGCATGTAGTAATATTCAATGTAAGTACATTATTATACTACCCGATTGCTTCTCTTGTATTCATTTTTATTTTTGATGAAATATGGGTTTATATCATGTTGGAAAATGTTGTTAGATTGCTTGGTTGTTCATATACATTTCTGGGTTTAAGTTGGATTTGAATTTGAACTGAAAATAAATAGTAGAAACAAGTTAGAACACCTAAACTGTCCAGATTTGCACCTATAGAATACCCTGTGGAAATCTAAAAAATTGAGCATGTTAGAGTTGTTTCTGGAAAAAGTGTTCTTATACAAAGTTGTAGACGACAAAATATTACATGAGATAGAGGTAAGAATTGCACGAAAATGTTAAGTATAGGTCTCTGAATTGCTATTAGAAGTTACTGAACTGAAACTGGATGAATCTGGAATCTGCTGGATTAAATTGCAAAATTCGAAAAATATAGGGGTTTAAATAATGCCAATAAAATTCTGGAAATTTTTTCTTGAAACAGGGGAGTCATGAAATGAATGAAAATAAATGGCCAAACTTGAATTAAGTCACAATGGTTAGGTTAAATGCATTTAGATCACATATAGGATTAAAAAGGATTAAATGTGACTGTTTTGTGAAAATTGATAAATTGAGGACCTGAATGCTTTGATTTTGAATATGTTAGAACTTTATTATTATGCTAATACATGTAAGTTAATATGGTTAAAATATCAGAACCAAATGAATTGTGAAACATATAATTTATACGCTTTAAATCCACTAAGTTTAGCTTGGACAGATTCGATCCTGAAATTGACCTGTTTTCAAATGCAAAACTGTACTGATTGGGAAATGCTAAAAATATGTGCCATACATGATTTTAATGGTGTGTTTATAAGCTTTCTAGAATGGTATGATATGCTTTATTTGGATTTAGAAATAAAGAGTTATGAACAGATTAATGGACATTGCTCAAAACTGCCATGTTAGGGACAGCTTGTGTTATTGTTGTTTGCTTGATTTGGTTGGATTTTTATGCTAAGGTTGATACTAATGGATGTTATATATGTTGTAATATGATTCAAGAGCCTATTGAGGAAGAGGCAATAGAGGATACAAAGAGTGAACAATCAAGAAGGAGAGACAAGGGCATAGTGATAAAGGACAACAAGTAGCTTGGAGTATTGTGAGTGTAGTATTGTTTAAGTGTTAGGATTAGTATCCTAACCTTATTATTTTTGTTTATTATTAGATAACCTAATGAAGCATGAAATGAACCTAATAATGTTTGGTAACTTAACTTGATAAGGAAGAAGGATTAAAGGCTTGACTTATGACCTAAGTATATCTTACTTGCTAGATAAGCATGCTTAGCTTAAGTAATATGTTGCTATGATTTTTTGATTGATTAAGCTATGTAAAATGAGACTTTATGGATGATTTAGCTACTGTTTGATGATGGTTATATGCTTGAAATAATATTAAATGCTTGCTGGAAATTTGATTGAGCATGACTTGAATGTTCACCTTGTAAACATGATTGAAATTGTTACATGACTTTGAAAATTATTGAATAACAAACCAATGACCTTGTTGGATATAAAAGATAAGATAAAGACCTTGGTTGATTAGTGTCTATAGGTAGAAGGGCATGCCTTAGAGTCATTGAGCTCCTCTGATTATTGTTAAAGGTTGGTGGTTAGTCACCAATATACCTTAAGGTGGTAAGTCACCTTGATGCTATTGCATCCTCTGATAAATGTCACAAGTTGTATATTATGGAATTGATACCTTTGGGTATCTAATGTTATATGTCACATGTATACTCGAATACCTTGTTCATTAATCATCCAAGGCAATATTGAAAAAGTTATATGACTTGAAAGATAAGTAACTCAATGATATGTACCAATGAAATGATGTGGATATGCTTAATGTCTTGAATATGCTCATGCTTTAAAATGATACTTGTTGTAAATGCTAATGTTTTGATTGATGCTTGCTGTATAAATGAATATGAAAGCATGTTATTTGTGTTGCATCATTGGATTATTGAAATGGTTACAAGATTAGCTAAGTCTACTTTTGTATGTTGGTCTAGCTAGGTAAACCTTGTTTTAAGCCTAGTTAGGTAACCTTGAAGATTAAATAATGTTTTAAAAGATGGAAATTAGTAAAGTTAGAGCTGCCTCACTAAGTACATACCTTTTACTTATCACTCTTATGTTCCCTTCTTCCAAAAATTTCAGGTACTAGTCCCAAAAGCTAGTCGATTGTCTTAGAGAGCTGACCTTGAAGTTCAAGCACAAATATGACTCTTTTGGTTATTATAGTTGGTGGCATAGATGTATATAAGTGTCACATGCATATGATACATGTATTTTGGATGCTTGTCATGTAATTGCTATGTTTAAGACTTGGTTTGGTTTTGTATATACATGTAAGCATAAGCTTGTTTTGTAATAACTTTATGTTGGCAGGTATATAAGTGATGTTTGTTAACTTTTTTTTTTTTGAAAAGTAATTGGGCCTCGTTAAAAACCCTTTTCCTATCGAAAAGGGAAAAGAGTGCCCCACTAAAAATTTTATTAATGAACCATAAAAAGAAAGCTTCCATCGTACCAAACTGGTTACAAAGTAAACAAAACTACCTAAACAATAACCATCCCAAAACAACTCCCCTTAACTACCCGATACCCCTTTTAGCTAGTGTATCCGCTAACTGATTAAAACGCCTGGGGATATGCCGAATTACCATTCCAAATTCCCCAATATTACTCCTCAAAACCTGCAATAACTCAACGTGAGATGGAGGTGGTGTGCCCACCCCACATGCCCATTCACAAATCAACTTACAATCCGTTTCAATGATGAGCCTGTTTGATTTCGACCAATGTGAACTCAGAAATCTCTCAACTCCTCGACTTACTGCTAACAACTCCACTATCGCCGGGGGAGCAAACCCAACTGTTTCCGAAAACTCGAAAAGAATGTTCCCACAAACTTCCATCAGCACACCCTCTATCCCCCCTCTTGCAGCACCGTGAGACACCGCCCCATCTGCCCTAAGAATGACGAACCCTGCACCCGGGTAGCTATTGGAAACAGCTTCCTTACCACCTCTGCTTGAGACACAAGCATCAATGCCTAGGAGGGGATTTGCCACCAACTCATTTTCTGAAACTGTTGCATCTGGGAAATTGACTTTAATCCAACTTGCCAATCTTATCCGAACTAACCATGACAATTGCATCCAATCGACGACTGACCCCCGGAAAACCACTTCGTTTCTCAAACCCCATATCGTCCATAATATCGCAAATGGTACAAATGACCACCAAGCACCTTTTAAGTGAGAGCCAAGACTACTCCAATCCGATAAAAACTCCTTACCCCTCGACCTGAAAGCTACCGCTAATCCCACTAAATTGCAGAAATAGCACCAAATCTTCCACACACCCTTACACAATAGAAATAAGTGCTCCACAGTTTCCTGCTCTATCTTGCAAAGAGGACATAACAAATTATCCAGGGAAGACATACCTCGCTTTAATAACTCCATCTTCACCGGCAACCGACCGCGAATAAATCTCCAAACCAGCACTTCCACTTTCGGGGGAACAATACCTCCCCACACTGATTTCTTCCAAAAAATCATCACTTTGGAGGCAAGGAAGAGCAAGTTCGTGCACGTTTTTGACAGAAAATTTACCATCCGTCGACCCATCCCAGCATACCCAATCGACTCCCCCCTCGTCTTCTTTGAAAGCTTCCAACACAGCCATGGGATTATTCCACTGATCAATCTCCTAGTCAAACAAAGGCCTACGCAAAGGTATCTCCCAACTCCACTTGCCTTCCTCTAATTTTCCAAAATCGCTGACCTTCGCCTGCTTAGAAGTGTAGAGAGCGAAGATCCGAGGAAAAGACGCTTCAAGGGTACTATCTAACAACCACCTGTCCAACCAGAAGGAAATGCGATCACCGCTACCAACACGTAATAATAATTTTGTACGTACCAACTCCCCCCAAGCATCGTTGTTTAGGAATGAATTCGAAATCCCCAACCACACCCAGGAGACTTGTTTCGAGTTCGCTCGATTAGGCAGCAGCCTATCGCAACTACCTGGGACCTTCGCCGCAATAGTTTTCCTCCAGAGTCTATCGACTTCATTCCCAAAGCGCCAACTCCATTTACATAACAACGCTTTATTCAGATCTTTAATGTTGCTCACACCTAGACCCCCCATTTCTTTCGGACAGCACACAGTGTCCCAATTGACCCAATGAATTTTCTTTACCTCATCGTTACCGCCCCAAAGAAACTTCGATATCATTCCATTAATCAAATTGCTCACAGCCACCGGCATTTTGAACAGCGACATGAAATAAATCGGCAGGCAAGTAAGGACAGATTTTATCATTGTTAATCGCCCGCCAATAGATAGAAACTTAGGTTTCCACCCCTCAAGCCGTGTTTTAAAATTGTTCAACACTGGCTCCCAAAGCTTCGTCGAATTCCTAGTAGCACCGAGTGGGAGCCCCAAATAGGAAGTAGGAAAAACCCCACTCTTACACCCAATCGAATATGCCCAGCTTTTGGATAAGTGTTCCGGAATATTAATCCCAAAAATAGTGCTTTTCTTGAGGTTTAGCTTCAACCCAGATGCTAATTCAAAAACCCTCAGCACCCTTTTCACGTTCCGAAGTTGCTCCACTGCACCACCGCAAAATATAAGCAAATCATCTGCAAATTGCAGATGCGTTATCTCAACTCCGGCACCACTACTGCCAATATGAAAACCTTGAAAGAGCTTACAATTTGCCGCTTTCTTTAACAATAGATTAAGAGCCTCCCCCACCAAATTAAAGAGTAGGGGGATAGGGAACAGCCTTGCTGTAATCCTCTAGAAATTGTAAAAGCCTCAGCGGGCGATCCGTTTACTAAGACTGAAATCGAGGCCGAGGACACACACTGAAAGATCCAATTGCACCATAACTCCGGAAAACCACACTTTCTGAGCACCAGCATCATAAAATCCCAATTAACCAAATCATATGCCTTTCTAAAGTCAATTTTAAACGCCACACCAGCTTTACCCGCCTTCCTTTGAGCATCTATAGCTTCGTTAGCAACCAAAGAACAGTCCAGAATCTGCCTCCCCCCAATAAACGCAAATTGAGCTTCCCCCACAAGCGAATCGAGAACACCACCCATCCTTTTAGCAAGAACCTTCGACACTAATTTATACATGCCACTGACTAAGCTTATTGGCCGAAAGTAATCCAATCCAACTGGGTTCTTTACTTTAGGAATTAAAGTAATAAAAGAGTGGTTAATACCACTTTCCCATTGACCTCCTGCGTAAAAATCATGAAAGAATTTCATAATGTCCCCTTTCAACGAGCTCCAGAATTTCCTGAAAAAACCCAGATTTAATCCATCCGGCCCTGGCGCTTTGTTACCATCCGAATTAGCCAACACATTCCAAACTTATCTTCCGTAAAACACCTTTGCAAAACATTAACCTGAGCTTCATCAAGTTGTGCGAAATCCAGCACCAAATCTTCAACCTCCAATGCGTGGCTGGAATTATATTCTGCCCGAAAGAACTCTCTAACAACACACTTTATATCCTTTGGTTTCAACAATTCCAAGCTCCCCACTTTCAAACGATGGATCGAATTACACCTCTTCCGCCCGGACGCAACAAGGTGAAAAAAATGCGTATTCCTATCACCATTCAGATTCCAATTCAACCTTGACTTTTGTAGCCATTGGGATTCCTCAATCCTATACTGTACCCAAAGTTTACTTCTCAACTCACAGAGATCAGCAAAAACAGTAACGCTCCCTCCACCCACTTGAGCACTCATCTCCAACAAAGAGATTTGTTTTTCTAACAGTGGAATTATACTCTGATTCTCGGCCCCCTACCTTTGCTCCATACTCTTAAAGAATCTTTAGTCCCTTTAATAATGCCTCCAATCTTAATCGCCTTGTTCTGTCTTTTAAGGTTAGATATCGCCTCTTTTACTGTCGCTTCAAAATTCTTATCTTCGAACCACGAGTTAAAAACCCTGAACGGCTTCGGACCCCAATTAACTTTCTCTACCGTTAACAAGATAGCATTGTGATCTGATAATGACTTATCCAACAGGTTCTGCACCAAACGAGGGAATTCCATACTAAAACCAGCGTTAATAAGAAATCTATCCAAGCGCACGAACGTTGGCCGTTCACGAGCATTACTCCAAGTAAATGATCCTCCGCTTAGCGGTAAATCCATCAAACCAGCCTCATAAACAAATGTTCTGAACAGAGCGATCATCGCTTTGTTGCAAGTGAACCCGACTTTCTCCTCTTCTTCTAAGAAAAGATTAAAATCCCCTCCCACCACCCACGGAATTCGCCTTTGATTGACATGATGTAGCAATTCCGAAAGGAATTCTTCTTTTTCCCCATCTACTGATGGACCATAGATGTTGATAAAACCACATTTAACATTCGAACCACTGAAGCACCCCACCAAAATAATACACCTCCTATGCACTGACACCTCCTCCACCGAGAGAAACTCTTTATCCCACACACAAAGTAACCCACCCGCAGAACCCACAGCAGCAGAGAACGCGAACTCTAAATTAGGCCTAGACCAGATTTTCCGTATATCAGACTTCTGAATAACCTCCAATTTGGTTTCTTGTAGGAACAAAATATTAGTCTTATTTTTTCTACAAAAATCCCTAACCGCCTTCATCTTTTCCTTCCTCCTTACTCCCCTAATATTCCAAGACAACAGAGAAATATCCATAAAAGAGATAAGGATCACCAATTACCTGGGTAAATTAAAGGACCTGATGAATTTCCTTCTCCATCTCACACACCCGCTTCAGGACTGCATCTCTACCACCCTTAAAGGAGATTTCCAGAATATTATTAATCTCCCAAACCGACTCCGCCTCCAAACCCACAGCCGAGAGCTCTTCTCCCAACCTCGAAGCTCTAGATGAATTATCCCCAGGTGCACGCATCCCCTCCAAAGAGCTCCTCACTACTTGTGCAATATTAAGCTTTGATATGGATCTTAAAAATGTTATATGATGGTTAAGTAGATGTATGATATAAAATGAAGATTAAAATGTATTGCTATGCTTAGTTCGAATGTACCTATGGAATGAGCCTTGTTTATATGTATGATTCGAATAGGGTAAGGATGATTAGGTGAAATGATATCTAGTTTAGGATGAAGAGTTGTATTCGAATTGGATCCTAATTGTGTATAAGATTGTTATACTTGTTCGAATAGGGTATATTAAGAAATTGGTTTGGTAACATGATTATGTAATGGTTGTTGAATGTATAAGCATGATTAAATGATTATCTTGGTGTGTTAGTACATGTATGTAATTGTTATGATTGTAACATGATTGCTTGTATGTAATAGTTAAGGTTTTTGTTAGCCCACATATATGTATGTTTACATTTTTGGTTGAATGTTAGAGTAAGCTTCCGCGTGTATATGTAGTATAAATCTAAAGTTTGTTTCATAAAGAAACTTGTATGTCAAGTATGTTATGATAATTGGAATTGCTTATGTATGTCATGAATATATATAATATGAATCCGAATAATAATATGCTGCAAATGTAACGCTCCTCGCTTGCATTCTCGGGCGAGGGGTGTTACAGAATAAGTTGACGATCAAGAAAAATTATCCCTTGCCAAGGATTAATGATCTCTTTGATCAGTTTCGAGGAGCCTCGGTGTTTTCTAAGATTGACTTGAGGTTAGGGTATTACCAGTTGAAGGTGAAGGATGTTGACGTACCTAAGACGGCTTTTCAGAGAAGGTTTGAGCATTATGAGTTCCTAGTGATGCCGTTTTGTTTGACCAACGTGCATGTTGCTTTCATGGACATGATGAATCGTGTGTTCCATAAGTTCTTGGATCAGTTTGTGGTAGTGTTCATCAATGATATCCTTGTGTACTCTCGTACCGAGGAGGATCATGATAGACACTTACGGATAGTTTTTCAAGTGTTGTTGGAGAACCAGTTGTATGATAAGCTAAGTAAGTGTGAGTTTTGGCCTAGAGAGGTAGTCTTCCTTGGGCATGTTGTGTCGGCTAAGGGTATTCGTGTTGATCCGCATAAGGTGGAGGTTGTGACGAGTTGGAAGGTGCCTAAGTCGGTGACGGAGGTGCGAAGTTTTCTTGGCTTGGATGGGTATTACCGTAGGTTTGTCGAGGGTTTCTCAAAGATTGTTGCACCTTTGACCAAATTGTTGCAGAAGAATGTTCGCTTTGAGTGGACAGATGCGAGGCAACAAGCTTTTGAGAAGCTGAAGGAAGCTTTGACGCAAGCTCCTGTCCTGATTCAACCGGAGTCTGGTAAGGAGTTTATGGTCTATAGTGATGTGTCTTACGTTGGTTTGGGTTGTGTGTTGATGCAGGAGGGTAAGGTAGTGGCATATGCATCTAGGCAATTGAAGGCGCATGAGCGTAACTACCCTACTCACGATCTTGAGCTTGCGGCCATTATGTTTTCTTTGAAGATCTTGGGGCATTATCTGTATGGCGAGAAGTGTGTGGTGTTCACGGATCATAAGAGTTTGAAGTATCTTATGTCTCAGAAAGAGTTGAATCTTAGGCAAATTCGATGGGTGGAGTTGCTTAAGGATTATGATCCGTCGATCGAGTGCCATCCTGGAAAGGCCAATGTTGTGGTCGATGCTTTGAGCAGGAAAGTGGCTGTGGTGTTGATGGAGATGTTTGCTTGCTTTAGCATATCGTGAGATGGTGGTCTTGTTGCTGAATTGCAGGTGAAACCATCCCTGATTTAGTTGATCAATGATAAGCAGTTGCTTGATGATTCCCTTGTTCCTCACGTTCAGGATATTGCGGATGGTAAGCCTTCGAATTTCAGTTTTAATGATGATAGTGTTTTGTGTTTTGGAACTCGGATAGTGGTGTCGAGTGATGTTGAGTTGAGGCACACTATTCTGACTGAAGCTCATAGTAGTCCTTTCGCTATGCACCCTAGTAGCACAAAGATGTATCGTGATTTGAAGGATGAGTACTATTGGGTGGGGTTGAAAAAGAATGTAGCCGAGTTCGTTAGCAAGTGCATGGTGTGTCAGCGAGTGAAGGTTGAACATCAAGTTCATTATGGGTTGTTACAACCTTTGAGAATCCCAAAATGGAAGTGGGAAAGGATTACTATGGATTTCGTGTCTGGTTTGCCTTTGTCACCATCGAAGAAGAATTCTTTGTGGGTGATTGTTGATCGCCTTACGAAGTGTGCACATTTCTTGCCTGTGCGTACTACGTATACCTTGGATAAGCTGGCAGAGCTGTATATCACTGAGATTGTGATGTTACACGGTGTGCCGAAGTCTATAGTGTCGGATAGAGATCCGAGGTTTACATCAAGGTTTTGGGAATGTTTGCATCAGGCCTTGGGTACACGGTTGAATTTCAGTACTTCTTATCATCCTCAGACGGATGGACAGTCAGAACGTGTTATCCAGGTGCTTGAGGATATGTTGAGGTGATGCGTTATAGATTTTCAGGGTTCTTGGGAGAAGCACTTGTCGTTGGTTGAGTTTTCTTATAAAAATAGTTATCAGGCAAGTATTCAAATGGCTCCATACGAGGCTTTGTATGGGAGAAAGTGTAGAACCCCTTTTTGTTGGGCAGAAGCTGGGCAAAAGTTGATTTCGATGCTGGCTATGTTGAAAGGTACCACCGAGAAGGTGAAGCTCATTTGTGAGCATTTGAAGGCAGCATCGGATCGGCAAAAGTCTTACGCGGATCTGAAGTGTAAGAAGATTGAGTACGCGGTTGGCGAACGTGTGTTCTTGAAGGTATCGCCTTAGAAGAAGGTGATGAGATTTGGGCGTAAGGGTAAGCTTAGCCCGAGGTTTATTGGACCATATGAGGTTGTAGAGCGTATTGGTCTTGTGGCTTATCGGTTGAGGTTGCCTCCCAAGTTGGAAAAGATTCATGATGTGTTTCATGTCTCGATGTTACGGAGGTATAGATCGGATCATTCACATGTGATGCATGTTGAGGAGATAGAGTTGAATCCGAATTTGTCTTATGATGAGGAACCGATGAAGATTCTGGATTCAAGCAACAAAGTTCTTCGTGGCAAGACGATAGAGCTTGTGAAGGTGTTGTGGCGACCCCTAGGAGTTGAGGAGGCCACTTGGGAAAGCAAGGCAGACATGCAGAAGCAGGTTCCGCACCTTTTTCCTTCAGGTAACATTTCGAGGACGAAATTTCCTAAGTGGGGGAGAGTTGTAACATGCTGGTTTTGCGCCTAGATGTTTTAGACACCGGATCGGACCGGTCGGAAACGGTTCGAATCGTATTAGGTGGTTTAGGGAAATCAAGGATCGGGAAAGGATAAAAACAGGAAAAAAATTGCAAAAATCCTCTAAAATCATGTTTAAAAGGTTGGTCAAATCAATTTTACAAAAAGAGCTTTGGAAGTGGTACATTTTGGGTAGTGACCAAAATGTAAAGTTTCAAAACTGTGGAAAATGCAATTTCAAAAGAGGAGTCAAAAATCTTAGAATATTTAGGGAGCTTTGGTGCAATTACACCTTCCTTAAATTGACATGTGTTTTGAAATGATTTTTAGATGATTAAAATAAAAAGGATTTTATTTTATTAAATTGCTAAAATAGAAAAATGAGAAATTTTTGACGTAACTAACTCTCATTTCAGCAAAATTCATTTTCTCAACTCTTTCTCCATATTTTTTTTCTCCCAAACACTCTCTCTTTGATTCCTAAATCATTTCCAAGAAATCTCTTCAAGTTCTTCAAGTTTTGTGAAGCAAAAACTTGTCAATCCTTAAGGAAGGCAAGGATTGGAGGTAAATCCCGTTCTCAACCTTCAATCTAGGTTCTTTATTGAAATTCCCAAGATCTTTGGCTCCTAAATGTTGTTTTTGGCTGAGTTTTGTTTATAGTTTTGATTTATGATTAAAATCTTGCAAAATCATGGTTTAAATCTTGATTTTCAGAGTGTTTATGATGAGCTCTATTTTGGATTGATTTTAATAAAGTTTTGAGATGATTATTATGTTGAAAAAGAGTTTTGATAATATAAATCCCGAAATCTTTCAGATCCTTGAGTTTCTTGAAGGTTTTAGTTGGGTTTTTTAGGTGAAATGATGATGTTATGCTTGCTGGAGGTATAAGGTAGGGTTTAGGTTGTTTTTAGATGTGTTTTGATGTTTAGTAATTGTTGGAAGTGATGTATGTTGGCTAGGCTTGGTTTAGGAAGCAATCGATTGAGTTTTCGGTTGTTTCGGATGGGTAATTTGGTGTAGTTTTGGTGAGCAACGAGTTTGTGTTTAGTTGCTGGTGTTGAAATTCATTTTAATGCATTTGGATCTCTGTTTTGATGCTCTAAAAACAAGGGATCTTGATCCGGGAGCAAACGAAGCATTTTTGGAGGCTTCGGACGGGTGATTTTCGTGTCTATTCAACTTAGGTGTACCGATACGATTTGCCC
This sequence comes from Hibiscus trionum, assembly GCA_030270665.1. Lineage (NCBI taxonomy): Eukaryota > Viridiplantae > Streptophyta > Magnoliopsida > Malvales > Malvaceae > Hibiscus > Hibiscus trionum. Next base: position 56,870,574 of record BSYR01000017.1, on the reverse strand, counting down.
GCATATCGATACGCTAGGCAGAAGATTGAAGGTCGTTTCGATACGAGCTTGGGCGTATCGATACCCTTTTCCCAAAAGTCACTATTGTCAATTTGCGTATCGATACGGGGAGAGGCGTACCGATACAGGTTCGTTATTTTCAGTTAAAAGAATCTTTCTGAGTTTTGAAATCTTGCATTTTGGTCCCTGAATGATGTATGTTTAATTGGATGAGTTTGGATGATCCGTTTAAGGTGAAATTTGAAATGATGGCATGTTATATGACTAAATATGGATTGGTAAATTTAAAATCTGAAAAGTTCCTGTAATTTATGGAAATGTCAGTTTAGTCCCTAAAGTTGTATTTTAAGCAATTGAACCCCTAATTGAATTTCGATCGTTTTGTCGTTTTCTCCTAATCGCCTTGTCGAACATATAGGTTAATAATGTGCATCTATAGAAGATAAAAAGAAAAAAGGGTCGTTAATCGAGGTTGACTTTTACAAGTTGACTTTGGTTTTCCCCGTGTAATCTTCTTAGTTCGGGACGGGCGTCTAGGCCAGGCTAAGGGGGTTACATCAAGTTTAAAACATAAATTTTTCTTTTTGATTAGTTTAAAGGGCAAGTATGTTTAGGTTACATTGCTTGAGGACAAGCAAAAGTTCGAGTTTGGGGGTGTGTAAAGTGTCCATAAGTTCTATATTTCATGCACATTCCATCTCATATTATTGTTGTTTTTTAGTACATTTTAGGCTTAATTAGGATCATGCATTGCCTTTTACAGTATTCTTTACTTTGCCATGCCTTTTATTGATTATCTTTTATTTGGTGAGGAAAAGATAGTGTTTTTGTTTCATGTACTAGAGGCTGACAGAAGGAGAGAGGAGCTGAGGACATGATGCTGAGGTAGTAGACTAAGGAGCTGTACTGATGCAGTTCTAGACGGAGAACAGCAGCTGCCGAGTAGCTGCCGCCGCCATACTTGCCGCCTAAGATAACAAGATGAGAAATTGGAGAACTAGAGTGCGATCTGTAGAGTAGAAAATCCTGATTCTATCGATGTTGTCCACTCAATTTTCCGATGACTGTAGCAGCAGGCAGAGCCGCCGAAGGAGGAGCTCGAGATTACTTGCGGAGCAAGGCAACGTGATAAAGTCCGCATTCAACTCAAATAAGTCAGCATTTAAAGTTGCATTTAATGCAAAAGTTACTTTGAAGACTTCTACTCCAATAAGGACTAGACCTAGCTAATGCCTATATATACCCATTGTACTTTTACTTCAAAAAAAACGGAGGTTTTCCCTTAGGCATAGTTTAGGTTTTCTTGCCGCCATTATGTTCTAAAATTCTCTTTGGGTTTGGGTTATGTTATAATTAGTGTGAGAACGGTTGTTTAGGACTTTAAGTTTGTATTTGCAATAAAGCTTCAAGGTTTGCTTATTACATGTTCTTCATAGTTTTCAATTAAGGCGAAAGATTAGTTGATTACTATCCATTTGTTCGGTATCGAGAGAGTCGAACTCACGAAAGGAGTAAGTACGATCTCATCTATAGACAGTGTTCATCAATCCAGCCTAGACATAAGTTAGGGTTTAAGGTGGCTAAAAGAGGACGAATCAAACTTTGTTGTCTTTGCACGATTCACGCCGCGACTGGTATTATCTGCAGTGGGCATCAACAACACTCTGACTTAGACATAAGCGGAATCACTTTCGAAGCGTTCTGTCGAGCCTTGTAGTTCTGCCGAGTTTTCCGCCGAGACACAAATCCATTCCCCTATCGAGGCAGCGAAAGCGTCTCAGCAGCCTTACTGCCATCCCCTGCCGAGGCAACAGAGTCTGGCAGCGCAAAGCAACTTGTCATATTCAACGCAGTTTCACACTAAACAGCAGCATAAACCGACTCATTCTATCAATCTGATCTCTTCCCTTTTATTTACTTGTGTTTTTATTTTATTTTCCTCTCAAACAACCAACTTATTTGTGCATTTACTTTTCTTGTGCAGGAACTACGAATCAAGTCAAGTTGTCCAATCCCTGTGGGAGACGATATCTTTTATACTATTACATGACAGGAGTGTGCATTTGCGCTCATATTTAGAGAACACTAAAACGCTCTACACCGTTAGTTTTTTAACGACGGTGGTCAAAATATGTCTATTTAATAAGTTCGGTGGTCTGATTGACGAGTTCGATATTTCGGTGGTCATTTGTGTAGTTTACCCTTTTAATTTTTATGAAAGTTGGGATCGAATTGGAAATGGAATGACTTTCAACGTCACAATTGGAAACCACGGGGAATGCGAGGGCACACCTTACAATTTCCCCCATTTGTTTGAGATATTAATGTAAGATTCCAGCCAACTATTAGTTTCTTTTCACCATTGAACTATTTGCTCACCATTGCCTTTTCCACAAAATCAAACAATGAAAACCACTCAGTGTTCGCATTCTCATTTTAGCACCATCCCAACGCTGTCACGAGTTTCATTTCTGATTTTTGACCGTCATCGGCGTCTACATCCATCGTGTCCAATGACCATTTGCCTTTGTTATTTTCATTTGTGGGCATATTGTCACAGACAAAAATCTAAATATGTTTTCTGTCAGGGTCTCCTAAATCTGATTTCACTTCGTTTTGACCAGGATAAAGGTGACGCATTCCTGGTAATTTAGGGTCGTTAACGATGAAAAATACAACATCATTTATGTACAATGGGAGATCAGGTCCTGCATGAAGCACAACTATTAGTCTCTTGCTACAAGCAGCAATGCTAGTTCAGAGCTTTTTTTTGAAGGGAAGTGCTGGGCCTCACTAAAAAACCCCACTAAAGCCTAAGAGGAGAAAAAGAGTGCCCAAAATATCAATACTAATTAAGAAAAGGATAACAAGTCATCATGTACAATGGTAGAGAGGAACTCGGGACAAACCAAGGTAAAATTTAAGGGGAGAACGGACCGAAGGGCCCAGGTAGCTAGACTATGCGTAGTTAGTTTTGCCGTGTGTTTAGACGGGGTGGCGTAGATGATTATATTGGCGGCGAGAGAGGTGGGGAATCCCCTGCCGGCATGCAAGCTAGATAAAGGTCTACTTGTAAACCAAGTTTTTTTCTGATCTTTCAAATCAAATATGTCCTTAATATGTTTACATAATAATATCAATATCTGCAGTCCTTAAATCAAATTATACCAATGTTGCAACAACAACAAAAAAAAACATCTTTTTATGGAAGGTCTTGGCTGAAACGTTCTGAATCCTGGTTGTTACAAAAGCTATGGAATCATTGTCTAATGTTTAAACTATTGAGGAATCAGATCAGAAACATTGTTCAACCTGATTGTGAACCATCAACCAGATTATAACCATCAAGTAAATTCCAAGGTCTACTTGTAAACCTTAATTTCTTTACATAATAATATCAATATCTGCAATCCTTTGATCAAAGTATACCAATGTTGCAAGAACAAAAACAACTCCTTTTGTGGAAGGTCTCGGCTGAGACGTTCTGAATCCCAGCCGTTACAAAAGTTATTGAGGAATCAGATCAGAAACATTGGTCAAGCTGATTGCATGTAAAAGATATGCTCTTGTTCACATTCTGCTTTGAGAAATGGGAATAAAGATATGATTTTCCAATTTTCCACCAATAATCTGTCAATGTAATTTGTATTAATATTTCGATTTTGTCTTTCCATCATAAACTACTAGATTGTCATCAAATCAGACTTTAAATAACGATGGTTTTTGACTCGGATTCGAAATTGTGCGACAAAATGTTAACATACAAGAAATCCTTCAATTGCATGGTGTGAACAGATTGTAACCATCAAGTAAATTCAAAGGTCTACTTGTAAACCAAGTTTTTACAGATCAAATGTCCTTAATTTCTTTATATAATAACATCAATATCTGCAGTCCTTAGATCATATGGTACCAATGTTGCAACAACAAAAAATTCCTTTATGGAAGGTCTTGGCTGAAACGTTCTGAATCCCGGCCATTACAAAAGCTATGGGTCGCTAGAATCATTTTCTAATGTTCAAACTATAGAGGAATCAGATCAGAAACATTGTCCAACCTGAGTGCATGTCTACTGCATATAATTTCTTTACATAATGCATTGTTTCTACACTTAGTTTGTCGTCTCAAATTATGAACCTCAAGAATGAGAGTACAACATTATAAATATGCTTTTCTCTACCTGCAGTTAATCAGTATAGCATTTGTTTTTCTCTTCTGCTCTTCTTGCCATTCCCATGTTCTTTCGAAATGACAGACCATATCTCAATGCATATCTTATGAATGAATTTCCATCTCTAAGGTTTCATGAACAATATAGTTTTCTTTTCTGTGTATGTTGCCTAACATTGCTCGAAAAATATCAATCCTTGAAGCGTGTTGATCAAGAACCAGGTAGAAGACATAAAAAATTCCATTTTCCATTTTCCTTTTTAACAAAGAAATGAAAGGGAACTTACTTTGTTTCGATGTTCGGAATATAAACTACAACAAAAACCTTGCTTCGGCCTTATTTAAGTCCAAATTCAATTCAAATACCAACCGTTTTGAAGGTTTAATTATGTGTTTCAGCTGCAGGTACTAGTTGATCATGGCTGGAACTGTCATTTCCTCTACCTCAAGTAACTCATTATGTCCGTTTTCTTCCCATTCCCTTGTTTTATGTTTTGAAATTCCCAAATCCTAAAGATATTTGATTTGGTTTCAAAGTTTCCAAATTATGCATCTGGTTGTATGAATAAAGTTCCATTGTCATGTAACCTAGACATGGATCGAGTCATTGATTGGCTCACAAATTTCTTTTCCACAAAGAAATAAAACCGAAATTAACTTTGTGTTGAAGTTAAAATTTAAACTACATTAGTCAACATTGAGACCCTGCAATTGGAAATTTGGAACTAAAATGGTTGAGAGGATGATAAACAGGCAAAATCTAGCACCTCCCAAGCAAGATGATAATCATTCTCCTCATGCTAACTTGTCTGCAAAGTCTTCATCACCAAATAGTTCAGGCTTTGAAATATGTTATTGTCGAGGTCTACAAAAATTCATATTGTTTTGCCAGGATATAAGGCAATGCATTCCTGGTAATTTAGGGCCATTAATGATGAATATTCCAGCATCATCCATGTACAATGGGAGATCAGGTCCTACACGATGCAGAACTGTTACAAATGCCTTCTACCTCTGCTTTAGTAAAAGGATTTTACAAATGGCTTACTGTGCTCTTTTGTTCACATTATGCTTTGAGAAATGAGAATAACTGTGGAGTTTTTTTCAGTTTTCCACCAATAATCTGTCACTGTAATTTGTATTAATCTTTCGATTTTTTTCTTTCCATCAGAAACAACAGGATTGTCATCAAATTAGAGTTTAAATGACATTGTTGGATTTTGAGTCCGAATCTTATTGTATCAGTAGACAGTAATGCTATTGAACTTGTCAATGGCTATTAAAGGGAACTTTATATTGTTGAAATTGATATTTCATTCTATATTACTCGGATTCGAAAGTGCGCGACAAAATGTTTAACATACAAGAAATGCTTCAACTGCATGATGTGAACATGATTATAATCATCTAGTAAATTCAAAGGTCTACTTGTAAACCAAGATTTTACAGATTGAATATCAAATCAGAGTGGCGCAGCGGAAGCGTGGTGGGCCCATAACCCACAGGTCCCAGGATCGAAACCTGGCTCTGATATAGCCCAAAGGATGTTTTGAATTGTGGACAATAGAAAATTGCTGGAGGCTATTGAGTATGAGGCTATATTTATATATATATATATATCTGCATAGACATAGTTTCCCACATGATCCTAATATGATTAGGAGAAGAAAAGAGAATGAAACATGCCTTCTAGATTATCTGATTTTCGATTTACCACATGTTTGTCAAAGTTTAGTTATCCCAAAATCTATTATAAGTCTTGGGGTTCTTGTATATCTAAGTTGGATCTCACCACCTATTATCAATTGGTTTTAAGTTGGAATTGTAATCCATGTGTTTTTTGTCAAAGTTGGAAAACTTGAACCAACTAGAATGGGAAAACTACTTAGTTATTTCAACCTGATTGTATGCCTACTGCATAGTTTCTTTACATATTGCTACTTAAGTTCAAATTAGGAGGTTTGTTTTTACACTGCAGTAAACGATCGTGTAGGAAACCTCAAAAGGGAAAACCACGGCAGAGTTAAAAAATTTATCTGATTCCATATGTATATACAACATCATCTATGTACAGTGTTAAATTTGAGTGAAGACAAAAAAAAATATTAGAGGTTAAAGTTGAATTTGAAATTTTGGAGGGGCAAAATTGAAATTATACCATTATGTTAACTTATAGTTTCAAAATGTACTGCTCGATAGGTCGTCCTCCTTGCCTTAGGTGAAGGAAGGTATTTCGTCTCTCCCCGAGATAATACTCACTGATGTATTTATTTCGAAATTCTCGGAGAAAGAACTCCCAGGTGACCGATTCTTCAGGAGCTGTGAGAATAGTAGTTTCCCACCACATAAGAGCTTCGTCTGTCAGCAATGCAACAACACATTCCAACTTATGCTCATCTGAACCCTGCAGTTGTTTATTCAAGATACGAAGTGTGTTGTCCAGCCAATATTCAGCAATTTCAGGATTTTCATCATCCTGTCCGGTGAAAGAATAGGCTCGGAGCGAAGCCAGCTTATCCACAGGAGCTCGGACATACTGGGCAACAGGAGGGGTAGGCTGAACTGGTGGTGTTGCTTGCATCGCAGTCATAAACTGCTTAAACATGTTAGCCATGTTCTGATAGCATTCAGCCTGAGCAGTAGGTGCTGTAGGCTCAATACCCTGAACATGAGGGTCATGTGGTTGCGATGGATTCTGAGGATTTCCTCCTCTAATCTCCTCGCCATGCGTCGAGGAGCCGATAGCAAGCTCGTCAATGAGAGCTTCATTTGTCTCAGACATATCTATATGAAAGATCGGATTAGTCGACAAGTCACAATATACACAATATAAAACTTCTAGGTGGCAAAGTAACACAATAACAATGCAATAAACTTCGGTTTAGTCCTAGAATTGACTAAACTCTAGCTCTGGTACCACAAATGTAACACCCCCTTCCCGGCCTGGTAGAGAACCGGGTCGGAGCGTATTACCGGAGGACAATACGATGATCGGTGTTATAAAATTTCATCTTAACCACATTCTTAATCAACATTAGTCATACAGAACGTTACCAATGTGTTTATTAGTCCAATTCAATCATAAGAAATTCACAAATAACCATTTAGGATCATTTTATAACTTTTATAGGTTTAGGGACTAATCGGTAAAAAGTGACAATAACATGTCTTTTAAAGCAACAGACAGTAAAACAATGTAATTCAATGCATGAATAACTAGCCTATAAACTTTCATACTATTTGGAGCTCGTTAACATAATCAATTTATCTTTAAGAAATTCAGTGGCTAAATTGTAACATTAGCAATCTGTCCAATAAGCCTTTAACCAATTTACCTAACCCCGTATCGAAACACCCTAGGTTGTTTCGAAACAGGTGCACGAGAGTCAACTCCTGTTGACCTTTCCCTTTAGACCGTTTCGATACAGGCTTGACCAGTATCGGAACGGATTGACCACCTTTGACTTTAACTCGTTTCGGTACGCTATGAACCTGTACCGAAACTTTGGTCTCCAGTGACAAAATGTTCCGAAACGGCACTATTCCGTTTCGGTACACCCATACTCTTAGGTTCAATATTGTGCACCCGTACCGAAACGTCATCACCCGTTTCGATACGGCCTGGCCTATAATGACAGATTTTTGCTGATTTTTATTAGATTTACCCTCTCGAACGATGTCCAAATGCAATGAAACTTTACACGCAATATTTCAATGGTATAAACTACTAGCATGCCAAATTTCATGACCATATGAATATGTTTACAATGTTTTTACCTTTTTGAGCTATGTATGCATTTTCCATCCATTTTCAACTTTACCAAAAGAGGCATTTTAAGCTATATAACTTATTACAATCTTAGCAATGCACCAAAACAACAAAATAGGCACCAATGACTAGTTCAACTACTTTACCACCTTCCTAGGAGTTTATAAGACAAAAACACATTACTTGGGGATGGTAGTGACTTGTCTTGCTTGCCGATCCGATCTTCCGACACATAAACTTTCTTAACCTGAAAATGCATGAGATGAGACACGTTAGGCATACTTTGCCTAGTGAGGTAGTCACAAACAATGTAAGTAACAATAATGCCATGGTTATACTTAAACATAATCTCATGCCAACAATGTCGATGCTATGCAACAATACACAATGTATAAACATGTTTCATCTTCATTCTTAGTCCTTGGATTGAATCAAGATCGTGGATACGCGAATTCCTACGCCTCGCCAAATCAATAAATGGTCTAGTCCCTCTGCCTCGCCAATATGACCAATAACAATACACATCCCCCCGCCTCGCCAATATGACCAATAACAATACACATCCCTCCGCCTCGCCAAATCAATATAGGTCGTAGCCTTAGGACCGTAGTCCACCCGTACACTGAGCTCATGAATTCTATGGCATGCCAATTGTATCCAAAGTCCATTCCAATCCAAGGTTGCAATATTCATATTCATTTCAATAATCAATGATATACCAATGTCCAATAAATTCAATAATGTCGATGACCAATATATATGTATATCTCATCATCAATAACTCATAGTTTGATATCAATATCAATGTCCGATGGTCTCTATGCAATAATCCAATGACCATGCCTATATCAATGACAATACACAATGACAATATCAATGACAATAACCAATGTTCAATGGCAACTTAACGACACTTACAAAGGTGTCCGATTAACCATCCAATGCAATTTCTTCAATAACAATGTTAGCGATGAAATCTAAAATATCAAATAATGATCCGGGAAGGCCTTTCGCCTAAACCTGAGACTCCGACTACACTCACCTTAACAATCTGAAGCTTCAAGGCTCTTGGATAGTAATCCCTTTGTTCCTAGCTTGTGATGGAGATGGTAAAACCTCTTTCTCCACTTCTTGAGCTAGAAAATTAATAGAAAACTATTATGATCGATATTTCGATATCAAAACCAATATAACAATATCAAAATCGATATCCGACTTCAATAGAGATGACAGCGATGATATATCCATGGACAGTCAATACCCGATCAATAGCAACAATTCGATATCAATAAAACGAAGAAATAGCAAAGCTTAAAATTCCTCCAATGGAGGTGTGTGCTTGAGGTTGAAGATGAAGAGGATGGAGAGGTGCTTGCTTACTAAACAATCGGTTAAGCTCTCTCTTGCTTTTGTTTCTATATCTTTAACACTAAGCTTTCCTTCAATTGAAGGAAAGTCATCAGATCACTTCACGTAAGTGGAGATTTTAATTAAAGAGGGCTAATCGCAAGGTTAGTCCCTCACTTTTCATTCAACTATTGTTTTGCCCTCCAACTAACACTTTCTTCAATTTAGTCACAATATAGGTTCACTAATATTCAATAAAGTCCGATGACGATATTTTAAGTTCAAATGAGGTTCGATATCAATAATTAACTAGTCGATACAATATCTAGGCTAATCAATGTAAAGTTTTTGATCATCGGAACTTAATTCCGACTAGACCGGATTTCGGGGTGTTACATAAACTACAATAGTCAATATTAGGACAGAAATATACATTTAATAGGGGGCTCCAGAATTGTCAAGTCTCCAGGGCGTTTACTTGAGAAGTCTCCTGTGTGATTTTTTATACAAGGAACTAAGGATTTTGAATATGTGCAATCATAAAAGTGAAATGTAGAAACTGAACCAATTGGTGGGAGATGGAAAAAGATAATACGAGACTTTCAACACTACTTATATTGAACTCTAGTTCATGTTGATGAGCCAAACACTCTCGAATACATTTCGATGGAGCAAACAAAAAAGTATTCTGAAGTATCCATCTCACGTTTCCTTGTTTATATTGAAGCTATAATTCTTCTATCATGCTTCAACTTGCAGGGTATTAGATATACATATTATCACGTGCTTTTTACTAGTTTTAGCAGTTAGTTATTAGGGTTCTATGTAGTATATATATTTAGGTCTACCATCTTTGTAAAGATCATCACTTTCTATTGAATAAAGATTCATTTTCTATTTCTTCTTGTTTTTACCTGATCGTTATATGGTATCAGTTGAAATTGCTTCTGTTTCTTCTCTCTTTCTTGTTTCTTTTCTTCTCTCTTTCTTGTTCCTTCAGCGAATGCGACGGCTTCAACAGAATGAAGCCCAGATAATTTCCTTGCAAGGCCATCAACCACAAGGCCATGTTGATTCCTCGCAACAATGCCAATCGACGCAGCTCCAGATTCTTTCAAGATGGCACCGTCTACATTAACTTTAATAGTGTCATTCAAGGGAACTTTTTATTGTTGAAATTGATATTTAGTTCTATATTACTTGGATTCGAAAGTGTGCGACAAAATGTTTAACATACAAGAATTGCTTCAATTGCATGATGTGAACAGATTATAACCATCGACTAAATTCCAAGGTCTACTTGTAAACCAAGATTTTACAGAATAAATGTTAAATCAGAGTGGCGCAGCGGAAGCATGGTTGGCCCATAACCCACAGGTCCCAGGATTGAACCTGGCTCTGGTATTAAACTAGACTTTACATCGTCATGTATAAAAAAAACAAGTTTTTACAGATCAAACGGTACCAACTACCAATGTTGCAACCTGATTGCATGTCTACTTCCATATAATTTCTTTACATAATGCTCTACCTCAGTTAATATTAGAAGGTTTAACCCTCAAAATATATATAATTCACTATAGGCCTCACAAGTTTAAAATATTTTAAATAATCCTCAATAAATGATGTTAAGCTCCATCACTGAATACGAGAGAAAATTATGTCGAGGATCATCCACACTTGTTCTAGAAATGGAAGTTCATGTTACCACAAACAAGGGCGGGCGGTAATGGTTCAATGGGAGCCCTGGCATCTTAAATTTTGAAAAATTTAATATTTAGTCCTTAAAAATTTTAAAAGTTTCAATTTGGTTCTTTCAAATATTTGGAATATTCTTATTATGTTTCAAAAATTTTGAATATTTGTAATTACGTATCCTCCCAAAATTTCTCGTTAAGTTTTTTTAATTTTAGTTAGACCCTTTTTTTGAAAATTTTAGTTTAAACATCTAAAAGTTTTAAAATTTTGAAAAGCCTCCCTCAAGTTCACCAAGATCCACCTCTGACCTGAAAGCAAACGTCTTCTTCAAAGCTTCATCTTTTGAAGCCATTCAAGCTTTCCCGTTTAGACCAACTCTGCCCAAGGTTGTTCAACTCAACAACATCCACTCCTTACTTCAAGAAAACTAAGATTTAATATAAAGGTATGGATAATTATTCGACGCACTGGCAGTGTGAGGCTGATCATAGCCGGGGTTAGTCCATTGGCTTGTCAAATTATTATCATTTCCTCTACATGTATTTTTTCCCACAAAGAAATCATAGGGTAGCTCGACTATTTTAGACATAAAACAATATTTGTCAGTAGGGTGGCCCATAATTGTGAGTCCTGAGAGTGGGAATATGGGATTCATACAAGTATTTGACACGTGAATGATCAATATAATCTTTGTTTGACTTTGAGTGCACACAGTCCGACTCAATGATTTAAGGGGATATGTGTACGGCGATGTGTATAGCTATGGCATCCTTTTGCTAGAGATGTTTACAGGGAAAAGGCCAACTGATGGAAGGTTCAAAGAAGGTGTAAGTCTTCACAACTTTGTTAAGGCAGCATTTCCCAATCATGTAATTGAGATTATAGATCCCAAACTTCTTCAAGAAAGTGTCGGAGAAGGAACGGTTCGAGACATCATTCTCAATGAGAACTGTAACCCCCTAGACCCGCCTATGCGTTACAACGGATCCTAGGAAGCCATATTAGGGTCACAAGAGCGACCCACAGTATAAATACACATAAAAACATTTTTTTAAACACTTATTAAATTATAACGGTAACTTTTGTTGAAAATACTCTTTCAAAAACTTATTTAAACATATAACAGATATCTCAGAAAGTGCTTTACAGACTCTATCATAAAACAATAATGATATGCATGCCCACTAACTATGTCGGTACCGTACTCCAAAAGCAATGCCGAGAGAACTCCGAACACTGATGTCAAACGTTTTACCATGATATATTCCTTTAACCTGCGATGGTAAAAACAACGTGAGCTTGGAAAAGCTCAGTAATACAAAACTACCAAGAGATGCTATAAGCTCGTGCAGATATATGGTAGGCATAACATTTTCATAATGTTTAACGCAGTAACGGTCTTCATTTCTTTTTCGATATTTCATGGTAATGTTATACTTGAGAATAACGATATTTTTTCTTTATTTAATCATTGAGAATTAGACGGGAATTATAGGCTTTAATGTACGGAGGTGGAATTAGAGAGTTCGGTTCCCAGTCTGTTCCAACAGTGTAAGTAAAACATGAACAACAACAGTATAATATACATTTCTAGTTCAAAAACATAAAGTTCAAGTAACAATACGGTACGGTTTAATCTTTTATCTACCCTCCAACCATATTCTCCAAGAAGCAGTTCCTCAAAACTGTGTCAAAGGCGTTAACCAGTGCCCATTGGGCATAGGTGCCATCCTAAAGGATTACCTTAGGAACGGTACGGTACGGTAGGTATTACCCTAGCCGAAGCATAGGAACCTGTAACGGTAAAGGAATTACCAGCTGGATCCAGGCTGAACCTACGGTCACTTCATATTCTATCCCAAGTACCCCAGTAACAATCTATGTAACGGTTCGATTAATCAATAGCTGTATTTTTAGTAATACATTATCCATATAGCATGTTGGTCATATCAGGTACATATGCATATATCAAAAATACAGTACGGTCATGTTTAATTATAAAACATGTCATGTTCATGTGAGTTCAAGTATTCTATCATGTGCACATAATCGGTATTATAACATGTAAATCAGTATGCAAAAACAGTCGTGTAGCACACATGGAACACACTAGGTGGAATAGTTTATTTCCTTGGAGATACTTGACATTTACGGAAGAGAACATATTAACTTTTGACAAATTGAACGGATCTTTGAAACAAGGCCCCTATTAAAAGAGGAGTTTGTACTAACGATTCAAACCAGATAGTCAGGAGATGATACATCAAGATCTTGAGAGTTTAGGCATATCATGAGTGATTTAGCCATTTAAGCCTACTAGGGGCATTATGGTCATTTTATCATACACGGGCATTTTGGTAATTTATACCAATAAGGCGTAAAAGGTAGCTCAGAAGTTCGATTTGTTCATCAGGTATCCAACCAGGCATTCAGAGATTTCTACGTCAAGACCTTTCACTATATCAGATACGTTCGGGGCTATTTTGATTACTTTGGCCAACGAGAGCATTTTGGTCATTTAAATATCAGGGGTGATTTTGTAACTTAGCTCGATCATGAGGAATTTATGATTTACAGTAATTAAAATTTCCTGAAGTTTATCGAGCCTCCAAAACCGTTCGAACTAACATATTCCAAACTTGTAGTACTAACCAACCCTTCTGATGCATTCAACTGTATCGTATATCTAAACGGTTGCTTTCATATTTCACCACAAGACTTGCCACGTAGTCGAACTAATACTCTGTGCGGGAAGACTTCCACCCTTATATTAATATCAAGAGTGTTTGACGTACGTAAGTCATGCTTCAACCCTTGAGGGCATTTCAGTCATTTCTAACTTTATTGGCATTTCCAGAATTTATCAAGGGCAATTTACTTATTCCAGTCAAAAGGAGGGTATTTCGGTTATTTCTAAAATTCGGGATATCCATCATTTCTGTCAATTGAACCATTTATAGCATTTCAATCATTTAAGTACCCGTGGGTGTTTCAGCCATCCAAGAAATTTCGGCACCACCAATCACTTCATTTATTTCAGAACTCAAAGGTTTATCCATTGATCTGGTTGATTTGCAAACCCCCGGTGTCCGAGGATACTTCAGCCCTTTTTGCTCAATAAGATCATTCCGATTAGTTTAACCATATCATTATTTCTAGTACTTTTAGTCATTTCAATAAATTCCGAATTTTGAGTCACTTGCTCAATTCGTGGGTATGAATAAATTCCTCCGAATCTATAGTCGAAGATTCATTCCAAAAACCAAGGACACCTAACACCTTACCATAGCTTTCCAAGTAGTTCGAGGTTTTCAGATGAATCATGTTGTTTTACCATATTTAGCGTAGATTTCTAGACCGCTTCTGATTTCAATGGTATTTTAGTCATTCTCATACCTTGAGGGCATTTTCGCAATTTCATATATCCGAATATTTTTAACATTTGATCATTTGACACTGATAATCGGATTTGGAGAGTAGCTGCCTTGTTAGTCATTTATTGAACTCCAGATCCTTACACTTATTAACTTTCTCATTCGAGCATTTAATCTTATCTAGGTTTCATATTCGGCGTGACTTAAGCAGAGCTAACATCACTCCTCATCATATTTATGCATGCATTTACCGAATACCAACATGTTCATAAAGCATACTAGAGGTAGTAATGTATTACCTTAGTTCCGAGCTACAACGGTTGATTCATGGCACCGTATTTGATCGCACTCCATCCCAAGATTTGACGGCCCCCAACATCTCGAATTCAAGGATACTTTGATACCTTCAACAACATAGATTCACATTTCAGTCCTTATCCAAAGAGGTCTTAACAAATTAAACACACACACTTTCGGGTTCAAGGTAAGATGCGGAGGCCTTCGGGTTAGATTTTTGCAAAACGGGCTTCAAAAACGGACTCAGGACGTAGAAAAACATAAAATATGAGTTTTCGGAAAATTTGACTTTTTGGTCAACGGTCAAAGTCAACGCTGACGTCAGCAGGTCAACGGTCAACGGGGTCAAAGTTAATGCGACGTTAGCAGTCAACAGGGGTCAACTGAGTTGACTCGGGCTGACTCGGACGAGTTGACTCGGGTTGACGGGTCGGGTCGGACTCAGGTTGACGGGTCGATCAACGGGTCGGGTCGGGTCGGTCAATGGGTCGGTCAACAAACTGGGCTTGGTTTGGTTGGGCTCAGACCGGTTTGATGAACGGGTTCAAACCGGTTTAATTTATACCGGTTCGAACCGGTTCACTTACCTAGCGTTACCAACTCGTCGGACGGTCGCCGGAACAGTCGTCGGACGGTCACCGGAACCCTCGTCGGTGGTCGAAGAAAACACGATTTTCAGCCTGAAAAGGAAGCTCGTTAAACCTGGATTTCAACCCAACAAATATGACATAAAATTAACCGGAAAGCTCGCCGGATCTTACCCAAAACAGGATCGAAATGGCCGGAAAATTTGTGTCTCCGATGTAGCTCTTTTAGCCGTCGAACGGATTGTTGCTTGGGTGGGCTTTGCTCGCCGTCGCGCCAGGAGCTCAGATCTGGTGTCCGTTTCGCGAACGGACGGCAACCGAGGCCAAAAAAACTTAGAAAACCGAAGTGATGGTTTTTGTTTCCGACGAACCTTCAAACGCACTCCCACGGCAAACGTCGACGGAACACCGCGAGTGGCTGGCGGCCTTGAGTTCACTGCACGACGACAAGCACGCTGGTGGCGGCGGTGGCACACACGACGCGGTGGTGGGGCAAGGCGGAGCGGCGGCCGGAGCGAGTTTATGAAGAAGATGAATGGTCTAGAGGTCGGGTATCTTTCTTCTCTCTTTTTTTTAGGTAGATAGACCAAATAAATGTGCCATAAAGAGGGGTGGTTGAGATATTTTTAGAATTATTATTATTTTATTTTTTTTTATATCCGTAAGCATAAATTTTAATTTTTCTTAGCGCAACAAATAACTAAGAACTCACCCAGCTCAGTTGGTTGAGACATAAGTTTATGCAGCCAAGGGTCACGGGTTCAAAACCCCTTGGCTGCTATTTCCTCATTTATTTCTTTTTTTTAACTTTAAAATCTTGGGTGTTACAACTCTCCCTCCCTAAAAAAAGAAATTTCGTCCTCGAATTTACCAGGGTCAGAGGAATGCAGAACTACTCTTTCATCTGTTCTTGTACTAAAACTTATCCATTAGAGCATCATTGTTTCTCGGGACTCACAGACAATCATTGATCAATCTGGCAGTGCCTTCAGTTACTCAAATTGACTTCGGACCCATAATCATCCCATCATACATTTTGGACCAATTATTCAGAATGTAACATTTGAATCTATAACGAACTTCATATAATGCAAAACAACATTGTCTCATAACTTTTATTATAAACGGTCTCAGTCAAGGATAAGAGACATTCCAATCTACCACAAAAGTTAATCATACCACCCAAGGGTATATCTTCCAGAGTCTGAATTACTCTTATAGGTTGACCATCAATTTACGGACGAACAACTGTGCGTGAAATTCATATGAATACTCAAAGCCTCAACTAGTGCCCTCCAAAATCAGGATGTAAACATTAAACTTCGGTCAGAGATGATTTATAACAGTTTACCATGCCTCGAATTTCAAGGAAAAGTCTTTCTTTATGTCGACCAAACATAATCAAGGTCTTGAATAGATATCACTTACCTTCAACATAATATTCAGACAACTGTTTCCAACGTGTACAATAAAGTCACCACAGAATTTACACTTTCGTCGCATTCACAAACACTTTTCTCTAAAGTTCATAGAGTTTTTTTTTATCAGATTTCCGTTAGGGTATTTTCAAACACAGTCGTTATCACCGAATAGCCTTTCATGAAATCTTACTATGGTTATCCCGCATGATCAAACATTTATTCTTAGTCTGATTCACAAGTATAAACCATCTCAAGTTCTTTATCCAGATTGAAATTCAACCATTTAATCCAAACCACGGATGAACGCTATAGTTATTTCTTGCCGATTCAGATTGAGCTTTGGGAGGCAGATCACTTCGATACATTTATTTTAGAAAAGGGGTTTGACATTGGAGTTTCGGCTCGTAGGAGTACGGTCATGATCTAGTGGCATGCACAGACCAGACACCCTATAACAGACGATCGGCCGATCAACCCAGAATGACGCAACTCTAAGCTCTGATACCACTAAATGTAACCCCCTAGACCCGCCTATGCGTTACAACGGATCCTAGGAAGCCACATTAGGGTCACAAGAGCGACCCACAGTATAAATACACATAAAAACATTTTTTTAAACACTTATTAAATTATAACGGTAACTTTTGTTGAAAATACTCTTTCAAAAACTTATTTAAACATATAACAGATATCTCAGAAAGTGCTTTACAGACTCTATCATAAAACAATAATGATATGCATGCCCACTAACTATGTCGGTATCGTACTTCAAAAGCAACGCCGAGAGAACTCCGAACACTGATGTCAAACGTTTTACCATGATATATTCCTTTAACCTGCGATGGTAAAAACAACGTGAGCTTGGAAAATCTTAGTAATACAAAACTACCAAGAGATGCTATAAGCTCATGCAGATATATGGTAGGCATAACATTTTCATAATGTTTTACGCAGTAACGGTCTTCATTTCTTTTTCGATATTTCAGGGTAACGTTATACTTGAGAATAACGATATTTGTTCTTTATTTAATCATTGAGAATTAGACGGGAATTATAGGCTTTAATGTACGGAGGTGGAATTAGAGAGTTCGGTTCCCAGTGTGTTCCAACAGTGTAAGTAAAACATGTACAACAACAGTATAATATACATTTTTAGTTCAAAAACATAAAGTTCAAGTAACAATACGGTACGGTTTAATCTTTTATCTACCCTCCAACCATACTCTCCAGGAAGCAGTTCCCCAAAACTGTGTCAAAGGCGTTAACCAGTGCCCATTGGGCATAGGTGCCATCCTAAGGGATTACCTTAGGAACGGTACGGTACGGTAGGTATTACCCTAGCCGAAGCATAGGAACCTATAACGGTAAAGGAATTACCAGCTGGATCCGAGCTGAACCTACGGTCACTTCATATTCTATCCCAAGTACCCTAGTAACAATCTATGTAACGGTTCGATTAATCAATAGCTGTATTTTTAGTAATACATTATCCATATAGCATGTTGGTCATATCAGGTACATATGCATATATCAAAAATACAGTACAGTCATGTTTAATTATAAAACATGTCATGTTCATGTGAGTTCAAGTATTCTATCATGTGCACATAATCGGTATTATAACATGTAAATCAGTATGCAAAAACAGTCGTGTAGCACACATGGAACACACTAGGTGGAATAGTTTATTTCCTTGGAGATACTTGACATTTACGGAAGAGAACATATTAACTTTTGACAAATTGAACGGATCTTTGAAACAAGGCCCCTATTAAAAGAGGAGTTTGTACTAACGATTCAAACCAGATAGTCAGGAGATGATACATCAAGATCTTGAGAGTTTAGGCATATCATGAGTGATTTAGCCATTTAAGCCTACTAGGGGCATTATGGTCATTTTATCATACACGGGCATTTTGGTAATTTATACCAATAAGGCGTAAACGGTAGCTCAGAAGTTCGATTTGTTCATCAGGTATCCAACCAGGCATTCAGAGATTTCTACGTCAAGACCTTTCACTATATCAGATACGTTCGGGGCTATTTTGATTACTTTGGCCAATGAGAGCATTTTGGTCATTTAAATATCAGAGGTGATTTTGTAACTTAGCTCGATAATGTGGAATTTATGATTTACAATAATTAAGATTTCCAAAAGTTTATCGAGCCTCCAAAACCGTTCGAACTAACATATTTCAAACTTGTAGTACTAACCAACCCTTCTGATGCATTCAACTGTATCGTATATCTAAACGGTTGCTTTCATATTTCACCACAAGACTTGCCACGTAGTCGAACTAATACTCTGTGCGGGAAGACTTCCACCCTTATATTAATATCAAGAGTGTTTGATGTACGTAAGTCATGCTTCAACCCTTGAGGGCATTTCAGTCATTTCTAACTTTATTGGCATTTCCAGAATTTATCAAGGGCAATTTACTTATTCCGGTCAAAAGAAGGGTATTTCAGTCATTTCTAAAGCTCGGGATATCCATCATTTCTGTCAATTGAACCATTTATAGTATTTCAATCATTTAAGTACCCGTGGGTGTTTCAGCCATCCAAGAAATTTCGGCACCTCCAATCACTTCATTTATTTCAGAACTCAAAGGTTTATCCATTGATCTGGTTGATTTGCAAACCCCCGGTGTCCGAGGATACTTCAGCCCTTTTTGCTCAATAAGATCATTCCGATTAGTTTAACCATGTCATTATTTCTAGTACTTTTAGTCATTTCAATAAATTCCGAATTTTGAGTCACTTGCTCAATTCGTGGTTATGAATAAATTCCTCCGAATCTATAGTCGAAGATTCATTCCAAAAACCAAGGAGACTTAACACCTTACCATAGCTTTCCAAGTAGTTCGAGGTTTTCAGATGAATCATGTTGTTTTACCATATTTAGCGTAGATTTCTAGACCGATTCTGATTTCAATGGTATTTTAGTCATTCGCATACCTTGAGGGCATTTTCGCAATTTCATATATCCGAATATTTTTAACATTTGATCATTTGACACTGATAATCGGATTTGGAGAGTAGCTGCCTTATTAGTCATTTATTGAACTCCATATCCTTACACTTATTAACTTTCTCATTCGAGCATTTAATCTTATCTAGGTTTCATATCTGGTGTGACTTAAGCAGAGCTAACATCACTCCTCATCATATTTATGCATGCATTTACCGAATACCAACATGTTCATAAAGCATACTAGAGGTAGTAATGTATTACCTTAGTTCCGAGCTACAACGGTTGATTCATGGCACCTTATTCGATCGCACTCGATCCCAAGATTTGACGGCCCCCAACATCTCGAATTCAAGGATACTTTGATACCTTCAACAACATAGATTCACATTTCAGTCCTTATCCAAAGAGCTCTTAACAAATTAAACACACACACTTTCGGGTTCAAGGTAAGATTCGGAGGCCTTCGGGTTAGAATTTTGCAAAACGGGCTTCAAAAACGGACTCAGGACGTCGAAAAACATAAAATATGAGTTTTTGGAAAATTTGACTTTTTGGTCAACGGTCAAAGTCAACGCTGACGTCAGCAGGTCAACGCTGACGTCAGCAGGTCAACGGTAACGGGGTCAAAGTTAATGCTGACGTCAGCATGACGTCAGCAGTCAACTGAGTTGACTCGGGCTGACTCGGACGAGTTGACTCGGCTGACTCGGACGAGTTGACTCGGCTGACTCGGGTTGACGGGTCGGGTCGGACTCAGGTGGACGGGTCGATCAACGGGTCGGGTCGGGTCGGTCAACGGGTCGGTCAACAAACTGGGCTTGGTTTGGTTGGGCTCAGACCGGTTTGATGAACGGGTTCAAACCGGTTTAATTTATACCGGTTCGAACCAGTTCACTTACCTAGCGTTACCAACTCGTCGGACGGTCGCCGGAACAGTCGTCGGACGGTCACCGAAACCCTCGTCGGCGGTCGAAGAAAAACACGATTTTCAGCCTGAAAAGGAAGCTCGTTAAACCTGGATTTCAACCCAACAAATATGACATAAAATTAACCGGAAAGCTCGCCGGATCTTACCCAAAACAGGATCGAAATGGCCAGAAAATTTGTGTCTCCGATGTAGCTCTTTTAGCCGTCGAACGGATTGTTGCTTGGGTGGGCTTTGCTCGCCGTCGCGCCAGGAGCTCAGATCTGGTGTCCGTTTCGCGAACGGACGGCAACCAAGGCCGAAAAAACTTAGAAAACCGAAGTGATGGTTTTTGTTTCCGACGAACCTTCAAACGCACTCCCACGGCAAACGTCGACGGAACACCGCGAGTGGCTGGCGGCCTTGAGTTCACTGCACGACGACAAGCACGCTGGTGGCGGCGGTGGCACACACGACACGGCGGTGGGGCAAGGCGGAGCGGCGGCCGGAGCGAGTTTATGAAGAAGATGAATGGTCTAGAGGTCGGGTATCTTTCTTCTCTCTTTTTTTAGGTAGATAGACCAAATAAATGTGCCATAAAGAGGGGTGGTTGAGATATTTTTAGAATTATTATTATTTTATTTTTTTTATATCCGTAAGCATAAATTTTAATTTTTCTTAGCGCAACAAATAACTAAGAACTCACCCAGCTCAGTTGGTTGAGACATAAGTTTATGCAGCCAAGGACCCTTGGCTGCTATTTCCTCATTTATTTTTATTTTTTTAACTTTAAAATCTTGGGTGTTACAAGAACAGCCTAGCCTGGAAATGACATGCATCTTCACTGCTTGAATTCAATATTCGAAATAGGACACATTTGCTCTTCTGAATCACCAAGTAAGCGGATGGACATGAGTGATGTTCCCATGCATCTTTCGATTTTTTCTTTCCATCAGAAACTACAGGATTGTCATCAAATTAGAGTTTAAATGACAATGTTGGATTTTGAGTCCGAATCTTATTGTATCAGTAGACAGTAATCCTATTGAACTTGTGAATGGCTATTAAAGGGAACATTATATTTTTGAAATTGATATTTCATTCTATATTACTCAGATTCGAAAGTGCGCGACAAAATGTTTAACATACAAGAAATACTTCAATTGCATGATGTGAAAAGATTATAACCATAGAGTAAATTCCAATGTCTACTTGCAAACTAAGATTTTACAAATTGAATGTTAAATCAGAGCGGCGCAGCGGAAGCGTGGTGGGCCCATAACCCACAGGTCCCAGGATCGAAACCTGGCTCTGATATTAAATTAGACTTTACATCGTCGTGTATAAAATAAACAAATTTTTACAGATCAAATGGAATGCTCTGCAACAAAGAAAAGACTCCTTTATGGAAGGTCTTGGCTGAAACATTCTGAATCCCGCTTTTTACAAAAGTTATGGGTCACTCGAATCATTGTGTAATGTTCAAACTATTGAGTAATCAGATCAGAAACATTGTTCAACCTGATTTCATGTCTACTGCATATAATTTTTTTACATAATGCTCTACCTCAGTTAATATTAGAAGGTTTAACCCTCAAAATATATATAATTCACTATAGGCCTCATAAGTTTAAAATTTATTAAATAACCTTCAATGAATGATGTTTAGTTACGTCACTGAATACGAGAGAAGATTATGTCGAGGATCATCCACACTTGTTGTAGAAATGGAAGTTCATGTTACCACAAACAAGGGCGGGCGGTAATGGTTCAATGGGAGCCCTGGCCTATAAAATTTTGAAAAATTTAATATTTAGTCCTTAAAAATTTTAAAAGTTTCAATTTGGTCCTTTCAAATATTTGGAATGTTCTTATTATGTTTCAAAAATTTTGAATATTTGTAATTACGTATCCTCCCAAAAATTTTAAAAGTTTTTTTTCAATTTGGTCCTCTAAGGTTTCGTATGGATGAACATGAGAGGCTTAGGTCCCAGCATAGTGCTTTGAGAAAAGAAAATAAATACGGTCTTTTTCTAGTTTTCCAGCAATAATCTGTCAATGTAATTTGTATTAATATTTTGATTTTGTCTTGCCATCATAAACTACTGGATTGTCATCAAATCAGACTTTAAATAACAATGTTGGATTTTACTATAATCTCGTTCTACATTACTCGAACATGAAAGTGTGCGACAAAGTGTTTAACATACAAGAAATCCTTCAATTGCATGGTGCGAACAGATTATAACCACCGAGTAAATTCAAAGCTCTACTTGTAAACCAAGTTTTTACTGATCAAATATGTCCATATTGTTCATACACCATCTATATACAGAATTGAGATCAGTCCTGCATAAAGCAGCACCACTTGTCTTGGAATCCCCTCTTGCTACAGGAAGTAATCCTAGTTCAGAGCTTGGTGTTTAAAATTTTATATTCGAAATATTTTTTTTTTTTAAAAAGAAGCATTGTGCAACTTTTTTTGGTTATAAATGGCTACTAGCTCTGGTTGAGTATTAGAACTTCACAACCAAATTGCAGTTTTATTAATGTACTAACTTATAAGTTTGCAATTTCTGAAGGGACTAGATAGAAATTCAATCCCTTTTGGGGGAGTGAAGGCCGCTGCCCCACTTATGGGTCACCCAGAGGAAAACAAAAACGAAAAACGGAGGAATTCAACCCTTTTCCCCCTCCCAAATTGAAATTATACAATTATGTTAACTTATAGTTTCATAATTTTTATAATTTAGTTCAATATTTTTAAAATATTTTTATTTTTAATCAATTTAGTCCCTAAAGTTTTATTTAATCCAAAATTGAGTCCCTAATATTGGACAAGATTATACAAATTAGAAACAAATAGGGTTCAATTTTGGATTAAATAAAACTTTAAGGACTAAACCGAACAAAAATAAAACTATATTAAAAATATTATACTTGATTATAATATTAGAATCAGTTAGGGTCAATTTCGGATTAAATAAGAGCTTTAGGGACTAATATGAATAAAAATAAAACTATATTAAAAATATCGAACTATATTAAAAATAGGGGTTAGCACGTTGACTTTTGATATCCGTATTGATCTGATCCGAAGTCCATCTGAATATGAATTAACCCGATAATTAATCACTTGGACTTGAACCGTTTTGACCCGAACTTTGTATTGATTTGACTTGAAATTGACCAGACAACCCCAAGCCGAACCGAGTCTGAGTTGGGATCAACTCAACGTGGACCCAAACTCAAGTCGACCCGAACCCAACCGAGTACTCGATTTTACATCCCTAAATGTCAATATGTCTTTGACTATTAATCATGTTTGCTTGCACAATAATTGCCCCTTACTAATACATTTTTACACTCGTATAAATTAATTCTACATATTACACCGATCAATAAATTGCTTGATGAGTGATTTAAATAGTTATTATTTTGTTATTAATTACTCCTTGTTTGTCAGTTTATGTTGCTAATTTGGGTGTTTTCTCTTATATTTTGTGCAGGACATTAGAAACTTCAAAAGCTAAAACAAAACTAAGAATGGATGATGATTTCTCTAGCTTACCCCAAAGGGGTATTTATAGTATCTTAAAACCCAAAAAATAACCTAAAAGATAACAGATAAATCTTAAACATGTTTAAATTAAATACAAAATAATTCAAAGTTTAAATTTTAAATCCGTTTGATAAGCTATCTAAAATGCGGCTAATAAGCTATCACCACTACTAGGGTTGTGAAAAACTGACCCGACCTGGTAACCTGCCTGAAACCCGGTCGAGTCAGAACCTGGTTTAACCCGAGAATTCAAAGACCGAACCCGACCTGCACCCGACCGAAACGAACCCGAACCCGAATTTGACCTGTAACTGTAGAAACCGAACCCGAACTGCACCCGACCGAAGTGAACCCGAACCCGAAATTGACCTGTTACTGTAGTAACCGAACCCGACCTGCACCCGACCGAAACGAACCCGAACCCGAGACTAACCTGCCAGATAACCGATTTAACCCGACCTGTTTGGACCCGACCTAAAATGAACCCGACCTGTTTTGAACCCGACCTGTTTTGAACCCGACCTGTTTTGAACCTGAACTGTTATTGACCTGAACTGTTCTTGACCTGAACTGATATTGATCTGAACTGATATTGACCTGAACTGATATTGACCTGAACTAATACTATTATTTGATTTGCTAATAATGATAATTATCTGACATTTAAAGAAGTTATATTTAATGAATATAAAATAATGTCAAGTATTGAAAAATTTTAAAATTAATAATAATTTCAAGTATTAATAAATTAACTAACTTAACTTCAATTAAAAGATAAATTGAATTAATAATAATTCTAAGTATTAATAAATTGTATTTCTAATTAACTTTATTATTTTCCAAGGTGGTCAGATGATGACTTCATCACTGACATCATCTCCAACTATCAATAGGCTGGTGACAGCTAAGATGGAAGAAAGCACAATTCGTGGCATTTTGTCTCGGCCAATGGATGAGTGCCACGTGTCCATTGAATTGTAAATTTAGGCGGGAATGGTTTTGTTGGGTTAGATTTATCCGAAAATGGGTTGTAAATGTGATAAAATGGGCGGGAAATAGCTGTATCAGATATGATTTGGGGCCTTAGAATGTAATTTGGGCGTTAGAAATAAGAATTGACATTTTGGACTGTTTTTTTTTTATAATTTTTGGATTTATTATATTTATTTATTTAATATCAAAAAAAATAACTTCAAAGATAAACTATTATACTTAATTAACTTAAGTGGAATGAATAACTATTATTAAATTAAAATTTTATACTTAATAAAATTAAGTTAAATGAGTAAAAATTATTAAATTAAATCTATATTCTTAATTAAAATAAGATGACTTAAATTTTTTATTATAGAAATAAATTAATGCTAAATAATTAACTTGCATTCATTTTAATTGAAGTTAAGTTAGTTATTAAATTAACTTAACTTAAGATTAAAAATAAATTTAATTAACTTGCATTCATTTTAAGTTAAGTTAGTTATTAAATTAACTTAACTTGCATTCTGATAAACTACTTAATCTACTTAAGTTGAATGAATAACCATTATAAAATTATTTTTTTATACTTAACTAAATATAATGCATGTAAGTTGTGGTTTAGGGTTTTATGATTATTTTAATTAATTTAGGGTTTCATGATTATTTTAATTAATTTAGGGTTTAGAATATTACTTATGCTTTAGGGTTTAATGCTTAGGGTTAAGAATAAGACATTAGGGGTTTAAACCCTAACCAAACTCTAATATTTAATCAATGAACCATAGTCCCTAATCCTAAACCCTAAACAATAACCACTACCCTCTAAACCATAAAACCATAATATTTAATCTATAGCTCATAGTCCGTAATCCTAGATCGAGGGTTTAGTGGTTAGGGTTAATTACTTATGCTTTAGGGTTTAATGCTTAGGGTTTAGAATAAGACATTAGGGGTTTAAACCCTAACCAAACCCTAATATTTAATCAATGAACCATAGTTCCTAATCCTAAACCCTAAACAACAACAACTACCCTCTAAATCATAAAACCCTAATATTTAATCTATAGCTAATAGTCCGTAATCCTAGATCGAGGGTTTAGTGGTTAGGGTTAATTACTTATGCTTTAGGGTTTAATGCTTAGGGTTTAGAATTAGACATTAGGGGTTTACACACCAAACCCTAATATTTAATCAATGAACCATAGTCCCTAATCCTAAACCCTAAACCCTATACATTTAATTACAAATAATAATAATAATAATAATAATCATAAAACTAATAATAATAATCATAATAATAATAATAATAATAATAATAATAATAATTGTATTTAAGTATATAATAATAATAATAATAGTAATAATAATAATAATAATAATAATAATAATAATAAAAACTAATAATAATAATAATAATAATAAGCATAGTAAATATATAATAATAATAATAATTGTATTTAAGTATATAATAATAATAATAATCCCTAAAGCCCTAACCACTAAACCCTAAACACTAAACTCTAAACACTAAAAACAAAAATCATAATCCATCAGTATATATATATATTACATGTACGTATGTACGTATCATTTTATGAACAGTAAACCCTAAACCCTAAACCCTAGAAACCATAATCCATTAATATATATATATATATATATAATACATGTAGGTATGTTTGTATTAATTTAAGATCAATAAACCCTAAACCCTAAACCCTAAAAACCATAATCCATCAATATATATAATACATGTAGGTATGTTTGTATTAATTTAAGATCAATAAACCCTAAACCCTAAACCTTAAACCCTAAAAATCATAATCCATCAATATATATATAATTAATGTAGGCATGTTTGTATTAATTTAAGATCAGTAAACCCTAAACCCTAAAAACCATAATCCATCAATATATATATAATATATGTAGGTATGTTTGTATTAATTTAAGATCAGTAAACCCTAAACCCTAAGCCCTAAACCCTAACCCTAAACCCTAAAACCCATAATCCATCAATATATATATAATTAATGTAGGCATGTTTGTATTAATTTAAGATCAGTAAACCCTAAACCCTAAACCTTAAAAATCATAATCCATCAATATATATATAATTAATGTAGGCATGTTTGTATTAATTTAAGATCAGTAAACCCTAAACCCTAAACCCTAAACCCTAAAAATAAAAATCATAATCCGTCAATATATATAATACACATAACACAATAAACCATAAACCCGAAGGAACCCGACCTAAAATGAACCCGACCTAAAACGAAACCGACCTGAAATGAACCTGACCTGAAACAAAACCGACCTGAAAAGAACCCGACCTGAAACGAAACTGACCTGAAACGAACCCGACCTAAAACGAAACCGACCTGAAATGAACCCGACCTGAAACGAAACCGACCTGAAATGAACCCGACCTGAAACGAAACCGACCTGAAATGAACCCGACCTGAAACGAAACCGACCTGAAATGAACCCGACCTGAAACGAAACCGACCTGAAATCAGCCTGTCAATTAACCGTTTTGGCCCGACCTGAAATGAACCGACCTGAAATGAACCCGACCTGAAATGAACCCGACCCGAAATGAACCCGACCTGAAATGAACCCGACCCGAAATGAACCCGAACCGAATCGAGTCAAAACAAAAAATGACCCGAAATGACCTGTAACCGATTTGACCCGACCTGACAGAGCCCGACCTGAAACCCAACTGTTGACCTGTTTTTACATCCCTAACCACTACTGACGTCATCTTTTGGAAGTTGTTGTCGTCACCTTCTAGAAGCTGTCACGTCAGCCGAGTCATGCCCACTAATCCAGCCTTGACTCCAGAAAAATAAAAGTTACGAAATTTTGCCCTTTTTAGCATAGTTTCTGGAATCTAATGTCCCACACTGAAAATAAGAGAAAACGCCCAAATTAACAACATAAACCGACAAACGAGTAATTAATAACAAAATAATAACTATTTAAATCACTCATCTCTACTAAATTTAAATTTTTGGTAATTTGTTTGCAAAGTCTTTATCACCAAATAGTTCACGCTTTGAAAGAACACTATCAAAGACATGTCCGAAGGCAAATTAGATTGGCTTATTGTGAGCAAATCCCTTTCAGGTTTCTCAATTTGAAAGACATGTTCAAAGACTTTTGCAGTTGTATTATTGCTTGGAAGACTACTTAGAAGAGAGGCATATGCCGCTTGGTCTTGAAAGCGACAACATACAAAACCATATCCTTAACTTAGTTTGTCTTCTGGTTTTTGAACGTTGAAATAAATTAGTTTGTTGTGCTTTCGTTGAAGTTGATTATGACATTATTAGAAGAATATGATAATTTAAAATTGCGGTAATGGGTTGTTGTGGAATGGTAGACTTGCCGGCCATGACTTCAAAATCTATGTCCGTTTAGTGAACTAAGGTTTTGAGTTAAATTTTGAGTATCAGATTATTTTAGAGTATTTTCTGGTAAAATATATGTTTATTTTATGATCTATATTTAAAATTTATGGCTCTTTCTCCTAACAATATCGTCTTCAAAGTTTGAACCGGAATTCTCCCATGGAGAGAGTAATACACTTCAAATAAACATATTATCATATGGAGTATAGTTTTAAAAATTGTTTTTTTTTCAAATAGATGAGATCAACACATGTGCTTCAACTATCATTTAAATCTAATAATTAATCAAAATGTATTAAAAATAATTTCATGCATAATAAATTAATATATACAACATTCAAATATACTTAATAATATGTTATATTAAAAAGTCATTAATTTTACCAACGGTTTAGTCCAAGTGGTAAGCAATTTGGTATCGTTTAAGCAGGATTTTGAGTTTGAGGCGTTGTGTATGCAGAAAATAGAATATAAATCCTCTACTCCTTTCCGGTGCCCCTATTTATGTCCCCACACTAAAAATTAGATTTAGGGTGTAGGGTTTAAGGTTAGGGTTTGTGGTTAGGGCTTAGAGAATTTAGGGTATGGTGTATTTTTATGGCACAGGGTGTAGGGTTTAGGATTTAGAATTTAGGGTTAGGGATTGGAATTTAATTTTTTAGTGTTTTTTAGTATTGGATCATAGAAAGGGACACCGAAAAGGGGCAGAAAATTTTTATCCCAGAAAATCCCCACTAGGAGACATAAATATAAGATATTTGATAACCAATAAATTATTCGAAAATCCCCGCTAGGAATTGTTAAAAGGATTAATATCATATACACAGGTGGTGGAAACTGGAAGTTTCCACAAGCGCCTTAGTTTTAGGGTATAGAGAGTTAGTTTAGGGTATAGGATTTAGGGGTTTAGGTGTATGGGTTTAGAATTTAGGGATAGTTGTTTTAATTTAAGGTTTAGGGTTATAATTTAGGGTTTATAGGTTAGGGTTTAATTTTTAGGGTAATACGGTGAGGATTTAGGTTTTAACCTATAAACCCTAAATTATAATCCTAAACTTTAAATTGAAACAACTATCCCTAAATTATAACCCCATACACCTAAACACCTAAACCCTATACCCTAAACTAACTCTCTATACCCTAAAACTAAGGCGCTTGTGGAAACTTTTAGTTTCCACCGCCTGTGTATAGAATATTTATCCTTGTTAAAAAGCACTTCTTTTTTCCTAAACTATTTATATCGGAGTTCCAAAACAATTTATATTTGTAGAAATAAGTTTTGATATAATATTTGAAAAATATTTTGGACTAAATTGCAAAGAATTTAAAATAAGTTTTTAGTCAAAAACAACTTGAAAATATGTTTAAGGGTTTTTAAAAGGCTTTGGAATGATTTAAAGTGTATTTAAAGTAGTCAAAACCAGGCTTTTAAAGTGACCGTACCGATACGGTATTGAACCGTACCGATACGCCTTAGGGTTTACAAACTACCAGAATTCCAGTAGCCAAAACTCGTACTGATACGCTTAGCTGTATCGATACGGTGAGCTTTGAAATAGCCCAACGGCTAGTCGCGTACCGATACGGTTGTATCGCGTACCGATACGCCTAACTACCCCAACGGTCATTTTCCCAACGGTCTTTTAAATTGCAGGACCGTACCGATACGCTAGGTAAGCGTGTCGATACGTATCAGCTGAAGAGCACAACGACTAATTCCTCTTCAAGACCGTATCGATACGAGTTGAGAGGGTATCGATACGCCAAGCTGCAGAACTGCATTAATGGTGGGAAATAAAGACTCAAACGGCTCCAATTCAATCCCAACGGCTAGTAACGGCTACAAACTCAATTGGGAGTATAAAAGGGACCTCCAAGCATCTTGTAATGGTTAATGCTTCAATTGTTACAACATTATGATGTCAAAATTTGTCTAGAGCTTTAATTGTTCATTTCTTGCTTAGACAACACTTGTGAGCTTACATTGTTAAATTTGCTCAAGTTTTTAGGTTTTGGGTGAGTGCTTATAATTGCAAACAAACACCTTTTAGAGGGATTTCTAGTTTGCTAAGTCTTTCTTTGTAAAGAGAGTGTTCCTTCAAGCTTTGGGTAGAAAGCTTTGAAGGTTGTAACGGTTTCCTCCTAATCCGAGAAAAGGGGACGAAATTCTTAGTGAATTTGTTGGAAATCCTTAGTAGGGAGCTAAGGTAGTGGATGTAGACCTTGTTAGAAGGTTGAACCACTATAAATCCTTGTGTCAAATTGCCAAATTTTCACCTCCCACTAAAACACCCAATTATCCATCTTCTCCACACTTGGTGAGCAAGTACGGTTGATCGAATCGAGCCCCCTAAATCTCAACAATTGGTATCAGAGCTTGGCTCAATCGAAGGGGATTCACATCCTATTGAGAAGATCCGGCAAGCTCGATCGAAATTTCACCAACCGGCTCAAATGGCGCAATCCATCGACAAACCACCCTTCTTCGATGGAAATCACTATGCCCATTGGAAGACAAAGATGAAATTCTTCTTGAAGTCAAGAGATTACAAGCTATGGGACATAGTTGAAGATGGTCCGTTCGTGCCTCAAGGAAGCAAAGCGGAATGGAGTGCCGACGATCGCAAGAAGATTGAGCTTAATTGCAAAGCCTTGCACATGCTCTTTTGTGCTTTTGGCCCAACCATCTATGAGAAGATGTCTTCTTGTGAAAGTGTCAAGAAAGTATAGGACAAGCTTGAAGTCACATACGAAGGAACCGATGAAGTCAAGGAGACCAAGATTGGGCTCCTCACCTTAGAGTATGAGGACTTCAAGATGGATCCGGAAGAGAACATCGAGAATATGTTTGACAGGTTCTCCACCATCACCAATGGTCTTAAAGGTTATGGAGAAGCCATCCCGGAAGAGAAGCTTGTCCGAAAGCTCATCTACTCTCTTCCCGAGTCATGGGACTCAAAGAGGACCGCCATCATCGAAGCCAAGAATCTCAAAACCTTGAAGCTTGATGAACTCATGGGGTCACTTCTCACTCATCAAATAATGAAGAAAAACAAAGAAGAGGAGAAGAAGAAGGAAGAGATAAGAGCAATGGGGAAGAAGAGGATCATGGAGCTAGGCATCAATGCAAGTGTCGTAGCTCTCAAATCCTCCACATGTCATCATGTAGATTCAAGTGAGGAAGAAAGTGAAGATGAAGAGATGGCCTATCTCTTCAACAAATTCGCCCGGTTCATGAAGAGTAAAATGGAAAAATCCAAGCATGAATCGATGAAGAAGATGAAGGACTCCCACAAATCCAAAAAGAAGGGATCATCTTCAAAACAAGCATATGTGGCCACTTGGAGTGATGAAGACTCCACCAATGATGAAGTAGCCCACCTATGCTTGATGGCCCTCAATGAGGGGGAGGTAACTTCTAACTCATCCATTTCAAATTCTTATACATTTGATGAGTTGCAAGATGCCTATGATGATTTGCTTTTGGAATTCAAGGCATCATTTTCTAAAAACAAAAAGTTGATTTCAAAAATAAAAATTGAAAATGATTTGCTTTCTAAAACAAATCTTGAACTTGAAGCAAAGTTGAAAGATTTTGAACAAAAATGTTTTGATTTACAAAATTTGCTTCTTAAAGTTCAAAAAGAAAAAGATTTGATTTCCAATGAACTTGAAAAGAAAAATAGTTTTGGAAAATCAAACTTTTATGTAAGACAATCTAGCGCCCCTAGATTTGTGAATGGAAAATGTTTTAGAAGTGTTTGGGTCCCAAAAGGACTAACCACTTCAACTAAAAAGGATGAAATTGAAAAATGGATTCCTAAGGGGACTAAATTTTGTGCTACTAATGTTGTTGGGTTTTTTGCACGCTCGAATCGATCACCGAAACCGTCAAAGAGGGTTGTAAATTTTTGGTGGTTGAATTGGCTAAAACCGAAAGAAAGGTAGACAATTTGCACGAGGATTTTAGAGTGGTTCGACTACTCAACCGAGTCTACATCCACTACCTTAGCACACCACTAAGGATTTCCCAATTCACTCAACAATGAATTCGTCCCCTTTTCCAGGCTCAGGAGGAAACCGTTACAACCATATCTTTTGGACTTGGCTAAGATAGAACCAACTCTAGTTTTTCTCTCAAGGCTAAACTAGAACCTCTCCTTTTACAAGGGATTTGTTTGGTAAACTAAATACCTCTCTAGGTGGGTGTTTACACAAATTTAAGCTCACAAGAGTGTACAAAGAATTTACAATAAAGCACTCTCTACAGACTATGTACAAGAGAATAGTAAAATAAAGATTTAGACTCTAATTCTCTTGACCATATTGCTTGGATGTTGTCTCTTGCATTCTTCAAGTGTTCTAGCCTTCAATTTATAGACCCAAATGAGTTTGTAGCCGTTTATAGCCGTTGGGAATATTGCCGTTTATAGCCGTTGGGAATAGAGCCGTTTATAGTCGTTGGAATAGTGCCATTTATAGCTGTTGGAAATAGTACCATTTATGGCCGTTGGGAATAGTACCATTTATGACCGTTGGGAATAGTACCATTTATGGCCGTTGGGAATAGTACCATTTATGGCCGTTGGGCTATTTCAAAACACACCGTATCGATACGGCTAGGCATATCGGTACGGGTTTTGGCTACTGGAATTTTGGTAGTTTGAAAACCCTAAGGCGTATCGGTACGGTCACTTGAAAATCATGGTTTTGACTACTTTAAATACACTTTAAAACCATTCCAAAGCATTTAAAACCCTTAAACGTATTTTCAAGTTGTTTTTTGACTAAAAACATATTTTAAATTCTTTTCAATTTAGTCCAAAACATTTTTCAAATATTATATCAAAACCTTGGTTCTACAATCTCCCCCTTTTTGATATAATAAAACTAACTTGAAAATTTGTTTGGGATTCTCCCCCTTTAACTTTAAAATTGTGAATAAGAGATTAAGATATGAAATCAAATAAAGCTCCCCCTTATTCGTTTGAAAATTCAATTTTTCAAACCATTTTGGTATCAGAGCTTAACTCTTTGAGGATTAACAACCACAAGAGGAGATCCTTGGAAGAAGTGTGATCATCAAAATATCAAGAGATGACTTCAACCTCCGCTCCCGGCATGTACGACTCACAATCTACTACAAAGCCTCCTTTCTTCAATGGTGAGAACTACTCTTTTTGGAAAAACAAAATGCGTCTATTCATCAAGTCAAGTGACTATCTTGTGTGGGATGTCATTGAGGATGGACCATATATTCCATTGAAGCAAGATGATGAAGGCAAGATGGTGCTAAAAAGAAGAATGGAAATGAGTGAAGAGGAAAGGAAAAAGATTCAAGTAAATGACAAAGCTCTTCACATGTTATTTTGTGCTTTCGGTCCGGACATCTATTCAAAGGTCTCATCAATTGAAAGTGCCAAAGAAGTGTGGGACACTCTTGAGACCACTTATGAAGGCACCAACGATGTTAAAGAAACTGAGATTGGAATTCTCAATCTTAGTTATGAAAATTTCAAGATGGAATTCGATGAGACGGTGTCAAAGATGTTTGATCGGTTCTCCACTATTGTAAATGGTCTAAAGGGCTATGGAGAAGTTATATCGGAAGATAAACTTGTCCGAAAGCTACTCTATTCACTTCCCAAATCTTGGGATGGGAAGAGAACCGCTATCATCGAAGCAAAGAATTTAAAAACTTTAAAGTTTGATGAACTTGTGGGATCTCTCCTTACTCACGAGATCATGAAACAAGGAAGGGAAGATGAGAAAAAGAAAGAAGAAAAAAGAATGGAGAAGCTTGAAGTGGAGAAAAAGAAGAAAATGGGAATAGCTCTCAAGGCTAAAGCTTCCCAACTTGATGAAAGTTCATCTAGTGATGAGGATGAGCTTGAAGAATTGGCTATGATAGCCAAACGATTCTCACGCTTTATGAAGTCCAACCGAGGAAGAAAAATCCAAAGGAAAATGGACTTCAAAAGCAAAAACAAAGAAGAAGGAAAGGATCCAATCACTTGCTTTGAGTGCAAACAACCCGGCCACATACGTTCGGAGTGCCCTCAACTCAAGAAGAAGGGCTTTGAGAAGAGGAAAAAGCTCAAAGCCAAGCTTGCTACTTGGAGTGATGAGGAGTCATCGGAGGATGACGAACAAGAAGTGGCTAACCTTTGCCTCATGGCACTTGAGGAAGATTCCTCCTTGGTAACCTCTAACTCATCTACTTTAGATTTTACATATGATGAATTAAATGATGCTTATGATGAGTTACAAGAGGTATATGATGAATTAGTTGAAAAATATAAGGAGTCGGTTATTAGGAATAAAAAAATTATTCTAGAATTAAATGACAAAAATGACTCACTTATTCAAGCTAATTCTAAATTTGAGAAAAAGATAGTAGGATTAAAAGATGAACTTAAATTCTCTCAAGATGAAAATATTGATCTTAATAATCTTTTATCTCAAAGTAATTGTGAACACCAAAAGGTGTTGAGTGAGCTAAATGGGCTCAAAAAGTCTTTAAAAAATGTTGGTAGTGTCAAGCATGAATTAGGAGAATTCCCTAGAGCACACCAACCTAAGAAAAAGACTAATTACTACAAACAAGGTAACTATCCTAGACATAGTAAAACTAAAAGAATTAGAAATGTATGGGTTCCTAAGGAACTTGTTAAAACTAATAATATTATTGCTATGTCACCTTGGATTCCTAAGGGAACCAAAGTTTTAGGAACTAACACACATGGACCCAAAATGATTTGGGTACCAAAAACCAAAGTTTAAATATTTTTGTTTGTAGGGGGAGTATTGCTACAAGGCCAAAGCACAAAGTCAAAACTCATGGTACCTTGATAGTGGATGCTCGAGACACATGACCGGAGACAAGAGTCGACTCATGGATCTAAAGCCAAAAAGTGGAGGAGTAGTAACTTTTGGTGACAACTCCAAAGGCCACATTGAAGGTATTGGCTCCATAGGTAATCACTCTACTATTCTCATTGAAAATGTTTTATATGTCAATGGTTTTATAAATGAGGAAGTGTATGTAGAACAACCCCCGGGTTTTGAAGATTCAAAATTTCCAAATCATGTTTTCAAACTTACCAAAGCACTTTATGGTTTAAAACAAGCTCCTAGAGCTTGGTATGAAAGGCTTTCAAATTTTTTGATTGAAAAAGGATTTGAAAAAGGTAAGGTGGACACTACACTCTTTATAAAAATGTATAAAAATGACATCTTAGTAGTTCAAATCTATGTTGATGATATTATTTTTGGTTCTACTAATGAATGTCATTGTCAAGAGTTTGCTAAGTTAATGCAAGGTGAATTTGAGATGAGCATGATGGGGGAGCTCTCATTCTTTTTGGGACTCCAAATCAAGCAAAAGAAGGATGGCACCTTCATAAATCAAGCAAAATACATAAAGGATATGCTCAATAAGTTTGGCTTGGAGAATACAAAGCCTCAAGCCACTCCTATGAGCTCATCTACAAAGCTTGACAAAGATGAAGGAGGTAAGTGTGTTGACTCTAAGCTCTATCGTTCTATGATTGGATCTTTGCTTTACCTTACCGCAAGTAGACCGGATATATTGTTTAGTGTTTGCTTGTGTGCTAGGTTTCAAGCTAGTCCTAGAGAGTCTCACCTTATAGCCGTTAAGAGGATCTTTAGGTATCTTAGAGACACTCCTTGTTTAGGTCTTTGGTACCCTAAAGTCTCTACCTTTAACCTTCATGCTTATTTGGATGCGGATTATGGGGGTTGCAAAATCGATAGGAAAAGTACTTCGGGAACTTGTCAATTTCTAGGTAGTATGCTCATATCTTGGTTCTCTAAGAAACAAAATAGTGTAGCCTTATCTACCACCGAAGCCGAGTACATATCCTTAGGAAGTTGTTGTGCTCAAGTCCTTTGGATGAAGCAACAACTCTTAGATTATGGTGTAAAAATAGAAACCATACCCCTTAAATGTGATAATACAAGTGCAATATGTTTAACAAAAAATCCCATCCAACACTCTAGAACCAAACATATAGAAATAAGGCATCATTTCATTAGAGATCATGTCCTTAAGAAAGATGTGGTTATAGAGTATGTAGACACCTTGAATCAATTAGCGGATATTTTTACAAAACCATTAGATAAAGAGCGTTTTTGGTCCCTTAGGAGAGAGTTAGGACTAACTAGCCTATCTTGACCTTTTAGGACCTCTTTTTAAACTTAAAAATGCTTGATTTTGTGAAATACCGTGTTTATATGTTTAGACTCCCAATTTCTTCCATGCATATAGTTAGGGGGAGTATGTTTATGCCTAAATGTGTTTTGCCTGCTCATTCATAACATTTATGCATGTTAGGCCTCTTAAAATTTCATTTTTCTGCACTTTTAGAGCCTCATCTGCACTTCCAGGCCCAGGTGTATCGAAACGGGTCCCCCTATTTCGATACGGATACCTTAAAATCCGTCCTAAGAGAAGGGCGTTTCGAAACGGCCCCAGGCGTTTCGAAACGTTTTTGATTCGATGAATGGGTGTATCGCAACGCGTTCCGATACGGGTCAAACGGGTTTCGAAACGGTCAATACCGTTTCAAAACGGCCAGTCAATGGTTTTAAGAAGGGTCAAAACCCTAGCCGCCCCGTTCCGAAACGGTCTTGACCGTTCCGAAACGGCCTCGCGGAATGCCTTATTTAGGGCTTTTAATGACTCAAATTCTATTTTTACTCAAACTCTTAAAACCCTAAAAACCCTAACCGAATCTCTCTCTATAAATACCCTCCCAAACTCTTTGTTTTTCACAAAATTGTGAGGGGTTTTACTCTAAAACTCAAGTCTAAGCAAGCTTCATCAATCTTGTGCAAGGATTTTACTCAAATCATCCAAAATCCCAAACTAAGGTAATTTTTCAAATTTTTTTCTCTTTCAATTTTTGTTTGAATCTTAGGATAGAAAATTTTATTTTTGTATACATTATATGTTTTTAGTTGTGGGTTTTCAAAATGTTGTAAAAAAATCTCAAAATCTCAAAATTTTTGATTCGAATATAAAATTTTTTAGTCGTATTTTTTTATTTTAATTTTGTTTTCAAAAACCTAAGTGGGATTTCTTATTGGATTGATTTTAATTATCAATGCATACACTTAATTTTAAAACACTTGCTTAATGTTTTTAGATGGCGGATCAATCTAACAAGAAACGCAAAGCCGTTCAAACCGATGAATCGAGCATTCGTCCAAATATCACTATGCTCTTTAAGAAAACACTCAAAACTCCGCAGCAACGTGCTCGCTTCTCTTATGTCAAAGATCTCGCGGTTCGTAAAGAACGAGTCATTGATCTTGAGTTCCTCAACTCCGAGCGATTCCTTTTTCGTTATCTTGAACGTTTGGACGAGTGGAATCTTCTCTTTTTCTTGGGTATTGAGGATGTTTGCTACAAAAACATGGTACTCCTTTTCTACTCTAATGCTCGTTTTATTTATGATGAGACCAAAACCGAGATTGTAGGAATAGAGTCATCCTTATTGGGCAAGAAGTTTGTTGTTAATGTTGCTCTTTTGGAGTCTGCCCTTAAACTTAAGAATGAGGGTCTTGAAGATGAACGCCACTTTGGCACTTTCACCGGGAAAGCTCTTAATTTGGATGTGCACGATCGTGTTCTTCATTTGATAGTTTCTTGGTTTATTCGACCTTCCGGAGGTAAATACTCCCACATCCGTGAAAAAGATCATTTTTGGCTTGAGTGTTTCCGAAGAGGTGAGCGCCCTAATGTGCCTAAGATTATTTTTGCCGAGATTGTCAATAATATTAAGCTTATTGACACAAATGAGTTGACGTCGTTCACCTACGGCATAGTCTTAAGTTACCTCTTTAGTAATCTTGGTATTGATTGTACCTACGACTCCCCGGAACCTCGCAAGACCAAAATTGGTGAGTCCTCTCTTCGCAAGTCCGGATTCACATATGTGAATGGTTTTTGGGAAAGAGTTGATAGAGAAGCGGTTCCTCCTCCCGTTGCTCCTCCACCGCAAGTTCAAATGGGAAACAATGATGCTCTCACGGCTTTCCTTACCGAACGATTCAATGCCTTGGATTCTCGACTCGATACTATGGACACTCGCATTGCTTCGGGCTTTGAATCTATGGGCAATCGGTTGAAGAATGTTGAGGATCGTCTTCACACTCTTGAGACTTCCAATGCAAACCTTGATCTTTCCTTCTCTACTCTTTATGGGCAATGGACGAAGTTTCACCGCTCTCAAGCCAAGAGCGATGATGATACTTCGGATGATGATGACAAGGCTTAAGGACTCCATATCATATCATATTATATTATCTATGCATTTTAGGATTAAGTTTGCATCTTTATGTTTTCTCATGTTTTAAGAACCTATGCTTTTGATCTTTTATTTGGGATTTTATTATGAATCTATTGTTTATGCTTTGAATATTTTGATGATATTAATTATGATTGCTTATTATTGCTTATTGGTACTAATCTTCTTTATGAGCTTTCTTTGTTTCTTTTTGATCTAACAAAAAGGGGGAGAAGAAATTTAAGAGAGATGCCTTGCCACAAAACAAAAATTCGTTTTCAATTTTTCAATTTTTGTTAAAAGGTTTTGTTAATCTTTACAATTCAAAACTCTTAAACTTCAAAACCTATCTTAAATTAAAGGGGGAGAATCCCAAACAATTTTTCAAGTTAGTTTTATTATATCAAAAAGGGGGAGATTGTAGAACCAAGGTTTTGATATAATATTTGAAAATCATGGTTTTGACTACTTTAAATACACTTTAAAACCATTCCAAAGCATTTAAAACCCTTAAACGTATTTTCAAGTTGTTTTTTGACTAAAAACATATTTTAAATTCTTTTCAATTTAGTCCAAAACATTTTTCAAATATTATATCAAAACCTTGGTTCTACAATCTCCCCCTTTTTGATATAATAAAACTAACTTGAAAAATTGTTTGGGATTCTCCCCCTTTAACTTTAAAATTGTGAATAAGAGATTAAGATATGAAATCAAATAAAGCTCCCCCTTATTCGTTTGAAAATTCAATTTTTCAAACCATTTCTCCCCCTTTTTGTTATATCAAAAAGAATTTAAAAAGACATTTAAGTTCAAGATAACATAGGAGGCAAAAAAAAATTTTGACACACTTAAAATTTTGGTTTTAAAAAATTGGCTCCCCCTTACTCAAAGCGTCATTGTTAGGCTTAACAAATAATCCAAGACTTTAAACAAAAAAATTAGATAACCAAATGTATAAAATGAAGTAATTAAGCTTAGAGGTTACCCAATCTTCTTCTCAAGTGTGATTTGAACATTCTTTGATTTTGCTTTGCTTGCCATTGCTCCAACACACCTACAAAAGACATTCACTTGATTTTTGGTATCCAAATTGCTTTGGATCCATTTACGTTAGTCACAATGTCTTTAGTTCCCTTAGGAACCCATACTTGTCTAATCCTATAAGACTGTCTCTTCTTTATAGGACAAGTATGTATAGAATGACCATGATAATGGCAATGTGAGCATTTTGCCATTATGTGACAAGATGAATTATTGAAAATAATTTCTTTTTCTTTTGTTAAGCTTTCAAGCTTAACTTTTAAATCAAGATTTTCTTTTTCTAAAACATCTTTGCTTATTTTTGAAAACTCTAAATCATATTTCAAAATTTTATTTTGGTTTTCAAAATCCATTTTTGTTTTTAAAAGAAAATCATTTTCAATTTCAAGTTTTGAAATCATTTTCTTAAATTTGGAATTCATGGTCTCAAATTCCAAAAATAATTCATCGAAAGCATCTTGCAACTCATCGAAAGAGTAAGAATTAAGCTCACTAGAGTTAGAAGATACCATAGGCTCCTCGAGAGCCAAAACACCATCCACCTTTGGATTGGAGAGAAGGTTTGCACATGATTGATCATCATCTTTCTTTTCTCCATTCTTGTTGCCATAAAGCTTCTCAAGTTTCTCCCATAATTCTTTGGCACTTTTGCATGTGGAGATTTTCTTGGAAACTTCTTCGTTAAGGCCACAATAGAGAATGTGCATCGCCTTGGTGTTTAGCTTTGCCTTCGTGTCGTTGGCACTCCTTTGCTTTTTCTTCTTCTTTGGAGCTTCCAAATACCCATCTTCAACGATGTCCCAAACCTCATAGTCTTGAGACTTGATGAATAATTTCATGATATTTGCCCATTGGAAGTATGCTTCTCCTTTGAAGAGTGGAGGACACGAGATAGAGCGGCCTTCTTCAAATCTTGGCATTTTCTTGAACGGTTGGACTTCGAGCAATAGATCTTTACTCCCGGATGTTAGTCCTTCGATGGAGACGAGGCTCTGATACCAATTGTTGGGTTTTTTGCACGCTCGAATCGATCACCGAAACCGTCAAAGAGGGTTGTAAATTTTTGGTGGTTGAATTGGCTAAAACCGAAAGAAAGGTAGACAATTTGCACGAGGATTTTAGAGTGGTTCGACTACTCAACCGAGTCTACATCCACTACCTTAGCACACCACTAAGGATTTCCCAATTCACTCAACAATGAATTCGTCCCCTTTTCCAGGCTCAGGAGGAAACCGTTACAACCCTATCTTTTGGACTTGGCTAAGATAGAACCAACTCTAGTTTTTCTCTCAAGGCTAAACTAGAACCTCTCCTTTTACAAGGGATTTGTTTGGTAAACTAAATACCTCTCTAGGTGGGTGTTTACACAAATTTAAGCTCACAAGAGTGTACAAAGAATTTACAATAAAGCACTCTCTACAGACTATGTACAAGAGAATAGTAAAATAAAGATTTAGACTCTAATTCTCTTGACCATATTGCTTGGATGTTGTCTCTTGCATTCTTCAAGTGTTCTAGCCTTCAATTTATAGACCCAATTGAGTTTGTAGCCGTTTATAGCCGTTGGGAATATTGCCGTTTATAGCCGTTGGGAATAGAGCCGTTTATAGCCGTTGGAATAGTGCCATTTATAGCTGTTGGAAATAGTACCATTTATGGCCGTTGGGAATAGTACCATTTATGACCGTTGGGAATAGTATCATTTATGGCCGTTGGGAATAGTACCATTTATGGCCGTTGGGCTATTTCAAAACACACCGTATCGATACGGCTAGGCGTATCGGTACGGGTTTTGGCTACTGGAATTTTGGTAGTTTGAAAACCCTAAGGCGTATCGGTATGGTTCAATACCGTATCGGTACGGTCACTTGAAAATCATGGTTTTGACTACTTTAAATACACTTTAAAACCATTCCAAAGCATTTAAAACCCTTAAACGTATTTTCAAGTTGTTTTTTGACTAAAAACATATTTTAAATTCTTTTCAATTTAGTCCAAAACATTTTTCAAATATTATATCAAAACCTTGGTTCTACAAATGTCTATGGATCCAAAGCAATTTGGATACCAAAAATTACTTGATTGTCTTTTGCTAGGTGTGATGGAGAGTGATCAACAAGTTTTAAACCAAAGGGGGAGCTCCATGCACACAAAGGAAGAACACTTGAAGAAGGAAGGCTTTAGATCCTCCCTTGAGTTCAAGTGTGGTAATATCTAGTTGCTTTAGTGTTTATTTGATTTATTTTCATTTATGTTAACTAGATAATCATATATGTTAAACTAACATTCTTATGATGCTTTGAGTAAGGGGGAGCCAATTTTAAACCAAAATTTTAAGTGTGTCAAATTTTTTTTTGCCTCCTATGTTATCTTGAACTTAAATGTCATTTTAAATTCTTTTTGATATAACAAAAAGGGGGAGAAATGGTTTGAAAAATTGAATTTTCAAATGAATAAGGGGGAGCTTTATTTGATTTCACATCTTTAATCTCTTATTCAAAATTTTAATTGAAGGGGGAGAATTCCAAACAAATTTTTCAAGTTGGTTTTATTATATCAAAAAGGGGGAGATTGTAGAACTAAGTTTTGATATAATATTTGAAAAATATTTTGGACTAAATTGCAAAGAATTTAAAATAAGTTTTTAGTCAAAAACAACTTGAAAATATGTTTAAGGGTTTTTAAAAGGCTTTGGAATGATTTAAAGTGTATTTAAAGTAGTCAAAACCAGGCTTTTAAAGTGACCGTACCGATACAGTATTGAACCGTACTGATACGCCTTAGGGTTTACAAACTACCAGAAATCCAGTAGCCAAAACTCGTATCGATACGCTTAGCCGTATCGATACGGTGAGCTTTGAAATAGCCCAATGGCTAGTCGCGTACCGATACGGTTGTATCGCGTACCGATACGCCTAACTACCCCAACGGTCATTTTCCCAACGGTCTTTTAAATTACAGGACCGTACCGATACGCTAGGTAAGCGTATCGATACGCATCAGCTGAAGAGCACAACGGCTAATTCCTCTTCAAGACCGTATCGATACGAGTTGAGAGGGTATCGATACGCCAAGCTGCAGAACTGCATTAATGGTGGGAAATAAAGACTCAAACGGCTCCAATTCAATCCCAACGGCTAGTAACGGCTACAAACTCAATTGGGAGTATAAAAGGGACCTCCAAGCATCTTGTAATGGTTAATGCT
This sequence comes from Hibiscus trionum, assembly GCA_030270665.1. Lineage (NCBI taxonomy): Eukaryota > Viridiplantae > Streptophyta > Magnoliopsida > Malvales > Malvaceae > Hibiscus > Hibiscus trionum. The sequence continues at coordinate 56,827,511 of BSYR01000017.1, read as the reverse complement.
TCAATTGTTACAACATTATGATGTCAAAATTTGTCTAGAGCTTTAATTGTTCATTTCTTGCTTAGACAACACTTGTGAGCTTACATTGTTAAATTTGCTCAAGTGTTTAGGTTTTGGGTGAGTGCTTAGAATTGCAAACAAACACCTTTTAGAGGTATTTCTAGTTTGCTAAGTGTCACGCCCCGCCTGGTCGCGACCGAGTCAACCGAGGGACACACCCGCCAGGGTGCACTGAGCAGCACCGAGCTGTGCCACCCAGGTGCGCAGTACGCGCCCGATCCGCCCCACCTAGGTGCGCTGCGCGCGCCCAAGGTGCACCACCTAGGTGCTCACGGGCCAACTTGAAGGAAATGAGATGTTATGAGCCTTTTAAGGCCAAGGAAGACTCTAGAACGGCCTAGAGGGCCCCAAACGTCTCCACACATCTCCAAGGGGTTCTAGAAGGCTCCACATCAATCTAGGCTCACCCGGAGGAACCTAGAAGACCCGAGAAAGATCAAGAGGGCTCGGGACAAGTCTGGAAGGCTCGGGACAACTCCAGACGACTCCGGAATATTCTAGAGTAACTTAGAATATAGTAGAGCTTTTAGACCATTTAGGATATATGTAGATAAGTGTGGAATTATCTAGATATGTCTAGGTCCCTTAGATATTTTTGGAGGCAAAATGTGAGCCGTCCGATCAAATAAATCTCCACCGTCCATTAGGGAGGTTGGAGGCTATAAATAGGCTTGCCTAGCTCATTTGTAAGGCATCCAAGTAGTCATCCACACAAACACTTGTAAAGCTTCATTTGTGCAATACAAGGTTCTTTCCTTGTAAATCTCTCTTGCTCCTTCGTTTTGCCATAGCGTTGCGACATAAAGGCTTACTAGCATCGTGCCGAGTGTGCTAGTGCCGCACGGATTTCAGCTTGAAGAAATAAGTCTGTGACAGTTGGTATCAGAGCAAGTTCCGATCGCTCGAGAACATGGCAAAGACCGTCAAGAACCAAGCCGCTAGCCCGTCCGAGACCGAGGTCACGCACGACCAAGGTGTGCAAGATGTAAGGGCTGATCCTGTCGAGACAAGGCCTCGTGCCAAATCTAGAGACATACTCTCTAGCTTGGAGTCCCGCTTGACTCGCGTCGAGGAAGGCGTATCGAGCATGGGTGCCCAAGTGGACGACCTTCAAGAGCGGATTGAAGGCCTCGAGGCGGAGGATGCCGAGATCCACACAACCGTGAGGGCCATGAAGATCAAGTTAGAGGAGTCCCTGCGCGCGGAAATGGGCGAAGTACGCGACGCACTCTTAGGAGAGCTCACCAAGGTACGTGAGTCTTTCCAACGTGAACTTACCAACATGTATGATCAACTTGAAGCATTGCAAGGCGACCTTGCCTTGTGCAAACGTGCTATGGCAGCCGGGCCAAGCACCACCGTGGAGGCAAGAAGGGTCGAGGTGCCCAAGCCTCAAACTTTCTCAGGGACACGCAACGCCAAAGAAGTCGACAACTTCTTATATGGCTTGGAGCAATACTTAGAAGCCGTTGGCATCAGGGACGATGCCTCCAAGATCCAGACCGCAACTCTATACCTCACCGACACCGCCATGCTTTGGTGGAGGAGAAGGCGTCTCGATGTCGAGAGAGGTACGTGCACCATCACTACCTTTACTGATTTTAAAAGGGAGCTCAAAAGGCAATTCTATCCGGAGAATGCCGAGGACGAGGCACGAGCTCGCCTTCGAAGGTTGAAGCAGTCGAGGAGCATCCAAGACTACGTGAGGGAGTTCACCAGTTTGGTGCTCGAGATCCCCGATTTGTCCGAGAAAGACTCGCTCTTCTACTTCTTAGATGGTCTCCAAAGTGAGGCCAAGACCGAGCTAAGGCGAAGGGGAGTCCAAACCCTTGCCGATGCGATAGCCGTAGCCGAGAGCCTTATCGACTACTCGAGCCACAAGGAGACCACCCGTAAGCCGAGAGATGAGAGGAGCAGTCATGCCAAAGGTGGGGGAGACAAGGGCTATCCCAAAGAGGGCTATCAGGAAGGCCGCTCACCAAGACACCGAGACTCGTCCCCTTGGAAGAGCAAGGACAAGGGAAAATCCAAGGAATTCCAAGGTGCGAGGAGGTCACCACCGAGAAATTGCTTCATTTGTGATGGTGACCATTGGACGCGTGAATGCCCACAACGCCGAGCCCTTAACTCACTCCTAGCCAAGCACCGAGAAGGTAGTGACACCGATAGTGGCGATGAGGGTGCACAAATGGGATCACTACAGCTCTTGAATGGAATCCAGTCCGCCCCAAAGACCCAAGCCAAGGGATTGCTATTCGTGGACGTCACCATTAATGGAAAGGCCTCAAGAGCCATGCTCGACACAGGTGCGTCCCATAACTTTGTCTCTTTACAAGAAGCAAAGAGGCTTGGACTTAGCATCGTGAAAGGGGGAGGATCCGTCAAGGCCGTAAACTCTGCCGCTCAACCCATCCATGGGTTTGTTCGAGGAGTCAAGACCAACATTGGGACATGGTCAGGCCGCATGGACTTCTCGATAGTGCCGCTAGATGACTACCCGATCATCCTAGGGCTCGAGTTCTTCGAGCAAGCCAAGGCGATTCCGATGCCGTTTGCCAACAGTTTGTGCGTCACCGAGGGTGCACCATCATGTGTGGTACCAACAATAAGGGCCACCAAGCCAGGGACAAAAGTGGTCTCAGCACTTCAACTCAACAAGGTCGTCCGAAGGGCCAAGCCGTCCAAGGGACTAAATGAAGACAAAGGGGTGTCCGTGTCAAGGAAGGCCACCAAGCATACTCAATGGGAGAACGATGCTTCCAAGACCACCAAGGGTCAAGGTTCGAAGGGAAGGTCTTCCAACAATGCCGACAAGCCGAGGGCAAAGGCAAGGCGAGCTAGGAGACGAGGTAGGCACTCCAACAACACCCATGTTCCACGAAGACGCGACGAGGGCGTCGCGAGATCGGGTGGGGGAGGATGTCACGCCCCGCTTGGTCGCGACCGAGCCAACCGAGGGGCACACCCGCCAGGGTGCACTGAGCAGCACCGAGCTGTGCCACCCAGGTGCGCAGTACGCGCCCGATCCGCCCCACCTAGGTGCGCTGCACGCGCCCAAGGTGCACCACCTAGGTGCTCACGGGCCAACTTGAAGGAAATGAGATGTTATGAGCCTTTTAAGGCCAAGGAAGACCCAAGGAAGACTCTAGAACGGCCTAGAGGGCCCCAAACGTCTCCACACATCTCCAAGGGGTTCCAGAAGGCTCCACATCAATCTAGGCTCACCCGGAGGAACCTAGAAGACCCGAGAAAGATCAAGAGGGCTCGGGACAAGTCTGGAAGGCTCGGGACAACTCCAGACGACTCCGGAATATTCTAGAGTAACTTAGAATATAGTAGAGCTTTTAGACCATTTAGGATATATGTAGATAAGTGTGGAATTATCTAGATATGTCTAGGTCCCTTAGATATTTTTGGAGGCAAAATGTGAGCCGTCCGATCAAATAAATCTCCACCGTCCATTAGGGAGGTTGGAGGCTATAAATAGGCTTGCCTAGCTCATTTGTAAGGCATCCAAGTAGTCATCCACACAAACACTTGTAAAGCTTCCTTTGTGCAATACAAGGTTCTTTCCTTGTAAATCTCTCTTGCTCCTTCGTTTTGCCATAGCGTTGCGACATAAAGGCTTACTAGCATCGTGCCGAGTGTGCTAGTGCCGCACGGATTTCAGCTTGAAGAAATAAGTCCGTGACATAAGTCTTTCTTTGTAAAGAGAGTGTTCCTTCAAGCTTTGAGTAGAAAGCTTTGAGGGTTGTAACGGTTTCCTCCTAATCCGAGAAAAGGGGACGAAATTCTTAGTGAATTTGTTGGAAATCCTTAGTGGGAGCTAAGGTAGTGGATGTAGACCTTGTTAGAAGGTTGAACCACTACAAATCTTTGTGTCAAATTGCCAAATTTTCACCTCCCACTAAAACCCTCAATTATCCATCTTATCCACACTTGGTGAGCAAGAACGGTTGATCGAATCGAGCCCCTAAATCTCAACAATATTGAACTCTAGTTCTGGGTGATGAAACAAACACTCTCAAATACAAATCAATCTCAACAATTAAGAAATTGTTTGAGTTTGATGGAGATATCAAAAATGTATTTTGAAGCCTCCAGATCTTTTTCCCTCGTTTGCATTCAAGTTATAATTCTTGTCTCATGCTTCAACTTGCAGGGTCTTAACCTGCTTGATTTAGCAGCAGCAAGCCCTGTAGCTAGAGGAAATGGCACAGACCTACAAGCTCTACTCCAGTTCAAGGCCAAGATAACTGGTGATCAGCTCAAGATTATGGAGTCCTGGAATAGTTCCATTCACTTCTGTCAGTGGCATGGTGTTACATGCGGTCGCAAGCATCAGAGAGTCACCAAGTTGGAACTGCAATTCCTCAAACTCTCGGGATCTTTATCACCCTACATTGGAAACTTGAGCTTTCTTAGGGAGTTGAGACTGGCAGGAAACAGCTTCTACAACGAGATTCCTCAAGAAATCGGTCGTTTAAGAAGACTGGAAACATTCGAACTGGCGAATAACTCCATCACTGGTGAAATTCCTTCCAATTTATCAGCTTGTTCTAAGCTTACACAGGTTGATTTGGCAGGCAACCAGCTAACAGGAGAAATACCTGTTTCGTTGAGTCTCGTGTCAAACCTGAAATTCTTGGGGGTTTTCAACAACAGTTTGGGAGGGAGTATACCACCTTCATTAGGGAACTTATCATCCCTGGAGAAACTTGCTTTGAGTTACAATGCGTTAAGTGGGATTATACCTGAAGCTCTTGGAAGGTTAACAAATCTTTCATTTTTCGCTGTAGGCCAAAATGAAATATCCGGTACTCTTCCTGTCTCAATGTTTAATCTCTCCAGTCTTAGAACCTTTGATATTGGTGGAAACAAGATTCAAGGTACTCTTCACTCTGACTTACAAATCAATATGCCATATGTTGAGTTCTTTTCCGTAGCCAGAAACCAAATGTCAGGACAAATACCTGTTTCAATATCCAATGCCTCAAATCTGAATGTACTTCAATTTGATGAGAACAAATTCAGTGGAAAGGTGCCTTCATTAGAAAATCTGGATAAACTATACAGATTTTCCGCAGCCAATAACCGATTGGGACATGGGAGAGAAGGTGACTTGAGCTTTGTCTGCACTTTAGTCAATAATACCAAACTAGTATTTCTACAAATAGGCTTAAATAATTTTGGAGGAGTATTTCCTGAATGCATTAGCAACTTTTCTAGCACCATTTTATATTTAGTAGTAGAAGCGAACAAAATATCGGGAAGAGTCCCGGATGGGATTGGAAATCTCATCAATTTGGAAGTGCTAGCTGCTTCAGAAAATCAACTGTCAGGTCCAATTCCCTTCGATTTTGGGAGGCTTCAGAAGTTGAACATCTTTTATGCTGATACTAATTCTTTCTCTGGAACTATTCCTCATTCTATTGGAAATTTAACAATGTTAACTAAACTTGTTTTAAATTTTAACAATCTACAGGGAAACATTCCTTCAAGTTTAGGTAACTGCCAAATGTTGCTTTATTTGGGTCTTTCAGATAACAATCTTAGTGGACCTATCCCCCCACAAGTACTTGAGCTCCCATCCTTGGCCATTTTACTGGACTTATCATCAAACTATTTGACTGCTGAGCTACCTGATGAAGTAGAAAAACTAAAAACTTTAGCTGAATTTGATGTTTCTCAAAATAGGTTATCCGGTCTTCTTCCAAACAACCTTGGCAAATGCGTAGGTCTAGAGAAACTGTTCTTGGAAGGCAATATGTTTGAAGGGCCCATTCCTTCATCCTTTAGTTCATTGAGAGGTCTTGAGGCATTGGACCTTTCTCATAATAATTTTTCGGGTGGGGTTCCAGAATTTCTTGTGAACTTTGGGGCATTAAAGTATTTAAACCTCTCTTTCAATGATTTTGAGGGAGTGTTACCAAGTGAAGGAGTCTTTAAGAATACTAGTGCTACGTTCGTTTACGGAAACAATAAGCTTTGCGGAGGCATCTCTGAGTTACACTTGCCAAGATGTAACTTCAAAAAATCATCACATGCTTCCCCTAGATTGATAATTGCAATTATTATTGTGATCTTAGGAGTGACTTTGGTTTTCACTTGTCTCATAATCTTGTGGACTAGAAAGAAGAAAGAGCAAAAGCCAACAGCAACTACTCGTGCAGAAAATTCCCTTTTACAGTTATCATACCAAAACATCCTACGGGCTACGGATGGATTTGCCACGCACAATTTGGTTGGTTCGGGAAGTTTCGGTTCTGTATACAAAGGAATTCTTGAAGAGAGTGGAGCAACTATTGCTGTAAAGGTGCTTAATCTTCTTAATCGTGGAGCATCAAAGAGTTTCTTGGCTGAATGCGAGACTTTGAAGAACATTCGACATCGAAATCTTGTAAAGGTATTAACTGCCGTTTCGGGAGTTGATTACAAAGGCAAAGATTTTAAAGCCTTGGTTTATGAGTTCATGGAAAATGGGAGCTTGGAGGACTGGTTGCATCCATATATCACCACGAATGAATCGGAGACGATAAGAAACCTAAACTTCTTCCAAAGAGTTGATGTGGCCATAGATGTTGCCCATGCACTTGAATATCTGCACCATTATTGTGAAACGCCGATCATTCATTGTGACCTCAAGCCGAGCAATATTCTACTTGATGACGACATGGTTGGACATATAAGCGACTTTGGCTTAGCAAAAGTCCTGGATGAAGATAGGCTTAACTATCCTGCTAATCAGTCAAGCTCCCTTGGCATAAGAGGAACTATTGGTTATACTCCACCAGGTAATTACACTGTATTGATTTCTTCTGCAATTATTTAGAGTGGTTTCCTCTTCAATTATTTGTATGTGTAATTTGTGATGAAATAATTGTAGAATATGGCATGGGAAGTGAGCTGTCAATAGAAGGTGATGTGTATAGCTATGGCATCCTCTTGCTAGAGATGTTTACAAGAAAAAGGCCAACTGATGAAAGGTTCAAAGAAGGTTTAAGTCTTCATCACTTTGTTGCGGAAGCTTTTCCCGATCAAATCATTGAGATTATAGATCCCAATCTTCTTGAAGAGAGGGTTAGAGTAACAGTTGCAGGCATCACTCTCAATGAAAACAGATTGGGAAATGAGTTTCTTCAATTCTTGAATTTGATATTCGAAATAGGTCTCACTTGTTCCGCTAAATCACCGAGTGAGCGGATGAGCATGAGTGATGTTGTTACCAAGCTTTGTTCTGTTAGGGACAAGCTTTTTCGTTCAACTCGATTCCGTCGTGGGACTCAAACTTCATCGCTGCTCAATCAGCAGGTTATAATGTCTTCCTATCTTAGTCTTAGCAAAATACTGGATCATTTCATTACATAAGCCAGAGTTACATTACTTTTTCTGATGAAATATTGTGCTTAAATAAATCCTTGTTTCATAAGGTGTCTTAATGGGGAATTGTAATCCATGTGTTCTATTGCAGGGTGACTCTGTGGCAGTAGCAGGCGCCTCTACTTAATAAAGGACCGAGGTTTGATCTCCTACCAGCCCACTATTAGGTTATCATAGTAATAATATATGAGAATGGTGAGTCAGTCTTAGAATGATTGATGTCAATTGTGGAGCATTTAGAAAAAGAATGGTAAAATATCAGAGTTCTAAAACTTAGTTATTTCAACCTGATTGCATGCCTACTGCATAGTTTCTTTACATATTGCTACTTAAGTTCAAATTAGGAGGTTTGTTTTTACACTGCAGTAAACGATCGCGTAGGAAACCTCAAAAGGGAAAACCACCGCAGAGTTCAAAATTTTATCTGATTCCATATGTATATACATCATCATCTATGTACAGTGTTAAATTTGAGTGAAGACAAAAAAAATATTAGAGGTTAAAGTTGAATTTGAAATTTTGGAGGGGCGAAATTGAAATTATACCATTATGTTAACTTATAGTTTCAGAATGTTTGAAGGACTAAATTGAAACCTTCCCGTTTTTGAGATTCAAGGCCCCAGAACCATGCAGAAGTAGACCTGGCAAACTTGACCCGAGACCCGAGACCCGAAACCCGAACTGAATTACCCGAACCGAAACCTGATTTTGACCCGAACATGATGATTCGAAGTTGACCCGAAACTCGAACCGAACCGAACCGAACCGAAATTTTTTGTTGAACCGAAATGGACCCGAACCGAAATAGACCCGAACCGAATGGACCCAAACCGAATGCTACCCGAACCGAAAGCTGAACCGAATATCGACCCGATTTTAACTCGATTTTAACCCAATTTTGACCCGATTTTAACCCGAATATCTATTTTTAACAATATAATAAATAATAAAATGAAGTATAGAAATTTGAGATCTTGGTGACCAATTTTATAATTTCATCATAAAATATAGCATAAAATTGAAATTGTAGACTAAATTGACAATTTGGAAGTGGAGAAATTTGAGAGTCCAATGACCAATTTTGTAATTATACCATATAAATAAATAGGGGTCAATTTTGGCTAAAAATTAAATCTTTGAAATTAAAATAAACGAAAATATCAATATATTAAATTAATAGACTAAATTACAAAGATTAGTTAATTTCAACTAAAAGTAAATTTTTAGAGACTAAATATCACTACGGGGAGGGGATTTCTATATCCGAAGTCTAAACTGTGGGAATACTTGTGACTAAATTAAATTAAATTAAAACTTAAAGTTGACTAAAATGTAACATTTTAAATGCAACATGACCTAAAAAGTAATTAATCTCTAGCTTAAAAAATTGGTGGCTTATTTCCCTCCAAAATTTTGTCTTTTCTCTCTCTCTATTTTTTCGGATTGTCTTTTTCTTCTTTTTTTCAATCTAACTTAAAAAATTAGTGGCTTATTTCCCTCCAAAATTTTGTTTTTTCCCTCTCTATTTTTACTGTTGTCTTTCTATTTTTCTTAATTTAATTGAGTTTCAATTTAGATTAATTTAATTGAAATTTCACATTTAGTTTTAAAATTATTTTAATTATGTCCGTGATTTATGCTTTTAGATTTTAGTTAGTTCAATTAGATCCTAAGTTTAATAAATTAATTCATTTCAGACATTATTATTATTATTATTATTATTATTATTATTATTATTATTAACTTTGATTTAATATAATTATACAAAAAAAAATTATATGGATACATAAAGCTTTGATTTAAATATTTAATCAAATTCAAATGCATAGATTAACAAGTTGAATCAGAATTAATCTCATACACCAATAACTCTAAACTAAACCATAAATACTAAACCTCAAACCTTTAACCCAACTCAAATCGAATTGACCCGAAAATTTAAATGTTGACCCGACCCGAAATTGACTCGATTTTAACCCGAACCGAAAGCGACCCGAACGACTCGATTTTGACCCGAACCGAAAGCGACCGATCCGATATTGACCCGACCCGAAAACAACCGATCCGATTTTGACCCGATCCAATACCCGAACCGAATCCGACTCATCACAGACCCGAATTAGACCCGAACCCGAACCGAACTGACCCGAACCGAATCTAAACCGATTCTAGATAGACCCGAAATGACCCGAACCGAAACAACCCGAACCGAATGACCCGATTGCCACCTCTAGCAGAAGCTACAATTTTGGTTACCCATCAGCTATCAGATGACTTTGGAAATCAAAACTTGCAATTTTTTCCACAAACAAATAGTATATGCTTACCCACCAGCTATAAAATCTACATTTTTTCCACAAACAAATAGTATATGCTTACCCATCAGCTATCAGATGACTTTGGAAGTCTCCATAGAATCAGCTTTTTCTCAGCGTTTACATGAGAAAGTCTCCTCTATCACGGAAGCCGTAGGCACATAACTTGGGGCCATACTCTACTTTCAATCACGGGAGATATTTAGTTAAGAATATTCAAAAAAAAAATTAAGCTTAATATGAATCTCTAAAAATTTTGTGGGGCCAAATTAAAATTTTTGATAATTTGAAAGGATTAAATTTTAATTTTCCAAAGTTTTGGGGACATAGCCTGTGCTCCACACTGCTTCCAGAGTTCCAAACCTACTTATATTGAGCTCTAGTTCTTGTTGATGAACCAAACACACTCAAAAACAAATCAATCTCATCAATTAAGAAATTGTTTCAGTTTGATGGAGCTATCAAGAAAGCATTTTGAAGCGTCCATCTCTTTTCTCCTAGTTTGCATTCAAGTTATAATTCTTGTGTCATGCTTCAACATGCAGGGTCTTAACCTGCTTGATTTAGCAGCAGCAAGCCCTGTAGCTAGAGGAAATGGCACTGACCTACAAGCTCTACTCCAGTTCAAGGCCAAGATAACTGGTGATCGGCTCAAGATTATGGAGTCCTGGAATGGTTCCATTCACTTCTGTTTGTGGCGTGGTGTTTCGTGCGGTCGCAAGCATCAGAGAGTCACCAAGCTGGAACTGCAATTCCTCAAACTCTCGGGAGCTTTATCACCCTACATTGGAAACTTGAGCTTTCTCAGGGATTTGAACCTTGCAGGCAACAGCTTCTACAACGAGATTCCTCGAGAAATAGGTGGTTTAAAAAGACTGGAAACATTAGACCTCACCAACAACTCCATGAGTGGTGAAATACCTTCCAATATATCAGCTTGTTCTAAGCTTACATGGGTTGATATGACAGGCAATCAGCTAACAGGTGAAATACCTGCTTCGTTGGGTCTCTTGTCCAACCTCAAAGTCTTGGGCCTTTTCAACAACAGCTTGAGAGGGAGTATCCCACCTTCTTTGGGGAACTTGTCATCCCTGGAGAAACTTGGTTTGAGTACTAACGCCTTAAGTGGGAATATACCTGAAGCTCTTGGACGGCTGACAAATTTTTCATTTTTCGCTGTTTTCGAAAATGAAATATCTGGTACTGTTCCTGTCTCAATGTTCAATCTCTCCAGTCTTAGAGTCTTTGATATTGGTGTAAACAAGATTCAAGGTACTCTTCGTTCCGACTTAGAAATCAACATGCCATACGTTAGGTACTTTTCCTTAGATATGAACCAAATGTCAGGACAAATCCCTGTTTCAATAACCAATGCCTCAAATCTGAAACTACTTCAACTTGGAAATAACAAATTCAGTGGATATGTGCCTTCATTGCAAAAACTGGATAAACTGTACAAAATTCTCCTATCCAATAACCATTTGGGACATGGGAGAGAAGGTGACTTGAGCTTTGTCTGCACTTTACTCAATAGTACCAAACTAAAATTTCTATACATAGGCACAAATAATTTTGGAGGGGTATTTCCTGAATGCATTAGCAATTTTTCTAACTCCATTTCCTTTTTAGAAATGGAATCTAATAGAATATCGGGAAGAATCCCAGATGGTATTGGAAATCTCATCAATTTGGAAGTGTTAAGGGTTTCAGGAAACCAACTATCAGGCCCCATTCCCTTTGATATTGGGAGGCTTCAAAAACTAAAGATCTTTTATGCTACTCATAATTCTCTCTCTGGCTCTATTCCCCATTCTATTGGAAATTTAACAATGTTAACCCAACTTGCTTTAGATTCTAACAACCTTCAGGGCAGCATTCCTTCAAGTCTAGGTAACTGCCAAATGTTGCTTTATTTGAGTCTTTCTGATAACAATCTTAGTGGACAAATACCCTCTCAAGTACTTGGACTCCCATCCTTGGCCATTTTACTAAACTTATCATCAAACTATTTGACTGGCGAGCTTCCTGTTGAAGTAGAAAAACTAAAAAATCTAGCTGAATTTGATGTTTCTCAAAATAGCCTATCTGGTCTGCTTCCAAACAACCTTGGTAGCTGTGTAAGTCTAGGGAAGCTGTTCTTGGAAGGCAATTTGTTTGAAGGGTCCATTCCACCATCTTTGAGTTCATTGAGAGGTCTTGAGTCATTGGACTTATCTAGCAATAATCTTTCAGGTGGAGTTCCAGAATTTCTTGTCAACTTTAGGGGATTAAAGTATTTAAATCTCTCTTTCAATGATTTTGAGGGAGTGTTACCAAGTGAAGGAGTCTTTAAAAATGCAAGTGTTATGTTTGTTGACGGAAACGATAAGCTTTGTGGAGGGATCCCTGAGTTAAACCTGCCAAGATGTAACTCAAAACAATCCAAAAGCAGGTTAAAAATTGCAATTATTGTTGTGATTTTAGGAGTGACCTTGGTTTTCCCTTGCCTCCTCATCTTGTGGTTTAGAAAGAAGAGAAAGCAGCAGCCAAGAACAACCTGTGTAGAAAATTCACTTTTACAATTATCATACCAAAGCATTTTGAAGGCTACGGATGGATTCAACATGCAGAATTTGGTTGGTTCGGGAAGTTTCGGTTCTGTATACAAAGGAATTGTTGAAGAGAGTGGAGCAACTGTTGCAGTAAAGGTGATCAATCTTCTGAATCGTGGAGCATCCAGGAGTTTCTTGGCTGAATGCGAGGCCTTGAAGAACATTCGACATCGAAATCTTGTCAAGATATTAACAGCCATTTCAGGGGTCGATTACAAAGGTAATGATTTTAAAGCCTTGGTTTATGAGTTCATGGAAAACGGAAGCTTGGAGGACTGGTTGCATCCATATATCCCAATGAATGAACTAGGGACGTTGAGAGATCTAAACTTCATCCAAAGAGTTGATGTGGCCATAGATGTTGCTCATGCACTTGAATATTTGCACCATCGTTGTGAAACGCCGATCATTCATTGTGACCTCAAGCCAAGCAATATTCTACTCGATGACGACATGGTTGGCCATATAAGTGACTTTGGCTTAGCAAAAATACTGTATGAAGATAGACTTAACCATCCTGGTAATCAGTCAAGCTCCCTTGGCATAAGAGGAACAATTGGTTATGCTCCACCAGGTAATTATATTGTATTGATTACTTCTGCAATTATTTATAGGGTTTTCCTCTTCAATTATTTGTATATATGTGTAATTTGTGATGAAATAATTGTAGAATATGGCATGGGAAGCGAGCTGTCAACAGAAGGCGATGTGTATAGTTATGGCATCCTCTTGCTAGAGATGTTTACAGGGAAAAGGCCAACTGATGAAAGGTTCAAAGAAGGTCTAAGTCTTCACAGCTTTGTCGCGGAAGCTTTTCCCGATCGAATCATTGAGATTATAGATCCCATTCTTCTTCAAGAGAGGGTCAAAGGAGGAACAGTTGCAGGCATCACTCTCATTGAAAATAGCCTGGGAAATGAGAGACTTCAGTTCTTGAATTTGATATTCGAAATAGGTCTTACTTGTTCAACTGAATCACCAAGTGAGCGGATGAGCATGAGTGATGTTGTTACCAAGCTTTGTTCTGTCAGAGACAAGCTTCTTCGTCCAACTCGATTCCGCCGTGGGTCTCAAACTCCATACGCTGCTGGACCAGCATGTTCTTAATGTCTTTTTATCATAGCAATATACTCAATCATTTCAACACTTAAGCCACATTTACATTACTTTTCTGATGAAATGTTATGCTTAAATAAATTCTTGTTTCATAAGTTGCAGGTATCTAAGGTGTCGCATGGATGAGCTTGAGAGGCTTGGAGGCTATATATATATGCATAGACATATTTTTGCAGTGAGTTTTATAGTTACAATTTTAGGCTATATAATCAAAGTAGATGGTCTTGAACACAGGCATTGCAGATGGTCTTGAAAGCGAATTATAATTGTTTGGAAGGACCAAACTGCAGTTATATCGATGTACTAACTTATAAGTTTGCAATTTCTAAAGGGACTAGATATAAATTCAATCCCATTTGGGGGAGTGAAGGCCCCTGCCCCACTTCCGGGTCACCCCTGTTGACCCAAGAAGCAAGCAAAAGCAACAAATCTGCTTACCAATCAGCTATCAGATGACTTGGAAGTTGGAATCTAAACATGCATTTCCATTTTTCTCCACAAAGATAGATCCTCTAATATAAAAGATTTAATTAAAAATAATCAAAAAATATTAATGGTTAATATGAATTTCTAAAAATTTGAGGAGGCCAAATTAAAATTTTCATAAAAATAAAGGGCTTTTTATGAATTTTAAAATTGTTGGGGTCAAGACCCCCTTTAAACTAGGGGTGGGCATAATTACCTGACTCAGTTGACCCGGCCCAATTATTCGATGACCCGAAGTAAATTAGGCGGTTAATCTTATAAAAAAAAATTATCCGTCCCAGTAATTTTTTCGGACACGGGCCGGAAGTTTTCCCTTACCGGGTACCCGACCCGATAAATTTTAGTAATATATATTTTTTATATTTTAAGTTATATTTTTATTTTAAGTTTTTTATATTTTTACTATAAAACTAATTTTAAATCCCTAAATTCTTTCTATGTTTGTATTATATACTTTTAAGTTTTAAGTTTAATTTTTTTTAAAAAAATATTTTTGTATTTAACATATAATTTTTTAAAAAATTTAAATTAAAAATATATATATGAACTGAATACCCAGTACCCAATCACGTGATTCTTTCTGGTTTTAAAGAAAATTTTAGTTTCGAGATCGCTAAATAATACTAATTGAATAGAATGAAAACAACCGTCTTTCCTAACCTAACGTGATCGGATCTGATCAGGCGACTAAGACTCTAAATCAAGCACGACAGGATAACGGTGCAGTATAGATTATCATGCACATCATCTATTGTTATCATTTTCCCTTTAAACCAGACGTTAGCTGTATCCTACGTGGCAGATAAGCCGACACCATACAAATGGACATTTTATCTATATTCGCGGTAGTTATAAGGTGCTATGCGGACCACTTATAAAATATTATATCAACCAATTATAGTCTGACTTAGGCGCTAAGGAAAAATGTCACCATTAAAGTGGTTGTTTATTTTTTACTTATATCACAAATAAATACTTAAAGTATATTGTTTTTTTATTTACGTACTTAAGATATTTTTTAATCAAAATAAGTACTTAAAATATTTTTTTGTCAAAATAAGTACTTAAACTATTTTTTCGTCAAAATAAATGAAAAAAACATGTACTTTAGGTACGTATTTTGACAAAAAATATATATTTTAGATATTTATTTTGATCAAAAAAACTTTAGCTACCTAAATGAAAAGGTTGGTATAATTTAAGTACTTATTTGTAATATAAACTTTTATTTTTTTATAAATTCACTTTTTTAGTTGTAGTGGATTTTATAACTATCATTAAATAAAAAAATTATTAATTAGATATCAATGTTTTATGT
This sequence comes from Hibiscus trionum, assembly GCA_030270665.1. Lineage (NCBI taxonomy): Eukaryota > Viridiplantae > Streptophyta > Magnoliopsida > Malvales > Malvaceae > Hibiscus > Hibiscus trionum. The sequence goes on along the minus strand of BSYR01000017.1, from coordinate 56,812,245 downwards.
TTTATTTGATTTCAATAAAGTCATTAATCGTTAAGTTCTTGTTAATCAGAATCGATAAGTGACTCGTTTTTAATTGAAATAATAATACATTTAATCCTCATAACTTATATATATTTTATTAATTTAGTTTTAATTTTAATTGTAAATGATTTAATGAATTTAATAAATTTAAGGGACAAAAATTATATTTAGGTTAAGTATAATTAATACAAGATTTTTTTAGGAAAATATAGACTGGGTTTGGATCAAACTTGAGACCTAATACTTGTATTAACATTTAACCACCGTACCAAACTAAATAATTACTATATGGTAGACAAAATTACAGTGGGGGTTTTGGACAGGCGCGATAGGAGCGACCGCACAGGGCCCCAATAGAGAGGGGCTCCAAAATAGAGAACCTAAATTAAATTAAATTAAATTAAATATTTGTAAAAAAATTATAGATTTATATTATGTATATATATATAATTATGTGTGTATATACGTTAATTTTTTGTATTAAGGTTTTTTTTTGAAAAAAATAACTTAAATCTCTTATTGATTATAAATTAAGGGCCCATTTTAATATATTGCATAGGGCCCCCAAAATCTTTGAACCGCCCCTGCAAAATTATATTCAAATTAAACTAGTTTGGTACGGGACTTTTATGTTTTTAAACTAGATTTAATTTTTTTATCTTTTCTTATTTTTGTAATTATATGATCACTGAATTAATTTTTTTAATAATTATATATTTAGATTCAAACTTTTAAAATAATAGTTCCACATGTAATATAAAATATAATTATTTATATGTATGGGTAATTATTCCATGCACAAATGCTTGTGGAAACTTTGTTTATACAAGTGCCTTAGTTTTAGGGTTTAGGGTTTGTGGGTTTAAGTGTAGTAGTTTTGAATTTAGGGGTTGTTGAAAGAATTTTACTTTTAGGGTTAAACCCTAACCTTAAACTCTAAATTATAACCTTAATCCCTAAATTCTACCCATGAACCCTAAATGTTAAACTCGTACACTAAAACCCTTAACATCTAAACCATAAACTGAACCCTAAAATTAAGGCACTTGTAGAAACAAAAAGTTCTCACCGCTTGTGTATTGGATAATAATCCTATATGTATATCTATAATTATAAGGGTTATTATTCCATGCACAAGCGATTGTGGAAACTTTGTTTACATAAGCGCCTTAGTTTTAGGGTTTAGGAGTTTAAGTGTTGTAGTTTTGGATTTATGGGCTACTGATAGAATTTTAGATTTAAGGTTAAATTTTAGGGTTTATTAGTTAAAACCTAAATCTCTAACCATATTGTCCTAAAACTTAAACCTAAATTCTAATTATAAACCCTAAATTTTAAACTCATACACTAACCCCCTAAACTCTAAACCTCAAACTTTAAACCCTAAAATTAAGGCGCTTGTGGAAACAAAAAGTTTCTAGCGCGTGTATATATGGGATAATAATCCTAAGGGTAATTATATCATACACCGACGGTGGAAACATTTTGTTTCCACAAGCGCCCTAATTTTAGGGGTTATGAATTTAGTTTAGGGTTTATAGTTTAGGAGTTTAGGTTTATAAACTTAAAAATTAGGGATTGTGGTTTGAATTTAGAGTTTATGTTAGAATTTAAGGGTTATAGGTAAAAACCTAAATCCCTAATATATTACCTTAAACCTTAAATTCTAACCACAGACCCTAAATTCTAAACTCCTAAACTTAAACCTAAACTATAAACTGAATTTCTAACCCTTTAAAATTTAGACGCTTGTGGAACATTTGTTTCCACGGCCAGTGCGTCACACATTTTCTCTAATCCTAATTATAAACCTAAAAAGTAAAATAAATAAGAGTAATTATTTTATACACAAGCGCTTGTGGAAACTTTTTATACAAGTGCCTTAGTTTTAGGGGCTAGAGACTCTCTTTATGGTTTAAAGTTTAGGCGTTTAAGGGTAATAGTTTTGAATTTAAGGGTTGTTGATAGAGTTTTGGGTTTAAGGTTAAAATTTATGGTTTATAGGTTAAATCCTAAATCCCTACCCATATTACCCTAAACCTAAACTCCAACCCTAAACCTTAAATTCTAACACTAAATCCTAAATTCTAACCATAAACCCTAATTTCTAAACTCCTACACTAAAACCCCTAAACTCTAACCCTAGACTAAAAATCCTAAATCGTATAATTGAGGCGCTTTTGGAAACAAAATGTTTTCACCACTAGTGTATAGGATAATAATCCTATAAGTAATAGGGGTGTTCATTTCCGGGTACCCGAAGTACCGAGTACCTGAACTTTCGGGTATCACTTTTTTGGGCCCGTTCCCAACCCACTTTAACCGGGTACTTGGGTAATCGAGTAATGAGTACCCCGAATGTTTTTTATAATTTTTTTTAAAATCACTTAATTTTATAAAATAAAATTACACATAATAAAGTTCAAATTATATAATCCAATCATAGACTTTAAAATTCAAATTATCAAACTCAAACAACTCTAGAATACAAATTAAAGCTTTTAATAATAATAATAATAATAATAATAATAATAATAATAATAATAATAATAATAATGATGATGATGATGATGGTGATGATGATGGTGCGTCAATTCAAATCTTAAACAATGTATCTAAGACAAATGAAATATATAGACTAATAAATAATACTCATGATACATCAATTCAAATCAATTCAAATCTTAAACAATATCTCTAAGACACATCTTAAATTTTTAATAATTTTATATATAAATAAATATATATATATATATAATAAAAATATAAAATATATTTTAAAACTCTAACCGGGTCATCGGGTATCCAATAAGGGACATACTTGGGACCATGAAATTTTATTAATTTAGAGAGATATTAATATATCGATAAATTAATAATTTATTAATTAAATTTTTTTCTCAATTTAGCAAATATAACTTTGATAAAGATATTGTGTGCAAATAAATTGTACATAATATTTCAATTAATTAAAAATAAGTAGGTTAATGTATATGTTATTAAATATATTCATGTATCAAATTATTTATATCTAATTGATGCATGTACTTAATTTATAGTTAGAGATAAAATTGAATTAGATTTAAATTAAAAAAAATAGATTACAATAGATTCATATTTTAGCAAGTTACCAAAGTAGTAATTGTAATATTTATGAATTATTAATTTATAATTTTGATGAGACTTTATATTTATGAAGGGGATCTCTAAAAAAATATTATATTATTATGTTATAGAATTTGATAATTTTTTATATTAGCACAAGTTGGAGGCAATTTTGGGTGAAAAACCCCTTTTTAATTATTATCTGCAAAAATGGCTCCCAAAAACTTTTATTTGGCAAAATGACCCCCTTTCTTGCCAGGTCGACCGACCTCGCGTTTTGTAGGACGCGAGGTACGCCCTCGCGTTCTGCAGAACGCGATTTTAGTCGACGTGGCGTTGCAGTCCGTATTAACGGTTTCACAGTACCTCGCGTTCTGCAGAACGCGAGGTCCCCGAGAAATTGAAAAGGCGGCTGGAATATATCGCACGGACCTCGCGTTCTGTAGGACGCGAGGTCTGTGCATTTCCAGCCTGAACCACAAGCAAAAACATGCGTAAGTAGGCCTGTTCGAACTCAATTTCGAGCGTGTAAATGGTATATTTTTAGCGATCATCGAGTTTGGGGTCGTAGTACTGAAAATTGTCTATCGTATGATACCAACATGGTTAATTTTCGTCCATTCTATAATGGTTTAAAATGGCTTCGAAAACCCTATGCTAGCATACTTTTTTTGATTGAAGTTGTATTTCAACTAATGTCGATAGGCATGTTCGAGCAGAATTTCATACGTATAAATTTTAAATTTTTGGGTAACATCGAGTTTGGGGTTGTAGTACTGGAAATTCTCTATCGTATGACACTGACACGGTCAATTTTCGTCCATTGTACGCTGATTTAAAGTTGTTCGAAAACACTATCAGAACATATTTTTTTGAATGATTGAAAATATAAGATGACGGATTGTATAAATCGAAGTGGACTGACTTTATTGATTAGATTGTCATGTGCGAACTCACATATACAAATGAAAAATAATTAATTAATACGAGGGGCTGAGCGATTAGGACACTTAGGAGCTGTGTGCCCAAGATTTCGACATATAGAATAATGCTTCTTTTGTCCGGTTTTCTCTCGATGTTCGATCAAATCCTCGGCACAATATATTCTTGTAGAAGGTGGACGTCCTTTGGCTCGTAGTAGTGCTGGATCTGGGCGTATGATCGGTTCAGTGTCCACAGCATTTGGATCAACCTCATTTCCGATTGGAGGAAACTCTTTTTCGTAAACTTTAAGCACCGTTTTGAGTAAGTATACCGGATCAACCATATGCATGTATTCTATTCGTTGGTTAGTGCAAGCAGCAATGGCGTGTGCGCACGGATATTTGAAAGTTTGGAATATTCCGCACTCGCAGGTTTTTTCCCTCAGATCTACAACGTAAGCGTTGTGCTGAATGCCTTCTATCCGCCTGGAAAATTCCGCAACACGAAACAAGTGTCCTTCTCGCGAGAAGAGAGTTGCTTGCACCTGTCTTGGTTGGGCCAATTGAATATGCAGTCTTGAGCGGAAATCTGGATGGACTTTGTGTCCATCTGCCATGTACTCAGCTGCTTGCCTGCCCAAGGTTGCAAAAAGGGTAGCTAAACGATAATAGGTGGCTTTGACAATGGAAGTGATAGGCAACTGCCGAACTCCCTTCAGTGATGAGTTCACTGCCTCAGCCAAGTTCGCTGTCATGTGACCATAACGTTTGCCCTCGTCATACGATCAAAGCCATTTTTCCTTTGGGATTTTTTCAAGGTATTATGCGCCTTTTTTGTTTCTCGCTCTCAATTCCTCGAGCAGGTCAGCCACCTCTTGTTTGTAGTGCGAGTTGCCTACGGAATGACAGTTGAATAGTTATAGGAGTAAGAAATAATAAAAGGGAGTAAGAAATAATATAGTAAATGAAAATGCCATAAGGACGTACCCATATCGAGCACCATTTGACGTTCATCACGGTTCTTGTATTGCAGCAGGTAGTTTGCGGCTATGTGCCGCAAGCAGAAACGATGGTGAATGTATGGAGGCTTCCAATAGTCACCCAAATTTTGTATCGCCCACAGCAGCGCTGTGCCTCTGTCAGAAATAACACACACCCCTTCATCCCTTCTTCTTCGTATTACAGGATCAAGGACATATTTTTGTAGGTTCGTAAGGAAGAACGTCCAAGACTCCATATCCTCCTTCGAGACGATTGCGAATGCAACAGGAACGCATTTGCGATTGCCGTCCTGTGCTATAGCTAGAAGTAGGATCTGTGTATATTTTCCGTACAACCATGTGCCGTCGATTTGGACCATCGGTTTGCAGTGCTTGAATGCGTTGATGCACTGAGGGAAAGTCCAAAATAACCGGTGGAATTGACAAACACCTCGGACGACACGATCATTTTCGTATGCCAGAACCGTATCAAGTTTGACAACCATTCTGGGGATGTGTTTCTGCAGGAGATTAAGCCATGGGCGCAACTCTATTTAAGATTCCTCCCATCGGCCATACAATTCCTCTTTGGCCTTTTTCCTTGCATACCATGCTTTCGAATAACCTGGATGGAAGCCGGTGACAGCTTGAGCTGCAGCCTGACATGTGGGGACCGACACAGTGGGATTTGTTTTCACCAGTGTGGAAAAGATGTCCGCGAGGTACTTTGCATCCAGGTTCTTGTGATCCTGGTTGAGGCTAGAAACGGTGCATGTATGGGGCCCCTCAAGTTTTGTTATTTTCCAACGGTTGCCTGCCCTCTTCAACTCTGATATACGGATTTTCCATTTACAGCCTTGATCCTTTTGGACGCAGTGAGCCTTGTAGTATTTGGCTTGTGTTTTCTTAACCGTCGTCTCAACATTATGACGAAGGTTGTACTGCTTAACTGCCGCCACCGCAATTTCCTTCTTCGCGAACGCCATACCAATTCTTAGTTCACCATCAGAACGGTGGACTCGGCCATCTATTGTGTCGTCATGGAGAAAATCAGGGACGTCCATTGCATCCATATCAACCGTTGTGAAGTGGGATGGTGGCTGGAACATAGAAATTGGTCTTGCGTCTACAGGATAGTTGGTCGCAGTCGGTTCTTCGTCTAAATCTGGTGGTGGAACGACAGTGTCTTCTGGGTCTGCTGGTAACTCTGTCAAGTCTTCTGGTTCGGGATAGAATGGCCCCAGCTCGTCTCCGTCTGGCCCGGGTTCTCTAATCGGTTCTTCGTCAGAAGCATCCTTCGGGAGCTGGAATAGTAGAGCTTCTGGAATCACTACCCTTTGAGGCGAGGATTGGGGTCGATGAGCGGGAGACCTCTCACGAGATCGCTCAGGAACCTCATTTCCAAGACCAAAATCAAGATCACCATAAGAAGAATGTATTCCCATTGATGGTTGAACGTACTCCGTGCTAGGGACATACGTTGAGTGTCGTCCATATGATGAATCATGGTCGTGCATAGCGTAAGAAGACGACGCTCCCTCACCCCCAAAAGAAGAATGTCTCCCCATAGATGGTTGACCGTAGTCGGTGCTAGAGACATACATTGAGTGCCGGCCATATGATGCTTCATGGTCGTGCGTAACGTAAGGAGCCGACGTTCCCTCCCCCCCAAAACTATAAGGATTGTATGGATTGTATGTATTGTATGGACTGTATGATGCATTTGTTGGTGCATCGAATTCATCGTTTGGGGGTTGGTTCAGGTCGAACCCGATACTAGCTACGCAGGACTGCCTTGGAGGAGCAGATGACGATGCACCAACTTCGTTGTCTCGACAGAGTAGGCCAAAATCACGTCGTAGACCTGCGGTCGGGCTATCAACGTTAGCATTCGGATCGAAGTCGAAATTCGCCCGGCCCCAGCTTGGTATTTCGACAACTGGATTAGACTCGGAGAACGATACATACAGCTCGAGGGGCCCCCCAATTGAATACTCGAAGTGGGCTTCCATCATCAGTTGCACATAGATTTTTTTCTGTATTCACGTACGCAGTTTTCGCTTGCAGCTACTAATGGCAACATAGCGCATATTTTGGAAGTTTTGTTTTAATTTAACTTCCAAAATATTGCGCTATGTCGTTATTTTTAGTTACTACTGAAAATTTAACGCGTATTTAGTATGATTCATTGTTGTTATTATTATTATTGTTCTTATTATTATTGTTATTATTATTACTATCATACTAATAATTTTTATTGTTAGTATCATTTATTATTATTGTTGCTTTTATTATTAATATTATTATTATTTTAATTATAATTATAATTTTTTTATTGTTATTATTATAAATCAAAAACCCTAATTTAAAAACCCTAATTGTTATCATACTAATGAGTTTCCCGCTTTAAAAACCCTAATTTAAAAAACCCCACGACCTCGCGTCCTGTAGAACGCGATTTCTTTAGAACCTCGCGTTCTATAGAACGCGAGGTCCCTTCTGACCGTTCAGTTCACGCGTCTGATCACTGACGCGCCTTTTCAGTGAACCTCGCGTTCTGTAGAACGCGAGGTACATTAACCTCGCCTCCCAAACGACGCGAGGTCTTCTATAAATTGGAGGTTTTTTTTCTAAAAACCTCCACAGAACGCGAGTTCTATAGAAATTTTACAAAATATTGTCAGCAATTTTTATATATCGTTCGATCACATGGAGCCCTTGCTACGCAACCAAGCGAGTCACTGCAGTGAATATTGGCGAAACAGTCCAGAGGTATTATTTTTTTCCCTATTAATTTCTAAAAAAATTTATTTAATTAAATTTTTTTATTTGACTAACTATTATATTTTATTTTTTTTCAGGGATACGAACGTAACTTACAATGTTACCTTAATCGTATCACCGTCGAACCCGTTCCTGCTGTTATGCGTTTTATTGAGCGGGCTGGTTTTGGGCACATAGCTCGCTATATAGGGGGTGAAGGTTAGACCGTCATTGATCAGCGCGCTGATAGAACGGTGGAGACCCGAGACGCACACGTTTCATCTTCCATTTGGCGAGGCAACAATTACGTTGGAGGATGTTGCCTACATTCTCGGGTTGCCTATAAATGGCAGCGTTATTACTGGTATAGCGATGGCGGATTGGCAAATCCTATTTGCTGATCAATTGGGCGTGATGCCCCCTGATAGAGCGTGGGACGGAGGGAAAATTTCTCTACCGTACTTGGAGGACGAGTTTGGAAACCCTCCCCCCGATGCGGATGAAGTTACACTTCAGGTATTTTTTTATTATATTTAGTATGCTATTATTACATTTATTATTAAATTAAAATTATTTATTTGCACATTAGGATGCTTTATGAATTTTTTATGATGAATTCAGACAATATTTAGGATATTTTTAATAAATATTTCGGATGAATTATAAATATGTAGGATAAATTTTTAGGATGAATTCAGTAACTATTTAGGATACTTTATTAAATATTTAGGTTGCCTACATTAAATTATTTATTTGCACATTAGGCTGCTTTATGAATTTTTTATGATGAATTCAGACAATATTTAGGATCTTTTTAATAAATATTTCGGATGAATTATAAATATGTAGGATGAACTTACAATTTTTTTATTTAGGATGAACTTACAATTTTTTTAATTAGGATGCCTTTATTAATTTATATTTTCACAACGGTGTGCGCGAGCCCACATCTTGCGCATTATTGGCGGGATATTAATGCCCGACAAAACTCGCAACAAAGTGCACGTTATGTGGCTTCGTCATCTGACAAATTTAGACGAGTCTGGACGAAAATCTTGGGGGTCAGCTGTCTTGGCGTTTCTTATCAGAGACCTCTGCAGAAACGTTGACGCCTCCAAAGCATCGATGGGAGGATGTTGTTTATTCCTGCAGGCTTGGGTTTGGCTTCGGATCCCTACTTTGGCACCACAGCTTAGGATTCCCAGTCCTCTGTCATTTCCGCTTCTACGGAGGTACTACATAATCTACTATATTTTTTTTATTAAATTATTTTATTTAACGATCTTTTTCATTATTTAAAGGTGGAGCACCGCAGTAACCCACGTCGGCCTGCCGGACTCCCAGAAAGCATACAGACATACATTCGATGCCTTGACGGAGGACAAGGTAATTCAACAATTATTTTGGTTTTTTCCATACTATTTTTTCCAATAATATTTCATATAAAAATTTTACTAACTTTTTCATTCTTTTTAGTTCGTGTGGAGGCCCTACGATTCAGAGGAGATTCGCATCATTACTCCAGCAGATATTGTGCAAGAGCGAGACCTCTGGATTTCCGTCGTGCCGCTGCTGAACTACGAAATTTGCGTGTGGCATTCTGCGGATAGGGTACTCCGACAATTCGGGTACGTCCAAAATGTTCCACGCCCTCCGCAAAATATGGACGAGTTCCACAATCTTACGCGTCAGGGGAAGACGGAGATTGACTGGGCCGAGCACCACGCTAGCTGGATAGCGCTTTGGGCTCAACGATTTCTCAGACGCCCAGAGTTTCTCCAACCAATTATGGTAGGGGGTCCTTTGGTCACTTTCAATTATGAGCAGTGGTATAGGGACAATGGGATGCCACATATCCTTACTCCGGCCGAGCTCGAAGCAGAGCTTCCCCAGCGACCCCAAAACCGCCCACGCGGGAGCGGGCGAGCGAGCCAGACCCAGAGCCAGTCCCAGACCCAGAGGCAGACCCAGAGGCAGTCGACGCAGCGCGGTCCGAGACCACGATATGACACTCTAGGGGCATCATCTTCTGCCCCACCATTGCATAGCGGTCCATCGACTTTCGAGCAGACGATGCCTCCACCCCAGTTCGGCTCCACTGATGCCTATCGCCCCCATACGCCCACGACTGACCTTCTACTTATCGATTATCCACCTCAGTATGAGTTTCCGATGGTGGAGAATACGCCGATATGTAGTTTGTTTTACTCCCCGCCTAGGCCCAGCACAGATCCGCAGATCGCGCACGATGGTCAAGATGATAGGGACCAGGGACCACCACACGATGGACCGAGGAGGAATCCGGATCGCCAGCGTCATCCACCCGACTGCGGAACCGGTGGACATAGGCATTTTTAGTTTTTTTTTTGTTGTTTTCTACTTATGTTTTTAATATTTATGTAAAACACTTTTAAATTTTATAATGTCGTATTCTAATTTTGTTTATGAATTATAATTTTGTTTGCATATTATAATTAAACTTTATAATGTTTATTTAATTTTTGTTTTTAATAAATTTAATAGGATTAAAAAACCGAAAATCGACATTAGTTGAAATACAACTTCAATCAAAAAAAGTATGCAAGCATAGGGTTTTCGAAGCCATTTTAAACCATTGTAGAATGGACGGAAATTAACCATGTTGGTATCATACGATAGACAATTTTCAGTACTACAACCCCAAACTCGATGATCGCTAAAAATATACCATTTACACGCTCGAAATTGGGTTCGAACAGGCCTACTTACGCATGTTTTTGCTTGTGGTTCAGGCTGGAAATGCACAGACCTCGCGTCCTACAGAACGCGAGGTCCGTGCGATATATTCCAGCTGCCTTTTCAATTTCTCGGGGACCTCGCGTTCTGCAGAACGCGAGGTACTGTGAAACCGTTAACACGAACTGCAACGCCACGTCGACTAAAATCGCGTTCTGCAGAACGCGAGGTCGGTCGACCTGGCAAGAAAGGGGGTCATTTTGCCAAATAATAGTACTTGGGAGTCATTTTTGCAGATAATAATTAAAAAGGGGTTTTTCACCCAAAATTGCTCAAATTAAAACTAGAAAAATTTATTATTTAATAGAGTTTATTAATTTAAAGAGTACAAAATTGAGGTTTTATTATACATCAAACCGCATCAAACAAGAATCTCCCCAACCCAACAGGACACGACAACAGTGAAAAAGGGTACATGTGGCATTCTATAATTGGAAAGACAACTGTAGTTTTAAAAACACTTCCAAACTTGAACTTCAAAACCTCATTATCCACGTCATCACCAGCGTGACTTCACAGACTTCTTCTCTCTTCAGCAATCTTATGAAAAAACAGTATAAAAAGCTAGTCCTAGAATTCTACTGTCAAAACATAGTTTCGTTCTAGTTTCTTCAAAAATCCTTAAAATTCTCAGTAAAATAAGCAAAACCCAGATTTTATTTTCACTTTGTTTTCCCCAAGGTATGTTTTTTTAGTTTCCGTGGTATTTTTAGGTATTTGGTACAGATTCAGATCCGGTATGGGGTAATAGAGTTGTTAATGTGAAGCTATTGATTGTTTTTTAAGTTTCTCTCTCTCTCTGGTTGGTACATAACAGTTTGGTCATTCGATTTTATTTATTTGTTTATTTTTTAAAGTAATTAAATAATTGTTTTTAGATCATATTTTTGCATATATTAGGCCACATTCTCTTTGTTTCATAGGCATTGATAGAAAAAAATTGGAAATTTTTGAGTGTTTGGGTTTGATTTTCTCTCTAGGATTCCCAGAAAGATGTCTGCAAATGGAACTGACAACTCAGCTTCTAAGAAGCCCCCAAGTCCCTCTCCTTTGAGATTTTCCAAGTTTTTCCAGGTAAGATTGATTCGATTTCAAGATTTCTTGTTAATGTTTACGATATGATTGTTCGAGTACACGAAATACTCGAAAGAAACCGAACATATCGATGTCGGATATATACTTGTATCCATGTCTAAGTAACATGGTGTGATTTGGTTTATTTGCAGTCCAACATGAGAATTTTGGTTACCGGAGGAGCTGGATTCATTGGCTCCCACCTAGTGGACAAGTTGATGGAGAACGAGAAGAATGAGGTTATTGTGGTCGATAACTACTTTACCGGCACCAAAGACAACCTCAAGAAGTGGATCGGACATCCGAGATTCGAGCTTATCCGTCATGGTATTGTTGTTCACTTTCTTATGGTTCTGTAAGACATAAGCTGAGAATGTTGGAATATATATGTTTGTGTTCTAAGTAGTAATGGTTTTTGATCAGATGTGACCGAGACGTTGCTCGTTGAGGTCGATCGGATCTACCATCTCGCTTGCCCGGCTTCACCGATCTTCTACAAATACAATCCTGTTAAGGTACGTTTCCTTGGTGACATCCTAGATGGGACATCAGTTGTGTAAACGGACTCAATTTCTGAATACTTTGTTTTTATGTCATTAAACAGACGATAAAGACAAATGTGATCGGTACATTGAACATGTTGGGGCTTGCAAAGCGTGTCGGGGCAAGGTTCGGGATTGTTACTTATCGATGTTGTGTAGTTTTTGTTATAAGCATGTTCCTAGATTCTCATGGCATGATTGTCTGCAAACAGGATTTTGCTTACCTCAACTTCAGAGGTTTATGGAGATCCCTTGGAGCATCCCCAGACTGAGAGCTATTGGGGAAATGTTAACCCTATTGGTTTGTTCTCCATTCTACCCCGATATCGAGAAATTGTTTTCGGGTTTTCTGGAAATCTAGAAGCCTGATAGTCAGACTATTCTAACGATCTTGTTACACATGAATTCCGATTGATCTGTTTGTTTATCATGCTGCAGGAGTTCGGAGCTGCTACGATGAGGGAAAACGAGTAGCGGAAACTCTGATGTTCGATTACCATAGGCAGCATGGCATTGGTAAACAATGCACAGCATTTGCTCGTTGCAGCTTGTTTTTTTCGTGTGCTTTATCTTTCACTTCCTTTTGTTTTCCCTCGTGTGAAGATTCTTACTCCTTTTTTTATGATTACAGAGATTCGAATTGCTCGTATCTTCAACACTTATGGACCACGCATGAACATCGATGACGGTCGTGTTGTCAGCAATTTCATAGCTCAAGCAATCCGGTACGTAATAAGATGTTACAGATATGCCTAAGACGATTCCATTTTTTTTCACTGTTTTCTTTGTTCTTTAACTGTTAAATTTTGCAGCAATGAGCCTTTGACTGTCCAATTACCTGGAACACAGACAAGGAGTTTCTGTTATGTCTCCGACATGGTATGCTGTCGAATCCTTGTTAAAAATCGAACTACTTTATGTATTAATGTCGCTTCTCATATATTTCGTTTTAATCGATCAAGGTTGATGGCTTAATCCGACTTATGGAAGGAGAGAACACCGGACCAATCAATATCGGGAATCCAGGTAATCATATACAAGTCCCTCTACTCTCGATTTTCCAATCTACCAAAACTCTTCTATATCTGATACCAACTCTTCTATATCGGAAATCCAGGTGAATTCACCATGCTCGAACTCGCAGAAGCTGTGAAGGAGGTCAGTTTTCCGTACATTTTTTCGTAGAACGGATGGATATTTTCTGAGAAAAACAATTAACCAAGTTGTCTGTAATGTGGTTTTGCAGCTTATCAACCCGGAGGTGAAGATATCAATGGTGGAAAACACTCCGGATGATCCCCGACAAAGGAAGCCAGACATAACCAAAGCAAAGGAGGTACTCGGATGGGAACCGAAGGTGAAGTTGCGTGACGGACTTCCACTTATGGAGGAGGATTTCCGCCAGAGGCTCGGTGTCCCGAGCAAGAACTGATTGAAGAAGTTTTTACAAATATACAATCGCCAGGAGGCCGTGTTATATGATCAAAGTTACAGTAGAAGCCACAAATATGAACTGTTATTATCTCTTTCCTTTACTGTTTTATCATGATGCATAATAATGGCACCAGTTTTATCGAGTTCAAATCATTTCGGATTATAATTTCTGTGTTTTTGAACGGTATATTTCCGATTAATACTAGTTTTTAAAAAGTTCATGAATGATAATTATATATTGTCTCTTTTAATTAATTTTAATTTTATTAGATGTTTATATACATAGATATGACGGTACAATCTGCCGAAGAAAGAAATGAACATACTCGTGTTGGACACACACCCATATCTGACGGACTTGAGACCGAATAACATAGCAGACATTGAATGAATCGATTTTATTTAGACTTGCAAGTAGCCGAGTTCGGTCAAGTCAAGTTTCTTGTTAAACAAAACAAGGGAAACTAAAAGATGCATCACCTATACCAGGTAAATGTTATGAACCGAGAATCGAATCATGTTGTGAAAAGCTATGTCGGTGGGAGCACATGAAGAAGTTGCAGAATTGCTAATGCTGGAATGTTATTTTAATTGTGCTGCAGTAATATTAGTATAAATAAGTTAGGAACACTCGGAGAATGTTTTATGTGATATTTGTTAAATTTTTAGCTGCGATTAAACTTCCTCTTAAGTTCGATATTTCATATTGAAACCTTTCTCTTCTATCTTATTCTTTTTTCTTCAATTCTTCTACTTTTTTTGAAAACGTTGCAGGAAAGTTCCTAACAGTAAATAACATTAACAAGCTTCCCTATATGCTTACTCAGACTTAAAAGTGAGTATCATATACGAATATTTGAATATGTGACAGACATGGATGTTAAACACATCATACTTTGAAAAAAAAAAATAAGACCTAGTCGGAACAATATAATGCACGCTACTTTTATATAAAGATGTATAAATGAAGGTGGAACTAGTTCATTCGGTTCGATCGTATTCCCTAGTCAGGGCTGTTCTTGGGTGGGCTATAAAGGCGACACTTAGGGCTTACTCTTATCTAGGATGCACAATTCATAATTATCAGTACTTAATTTTAATGATAATTTAATTTTTTTCTTATAATTATTATTATGGTCTAATTTTTAACACTTCTAATTAGGGGTTTATTATTAAAATTTAATTTTTTTAAATATTTGTTATTAGGGGTCATTTTTTTCAATACTTGTTATTAGGGACCCAATTTTTTCAATATTGATTATTAGACATACTCTTAAAATTTAATCTTTTTTCAATTTTTGTTATTATGGGTCTTTTTTTTTTTGCAATACTTATTATTAGGAGCTCAATTTTTTCTAATGCTTGTTATTAAGAGTCTACTCTTAAAATATAATTTTTGTCAATATTTTTTATTAGGAGTCTAATTTTTTCTCCAATACTTGTTACTAGGATCTAATTTTTTCCTAATATTTGTTAATAGGTACAAACTATTAAAATTTATTCTTTTCCATTACTTGTTTTTAAAATCTCATTTTTTATAATACTTTTTTATTAAGAGTTTACTCTCAAAATTCAAAGATTTCAATACTTATTATTAGAACTTAATTTTTTAAATTCACCCGTGTACTACTAAAATCTCAAGAAGGAAAACGTCCCCAACTTCATGCCATCCTATAATTTTAAAATAAAAACATTGCTGCATATGATATCTCTTTCTAACAAAAGTATCCTCAATGAGAAAACAAGCAGATATCAATAACAGGCTTAAAAGTTCCAATGCTCTTTAAAGTATACACTTTTACTAAAATGACCCTTAATTTTTTTTTTGAAATATTTTGTTCTCGTAATCTCAGTTGTCCTTACTGTTAATTTATGTTAAAAAATTCATGAACCAATTAAGACAAGTCACATGTCATTAATAAAAAAAATCAGCTGACTTTAATAAAAAGGGGTAAATTTCTTGTGTAGTTTGTCGAATTTTTATTTTTGTTCAATTTAGTCTTAAATATATTTATTTAATAAAAAATTGGCCCCAATTATTTTGTAATTTTATAATTTAGTCTAATATTTTAAATATAATTATATTTTTGTTCAATTTAGTCTAAAAATCATTGTTTAACCCGAAAATAACCTCAATTTTTTCTCTATATTTTAAATATGATGCTATTTTTGTTCAGTTCAATCTTAAATTTTTTTATTTAACTCAAAATCAGCCTCAATTTTTTAATCCTTTTAATTTAGTCTAATATTTTTAATATGCCGAGAAAAGTTTTCCAACATACAAGACCTTCCTAATTGGTGGACTCTTTGTTGGGTCCATACGTTCGGCTCCTTCTCCTGTTTTGGGTTGTTTTCGAGCCCTTTATATTTGGAACTATGTAATGTTTGCTTATGTTGAATGAAATCCTGATTCAAATAAATAAAAACCCATTTTTACAGTTTTTTTTTTTCTTTTGTCTTTCTATAATATTTACCCATTATGACCCTTTATTCAAAAATCACAAAGACATCCATTACCAAACTAAAAGAAAAAGAAAAATTGTGTTTCAGTAGACAATTTGATTCCATCCAAGTAGAATACTGGAAGTACAAAACCCTAATTAATAGAACTCAAAACCAAAACATACTTAAGCAAGCAGCTGGTACAAATGCAAAATCCAATGAAGTCCCTAATGCCAAGGTTGGAGATTTTGAAAGCTACTTCCATGAAATAAATAATCAATGCCTCAAAATGCGCACCAGCCACATCCCCTTGTGCCTGTAGACACATTTGCGAAGCACATTGAATTCGAACTGTAACTCATGTCATGGATTCCCAAGAACGAATCATGAAGAAAATGAAAATTTATGACAATGCATTTTTTGTTTATGGCATGCAAGTTTACAAGAGAGGGAACTCCGAGAGAGATGTAAGATTCAAAACTAAGTTGGTTAAAAGCGGTTTTGACATTGTGGCGGCCGGAAACTTAAAACATGCCTCAGCTATGAATAAGTTACTGGTACATAAAGTTATCCACGGAAAATCAAATAATATAAGACATGATTTAAGAATGCAGAATTTTGAACTGAGGGTCATTGGCAAGAAATGAGCTAACCTGTCAAGACTCAAGGAGAAAGGAATACCCGACAGCGCCATGAAAAAGCATCTGAATCCTGCAGTTCAGTTCTCACTTTCTGTAGGTATCTCTCCAAAGTATGTGCCTGCTCATTTATGGTATCATCGGACAATGTATCTTCAGCTAGTCTGACTGCAGCCATGTGCGAAAATTGAAAGTTCTCTCCCACATGTTGCACCTTTCGAGCAGTTTCTTCCTCGCCAAGCATTACAAGAGTAACCAACAACGACTTTAGTTCCTTCTTTGCACCAGCTGTTGGGGACATGGCTTTCAAGTGTTCTACAAGAGCCATCTCCTCGCCCGGGCTATAATGTCAAGAAATGGTCTCAGCAAAATATATAAATATATAGATATAAGCAAGGAGATCCCGATACTTGAATTACCACATACCTGCCCGGACGAATTTTTCCTCTACTTCGCTGACGCCTTGTATCTCTTGCCCTGCTAGCTGCGGTTGAGGCAGTTGAAGCAGCAGAGCTTTTTCTTGTCCTGGTAATGCAGGAAGGAAACAGCACATTCAGAAATGAACGAACTCAAAAAATATAAAAACACAACATTTTAAACAAGCTATAAAGTTGCACGTAAAACACAGAATATGCAGAACATGTACCCTCTGGTGTAGACACTCATTCCACTGAATGCACTACTAGCTTCTGAAGCAGTATCATCATCGAGGTCATTTACCGACCTTTCCTCTGACTGCAGCTTTGCTGCAAGAAGCAACCTTCTTTGCCGAACAGCTAAATAGCGAGTCAAATATTTCCCCACTTTCTCCAGCCCTTCCTTGTATTCATCTATTAGGCTGCTTGCACATTCCAGTGCTGCATTTTTCACCAATGAGACAAAATCCTCTCTACTGTGCAAAAAGGCAACCCTCAAAGCCTCCTCCCAGTCTCTTGCACTGATTAGCAAATTAATCCCGGCATTAACATCTCCACAATATTCCAAAGCAATCTTGGCAGCTTCTCCAGGTTTTCCAAGGGCTTGGAGTTCCTCATAAAGCTCATGAGCCAGTTGCATTACTTCACTCTTTTCCAGCTTTAACAGCCCAGAAACTGTCAGCACACCACTCCAGTTACCGCATTCACGGTAAGCCTTCAAAGCCTTTTGCAAATTGGAGCAACACAAATAAGTTGCAGCAGCATCTTCAAAGCATTTTTCATCACTAAGATGATCTCCCCAAGCATCAAGGACTTGCCCTCTTCGGGTAGGATCAGTTATCAGCTGAAGTCCTAGAGGAAAAAGTTGGGGATTTTTCTTCATAAGGTTCATGCAATCAGAGAAATGGGCATCACCAGCAGATACAATATGTTTGAGAGCTTTCTCAAATCTGTGCAGCCTGAGGTCAATGTTATAGCGCATCAAGAGAGCAGGCATACGTTCCAATTCCTGGAGAAAGGGAAGAAATTCCTTAGGGTCTCGCTGTGAATTCAGTGCCACAATAGCTGCAAGGTTCAAATCATAAAGACCCAAAGCAGCTTCAAAGACAGCCTCTGAATCTGATAACCACAGAAGATGTTTCAGAGCTTCTTCAGCAGAAGGGCAATTTACTTGTCTTGGGTCATCAGAACCTGTTAACTCCATCTCCCGGATGATCTTTACCCTCTCCAAAGCCTCTTCAAGAGCAGGGGGGTCACTACGAGCCAGAGTGGTCAAAATACAGAGCTCCCTTGCAGGACTTTTGGATACTTGTTCCTCAAGAGCCCTCCTTATGGCCAGAAGCACTGATGACACCTTGTTATTTGCATCTAAACTAGCATCAGAACCCTTGAACTCATTGGTTAATAGATCCTTTTGCTCCTTGCAGCATGGTGCAGAGAGAAACTTCTTGTAAAGTTTCTCCGTCACATTTTCATTTTTAATGGCACAAACAAAGTCAGTTATGTAACTCAAATTTTTTACTTGCCTGACAAACTCTGAAGCTAATTGATTGAACACTTGCAATCCACAATAATCAACAATCACATTGAAATCAATCCTGTGCCGCCTCACCATAAGAAGTGCATCCCTAAAGCGTCTTTGGTTCAAAGCATTGACAATTGAGGCTAGCACCAATTTTCTCGGACAGATGCATTCCAGATTTCCACGGTTTGTTTGCAATATGACAGCAGCTTCATCTCCATGTAAAACACCAACGATTTTGGCACCTCTTTCCCAAATATTTATGAAGTTAATATTCTCCTCTTCCTTTCGTTTGCTACTAACATGGATAAAGTTTTCATATGTTAGTTCTAATTCTCCATGCAATATATCACCGATGTCCACGATAAAGAGAAGATCTTGTTTTGTTGCAAGAATCAAATGTGTGATTACATTGTCAGCTAAATTAGAGTAAAATGAGAAACTGCTGCAGTTGCTGCACAGTATTTTCCTACCGACATGCAGCCTCCCCATATCATCAAGACCAAAAAGCAAAAGCTTCGTTGGTTCGGTTGCACCAACTAGAACCACATTCATCCAGGGGCAAGATGAAGAAAACCTTAACTCATCATGTTTAAAATCTCGTTTGTTAATTCCCAATTTAGATGTATATTCAAAAACCTCTCCACCATCAAACTGGACAAAAGCTGCACATCTTTTAGCAGGATTGGGAGTAATACCCATTACAAGACCTTCTAACAAACTCCTATACGAAACTTTTGCATGCCAGCCAGAGCACGTCAATAGACCTGGGACGTTATCCTCAGAACAAGCGAGCTCGATCTCCTGCAAATAGAAACCAAGAAGCCTATCCTCACTTGTAGAGGTTTGGAAATAACAATTGCTGTGACTGAATCCATGATGAGAAACAGCAAGAAGCATGTGTGAGTCCAGCCATATAAGATGTACAAAGGACCCCACTGGCGTTTCAGATGCACACGGTTCCACACTAAATTCTTTGCCCTCTAGAGATTCCCAAGTATCAGGCATAGGAAGCTCTGCAACACAAAGACAGCCATTTGATAAAAACGCAGCCAAGCAATTCTTACCGGTCATTGCATAAAAAGCCATTTCTCGAACAGCACATGGGAAATTAAGACTGAATAAATGCATAGGAGGCGGCATTAAGAACAAAGAGAGGGGGGTCACAAGTATCTTAGAGCCATCAATAACTAAAGCCGTTGACTCATCCATGACAGCTGTTACCCAGATGAATTTGTAAACTGTGACCTGCCCATCAAGAGACCAACAAATTAATTGTTGTGACTTCGTTGGATCCCACATGAATCGAACTCCATCTTTCCTCGGGTATCTGATTTCATGCTTTAGATACCAATGATTGTTGCTGAAAAACCAGATCTTAACAGAATCATAATTTCCAGATCTGACAACAGCCGCAAGAAGATCAGAACTGCAATTCCACTTCAGAAGTTCTACACTTGCATCAACTGATTCGCCAATGTTAAATGAGCTTCTCTCTAACCCATTTCTTTCATAGAAAACAATTGATGGACCCTCATTTTGTGCCTTCCTATCACAAACAGTAGCAATTTTCGCTCCACTAGGCATCCACTCCATGATCGACCCGATTAATTCCTTTGGCTCTGAGGAAGCATGAACTGTTCCAGCATCCCGCTCCCAGACCTTAAGCCTCTTATTTGAGGAAGATGAATTCAACACCTTGCTTAGAGTGGCAAAGTACTTTCCATCACCTCTCCAAGTGATGGGACTTCCAAACATTTTTCTGGATGAAAATTCGGGTTCACCTGAAGCCAGGTTCCAGTCAATAAAAAGACCAATATAATAGACAACAAAAGCAACATATATGATTGAAGGGCACAATACATAGAAATTGTTTAGAGATATAAACTCAAAAGAGATCAGAGAAGAATGGAGGAAAGTCCTTACTTACGTCAACTCCGTCAGGGTGGTCCTCCAATGCAGTCTCATACAACAAATCCCAATCATGAGTCATAACCAGTAATTGTCCGAAACCAGTAGTTACCCCAAGCAAGTCTCCATCTGGACTAGGTGAAATGCACTTGACTCCACCCTTGACTCGACCAACAACTTCTGTTTCCTTTCCGTCCACGGAATGCAGTAGTAAAAGCCCACTAGAAGTACCCACTATCAAAGCTTCTTTCTCCATAAGATAATCAAAGGAAGTAATGACATCCTCAGGCTCCAAATCCAATGGATCCATTTCGGCTTGCAACTGAGCTTTTGTCCACGCCCGTTCATTCTGAAAGATTCATCAACTCATGTCAACAAGTATACATGGCACAACAAAAACAAAAACTCAATAAAAAAAGGCCAAATTTCAAAGAACAGAAAAAAAAAAAACAAATTAAGACACCATTGCTCGCTTAGAATTACAACAAATCCCCCATTTCACATTAAAAAAATGGGTTGATCCCTTCCCTAAAAAGCTAAAGAGACGTAAAAACTTTACCATAACCTTTCGAGATAAAAGTGAAGCCATAAAGTTCGATTCAGCTAACCATAAACCAATTCTCGATTTTTTTAAAAAAACCCCATGATTTATTGGTACAATATCAAGTAATTAAAGGAAAAGAAAAGAGAGAAGAAAGGGGGCAGACCTGGAGAGAAGAAAGATGGAGTGTGTAAATAAGATTGTACGAAGAAGCAAAGAAGAAGCGGTTTCTCTCGATATCATATGCAGAGAACAGCAACACTTCGCCTTCTGATTGCAACTGAAGATTAGATGTAATCTCCGAATAAAGCTTCAGGTTTTTCATCTTCTTTTGCTTATTCGAAAATGTGGAATTTAGGGGTTTTGAGGGTTTTGGTTTTGTGGTGATGAAGAGAAAGGAGGGAACTCTTTTACTGCAGTGTGTAGGCAACTGTAGCCTAACCTAATTAGAAAAAAAGGTATAATCCTTATTTTAGTCCTTTTAACCATGTTGGACTTTTAAAAATGGCAATTGTACTTTAATTTGACACAATTTAATCTTTTTAATTTTTAATATTATCAGTAATTTAAATCTGCTGTTAAAATTTAGGGATGGTAGTTTTCCTCAACCCGCCAAATTTTGATTTGGGACGGTTTTTTTTTGGAATAAATAGGTTTTTCATTTTACTTAGGGATTGAGTGGTTTTTTATTAGGAAAATATTTTGATACATAATTCTTTTAATTTTAGGGTTTAGAGATTTAGGTTGTGAATTAGAGATTAAGGGTTTAAATTATAATATGTAGAATTTGAGTTTTATGGTTATAATTTAGAGTTTAGGGTTAAGATTTAATTTTTAGGTTGTCAGGACTAGTGATTTAGGTTTTTAATTTTTAGCTTAAATATGAAAGATTGTATAATTTGTTACACAATTTGTATATTAAAATATAATTTTATTATTATTTGAATTTAGATAAAATCTGTAATGCTTTGATATTTACTAAAATATTATTTTCTTATTTTTATGATTATTGTTGTATAGTGTATTTAATATTTTATTAAACTTTCGGATGAGGCAGATTTAGTAAAGATTTTCTTTTATTAAAAAAATAGGAGTCAAATGAAGATTGAATTATATTGGCCTTGTTTGGTAAAGAGAGATTTAGGCAAAAATTAGAGGTTTGAGGCATAATTAGAGGTTTGACCAGTCAAATCTGCTAATATTATTGTTTGGTAAATAGCGGATTGAAAGAGCGGATTGAGGTGAGCTGAAAACGCTAATTTTGAAAAAGCTCATAATAGGAGCTTTTTGAGATTAGAGGTTTGATATTAGAGTTGTAAAGATTATTTTACCCTTACCAGTTACCAAAAATCTCAAAATAACCTTTTCTCACCCTATTTATAAGTTAATCCTATTTATTTTTTCTTTTTATTATCACATATTTATATGTGTATTTAAATTTATTAATTAATTAAATTATATTAAAATAATTATATAAATAATAAATTAATATATAAATCATTTGAATATGTCTAGAAAAGTTATATTAAAAATAATTTTATAGATCTAATTAATAATAGGGAAAACTACACCAGTGACCACCGAAGATATTGGGGATACCTATTTGAACCACCGAACTAAAAAAAACGTCAATCACACCACCAAACTTATTAAATCAACCTATTTTGACCACCGCCGTTAAAAAATTAACGGAGGGGTGACGGAAGTGCCACGTGGCAGTTAACAGGACATTTTTAAAATTACATGTTTAGTCCATGTTATTTACTTATTAAATCAATTTGATCCTAATTTTATTTTAATTAAATAAAAATTAATCAACCAATCAAATTATGACACGTGTCATCACCCAATTGGATTAATTTAATTTATTTTGTTTAATATTTAAAGGAAATTAAAAGAAGAAAATCAAGATGGTTCGAACTTGGGACCAAAGGGATAAAACCCTCAAGCTTTAACCATTGAACCAAACTGATCTTAGTGTTATTATTTGCACCTTTTATATACATATTGCAGTTTATAAGATACTGTAACTGATGCAAATTTTCATGGCGTTCATCTTTGTTTTTGCTACTGTATGGGGGATTTTCTTTGCAATTCATGATTTAGGAGTTGGAAATTGAAGATTCTTTCGACATTGTTACTGGTTCTGTTGTGGAAGAGATGATAAGTTTCGCTCTAGATCTTGATGTTCATATGGTTTTCTTCTTCATTTCACCATTTTCAATTTGCTGTAGCATTGATTGTTCTGTAAATCGAAGCAGAGTTGCCATTAATGGCGGCTGAGTTTTTTTGTTTAAGCTCTTTTGAGGCCAATGAGATACGTTTGTTCATGTGGTAAATTGAAAGTTTCATTAAGAACAAGCTAGTTAAGGATCTATAGCATTAGAGCATGTCGAAAGACTCGTGTTCGACACATATTCGAATATGTATGCTCGTATCGAATATATATACACATATTCAACTCTCATACCAAGTATTTGGAAGCTTAAAAACATGTATTCCTACAGACCAGCCTGTTAAAGCATCCATTTCGCTGCTAATCACACTGATTATTTCATTCCCTTCTTCCTTCAATGCTTTTCTTTGTCTCGAGAAGTACTCGCTAGTTTCCGTTTCTCGATCCGACCTGTAAAAATTTTCCCCAGAAAGTTCTAACCAGCTGCATTGAGTGTATGCATCCCGGAAATGCAAATCAAAAGAATTAACAATATGTACCTCATCATCAAAGAAGACCAACCACTATATCCTATAGAATTAAGGTTTTGAATGGTAATGTTTCGTTGTCTCTCGGGCTTCCTCGATAATAGAATCAGAGACCATCCTCTCGATTGCAGTTTCGTGTACAATTTGAGTGTCCGTCGTTTCTTCAGATATGTTGCACCTTTGATGCAGCTTCTCGGTTCGTTCGACTGAGGATCCGAAGCAAGGATGTCATCAATGTCCATTAACACCACGCGATCATTCGATGGTGAAACGGTATCGAAAAAGCTTTCAATCATCTGCATTGTGAAATCCAAGTCTCTTGCGTACCCTCCTCCTTCGATATATTGAAGGGCGAGACTCCTGCAGACCGGAGGAACTTCATCAGGTTTAAACCCATTGAGCTCTCCGTGCACTGCGAGAATCTCGCAGTAGCAAAAACAAAGATGAACGCCATGAAAATTTGCATCAGTTACAGTATCTTATAAACTGCAATATGTATATAAAAGGTGCAAATAATAACACTAAGATCAGTTTGGTTCAATGGTTAAAGCTTGAGGGTTTTATCCCTTTGGTCCCAAGTTCGAACCATCTTGATTTTCTTCTTTTAATTTCCTTTAAATATTAAACAAAATAAATTAAATTAATCCAATTGGGTGATGACACGTGTCATAATTTGATTGGTTGATTAATTTTTATTTAATTAAAATAAAATTAGGATCAAATTGATTTAATAAGTAAATAACATGGACTAAACATGTAATTTTAAAAATGTCCTGTTAACTGCCACGTGGCACTTCCGTCACCCCTCCGTTAATTTTTTAACGGCGGTGGTCAAAATAGGTTGATTTAATAAGTTTGGTGGTGTGATTGACGTTTTTTTTAGTTCGGTGGTTCAAATAGGTATCCCCAATATCTTCGGTGGTCACTGGTGTAGTTTTCCCTTAATAATAATTAGATACAAAATATTGATAACTAATAAACTATTCAAACAAGTATTGAAAATAAACATGTTCTTATATGTCATTTTACTTGTTTAAATAATCTATCAACTATCAGTTAATTTTACCAAACACTTTTATACAATCAGCTGATACAATCCGCTAGTTAAATCAGCTAATGCAATTAGCTATCAACTATCAGCTAATGCAATCCGCTATCCGCTATCAGCTAATTGCCAAACAGGGTCATTGTCTACTATGTCAAACAAAAATAGGGTCAAATTATATTATATTAAAATTAGAATCGAATCAAAGTCGGATTAGGATACATGTTTCGGAGGGAATCCGGCAGCCAAAAATCTATCCCCCCGTTGCAACTTGCTATCCTTAGGTAGGTTACTTACAATAATGCGATATCTTTATCTTTTGTTATTAGGATATAAATTCAATACACCGGTAGAAACACAAGTGCTCGTAGTGGGGAATGGTGAGGTGCGTGCTAATTGTCAAAAACGAAAATATGATAAGAGATTTAAGTTTTAACTTATAAACTCTAAATTCTAATCACAATACCTAAATTTTAAACCCGCATAAAATAATTACTTTTTATTGTCCTTTCTCACCAATTCGGTTTTGTTTGTCTTCGTTTATCAACAAATCGTTCCTCTTAAAAAAACAAAACATGTAAATATTAAATAATTTAAATTTACATGCAACTATTTAAAACCATTTCACTATAATTTACACAATTATTCCGAGAAATCAAACAAGTGTATTTCTTTATTGCACAAAAAGAAAAACCAAATTCACATATTTACAATGTCATGCACTTTGGAGATGTCCCTTAAAAACAGACATTCCAAGCTGATACACTCCCTACTAACGCTATCCAATACCCTTGGAAGGTCCTGTTTTGTAGGAAAAAAAATTAATGGCCCTCTGTTCGAATTGCCATCGTGGCAATGAACATCCATCGATTAAACATCGGAGGGTCTTTTTATATTACTATTACTTAGGATGGCCTTTAAAAAGTAGACGATAATAACCCGCACTTGCGACACTGTATGTCATCGGAAAATCTAACTCTGTACAAAGAAAGAGTCTAACTGTAGGCGCCCAGAAACTCTTCTGTGTTGTGTAAAGTGCAAGGATAACTGTTCCATAATTGAAGAAATATTAGTGAAGGCAATGATACGAGTAATGATGATAGAAGGTTTTCGGATGAATAACTTTGTTCGGGTGTTCAGCATGTTTAAAACGGATCTTCGAAAAGGTTGATAAACAATGTGCAAAAATTTTAGCCTAAATTACACAAAGTAGGAGGTGAGTGTTAGGTAGGTGTGTACCCTATACCCATATCCGGTATGTGTTGTATACGGGTGTCTAACAACAGATTAAATGTATGAATACGTGTGAACCGATGACTCAATACGACCAAAGTTAAGATGGGGAATACCTGAAGGTATGTCAGTCCAATCCCTTGAGAAACACAATCCAGAAGCAGAATCGAAAGGCATATGAATTGACAGCTCCAATCACTCCATTTTTTTCATTTTCTCCTGGCATTCCTGAAATTTAAGGTCTCAAGAAATGATCATATATTTCTATGAAGTTGCAAAACTCCATTTAACTAAAGTCAAGACAAGTAGATAGAAACAAAAAGTCTCACCTGCGTCTCTATTTGTACAGCAGATCCGGGAGCAGATATAGCAGCATGCAAAGAATTTACACCGTTATTTAGTCTCAAAGCTTCCTTCTAGAAAGTAAGGGAGTCGGGTTTGGAATCTCGCACTCTTCACCGAAATTCAGTGGCTTTGCAGCTTAGAACTACTTTAGGATTCCAAACTATCTTGTGCAGGCTCACTAAATCAAAGCATACATCAAGAACGTACTCAGAGAGTCAGGCCACATGTTGCTAAGGTTAAAATTTCATTAAGGAAAGTCATGTTAATGAACACTGCAGTGCCTCCAGCCGGATGTAAATTTAAACTCTGCAGAGAAGAATCATGAAACCAACGAAGTTCAAAGCTCATTTGATAGCTGGAATATCCCGCGCATCTGAAGATATGGATTCTCAAGCAGTTTTTCATTGTTACTCTGCAGATTTGAAGCACAAAAACAAATACTTCAGCAACCAATAACTTAAAAGTAGTACTATATTAGAACGGCACAATGATTCGCTGACTAGGAAATAATCTACACATGACAAAGACATTAATTCAAGTAGAAGAGAATTAGGCAAAAATATTGTTTTTAATTAGTTTTTATCTGTTTTTTAAACTTTGAGATGCGTAGTCAATTAGATAAGGAAAATGGAAGTTTTATTTCACGGAAATGCCATTGTCTGGTGTTTCAAAAAAAAATGCCTTCCATATTCATTCCAATATTTTCAACAGTTGTTCTCACGTGTCAGTGCTTCATAATTGCAATAAGTGGGTTCATACGGAACATCGACGAATTACTTACCTGTTGAGCTTTATAAATGAGCTTTTGTAGCATGTGTTGGTACTTTTCTGGTTTCTCGGTCATCATTCTCTGCAAAGTTCCCATACAGGAATGGCTTAGTGGAAAAGCATAACCACGAAAGGAAGGACTAAAGAGGGAAACAAAAGGGGAATATAAAGAAAATAAAATAAAAAGAGTGGGAGAGGAGAGAGGGAGAGAAAAAACGCAAGATAGATTTTTCTTACCTTCAATAGAAAAGCCGAAGAGTAATATGCCACCCTAGAATCAGTATCATCCAAAAGTTCCCTAAAAGGAAGGGTAAAAAGGAAAGTTAATATTTTGACAAGTCTGCGGGTCTGTCAAATTCATTCTTCACAAGCAAAGAAGTTGAGATCACCTGAAAAATTCTTCTCCACCAACTTCCTGAAAAGCTGTAGGATCGGCAGTACATTTACCAACTAGAAGCAAAAGAAGGGTAGCCCGAATGTCAGAGGTAGCACCAGGAAGGTTCCCTCTTCCTTTGCTTCCAACGGCAACACCTAATGCGATGTTATCAGTTGCTGCACCTGCAAGTTGAATCAAAGGCCAATAAAACAGCGCAGCTGGAACACGTGCAACTAATTGCATTGGCGCAATGGCTTGTCCTCGGAGTAGCAGTGCAGCCATAGAAGCTGTCTCACAAATAGGACCACTAACACCATAGCCTGATTTGCTATCAGTTTCCTCCATTATTTCATCCCCGCGACCGCTTGCTTGAGTTACAAACTCAGCATTACTAGTTTTTTTAATTCCTTCTGTGCGAGTGAAAACTTTAGTCCGCTGTATCCCTTCACCAAATTGCATTGCATTTGAATGGGGAACTTTCAAGCACAATTGAGAGAAAAGAATATCACACATCTGTTCAACAAAGAGAAAGGAATTGTAACTCTTAGTGTTCTAAAGTGCAAATTAAGAAATGGTGCACAAAATTTTAAAATGCAAAAGTTAATGATAAAATCCTCAAACATCAAGTTCAATCACAATAAACATCTTATTCTATTTTAGCCATCTAAACTTCATTTTCTTCAAAAGTCAAACGGAAAGAATTTTACTCAAGAATTACGAGTTACAAATGATGATGGACAAAAGACCACAGTTCAACAAAGCAGGAGAATGTATATGATGAAATTGCCACATAGATCCTTGAATGATTCATAACAAATTCAAGGGAGGGGGGGATACTTAAAACTTGGTATCTCTACAGAAATTTGAAATGGCTCTATAGTCCCCAACAGTATAAAGAACTTCAAATGTAACAAATCAGAAATTCAAAAGATGGAAAACAACATTATTGCTTAGTGTTTTCTCCATAAGAAATTGTGGGGCATAGCTAAATGGGAGGCCACTACCAGTTTATTCAAGCTTTGCTCTTGTCTTCCGTTTTCTTTTATAGATAAATTGATTTTTGCATAACCAATAATCTAAATCACAATATATCAACCAAGGTCACTTGAGTGTAAATTAAAGAACAATGAACTTGAAAGTTAGTAACAGTAAGAAGGTAGCACGAACTATTTTAGATTAAATTAAGCAGAAAAGGCTTAAATCAAAATGACCCTCAATCCTCCAAGGATTCTTTCCAGGGACTGAAAATAGAGAAATGCACTAATCGAAAGACCAGCTAATCAAGAAGGATTTTGATCCAAGATAAGCTAGCGAAGATTAAGAGGGACATTTTACTTGAGAAATACCAACATGGATCACACATATTCACTTTCATCAAATCAAATTTGATGATCTCAAATATCACTGACATTTTAAAGATTGTTTGAAAGCTCTCCAAGCAAAATACCTTTAAAATATTTATGCGGTCTGTTTCATTTATTTGAGCTACCAAGGACAAAGCACTGCTCATGATGTCTATCACTGTATTTGCGTTCTCAAGTCGGGCATCTCTATTATCATTGCTAACATCACCGTTGCTTGGATGTTGCACTTCACTCTCATCTAACAAAAACTTGCACCGCATGAGAAACCTCTCCAGAACAACTAGGAAACCCCACCTAATGGAACTGTTCTTTGACTTTAGAAGACCACACATCAACCAGATAGACAAAGGTATATCAGAAGGACCAGAAGAATCATGAACACCAGCATAAGTAATTTTATTCTGCAAGCTCCTGACATTGGACCATATACTCCCATTCCTTGTCTCACTTATTTCAGCAATAAGCAGATCTCCTAACCAGATAAATCCATTTTGGCGGCAAATGATTCTATCTGAATGAAGAAGAGAATGTAAAATGGACCAGGCAAGCTTCGCTTTCATTGCAACGCCATTTCGCAAGGATGTACTCTCAATATTGTCCTTGAACTTGTTGGATTTTGTTATCTGTTTCAGATGCAAGAACTCTGTGTCCAAATGAGTAAATGAACGTATTATTTTATCTAATTTCTCTGTAATATTTTCCAAAAGCTGCAAAGGAAAACAAATAATAATCAGAAAACAGATATATAGTTGCAATTCACACGGTTGGTTATCACTTCAGCAAACTCCCGTGAAATAGTAGTAGAGGTGAGGTTAACAATATGCAAAATTTAACATGATAATGCTAAACCCTCCACTGATTCATTTTTAATCTCCACAGAAAAGCTGTACTTGCAGATATGAAATGAATCAAACAATGGAATAATATAAGTGATCACACACCACAAGACCAAATCAACATCCCGCTTCTGATTTATCATCACCAACCCCACCCGCCGAACATTAAAAACATACTGGTTTTCTCAACACAAGCAGAACTGCACAAATATTTACAAGAAATTACCGTATGTAATCGCTCGTTGTTAGGGTATCTAGACAATGTAGTAGAAATTGATCTTCTCAAAAGCTCCCCAATTCCTTCCACCCCCAGCTTAACAGAAATATAAAAGGCTTCTGGTGCATCAGCCAAAGAGAGCAGTGCAGCAATTGGCTGAATCTCATCAACACTATATTCAGAAACTCCAGTTGATATGCATGTTTCATTTATTTGATGCAAAACATAGTCGAAAAGCACCAAATAAAGATGTTTTCTTTCTTCCCTTGAGGTTGACAACGAATACTGCACTTGATAATTGAAAGAAGAAAACATACATGTTAAAATATTCATCTACATTTAAGAACTTTTGCATATATTTCAATTAACCCCGATATATTATGAGGTGTTTAAAAATCATAATTTCAGTTTCTCTTAGGTCTAACAACTTCATAAATATGAACATTGCAAGCCATTACTTAGAAGTTAGAACAAAACTCACACATTTCCAAAACTTTATTAAGCAATTGGAATCCCCTGCTTTTGTCATGTTTTTAAATATTGGGTAGGGTCAAAAGATTTTTTCATTCAGGAATCAGTTGGGAAAAATGATTTAATTATAGCTGAAAATTGTTACACGAAGACCAGAGGACAAGACAAGTCTTATTTCTGCATGCCCATATCAAACTAATCAGCATACCTCAAAGAAGATAAAATCAATTCCACCAATCAGGTCAAGCTGGTCAACAAGAAAGCTTGCCTCACTCATGATGGCCGTAGTAGAATCCTCAGGTACTTGATATAACATGTTTGTTAGGATACTAACAAGCTTGCAGTGAACAAGTTCAGCCCAGGAATTTATCCGGCTAATCTCCATAAGTGCCTTGACAACCTGAAGACAAGTGAAGAGACCATAAACGAGACTCACATTTATTGCCATAATATTACCAGCTTTCAATAGATTAAGATAAAACCGTCTAAAAAACCAAGTTATAAATTTCCTGAAATCCAACCAAATTTTAGATCAGCTTTGACCGACAAGACTGCATGAGCATAGTTTTGATAAAGAAAATCGTGGAGTATGCATAACACAAGACATGCAAAAACTAGAGTGATGGCTAGCATAAAAGATGAGACCCAGGATTTTTACGCTTCTCCTTAGTAAGCCCTACAGTTTTATCAACAAAAATAAGCCTGTAACCTTCCATTTCCGTCCAAATAAGAACCTTCCCATACAAAAAGACTTTTGTTATAGCCAATGCTATTTGGAATTTTTTCTCCAAGTGGAAGTTAATGTGGTCTGCTGATGTGGCTGAAAATTGAAAAATATTGGAAAAAAATATTCAAGGTACAGATTAAGGATTAAGGGCATGCTTGTATGCAATAAAAATATGGGCTTATGTAGGAAAAGTGGTAAGGTTCAGGGTTTTCTTTTTGTTGTTCTTTTAACCTAAATTATTCCAACATATTTAGTTTTCCAATGACAAGGTGAGAATCTGTTTCCAATGAGTCAAACAAAATACCAATCCTAATATCACTAAACCTTAAGGCTAGAACTGAATCACATATCAAGCAAATTCTATCAACATATAATGCAGGGGGTGCATTGTGTAAAATAAAATTAAAAATTAGAGTCAATAAACTCTTTCAACATATGCAAACTTCCAACAAGAAATGGATTCTCTTTCCATTGAGGCATACCAAATACCACCAAATATTCTCAGAACCTATATGGTTGGAACTGAATCACATATCTAGAAAATCCTACCAACTTTCAGTTTTACAATCCCTCAGACTACAGTAAAGGAAAAATTGTTCCATGCATGACCCAATATAAAGTGGCATCGGGATTATTCAGAGGAATCATAATGCTAAGATAACATTGTGCATAGACTGGTTGTAGAAATTCTTGCAAAGCAAAGTTTGTACTTTGAGGCACTTCACGCTGCTAAAGCATGCCTCAGAAATTTAACATGATAGATGCAAAAGTGCCATGTCATCAATTGGAAACTAATAAGTCTACAGGGATGTTTCATTTTTTCATAGATGTTTAAAATTTATGCTGCCTATTTTACAGGACACATACATTCAAAAATTGAAGACGTGTGCACAGACAAGAAATAGAACTTCCAAATCACCTCCTAGACATAATTTCCTCCACACATGCAGACACATCTCTCATGGGAAGTCAAGGTAAGAAAACAATATGGTAAATTTGGGAAAACTCCAGGAAGTGGGAGTTATACAAGCAAAACTGACTCACCCTGATGTCAAGTCCTTTTAATCGATTTCTCCAAATGTTGCCTCTATCACAAACAAAATATAGTAAGCAGCTTAGAGCAGAAGCCCAGACAGATTCTTCCATCTCATCAGTCTGCAACAAGTATTAAAGGCATGAGAGATCATAAAAACTACCGAGGAAAAATGCAATAGCATGAGAAAAGTAAAATGGAAGTAAAGGAAAACAGGGACTGAACATCCTAAAATCAAAGTAACCAAAGTGCACAAGCTTCATTTAAAAGACTGCCTGTACCTGAACAAGAAGGAGAAGTATCTCATATAAAATGTTTAAAATCCAAGACTCAAATTTATCAATAGCTGAGGGCATTCCCAACGTCTTGGCAGAATCTATTTTCCGTATCCCTTGTGCGGTAAGCTGATCTTCACTATTTAAAAGTAATTCTTGAGAATACTCTTCCTCAATTGGAGAATTATCATCAATTATCATTGGCTCTAACAAGTGAGCATGGACTGAAAGGTTTAGAATTAAATCAAAAGCACGCACCCTAGATGCTGTCCTTGGAGAACTAAGCATCTCCTGTAAGAAAATTCACAAAATAAAGGTAAGAGTTAAAATATGCTTTCACGATACTTTTGAATAAGAAACTAAAAATTTAATAAACAAAAACCTGAAGCATAGATAGAGTGAGGGGAGCAGCAGTTCCAGAATCCAAGACATACCTACAAAACAAAATTTTCAGTAACTCCATACCAAACAATCATCTTTAGGTGTGAAATTTAAAAGAACAAAACAAGCCAAGAAAAATGAAATAAAATCAATCACATGATTCTGTGCAAAACAATTTATATCGGCAATTCAGGATCAAACCCCTGGTAACATTTATGAATAACTGACAATTAGAAGTGTGCCCACAACATGATCAAGGGGAGGTCAACTTCAGATTCTTAAAATGGATTTATATATAGTTTTCTTGGATAAATTATTGTTAAATATCAATGAATTAGTGAACTATTCCAGGTGCATTATAATACCATGTCCTTAGGATTGCAGGATAAAAAAAAGAGGAAAGTTTTTCACCCTTAACATAAGAATGACTCCAAAATAACTAATGCGCCTTAGGCTAACATGCCAAATGTAATATTATTATTGTAAGGACAAAAGAAGGCTATTGGGGAGAGAGGAGAGAAAGAAAGGTTGCATGTACAGCATACAATACAGGGCAAAAGAGGTCCAAGTAAAGAAGAAAAAAGGAACATACATGTCAATAACCAGTTTAATGAGGACGCTCACAGCCACATCCATTGATGGCTTTGGCGTGTTACTACTTAATCTAGAAGACACCGTCATGGTATTAACATTTGTAAAAGATGTCTCAGAGCAGACAGCAGCAATGACCTCGCATACCTCAGCAGGGTTCAAACGCAGAGGTTGTTGTTCACTGATATACACAAAATATTTGATTAGAGGATCAAACCATAGACATAAACTCAACCACATTGAGATCTATCAATGTTGTGAAACAAACAGCAGTTCAAAAAAATTCAATATTTACGCACTCCAGCACAAGAACAATGCAAGATAGACCCAGCCACGGATCATGATGCTATAGAACAATTATACAATTTGTAGTAAATGCTGCATGTTCAACTCAACAAAATTAATGTCCTCAAATTAAACATGGAGTATTTGCTAACAGGAAAAAGGGAGAAACTCCCTTTTAATCCCAGAACATAGTAAACTAGCAATAGAGGCAAAATTCATTACCTAACAAATTACAAAAGAAATTAATTAAAGGTTGTCAAATTGCACACCTGTAATGACGATATTGGAAAAGTGGCCGGGCACGTGGGCGGAATGTGCTTGCTGGAGAATCATCCCTACACGAATCAAATACAAGAGGCCGAATCGTAACCATACAACTTCATTCAAAATAAGGCTTAAACTATGCATAGTTAATTTTATCTTAAACTCAACAGTTCCATCTAACTAATTATACCACCATTTGAAGAAGCTTCAGTTTTAGAGTATTCAGACTGCTATGCTAATTTTCTCTTAAACAGAAACACATCTTTCTAACTTGATCAGTTAAATTCGTTTAAAACCAGATTATGACTAACATCAGATTGGTTGTACATAGTATGGCACCAACAAGCCAAAACATGCAAATGGGTGTACCAATGTCTAACATTCATAACCAATGAAAGCAACAAAAAAATTAGTACATGAAACAAAGTTATTCATGTTAATATACATCTTTCTAACAAAATTCTGTTGAATCTGGTGTATGGCTAGCATCAGATTGGACATATGCAGCATGGCACCAACAAACCAAAACATGCAGACTACAACCACAGTTTCAATGTCTTGGGCCAGCCAACTTAACCAAATTGACAAACTCAATAAAAGCAGTCATAGTATATTATGTACAGAGACAGGTGTTATGGACAAACAGAACCTATAGCTACAAGATTCCTAACATTTAACTAGAAAAGAAGCTTGAAATCATTGCCTTAAAAGCTACCAGTCTATGACCTTTCCCACCCATCAAATAGCAAAGATGAGTCTGACATAACATAATAAATCCCTATGAACCATGCAAACAATATAATGTTAAGTGAGATAAAACATAAAGTCATCAAAGCAATAATCCAAAAGTAAGTGAAGAACATACCAAATTTCATGAGGTCCTCCTTTACTGCGTTTCAATGCAGTAATTGCTCTCAAATGGGAGTGAGCAGAAACGGAATTGCCAATTGTTGTGACCGGTGAGGGCTGTAAGAGTTGATCAAGATAAGGCATATCAGCTGTGCCAAAATATTTCCAAGGCTGGTCATTCATTTTAGCTTCCATATCTCCAACAAGTAAAGCTGCTGCTCCTACTTCTAAGAAATTATGTGTTCTCATGTCTTGCACATTCGCAGATTGATCACTGTATTTTAAAATAGAACATTTCAAATGTTAAATTGAATTAGAAGTGGCAGAACACATGGAAGAGCAGTATTAAAAGACAAATATACCAGAGACTTAGAAGACTTGTAACGGGAGAAAACAAAACCAACATGAACTATCAAATACTTGATCAGCATACGCAAATTACAAAATTAATTACCTTTCAGTAAACACTGGTGACTGATGATCACTGAGCCAGCGCCATTTCAAAACATCATGTGCAATATATTCAGGATTCTCCATTCCATCAGCTTCCTCAATGTTTGACAAGTTTGAAACAGCTAAAGTTGTAGCATCTTGCTTCTCTAAAGACTCTCCAACATTCACAGGGCATAGCTGGGAATTGAAAGATTTACTCAACAGAGATGTCAAAGAAGGAAGTGACTTCCTAGATGCCAAGGTCGCCCCAGCAAAAGCTGCTGGCTGGAACGAACGCTTTGGAATATGTTGAGCCACTAAAGATCTCACATAATTCAATGACTTTACAAGGGCTATAGAAGCAAAACTAGATACAGGCAACAAAGGAGAAGCACTTGCAGATGATGTTGGTGTCGCTGACGTGCTAGATTGTTGATTTAAAGATCGAGACCAAGGTGACAACCTTCGATTTGGACTAATGTCACATTCAGCAATTAAGTTCACACAAAACCGATCTATTTGCAGCAAAGTCTCCTCACTGGGCTTATACCTGCACCAAATAGAACACAAAACGAAATTTTAAAACAAAACAACAGTAAAAAATAGACCCTATAATCTTGGAACTTATGATCTTGATAAATTTTCCAGTCAGTCCAAAACTGGACATCAACCACATTTTATGAATACATGCTAGATGTCAATCCTGGTTCATATATTGCATTCAGAAACCAACAAACATTCAAACACTTCGCTATTCTAAATAAACTGAATATAAGAGAAATACAAGTTCATGGCAAGAACAGCACACCTTAAGAGGTATCGCTTCAGGAGTGCCACACACCTTCCCACTACAGCTGGACTGGCATAAATTATACACATTAGAAGAAAAGAAAATTAGTTCAAGCACTGTGCTAAGTGTGATGACTAGATTAAAAACGGGAAAAGTGAACTTTGTATGACATGCAATAACAGTTGAATCAGTAATCAACTGTAAAATAATAATGCACCTGACAACAATTATATATAACAATCATGCATCACTTTTTCTTTACATGTTTTTCTTTGCAATATTATATTCCATTCAAGTGTTCAATAATTATTGAAATAAATTGTATATTCTTCTCCCGTTCTCTATGAAATTTCCAGACGTCCAAACATAACTCATGTGTATTTCTAGAAGCACTTACACAAGACTTGTATACCATTGCTTAAATTTGGTGTAAATACACTGTCTCATATGGATGAAGCATTCTAAGCTTTCAACACATCAACAACTTGCTCAACAATCTAAAACCACACCAACATTTATCAGAAATAGGCATTGCCTCTCAATCACTTAAACTCTGTATCTCCAGTCTATTTACCACCCAAACATGTTCATAACCCCATCTCTCTCTAAAACACTTTGTGGTCAGTTATATATGTACACTATGCAAATAAATTACCTGCGTTCCCTCTCTGCAATTGTATGCTCTAAAATAACAATGTAAGACTGGTCAGTTGTCGAGGGCGCTGCCAGATAATCCTGTAATTGTTAAATATAAGTTCTGATATTGTAAGGTTCAAATAACAATTCCAAAAAAACTCTAGAAGAATGAAAAACATATGAACCATACTTTTACAAAATTCAAATATGAATTCCACAGGTGAAGCAAAGGAAAAGGCTTAGACACTTTATTATTAAGAAAAAAGAGAGAGAAAACGGAGAAGGCAAAATTAACAAGTAATTAACTAAAGCTGTAATCCATTGTGCTTTTACTAAGTTTTTGCTTGCCCGAAACAAAAGAAAAATTGTAAAGAACTAGAATTTCGAATCTAACTTTTGCAAATAACAAAATGCACGCTTAAAATTCTTTTCACTATTAAACTTAACACTCAATTCATTCGGTCATTCTCATTTATAATCAAATAGGATGTTCATTTCCATTATTGGCTTTCACCAATTTATAAACATAAGAACTCAACGACGATGTAGAACTACAAAGAAAATCTTACAATTTCTCGGTAATTTACATCCATTATGTTTCCAAACGCTTTGCCACCTAAATGAATTCTAAAAGAAAAATCTATAGCGTTTTATACACAGCAGAAAACCACTCATTATATTACAAAACATAAAAGCACACAACAATATTTCAAGATCTAATAATAAAAACAATAAGAGGAATTTCAAATCCAACAAAGAATAATAACGAACCCGAAGTGTCCTCGAAGCTTCAGTCAAAACCAACGTACTCCCGTGGTGATACGAGCTAACACCTCCAGCTCCAACCGCCGGCGACGAAGAAGAAAAAGAAGACGAGGAAGAAAGACAATCCGCCACCGCCCGACGCAACGGCTCGGGCGGCTTCTTAAACGACAGAGATCTAAGCCTCGAAACTCCACTAGCTGATCCCAACTGGAGCCTCGAACTCGCGGGGCTCCTACCGGGACTGAACGTCGTTGTCATCGGATCTCCGCCTGCTCCGAATCTAAAGCTACGACCGGGTCACGATTCAACGCCACCGATTGAAAAATTAACAGAAATCAAAGTTGGTTTAGGCTTGATTATGAAGGAATTTAAGCGATTAATCGATTGGATTGGTGATTTCGGGGGGTTGAATTCTACATTTGAACGGAGGGAAAATGGAAGAGAGAAAGTGTGGAAAATCTGAAAGTTCGCCGAGGGAAGTGAGTCTTAGCTGGAAGTATAAGCGTAGTTCTATGAGAGGAGGTGTTATTATGAGCTGGCAACCGCTATTTTCAGATTCTTTCTATTCTTTACCTTTTATTTTCACATCTCTCTTGTTTGGTTTATTTTTGGGAATTTTAATCATTAATTTGTTTTTTATTAGATAATTATTTTTTATTTTCAAACCATAATAACTTTTAAGAACTGAGTTAATGGTCAAAAATAAAACGTCAAATGTAATATTTAGCTAAAATATAGTGGTAAATATTTTGAAGATCTAAATAGATTTATGGAGCTTAAACGTTTCAAACGGGTCATTCGGTTTGAGATATTTCGGGTATGATATCATTCGATTCAGATTTGGTTTGAGTTTAGTTTTAGATCAAGTCTATGGTGATTCAGGTTATATCGGTTCGATTGATTTCGTTTCGGGTCGACGGGAGATCGGTCGGTTTTAATCGAGTTTTTAGGTTGGTTCAGTTTTTTACACACTATATATGATTTTATAAAGCCAATTTATTTGACTTTTTGGTGAGTTGTGCGACTCTTCACACCTCATCTTTCTTTATTTCTTTTAATATTTTTTTATTTCAGGTTGTTTTCAGTTCGGGAAAAATAGGTTCGAGTCTATTTCAGGCCGGTTCGGCTTATTTCGAGTTTCAGATCGAAATTTTAGATCATCATGTTCAGGTCGATATCGTGTCTCGTTCGTGTAAATTGGTCTGGGTCTCGTGTCAAGTTTGTCAGGTCTAATAGAGCTTAGGACATTTTCGGTGAAACATAAATCGAATTCGTGTTTAGTAGGTCAAAATGGGTGAATTGAAGATTTTAGGGTCTAACGAACGTTGTCGCCAACAGTGGCCAACATCGATAGTATACGACAGCCAACGACGGGATGAGCAGAGACTTGTGGTAAGGGATTTAGCTAACGTTCAATGGTCAAATTGGTATTTCATCTAAAGTTTGTGGGTTAAATTGATATTCATCTAAAGTGTAGGGGTCAAATTAATATTTTATCTAAAATTTATGTGTCAAATTTAAAATAAATCTTTTTTTACTAACGTGTCATGTCATCATTCTAACGAGAGTTAATGGTTCAATGACCAAAATGTTATAAATCATAACGTAAGTGATCAAAACTTAACTTTTCAAAAGTTGTAACAAGAATCAATCAACGTGAATATAAAAGGACCCATCATGTAGTTTACCCAAACACAAAATATTAAAAAGATTTTTTTGTTTTGTTTAAAAATAAATTGGAATTAAAGTTTTTTTCCCTTTTCTAACAAAACCAAAACACTTACCTTTAGCATGTCTTATTTTCAAATAATTTAATTATAACTAAATTAACTGATTCAATGATTTAAATTAATCGGTTAATGATGAAAAAATATTTTCACGATATATGAACATTATTTTAAGAATTTTAGATGATTTATTATTTATAAAACTAAATATCATAATTACTTAAAATAAACCAAAATTTTTATTCAATTTGTAATTAAACCAAAATTAAATCGAGCGACTCGATATGCTCATGTTGTCTTGTCTCATTTTATGTAAATTTAAATCTCGATATTTATTTTAACAATATAAATATCTCCTTACTTAATAAAAAATAATGAAAATAAATTAAAATATCTATTAATAGTTTTTATTTACTTTAAAATAGTTTTTTAAATACTTTCAAACTTTACCAAATTATCTCTAAAAACCATAAAAATACAAAAAATTAAAATTAAAATTTCAAATTTCAAAATTCAAAAAAACAAACGAACTGAAATTAAAGTATATAAAAATAAAAATTTGATATTCGACGCATAAAAACCATATGCGTAGATAGGGATGGATTTAAAGAGGGGTTGGAGGGGGCAGTCGCCCCCTAAGAATTTAAAATTCATATATGATTTAAAAATATATATATATATATTTTTCTATTAAAATTTTATTTTCGCCCCTAAAATTTTATAAATTCACCTCTTAAAATTTTATAATTTTATAGATTCGTCTCTCCTAACATAAAATTTTGTGTCCGTCCTTATACACATGAGTAACCCGAACAGATGGGCGAGTTCGGTGTAGAGTTTGGTATATGCATTTGTCAAATTTTTTTTTATAAAGTGGGGGTACTTGTAAACTTTTCTATTAATTTGACACTTATATTTTTAAATTATACATTTGATATTTGTATTTGTTAAACATTATAAAAAAAAGCAGTACCAAATGTGCAATGTGTAAAAAATATAGGGACTTAAAGTAACACAATTTGAGTACAAAATTAAATCTAAAACTTTAGAATAGTTAGATTAACAACAGAAACTGACCTGATATAAATTTTAATTTCTAGTTTGATTAGTATGTAGTTTTTTTCTTGCTAATCATGCAATATTTAACAATACCAAACTATAGTTTGAAACCATTAAAATTAACTAGACTTGTTTGGCAATTAGAGGATAGTTGATAACTGATTTAATTAGCGGGTTGTATTAGCTTATTGTATAAAGGTATTTGGTAAAATTAACTGATAGCTGATAGCCGTTTGATTATATAAACAAGCAAAATGATATATAAGGACATGATTATATTCGATACTTGTTTGAATAGTTTATTATCAATATTTTGTATCTATTAATATTAATTAGATTATAAAAAAATAATTTTTTAATATAACGTTATTGAGCATATTTGAAGGATCTATATATTAATTTATCATTTATATAATTATTTTAATACAATTTAATTAGTTATTAAATTTAAATACAAATATAAATGTGTGAGAATGAAAAAAAATATTAGTTTACAAATATCACAATGTAAGTACGTGAATGTGAAAAATTAAAATAGAAAATGTTAAATTTATGTTATTTGGATATTTTTTATAATTGTTAAGGGTAAAAAGGTTTTTATAACTCTAATGTCAAAACCTTTGATTTTGGTCAAACCACTAATTTTGGCTCAAACTGCTATTTACCAAATAGGGCGAAAATCAGAAACCATATTTTTTATATATAAGAAATTACTAAAATTAAAAGATGAATGCTTACATTCTTAAGACTTAAACATAATAAAACTGAAAACAATGACACATAAAACTAAAGTACTATTACATAAATTACAATTGCCAAAGCTTCATGGTTGCCCTAATGGTACATAAAACACTTATAAACCATCTTGACCTAACAAAGATGATAATGGATAGTCTAGATTCGGATATCTGTAACTATCCGATTCGTTTTTACGGATTCGGATATTACAGAAGTTCATGATATCCGACCCGCTACCATCTCCGAAACTCGGAACAAGATTAGCATCCCTCCGTTATTACTTCACTGCAGTCCACAAACTGCTTCCTTGGGGGCATCACCAGCAGCAGACTCCATTGAAATAGCAGAAGAAAGGAAGAAAAGATTTCCGGACACAAAGGACTTTGATGGGAAGATCCCAATTGCTTGGTTTTTAATGGAGGAAAAAAGATGGTGGAGAGAGGATCTTCTCAGCATATACTTTAAGAACTTTTGCTGATGTTTTCCTTTTTACATTTCACTTTTTGTTTCTTGTTTTTTATGATTATTTTGTATATTTGATCTTTGTGGAAATCTACATCAGGTCTTTGCATGGCTTTATGTGGAAAAATTATTGTTCGATACCGGCTCACCGCGTCATTTATGGTCTCATCCACTAAAAAGCAATCAACTAATTTTTATATTTTCCATGTCATTTTTTCGAGGATGAATCTTCACTTTTTTTTACCATGTAAATGAGAAATTATTAGATGGACACGGCTCACCACGTGACACGTCATTCGTGGTCCTAACCAATAAGGTTCATCCATCTAATTTTAACTTCCAAATAACTGTGCACTTTTTATTGACATATAAAAAAGGTAAAATGACAAAAGATGCCCCCAACGTTTGCACGTTTTGTCATTTGACCCCCTATTCTTTTTTTGGTCCAAATATGCCCCCAACGTTTACTTGTTTTGTCATTTGACCCCCTATTCTTTCTTTTGGTCCAAATATGCCCCCCAACGTTTCATTTATAGTCCAAATGTGCCCATGTTGGATGTAAACTGTCAATCAACTGACGGTGAACAGCTTATAAAAAAATTTTAACATGGCATCAACAGATCTTATTACGTGGCAAGTCCAGTCAGCATCAGCTGTTGAACGTCAGTTGACTGACAGTTTCCATCTAACGAGGGCATATTTGGACTACGATTAAAACGTTGGGGGCATATTTGGACTACGATTGAAACGTTGGGGGCATATTTGGACAAAAAAAAAGAATATGAGCCAAATGACAAAACAAGCAAACGTTGGAGCATATTTGGACCAAAAAAAAGAATAGGGGGCCAAATGACAAAACATGCAAACGTTGGGGGCATCTTTTGTCATTTTGCCTATAAAAAAAGTTAAAGATTCACCTTGGGAAAAAAATTAGATGGATAAACTTTATTGTTGGGATCACGAATGACGTGGTGGGCCGGGTCCATTTAATAAATTTTCCATGTAAATATGTAGTGGGTGGTTACATAGAAATTAATAATGAATGAAAAAATGACATGAAAAACAATTAAACAAATATTACTTGACTGATTTTTAGTGGATGAGAATCATGAATGACTTGATGAGCCGAATAATTTCAGTTTGTTGTTTCATTTTTAGTATAAATATGTTAAGGGTAGTTGTGCTATTCTAAAAATTTAAAATTTAATCTCTATATTTTATTTTTGTGAATTTGAGTCTTGTACTACTTTTAATTTGAAAATCTTTGTTACCCAGTTTTGTTAAATATCATTTACTTACTAATCTGATAGCTATAAGAGAAGACGAAAGTAGGAGCAAGTAAAATTAGATTTGACTAGGGAAAATGATTTTTTTAAAATTTTAATTTATTCGAGTCAAATCTAATTAATAGTTTGATTTTTGAGTACTTATGTGACTTCAATTTTTTTATAACAATTTTTTTTAATTTAATCTTTTAACTTTGTATGATTTCTTTGTTTCTTCAATTTTTCTCTACTTTAAGTCTTTTTTTACTAAATTTGAATCATATGCTCCTTAATCACCATAGAATACCTACGTGACTTCAATTCCTCTTTTTGGCAACATTTTTTTTTATTTTTTCAATTTAGTCCTTCGATTAAACTATTTACAAATTATTTCTTCCCCATAAATTTAGGCCATCAATTAATGAAAATACGATCATTTCCAAGTTCTACTTTTTACCTTGGATGAAACTGAAACAAACTGCAAAACTTCCCAAAGATTACATAAATAAAGCTAGGATTGTTGTAATTTATAGGTCAAATTATGGACTATGTCACACTATTTTCAACTTCAACTATATTAATGTTATTCCTTAGTACAAATCACTATCATCGTATAAAACTCTTTTTATCATCCGAATTTTTACAGTGTTAATGATTTTAGACTAAGACATGATGTTTATTAAAAAAAGATAACCATGTTAAACTTGTACAGAAACTCAAACAACTCAACTCGAATAAAGTTTGAATGATAAAATATGACTCTTCAGCTTAACTAACTCAATATTTTTTAACTTTTAACCGAATGCCCATCCCAAGACGAAACAACCTTTTCAGTCCTCTATGTTTACAAATTTTATCAATTTGACACATATAAGTACACTAAAAAGGCATGTACTGATTTTTAATCTCATTTGTGAAATTAAATATTTAATCAAATTTAAATTGATTATATATATTAACAAATGTAAATAAGCTAATTAACTTCATACCCAAGTAACCTGTTGACCCTAACTGTCTCCATCTATAACGGAAAATGCTCCACTTAACTACTAATGCCATACTTATCTCCTTAATCCTTTGAAGTTTGAACCATAAATTTCAATTTCTTCTAATATCTCTATCTAATCAGTAAGTTTGTTATATCATTAAGTTACTATTTTCTGCATAATTGAAATGCCATTAATTTCAATACTTTGAATTATTATTTCACAATTTATATACATTTTCTTAATCTTTTTTTTCCATAGATCATATAAAATTTATAGAAATTATAGTAATTTCCTTTCTGATTGATATATTTTTGTTTTTTTTATCTGTTTCGATGTTCATTCATTGATAAAGTAATTTTGGATAGCTTCTGTCCCAAGTAATGGCTTGGTTTAGAGCAAGTTCATATCTGGGAAAGTTGGCGATCAGAAGAACACTTTCCCAGAGTGGATCGTATGCAACAAGAAGCCGGATCCTACGCAGTCGATGTTTTCGTTCCACTGTATTCAATCCGAAGGAGAAAGCGTCACCTGTTCCAAGAGCTGTGCCTCTTTCGAAGCTAGCAGATAACTTTCTCGATGCGACGAGTAGTGTGTACTTGGAGGAACTTCAAAGAGCTTGGGAATCTGATCCGAACAGTGTCGATGAATCCTGGGATAATTTCTTCAGAAATTTCGTTGGAGAGGCATCGGGGAGGGCCGGAGTTTCGGGCCAAACCATACAGGAGAGCATGCGTTTGATGTTGCTTGTAAGGGACTACCAGGTTAATGGTCACTTGAAATCGAAATTAGACCCCCTTGGTTTGGAAGAAAGGGAATTTCCTGACGAGTTAGACCCTGCATTCTACGGTTTCACCGACACCGATCTTGACCGCGAATTCTTCATAGGTGTGTGGAGTATGTCTGGATTTTTATCCGAAAATCGACCGGTTCAGACTCTCAGGTCGATATTGACCCGTCTCGAGCAAGCATATTGTGGGAGCATAGGGTATGAGTATATGCACATCGAGGAACGAGAGAAATGTAATTGGTTAAGAGAAAAGATCGAAACTCCGACGCCTATGCACTACAATAAGGATCGCCGTGTTGTAATTCTTGATAGACTTATATGGAGTACACAATTTGAGAGTTTCTTGGCAACAAAAATGAAAACAGCAAAAAGATTTGGGCTTGAAGGTGGGGAGACATT
Organism: Hibiscus trionum; assembly: GCA_030270665.1. Classification (NCBI taxonomy): domain Eukaryota; kingdom Viridiplantae; phylum Streptophyta; class Magnoliopsida; order Malvales; family Malvaceae; genus Hibiscus; species Hibiscus trionum. The sequence goes on along the minus strand of BSYR01000017.1, from coordinate 56,767,346 downwards.
GATTCCCGGTATGAAGGAGATGTTCGATCGAGCTGCGGACTTGGGGGTCGAGTGTATAGTAGTTGGAATGTCTCATAGAGGCCGATTAAACGTTTTAGGTAACGTTTTTCGGAAGCCATTACGACAGATATTCAGCGAGTTTGATAAGAACTCAAAGTTCGAAGACGGAAGTGGGCTATATACAGGCACTGGTGATGTTAAGTACCATTTAGGAACTTCTTATGATCGTCCCACTAGGGGTGGGAAGAGGATTCATTTGTCTCTGGTTGCAAATCCGAGTCATTTAGAAGCCGTAGACCCGGTTGTGATCGGAAAGACTCGAGCGAAGCAATACTTTACAAACGATTTGGATCGGACTAAGAACATGGCAGTATTGATTCATGGGGATGGAAGCTTTGCTGGACAAGGTGTGGTGTATGAAACTCTACACCTTAGTGCACTACCGAACTACACGACTGGTGGGACTATACATATTGTAGTGAACAATCAAGTGGCATTTACGACCGATCCGAGGTCCGGAAGATCTTCGGAGTATTGTACCGATGTTGCCCATGCTTTAAATGCTCCCATTTTTCATGTTAACGGCGACGACATAGAGGCAGTTGTTCACGTATGTGAGCTTGCAGCACAATGGCGCCAGACTTTTCATTCGGACGTTGTCGTTGATATCGTGTGTTACCGGAGATTCGGACATAATGAGATCGATGAACCATTTTTCACGCAACCGAACATGTACAAGGTCATCCGAAAGCATCCCTCGTCGCTCGAAATTTATAAAAACAAGCTTCTGGAATCTGGAGAGGTGACTGAAGAAGACATTGAGAGGATGCACAAAAAGGTTGAATCCATTCTCAATGAGGAGTTCTTGAGTAGTAAAGATTATGTTCAGGAAAGAAGGGACTGGCTTTCAACTAATTGGAAAGGATTCAAGTCGCCCGAACAACTTTCCCGAATCCGAAATACCGGGTTGGTACACATGTTATTAACCCGATCTGTCACAAATTCTGTTACAATTTTAACTTCCCTTTGTCTCTAACAGGGTGAATCCTGAGATACTAAAGAAAGTAGGGAGAGCAATCTCGATTCTGCCGAAAGATTTCAAGCCCCATAGAGCTGTGAAGAAAGTGTATGAAGATCGAGCAAAGATGATCGAGACCGGGGAGGGCCTCGATTGGGCGATGGGGGAGGCACTGGCATTCGGAACATTGTTGGTGGAAGGTAAGCATGTTAGACTGAGTGGCCAAGATGTCGAACGAGGCACGTTTAGTCATCGGCACGCAATCCTTCATGATCAAGAAACAGGCGGAATTTATTGCCCTTTGGACCATGTCATGGAGAACCAGAATGCAGAGATGTTTACAGTGTGTAACAGGTATGAAATTTCTCCTATATCGAAACTATGTTATTCGGACTTCGGGTCATGGTAATATCCCTGCATGTGATGCTTCAATGGAGTATATGTCAATGTTGGCAGCTCTCTTTCGGAATTCGGTGTTCTCGGGTTCGAACTGGGATATTCGATGGAAAATCCAGACGCCATCGTTCTCTGGGAGGCGCAGTTTGGTGATTTTTCTAATGGTGCACAAGTTATATTTGATCAGTTTCTAAGCAGTGGAGAGGCTAAGTGGCTTCGGCAAACAGGGCTTGTCATATTGCTTCCTCATGGCTATGATGGTCAAGGCCCCGAACATTCGAGTGCAAGACTCGAACGATTCCTCCAGGTTCGGATTCGAGGATCTATGTTATTCAGATTCAGAAATGAGTGTTGAATATGCGTATGTATGTGTAATACGAATTTATGTCCGATACTGATAACGACAGATGAGCGACGAGAATCCGTATGAAATTCCTGAAATGGATTCAACACATCGAAAGCAAATACAGAAATGCAATTGGCAGGTTGTCAATGTTACAACTCCTGCAAATTACTTTCATGTTTTAAGGCGACAGGTGAGTTAGAGCTCTGCATCTTTATTCCTCAAAAGATATAAACCGGTCAAATTACGCCGACCTGAGTGTGAGACACGAGTACATGTCCGAGTCCGACACCGTCACACGGATATCTTCATTCATGACCGAATATGTTCCGAACAGAAGTACTTTATATATGCATGGCTTTTCATTTTGTAGATGCACAGGGAATTCCGTAAGCCGTTGATTGTAATGTCACCAAAGAACCTGCTTCGTTACAAGTTCTGCAAATCAAATTTATCAGAATTCGATGACGTTAAAGGCCATGAAGGCTTTGACAAACAGGGAACCAGATTCAAACGTCTTATAAAGGATCAAAACAACCATTCGGATCTCGAGAAAGGTATTCGGCGACTGGTTCTTTGTTCCGGGAAGGTATGTTTTGTCTTCCTATATGTAAAACATTTGTGTCAAGAGAATACGGATCCGGAAAAGTTTGTGAAGTGTTGTCTGAGTCTCGAAAGAGTTGTGGAGTGGGAGTGTCACAAATTACTTGAAGAGACAACCCTGCAGAACTGAATAATTTGGGCATATGGGGTTCGAACTTCGAACCCATATGTCCAATATGTCATGGGGTACGGGTTCGAACCCATTACGTACCCCTTCGAGGCCTGAATGACTAGTCTTCTCCGTACGTAGAGTTGAGAGACTAAATCCCCTAGACGATACCGGAGTTGATGGAAATCCGTAATCCCTTCGCCATCCGAAAAGTCATTTATAATTGTTATTGACAAATTTTCAGGTTTACTATGAGCTTGATGAGGAGCGTCAAAAGCTTAATGCCAATGATGTTGCAATCTGTAGAGTGGAACAGCTTTGTCCCTTCCCCTTTGATCTCGTCCAGCGAGAGCTTAAGCGTTATCCAAGTATGTTCCATGAACTTTTGTGAAAATTTCGGGCCAGTTTCGGATTCTAATCATTTCGAGTTCAGGCCGTTTTGAATTTCGATGTCGTGTTTCGGGTTGGGTCATTATGGGTTTAGATCATTTTAGGTTATAGTACTTCAAGCTCAACTTATTTCATATTCAAATTAGATTGTCTTGTGTTCGAATCGGTTTTTGGTTTATGTTGAGCCAGTTTGAGTTATTAACTTTCTACTATCAAATTAGGTTGCATTGGATTTAAAATTAGGGTATGATCCTCTGAAAAGTAAAAAATCGAACATTCCCGTATTAGATTAGTACTTAAGACCGATTTACTCACACCCGAGTCGAAATAACATAGCGTTACGGCTCGGAAAACGGTAATATTTGTTTGTTTATTTGCATTTTTTAATTTGTTTTCTTGAATGTATCAGATGCTGAGATTGTGTGGTGCCAAGAAGAGTCGATGAACATGGGTGCATACACCTACATTGCTCCTCGTCTTTGCACCGCCATGAAGGACTTAGGTCGGGGGTCTCTCGAAGACATCAAATACGTCGGAAGGCCACCGTCGGCTGCCACCGCCACCGGTTTACTGCAGGTTCACCAAAATGAACAAGCTGGGGTTTTAAACCTTGCAATGCAACCTGAGCCAATCAAGTATCCTTACTAGGGCAGCCCCAACCAAAAGGATTTCGTAATTTGTTTCTCTTGATTTCGAAAAGTTTTGGGGTCCTCTAAATTTTGAATCGGACAAAATGGTCCCAAATTTAGTCCATGTCAACTTCATAAATGAACAATTAAGGACAAGTAATCACGATGTTAATGTTTTCCTTCAATTTTATATCATTTTGATCGACTTAACAACAGATTTAGCCCTAATGTTCATACCTCATATCAACTTGTTCCTAATTTTGAAAAAATCAATAAAATTTAGCATTCAACATTTACAAAATAGGCAAATTATATGTTAATTTTTTATAATCAGTATCAGACTGATATAATGTATAAGCATTGAATGTTATATTTGTTATCATGTCAATCAAAATTATGTAAATTTGACAGAAAATATCAAAGTCACGATTAATTATTCTGAATTACTATTTTTCAAAATTTATAGAGATTAAATAGCTCTTCTTTTATCGAGATCGGGCCGGTTTATACAATTTCGATTTTGAGAAGTACCTAAGAGATTTTTTTACCATCAATAATATGATTTTTTTACACACATAATTTGTTCTTTGTAATAAATGTTAACAAGCATGGAGAAGAATATTATGCACCGCCCACAGCTCAGCAAAAAACGCTGAACAACAACCTAAGTATCAAGAGAAAAGTTAACAAAGCAGTATTATTTTTAGAATTTAAAGACTTGGTTTATGATTTAAGGAATTAAGTGTATGGGTTTAGAATTCAAGGCTTATGGTTATAATTTAGGGTTAGAGTTTAAAGGTTAGGGTTTAGGTTTTAACTTATAAACTTTAAATTTTAACCATAAACCCTAACTTCTAACCATGCCCCCTAAATTCAAAACTCATTCACCTAAACCCTAAAACTAATACACTTGTAGAAACAAATGTCTACACAAGCGCTTGTGCATGTAATAATTACTCTTTATTAAAATCAATATTTTTTTAATTAAAATAGTATTAAAAATTTTTAAGATAAATTTCGTAGTTTGAATTCATATTAAAAAATAAATAATCATTTATAACCACCAAACCAATTAATGAATATCCATTTTTCATTTTTATTTGTTAGCATAAAACTGAAATTACATTAATTTGTTAAATAAAATCATCAATGCTTTAAATAGTTTTATTATAAAGGCGTGATACATTATAAATTAGGGTTATTATTTGGTACATGATCGGTAGAAATAAAAATATTCAGATGCAGGTAAATGTCCTTTCAGTAATAAATTCGTTTTCATGTTTGTGTTTTTTAGGCTCGGGTTTTTACGAGTTTAGACATTTCGGATCTTTTCCAACTCAATTTTTTTTGAGTTTAGACATTTTTAAATTTCGATTTTTTTGTCGAAATATATTTTTTTGATAAATGTTTAAAGGTTACCTGTAAGAGAGTGAGTGGATAAGATGATATTCCCTCAGAACAAATGACAATGGCTAATTCAATGATAGCACAAAATTATATAGGGTCAGTATATTAATTCCAATGAATAATCCTAGTGAAAAAAAATCTGATTCAAGTAACTTTTTCTAATGTGTGCGTTATTAAATGATTAAAAAAATATGAATATATATTACTTTGTAATTGTCTTAAAACTAAATAAAATATAGTCAGCGTATTAAATTTTGGTCGGAGTTGGGTATGAGGTGAAAATACAAGTTGCTTGCTGGAATTTGATTTCTTTTCAAATAAATTAAGTTCAATGGGGGTATATATGTATAAGTTGGTTTGAGACTTGAGGGAGACATTGATTTAAATCTTATCATGTATGAGTCTTGTTCGAATATATTTTAATTGTATCTTGGGATGATAAAATTATTCAATACGTAATTGTTCTTGTGAGAGTTGAAAAAATAAATTGTATATTGGCATACCATGTAGTTTGTAAAGGTTGCCAAAAAATAGTTAAATGATAAGTGACCTGATTGATATCATTTAAATAATTAAATAGTCTGATTGATAAAAGTGAAAGATTAATATCAAATCAGAGATCTATATGTGGGCCCTACGTGCCCCCACACTTACTCTACAGGTGGCTCTTATAAACGTCTTCAATGGGGATGGAAATCATCTGCCCCCGAAGTATGCCCCTATTTGTGCCCCCACTTTAAAATAGTGGGTTTAGGGTTTAGAGTTTGAGGTTTAAGGTTGAGGCTTAGGGTTAGGGTGTAGAGAATTAGGGGTAGGGTGTATTTTTTAGGGTTTAGGGTTTGGGGTTTAGGATATGAAAATTAGGGTTATAGGACAAGATTTAATTTTTAAGTATTTTTAGGCAGGGAGCATAGAAGGAGGCATGATTAGGGGGCAGGAGATTTTTACCCCTCAATGGTCTATAGAATGACTGTTCAAAAAACCCGATTAAACCGAAACGATCTCACTCCTTAACTATGAAACATGAGCAGAACTAAACAAGTTCTATTTAAGCCAAAATCATTTCCATCAACAAATACAACTCAATCTAGCTTCCAACATTCATAGAAATCACCCAACTTACTAAAGCAATCAATATATCATCCATACACGAGATAACATTAAAGAAATTTAGTAGGACATAAAGAGTACCATTTATTATATCTCTAGTGCGACATTGACGAAATAACATAACTACTAAAATTCATAAAGGAATTCCTCAAAAAGTTTCATGTGAGAGGTTTCCAAGCGAGTTACCAGTGACAAGCTCCCATCATTGTCTGGACTTGGTATTATATAGAATTTCCCTTCATGGACGACATTGGCAGGCCCCATGTATATGGGACGACCCCATCCGAAATCTGCATCGTATATCGGCAACCATATCCACGGAACGATGTTCAGATTCGGGCATCGGTACGTATGGTGTCCTCTAACCAAAGTGCTTAAATCAGACACCTTTTCAATGTAATCAAGAGATGATCTCAAGTATTCGTCATTGATCTCCTTTAATCGTTCATGGATCCTCTTTATCGTATCGGTGAACGGTTCGGTTTTCAGGTCACCGGCTTGAGCAATTTGTGCAGCCGGAAAGATTACATTACCAAAGTAGCCATTTGGGAGCTGAGGATTCAATTTAAATCGACCATCGATCGGAAAATTCAGCTTGGTAGCTTGATCATCTGGGAGACCCCTTGCTTTACTTACACAACGCCATATATGTGCAGCCAAGATGTTGAAACTGCTATACTTTATACCACTGTGTGCATCTGCAACATTTGCTTTGGCTTTTAGTGTATTCAATTGATCAGCTGTGAGCTTAAAGGTTGAAACAATGGATGGCTTAACATCATCTGATGTGGAGTTCATTGATGGAGAAGGATCGTATTCGATATGGTGGAATCTGGTTGTCGGCGGTCCTCGAGCACGGAGAAGAGTTCGATCGATGAACGGGGCAATTGTCGGCGACGAGCCTCTTGCAATGTCAGCCCAACTATTGATGAAATGAAGAGCTGATAAGCCATCTCCTAAAGTATGTTGAAACCCAACTCCAAGACAAACTCCACCACATTTGAACTTAGTTACCTAGTAAAATATAAAGACAATAAATCCAACACCAGATGTTAGTATTATATCAATCAAGTCTTATTGTTAATATAGTCATTACTCTAGATGTTCAATATCATATTTGAGTTCATATTTAATAGCCGGTTGATAAAATATTGATACTTTGAGAACTAATTATTTTCTATATATATATTTAGGATAAATGCTTAAAGATTACCTGCAATACAGTGAGTGGATAAGAAGATATTCCCCCAGAATAGTCGAGCTTAGGAACTAGTTCCAAAACACGAGAATCATCACCATAATCACCAACCAAATGATCCATGACGGAGCTAGATTCAGCTTCCACGAACAGAACTCCTTCACCGTTGCATACAATTTCCAGTCTCCCATTCTGATCCAATCCCAACCTTCCGGCAATGGGGTAGAATTGCACCAGAATCTTGCTCAAAGCCTCCTTCAGCTTTGCAGTATCAAAAAAACCAGAAGAACCAGTAGGTTTGTAGTAGTACACAGTGGGGAGATGGTACCTTGTCATCACCACGTCCAAGTTGGAGTTCCATAGGCGTTTTTGTGGAGTTTCTGCAGCCGGACGAACAGTCGTGGACTCCTTTATGGTGATCTCCATACTGTTTGTTTGGAAGACGAGAAAGAAGAAAGAAAATGGAGGAAAATGAGAATGGTGTGGCTATGACTTCTCGTTGAGGTAAATATTGGTCTCGACTCTCGAGCTCCATAAATGTACGGTTCGGCTGAGTATTTATTGATATTACAATGCCATGTGGTACTGCTTGTGACCCGTACTTACCCATGCAATTATTGGTTTTTAGCTTTAAATGTTAAATGGGGGTAGTTCTAGGGAACGACGGGTATTTTAAGGTTAAATATCGGGTAAATATTTTGTATAAAATTTGTTATAAATTATGTACATAATTTGTTACCACTTTGTAAGAGAAAAAAGTTTGTACCGAATTTCTTACCAGAAGTTATTAAAGACGCACAGAGCTCAGTCTTGTAAGAAATTTTGTACATACCTTATTTGATACAAATGTACATAATTTCTTACAAGTTATGTAAGGATTTTTGTATGTACCGAACTTACTACAAAATGTACATAGTTTGTTACCACTTTGTAATAAAATAAGATTTGCACCGAATTTCTTACCAAAGGTTGCCAAAGACTAAAAGGGCTCGTGGTTTTGTAAGAAATTTTGTACATACCCTATTTGTTACAATAAAGCATAATTTCTTACAACTTATGTAAGGATTTTTGTATGTACCGAACTTATTATCAAAATGTACGCAGTTTGTTATCACTTTGTAATAAAATACGATTTGTACCGAATTTCTTACCAAATGTTTCCAAAGACCAAAAGGGCTCATGATCTTATAAGGAATTTTGTACATACTGTATTTGTTACAATAAAACATAATTTTTTACAACTTATGTAAGGATTTTTGTATGTACCGAACTTATTATCAAAATGTACATTGTTTGTTACCACTTTGTAATAAAATAAGGTTTGTACCGAATTTCTTACCAAAGGTTGCCAAAGACCAAAAGGGCTCATGGTCTTGTAAGGAATTTTGTGCATACCCTATTTGTTACAATAAAACATAATTTCTTACAATTTATGTAAGGATTTTTGTATGTACCGAACTTATTACCAAAATGTACACAGTCTCTTACCTTTTTGTAATAAAATAAGGTTTGTACCGAATTTCTTACTAATGGTTGCCAAAGACCAATAGGGCTCGTGGTCTTGTAAGGAATTTTGTACATACCCTATTTGTTATAATAAAACATAATTTCTTACAACTTATGTAAGGTTTTTTGTATGTACCGAACTTATTACCAAAATGTACACGGTTTGTTACTACTTTGTAATAAAATAAGGTTTGTACCGAATTTCTTACCAAAGGTTTTCAAAGACCAATGGGGCTCATGGTCTTGTAAGGAATTTTGTACATATTGTATTTGTTTGAAGAAAACACAATTTCTTTTAGAGTTTCCCATGATATGATATGTGAAAAGTTACAAATTAAATGGCAAAAAAAATTCCCTACAAGTGTGATAAGCTAATGTGGAATTTGTTTAGGGTTTAGAAGCGTTCATTGCAATTTTATTCCTAAAAATATAAAGTTTTGTACGGATACATCAAGAAAAATAAGTCATCAATCAAATTTCAAACAAACTTAATAGGGAAAGAGAAGTAAATCCAAATAAGTTCAAATTTTCAGTACCACAAACTCGTAATATAATAGATGAAACTTTAAGCATCGTCAGCATCAACTGCATCGTCTGCATCATGAGCCGATAATGGTGGAAAGAGATGACGACGAATATCCTGCATATCATGCTCCAAAGATGTGACACGATCATCTAAGGTTCGAAGAAGATCGGTTGTCTCTGCATGAGAAGTGCAAAGAAAAGCATCAATGTTGTCGAACCGGGTAATCATAGTCGCATACATGGAATCAATGGTCATGGCACGTGCAACATGTCTTTGACCAATTCGGGCTTTATCTTCATCATTCTTATGAACCCAATCACCATCAATGAACCTCCAACCGATCTTCTTAGTTGTTGTTTCATCAATTTTACTCTTCAAAAGAATTTTGGGATCAAGCTAGGTTATAATTTTGACAGAGACTGAATAAGGCTTGCTTATAATTTTGACTAGAGATGTGAAGATGATTTGGGAGATATTCGGACGGTTACCGGTGCGGAGTTGGTGTAACCACCAATAGTCGGTATGACACATGTGAGTGCATCTTCCACCGGAGGGAAGAAAGAATCAAGTTGTTAAAAGATGGAGAAGCCTATCATAGATATGAAGATGAGTATGACTATCATCAAAAAATTTAATAGGGAAAGGCTCGGATTCATTTGAAGCTCCATTATTTTTGACACCTAGGTGATCAGCAATGCTTCGCGGAGTTAAAATAAATTTAGTTCCCATAAGATATGAGTCAATCCTAAAAATCTATGATTTTTCGTAACATTTATGAACCAGAGTTGCATTGGCATAAAAGGCTTTGACAAGGTTGTGAAAGACACAAGGTTTAATATCTAGAAAATTCATCCAACCCCATTCGACAAATAAAGGAAAGAATTCGAACTCATATAGTTCGGATGTTAAAGAATCTAAGTCAATGGGTCGCTCCGCTCTAATCTCTTTTGTTTCGTACACTCGATGAAAACGTTCAAGACAATCAGTATCTCGAAAACACATATTCAAAAAGTTTGGATTCTGAAGACGCTATTATACTTCAGGTTGTCGTTCAGTTTAAGGTCGAGGTTTAGGTCGATTAGCACGGGAAGATTGGCCTTTTTCAAGTCGTGGTCGTTTGGCTCTATGGGGATTAGTTCTAGGAGGCATGTTTGTTGCAATGAGGAGTTGTGGGTATGAAAACTTCGTTGAGAAATTTTAACAAACAGTTGATGCCCTAGGGTTTTAGAAAACTTTTTTCAACAAATCTTAAACGATTTGGGAACAAATTCCTGCAAAAAAAAACACATTTCGAGTTTGACATCAAATAAACGGTGTCCTACGGCCAAATCCTATCGAACAAGTACTTTTACACATGCAAACATAATTTCACATGAAATAAGTTATGAAATTCTTGTAAATAAGGTTAGGGTTTTGGTACCTTACCAAAAGTGTGGATTTGATGCACCCAAGGAAAGAAATGAAGACCACGTTAGGTGTGATGAAGATATGATGGTCAAGTTTCTTTGTTAGGGTTTTCAGGTTTTGAGGAGTTGGACTTAGATTGGACATGGTTGGGTAGGAGTTTTAAATATTGGATACGGTTATACAAGGGTTTTACAAGGCTAACTGCATGATAGGTTTTGAAACTATCCTAGTGGTTTCAGTACCACTGTGGCAGATTCAAAATGAAACCAAACTTGGTATAGGGGTTTCGAAACTGGCCTAGTAGTTTCGGTACCAATGTGGGAGATTCAAAATGAAGTCAAACTTTGTATAGGGGTTTAGAAACTAGCCTAGTAGTTTCGGTACAAGTGTGGCAGATTCAAAATGAATCCAAACTTTGTGTAGGGGTTTCGAAACTGGCCTAGTAGTTTCGGTACCAGTGTGGCAGATTCAAAATGAATCCAAACTTTGTATAGGGGTTTCGAAACTAGCCTAGTAGTTTCGGTACCAGTGTGGCAGATTCAAAATGAATCCAAACTATGTATAGGGGTTTCGAAACTGGCCTAGTAGTTTCGGTACCAGTGTGGCAGATTCAAAATAAAGTCAAACTTTGTATAGGGGTTTCGAAACTGTGATAGTAGTTTCGGTACCCAGATTTACAAGTAGAGTGTATTTATTGTTCAACCAAAAAATTTATTTCTCCCACCCACCTGGAGATACGTTTATAGAAGGGGGAATACCCCAACTTGGCCTCTATTTTTGTTAATGACGTGCTCGTACTCAGTCTGTGCTTCATCACTACTTTTTTTGCATCAACTTTTCTCGTCGCCTCCTCAACATCTATACCTTCGTTCTTCAAACCTAGAACTGCTTCTACATCCTCAACCATTACAGGAATTTTGTGGCCACAGAATTCCATCACCGAGCTTTCGACATCGAATTTCTCCACTAACTCGACGCAAGGGTCGCGATGGAGTGCTCGCGATCTCATTCCAAATAAAGAGCTAAACCCTAATTCCTTAACAACATTATCAACCTGCTTTCTATAGCCCTTTGGCTTCTTTCTTTTTCTTTTTATAGCCCTTTGGGTTGTTTCTATAGCCTTTTGGCTAATTGTCGTTTGTTAAATACCTTGTATGCATAGAAGACCCCCTCCCCCATAAGGCAATGAGGGTCAAAGCTCAGCTTTGATCCACCACCGGGATATGTTATAGTTTTTTTTTTGTTTTTGACTTTGTTTTAGGGCCATATGGTTAAGGTAAGCCTTGAGTGTTTGCTCACACCTCGTTCAGGTCAGGGGGATAGGGGTGGTAATCCCCTTGGGTCTAGAGATAACCTCGCTAACGCAGTCAGTCAGCTCCTCCTAAGCACATGGCTTCTGTCTCCTCCCTGTGTCCCTAACGCAGTCAGTCATCTCTTCCTAAACACGGGGCTTCTGTCAGAGAAACTGTCGCTAGAGCTAAACCCTAATTCCTTAACAACATTATCAACCTTCATCTTCTGCATCTCTTTAAACATTTCTGATAGCTTGTTCATGCTAAATCTTGAAGATTGCTCCTACAACATTTAAATTAACCATAATTGCTTTAATGTTACGCTTTACCATATTATGTTACGACACCTTACAACCCTTAAAACTTTCTCTACAAAGAAATTTGCAAAGTCACTAACCTTTTAGACGTCGTCCTTCATAACTATATCCTTGACATTGCCTTCAGCTACCCATTCGGCTTGAGCCTTCTTCTGCTCCTTGTACATTTCAATATAAGTATGCTTTTCAGCATCTTTCATTTGAGCCCATCTCAAACCTATAGCTTTTCTCGCCTGTAACAATCCAACAATTTTTAAATTACATTTCATATGAACACTTATCAAACTATTACACAACATACACTCATCTTTTCTTTTTCTCACTTACTGTATTGTTCATTTTGTTCTTACTGCCCTTCTGTCTTTTACATTCACTTATGCTGTAAAAACATCATTCCAACGTTAGGTTATGCATTACAAATCACTAACCAACACACAATTTTTACAATGCTCAGCTACATTCAACTTTTACTTACTAGAACAATATATATGGTGTCACTTTTTTTGGTCGCTGCTTCACCTCTTTTTCCTCCGCCTCTGTACGATGCTCCATTATAATTAACTTCAATCTGAAATGAAAAATGACGTAAGGATTAAAAAAATAAATGATGCCAACTGATTTACAAACAATGATACACTTTTGAGTGGTCTAAACATAAATGTAACCCCTATTAAACACATGTAAGCTAATCGGTCAATCAAAACATTACATTGCATAACATTACTAAGCCATATGAAACACATTATCATATTATACAAAATGTACATTATCACTTCTTACAAAGATCAAACAGAAAAGAGAACAAAACAAGCAGAGGTAAGCACATTTGAATAAGCCATAAATTTTTTTACTTGTAAAAATACAAGATATGCAAACATTATCTGATTCCAAAATACTCAATATACATATAAGTTATTCCTGCTACTGTAACAAGCATACTGACTTGTTCTTATATCAATTATGCTCATTCTTAGCAATTCTGAAATGAAAATCAAACGCAAAGATCACTTATCATAATCCAAATCTGAAATCAAACACTAACCATCTAATACACACCTAATGCCACAAATGCAACTAAAAATATTTCTAACGATATAATACCAGCCGCTTGTAACAACAATTCATTACTGCAACCAAGTTATCCACTACCAACATAGTTCGTAAAAAACAACCAAACAATTACCCTAAGAATTTATTACTGCAACCAAGTTATCCACTAAATTATGTCTACATTTTCAAATAATTCACTTCTCGTCCCTTCATTTCTCAATTACCAGCAAAAAAAAATGACGCTTTGTCTAAAGTTTTGCTATACCAACCCACAACATAACACTGAATAAGCATGAACATATTAAATCAATCAACAAAGAACCCAAACAAATAACATCTTCATCATCTTTGAACAACAAAACAAATAACAAAAGCATAAATCAAATAAAAGGAATGGAAAAAAGAAAAAAGACCTTTGGCTTTGTATTTTCCATAAAGATCATAATGGTTGGAACTGAGATTAATATCCTAAGCAATCTCAGAAATATGAAAGGGTTCAACTGAGTTTCCAATATCTATGTCTCCTGCCAGTGGTCATACTACTTCCAACTTCCTTATAGTTCTTCATGAACTCATTTTTTTAGTGTTTTTGGTTCAATTTTTTTTACTAATTTCCGGTTGCTCTAATCGGGGTTTCTTCATAATCCAACAATTACCACCGTACGACGTTTAAAAAATACCAACCACAAAAGGTTATTTCAGAAAAGGTCAAACAAACATATGGGGTGCGTCCTTTTCTTTTTCTTATCGAACGTATCTACTTCCAATTTTCAAAGAATGCAATAAATGATACAAATAATATGCTATTAAAGCTTCGATGTACAAGAAACAACTGGACTATTCAAAATCACTCTTCCTCAACACCCTTCTTCCACAAAAACAATAACCATTCTTCTCAACACCGTTACAATTAGCATCGTACAACGTTAAAAAATGCCCACCACAATAGGTAATTACAGAAAAGGTCAAAAAACATATGGGGTGCGTGCTTTTCTTTTTCTTATCTAACCTATCTACTTCCAATTTTAATAGAATGTAATAAATATAACAAATAATATGCTATTAAAGATTCAATGTACAAGAAACAAGTCAGAGTATTCAAAATCACTCTTCCTCAACACCCTACTTCCAAAAAAACATCAACCATTCTTGTAACCCCCTAGACCCGTCTATGCGTTACAACGGATCCTAGGAAGTCACATTAGGGTCACAAGAGCGACCCACGGTGAAAATACACATGAAAACATTTTTTTCTCAAAACACTTATTAAACTGTAAAAATCAACTTCTGTTTAAAAAGATCATGTCGGGATGTCATTTAAACGCATAATAAAAACTTCATAAAATATTTTACAGATACTGTCATAAAGCAATACATGACATACATGCCCACTAACTATACAGTACCGTACTCCAAAAGCAACGCTAAGAGAACTCCGAACACTGATGTCAAACGTTACATCAAGATATATTCCTTTAACCTGCGATGGTAAAAACAACGTGAGCTTGGAAAAGCTCAGTAATACAAAACTACCAAAAGATGCTATAAACTCATGCAAATATATGGTAGGCATAACATTTTCATGATGTTCCGCGCAGTAACGACCTCCATTTCTGTTCTACTATTTCGAAGTTGCATCATACTCGAGAATAACGGTATTTGTTCTTTAGTCAGACCTTGAGAATTAGACGGGAATTATATAGGCTGATAACATACGAGGTAGGAATCAGAGAGTTTAGTGTCTAGTGTGTTCCAGCAGTGCAACGTTAATGCATGCAATGTAACATCGCAATAAACCTTTTTATTAAAAATATATTTCTTTCAAGTAGCAGTAAAATTCATTTTTAATTCTTTATTTACCCTCCAACCATACTCCAGTATTTAGTTTTCCCAGTGCAATATCATGTACAGGCATTAACCCGAGCTCATTGGGCGTGGGTACCATCCTAAGGATATACCTTAGAATACGGGCGGCCCTTGCCGAAGCATAGGAACCGAAAACGGGCGGACCTGGCCGAAGCCTAGAATCCGAAAATGGGTGGACCTGGCCGAAGCCTAGGATCCGAAAATGGGCGAACCTGGCCGAAGCCTAGGATCCGAAAACGGGCAGACTTACCAGCTGGATCAGGGCTGAGCCGTAGGTAACTTCATATCATGTCCCAATTACCCCAGTGAATCAGATCATCATTAGTCATTAATCAATAACTGTATTTTTTTTAGTAACACATTATCCATGTAGCATGTTTGCCAAATCGGGTGCATATGCATATATCAGAAATATAGTACGATCATGCTTATTTATAAAACATGTCATGTGAGTTCAAATATGTGAATACCAATATGTTCGTAAAGCATACTAGAGGTAGTAGTGTATTACCTTTAATACTTGCTATATCGGTCGACCATGATACTCCGTTCGATCACTCTCGAACCCGAATGCGACGTCCTCAACATCCCGGATACAAGGAATTGTGAATACCTTCAATCGCACAAATTCCAATTTCAGTCCTCATTCACATTGTTCATAATTGATTATTAAAATACATAAGTAGACTCGAGTTCAAGGTTCAATTCGGAGGCTTTCGGGTTAGAATTTCACGAAACGGGCTTCAAAATCGGACTCAAGACGTCAAAAAACATAAAATAGGACTTTTCTGGAAAAGTTGACTTTTTGGTCAACGGTCAAAGTCAACGGGCATGTAACGCCCCGGTTTAGGGGCTAGGTGAAAATAATATTTTAGTATTGTCTCGGGTTTCGATTTTAATATTTTATTTAATGAAGTAATAGTTTGGGCCTCGGGTTTTAAGATTTGGACTAATTTTAAATTGAGCCCAAAAGCCATGGATGACACTATTGTGGTTTCCCTTTTTCTTTAAGGGCATTTTGGTCATTGAACATTAAATTTTAAACAATTATAAAATAAAGGTGGAGTGATCATCTTCTTCACTTCTCTTCCATTTCATTCCAACGTCAAAAATCTCTCTCCCTTTAGAGATACTATTTCATTCCATAACTCATCCGTTTTTGAAGATTTTTCAAATGTAAGGACGTTTTTGACTTGTCCTTGTTATTCTCTACATGATGATACCATTTGTTTTCATTTTTATACATGTTTTGAGATTTGAGGTTTGGAGGGTTTTGGATTCAAATATGTTGTTTTTAATGTCTTTAACCAAGTTTTCTATTTGTTTAAGTTATATGAGTTGTCTACACTAAAAAGGATCAACAAAAATCGATTTTTACAACGTTTTATGGAATTTTCGGATTTGGGAAAAAATGAGGTTTTTGAGAGGTTTTAAGTTGAGTTTTGGGGATGTTTTAGGTGAAATTTTGATGGCTGATGATTAGACTATATGTAAGTGTGGTTTTGGAGGCTTTAGAGAGCAAATTAAAGTTTAGAATCATTGGTTGGAGGGGTGTTTAGGGGCTGCTCAAGATTATGGATTTTTGATGTTGTGTGATTGGTATGAAATTGTGTTGATTACTTTGGAATATGGACTGAGTTGGGATTGTTTAAATTGTGTTGAAATGTGTAGAAACGAGAAAGTTGGTTGGTGAAGCTTCGGGGACAAATTGAGGATTTCGGAGTTGTGAGCTTGGTCTTCGATCTTCTTTTAGGTAGCAACGATGAGTAGAATTGTTGAATTATGCATTGTGCTCGATATGGATTCTCTTGGGGTTGGGTGGGACCTAAAAGGGTCACCTAAACCCATGTGTAAGCCTCTCTACTCTCATGTTGTTGTGGTATGATGAATGTTATAATTCATGAGATTTAAGTGCATTTGAGTGGTTAATTGTGTAGTTGAGTTTAGTTCGTGCCTCACGTGATGATTGTCGTTGCTCCGGTGATGTGTAGTCCCGCCGGTAGCAAAAGTATAAGACTCTGGTGATGTGTAGTCCCACCGGTAGTCACTGGTTGGGTATTCCTTTGATGTGTAGTCCCATTGGAAACTCACTAGTTGAAACGGTGATGTGTAGTCCCACCGTACTTGTATGTTGGTTGTGCTTGTGCAAACCATGTGTGTTGTTGTTATTGAGATTAATTCTTGTGCATTCATTGTCTTCTTATATATAAACGTGTTTTGGAAAAAATTGTGCGTTGTGAATTGTAGAGTCTCTCTCACTAAGCTATTTGGCTTACGCTCTCTTTGTTTCCAACGTGCAGATCGTTAGAGTTCGGAAGGCAATCGGGTGAGGAAAGAGCTTTTGGAGTTCTCAAGCTAGTTACAAGTATGGTTTGTGTTTTGATAAATTGCCTAGACAATGGGGTATAGAGTTTAGAAAGTTGTAATTAAGCTTGAGATGTTGCTTGTGTAAATATGTCTTTATATGTACGCCTTTTATATGTTTAAGGTTGTTTTGATGGCATGTTCCTTATGATATGTTGTTAATGCCTCATGTTGATAGTTTTGTAAACCATGTTATGTTAACGTCTAAGTGTTTGTTGGGAGGTTTATAAACATGTCCTTTGAATGATGCTTATCCATGTTAGGTGCCTTGTATGACTATATTCTAGTTAATAGAGGTGGTATGAATGCTTGGATGTGTCTAGGGAGGTTTTGTTATGCATTTAGAGGGTGAGCCTTATGTGTTTTTGATGAAATTAGAGTATTGCAAAGCAGGGCGTATCGATACTCTCAATGGTGTATCGATACGGTCTTGCCTGTAGAACCCAGTTTTGGCTAGGCGTATCGATACACTGGGGTGTATCGATACGGTATCAACTCTCTGAAATTCAAGTCAGGCTAAGCGTATCGATACACAAGGGTGTATCGATACGGTCCCAACTCTCTGAAATTCAGGAGTTGGTGTAGTTTAGGTCGTATCGATACGGGGTTGTAGCGTATCGGTACGGATCCATCTCGTTGACCTCTAAATGTTGACCGTGAGGAGCGTATCGATACGCTCAAGGGTGTATCGATACGGTCTTCCCTGTGTTGACTAAGAGGTTTGACTTTGGTCAAGGCGTATCGATACCCTCTGTAGGTGTATCGATACGGCCTGCTTAAAAGGGAAAATTTGGTTGTTTAATTGCATTTTTGTGAGTTTTGTATCCGTATTTGTTCGCTGCATGTTCCATCACATAGGATTTATTTCAGGCATCTAGAAAAAGAAAAAAAATAATAGGGTTGCTAACCGAGGGGGAACCTCAATTGGTTTTCGCTCGGTTTTCCCCGTGTAGCCCACTTGGACCGGTCATCCGGCCAGACCGGGACGAGGGGGTTACAGGGCAGGTCAACGGTCAACGTCAACACTGACGTCATCAGTCAACGCTGACGTCATGCTAACGTCACTGGTTAACCGGGTTGACTCACTGGGTTGACTCGGGCGAGTTGACTCACTGGGTTGGCTCGGTCAACGGGTCAGGTCGGTCGACGGTTCGGGTCAACGGTTCGGACTGACGGGTTTGGGCTTGGTTCGGGTTGACTCAGTTCGGACTCAGGCAGACGCGGGTCGGGTCAATTTCGGTTTGGGCTTGGACTCACCAGGTACAGGCTAAAGGCCATTGGGCCTTAACAGGCCGGCCCACCTTTATATAGTTAAAAGGGCTAACCCGGTTATTGGGCCGGACCGATTCTATCCAAACCGGTTTAATCTATACAGGTCCGGACCGGTTCACTTACCCAAAGCAACTGGCCATCAGACGGTCGTCGAGGAGGTCATCGGACGGTCACCGGAATGTCGCCGGAAAGTCCACTTCGCGTCGTTTCTACCGGAAAAAACGAAGATCATGAATTTATAAACTCATCCAAGCCGATTATTCAATGATTTAACCCGGAATATGCCCGAAACTTACCCCAAAATTCTAAATCTCGCCGGAAAACCACGTAACACCGATGAGGGCTCTCCCGACGTCGGTTGAACTCGGAACCTTAGGGGTTTTGCTCCCCGCCGCGTCAAGAGCCCGAATCTGGTGTCCGTCTCGCAAACGGACGACAACCGGTGCCGGAAAATGCGAGAAACAATGGCGTTGTAAGCTTGGGTCACTGCCGAACTTTCAACCTACACTTCACGGCGAACGGTGGCGTAGTTGTGCGCGTGACTGACGACTTGGGGTTCAGAGTGAGACGATCCGCACGCCGGTGGTGGCGGTGAACGCCACGGCGTGGCGGTGGGGGAGGGAGAAATGACGGTGGCCGATTGTGTGTGTAAGGTGGAGGGTCGGTGATGGGAACATGAAGAGTTGGATAAGGGGGTCGATTTTTCTGGAAACATTAGATTCAAAAAGGGGTATTCTCAACGTTAGGTGGGGCAGTTGGGATATTTTGTGTATTATTATTATTATTATTATTATTATTTTAAATTTACAAGAACCGCTTAATAATAAGTAGGTGCAGGTTCATACCAAAAATGGCCTTAGCTCAAATGGCTAAGACTTAAGCAACCCATCCATGAGTCATGGGTTCAACTCCCCCAGACCACAATTCCCCTTTTCTTTTTCATTTCACCCCCTTATTATTATTATTATTATTATTATTATTATTATTATTATTATTATTATTATTATTATTATTATTATTATTATTTCTTTACCTCATATTTTATTAGGGGTGTTACAACTCTCCCTCCCTAAAAGAAATTTCGTCCTCGAAATTTACCAGTGTCAGAGAAATGAAAAACTGCTCTTTCATCCATTCTATTACTGAAACTTATCCATCAAGGTATGCTTGTTTCTCGAGACTCTTGGACGATCACGGATCAATCTTGTAGTGTCTTCAATCATTCGGGTTGTCCTTGGACTCAAAGTCATCCCATTATACATCCCGAACCAACTAATTTCAATACAATGTTTAAATCCATATCGAACTTCAAACAATGCCAAGCAAACCCTTGTCTAATAACTTTTATTATAACTGGTCTCAATCAGGGATAAGTACTCAAGGCCTCCCACAGAGCCTTCCAGAATCAGGATGTAAACATCACGTTTCAATCAATAAGATACATGTGACAATACACTGTGCCATGTTTCCCTAAAAATGTCTTTCTTCTAACCGATCAAACATAACCAAGGTTTTAAACATATGTCACTTGCCTTCAGCGTAATACTCTGATAATCGTTACTTCGTGCATAATAGAGTCACCGCATAATCTATACTTTCACCAATCTCGCAGACACCTTTCTTTTAAATTCGTAATGCTTTTATCAAATTTTCATCAAAATATTTTCAAACACAATCATCATCACCGAGCTACCTTACATGTAATCTTATATCAGTTACCTCATATGATCAAACCTTTATTCTCTATCAAATTCATATCTTCAATTCCACACGCATTAACCATCTCAATTTCTTTATCTGGATTCAAATCCGTCAATTTAATCCAATTCGTAGACAAACATTACCGATATTCCTTTCCAGTACAGATCAAGCTATTAATGACAGAAGGGTTAGATGCACTTATTACAAGAAAAGATTCAACATCGGAGTCTCGGCACGGAGGAGTACGGTTATGATCTAGGGGCATGCACAAACCAGACACCCTATGACAGACGATCGGCCGATCTACCCAGAAAGACGCAACTCTAAGCTCTGATACCAATAAATGTAACCCCCTAGACCCGCCTATGCGTTACAACGGATCCTATGAAGTCACATTAGGGTCACAAGAGCGACCCACGGTGAAAATACACATGAAAACATTTTTTTCTCAAAACACTTATTAAACTGTAAAAATCAACTTCTGTTTAAAAAGATCATGTCGGGATGTCATTTAAACGCATAATAAAAACTTCATAAAATATTTTACAGACACTGTCATAAAGCAATACATGACATACATGCCCACTAACTATACAGTACCGTACTCCAAAAGCAACGCTGAGAGAACTTCGAACACTGATGTCAAACGTTATATCAAGATATATTCCTTTAACCTGCGATGGTAAAAACAACTAGAGCTTGGAAAAGCTCAGTAATACAAAACTACCAAAAGATGATATAAACTCATGCAAATATATGGTAGGCATAACATTTTCATGATGTTCCGCGCAGTAACGACCTCCATTTCTGTTCTACTATTTCGAAGTTGTATCATACTCGAGAATAACAGTATTTGTTCTTTAATCAGACCTTGAGAATTAGACAGGAATTATATAGGCTGATAACATACGAGGTAGGAATCAGAGAGTTTAGTGTCTAGTGTGTTCCAGCGGTGCAACGTTAATGCATGAAATGTAACATCGCAGTAAACCTTTTTATTAAAAATACATTTCTTTCAAGTAGCAGTAAAATTCATTTTTAATTCTTTATTTACCCTCCAACCATACTCCAGTATTTAGTTTTCCCAGTGCGATATCATGTACAGGCATTAACCCGAGCCCATTGGGCGTGGGTACCATCCTAAGGATATACCTTAGAATACGGGCGGCCCTTGCCGAAGCATAGGAACCGAAAACGGGCGAACCTGGCCGAAGCCTAGAATCCGAAAACGGGCGGACCTGGCCGAAGCCTAGGATCCGAAAACGGGCGGACCTGGCCGAAGCCTAGGATCCGAAAACGGGCGGACTTACCAGCTGGATCAGAGCTGAGCCGTAGGTAACTTCATATCATGTCCCAATTACCCCATTGAATCAAATCATCATTAGTCATTAATCAATAACTGTATTTTTTTAGTAACACATTATCCATGTAGCATGTTTGCCAAATCGGGTGCATATGCATATATCAGAAATATAGTACGATCATGCTTATTTATAAAACATGTCATGTGAGTTCAAATATGTCAATCAAGTGCACGTGATCGGTATCATAACATGTAAAACAGTATGCAAAATAGTCGTGTGGCACACATGGAACACACTAAGTGGAACAATTTACTCCTTGGAGATACTTGACATTTACGGAAGTGAACACATTAACTTTTGACAATTGAACCGATCTTTGAAACGGGGCCCCTATTAAAAGAGGGGTTTGTACTAACGGTTCAAACCAGATATTCAGGAGATGATATATCAAGATCTTTTAGAGTTTTGGCATATCATGAGTGATTTACTCATTTAAGCCTACAAGGGCATTATAGTCATTTTATCACACAAGGGCATTTTGGTAATTTATACCAACAAGGCATAATCAGTAGCTCGAGAATTCTATTTGCTCATCAGGTTTCCAACCTGGCATTCAGAGATTTCTATGTCAAGATCTTTCACGATATCAGATACATTCAGGGCTATTTTGATCACTTTGGCCAATGAGGGCATTTTGGTCATTTAACTATCAATGGTAATTTTGTAATTTAGCCCAATAATGATGAAATGAAGATTTACAATATTTAAGATTTCCAGAAGTTTATCGGGCCTCTAAAACCAATTAAACAACATGTCTCAATCTTACAGTACTAACCAAACCTTCTGATGTATCCGGCTGTATCGTATATCTGAACGATTGCTTTCATATTTCACCACCGAACTTGCCGCGGTGTATTCGAACTTATATTCTACGCGGAAAGACTTCAAACCTTACATTAATATCAGGAGTGATTGACGCACGTAAGTCATGCTTCAACCCTTGAGGGCATTTCAGTCATTTTCAGCTTTATTAGCATTTCTAGAATTTCATCAAAGGTAAATTTACTTATTTCAGTCAAGGGGTATTTTAGTCATTCTGAAACTCGGGATATCCATCATTTCTGTCGATTGAACAATTTATAGTATTTCAATCATTTAAATATTCGTGGGTGTCTCAGCCATTCTAGAAATTTCGGTACCTCCAACCACTTCATTCATTTCAGAACTCAAGGGTTTATCCATCCTTCCAGTTAATTGCAAACTTCAATGTCCGAGAATACTTCATCCCTTTTGTCAATACGATCATTCCGATTAATTTTAACCATAATAGTATTTCCAATACTTTTAGCCATTTCAATCAATTCAATATTCTGAGTCGCTTGATTAATTCGGAGGCATGGATAGTTTCCCGTAAATTTACATTCGGAGATTTATTCCAAATTCAAAGAAACCTAACACCTTACAATCTCGAAGGTTTAATTCTCGTTTTCCATAACTTTACAAGTAGATCGAGGTTTCCAGACGAATCGAGTTGTTTTACCATATCCACTGTAGATTTCTAGATCTCTTCCAATTCCAAGGGTATTTTAGTCATTCTCATACCTCAAGGACATTTTCGTAATTTCATAACCAAATATTTCTAGCATTTACTCATTTGACGTCAATAATTAAGTTTGGAGATTAGCTGCCTTATTACTTAATTTATTGAACTCTAGATCCTTACATTTGTTAACTTTCTCGTTCGAGCATTTCGATCTTATCTAGGTTATCATACTCAATTACATATCTAAATTGACTTAAGCAGGATTAACTACACTCTTCATCATATTCATGCATGCATTAACCGAATACCAACATGTTCGTAAAGCATACTAGAGGTAGTAGTGTATTACCTTTAATACTTGCTATATCGGTCGACCATGATACTCCGTTAGATCACTCTCGAACCCGAATGCGACGTCCTCAACATCCCGGATACAAGGAATTGTGAATACCTTCAATCGCACAAATTCCAATTTCAGTCCTCATTCACATTGCTCATAATTGATTATTAAAATACATAAGCAGACTCGAGTTCAAGGTTCAATTCGGAGGCTTTCGGGTTAGAATTTCACGAAACGGGCTTCAAAATCGGACTCAGGACGTTAAAAAACATCAAATAGGACTTTTCTGGAAAAGTTGACTTTTTGGTCAACAGTCAAAGTCAACGGTCAGGTCAACGGTCAGGTCAACGTTCAACGTCAACGCTGACGTCAGCAGTCAAAGTCAACGCTGACGTCACTGGTTAACCGGGTTGACTCACTGGGTTGACTCGGGTGAGTTGACTCACTAGGTTGGCTCGGTCAACGGGTCGGACTGACGGGTTTGGGCTTGGTTCGGGTTGACTCAGTTCGGACTCAGGCGGACGCGGGTCGGGTCAATTTCGGTTTGGGCTTGGACTCACCAGGTACGGGCTAAAGGCCATTGGGCCTTAACAGGCCGGCCCACCTTTATATAATTAAAAGGGCTAACCCGGTTATTGGGCTTGACCGGTTCTATCCAAACCGGTTTAATCTATACCGATCCAGACCGGTTCACTTACCTAAAGCAACTGGCCATCGGACGGTCGTCGGGGAGGTCATCGGACGGTCACCGGAATGTCGCCGGAAAGTCCATTTCGCGTCGTTTCTGCTGGAAAAAACGAAGATCATGAATTCATAAACTCATCCAAGCCGAGTATTCAACGATTTAACCCGGAATATGCTCGAAACTTACCCCAAAATTCTAAATCTCGCCGGAAAACCACGTAACACCGATGAGGGCTCTCCCGACGTCGGTTGAACTCAGAACCTTAGGGGTTTTGCTCCCCGCCGCGTCAAGAGCCTGGATCTGGTGTCCGTCTCGCAAACGGACGGCAACCAGTGCCGGAAAATGCGAGAAACAGTGGCGTTGTAGGCTTGGATCACTGCCGAACTTTCAACCTACACTTCACGGCGAACGATGGCGTGGTTGTGCGCGTGACTGGCGACTTGGGGTTCAGAGTGAGGCGATCCGCACGCCGGTGGTGGCGGTGAACGCCACGGTGTGGCAGTGGGGGAGGGAGAAATGACGGTGGCCGATTGTGTGTGTAAGGTGGAGGGTCGGTGATGGGAACATGAAGAGTTGGATAAGGGGGGTCGATTTTTCTGGAAACATTAGATTCAAAAAGGGGTATTCTCAACGTTAGGTGGGGCAGTTGGGATATTTTGTGTATTATTATTATTATTATTTTAACTTTACAAGAACCGCTTAATAATAAGTAGGTGCAAGTTCATACAAAAAATGGCCTTAGCTCAAATGGCTAAGACTTAAGCAACCCATCCATAAGTCACGGGTTCAACTCCCCCAGACCACAATTCCCCTTTTCTTTTTCATTTCATCCCCTTATTATTATTATTATTATTATTATTATTATTATTATTATTATTATTATTATTATTATTATTATTATTATTATTATTATTATTATTATTATTATTTTACCTCATATTTTATTAGGGGTGTTACAGTTCTTCTCAACACCGTTACAATTAGCATCGTACAACATTGCTAATATAACCCACCACAAAAGTTAATTACAGACAAGGTCAAACAAACATATGGGCTGCGTGCTTTTCTTTTTCTTATCTAACCTATCTACTTCGAATTTTCAGAGAATATAATCAACTTAACAAATAATATGCTATTAAAGCTTCAATATACATGAAACATGTAGAGTATTCAAAATCGTTCTTCCTAAACACCCTTCTTCCACAAAAACAAAAATCGTTCTTCTCAACACCGTTACAATTCACATCGTACAACATTAAAAAAATGCCCACCACAAAATGTAATTACAAAAAAGGTCAAACAAACACATGAGGTGCATGATTTTCTTTTTCTTATCTAAACTATCTACTTCCAATTTTTAGAGAATGTAATAAACATAACAAATTATATGCTATTAATCCATTAATGTACAAGAAACAAGTGAGAGTATTCAAAATAACTCTTCCTCAAGACCCTACTTCCACAAAAACATCAACCGTTCTTGTAACCCCCTAGACCCGCCTATGCGTTTCACGGATCCTAGGAAGTCACATTAGGGTCACAAGAGCGACTCACAGAATTATTTCAAATAAACATATGGTTAAACCTTTAAAAATCATAAAGCAAATATATGATTTAAAAATGTAATTTCAGAAATCATTCAAAACGATAAAACATTTGTGATATAAGTTGCGGAAATAAGTTTCAGACTCATTTGTATAACACAACACACATGCCCCCTAGTTACACAGATACCATACTCCCTGATAAGCCGAAGAAACTCCCATACCGACGTTGATAAGTGCAACTTGTTTGATCTTTTATCCTGAGATGGTAAAAACAACATGAGCTTGGGAAAGCTCAGTAATACAAAACTACCAAAAGATGCTATAAGCTCATGCAAACATATGGTAGGCATAACATTTTTATGATGTTCCAGGCAATACTTGTCTCCATTAATGTTTCGCTGATTTAGTGAAGCATTATTCTTGAGAACTATAAGGTTTGTTCTTTCTATGTTACTGAGTACTGAGAGAGAGCTTATTGTTCAGAGAGTTAACAGAGTGGCAGATTGGAGAAGTTAAACCATGAAGCCTAGTGTGTTTTAATAAGTTGCAAATCAACATACATAAGTACTTAACATCATATCATATGAACACATAACAGATTATATGCAAATGCTCGGATGCATGTATGCGTTTACTAATGACTACCCTCCAACCAGCACACCAATATGTAGTCCCCCAGAACTGTATCATAAACTGGCATTAACCCAAGCCCATTGGGCGGGGTACCATCCTAAGGAATACCTTAGAATACGGGCGGCCCTTGCCGAAGCATAGGAACCCAAAAAAAAACGGGCGGACCTGGCCGAAGCCTAAGATCTGTAAAAACGGGCGGACCTGGCCGAAGCACAGGATCTGTAAAAACGGGCGGACCTGGCCGAAGCACAGGATCTGTAAAAACGGGCGGACCTGGCCGAAGCACAGGATCTGTAAAAACGGGCGGACCTGGCCGAAGCACAGGATCTGTAAACAGGACGGTCTTACCAGCTGGATCAGGGCTGAGCCGAAGAGACTTCATATCATAACCCAACAGTATACCCCAGACAGAATCAGAGTATTCAGATTTCCAGACATGGTTAACAGAATATATGTGACAGATATTTTATTCAGAGTATCAGAAACAGAAATTCATGCTTTTAACAGATAAATAGGCATACTATTGCAGAGCAGACATTTCAGTATTCATCATGTGAACAGATTGTACCATCATAGGTCAAGCAATCATATAACAAGTAAACAACTGAGCAAACATACACAATATCATTCATGATCAAATCATTATATAATACATATAAACAGAATGTAGCACACATGGAACACACTAGGTGGGACAGATCATTTCTTGGAGATGTTTGACATTTACGGAATGAGACATATTGAACTCTTGACAACTTGAACGAATTTCTGAAACGTGGCCCCTATTAGAAGGAATTCATACTAACAGTTTAACCCAGATATTTAGGAGGTGACACATCCAGATCTTTGAAAGTTCAGATATATTATGGGTATTTTTGTCCTTTAAATATACAAGGGCATTATGGTCATTTCGACGTTTATAGAAATTCTGGTAATTATACCAACAAGGCGCAAACAATGATTCACAGAACTCAGGTATCATATTTGCTCATTAGTTTTCTATCCAGATATTCAAGGATTTCTAAATTAAAGTCTTTTAAGTTATCGGATATTTTCAGTGATGTTCCGATTATTTAGGCTATCATGGCCTTTCAGTTATTTTAGTCTTATTAACAAATCCAGAATTTCGTCAAATACTTATTTACTGATTAACTCAGGAGGGTATTTCGGTTATTTTAGACTGAGATAGATCTAATATTTCTTTCTGAATTACCATCTGGTACCTCCATCATTCACTTACTTAAACGAGATTAAGGAGTCCTAACTCTCCGGCCCTTTACAGAAAATTCATTTATTTCAGAACTTGAGGTTTATCTTCATTCCAATTAATCGGACATTTCGGTGCTCGAGGCATTACCATCTTTTCGGTCATTGCGATCATTCTTATCAAATTCACGTATTACAAAATGTTGCCGAATGCAGATTTTAGGTCATTTCCTTTATCAGATGAGTAGTTTAGTCAAACTTATGCTTTAAGGGTATTTCCGTAATTTCATATCTAACATCTCATACTCCACATTCTGAACATTGGTTCTTAGACATCACTGATAGAGTTTCAGTTTAAGCTGTATTATTTAATACTATTAGCACTTTCGATACTCCCGGTCTATTAATATTCTTAACTGAATTCTATTTATATTCTTATCTGAATACTTTGATGTTACTGATTCTGATATTAAATTCTCGTATCGAATTCGGCTTAAACAGAGTTCACAGATACACTTCATCACAAACATGCATGCTTTAACCGGATATCAACATGTGCATAAAGCATACAAGGGGTAGTAAGGTATTACCTTAGTTCCGAGTTATACCGGTTGACTCATGATACTACATTCGATCGCATTCGAATCCGGACTGGATGTCCCATGACATTTCGAATACCAAGATACTTGCATACCTTCAAATATACAAATTAACATTTCAGTTCTTATCCATAGAGCTCTTAACAAAATTAAACACTTTCGGGTTCAAGGTCAGATTCGGAGGTCTTCGGGTCAGAATTTCACAAAACGGGCTTCAAAATCGGACTCAGGACGTCGAAAAACATAAAATAGGGCTTTTCGGAAAAAGTTGACTTTTTGGTCAAAGTCAACGGTTAACGGTCAACGGTCAACAGTCAACGCTGACGTCAGCAGACAAAGTCAACGCTGACGTCATGCTGATGTCACTGGTTGACCGAGTTGACTCAACGGGTCGGGTCGGGTCAACGGGTCGGGTCAACGGCTCGGTCAAACGGCTCGACGGCTCGGTCAACCGGCTCGGTCAAACGGCTCGGCGGCTCGGTCAACCGGCTCGGTCAAACGGCTCGGCGACTAGGTCAACCAGCTCGGTCAACCGGCTTGGTGGCTCGGTCAACCAGCTCGGTCAACCCAAACGAAGCCCACTCGCGACCGGCGGCGCGTGGGGAGCGTGCGGCGGCCGTTGGCCACCAAATTTTACAGGCCGATAGTTTTCGACCTTCTGAACACGGTGGTGGCCTCGGATTTTCAAAATTCAAACTCAAAGTTCGAATACTAACCTTTTAAGTTTTCCAACGATAAACAAACACCCCCTCCAACGGTGACTCCGATGATGATGTCGTTGGTACCGGTGAACTCGACTCGATATGATGAACGAAATGGTGGTGGAGGTGTCGAAAATGAACGATCGGATCTCGGTAGATCTGAGATTGAATCTCTACCTATTTCTTTCTTTCTCACTTTCATTTTTCTTTCCTTTTTCCCTCTGCCAACGCTTAAACTTGGCAGATATATTATCCTTCAAAGAAAAAAGGTCAAATTACACTCTTAGCCATTTAATTTTTGGGGAGTTCACACTTTTGTCTCCAAACTTTATTCCATTTTCAAATTGGTCATCAATCCTTATAAATCAAGCTTCCCAAACCTGAATTCATTCAATTAAGTCCCAAAACCTATTATTCTTTTTAGGGAAAAAGAAGATTAAATCTCCCAAAAATTCTTAAAATTTTACTAGCCCCATTTGAGATTGTTACAGTTCTTCCACAAAAAAATTAAACCCTAACTATAAAACATGAAGTAAACAAGTGAGAGTATTCAAAATAACTCTTCCTCAACACCATACTTCCACAAAAACATCATCCATTCTTCTCAACACCGTTCTTCCACAAAAAATTTAAACCCTAACTAAAAAACATGAAGCTTACCTCAACACCGTTCTAGCTCCGTCGCTATTGAGAGTATCAAAACTGATTTTCAAACTCCAAGTCGCCCTTTTGCTTCCAATCCAATTGGCACAATAAGCCTTGGATATTACAGTATCGAAACCCTATTTCTTCTCCCGTTCGATATGGGGGATTTCAATTGGTTTTTGGCTTATAAGCCACTACATAGAGATTACCGATTCACCGAGTAACCTTTTTTTTAATCCAACGACCACATAAAGAGCGACTTCATCTAATGGCCGAAATTAAATAGTCGGTCTTTAGTTGGTAGATAAGCCGTTTGTCTTTAGAATTTCTATATAAAATGGGGTTTTCTATGCATCTGGGTAGTACCAAGTTGTACCGTGACTTGAAGAATGATTATTTCTGGGTTGGTTTGAAGAAGGATGTAGCCGAGTATGTGAGTCATTGTATGGTTTGTCGGAGAGTGAAGGCAGAACATCAGGTTCCTTCAGGTTTGTTACAGCCTTTGAAGATTCTGGAATGGAAATGGGAGAGGATCACTATGGATTTTGTGTCAGGGTTACCGTTGTCTCCTTCGAAGAAGAATTCTGTTTGGGTGATAGTGGATAGATTCACTAAGTGTGCTCACTTCTTAGCAGTGAACACTACAAATTCTTTAGACAAGTTGGCGAATTTGTACATTCGCGAGATTGTGAGACTTCATGGAGTTCAAAAGTCCATTGTTTCAGACAGAGATCCGAGATTTACTTCGAGGTTCTGGGGTTGTTTGCATAGTGCGCTAGGTAGCCGTTTGCATTTCAGTACTTCTTATCATCCGCAGTCCGATGGACAGTCAGAGCGAGTGATACAGATTTTAGAGGATATGCTCCGTTGTTGTGTGATTGACTTCCAGGGTTCTTGGGAGAAGCACTTACCTTTAGTTGAGTTTGCTTACAACAACAGTTACCAGGTTAGTATACAAATGGCTCCCTATGAGGCTTTGTATGGTAGACGATGTAGGACTCCGATCTGTTGGGCTGAAACGTGTAAGAGGTTGTTACCTATGCCGGATTTGCTCAAGGGGACTACTGAAAAGGTGAAGTTGATTTGTGACCGTTTGAAAGCAGCTTCCGATCGTCAGAAGTCTTATGCAGATTTGAAGAGAAAAGAGATTGAGTTCTCCGTGGGTGAGAAGGTGTTTCTGAAAGTATCTTCGTGGAAGAAGGTAATGAGATTTGGCCGGAAAGGCAAGTTGAGTCCGAGGTTTATCGGTCCGTATGAGATAGTTGAGTGGATTGGGCCAGTAGCTTACCATTTGAGATTGCCTTCTGAGTTAGAGAAGATCCATGATGTGTTTCATGTGTCGATGCTTAGGAGGTATAGATCAGATCCATCTCATGTTATGCCTGTTGAGGAGATAGAGTTGAATCCAGATTTGTCTTATAATGAAGAACCAGTTGAGATACTTGCTTCTGATAGCAAGGTGTTGCGTGGCAAGACCATATAGTTGGTCAAGGTGTTGTGGAGACATAGAGGCGTGGAAGAGGCCACGTGGGAGAGGAAAGCTGGTATGATTGAGCAGTTTCCGTATCTGTTTCCGTCAGGTAATTTCGGGGACGAAATTCCTTAAGTGGGGGAGAGTTGTAACACCCAGGTTTGGGGGTCGGGTGGAAATAATATTTAAATATTGTTTCGGGTTTCCCTTTTTGTCTTAAAAATTTGATTTATGTGTTGGATCAATTTCGAAATTTAATTAGAACCCTAAATCTCTTGGAATTTAAGATTTTGGTGATAGCCATTCATTAATGGCAAAATGGTAATTATTTTGAACTTCTAAAATGAACACCCTTTTATTTCAAACACTTTACTATTCATCATCTCCTTCTCTCCTCTTCCATCCTTTCCAACGTTAAAAACCCCTTCCCCCTTAAGGTTACTATTCCATCACATATCTTGCTCATTGTTGAAGATTTTTCAAAGGTAAACTCGTTTTTGACATGTCCTCACAATTCTCTACAAGTTGGTACCCTTAGTTTTCATTATTGTCCATGATTTTGGAATTTGAGTTTTTGGGAGTTTTGATTAAAAATGCTATCTTTATTGTTTTTAACTAAAGATTTTGATTTGTTAATAATATATGAGTTGTTTATGAACCATGAGGTCCAACATATATGATTTTTAAAGTGTTTTATTAAGATTCCCGGATTTGGGTTTTAATGGGGTTTTTGAAGGGTTTTAAGATGAGTTTTGGGTGTGTTTAATGTTGGAAATTGAGGGCTGAGATTAGTATGATAGTTGGGGATTGTTTTAGAAGCTTTTAGAGTGTTAAAGAGGTTGAAATCATGAGTTTTGGATTGAGTTTAAGGGCTGCTCGGGTTTGGAGTTTTTGGGGTTGTTCTTGGCTTGAAATCTTGTGTTTGATGCTTGAATAGTGTTCCGGGTTTGCTACATTGTTATGTGAACTGATTTGAGGTTGTTTGAATGTGTTGAAATGATTAGAGGCAAGAAATTGTGTTGGTGAGACATCGAGAGTGAATCCGGAAGCTTGAAGGTCTTGGTTGCTTGGTTTGTTGAGCTTGGAAATGAAGGTGAGTGGTTAAATGCTTTTAAATGGTTTTAAAGTGTTGGTTCAAGCATGTGGACTAGGTTGGGCTTGGTAGACCCACCTAGAGTTGGGATTAGATTGGTAGTCTAATCCCAAGCTATAGTTAGAGACTATGGTTGATCTTTGAATGTGTTTATGCCTCATGTTTAATTGTGATTGTGTTGGCTATGTATATGGTATTATACATGTATGTTGAGGCATGGTTGTGATGCATTGTTATATGCATGTAGATTGTGCATGATGTTAATCATGGTGAGTACGTGCTAAGCACGGAAGTGATATGAAATGAGGTTGTGGAATGTGTTTAATGTTGGCACTAGTATGCTTGGGTACAAATGATCGACCATTAGGATGTTAGTGTGCACACGTGAGTCAAATGTGTGCGTGGTCTTGATGATGGTAGTCATCAAGATGGAGTACGGGTTCACCCGGAAAACCTTCTTATATATATATATATATATATATGTTAGTCGATGATGAGTGTAATCCCATCGACGGGGCGTGAGGATGAGTGGAATCCCCTCCGCGTGAACGGTGATGAGTGTAATACCACCGTAAGGTAATGGTTGTGTTGGATGTAAGTTCCAACGTGTTATCCGCGTATTCGAGTCATAGCTAGGTGCCAATATGTGATAAGATGTGTGCCAATATGATATGAAATGTGATTCCTATATGGTTTATTATATGTGTTTACATATGATGTGGATTTGAGCTTGTTGAGCATGGCATAATATTGAATATATGTTCATGCATCATGTGTATTTTGGCTCATGTGGGTCGAAGGTAAGATCATGCATTCTACCTTGATTGTGCTCGTGCTTGGACCCTGCATTGTCGAGGTTTGTTTTACGATCTTACTCTCACTAAGCTTTATGCTTACGCTCTCTTTTGTTCGACAATGCAGATCCGTAGTTCGTGGGTTGCTAGTGCAAGAAGGGGCCTCCAAGTGTGCTTTGTGGTGCTATCTTAGCTATCAAGTATGGATATTTTAGTTAAAGGATGTAATATTCAAGCAATGGGGCTTTGAGCTTTTGAAGTATGTTGATGTTGGTTTTGTTTAAGAGCATGTTAGACTCTTCTTTATCATGTTGTTGGTTGGCTTTTGGTTGCCTTGGAATGCTTGTAAACCATGTTTAAATTACCTACCTTAAATGTCTAAATGTATGTTCTTGTGAAGCATGAATCTTGAATGCCATGTATGATCTTTTAAATGGATGCCCCTATCTTGTATCCTTATGTGTTCCGAGTATGTTTGCAATAGGGTGCATGCCTCTAGAGTGTGTATGTATGTTGTGTATGCTCCTTGGGGTCGTTAAGGGCGTTTGGGATCATTTAGAGATGTTTAAAAACTGATTTTGGGAATTCACAGACAGTAGGTGTTTCGAAACGAGTTGTGCTGTTTTGGAACGGGTGTGATTCCAAGGCCCCGTATCAAAACGTGTTTCGGTACGGTTTGGCTACTGTGAGCCCTTGTTCCGATACGAGTTTCGAAACACGTTTGCTACTGTAATTGCATGTTCCGAAACGGGTATCGGAACGCCTAGGTGAAATGGGACCCTGTTCCGAAACAGGGTGGATGCGTTTCGGTACGGGTGTCTGGCTTTTTAAACTGGAGCCCGTGTTTCGAAACGGGCGATGTCTGTTTTGAAACACAGGCCTGTAAATGGGCCTTTTGACATCTCTAAAAGGTCTCAAGGGTTGGGCTTAGGCCCTGTTTGCTTTTAGGCTTCTCGTGAGCCTTATTTCCGCTGTCGTTTCACGCATAGGGTTATTTAACGCATCTAGACAAGTTAATAAAAGAAAAGTTTTTCCTTGGGTCGGTAACCGAAGTGGAGCCTTAACGGGTTTCACCTCGGTTATCCCCGTGTAGCCCACTCGGATCGGTCAAGCGTCCGGACCGGGACGAGGGGGTTACAATTATAAATTCATAAAATTTATTGTTTTAATTTTAAAATATAAATAAATTATAATCTATAATAAATAAATGTTATAAATTTTATTTTTAGAATTAATAATAATTTTATAAAATAAATAAATAATTATTTTTTATTTCCAAACAAAGTAGGAAAATAATTTTAGTTTGATTTTTAAATTTAATTGCATTTTAAGATAAAAAAAATAGTTTGATGACCATAATAAGAAAGAAATAATAGTTTGGTGACTACTGGTGTAGTTTACCCTAAAAAATAAATCCATGTAAGCATCGCCGTTAGATTTTTTTACGGGAAGTGACTAAAATATAAAAAAATATAACGTTAGTGACAATTTTGTCAAAAAAAGTAATTCGGTGATCAAAGCAGGAAAAAAACAATAATTTGGTGATTACTATTGTAGTTTACCCTCTCTTTTTCTTTGCCTTGATACTACCATCTGTCCATCCAGCATAAACAATTGTTTTGGTTCGAAACATTAACAGTTTTTCTTGTGTTTACTTTTTTTTGGTCTTATTTATTGTAATCCTACTCTTACTTTTAGACGAAGAAGAATATAGAAGATGGTGGAGGGAAGAAGAATTAAAATTTTAAAAATATAGAGTATTAAATGTGTAATTATATAAATTATTTTTATTTCGATGGTCAAAATAAGAGTGAAGTAATAGTTTATGAATTATTTAGGTAATTTATCATTCTTTTTACTGTGCCAAGTCAACACACCGTTAGTTATAACGTCAATTAACACCCGAATAAACCAAATTATAATTTTTTTTATCAAATTTAAAAAGTATCTTATTAAAAATAATTTTAATATTTATATTTGAATACATTAAATAATTTTAATATTTATAGTTATTTTTTAAACTATATATTTTCTCTTAAATACTAAAAATCATAAATATATTTTCAAATTATAAATTTGGAAACTATTTTCATCGGATCTAAACCATGGTTAGATTAATTAGAATTTTAAACACTAAATAAGAATTTTTTATATAAATAATTTTTTAAAGACCTAGTATTTTCAAATTTACTCAAATAAGGACTTAACTTTAAAACAATAAATTAATATATAGACTTGTATTATTTTTTGTGTTTATATTTAAGAATATATTTTGATACACAGACTGTACACATGCCTGGTAATTTTAAAGTTTAAAAGTTTTATTTAAGTTTAATTTTAGAATATAGGATCTAAAATTTATGGTTTTAAAGTTGTTTGGGGGCATTTTATTTCTTTACAAATAAAATGAAGTACAATGAGGGTGTATACATGTATAAGTTGGTTTGAGACTTGAGAGAAATATTGGTTTAAATTTTATTATGTATAAGTTTTATTCGAATATATTTTAATTATCGATCTAATTATGTGTCGTAATGAAGAAGCTATTCACTTTGTAAATGTCCCTTTAAAAGTCAACAGAGTTAAAATTATTGGAATGTCATGTAATATGTAAAGGGGATTCATTATAATTTTGGGAAATTCTAGGGTGATGCTAAAATGCGACCCTACATAAATTTTTTATCATTTTTATAAGAATTTGTATACGACTGGATAAAAATTTGTGTAATTACATAAATTCTTACCAAATTTTTAAGAATTTGTGTAACTACATAAATTCTTATCAACTTGGTAAGAATTTGTGTAAATTTTTCCTTAGGTAAGAATTTGTGTAACTACACAAATTATTATATTATAACCTAAATTCTTACCATTTGGATAAGAATTTGTGTTGTTACACAAACTCTTACCAATTTAGTAAGAATTTGTGTAAAACTACCTCATTTTAGCCTCACCCTAGAATTTCCCTATAATTTTTTCGTCATCGCTTAACTACAAAATAAGTGCCCAAACTATGTCTTTTTTTGCAATAGGTGCCTAAAATATTTTTTGGTTGAAATAGATGTCTAAATTTTTATTTTTGGCTGAAATAGGTGCCTAGAGTTTTATTTTTGGTTGAAATAGGTGCTAAAATATGTGCCTCAATTGACTTTAAAAAAGCCAAAAATAAAAATTTAAGCACCTATTTCAGTTAAAAAATACTTTATGCACTTATTGCAAAAAAGAGACATAGTTTGAGCACTTATTTTGTAGTTAAGCCATATATATTACATAGTGTAAAACTCTTTAAGTTTTACACGTTTTTTGGATCGTTTGATGAGTGAAACGGATGACTGAGATTAACAGTAGAATATGTGAAGATTGTCACTCGGGGAAAAAATAAGGACTTAATCTCAGTCATCTATTTTCCCCATCTAACGATCCAAAAAACATGTAAAACTTAAAGAGTTTTACACTGTATATTTACTATCAAGTTGACACCTAAATAATCTTTTCTCTCATGTTGATACCCAAACTTTAATTTCATCCATTGTTTTGATAATTTTATTAACAATTTTAGTCCTCAAACTTTCATATTCTATCATCCTAATTCAAGACATTGAATAAGTTTAATAAAATTCTATCAAGTTAGTCATTTTTTACAACACCGTCAAACCAAACAAGTCTATCGGATCAAAGTAACAGTTGGATAACTACATTCTACAATAAAATAACAAATTATTATTAAAATCTTATTATACTAGGAAATTAATATAGCATTTTTGGGAGAAGAACAAATAAATTAAGTAGAAAAATAAAGAGTAAGTTGATAGAATTTTAAATATAAAGAATTTATTGGTTTGTTTCGAATTAAGACCAAATTAATAGAATGTATAAATTTTGATACCAATTTGAGAGAAAGTGTCTGATTCAAGTACCAAATTGAGAGAAAAAAATTGTAGGTACCAATTTGAGAGAAGTGCCTAATAAGACACTAATTTGGGAGCAAAATTAAGTATCAATTTAAAAAAAAGATGGCTAGTTTAGGTATCAAATGTACAGAGAAGCCTTTAAATTTCACAAGAAACTTCCATTTGCCTAAATTTGTCGTGTAAAACAATCTACCTTATTAGCGGGGAAATTTTAGGGTGATGCTAAAATGAGGCGGTTTTATACAATTTTTTATTAAATTAGTAAAAAAAATTACAATTTACACAAATTCTTATAATCTACACAAATTCTTATAATCTACACAAATTCTTACCTAAATAATTAGGTGTCAAAGACTCGAAAGGCAAAATTTACTTTTAGCGACGTTTCTTCTGTTCGGCAAAAGTGTTTCTTTGTTTGTTTGCTTGATTAACTTCCCAGGTTGCTCATCACTTGCTTTAAACACTTAAAATTATATTTGAGGTTCGTCATTTTTATTATTTCCTTTTTGTTATATCATCATATTTGTTAAAAATAATACAAAGATAAATGATTTTTTTTTCTTTTTTTGCAATTTGAAATCGAGATATTGAATTGTAAATTATATTATTTTTATAATTAATGATATTTGATTTGATTTATTGGTTAACCGTATATTGAAGAGATTTATTATGGAGATGATCATGTTTGGAGTAGTGTATTATATTGAGTGTCACTTGATACCTCAATTTTTAAAATATATATATATATATATAAAATATTTAAAATAAATTTTATATCACTATAAAAGAATATTAACAATATATTCTTTTAATTTTGACACCACAATTTAAATTTTCTAAATTATGAGACACAAATTTAATTTTTCTGGCTCCACCATTGGAATGACCGATGATCCTTCCAATTCAAATTTTTGATCTTGCTTGAAATTTAATGAGTTATTAAGAAAATTTTAACAAACAACAAATTAAATTATTTTAAAATTATTTTCACCAAAAGAAATGTTTTTAAATTAATGAAATGACAAAGGAGGAGAATGAGAGGTGGTTGAACAAAATATAAACAATCAACAATTAGTGGCGACTAGTCAACTTTTGTCGCCAATTATGACTTAACCTAAAGCCCTTATTTTTAATTTTTAATTATATTTAATCAGTGACTTTGGTTAATATATAATTAATTACAATTTAAACTAAACTCTTTTAGTTGACGAGATGTAGACATTAACCTTTCCACAAACCCAAGTTGAAAGTGTAATTAAATATATTTTGGAGATTAAATTTTGAAAAAAATACTTGGATAAATAAGCATAAAATTTGCACAAACCTTTTAATTTTAGGGTTTAAGTAGGGATAGACGCGAAATTTTATGTTAGGAAGGTGAACTTTTAAAATTTTAAGGGGCAGACTTATAAAATTTTAGGGGGAGAAAATAAATTTTCAATAGAAAATACATAAAAAAAAATTTAAAAAAACTTTCAAAATCATATATGAATTTCAATTTTTAGGGGGGCGATTGCCCTCTCTATGTCCATCCCTGGGTTTAGGTTGGGCTTAAGGGTTTAGGAATTTAAGGTTTATTGCTAGAATTTAAAGTTTAAAGCTTATGATTTAGAGTTTAAGATTAGAAATTTAAGTTTTAGATTTTATAGTTTAAATATGAAAGATTACACAGCTTATGCATTAAAATATAACCCTTAATTTTTATCAAATATTAAAAAGAAAGGTAAAAAATTATGTAACTTTGAAAGTTCGATTTTTATTATTAGCATATAACAACTTTAAAATTTGTGTTCGATATAAAGGAGGAGGTAAATTATTGAGTAGAATTTGATTATTATTTTATTGATGACTTCACCACATACTTCAAAAATCAAAACTGCATGACCAGCAAACATTGACTCTTGAAATCTGAAATTTCGTGAAGCTCTCAATAGTCAAATTCAGTGTCCTTTTCCTTGCCTCTTTTGATAGCTAGTTTTAGATAGTAGCTATGTTTATTTTAAAATTAATGCAAAATATGACATATACTATGACATGTTTAGTATATATATTATTATGTTTATGTTACACGACTAAATAAAATAAGGGTAAATTATATTAGTAATTATTGAACTTTTAGGACGCTTTCAATTTAATTATCGGACTTTTTAAAACTTTCATTAAATTTTTAATTTGTTTTTATTATGGTTATTGTCGTTGGCCGTTGTTAAGAAATACTAATATGACACATTAAAGTATTCTTTCAAAAAAACTCTAAGTTTAAGAATTTGTCGTTGCTACAAAAGGCCAAATTTTTTAAGATTAAAGTGGTAGTAGGTCAATCCCAACAAGGTAATTGTCAATTTGGAAAATTGAGATTTTTTTTGGGAGAATAAGACTTTAACATGCCACATCATCATTTCTTAACAACAATGGTCGTAATAAAGGCGAATTAAAAGCTCACTGAATGTAATGCAAGTTTCAAAAGCTCAGTGACTAAAATGATATCGCTCTAAAAGTTTAGTGACTATTAATATAATTTATTTTAAAATAAATAGATAATGCAACATTTATCAAGTTTAGTGACTAAAATTTAATTGTTGGTGGAGTTTTAAGACTTTTAGTTTCAACAATCAAAATTCAATTCCCTGTAATTCCCAATACCGGAAAAGGAAATGTCAAATATTGTTAACTAAAAGTTTTTTGCAGACACCAACTGGTCAAGTGTCTTAAGTAAAGTAGGTTAAGAAAATCGTTTTCAAAATAAATATTTATAGTATTTAATATAAATTAATCGGTTACTAAATTAAATACTGATAATTATATCTCATCAAATTTGAGCTGAATAAAACTTAAGCAATACGGAATTTGAGCTTAAGTTCAACTCATCAATGTTTATTTTTAAAGTTTAGACTCGACTCAAAATAAAATTGACAATTAAGTTTGTTTAGCTAATTATATATGTGTATATATATTGTCATCTTAAATTTCAAGGACAAAAATCATTTGTCAAAAATACACTCTAAAACCTAAAATTACACTCTAATACTCTAAATTATTTAAAACCTAAACCTTAACCTTAACATTAATTCTGAACTAAAAAAGATAATTGTATTTAATTTTTTAGTATAAGGGCATAAATAGAGCACCAAAAAAGATAATTGTATTTATATGCAATTGAACTATGACTTGGGACTGTTTGATAAACCAATGAAAAAATTCAATTCATTCAAAATTAATGATTTCAACGATTTAATATTTTAAGGACGTTTGATAATCTAAAATTAAAACTATTCGTCAAAATAATTTTCAATTTAAAAATATGGAAATTTTAAGTAGATAAGGACCTACTTGTCATTTAATATAGAGTATTTTCAACACTTTTCATTTATTAATTATGTTATCATTTAAAATTTATATTTATCAAACAATCTAATAGTAACCGTGTTTAATTTTAAGCAAATTACCAAACAATTTTTATTTTATAATTCAACATTTAATTTTACAATATTTAATTTCCAGCGCCTTAATTTTTTTTCTGTTTATTAGGGCCGTAAACGAACCAAATGTTCAGTGAATTGTTCGGCGGAAAGATCATTTATTTATTAAACGAACGAACATGAACAAGAAATTTTGTGTTTGTTTGTGTTCGTGTTCATTTGTTCGGTTAAAGTTAAACGAACCAACATAAACACACCCTCATTTGTGTTTGTTCGGTTCGTTTACATGCCTACGGTTTATTAAACAGAATTTCATTCGACGAAAGGTTTTTTTTTAATACTAATTAAAAAAATAAGGGATAAATCATGTATTAGTCCCTGTATTTGAGTACTTTTCCCACTTTGTATCCCTAATTTTTTACAACACTAGTCCCTGAATTTGTAGTTTGTAACACAACCTAATCCCTCGTTATAATACCCTTAATCTAAAGTTTAGATGACCAATAAAAATCTGCCATGCGGCACATTGTAATACATTAAAACATAAACAATTAAACAAAAAAGATTAAAGAATAATTAAAATAATTGCCATCCCCCTCCCCTAACAAACCCAATCTTCTCTAAACATTGCAAGCTAAACTCAAATAAGCTTAGTGTTGGGAAACTCAAATTCAACTTCCCCCATAGTTGATTTTGCAAGGACTAAATAACAATAAACTATTAAGTTACGTCGTTAATTTCAGTTGGATCAGAACATTCAAACACTGGAATCCAGTTTCAAATTCCAGACATAAAGGATAGCTTGTAATAAGAATCCATGTCTGCACATTTCAAGTGTATCAGATGTTACAAACTTCATAATCGAGCTGAAACACTGGTCGAACGATTCACAGTTTTGTCGATGGTCGGAATGGTTATGGACAGAAACAAACGCATGATTTTATGTTAGGGGCGATCCTATAAAATTTTAAGAGGGCAAAGTAGATTTTTAATAAAAAAATACATTGAAAATTTCTAAAAAAAATTTAAATCATATACGATTTTCAAATTTTCAGGAGACAACCGCCCCGCCTGCCCCTCGGTCCACCCCTGGTTATGGAAGAGTTTAGAAGAAACAATCTATTGCTGGAGCTGCCTTTCCAAGCTTAAACAATTCCAAATCATTCTCCAATGGAGTCAAGTTCAAATCCAAGCACAAAACTCTTGTGCTATTAGATTTCTTCAAGCTCAAAGCCTCATCCCGGTGCTGGTTTTCGCTCAAACCAGTCCTATGTCTCCTCATATGTCCTCCCAAGGCTTGTCCGATGGCGAATTCCAGCCCACATATGGAACACTCGTGCGTCTTAGGCTTCGCCGGCGGTTGATTCTCCGTCGATCCGCTATCTCCGTGGATCAACCTAGGTTTCTTGTGGCTGGCCCGGTGGCCTCCAAGAGCTTGGAACGAAGTGAATTGTCGATTACATGTTCGGCACTCGAAAACCCTACTAGGGTTGCCGTCGTTGGTGTTGAAGATGGCATGTGGGTAGTAGTTGTTTCCTCCTTGTGAAAGGAGGATCAAACAATTTGCCAAAGCAAAATTGCTCTCAATTTCACTAGGAAGACTTCTCTTCATGGTTTGTTTTGGTGTGAAAATGCAAGGTGTTTTAGGGTATTTGCTTCCTCTTTTTTTCAAGTAAGAATTGAGTGAAATGGGATATATATTTATAAGTTGGTTGGAAAGAAAAAGGCAAGTTTTAACTTT
This sequence comes from Hibiscus trionum, assembly GCA_030270665.1. Taxonomy (NCBI): domain Eukaryota; kingdom Viridiplantae; phylum Streptophyta; class Magnoliopsida; order Malvales; family Malvaceae; genus Hibiscus; species Hibiscus trionum. The sequence continues at coordinate 56,725,210 of BSYR01000017.1, read as the reverse complement.
TAAAGTTGACCTTTTGGAATGACATTTGTACTTCTATATCCGTTGTGATATGGTATTAGATCCTTTAAATAATATCAGATAAAGTGGAGTTTGAAAAAAAATTATAGTCTATATAAAAATTTTGAAAATCTTAGAAGCATAAACAATTTTTTTTGAAAATTTTAGAACGTTTAATTTAAAATTTGTAGGTTTAACTAAAATTAAAAAAAAAAACTTAATAAGGAATTTTAAAAAATTTAAAGGGGCTTAACTAAAATTATTTAAAGATTAAAAATTTAATTAGAATTTAATTTTTTTTAAATGGCCAGATGTTAATTGTCTATAATTCTGGGTCATTTATTTTTTTTGTTAGGGGTTTGAATTTTAATATTGTAACATAGACAAAGCTAAGTCAAATATTAAGAGGAACAAATGACTTAAGTTTAAAACAATAAGTAATCATTAAGTATTTAATCTAAAAAACTAAAGGGGCAAAAACTTAATCTAATTTAAATTTAAACTAATAGGACCTAAAATTTTGTTAAATCAATTTTTTTAGGATTACAAGATCCCATTCTACTCTCTATATACCTCCGAAGAAAACAAGCTAAGTTATGAGTCATTCTCGTAATTGATGACTACTTTATAATTATATAAAAAATCAAAAGAAAAAAAATGAGATTTTTAGCCATATATAAAATAATGAAATAAAAACAAACAACTACTTTATAAAATTCTTAGGGTAAAATATACAAATGGTCACTATATTATCTCTAAAATTACAAAATGGTTATTAAACTTTCAAATGTTACATAATAGGCATTAAACTTTAATTTTCGTTACAAAATGGTCACTAATATGTTAACTGTCATTAATTGGGTGACGTGACAGTTATAAAAATTTGAATAATATAACATTTAATCTGTCATATTAACACATTTAATCAATTTATTCCTAATTTAACCCTCGTTATTGATGTTTAAATTGATTGAATGTTTAAATATTGAGGATTAAATATGTTACTATACAAAATTTCGTAACCACCACGTCTCCCGGTTAACGACAGCTAACGCCCAGTGATATTTTGTAATAAAAATTAAATTTTAATGACCATTATGTAATTTTTTGAAAGTTTAGTGACTATTTTGTATTTTTAGTGATAGTTTAGTGATCATTTGTGTCCTTACCTAAATTCTTATTTGCAATGTAATAAAGCTATGGTATTGGCGTGTGCAGGGTTTTGAGTATGAAATCAATTCGGATCAGTGCACACGTCAGCATGACTGAGTTGCTGAGCCAAGACTCACGAATCGAGCGAGTTGAAAGTCTTCTCTTTGAAGTTAGAATCTTCAAATCGTCTAGAAATATTCCGACTCTCTCAGCAAACATCGTGTGAAAAATCAGACCCAATAATATATGTACACGTGGAATTGATTATCTATTCAATATTAGGCGGCGGATGATGGTTTGTAGAATGATTTTATGAGAAAATATTTCTATATTATAATGAAAATTTTGTTTTTTTATAATCGAATCTAATTTAAAGTTTAAATGTTTAATTTAAGAACAATTCAAAAAAATGTTTAGTTTAAAATTATAATTTATGGGTTAAGATTATAGGATTTTAAGATTTAGGGTTAAGGATTTAAATTTTATATTTTAGAGTTTAAATAGACAATCTTGCTTAGAAAATTTTACATTATTTATGCATGAAATATTAACTCTGATTTTATTTTAAATCAAATTGATAACCATAAATTTAAAAAGGGTAAACTACTCATATAGTCACTCAACTTTGGTCATTTGACCTATTTTAGTCACTCAACTTTAAAAACGTTAAATTTACTCATTAAACTTTACTTTTTGACCTATTTTGGTCACTTTGAATTATTTTATTAATATTTAACTATGACATGGCATAATTTATTATTATTATTATATATAAAATATTTTAAAATAAAAATAAATAATATATTTTATTAATAATATAAAAAAATAATTTAAAATAAAAACCCTAATCCCAAACACCCCAAATATCCCAAATCCCAAACACCCCAAATAATATTTTGGTCATTCTCTCAATGTCGCGACCGTCGGACCTTCAGGCCATCACCGGCGCCGCTCCGACGAGATTTTCGGCCATGCAACGCCATCAACAGACCGGTCTCAACCTCTTCTTCTCTTTTATCGGCTTGGAACTCACAGAGAACGGCCGAGATACTCCAGATCTGGACCAAACTCGAACGACCTTGGATGCGTGGTTCGTCGTCGTCCGCCGTTGGATCGAGGCGCGGCCGAGATATGTTGCTCACCGCTCCAAGACGCGTCCCTTCACCGTCAGGATTGTCAATACGGAGCTCCGGTCACCGGCGAGCATCGAACCGAAATGTAAAAATGTATTTTTTCCTATTTTGTATTCGAAATAAAAACAAAAATAGATAAAAAATCAGATCCAGACTTCTCTAAATTTTTTCTGGTATTGATTTGTGAAAAAATGGCACCGTCAGCGGCAGGTGATGTTGTCGTCGGCGGTAGAGGGAGTGGTGGCCGCCGGTGAGAGTGACACCGGTAAGGGTGTTTGAGAATTTGGGTGTTTGGGATTTGGGATATTTGTGGTGTTTGAGATTAGGGTTTTTATTTTAAATTACTTTTTTTATTTATTAATAAAAAATATTATTTATTTTTATTTTAAATTGTTTTATATATAATAATAATAAAATATGCCATGTCATACTTAAATATTAATAAAATAATCCAAAGTGATCAAAACAGGTCAAAAAGTAAAGTTTAATGAGTAAATTTAGCGTTTTTAAAGTTGAGTGACTAAAATAGGTCAAATGACCAAAGTTGAGTGACTATATGAGTAGTTTACCCATTTAAAAATGATCTACACATTAGGGACAAGCATGGGTCGGATTGAATTGATTCTTTGGTTGATCTAAACTCGACCTGACGTTTAACGGTGCCTCACTCGACTCAAAATTTTAGGATAAAACCCCGCTTCCGACTTGACCTGGCACAAATACTTTTAATTTCATTCAATAAAATAAAAAAGTAATTGAAGAAAAATAGAGATAGACATTATAACAATTGTTTTTAAATATATACAGAGTGATTATACTGTTATCTTGATTCAGATCAGGTCAGATAAGAAATTTTTTATCCTAAACTTGAACATAACCCGATCAGCTTTATTCTTCAAATTAAATAAACATAACTCAACTTTAAATTAGAAAACGATATTATAAAATCAAGTCGAAACCCGTTGAATTTGAATAATATGTGAACTAGAATGAAAACGGAAGATAACACATGCATAATTATTATATTTAAATTAAACTGAAATTTTAATTCCATATTGCAAATTATTTATAATTTCCCACCAACTTCTTAGAGTCAAAACAGTTAAATGTGAATGTTATGTAATTTGTGAAGGGGTTTTTCTTGCAAAAGCTAAGCAATAGAGTACAAATTGCCTAAAATTGTCGTGTAAAAACATTAGCGACGACGTCAGCTTGAATTTGTTGGTATTACTTGAACCCCACCCCCCACGTATTAGATAAATTATATTATGGGTCTGGTTTACCACATCAGTCATGGTTCTAACCAATAAAAATTAACTACTACACTATTTTTTATCCATGTTATTTTTCCATTATATAATAACTTTCAAAAAATTGCTTTTTAAATGACATGTAAAAAATATTAGTGAAGACTCAGTAGTTAAAAAAATGACATGGAAAAAAGTGATGTAATGAGTAGTTTTTATTGGTTGAGACCATGGCTGATGTGGTAAGCTAGACCCATGATATAATTTTTTTGTATTAGAGAAATTATATTATGGGCATGGCTTACCACATCAGCCATGGTCCCAACCAAGAAAAACCAACCACTACACCATTTTTTTATCCATGTCATTTTCCATTATATAATAACTTTTAAAAAAACTACTTTTTAAATGACATGAAAAAATATTTGTGAAGATTCACTAGTTGGAAAAAATGACATGAAAAAAAGTGATGTAGTGAGTAGTTTTTATTGGTTGGGATCATGGCTGATGTGGTAAGCTAAGCCATGATATAATTTTTCCATGTGTTATTACTTTTGACCTGGCTGCTTTCTCACGTGTCAAAGACTTTTTAGCGACGAAATTCAAAGATTTCAATTGTCGGCAAAAGTGTTTCTTTGTTTGTTTTTGCTTGATTTTCCATGGTATTCAATAATTGCTTACACTTTAGAGTTCATGCTTTTAATTTCTTTGTTAGATGATGAAATTTAGTGGGGAATGGAGGGAGGTTGAACACATATTATTTTCTCGATCAATCAAATTAAGTGTTGTAGAGACTCATTATAAGAGAAATCCTCCCAACTCAATTTATTCTATTTGTAACATTATAATTCGAACCTATAATTTTACCGATAGGCTCGATGCACTTAAACCGAACATCGCCAATGAAAGGTGTGAAGGTCTCATTTGAATTTGGGAAGCAAAAACCGAAATAAAAAATGACAATTTGGCACGATCGATTTTAGAGTGGTTCGACCTTCTCAACTAAAGTCTACACCCACTACCTTAACATCCACTAAGGATTTCCACAAATTCACTAATTTGTCTTTCCTTTTCACAAACTCAAGGAGATAACTTTTACAACCTATCTTTTCACAATAAGGATCAACTATATCTCAACAATGAGATCTTGACATTTGTAAACAAAATACTTCTCTAGCTGGGTATTTACACTATTTGGTTCACTAGGATTTGACTAAAGAAATACAAGAGATTACAAGAAATAAACAATAAAATTCTACTCTCTTGATCTTTAAGCTTGGATGTCCATCATTTTCTTCTTCAAGTGTCCCAAGTTTGTATTTATAGTGTGGAATGAAAAACTGGCCGTTTATAGCCTTTGGGGACTTCAAACATAATTTTCAAGTATTTTAGACTTTAAAATATATTTACATTTTTTAAGTCCAAAAATATTTTTCATTTAGTTATATCAAAATAAATATTCTAATATTTACCTAACAAATTTAACTTGTCATTATGCTAAATAATTGGATAGTTGACAGTGGTCGAAGAAAATATTATGATAAATGATACTATTAGACAATAAACTATCCCCACTTTCCTGTTTTGATCACCAAACTACTATTTTTTATAAAAGCGCCACTAATGTTATGTTTTTTCTTATTTTGGTCACTAATGTTATTTTTTCCTATTTTGGTCACTAATGTTACTTTTTTCTTATTTTGGTCAGTAATGTTATTTTTTCTTATTTTGGTCACTAATGTTACTTTTTTCTTATTTTGTTCACCAATCTATTGTTTTTTTTCTTGTTTTGGTCATCAAATTATTGTTTTTTCCGTGAGATTTTTAACAGTGGGTGACCAAAATAGGAGAAAAAAACCGTAAAATAAGTGACAATTTTGCCAAAAATAATAGTTTGATGACCAAAACATAAAAGCAAGAATAGTTTAGTGACCAATTGTGCTGTTTACCCAAAATATTAACAAACAACAAATTAGTGGCGGCTAGTCGACTTTTTGTTGCTGACGATGACTTAACCCAATGCCCTTAATTAATTTATAATTATATTTTACTAAGTATGGTTAATTTGTGACTTTTGTTAATAGTAATTACATTGTTGAGTAAACTCCTTTAGTTGGCAATGTATTTTCTGTGGTTCTAACAAAACAATAAGTGTAAACAGTTTGCCCAAAAAAGCATGTTAGAAGTGTGATTAAATATATTTGAAACAATGATAAATTATACTCCAGGTCACTTAATTATTAGTTTGATAACAACATGTCAATTTTTTTAAAAAATTACATTCAAGTCACTCACTTAAAATACTTTTACAGATAGATCATTGGCAGCTAAATATTAGATGAGAATTAGTGACATGTAGGGGTGTGCAGAAAAAAAAACATAATTGTTAACCGGTATAACGTTACATTTTACAAGTTAATTAATTGAACTGTTAAGGTTAAACGATTTCAGTTAACCGAACCACTAAAAATGATGGTAAGTGATTATGGTTAAGATTTTGGACAACACTTTTTCCAATTTTACACGTATTTTTTTCAATATAGTAGTGTGATTACATGTAGTATTAGTTCATACTCTTTTAACTCTTTTGACAATACACGCACATTGCACACACAGGTGTTTGAACTCGAGTCTCTTAATATGAATATCGTTTTTTTTTCATTAGAATTATTCGTTGGATCCATTTTACACGTACTTTTAAAATCTTCATAAATTCAATCGGATTAAAATGAAATTGAAGTTAAACTCTAATAATAATGAAATAATTTGATATATTTATTTAATGAATTAGAATATATCTATTCTCGGCATGCTAAAGAAGTGGGGCGTAATTTAGTGGTTTGTCGTAAGCTTACTTCTGCTCACAAGATAACTTAAATGAATAAAGAATTAATTGTTGACTTGTTTTGGGGGTTAAGTTAATCAATTAACTAATTTAATTATAAATATAATATAATAAGCAACTATTCCACATTATTCCATATATGTCGGTCTTTGTTACAATAATATAGTTTTTTTTGTTTGCCTTCCTCGTTTCCACGGTTTTATCCTGACTAATCCAGATCGGCCCGCACCAACCCGCATTGTACATTTATTTTGGTGGATAAGTCTTTCAGCATAATTTTTTGTATAATAAGCTTAATTAAGCTATATCAAACTGCTTATCACTTAGACTAACCCTGTTGATATTAATATATATATATATATATATATTTATATATATATTACATCTCACAATAATATAGTTAAATGAGATTACAAATTACAATAACCAATTGTATAAAAATATTATTATACATTCATTCACATTGTATATAGTCTCTAAGTTAATTAACTTTAATTGAATTGAATCCAAGAAATGGTTTAAGTAGTAAAAGATGATTGTTCTACCTATGTGATATGGGTTTGAACAGTTTAATCTGCAAGTGTTCGCCATGAGTAGAATAATAAAAAAAATTAACTTTAATTGAATTGTTTATAAAATAAATAATTAAATGTTTGTTCTTTTATACCTTAAACATTTTCCTCTTTTACGTACTAAAGAGGAATGTTTAAATAAGAGACAAATTTTTAGGGTTTGTTTTAAATAAGGATCCAACTTTTCAAAACCTAACATTTTTCGAATATGCTCAAACAAAGACCTAACCTTTTAAAAATGTTTTGAAATAAGGACCTACATTTGAGTATATTAAAAAATATTAGATCTCTCCGAGCAAACTCGAAAGCGTTAAGCCCTTATTTCACATTTTGAAGAAAAAGTTATTTATTTCTTAAAATGGTTTAGTTAGAGTTAAAGTGAGTTGAAGATGATATTTAATATGAAAGAGTGCACAATAAGGAAAATAAGTCAACACATATGTTTTGTAGTCTTTAAACTACACAATCATTTACGTTTTGGGATTAGAGATTTAGTTTATAATTTAGGATTTACGAGTTTATTTTTTATACAGGCTTTAAAATTTAGGAGTTATGGTTAGAATTTATAGTCAAAAGTTTAGAATTTAAGCTTTAAGGTTCTAGGGTTATAGATTTTAATTTTTAATTTATTCAAATCTATAATGCCATATACAAATTTTGTTAAATGTATACAAATTCTAACCATAAATCAAAAAATTAAAATTAATTTAGTTTATAATTTTATATATAAATTTTTATTTGGTACATTGTATAGATAAAAATAACTAATTTTCTATTCAATTTTGATTTAATTTTAATTCGATTTTGATATGTAGGTAATAGAAAAAATCCCACAAATAAAAAAATTGAAGTAAATAATGGAATTTAATTGAATAAGGCAAGAGGTTAGTTCAAAAGCATATGGAAAAGAAAAGGAGGGTGTCTCAAGAACAAATCTATTGGGAAGTCAAAGCAAAGTTAAGTCTATGCTAACCATTTTAATGGTTTTTATTACTAATAGCATTATTGTTATTATTATTTTAATTTCACATGATTTTCATGGTTTCTCTTATTGAGGAAGATAAAGTATGATATCCCATATTAAATGTGATATGAATATGACAAAAAAATTAAATTATTTTCTCTTATTTTAACCATTAATTGAGGGTTCGATCTTCGTCATGGGTATAAAGTATTTTTAAAATTTGTGATCAATGTTTACCTCTAGAACTAGGCGTTCGATCGACTCGAAATTTTTTTGAGTTATTCGAGTTTGCAAGTCCTATTTTACGATTCAAACTTTATTTAAATTTTTTTCAAATCGAGTCGAGTCGTATCTAGTTGAGTTTTCGAGTTTCTATACAAATTTAACTGTATATATATATATATATATATAGAGAGAGAGAGAGAGAGAGAGAGAGAGAGAGTTAGGATCAACTTACATAATGCAAAACTCTTTAAGTTTTACACGTTTTCTGGATCGTTAGACGGGAGGAATGGATGTCTTAAGTTAACTCTTTACTCTTTTTTAACACAGATCCTCTCTCTCTCTCTCTCTCTCTCTCTCTCTCTCTCTCTCTCTCTCTCTCTCTCTCTCTCTCTCTATATATATATATATATATATATATATATATATATATATATATATATATATACATATACTTAGGGCTGGACGGTGCACATATTGATTCTAATTTTAACAGCTTTATATATATATTTCTTCATATTTTCACATGTGATGATATACATAATATATCATGCAGAATTGACAGACTCAACTCGAATATGAAACTGATCAACGAATTGCTAAATTTTTTGAGTTATTCGAATTTCCATTTCATAACTCAAACTTTACTTGATTTTTTTTCGAGTCGAGTCAAATTTATGAAATTACGAGTCGAGTCAAAACGAGTTCGTTTTTTCGTCTCGAGTCGAGTCGAATTTTACTTACCCCTATTTACCTCTATATGCAGGGGCGGATTTGTAATTGTGCAAGGTAGTGCACGTGAACTACCATTAATTATAAAAAAAATTACTTTTACCTTAAGTATTGCTTTACAGCCATACAACTAGACAAGGGTGGAAGAAGGTGCACTATTGCACACGTGAACTCCCATTGATTGTAAAAAAAAAAATTTAATAATTTTTTATTTTGAGAATTGTCTTATTACCCAATTCTCGACATAACTTCCCCTAAATAGTTAACTACTTTTATACAACCAAGGGTGATTCTGTAATTTAATTTTTTCCCATAAAAAATTCATTTAACTTCTCCAGAGTTGTCACTTTCCCCAATTCTCATTCCCTAAAAAAAAGCTTCCATCGTTTTCTATCTCTAAGTTTTTATTTTTTCCATTCATCCAAATTTCTCTTAATTTCTTTCAAGCTTTGTGATCACTAATCAGGTAAATATTTATTTCCTTTCCCCCTAATTTCTTCTTAATTTTTTTTTTCAAATTTTGCTTTAGTTAGATTTAAGTTTACTTCAAATTTTGCTTTAGTTAGATTTAGGTTTACTTCAAGTTAAGTTAAATTATACTATCTCTTTTTTTATTATTGAATGAATGTAAATGTAGATTAGAAGAAATTAGAAGTATTTTTATTATATATATGCGTTTTGTTTTTCTAATGAATAATTATTTTTCTATTTGATTATTGAAGAAATAGAAGGTAAAGCAAGATCTTTGTATTCACAATTCAGAAATATTAAGAGGCAAGGTTGTTGAAAGGATTTATCTCCTTGGAAAGGTGCGTCTAATTTATAAGTATTAATTTTTCTGTTATTTCTATTTTCTTACATGTTTTCTTAATCGTTTTAAACTTTAACCCTAAAATTATGTAATACTTTAATGTTTGAAATATATATTTAGAATGATTTATAATTTTGTTTATAGGTAGGTAGGTAGAAACATTTAAGATAAAAAATTGAAACAATCAAAAGTCTTGGACATAATATTTAGAATGGCAAAATGCACATTATCATGTATTTCTCATATTTATTTTATTATTCAAGTTTGTTTAAATTTCTTTTTGAAAATATTTTTCTTATAATCTAATTTCAGAATGAAGAGAACAAATCATAGAGACGTTTCAAGTGTTTTTTTACAAAAAAACTTCAAAAAGATATCGGAAGTGTCTCTACTTCAAATCTTTCACCATCTCAAGTAAGTTTGCAAGCTTCCTCTCCATCAAACAATGGTTCTTCTTCTGATGAACATGGAGAGACTCAAGATATCCCTCAAAATCAAGATAAACATGTTGAAGCTAGTTCAGTTCATATGAATGGAGTATCGATTGATGATGGGAGATTGAGTGAATTTGATGTTATTAATCTTCCACATGATCCGGGGAAAAGGAGAAAAATAAGTGATTTTCATCCAGATGATAGGGATATAGTTAGAAGAGAATATATCCAAAAACAACCTTGTCAACCTGGTAATCATGAGTTTTCTAAAACAAATATATCAGGAAAAAATCATCGTTTTAATCTTAATTGGTTTCAAAAGCATGAATCTTGGCTTGAGTATAGTGTTGAGAAGGATACAACTTTCTGTTTTGTGTGTTATTTATTCAAGGATGATAATACAGCTGGGGGAGATGCTTTTGTTGGTTCAGGTTTTAGAGCTTAAAATAAAATTGATGCATTTGTTAAGCATGTTGGTGGACATATGAGTGCACACAATCAAGCATTAGGGAAGTTGTAACACCTGGGTTTGGGGGTCGGGAGAAAATAATATTTAAATAATGGTTCGGGTTTCGGTTTTATAATTAAAATAATAATTTATTATTTTGGGCTTCACATTTTCAAACAAACAATTTATGTTGGACCAAAATGTAATTGAAACCTAATTTTCATGAAAATTTGCAAATACATGAGTTTGCCATCTCATTAATGGCGTTTTTGTAAATAACTCAAAGTTGGAAAAGATGAGCTTTAAACAAAAAAAAAAGGGGAAGTTGTCTTCATCTTCTCTTCAAACATGAAAACCCTCTTTTCTCTCCATTTCACTTTTCCATCTCCTTTGTTCTTCATTCTTGGAGCTTTTTTAGAAGGTAATTACATTTCCCACTTTCTCTCATCTTCTTCTCTTTAAAAGTACAACTAGATTTTATTTTGGTTCAAGTTTTAGAATTTGGGTTTTTGGAAGATTTGAATAAAAATGATATCTTTAATGTTTTTAACTTAAGATTTTGATTTGATATTGTTAGATATGGTGTTTATGAATCAAATGGTCCAACATATATAATTTTTAGAGTGTTTTATAAGAATTCCTGAATTTGGGTTTTAATGGGATTTTTGAAGGGTTTTAGAATGTTTTTTGGGTGTGTTTTATGTTGGAAATGGAAGGCTAATGTTATTATGTTAGTTGAGGGTTGTTTTGGAAGCATTTGAATGTGTTAAATGTGTTGAAATCACAAGTTTTAGACTGAGTATTAGGGCTGCTCGGGTTTGGTAATTTTGGGGGTTGTTCATGGCTTGAAATGTTGTGTTTGATGTTTGAATTGTATTTCGGGTTAGCTACTTTGATGCTTGGGCTGATTTGAGGTTGTTTTGATTGTGTTGAGGTGATTAGAAGCGAGCTTATGTGTTGGTGAAGCCTCGGGAACAAATCCGGAAATTTGAAGACCTTGGTTGCTTGGTAATTGAGCTTGGAGGTGGAGGTGAGTGGTTAATGTTTTCAAATTGGTTTTTAAGGGGTTGGTTCAAGCATACAGACTAGGTTGGGCTTGGTAGACCCACCTAGAGTTAGGATTAGGGTGGTAGCCTAATCCTAAGCTTTAGTTAGAGACATTGGATGAACTCTTTAATTGATGTTACGCCTCATGATGATTTGTGTTATGATGATTATGTATAATGTGATATACATGTATGTTGGGGCATGGCTTAATGCATTGTCATATGCATGTTGATGACAATTGTAATATGGATATACGTATGTGTGAAATATGATGTGATAATTGTTTGGATGATATACATGTAGTGTTGGCTTGTGAAATGAGGTTATGAGGTGGTTGCATGATTTTGAGGATCATGGTGAGTACGTGCTAAGCACGGAAGTTATATTGAAATTGATGATGTGAAAGGTTGTGGATTTTATTTAATATTGGCACTAGTATGCTTGGGTACAATGATCAATCATTAGGATGAGTGTGCACACGAGAGTCAAAGTCGCGTGTGGCCTTGGTGGCGTTAAGGCACCAAGGAGGAGTACGATGATGTAATATTCCACCGAAAATGTTTATATATTAGTCGGTGATGAGTGGAATCCCATCGACGGGGCGTGAGGATGAGTGGAATCCCCTCCGCGAGAACCAGTGATGAGTGTAATCCCACCGTAGGTAATGGTTGTGTTGGAAATGCGTTCCAACTTGTTATCCGCGTATTCGAGTCATAACTAGGTGCCAATATGAGATTATACATATATGCCTATATGATAAGAAATGTGATTTCCAATGTGAAGCGATTTATGATGTGGTTAATACATTGAGTTATGTATCATTGTATGTTGAGCTTATGAGTTGTGGAGCATGGCATAATGTTGATTATATGTTCATGCATTATGTATATTTTGGCTCTTGAGGATTGGAGGTAAGATCATGCATTCTATTTTGATCCCTACTCGTGCTTGGACCCTGCATTGTCGAAGGTTTGTTTTATGAGCTTACCCTCACTAAACTTTTATGCTTACGCTCATTTTTGTTCGACAATGCAGATCAGTAACTTGTGGGTGACAAGGGCAAGGAAAGGTCTCCAAGTGATTCTTTTGGTTAGCTCAAGTATGAACTTTAAATTGTAGATTGTAATAGTCAGGCAATGGGATAGGTGTTGTTGATTTGTGCTATTGTTGGTTGTTTGAGAGCATGTTTAGACTCCTTAATTATGTTGTTTTTTATTGGTTTGTTGATGCCATGTTTGGATTGTAAACCATGTCTAAATTGCTTACCATGTGTGTTGGCCATGTGACTTGTGAGAATGCCTAAGTGTATGGATGTTGAAGCATGAGACCTTAAGTGCTTGTTTGCCTTCTTTTGAATGAATGCATGAATTCCTTGGTTGATTGAGGTATGCTCATGTTGGGTGTCATGTATGACTAGATTATGGTTAATAGATGTTGTATGAATGCTTGATTGGGTCTAGGGAGGTCTTAAATCGCATCTAGGTTCGAGTCTTGTATGTTTTTGCTAAAATTGGGAGACTTGTAGTGTAGGGCGTATCGATACGCCTAAGGGCCGTATCGATACGGTCTTGCCTTCAGGACTCCATTTTGGCTGGGCGTATCGATACACGAGGGTGTATCGATACGGTAAATGCTCACTGGAATTCTGAGATTTTGGTGAGTTATTACCGTATCGGTACGGTGTCTTAGCGTATCGGTACGAGTTTATCTCGTTGACCACGAGATGTTGACTGGAAAGGGCGTATCGATACGCTCAAGGGCTGTATCGATACGGTCTTCCTGTGTTGACTGTTGGGTGTTGACTTTGGTCAAGGCGTATCGATACCCTTGACAGGTGTATCGATACGGCCTGCTTAATTACAGAAAATGGGCTGTTTTAAAGGTGATGTCTTGAATGATCGTTTTTGTATTGCTCTTGTTTCCGCTGACGTGTTTCATATAGGATATGGTAATGCATTTAGACAAGATAAATAAAAGAAATTTTCTAGGGTTGCTAACCGAGGTGGGACCTTAACGGGTTTCGCGTCGATTTTCCCCGTGTAGCCTACTCGAACCGGTCAGCCGACCAGACCGGGGCGAGGGGGTTACAGAAGTTGAATGATTTCAAGAATCAAAAGACTTCAATTTCATCAGGTTTCTCCAAACAATCTGATGAATCAACAAGTGCTTATCGTTTGCGATTAGAAGCTTCTATTACATGTTTGAAGTGGCTTTTGCTTCAAGGGTTGGCTTTTTGTGGCCATGATGAAAGTGGGAATTCGTTGAATAAGGGTAATTTTTTTGAACTCTTGCAACTTCTTTCGGTGTATAATCCTGAGTATAAAAAAGTAGTTTTGAAAAATACTCCCGGTAATTGCCAATTGATAGCTCCTTCAATTCAAAAGGACATAGTCAATGCTTGTGCAAAGGAGACAACTAAAGCAATTATAGAAGAACTTGGTGATGGGTTTTTTTCAATCCTTGTTGATGAGTCTGCAGACATATATGATAAAGAGCAAATGGCACTTTGTTTGCGGTATGTTAACAAAAAGGAAGAAGTTCAAGAGCGTTTTCTTAGTATTTTGCATGTTGCTAATACTACTTCTTTGACTCTAAAAGTTGCAATTGAGTCTTTGTTTATGGAACACTCTTTAAGTCTTTCTAGTGTTCGAGGTCAAGGTTATGATGGAGCTAGCAACATGCGAGGTTCAATTAATGGTCTTAAAGCTTTAATCTTGAATGAATATCCAAGTGCATATTATGTTATTGTTTTGCCCATCAACTTCAATTGACACTTGCTGCTGTTGCTCAAAAGAATGGAGATGTTTCTTGGCTATTTGGTGATGTTCTTGCACCTTTGTTGAATTTTGTGAGTGGTTCACCTAAAAGGAAAGAATTTCTCCGAGAAAAACAAGCTGAAAATGTTGTGGAGGCATTATCTTTGGGTCAATTAGAATCGGGAACTGGTTTAAATCAAGAGCTTGGTTTGAGTAGGCCTGAAAATACTCGTTGGGGTCGCATTTTAAAACGATCTTGAATGTGATTTCTTTGTATCCTACAATCCTTGAGTCACTTGATGCCATTGGAGAAGTTTCTGACTGGAATGACACGAACAAAGCTGAGTCACTTACTCATTTAATGATGTCATTTGATTTCGTTTTTGTGGCACACTTGATGTTATCTATATTTGGAATTACAAATGAGCAAAATTTAGCTTTACAAAAAAAGGAGCAAGACATTGTGAATGCGATGTCTATGGCTGATGTAACTAAAGTGAATCTTTAAAATTTGGGAGATAATGGATGGAATGATCTCATGGAAAGAGTTACTTCATTTATGATTAAGCATGGAGTGAAGATTCCTGATATGAAGGCAAATTATGTTATCCGAGGGAGGAGTCGTTATCGTGGAAGTAAGCAACCATAAGTGACAAATCTCCACTATTTTCGGGTTGAAGTGTTTCTTTGCGTGATTGATTTACAATTGCAAGAACTTGAAAATCGATTTAATGAGGTAAGTAAGGAATTACTTGTTTGCATGTCTTGCTTTCATCCCTCTAATCAGTTTTCTTCTTTTGACAAAAAGAAACTACTACGACTTGCTCAATTCTATCCTAGAGAATTTTCAGAAACTGAATTATTGTTTTTTGAATGTTCACTGAGAAATTTCATTGTTGATATTCGGAATGATGAGAGATTTTGGGATGTGAAGAACCTAAATGAGCTCTCCATCAAACTTGTTGAGACAAAGAAGCATGAAATTCATTCTAGAGTCTACTTGCTTTTGAAATTAATATTACTTCTTCCTATGGCAACTTCGACAGTAGAAAGAGCTTTTTCAGCAATGACAATCGTGAAAAGTAAATTGTGTAATAGCATGAGAGATCAACTATTAAATGATTGTTTGATTACTTTTATAGAAAAAGACTTGTTTGTAGATGTTAGCATGGATGCTATTATGCGACGATACCAAAATATAAGAACTCGTTGTGAACAATTGTAGACATTTTTATGTACTAGTACTTTGTAATTTAAATTTCTTATAAATTTAGAATGTAGCTTTCGATGACTTATTTAATTTACTCTTGGCCTATATGTTATTATATTAATTATCGGTTAGTGAACTACTAAATTTATATTTCTAGATCCGCCTCTGTCTATATGAATCAACAGAACAAAGATAATTAGTCACTAGACTCAATCCAATGAATACTTTAGGAAAAAAATTAAGAAAAAAATCAAAATCAAAATAAAGATATGCTAAAAATGAGAATTTTTTTTATTTTTTTCGCAAAATATTTTTACGAATTATTATTTCGTGCATCGCTAGCAAATATAAGATCTCAGAAATAATTGTAGTTGTCCTTTGACTTTTCAGATTTAGCTAATGTTAGTTAGACTTAATTTTGTCTTGATATAACCAATTTTAACTAATTCAAAGATAATATTTTTAATAAAAGGTTTAACTACAAAATAAGTGTTTAAATTATGTCTATTTTTTTTAATAAACGTCTAAAGTATCTTTTTAACTGGAAATAGATGTATAAAATTTTATTTTTGGTTGAAATAAGTGCTCAAGTAGGTGTCTCAAAGCCAACAGTATGGAAATCAAGCCTTGAGTCTCGAGACCCAAGACCAATATAGTCTAAAGATCAAGCTTCAAGTATCGAGACCTATGCCTCTTAACCATTTGACAATACATACTCAATCGCCCTGCTGCAGCTGTCGGTGCTCGAACTCATGACCTCTAAGAACAACAACCATTCACTTAACCACTGAGACAAGTTAGTTTGTGCAATAGTTAATTATACATAAATGATTGAATTTTCAAGTTTTTAACCTAATAATAATAATAATAATCCATGTTATCACTCTATCAACAGTAAATTATGATATTATCATATTAGACTTATTAATAAAATATTATAAAAAAAAAACAAATTATATCAAATTAAATAAATTTGTTTTGGCTCTTACCTAATACTCACCTTGTGTTGGTGAATAGTTGAGTTTACATTGATTCTGGTAGAGTTGTAAGACTTTAAGTTTCAATAATAAAAATTCATCAGTTACCATAAATTTCACATTTCTGAAAGAAAAAAAAGAAGAAATTCGAGCTCGAAATTTAGTTTGATATTGATCGAGTTTCATTTTTAAAGTTCGACTTCATTTTAAAGATCAAACTTTAAAAGTCTAATGACATTTTTGGTCCTTGAACTTCTCGAGAAAAAAAATCATTTTGACCTCTAAACTTTTTTATCTTAACAACAAATCTGTTAATTTTTCCGTCAGTTGGTTCAAGTCGACAGAAAATTAAAAGTTCAGGGACCAAAAATGTCATTAGGCCAACTTTAAATAAGAATCCATATCTGCACATTTGAAGAATATCAGATAATAAAAACTAGATGTTCTACTGTCAAAGCTGAAAATAGTTGAACTGCTTCAAAATAGTACTTTCCGGTTCGACTGACAGAGGTAAAACAACAGAAAATTATGTCTCGGGACTCGCTTCCTTTGCGAATTAAGATACATAACCATGATGTTCATCGGAAATACCTGCGAAAATTACCATGGTGGAGAGACGAGTGACTGGTCCTTTCATGGTGGCAGTTTTCCTGTTAAGTAGAGAGAGAGCTTGTCTCTCATAATCGAGGCAGACGGGTCGGATGATTCGCAGTTTTGTCGGCTGTAACCAATGTCATGATGATGGGACAGCGACATATCGTCCAGTGCTTCGTCCTCCAGATCGATAAGAATATTGTGCAACAAGCAGCAGACGAGAACGATTCTTGGCAATCTGTTCCTATCAGGCATCCACATCACCCCGTGTATTATTCTCCACATCTCCTTGAGCCTCGCCAGTGCCATCTGTGCTACCATTCTGGTTGCAGCATGCCGTTTATTGAACTCGAGTTGAAGATCCGAGAGGCCTTTTCCTTGATAAGGAGTGAGAAGCCATGGCAATAGGGGAAAACCTGCATCCCCTATTATATATTCTCTTATTTCCATTCCTTCGGAAATGTTTAGCTTCCTTCCGTTTAGCCTCTTTCCTTCTTCGGAAAGTCTGAATAAGCCTGAGCTCTTGAGGACAATGGCATCACTTAAACTCCCTGGCCACCCGGCAATCACATCACGGAATCTCATCTCGGGGTCCACAACTGCCTGCAAAATCATGCTGTAGTTCTTCTCCCGATCGAACCAGACATGGTTTGAAGGGTCCATTGTAGGCAGAGTCATGACAACGTGAGTGATGTCGATTGCACCACAGCAGTTAGGAAGGCCCCTTATTTTCTCGAACTTGGACTTTATTTCCTCCATCTCTGCTACATTTGAAGGCCAACTGAGATGGTGCAGTCCTCTTTCCTCCATTGCTTCGACAAACCGCCAGGTTATCTGAGAAACAGTCGACTGATTCATCCCAAAAGTATCTCCAATGATCGATAATGATTCACCAGAGCTAAGCCTTCTAAGAGCAACCGCAACTTGATCATTTAGAGACAAAGGCTTGCCATTTATATCGGTGTAGCTCGATTGCCTAGCCATCAGATCTTCCTTCACTAGTGAACAGATGTAGTTGAATGTCTTTCTTGAAATTCTGAAAACCGATTCGAAACTTTTTGGACCCTTTGATTGGGATAAAGGACCTAAACAGTGACATGAAAACAGTAGATGTAAGAACATTAACTTAATCCACTGAAAATCTGGTTACCACAAGGCTCGCAGATCCCGACATATCAATGACAATGCGCTTGTAACCTTGAATTAAAACAATATCACATACCCAAAATAAAAAAAGTTCAAAACAAGATCGAAAAACACATATCTCGTTTATTTTCATCACACATGCTGAAGCTAATCCGGTAATTCAACATTTTCTTACCATCTACATACAATATATCATCAAGCTTTGTTGTCAATAACAAAAGAGAGATATTTAAAGCACATTAGCGACTACAAAAAAAAGAAGATAAAACGCAGCACAACCGACTTGCCGTCTTAACATAAGCAAAAGTAGCACATATATGGAGATATAAACATCTGTTTCATGGTCAATTTCTGAGTAGAATTTGCATGATGAGGCAAGATCCACCCTCCATCTATGTATGGCCTTCAAGCTCTTTGTATGGCCATTTTCTAAGACCACTTAACAGACGACTTCGTACAAACAAAGTCGAGTTTCAAAATCAAAATGACAAGTTGCAATGTGAAAATTTTCCGAACTTGTATCATTCATCCGATTGTAATTCAATAAACAAGCATTTACATGCAAGCAATATCTATAACGAACGAACTGCAATACCAAAAAGTAAGTTTATTGTGCAGTGTCTCAAAATTCATTCCGAAGAAGGGAATAAAAGATTAAAATAGAGCTAGAGAGACTCATTGCTTAGCTTTTCAAGATGCACATTACACATACCGAAAACACTAATACCCATCCATAACCGAAAAGGAAAATATCGGTACAGGTTGCTGTCCTAATAACTACATATACATATCGATCTAACTCATGCCTGGACGCCCTTGAATAAACAATGCCTGTCACGATAGCCATCGGCAAATAGAGTTCGGGAAAAGACCAACATCGGTACATCACAGGCAGACGAAACACGAACCATGCGAAAATACCTTTCATATTAAGTTACAAGGGATATTTACTAACAGCATTACACCCAAATGACCTTACATCAAACTAATGCCCTAAATCTGAAATTTTATCAGAAATTGTATAAAACAAAAACCTAACAGATGCGTATTGGAACACTTAATAGGTATAACCAAATTCCCAGAAATGCAAAACAATCTACAATACATAAAGCTTCAAACTTGCAAAGAATCTAAACCAGCAAAGCTCCATCTCATACCATTCTTACACAAACTGGACATACTTACAAATTCAATCAAATTAAAATAAACCCATTTGGACCCAAGCCATGAAATTTCATTTAACATGAAGCAAAATCCAATATCAGTTAGAATCACCATTGATAGACAAGTTCAAGTCAACATAAAAGCAATGTATAGAAATTGACAAATGACAAAGCATCTTGTTGTAATACCTGAAATCCTCTTGGAGAATTCATCCCACCAATCCAAGGGCTGAGGTTGAGACCCCAAAGAAGGAACAGTTGTAGAAGAAGAAGGCAAGACATTCTGGTCAACCACCTTCTTGTCTGAAGCTTTTTTTCTTCTTTTGAACCCTTTAATGGGTCCCATTGAAAGAAAACCCAAACCCTTGAGATGAGTTCAACTTAGAAGAACTTCAAAGGACCTAACAGCAAAGATCAAAGGAATCTCGGGACAAAAAGATTGAGTTTTGGGGTTTGGGTTTTGAATGCATTGATAAGTGGTTGGACTTGAATGAAACGAGTGATAAGGAAGATGGTGAAGATTGAAGAAGCAAATAATGGACTTTGAGAAGACAAAAAAACACAAAGAAAAGAGACCCTTAGGTACTATGTAGGCATTAGGCAAGTGACGTGAGTGATTTCTTTTGTTGTTTAAGGAAACTCGATGTGGAGGAAGAAAGATGGAACAAGTTTCATAGCATTTTCAATGGTCATTGACCTTAAGTCTATAAATGGAATGCTACAAAATGGAGACACTTCGAGATCGAGTATAGTTTAATTGGTATTGTTATAGTATAATGTATAGAGGATGTACGATCGAGCATATTTAAATATCTAATAGCTTTTGATTTATGAGTGGAGAAAATTAGAAATCGCATGTTCTTTTCTGGCCTCCTTATTTATTCTCCAACACTAAACAAATTAAGTTTAAGGTTTATTATTAGGATTTAGAATATTAGATGTATAGTATCCCTATTTTGTAGTGATGGGACTTACAAAAAGACACTAGAAAAGTAAAAAAAAAATATTCGACGAAGAAACGTGTAGTCTAAAGGTGATTATAAAGTAGTATCTGTTCATACAAGTGATTCTATCTTTAAGAATTTGACAATCATTAAAGAACTTTATTAATTAAGTTGCCTAATTTGCTACTTCTATTCAATGTTTATAATGTTTAATGAAATAAAAAAGCTTTTCAATCATTTCTTGTTACAATTTGAATAATACTTGATGAGATTTCAATGTAAATCCTACGGTCAAGAAATTTTCATTTGTCCCTTCCAATAGCCTTTAGTATTTCAATTTGAATGTTATAATACGACGCCACTTTGATTCGAATGTGGATTTTTAAATGTGTTTAATACGAATATATTTAACTTGTTTTAAATTATTCTATGAAATCGGTGTTATTTCATGCATTTGATGAATCTTTAAATGACTTAATATAATTTCGATATTTAAATGTATAACCGATACGAATGTTGAATATGTATATTTCACAAACCATTAAAAAATAAAAATAAAATAAACTCATCAAATGATCTCAGTAAAAAAGAAAATGTTATCATCTAAAGATGACTTAGATTCGAGCAACTTGTTTGTATATAGTGTGTGCATTGTTAAAAGAAGAATTATTAACTATATATTATCTTGTAATAACGTCATACAATACAGAAAAATATATATATAAAGTAAAGGTCTTGGCTCTAGTCCATTTTATTCTAACTAGCCATTTATAGCCTGCTTGGAACAACCCAAGCCTATTTTTTGAAGCCCAAATGATATTCTTTCTATTGCATAGGAAAATAAAATTCATTTTTCTTTCCCAGATACCAATCATACCATCATTGTTTCTTCAATAAAAAAATATAAATTGCCAGCAAATAATTACACCCCAAGATAATCAAGAACAAAAGACACTTCCCTAGTTTTAGTCTCAATCTGTTTTCTTGTTTTCAAACAAATAACATTGAAATTAGATAGAAGATGGTGTAGGCAACATTCTTTTTCACCTTCAAGAACTGAAAAACATTAGCCATGTCATCATGATTCATGGCATATGACTAGCTTCTCATCAATCAATTGCATTAGCACTGCAGATGCTTTGGTCCTCCCACATCAACACTTTGATCTGAATATCTGCTGAGATGTTTTAAGGCCTTTCAGAATTATAGAATTCGAATGCGAAGATGGTCGAGAAGCCTGCAATCCATTCGGTTCCATTTCGTGTTCTTCAGCTATTTCAACCCCATATCTTCCTTGTTTTGAATTATCATCTGTCTGAGTCGACACGCTGTTGCCTTTACTGCTAAGTTCTCTGCTGGTTTTGGCCTAATAGATTTTGTGTTCATCTTCATCGAGCTCCTTGAATTCACTCCATGAATGGTATTTCCTTCTAGTTTTCACAACAACACTGGAATCTTCACTCGAACCATATGTTTCTGAGGAGGTTTTGGAGATTGATGAAGTCGAAGGAACTGTTTCGTAGGATCAAAAGCTTAGATACGTTTCCAAGAGTAGTGACCCTTTGAGAAGGTATTCATGTCCATGACAAGGGTGTATCGTGTATGGAAATGTTTTCTGATAAATCTTGCCACACAAATCCATTCTTGTGGCTCCTGAGATGAGATCTTTACATTAAATCAAATGGATTCGAATTCGAGTGCGAATATCAGATACTAATATTTGTTCATATACAAATGTGGAGGAATAAAAAGAATAAATAATACCTTTTTGAAGACCAGGAAAACCTGGTGGCCATGCCATCACCTCGGAGGATGTTCAGTTCAGTTATAACATCTGTAAAGATAGAGCAGATTACATCATCAGAAAATTACAAACCAGATAAAAGTAAACTAAATTCAAAGAGAATCCCATTTTTTTACCTTTGAGAAAGAGTCCTTGTCAAGAAGAAAGAGGGACTTCCACTAAATGAGGATGTCCGAGCCGGCCATTACAGGACAAGTAGTAAACAACGGGAACTTTCTGCTCGTTTTTTGATTTTCTTTCGACCCAAACAATGTTTCTTTCAGGACTGGTTTCTCTATGTTGATATCCCTTTTGCAACCATTTTCAACATTAAAAGTCAAAGCCAGTCCCGTGAAACCATGATGTCCTTCTCAACTTACCACTGCTAACACTCGAACCTCCGTTATCAACTTCACCAAGTGTAGGTGCTTCGACACTCGCACGTACTTCTTTACTTGAAGCTCTTTCATCACTTCTACGGACTTCATTATTAGTATGATGAGATCCTTATTGAGTTTCAACTCCTTTCTTAGGAACTGCACAACTTATCTTCACAGGTCTACCACACACAATTTCTTGGTCCAACTTCAATGCCATGGCTACTGATACACTATCAGAGAAATCCATGTGGCCGTAGCCTCGGAATTCCCCTGTTTCCTTGTCCTTGCCAAAGCGTATAGATGATACATTGCAATCAGAGAAAAAACATCTTCAAATCATCCTCGGTTACATCCCAATGTTGGAAGCGTCGGTGGACACTCGATATAACTTTATAACTCAAATAATATTATTACATAAGAAATTAAAGAAAAATAAATATAAATGTGCTGCTGCACTTTCTTTACACCAAGAAAAACACTTTGTGTGTTTTTTTTCTACATCATATTACAAGCTTTGTCTAACTCCTATTTATAGTGTTCCTAAAACACCTAAGGAGAGTTCAATTTGCTTTCCGCCATTAGACTTGCTTAATTGCTAAGTATTTTCCTAAGGAGAGTTCAATTTGCTTGCCTCCATTAGACTTGCTTAATTGCTAAGTAATTTCTTAAGAAGAGTTCAATTTGCTTGCCTCCATTAGACTTGCTTAATTGCTAAGTAATTTTGTCAAGCTTGCCACGTTCATACTCTTTATTGTCAAACTAAGAATTCAAATCAAGTTTGAATTCTAACACTCCCCCTCAAACTTGATTTTTCATGCCAAGTCCTTCTTTATTGGTCTTCGTCTTGTACACACATTTGACTCCAATTGGATTATGTCCTTCTGGTAGACTTATGAGCTCCCATGTATCATTTCTTTCTATCGATGCAATTTCTTCATTCATGGCATTCTTCCACTTGTCATCTTCAATTGCTTCTTCATATGTTATTGGATCACTGCTTGCAAGTAAACAGAAAAGTGAAATATTTTGAGTTTCGTAATCCTTGTACAACCATGTCCCAACAATCTTGCGAACCGAGTAGCGCCTTCATTTGAATACTCCAGTTGCCATAATTTGTCTTTGTTAATCTCGGGATTTGTGGCTGGATCATGTGCTCCATCTTCTCGTGGCATGAATTCGAACTTAAACTGGCTCTGATACCACTTGTTGGAAGCGTCGGTGGACACTCGATATAACTTTATAACTCAAATAATATTATTACATAAGAAATCAAAGAAAAATAAATATAAATGTGCTGCTGCACTTTCTTTACACCAAGAAAAACACTTTGTGTGTTTTTTTTCTACATCATATTACAAGCTTTGTCTAACTCCTATTTATAGTGTTCCTAAAACACCTAAGGAGAGTTCAATTTGCTTTCCGCCATTAGACTTGCTTAATTGCTAAGTATTTTCCTAAGGAGAGTTCAATTTGCTTGCCTCCATTAGACTTGCTTAATTGCTAAGTAATTTCTTAAGAAGAGTTCAATTTGCTTGCCTCCATTAGACTTGCTTAATTGCTAAGTAATTTTGTCAAGCTTGCCACGTTCATACTCTTTATTGTCAAACTAAGAATTCAAATCAAGTTTGAATTCTAACACCCAAGATAGATTTACAACATATATTCTGTTGTATCCCTCCACCATCTTTGGGGCAAAACCAGTAGCTTTATTGGCTCGAATAGATTTGTAAGGCTGAATTGTCAGCTGCATTCCACCCCTGAGGAAACATCAGAAAATTATAAGCATGATTTAACAATGGGAAATAATGAGAGATACAGACAACATAAGCTCATAACATTTACTCACATTTCAGCTCTATCAAGAGCCAAGGCTTCTTTTGTTGCCGCTTCTGTCTATATGAAGTAAAGATAAAAATGTCAAAAAACTCAATCAGTGGTCAAGCAACTACAACAAAACTTTTACTCGCTTCAAATATATATACACACACACATGAAAATTCCATTTCTGAAAGAACAGAGACAGCTTTGTATGTCGAGAATAGTGTTGGAATACTTCCTTCTGAATTTTATAAGAACTAGCATGTCATAACAATAAGCATAACGTAATAGATAATACTAATATGAAGATCTACCCCAAGTTAATTTAGCGTTCATAAGTGAATAAGAACAAGCATCATGGATAATTACCTTGAAACTTCTAATTGCAACTCCTCTACACTTCCCTGGTGTCAGGAAACTTCATAAAATCCATTTCGGTTATGGTACCACAACTCTCAAAATAATATAGAATATCATCCTCGGTATAGCGATATGGAATGCCTCCATCGTATACTTTTGTGGCAACATCGTCCCTCACCTAGCTGCATAAAGATGGCATGGCGTAGCAGTTAGAACTTCGAAACAAAAACACCATTCGAAAGCTGAAGGAGAAAGAAGACATCATGAATCTACTAACAACCACATCAAGGAAAAGCGAAATGAAGTATTTGTTCCCCCAAAGGCCCTTCCTTTACCTTTTGAACATAATTTCTAAAAGGACAACTAACATCAATGTTGAGTTGAGAGGAGCTCGATTCGATCAACAATGTTGCTCACCAAGTGGTGAAGAGGTGGATTTTTGGGTGTTAGTGTTGTGGAAGCTAAAAAGAAAATAGACACAATGATTTATAGTGGTTCAACCTTCTAACCAAGGTCTACATCCACTACCTTAGCTCCCCACACTAAGGAGCCCTTTTCTAGGCTTAGGAGATAACCCTTATACACCGATCAAGCTTTCTACCCAAAGCCTTGATCAAACCCTCTCTTACAAAAAGATAATAAAAGTAAACACAAATCCCTCTAATAGGTAATAGGTATTTGTTTGCACAATTAAAGCACTCACCCAAAACCTAAAACACTTGAGCAAATTTGACAATTTTGGCTCACTGGTGTTTGTCTATACAATAAATGACAATTTAAGCTCTAAGACAATTCTTGATCATTTGTTGTTTGACAATATGAGCATTAACCATATCTTGATGCTTAGAGGTCCCTTTTATACTCCTTGATGAGTTTGTAGCCGTTACTAGCCGTTGTGATTGAATTGGAGCCGTTGATGACTTTAATTCCCACCATAAATGCAGTTCTGCAGCTACCCGTTTCGAAACACTCGAACCCGTTTCGAAACACCCTTTAAGTAGAAAGAGACATTGCAGTCTGACGTGGACCCGTATCGAAACGCTTTAGTCCGTTTCGAAACACCCGTTTCGAAACACATGTCCTCGTATCGAAACGACCTGCATTTAAATGTTTGATGGGAAATAGTCGTTGGGGTTTATAGCCGTTGTGGTCGAAGCCACGTAGGCGTATCGAAACGGCATAGCCCGTTTCGAAACGCTGAGCAAAAATCTCATCCAGGGAATGCCCGTTTCGATACCCGTATCGAAACATTTTTGCTACTGGAATGCACCGTATCGAAACGCCCTAAGGTGTTTCGAAACGCATGGAAGGTTTTGTGTATTTTGGCTTTTGAAAACATGCAAAACCATTTATAAAATATCCCTAAACATAGTTTCAAGTTATTTGAACTTTTGAAATTGTTTTGAATTCTTTTTAAATCAGTCCAAAACATTTTTCAATTATTATATCAAAACATTAGTTCTACAATCAACTAAGTTAAAAGATAAAACATGTTCTTTTATTGCAGAACACAGTGAATGCAGCAAATTGAACTTCAAAAGCAACATTAAGAATTCAAATTTTCTTCCATCCCCATTTTTTTCCAACTTCCTAGTGATCACAAAAATGCAAACATATACAGGTTTGGTAACAAGCTGAGACAATCAATGGCAACTAAAAGATACTTAATTTGCTAAAATAAGCAAAATTTAGCTCAAGAAACTTATATAATATATATCCACAAAAGCATAATCAAACTTATGTTTTGGAATAAAGGGTCATCTCAAACATAAAAAAGCAAATTACCTTGCAGTCACATTCTCAACCTGCATAACACCTTGCTCTTCACTCACATTCTTCTGCTTCTTTTTTTTTCTCTTATTTATTGTCTTCTTCCTCTTATTATTATTATTATTATTATTATTATTATTATTATTATTATTATTATTCTCCGACGTCACCCTGGTGAACCGGGAGGGTAACAAAAAAGAATGATTGTAAATTTATTTATGGTTGAGTTTATTTATTTGTCCTTTTTTTTCTTGAAAATCTTTTCATTTTCAACTTTTTAATCTCGACCATGATAAAATTCATGGATGGTCGAAATATAAACCAAGTAAATGCTTGTATTAAGCAAGCAATCGACCATATATAAAGGTGAAGTAAGTTGCTTATCCCATCTTACATGAAAAATCCTATTCTTGAACCTTGTCTTTATAGTCTCGTTTTCCATGTCCATGGCAAAAGGATCTATCAGAAATTAATCACTTCTAATTTCAAAGAAAAAGATGTTGTAAATCACATAACAGAGATTACATTATGCAAACATATTTTACATTATCAAATGATGACAGCAAAACAAGAAAAGCACCCATTCATACAAAGAAGGAAGATTTTTTTTAAAAAAAAAAAAGAAAGAAAGAAAAAAACTTCAGACAAGTGAGTGATCATCATGAGCAACAACCTCTGTACTTGATGGCTGTGAACTAGAAATGACTCTGTTGAAATGTAACATGAAGTGACAGCTGCTGCAACTCCAGTGAATGATATAGCTGCATCCTGCATCCGAACACTCGAGAGCCAAATCCAAGCAGCGCTGACCACATCTGCAACATTCAGGATAGTGATATACCTTCTGCACGAACACCAGAGTGTGTGGATGGTCGGTTTCCCTGAAGGTGGTACCGCGTTTGATGGTTGGATAGTTTCCAACAACACAAGAGAGGTGTGCTGAGTTGTCACAAATTGCACAGTAGTAAAACCAAATATGGGGGCTTCTTTCTCCTTCACAGATATCACAATAAAGATATTCTGAATAATAATTATCTTCGTGATACGTGAGAACGAGACAATGCCTGTCAAATTTGTGCCAAGCTGTTTGTGGTAATAAAATGGCACAACCATCATGCAGAGAGAAATTGCAAGCCCTGCATCGATATACACGGGAAATGAACCCGGTACCACTCATACCACAAGCATTGCAGTACCCTAAAAATTCGTGGTATAAGAGCAGCAGGTGCGTATGAGCTCCACTTGCCAAGAACGACGGTGCCGTAGCACACCGAACACATAAATGTTCATTGCACAAGTTAACCTTACATTTGTAGGCAAAACCACTACAATACGAGTAGCATGCTATGCATTTGAAAATGCAACATGGAATAAGGTCGAAAGGGTGTTGGTGAAAGCAACCCAAAACCTTCTTTTTCTTCGGTAACATGGCACACGAGACGTGGAGACGAAACTCACAGTCTGAACAACCGTAAGACGAAGTTGTTACGAGTTGACTGCAGCAATCACAGTAAATTTGATCCTTGATCACTTGATCACTCAACACTAAATTATGTTTATGGCTAAAATGTTTTATCTCTGTATTCATCACATTTCCCCCAACTTTGATCGTTTTAATACCGAGAAAGCTTGGATCCGTAGTGCAGGCTTCCGACATTGCATTTTCAAATTCCTCTTTTGAGTCAATTTTGCAAAAACAACGAGCATCATGTAGTGCACAATCCACATGGATAATGAACTTGCAGTTAGAACAAGAGTAACTCCCACAAGCCATGTTCACCTTCATGTGACAGAACCAACAATCTTGTGCTGTACACAAGTTGTCTACTACAAAGTATTTGTGGGAAATAGGATGTTCGTGGAATATGCTCTGGATGTAACGTGGCAATGAAATGCATTTCTTATGGATTATCAAGCTACATATCAAGCAAACATAAGAAACACAATATCCTAATCCGCCACATGCATCACAAAAGAACAACAATTCTCTTAGACACACGGTGAATGGGTGTTCATGACTACTTGGATCCTCAATAACAGGTGGTGGTGACACACATTCAATGTGAATGACAAATTTGCAAACCGAACAACAATACACCAGTCCTTGATGTTGGGGTTCTTCGCAAATTCGGCAATGGAGGTGATCACTGTTAAATTGTAAGAAAAGAGAATGGTAGCGGTGGGAAAGGTGGTTGATTTCAAGGGGTAACTCGAAGCATTTCTTATGTAGGAAAAACCCAGAATCAGGAGAGATGTAATCAGAATCTAATAAGGGCTTCCTACATGCAAAACACTGAACATTTTCGAGTTCTGGAGATCGAAATTCGGAAGAGATGGGTGGGTCATGATGGACAAGTGGTTGAGGCTCCCTAAGGATTTTTTCAAGGATTTTGCAAGAAAGAACAGCACATTTGATGTGAAAGTCTAAATTGCAAGAACAATGATAAACAAACTTCTCACATATGTTATTGCAGAAATCACAAAGAGGGTTACCTTCAACATACGGAGAGCTTGTATGAAGATTAAGGCTATGTTTGCGATGAAAAGGGTGGTCCATCTCGACAGGTGCCTCGGCGCAGTTCCTGTCGAGATGAAACCCACACTCCATGCAGCTAAACCTCGGACCAGACACCAATTCCCCACAAGCACAACAATGAATCTCCTTCTCACTCTCACGACTTCTCTCATCATTGAAAACAAGAGGATGAACATGGCTAAAGTGTTGAAGAACTTCCATCTCTCTCCTTTCTTTAAATGTAAGTTTGTTGATGATTCTGCAGAAACACATACTCATATTTATACACTTCAAAATTTTCAAAAGAGAAAGCAATTTTACTTTACTCGATCTTCAAGTTTATGTTTGTGCCAAATCATCTTAGATGTACAATCAATATCTTGTTATGACCTCTTTATAGAATTAATCTTCTCCATATGTCTAGATAAATCATAACCCTTTTTTTCATTTTATATATAATGTAATCTAAAAATAAAGGTGATTGTGATTTATTGACATTGAACACTTTGAAATTTGATTTTTAAATTTTGTTGATAAATTTTATTTTATTTTCAATACCTATTTTGTGATTGCTAGAAAGAAAAGTTACAAGAAAAAATATGGGGAAAAATTGAGAGCATTCTCTTAACAATTATTTTGTATTTTATTATTTATTTATTTTTTGAAATAGCTTTTACCTTTTATTAAGAGTACAGTTAAAATGCTTAAATTTCCCTCCCTTCCAAGTTATCCTATTTTATCCTTTTGATTTTATTTCTTTCTTGCTGTTTTATTTTTGGAGGGTATAAATTCCTTTTTTTCTTATTATTATGATTATTTCACTTGTTCGTATTTATTATTATTATTATTATAACAATAATTTTATATATGTATACTTCTTTTTCCTTTACAATACCAACTTTATATATATATATATCACTTCATTTTTAAAGAGAAGAGAGCAAAGGTCTGAAACTGATTAAAGCTCATCACTTAGCAGACCCAAACGAGAATCAAACCAGTTAGTTTTGGGTTTGAGTGGCATTTCACCCCTAACCACAACTCATCCATTGATTCTTCACCTATAGTTGGTTCAAACCTCCACATAGTTTCACCCAAGTGTCATCCTGGTCATGGATAGATCACCCAGCTACGAGTCTAGAAGCAAAGAAAATTGCCCTATGAAAACTCGCTTTCGCTATGGCTCTGGTGGGTTTCCTTAACCAAGCCATTGCCTATGAGTCGTTGACTCATTATTAAACAGGCACGTGGTTAGAGCCTTGAGCTCCTCCCAGTTCTTGGGAGCTTTAGGTTTCATGTTATATTTCATTCCCCGACGGGATTCTTTTCACCCTTCCCTCGCGATATTTTATAAGAACTAGCAGCCATAACAATAAGCATAACTATTGAAGTGTAAAAGAAAAGAAATCTTATTAAACTGAAAACTTAGTTTTTACAGGATACAAAGATGAAGCTTATATGGTACATGCAATAACCCTACTTTAATCTTAATTACTAATAAACCCTAATAACAGAAATAACTAACTAAGGCTGTTATTAGCTGTAACAGCCCCCCTCAAGCTGGAGGTTGGTGAATGTTCGGCAAGCCCAGCTTGAAAACAAATTCGTTGAACACGGAGCTAGGAAGAGCCTTGGTGAATATATCGGCAAGGTGGTTAATGGATCGAACGTGAAAAAGCTTTAAAAAACCAGCAACAACCTTCTCCCTAATGAAATGACAATCCACTTCAATGTGTTTGCTACGTTCATGGAATACTTGATTCGATGCAAGATGAACAGTTGATTGGTTGTCACAAAATAATGAAGCTTGAGGAACCTTGATTCCAAAGGAAGAAAGGAGAGCAGCAAGCCAGGTAAGCTCGCACGTTGCAGAGGCCATCGCTCGATATTCTGCTTCGCAAGAAGACCTGCTCACAGTATGCTGTTTCTTGGATTTCCAAGAAATGAGGCTGTCACCTAAGTATGTGCAATAACCTGTAGTAGAACGACGAGTGTCGGGACAAGAACCATAGTCAACATCTACAAAGGCACGCAGCTGAAGATTGTTGATTTTGGAAAAGAACAATCCTTGTCCAGGAGATTTTTTTAATGTAGGATAAAAGGTGATATGCAGCTTGTAGATGGGGTTGTCGTGGAGAAGAGACAAACTGACTTAAAAGGTGGACAACATAGGTGATGTTCGGACGCGTATGCGTGAGATACAATAAGCGTCCAACAAGTCTTCTGTATGTCTGTGGATCAGGTAATAAGGGTCCTTCATGAGCACTTAATTTGTGGGAAGCAACAAGAGGAATTTCAGCTGGTTTCTTCCCAAGGCAGTCAGTGTCCTCTAGAAGTTGCAAAGTGTAATGGCGTTGAGATAGAGAAATGCCAGTATTGTTCCTTGCAATCTCGAACCCAAGGAAATATTTCAATGGTCCTAAGATTTTGAGTTTAAAATGTTGCTGAAGATAATCTTGCACGGCAGCTAGTAGATGTAAATTCTTTCCAGCAAGAACCACATCATCCACGTATACAAGTAATGCTATAAAATCATCACATGTGCCCTTGGTGAAAAGAGAATGTTCTGAAGAAGACTGAGTGAATCCACACTTGAGAATCACTTAAGAGAAAGCATGAAACCATTGACTAGAAACCTGTTTGAGACCATAAATTGACTTATTCAACTTGCAAACCAGGTTGGAAGATACATCCTGATCCATGCAGTTTGTTGTAGAAGAGGTTTTGAAATTATATCCCAAAGGAAGCTTCATATAAACTTCTTCATCAAGCT
Organism: Hibiscus trionum; assembly: GCA_030270665.1. NCBI lineage: Eukaryota > Viridiplantae > Streptophyta > Magnoliopsida > Malvales > Malvaceae > Hibiscus > Hibiscus trionum. The sequence goes on along the minus strand of BSYR01000017.1, from coordinate 56,693,417 downwards.
GCCCATTTAAAAAGGCATTGTTAACATCCAATTGCAACAGATGCCAGTCATATGTAGCAGCTAAGGCTAGGAGAAGCTTGAAAGAAGTCATTTTAGCAACAGGTGAGAAAGTATCTGTGTAATCGATTCCTTCAATTTGAGTGAATCATTTGGCAACTAAACGAGCCTTAAATCTGTCCACAGTGCCATCGGCTTTATACTTCACTCTATAAACCCATTTGTAGTCAATAGGTTGTTTACCTTCAGGGAGAGGAACGACTGTCCATGTATTTAAATCCTCCATTGCTTGTGGATTGTCATAGGATACAAAGATACAAAGATGAAGCTTATATAGTACATGCAATAACCCTACTTTAATCTTAATTACTAATAAACGCTAATAACAGAAATAACTAACTAAGGCTGTTATTAGCTGTAACAATAACGTAAAAGATGATACTAATATAAAGAAATTGATCTACCCCAAGTTAACTTAGCATTCATAAGTGAATAAGAATAAGCATCGTGGATAGTTACCTCAAAACTAATAATTGCAATTCCCCTAAACTTCCCGGTGTTAAGAAACTTCATACAATCCACTTCAGTTATGGTGAATAAGAATATCATCCTCGGTATAGCGATATGGAATGCCTCCATCGTATACTTTTGCGGCAACATTATCCCTCACCTGGCTGCATAAAGATGGTGTAATAACCCATTTTTGGGTCTAAAATTATCATAACCCATAACCAATAATAAATAAATAAAAAACCCTTATTATTATAACTATAACCCATTTACAAACCCAAATACCCATTTAATACCCAAATACCCATAACCCATATACACCCAAACCCACCTACCCATTTACCCGGCCCAATCCAAATACCCAAAACCCAATTATCCTAAACAAAAAAAAAACCTAAACCTAATATTATTTAACCCTAGCCGCCGCCGCCGCCAGCTCGATCTGCCGCCGCGAGCCGAGCCACGTCGACCTCCTCATCCGCGTCACCAAGCCACGCGTCGCACCCACCTGCAACAAGAAAAAATAATTAGAGTGATTATCTCTGTAAAATGAAAAGGGGAAATGGGGATAAAAATCTCGTTTTTTGTATATTATTTTATGTTTTAGATCCGGCTATATATATACCGGATCCTATGTTGTAAAAAAAGGAGGGAGGATTGGAAATATAAAAAAAAACATTCGAAGCAACCAACAAATATTCAAAGCAATCCATAGTCAAAAAAACAAGATAAAAAGTAATATTTAAAAAAAACCGAAAAGTTTTTCCTAGATCTACACAAATAGAGAGGGAGTTGGAGAAAACTAACCTTAGATTTGGGTTCACAATGCGAAACCGAGTCGGAAACCACCCTTGCATGCCGTTCCGGCAACCGGAGACGGTGGCTTCCGTCGCCGCCGACGACACCAGACGGACGGGTAGAGGGAGAGTAGAGAGCTCTGAAATTTTTTTGGTTCAAATGACAACCAAATGATTTTTTTGAATAAAAGGGGGTATTTAAACAACGGCCAAAACAACGTCGTTTCAAGCTCCTGCCCGAGTACGCGACCCGACTCGGTCACCAGACCCGCGTGATTTTAAGCTGAGGGGGTAAATGCGCACGTGGCCATCCAACTTCTCGTATCCTTATGATTCTGCCCTTTTGTTTTGTTTTCCTTTCATTTTTGTCACCGTTCTTTCTTTCTTTATTTTTTTTGCCCTTTTATTTCTTTTTTCTTTCAATTCTGCCACTGCCTTTATCATCATCATCATCATTATTATTATTATTATTATTATTATTATTATTATTATTATTATTATTATTATTATTATTATTATTATTATTATTATTATTATTATTATTATTATTATTATCGTTTCTACCAAAAATTTTCTTACAGGTTTTAAGGGATTATCGTGAAAATCATGCTCCGGGCGTTGGAGTGTTATTTTCCGTTAATTCCATTATTAAATTATTATTTGACATTACTTTTTAAATAATATTTTTATTTTATTTTAGGGGAGATCATGCTCCGGGCGTTGGAGTGTATATCCATTTCTTTGAATTTTTATTTTTAAATTTTATTTTAGCTTTTTTGGGATCACCTTATTAAATTAAATTCGAATTTTTAAGTTCCGTCATTAAAACAATTTGTAACCGACTAGGTACCAATTTTTGGGCGTTGTGGGGGTACTCACCCTTCCTCACACGTAACCGACTCCCGAACCTGTTTTTCTGGTTTCGCAGACCAAAACTCGTTGTTTTAATAAAAACAAGTTTTATTAAAAGAACCGGGTTTTTCAGGTGTTCCAATCGCACCTAAAGTAAAACTGAGGATTGGTGGCGACTCCATGTTGTTACAGCTTGGCGACTCCGCTGGGGACTTTTTTCGAGAGTCAAGCCACAAGTCGGTTACTCTTTGCTTTATTGAGTAGAAAATATTAATTCGGTTTAATTTAATTTTGTGATCCCATTTTAAGATATATATATATATATATATATATATATATGTATTTATAATTTTTTTATAAGTTGATCTTTTTTAGGGTTTCATATCATGAGCTCTCGACCCGGGCTCCGTCCTTTGAGTGGGAGCGAGAAACCATGCCTTCGTGAGGTACCGCCTCCGTGTAGGATGGTGAATCGCTTCCGGGATATTGGCCCCTTTGTCTTCGTGAGACTCTCGTCTCCGTGCAGACCTAGAGACCCGTATCCCCCTGAATTGATGATTCGGGTACCCTTCGTAGAACCGAACCCCATATAGTGAACCGTGAGAGCCTACCTTGTAAAATAAACATGTCGGATCTCTGCCCGTCCAGAGAGTCACCCTGTAGGTGCATGCTAGAGAAAGTGGGGGGTTATTTCTAGTAACGCACTTTAATTTTCAGTTTTATTTATCCATTTATTTATTTATTCTCCTTGTAATATACTATGCTAACGACATGTCTATATTTATGCAAAATAAGCATGCGGGTAGATATTATGTTTGGGTAGGATTTGTTTTTCTTCTCAAAGCATGTTGGGTAGAAAAGTATGCTTGGGTAGGCTGTATATATTCATTTTCTTTATTTTCCTTGATTATCTTCGTGTACTAACTATTTTTCTTTTTTCTGTTGTTTATATTTTCTTCCAATATGCATTGCACATACATGACATAAAAGGTATTGATTCAAGAATGAACTTCAATTTAGAAAACTTTCACCATGGATAAAGGGACACATGATCAGATAAGAAATGTTATGGATATGAGCCCGCCCTAACGATATTTCCTAGCAAAGGCCTTCAAGAAGAACCAACAAGTGGGCTTCTAAGGCTCAATATTATCTGTAAACTCTGACACATGATGTAACGAGCCCCGTACCTAATAAAGTTGTCTTTTGATGATCATTTCCGAACCAATACCTCATTACATTCATGCATAAGCATTATTTTGCATACATTCACATTACATTGCTTAATCATTTTTTGGTCAAGCTTTTGATTCCAAGAGAACTTCGATCATAGTGATTTTGGGGCATTCGAGTCAGTCAAGTCAGCATCAACTTCTCACAAAGATAATGGATGATCGTTTAAAGAAAGTTGAGAAGGCATGCGAAGATATAAAGAACGATATGGAGCAGAACTTGGAAAAAGCACAACAAGCAACTCGCGACCACATTTCACAGGCACAAGCGGATTTACTGGCCAAGATGGCTTCGATGTTGACAGGTGTTCATCTTAAAGAGGGAAAAGGATTGATCATAGACCCCAATGCTTTACAAAATTTAGGAGCTTCTCCGCAAGTATCGTCTTCGATCCAAAATAAAGAAGGTCCTCTGACCGGGTCTTCGTTGCATCAAGAAATAAATAATGCTAGCAAGCATGTACCCCCCAGCTCTGATGAAGTGAATAAAGTTGTGGTTGAACTACCCAAGCAACTTGAAGACTGGTGCCAGCGGCTTGAGAATCGACTTAAAGTTGCAAAAAGGGCAAATTCATTCTACGAGGTAGATGCAAGAAAATTAAGCTTAGTCCCTAACCTGGTGTTACCTCCCAAATTCAAAATGCCCGAGTTTGAGAAGTTCGATGGAACGGCCTCCCCGCTCGCCCACGTCACTATGTTCTGTCGAAAGATGACGGGGCACGTTGATAATGATGACCTTTTAATTCACTGCTTTCAAGACAGTCTAAAAGGGTCTGCTGCTAGGTGACCCGAGACATGATAAAATCATGGAAGGATCTGGCTAAAGCCTTTACAGAGCAATACAAACACGTAGCGGACATAGAGTCAGACCGTTTAACGTTACAAAATATGAAGAAAAGGTCCAACGAGAGTTTTAGACAATATGCACAAAGGTGGAGGGATGTTGCTGCGCAAGTACAACCACCACTACTTGAAAGGGAGATAACATCTATTTTCGTTAGAACTCTAGAAGGCCCGTTCTTAGAGCATATGTTGGGAAATGCAACCAAGAATTTTGATAACCTTGTAATGTCAGGCGAGCTCGTAGAAGAAGCCATTAAACAAGGAAAAATCATGGATTCTAATAATACGATCACTGGAGAAGAAGGAAGATCAGAAGTTCATATGATGGGATTTTATCCATCCAATCAATTCTCGGGTCAATCGTACTCACGTCGACCTATCGTATCTCAAAGAGTGGTCTACCCAATTCCAATGACTTATACAGAGTTGCTTCCGATACTTGTTGAGAAAAACTTGTTGGCTCCTGTTCAGTCAAAGCCGAAAAAGCCTCCTTACCCAGAGAGTTATGATATTAATGTTGTATGCGATTATCATTTGGGAAGCACGAGCCACACTACCGAGAATTGCGGAGCACTGAAGAACAAGGTTCAAAATCTGATTGAAAATGGCACTTTGAAATTCAACAACGGAATCCCAGAGATGAACCGATGAGAGAATAATGTTATATCTGTTTGGGGCATAGACACCTTTTCAAGGCATCTTTGTAGTTTAAATCTCTTTTTGAGTAATGCTTAGAACATGCCTTTTGCCTAAGCCCAAAGGGCAAAATGGAATCTTTTGTAAGGGCATGTTTTAATAAACCGCGCACTTTGGAAAATATTTTCTTCAAATTTATTCATGCATTTTTGGATACATGCATATACATTTTTCAGGAGCAACATTGATTCTAATCCAATGGTTGATTCTGAGCAACCCTGTGTCTAGACGAAATCTAAAGTGTGAAGATGGTAGAGATGTGACATATCTTCCAATCCATTTAGGCCTATGGAAGGACATTTGAGTGAGCCATGGAGCGATGGAAAGATCTTGAACACAAATTTTGAGTGAATGTTTTTCTTCTTAAACATCGCTGTCTATGTATAACATGATACTCTTCACTGCCAAAAAACCAAGCACGAAAGAAACACCACCTCTTTCGTGATTATAAGCCCTGGCCCACATCACGTCTTTAAAGATATTCCACCTTATGGGGTTATCCTTTATTCAAAGATCTGAAAATACTAATGCTTGACTGAGATCTAAAAAAAGGAATGATAAAATTGGCGGAGTTTGTGAGTCAATGAGAGACACCCAAATTGGGTAGAAATTAGGCATATGGGAAATCACCTTCTTGAAAGCTTAATGGTTTGGAAGATACTTCACATCTTCAGACATCAACATCTGAGGTCCGCTAGACACAAGTTATGCTCAAGAAGACCCTCGACAAATGAGTTTAAAGACGCTCCTGCACATGGGGCCTCACCTTTTGAAAAATCATTCGTTCAGACATTACTCTTTTAGAGATTTAAACTACTGAGAATCGAGACAGGTGTCTATTTAGATCTAAGGGTAGAACCTTCAAAGATACTCAATGACGATGATACCCAAGCCTAAAAATGAGTAGGGCATTCAAAGGACATGACCAATGACAGAATATTCTTCTTGAAAAGAATAAAAGAAATGATTTCAAGTTCGCAAGAGAACGAAGTCATCAAAATTTGATAGGCAAATTTTTGTTGGGGCAAATTTTTTTGAACAAGATTAGAGAATTGAATTCAGCCAAAAGAGGACTTCTGTAAGTATTCCATCTATAAAAGCATATACATCATTATATCATCAAATTTCAAACATGTTCATACATAATAGTTGTCATAACTCGAAGGTTCCAATAAAAGTTTCATGCATCTTTGCATCATCACAAAAGCAAGCACATGAACATCATCTGCATAAATACTATCATGAGCTAACTTGGAACTTGTTACTTAAAAATTTTCCTAAACACTGTCCTTTCTTAAGGACACCTTTTTTTTCAGAATTTGAGTTTCTTAACTCCGTCCTTTCTTAAGGGCACTTTTTCTCAAAAACAAGAGTTTCTTAACTCCGTCCTTTCTTAAGGGCACTTTTTTCTCAAAAACAAGAGTTTCTTAACTCTGTCCTTTCTTAAGGGCACCTTTTCTCGAAAATACGAGTTTCATAACTCCGTCCTTTCTTAAGGACACATTTTCCCAAAATTGGAGTTTCTTAACTTCGTCCTTTCTTAAGGGCACTTTTTCTCAAAAACAAGAGTTTCTTAACTCCGTCCTTTCTTAAGGACACCTTTTCCCAAAATTGGAGTTTCTTAACTTCGTCATTTCTTAAGGGCACTTTTTCTCGAAAACACGAGTTTCTTAACTCTGTCCTTTCTTAAGGACACCATTTCCCAAAATTGGAGTTTCTTAACTCCGTCCTTTCTTAAGGGCACTTTTTCTCAAAAACAAGAGTTTCTTAACTCCATCATTTCTTAAGGGCATCTTTTCTCGAAAACACGAGTTTCTTAACTCCGTCCTTTCTTAAGGACACCTTTTCCCAAAATTGGAGTTTCTTAACTCTGTCCTTTCTTAAGGATACCTTTTTTTTCAAAATTAAAGTTTCTTAACTCCGTTCTTTCTCAAGGATAACTTTTCTCGAACCAGGAGTTTTTTTAACTTCGTTCTTTTTTAAGGACACATTTTCTCAAGACAAGAGTTTTTTAACTCTACCCTTTCTTAAGGACACATTTTCTTAGATTTCGTCATTTCTTAAGGATACTTTTTCTCAAAAATTGGGTTTTCTTAATTCCATCCTTTCTTAAGGATAGTCTTAAAAATGTGAATTTCTCAACTTCGTCTTCTCATGAGGATCAAAACTATTTTGGAAAGTTCGACAGAAATATCGGCACAACGTGCTTAAACACGGTCAAGTTTAAGACAAAGGGGCAATTCAAATGTCCATCGAAAATCCATTGTCACAAATGGTCGAAGGAAAATAAATCCTTTGGAAAAATCCAATCTCATGATTGGTAGAAACTGGTTGTACCCAGGGGAATGGTACAACTAGCCCAGAGCAAACGGCTACCGGTAAAGGCAAGTCAAAACCGTTGATCCCTATGCATTTGGGAAAAATGCAAATTCGAAAGCCGACAGAAATGTCGGCATAACGTGCTTAAACACGGTTAAGTTTAAGACAATGGGCAATTCATATGCCCATCGAAAATCCATTTTAACGAATGGTCCAAGGAAAATAAATCCTTTGGAAAAATCCAATCTCATGATTGGTATAAACTGATTGTACCGAGGGGAATGGTACAATTAGCCCGGAGCAAACGGCTACCGGTAAAGGCAAATCAAATCCGTTCATCCCTGTGCATTTGGGAAAAATGCAAAAGAAGTGTAAACCAGGGACACTCTTCCTCATCTCGTTGACGGAATTCCAGTACTAATCAGATCTTCTAGCATCAATGGAGTTGCAGTAGATCGACCCCTTCTTCAGATCTTCTAGCATCAATGGAGTTGCAGTAGATCGACCCCTTCTTCAGATCTTCTAGTATCAATGGAGTTGCAGTAGATCGACATTTCTTCAGATCTTCTCGCATCAATGGAGTTGCAGTAGATCGACCCTTCTTCAGATCTTCTCGCATCGATAGAGTTGCAGATGATCGACCCTTCCTCAGATCTTCTCGCATCAATGGAGTTGCAGATGATCGAGCCTTCTTCAGATCTTCACGCATCTATAGAGTTGCAGTGGATCAATCTTTCTCCTCCAGATCAAGCTACCTTGTTAGTGTTCTATGTTACAAATGGATCAAGTCTTGTAAGACCTCGCCGCTCTGTTAGTGTCGCAGCTAGGTCAAGTTTTCTGCAGGTGTTGCTTCACTATCAGAGTCGTGGCAAGCCGAAGTTATGAGCTTCTCCAACAGATCTCCTCGTCTTGAAAATTTTGTTTACTAGGGCGGTTGAGCGGATCAGCGAAGCAGAAAAAAGTGTGAGAAGAAGAGATGAGCCTAACCTGACCCGAAAATGGGTTCTTTTGGTCTTTGCTCTATTGCTATTATATAACAATGAGCAAAGAGGGGCAGCTGTAATAACCCATTTTTGGGTCTAAAATTATCATAACCCATAACCAATAATAAATAAATAAAAAACCCTTAATATTATAACTATAACCCATTTACAAACCCAAATACCCATTTATTACCCAAATACCCATAACCCATATACACCCAAACCCACCTACCCATTTACCCGGCCCAATCCAAATACCCAAAACCCAATTATCCTAAACTAAAAAAACCTAAACCTAATATTATTTAACCCTAGCCGCCGCTGCCGCCAGCTCGATTTGCCGCCGCCGCCGCCGCGAGCTGAGCCACGTCGACCTCCTCATCCGCGTCACCAAGCCACGCGTCGCACCCACCTGCAACAAGAAAAAAATAATCAGAGTGATTATCTCTGTAAAATGAAAAGGGGAAATGGGGATAAAAATCCCGTTTTTTGTATATTATTTTATGTTTTAGATCCGGCTATATATATACCGGATCCTGTGTTGTAAAAAAGGAGGGAGGATTGGAAATATAAAAAAAAACATTCGAAGCAACCAACAAATATTCAAAGCAATCCATAGTAAAAAAAAACAAGATAAAAGGTAATATTTAAAAAAAAAACCGAAAGGTTTTTCCTAGATCTACACAAATAGAGAGGGAGTTGGAGAAAACTAACCTTAGATTCGGGTTCACAACGAGAAACCGAGTCGGAAACCACCCTTGCATGCCGTTCCGGCAACCGGAGACGGCGGCTTTCGTCGCCGCCGACGACACCAGACGGACGTGCAGAGGGAGAGTAGAGAGCTCTGAAATTTTTTTGGTTCAAATGACAACCAAATGATTTTTTTTTAATAAAAGGGAGTATTTAAACAACGGCCAAAACGACGTCGTTTCAAGCTCTTGCCCGAGTACACGACCCGACTCGGTCACCAGACCCGCGTGATTTTAAGCTGAGGGGGTAAATGCGCACGTGGCCATCCAACTTATTGTATCCTTATGATTCTGCCCTTTTGTTTTGTTTTCCTTTCATTTTTGTCACCGTTCTTTCTTTCTTTATTTTTTTTTGCCCTTTTATTTCTTTTTTCTTTCAATTCTGCCACTGCCTTTATTATTATTATTATTATTATTATTATTATTATTATTATTATTATTATTATTATTATTATTATTATTATTATTATTATCGTTTCTACCAAAATTTTGCTTACAGGTTTTAAGGGATTATCGTGAAAATCATGCTTCGGGCGTTGGAGTGTTATTTTCCGTTAATTCAATTATTAAATTATTATTTGACATTACTTTTTAAATAATATTTTTATTTTATTTTAGGGGAGACCATGCTCCGGGCGTTGGAGTGTATATCCATTTCTTTGAATTTTTATTTTTAAATTTTATTTTAGCTTTTTTGGGATCACCTTATTAAATTAAATTCGAATTTTTAAGTTCCTTCATTAAAACAATTTGTAACCGACTAGGTACCAATTTTTGGGCGTTGTGGGGGTACTCACCCTTCCCCACACGTAACCGACTCCCGAACCTGTTTTTATAGTTTCGCAGATCAAAACTCGTTGTTTTAATAAAAACAAGTTTTATTAAAAGAACCGGGTATTTTAGGTGTTCCAATCGCACCTAAAGTAAAACTGAGGATTGGTGGCGACTCCCCGTTGTTACAAATGGCATGGCATAGCACTTAGAACTTCGAAACAAAAACACCATTCGAAAGCTGAAGGATAAAGAAGAAAACATCATGAATCGACTAACAACCACATCACGGAAAAGCAAAAAAAGAAGTACTTGTTTCCCCAAAGGCCCTTCCTCCACCTTTTGAACATAATTCATAAAAGGACAACTAACATCAACTAAGTTAAAAGATAAAAACCGGTTCTTTTATTACAGAACACAGTGAATGCAGTAAATTGAACTTCAAAAAGCAACATTAAGAATTCAAAATTTCTTCCTTCCATCCCCATTTTTTCAGCTTTCTATTGACCACAAAAAAGCAAATATCTTCACAAAATGCAAACAAATTTGCTAAAATAAGCAAAATTTGGCTCAAGAAACTTATATGATATATATTGCCAAAAGCATAATAAAACTTATGTTTTGGAATAAAGGGTTATCTCAAACATTAAAAATCGATAATAAAAAAAGCAAATTACCTTTCAGTCCCATTTTTTTCTCGATTTGACAATCTGGGTTTCTGAGTTGCAGAGTCCAGGAGCGATTTCAGGGACTGGGGCTCCGAATTCGAATCTGGGTTTGTCTTATCCGGTTGGTTGAATTTTTGGCATGGGGAAATTGTTTTTTTGGTCCCTAAACTTTAGGCTATTTACAAGTTTAGTCCCTAAAGCTCAACTATAAATAGCCTAGCCATTTGCCATTCTTATACATCCCAAATCATTCTAACCTCCTCTCAATACTAGAGAAATTAGAGAGTTTTCATAGAGTTGTTTTCTCCTTTTTATCAAGAGAGAATTGTCATTGTTTTCTCCTTGTTAGATTGAGAGAAGTTGTAATTCCTATTTTCTCATAGTGAAATTCTTCTACCTTTGTCCGTGGTTTTTACCCTATATTATTTAGGGGTTTTCCACGTAAAATCTGTGTCTCTTTTATCTTCATTATAATTTTCTCAAATTATCAGTTGCGTTTTTGCTCTATCCGACGATCGTATTCTGCAACAATTGGCATCAGAGCCAGATTTGGGTGCGTATATCTACTTACCGTATTCTCTGTTGGTTGCCACTGAAAAGTGGATCCTCCATCATAAGAAAGTAAGTTAGATATTACTCATTCATTGAAGGTGGTGGGCACTATTCACGTCAAAAAGGTGAAATAGTGGGAGCTATCTGAAATAGAAGCTATGGCAACGAAATTTGATATTGAAAAGTTCAATGGGAGAAATTTCTCACTGTGGAAATTGAAGATAAAGGCCATCCTAAGAAAAAACGGATGTCTAGCGGCTATCAACGAAAGGCCGGCAGATTTTACGGATAACAAGAAATGGAATGAGATGGACGAGAATGCTATTGCAGACCTTCATTTGGCATTAGCAGATGAAGTACTATCAAGCATCGAGGAGAAGAAGACAGCCAAGGAGATTTGGGATCACCTCGCAAAATTATACGAGGTCAAATCGTTGCACAATAAAATTTTCCTTAAGAGGAAATTGTACACTCTTCGGATGTCAGAATCTACTTCAGTGACAGAGCACTTAAACACGTTGAATACTCTATTTTCTCAGCTTACATCCCTAAGCTATAAAATAGAGTCACAAGAACGTGCTGAACTTCTGCTTCAAAGTCTACCTGATTCGTATGATCAACTCATCATCAACTTGACAAAGAACAACCTTACAAGTGATCTAGTCTTCGATGACGTTGCAGCTGCTGTTCTAGAAGAAGAAAATCGGCGCAAGAACAAGGAAGACAGACAAGGAAATCTGCAACAAGCAGAGGTCTTAATGGTGATGAGAGGAAGATCAACAGAACGTGGCCAAAGTAGCAGTCACAATCATGGTAGATCAAAGTCAAGGAGTAAGAAGAATTTAAAGTGCTACAACTGTGGAAAGAAGGGTCACATGAAGAAAGATTGTTGGAGTTTACCTAAAAACTCCAATCCTCAAGGAAATATGGCAAACACTTCAGATGATGGAGATGCTCTCTGTTGTGAAGCAGCAACAGCCATGGAAGGCAGAAAAAGATTTGCAGACATATGGCTTATTGACTCGGGAGCCACATATCACATGACCTCAAGAAGAGAATGGTTCTATAATTATGAACCTATCTCAGGAGGATCTGTGTACAGCTGCAATGATCATGCCTTGGAGATTGTTGGCGTTGGAACCATCAAACTGAAGATGTATGACGGGACAATCAAAGTTGTTCAAGATGTGCGACACGTGAAAGGCTTGAAGAAAAACTTATTATCCTACGGATTGTTGGATAATAATGCAAGCAAGATTGAAACACAGAAAGGAATCATGAAGGTGTTCCATGGAGCGCTTGTGGTGATGAAAGGTGAAAAGATAGCTGCAAATTTGTACATGCTGAAGGGAGAGACTTTGCTAGAAGCTGAAGCCTCTGTTGCCTCATGTAGTTCAGATTCTACCATGTTATGGCATCGGAAACTTGGATACATGTCAGAACAGGGAATGAAAGTCCTTGTGGAGCAAAAGCTACTTCCGGGTTTAACAAAGGTATCACTTCCTTTGTGTGAACATTGTATTACAAGTAAGCAGCATCGATTAAAATTCAACACATCAAATTCTAGAGGCAAGGCTGTTCTAGAATTGGTTCACTCTGATGTATGGCAAGCACCGGTTACATCCCTAGGCGGAGCAAAGTATTTTGTCTCCTTCATTGATGACTACTCTAGGAGATGTTGGGTGTATCCTATCAAGAGGAAGGCAGATGTGTTTTCAACCTTCAAAGTTTTCAAAGCGCGGGTGGAACTTGATTCTGGAAATAAGATCAAGTGTTTCAGATCAGATAATGGAGGTGAATATACAAGTGATGAATTTGATGACTTTTGCAGAAAAGAAGGCATCAAAAGACAGTTCACAACAGTATACACTCCTCAACAAAATGGAGTGGCAGAGCGGATGAACAGAACTCTGTTAGAAAGAACACGAGCAATGTTGAGAGCTGCAGGGCTAGAAAAAGCTTTCTGGGCAGAAGCAGTCAATACCGCCTGTTATTTGGTGAATCGGGCTCCATCAACTGCAATTGAGTTGAAGACACCGATGGAAATGTGGACTGGTAAACCAGTTGATTATTCAAACCTCCATATATTTGGAAGTATTGTGTACGTGATGTACAATGCCCAAGAAATTTCAAAGTTGGATCCAAAATCCAGAAAATGTAAATTCTTGGGGTATGCTGATGGAGTAAAGGGGTATCGCTTGTGGGATCCCACTGCCCGCAAAGTGATTATCAGCAGGGATGTTATCTTTGTAGAAGATAAGCTACAAAGAAAAGAAGAAGATGATAGCACTGATAAAGAAAAGCCAGAGACTACACAGATACATGTTGAAAATGAGTTTGAACAGAGAGATTGTTCTGAAGCAGAACCAGAGCTCGAGGAATCAGAACCAGAGAATTCTGAAGCTCCAACAACTCGTCAATCAGATCGTGTGAGAAGACGCCCCAATTGGCACTCAGATTATATTATAGAAGGTAATGTTGCATACTGCCTTTTAACGGAGGACGGTGAGCCATCATCATTCGAGGAGGCAATGAACAACTCAGATGCTTCGCAGTGGATGGCAGCAATGCAAGAAGAAATTGAAGCCCTTCATAAAAATAATACATGGGAACTTGTGCCACTACCACAAGGAAGGAAGCCAATTGGTAACAAATGGGTCTTCAAAATCAAGAGAAATGGTGACGATCAAGTGGAGAGGTATCGTGCAAGACTGGTGGTCAAAGGATATGCTCAGAAAGAAGGTATTGATTTCAATGAAACCTTTTCTCCTGTGGTTCGACTAACAACGGTTCGAGTTGTCCTGGCAATGTGTGCTACATTGAATTTACATCTAGAGCAGCTAGATGTTAAAACAGCTTTTCTTCATGGAGATCTTGAAGAAGAGATTTACATGCTCCAGCCTGAAGGTTTTGAAGAAAAAGAAAAGAAGAACTTGGTTTGCAGGTTGAACAAATCTCTGTACGGTTTAAAGCAGGCGCCGAGGTGTTGGTACAAGAGATTTGACTCCTTCATCATGAGCCTTGGATACAACAGACTTAATGCAGACCCTTGTGCTTACTTCAAGAGGTTTGGTGAAAACGACTTTGTTATATTGCTGTTGTATGTAGATGACATGTTGGTTGCAGGCCCCAACAAAGATCATATTAAAGAATTAAAGGCACGACTGGCTAGGGAATTTGAAATGAAGGACTTGGGACCAGCAAACAAGATTCTAGGGATGCAAATTCACCGAGACAGAAGTAGTAGGAAGATTTGGCTTTCACAAAAGAATTACTTGAAAAAGATCTTGTCACGATTCAGCATGCAAGATTGTAAGCCAATTTATACCCCTCTTCCTATTAACTTTAAATTATCCTCCAGTATGAGTCCTAGCAGTGAAGAAGAGAGGATGGAGATGTCTCGAGTACCGTATGCATCAGCAGTGGGAAGTTTAATGTTCGCTATGATTTGTACAAGACCAGACATTGCACAAGCAGTGGGAGTGGTTAGTCGGTACATGGCGAATCCAGGCAGAGAGCATTGGAATGCTGTGAAAAGGATCCTGAGATACATCAAAGGGACCTTAAATGTTGCATTATGTTACGGAGGATCAGACTTTCTTATCAGCGGGTATGTCGATTCTGACTATGCAGGAGATTTGGATAAAAGCAAATCTACAACAGGGTATGTGTTTACAGTTGCTGGTGGAGCTGTAAGCTGGGTTTCAAAACTGCAATCGGTTGTGGCTACGTCAACAACGGAGGCAGAATATGTAGCAGCTACACAAGCCAGTAAAGAAGCAATATGGTTGAAAATGCTATTGGAGGAGCTCGGGCACAAACAAGAGAATGTCTCTTTGTTTTGTGACAGTCAGAGCGCCTTGCATCTTGCAAGGAATCCTGCTTTTCACTCAAGAACAAAACACATTCGGGTCCAATACCACTTCATTCGTGAGAAAGTGGAAGAAGGGACGATAGATATGCAGAAGATCCATACCGATGACAACATAGCAGATTTCATGACAAAAGCAATCAACACTGATAAGTTTACTTGGTGTCGATCCTCTTGTGGCTTGTTAGAGACGTAAGCAACATGGAAAGTACGAGGTAGAAAGAATGGTGTGAAGATATGATTGTTCCAATCAAATCTTCAAGTGGGAGATTGTTGATGCTTTCGGTGCAAAAGCAAGCACCTTTCGGTGCATTATTGGGTGCAATAATTTGGTTGAATTTTTGGCATGGGGAAATTGTTTTTTTGGTCCCTAAACTTTAGGCTATTTACAAGTTTAGTCCCTAAAGCTCAACTATAAATAGCCTAGCCATTTGCCATTCTTATACATCCCAAATCATTCTAACCTCCTCTCAATACTAGAGAAATTAGAGAGTTTTCATAGAGTTGTTTTCTCCTTTTTATCAAGAGAGAATTGTCATTGTTTTCTCCTTGTTAGATTGAGAGAAGTTGTAATTCCTATTTTCTCATAGTGAAATTCTTCTACCTTTGTCCGTGGTTTTTACCCTATATTATTTAGGGGTTTTCCACGTAAAATCTGTGTCTCTTTTATCTTCATTATAATTTTCTCAAATTATCAGTTGCGTTTTTGCTCTATCCGACGATCGTATTCTGCAACAGTTGTGCTCTAAGCTTCTGTTTCAGCTTCTTGTTTGACACCACCATTTTTACCTTGTACCTTGGACAAGGTTCTTGCTCTTTTCTTTAAGCAAATGAGGAGAGCTACTGTACGACATCGTTTAGGCTGTGATGTTTGTTGATTTATTCCAATTATACATCAAATGGTTTAAATTTCGTTTCGGTTAAAATTTCGGTACGTCTTTATAATTAGTACAATGTTTATACTACCGAGACCTTTCTCCGCCCATTAATAAAGAATGATAAATGTTTAAGTCTACCCGATCTCATATCTTTTTTATATTGTACTGACAACGATGTCAATTGAATTAAGTTCGATCGACTACCGCACGTATAATTTACTTGCCATCTTACAAACCATTTTACAAACATGTAACCGGTAACATCAAATTTCACAAACTATTTCCAATAACAACTTTAAACATACAATAACTAGGACACTGGACTTTCAAGCCCCAACAAACAAAGTGATTGCTCTATTCAGAAACCTGGGTGCAGGGAGCAGTGCTGGCTGCAATGCGATCAATGGACTAGATCAAATTATATTTCGCCTCTTGTGGCGGTGTTGGTCGTGACAGCCATGGTGTTTGGCTCTTTGGCTTTGCGAAATTTGTTGGGATTTGTTCTTCACTGGAGGCGGAGTTATGAGGTGTGTATGTAGGGTTACTTCAGGCTTGGTTTCATGGGTGCCGTAAGGTCGTTTTGGAGGTCGATAATATGAAAGTTTTTTTATTACTCTCGAGAGATACGACGACGAAAGTTCACATTGCGTTAGTGCAGCAAATTCAGAGTTTAGTGCGGCGGAATTGGGTTGTTATTTTTCAGCATATATGTAGGAGTGCCAATAAGGTGGCTGACTCGATGGCCAAGCTTGCCCGTAAAGGCTCTTTGGACTGCCGTTCGTTCGCCTCCCCACCTAGTGAAGTGAAGCGCATGTGCTTATTGACCGGCTGCCAGTAGTGTAGCCTTGCGTTTTGTTCTTATGTTATCAAAAAAAAATCACTCTTTTTTAAGTTACTTTTCAACCTTTTAAAAAAAAGTTAACTTTAACTTTCGGTCATTCAAAAATAATTAAATCGTTATTTTTTAAACAAAAGTGTTGATAAAAATGCCAAAATTTTAATATTATTAACATGAGCGTTCATATGATAATGCACATGTACTTCATGTTATTTTTTAAAAAATTTATGATTTTGTTTGGCAATTAATGGATAGGGGATTGCATTAGCATATTGCATTAGCATATTTAGTGAATAGTATTAGCAAGTATAACTAGCGGTTTGCATTAGTTGATTTGACTAATGGATTGCATGATTCTATAAAAAGTGTTTGGTAAAATTAAATTATAACAAATAAGTAGTTATTTGATTATTCGAAAGTAAAATGACAAATAAAACACATGATTTATATCCAATATTTGTTTATATGTATATATTTATTTATATATTTAATAACTCAAATAATATTATTACATAAGAAATTAAAGAAAAATAAATATAAATGTGCTGCTGCACTTTCTTTACACCAAGAAAAACACTTTGTGTGTTTTTTTTCTACATCATATTACAAGCTTTGTCTAACTCCTATTTATAGTGTTCCTAAAACACCTAAGGAGAGTTCAATTTGCTTTCCGCCATTAGACTTGCTTAATTGCTAAGTATTTTTCTAAGGAGAGTTCAATTTGCTTGCCTCCATTAGACTTGCTTAATTGCTAAGTAATTTCTTAAGAAGAGTTCAATTTGCTTGCCTCCATTAGACTTGCTTAATTGCTAAGTAATTTTGTCAAGCTTGCCACGTTCATACTCTTTATTGTCAAACTAAGAATTCAAATCAAGTTTGAATTCTAACACTCCCCCTCAAACTTGATTTTTCATGCCAAGTCCTTCTTTATTGGTCTTCGTCTTGTACACACATTTGACTCCAATTGGATTATGTCCTTCTGGTAGACTTATGAGCTCCCATGTATCATTTCTTTCTATCGATGCAATTTCTTCATTCATGGCATTCTTCCACTTGTCATCTTCAATTGCTTCTTCATATGTTATTGGATCACTGCTTGCAAGTAAACAGAAAAGTGAAATATTTTGAGTTTCGTAATCCTTGTACAACCATGTCCCAACAATCTTGCGAACCGAGTAGCGCCTTCATTTGAATACTCCAGTTGCCATAATTTGTCTTTGTTAATCTCGGGATTTGTGGCTGGATCATGTGCTCCATCTTCTCGTGGCATGAATTCGAACTTAAACTGGCTCTGATACCACTTGTTGGAAGCGTCGGTGGACACTCGATATAACTTTATAACTCAAATAATATTATTACATAAGAAATCAAAGAAAAATAAATATAAATGTGCTGCTGCACTTTCTTTACACCAAGAAAAACACTTTGTGTGTTTTTTTTCTACATCATATTACAAGCTTTGTCTAACTCCTATTTATAGTGTTCCTAAAACACCTAAGGAGAGTTCAATTTGCTTTCCGCCATTAGACTTGCTTAATTGCTAAGTATTTTCCTAAGGAGAGTTCAATTTGCTTGCCTCCATTAGACTTGCTTAATTGCTAAGTAATTTCTTAAGAAGAGTTCAATTTGCTTGCCTCCATTAGACTTGCTTAATTGCTAAGTAATTTTGTCAAGCTTGCCACGTTCATACTCTTTATTGTCAAACTAAGAATTCAAATCAAGTTTGAATTCTAACACCCAAGATAGATTTACAACATATATTCTGTTGTATCCCTCCACCATCTTTGGGGCAAAACCAGTAGCTTTATTGGCTCGAATAGATTTGTAAGGCTGAATTGTCAGCTGCATTCCACCCCTGAGGAAACATCAGAAAATTATAAGCATGATTTAACAATGGGAAATAATGAGAGATACAGACAACATAAGCTCATAACATTTACTCACATTTCAGCTCTATCAAGAGCCAAGGCTTCTTTTGTTGCCGCTTCTGTCTATATGAAGTAAAGATAAAAATGTCAAAAAACTCAATCAGTGGTCAAGCAACTACAACAAAACTTTTACTCGCTTCAAATATATATACACACACACATGAAAATTCCATTTCTGAAAGAACAGAGACAGCTTTGTATGTCGAGAATAGTGTTGGAATACTTCCTTCTGAATTTTATAAGAACTAGCATGTCATAACAATAAGCATAACGTAATAGATAATACTAATATGAAGATCTACCCCAAGTTAATTTAGCGTTCATAAGTGAATAAGAACAAGCATCATGGATAATTACCTTGAAACTTCTAATTGCAACTCCTCTACACTTCCCTGGTGTCAGGAAACTTCATAAAATCCATTTCGGTTATGGTACCACAACTCTCAAAATAATATAGAATATCATCCTCGGTATAGCGATATGGAATGCCTCCATCGTATACTTTTGTGGCAACATCGTCCCTCACCTAGCTGCATAAAGATGGCATGGCGTAGCAGTTAGAACTTCGAAACAAAAACACCATTCGAAAGCTGAAGGAGAAAGAAGACATCATGAATCTACTAACAACCACATCAAGGAAAAGCGAAATGAAGTATTTGTTCCCCCAAAGGCCCTTCCTTTACCTTTTGAACATAATTTCTAAAAGGACAACTAACATCAATGTTGAGTTGAGAGGAGCTCGATTCGATCAACAATGTTGCTCACCAAGTGGTGAAGAGGTGGATTTTTGGGTGTTAGTGTTGTGGAAGCTAAAAAGAAAATAGACACAATGATTTATAGTGGTTCAACCTTCTAACCAAGGTCTACATCCACTACCTTAGCTCCCCACACTAAGGAGCCCTTTTCTAGGCTTAGGAGATAACCCTTATACACCGATCAAGCTTTCTACCCAAAGCCTTGATCAAACCCTCTCTTACAAAAAGATAATAAAAGTAAACACAAATCCCTCTAATAGGTAATAGGTATTTGTTTGCACAATTAAAGCACTCACCCAAAACCTAAAACACTTGAGCAAATTTGACAATTTTGGCTCACTGGTGTTTGTCTATACAATAAATGACAATTTAAGCTCTAAGACAATTCTTGATCATTTGTTGTTTGACAATATGAGCATTAACCATATCTTGATGCTTAGAGGTCCCTTTTATACTCCTTGATGAGTTTGTAGCCGTTACTAGCCGTTGTGATTGAATTGGAGCCGTTGATGACTTTAATTCCCACCATAAATGCAGTTCTGCAGCTACCCGTTTCGAAACACTCGAACCCGTTTCGAAACACCCTTTAAGTAGAAAGAGACATTGCAGTCTGACGTGGACCCGTATCGAAACGCTTTAGTCCGTTTCGAAACACCCGTTTCGAAACACATGTCCTCGTATCGAAACGACCTGCATTTAAATGTTTGATGGGAAATAGTCGTTGGGGTTTATAGCCGTTGTGGTCGAAGCCACGTAGGCGTATCGAAACGGCATAGCCCGTTTCGAAACGCTGAGCAAAAATCTCATCCAGGGAATGCCCGTTTCGATACCCGTATCGAAACATTTTTGCTACTGGAATGCACCGTATCGAAACGCCCTAAGGTGTTTCGAAACGCATGGAAGGTTTTGTGTATTTTGGCTTTTGAAAACATGCAAAACCATTTATAAAATATCCCTAAACATAGTTTCAAGTTATTTGAACTTTTGAAATTGTTTTGAATTCTTTTTAAATCAGTCCAAAACATTTTTCAATTATTATATCAAAACATTAGTTCTACAATCAACTAAGTTAAAAGATAAAACATGTTCTTTTATTGCAGAACACAGTGAATGCAGCAAATTGAACTTCAAAAGCAACATTAAGAATTCAAATTTTCTTCCATCCCCATTTTTTTCCAACTTCCTAGTGATCACAAAAATGCAAACATATACAGGTTTGGTAACAAGCTGAGACAATCAATGGCAACTAAAAGATACTTAATTTGCTAAAATAAGCAAAATTTAGCTCAAGAAACTTATATAATATATATCCACAAAAGCATAATCAAACTTATGTTTTGGAATAAAGGGTCATCTCAAACATAAAAAAGCAAATTACCTTGCAGTCACATTCTCAACCTGCATAACACCTTGCTCTTCACTCACATTCTTCTGCTTCTTTTTTTTTCTCTTATTTATTGTCTTCTTCCTCTTATTATTATTATTATTATTATTATTATTATTATTATTATTATTATTATTATTATTATTCTCCGACGTCACCCTGGTGAACCGGGAGGGTAACAAAAAAGAATGATTGTAAATTTATTTATGGTTGAGTTTATTTATTTGTCCTTTTTTTTCTTGAAAATCTTTTCATTTTCAACTTTTTAATCTCGACCATGATAAAATTCATGGATGGTCGAAATATAAACCAAGTAAATGCTTGTATTAAGCAAGCAATCGACCATATATAAAGGTGAAGTAAGTTGCTTATCCCATCTTACATGAAAAATCCTATTCTTGAACCTTGTCTTTATAGTCTCGTTTTCCATGTCCATGGCAAAAGGATCTATCAGAAATTAATCACTTCTAATTTCAAAGAAAAAGATGTTGTAAATCACATAACAGAGATTACATTATGCAAACATATTTTACATTATCAAATGATGACAGCAAAACAAGAAAAGCACCCATTCATACAAAGAAGGAAGATTTTTTTTAAAAAAAAAAAAGAAAGAAAGAAAAAAACTTCAGACAAGTGAGTGATCATCATGAGCAACAACCTCTGTACTTGATGGCTGTGAACTAGAAATGACTCTGTTGAAATGTAACATGAAGTGACAGCTGCTGCAACTCCAGTGAATGATATAGCTGCATCCTGCATCCGAACACTCGAGAGCCAAATCCAAGCAGCGCTGACCACATCTGCAACATTCAGGATAGTGATATACCTTCTGCACGAACACCAGAGTGTGTGGATGGTCGGTTTCCCTGAAGGTGGTACCGCGTTTGATGGTTGGATAGTTTCCAACAACACAAGAGAGGTGTGCTGAGTTGTCACAAATTGCACAGTAGTAAAACCAAATATGGGGGCTTCTTTCTCCTTCACAGATATCACAATAAAGATATTCTGAATAATAATTATCTTCGTGATACGTGAGAACGAGACAATGCCTGTCAAATTTGTGCCAAGCTGTTTGTGGTAATAAAATGGCACAACCATCATGCAGAGAGAAATTGCAAGCCCTGCATCGATATACACGGGAAATGAACCCGGTACCACTCATACCACAAGCATTGCAGTACCCTAAAAATTCGTGGTATAAGAGCAGCAGGTGCGTATGAGCTCCACTTGCCAAGAACGACGGTGCCGTAGCACACCGAACACATAAATGTTCATTGCACAAGTTAACCTTACATTTGTAGGCAAAACCACTACAATACGAGTAGCATGCTATGCATTTGAAAATGCAACATGGAATAAGGTCGAAAGGGTGTTGGTGAAAGCAACCCAAAACCTTCTTTTTCTTCGGTAACATGGCACACGAGACGTGGAGACGAAACTCACAGTCTGAACAACCGTAAGACGAAGTTGTTACGAGTTGACTGCAGCAATCACAGTAAATTTGATCCTTGATCACTTGATCACTCAACACTAAATTATGTTTATGGCTAAAATGTTTTATCTCTGTATTCATCACATTTCCCCCAACTTTGATCGTTTTAATACCGAGAAAGCTTGGATCCGTAGTGCAGGCTTCCGACATTGCATTTTCAAATTCCTCTTTTGAGTCAATTTTGCAAAAACAACGAGCATCATGTAGTGCACAATCCACATGGATAATGAACTTGCAGTTAGAACAAGAGTAACTCCCACAAGCCATGTTCACCTTCATGTGACAGAACCAACAATCTTGTGCTGTACACAAGTTGTCTACTACAAAGTATTTGTGGGAAATAGGATGTTCGTGGAATATGCTCTGGATGTAACGTGGCAATGAAATGCATTTCTTATGGATTATCAAGCTACATATCAAGCAAACATAAGAAACACAATATCCTAATCCGCCACATGCATCACAAAAGAACAACAATTCTCTTAGACACACGGTGAATGGGTGTTCATGACTACTTGGATCCTCAATAACAGGTGGTGGTGACACACATTCAATGTGAATGACAAATTTGCAAACCGAACAACAATACACCAGTCCTTGATGTTGGGGTTCTTCGCAAATTCGGCAATGGAGGTGATCACTGTTAAATTGTAAGAAAAGAGAATGGTAGCGGTGGGAAAGGTGGTTGATTTCAAGGGGTAACTCGAAGCATTTCTTATGTAGGAAAAACCCAGAATCAGGAGAGATGTAATCAGAATCTAATAAGGGCTTCCTACATGCAAAACACTGAACATTTTCGAGTTCTGGAGATCGAAATTCGGAAGAGATGGGTGGGTCATGATGGACAAGTGGTTGAGGCTCCCTAAGGATTTTTTCAAGGATTTTGCAAGAAAGAAGAGCACATTTGATGTGAAAGTCTAAATTGCAAGAACAATGATAAACAAACTTCTCACATATGTTATTGCAGAAATCACAAAGAGGGTTACCTTCAACATACGGAGAGCTTGTATGAAGATTAAGGCTATGTTTGCGATGAAAAGGGTGGTCCATCTCGACAGGTGCCTCGGCGCAGTTCCTGTCGAGATGAAACCCACACTCCATGCAGCTAAACCTCGGACCAGACACCAATTCCCCACAAGCACAACAATGAATCTCCTTCTCACTCTCACGACTTCTCTCATCATTGAAAACAAGAGGATGAACATGGCTAAAGTGTTGAAGAACTTCCATCTCTCTCCTTTCTTTAAATGTAAGTTTGTTGATGATTCTGCAGAAACACATACTCATATTTATACACTTCAAAATTTTCAAAAGAGAAAGCAATTTTACTTTACTCGATCTTCAAGTTTATGTTTGTGCCAAATCATCTTAGATGTACAATCAATATCTTGTTATGACCTCTTTATAGAATTAATCTTCTCCATATGTCTAGATAAATCATAACCCTTTTTTTCATTTTATATATAATGTAATCTAAAAATAAAGGTGATTGTGATTTATTGACATTGAACACTTTGAAATTTGATTTTTAAATTTTGTTGATAAATTTTATTTTATTTTCAATACCTATTTTGTGATTGCTAGAAAGAAAAGTTACAAGAAAAAATATGGGGAAAAATTGAGAGCATTCTCTTAACAATTATTTTGTATTTTATTATTTATTTATTTTTTGAAATAGCTTTTACCTTTTATTAAGAGTACAGTTAAAATGCTTAAATTTCCCTCCCTTCCAAGTTATCCTATTTTATCCTTTTGATTTTATTTCTTTCTTGCTGTTTTATTTTTGGAGGGTATAAATTCCTTTTTTTCTTATTATTATGATTATTTCACTTGTTCGTATTTATTATTATTATTATTATAACAATAATTTTATATATGTATACTTCTTTTTCCTTTACAATACCAACTTTATATATATATATATCACTTCATTTTTAAAGAGAAGAGAGCAAAGGTCTGAAACTGATTAAAGCTCATCACTTAGCAGACCCAAACGAGAATCAAACCAGTTAGTTTTGGGTTTGAGTGGCATTTCACCCCTAACCACAACTCATCCATTGATTCTTCACCTATAGTTGGTTCAAACCTCCACATAGTTTCACCCAAGTGTCATCCTGGTCATGGATAGATCACCCAGCTACGAGTCTAGAAGCAAAGAAAATTGCCCTATGAAAACTCGCTTTCGCTATGGCTCTGGTGGGTTTCCTTAACCAAGCCATTGCCTATGAGTCGTTGACTCATTATTAAACAGGCACGTGGTTAGAGCCTTGAGCTCCTCCCAGTTCTTGGGAGCTTTAGGTTTCATGTTATATTTCATTCCCCGACGGGATTCTTTTCACCCTTCCCTCGCGATATTTTATAAGAACTAGCAGCCATAACAATAAGCATAACTATTGAAGTGTAAAAGAAAAGAAATCTTATTAAACTGAAAACTTAGTTTTTACAGGATACAAAGATGAAGCTTATATGGTACATGCAATAACCCTACTTTAATCTTAATTACTAATAAACCCTAATAACAGAAATAACTAACTAAGGCTGTTATTAGCTGTAACAGCCCCCCTCAAGCTGGAGGTTGGTGAATGTTCGGCAAGCCCAGCTTGAAAACAAATTCGTTGAACACGGAGCTAGGAAGAGCCTTGGTGAATATATCGGCAAGGTGGTTAATGGATCGAACGTGAAAAAGCTTTAAAAAACCAGCAACAACCTTCTCCCTAATGAAATGACAATCCACTTCAATGTGTTTGCTACGTTCATGGAATACTTGATTCGATGCAAGATGAACAGTTGATTGGTTGTCACAAAATAATGAAGCTTGAGGAACCTTGATTCCAAAGGAAGAAAGGAGAGCAGCAAGCCAGGTAAGCTCGCACGTTGCAGAGGCCATCGCTCGATATTCTGCTTCGCAAGAAGACCTGCTCACAGTATGCTGTTTCTTGGATTTCCAAGAAATGAGGCTGTCACCTAAGTATGTGCAATAACCTGTAGTAGAACGACGAGTGTCGGGACAAGAACCATAGTCAACATCTACAAAGGCACGCAGCTGAAGATTGTTGATTTTGGAAAAGAACAATCCTTGTCCAGGAGATTTTTTTAATGTAGGATAAAAGGTGATATGCAGCTTGTAGATGGGGTTGTCGTGGAGAAGAGACAAACTGACTTAAAAGGTGGACAACATAGGTGATGTTCGGACGCGTATGCGTGAGATACAATAAGCGTCCAACAAGTCTTCTGTATGTCTGTGGATCAGGTAATAAGGGTCCTTCATGAGCACTTAATTTGTGGGAAGCAACAAGAGGAATTTCAGCTGGTTTCTTCCCAAGGCAGTCAGTGTCCTCTAGAAGTTGCAAAGTGTAATGGCGTTGAGATAGAGAAATGCCAGTATTGTTCCTTGCAATCTCGAACCCAAGGAAATATTTCAATGGTCCTAAGATTTTGAGTTTAAAATGTTGCTGAAGATAATCTTGCACGGCAGCTAGTAGATGTAAATTCTTTCCAGCAAGAACCACATCATCCACGTATACAAGTAATGCTATAAAATCATCACATGTGCCCTTGGTGAAAAGAGAATGTTCTGAAGAAGACTGAGTGAATCCACACTTGAGAATCACTTAAGAGAAAGCATGAAACCATTGACTAGAAACCTGTTTGAGACCATAAATTGACTTATTCAACTTGCAAACCAGGTTGGAAGATACATCCTGATCCATGCAGTTTGTTGTAGAAGAGGTTTTGAAATTATATCCCAAAGGAAGCTTCATATAAACTTCTTCATCAAGCTGCCCATTTAAAAAGGCATTGTTAACATCCAATTGCAACAGATGCCAGTCATATGTAGCAGCTAAGGCTAGGAGAAGCTTGAAAGAAGTCATTTTAGCAACAGGTGAGAAAGTATCTGTGTAATCGATTCCTTCAATTTGAGTGAATCATTTGGCAACTAAACGAGCCTTAAATCTGTCCACAGTGCCATCGGCTTTATACTTCACTCTATAAACCCATTTGTAGTCAATAGGTTGTTTACCTTCAGGGAGAGGAACGACTGTCCATGTATTTAAATCCTCCATTGCTTGTGGATTGTCATAGGATACAAAGATACAAAGATGAAGCTTATATAGTACATGCAATAACCCTACTTTAATCTTAATTACTAATAAACGCTAATAACAGAAATAACTAACTAAGGCTGTTATTAGCTGTAACAATAACGTAAAAGATGATACTAATATAAAGAAATTGATCTACCCCAAGTTAACTTAGCATTCATAAGTGAATAAGAATAAGCATCGTGGATAGTTACCTCAAAACTAATAATTGCAATTCCCCTAAACTTCCCGGTGTTAAGAAACTTCATACAATCCACTTCAGTTATGGTGAATAAGAATATCATCCTCGGTATAGCGATATGGAATGCCTCCATCGTATACTTTTGCGGCAACATTATCCCTCACCTGGCTGCATAAAGATGGTGTAATAACCCATTTTTGGGTCTAAAATTATCATAACCCATAACCAATAATAAATAAATAAAAAACCCTTATTATTATAACTATAACCCATTTACAAACCCAAATACCCATTTAATACCCAAATACCCATAACCCATATACACCCAAACCCACCTACCCATTTACCCGGCCCAATCCAAATACCCAAAACCCAATTATCCTAAACAAAAAAAAAACCTAAACCTAATATTATTTAACCCTAGCCGCCGCCGCCGCCAGCTCGATCTGCCGCCGCGAGCCGAGCCACGTCGACCTCCTCATCCGCGTCACCAAGCCACGCGTCGCACCCACCTGCAACAAGAAAAAATAATTAGAGTGATTATCTCTGTAAAATGAAAAGGGGAAATGGGGATAAAAATCTCGTTTTTTGTATATTATTTTATGTTTTAGATCCGGCTATATATATACCGGATCCTATGTTGTAAAAAAAGGAGGGAGGATTGGAAATATAAAAAAAAACATTCGAAGCAACCAACAAATATTCAAAGCAATCCATAGTCAAAAAAACAAGATAAAAAGTAATATTTAAAAAAAACCGAAAAGTTTTTCCTAGATCTACACAAATAGAGAGGGAGTTGGAGAAAACTAACCTTAGATTTGGGTTCACAATGCGAAACCGAGTCGGAAACCACCCTTGCATGCCGTTCCGGCAACCGGAGACGGTGGCTTCCGTCGCCGCCGACGACACCAGACGGACGGGTAGAGGGAGAGTAGAGAGCTCTGAAATTTTTTTGGTTCAAATGACAACCAAATGATTTTTTTGAATAAAAGGGGGTATTTAAACAACGGCCAAAACAACGTCGTTTCAAGCTCCTGCCCGAGTACGCGACCCGACTCGGTCACCAGACCCGCGTGATTTTAAGCTGAGGGGGTAAATGCGCACGTGGCCATCCAACTTCTCGTATCCTTATGATTCTGCCCTTTTGTTTTGTTTTCCTTTCATTTTTGTCACCGTTCTTTATTTCTTTATTTTTTTTGCCCTTTTATTTCTTTTTTCTTTCAATTCTGCCACTGCCTTTATCATCATCATCATCATTATTATTATTATTATTATTATTATTATTATTATTATTATTATTATTATTATTATTATTATTATTATTATTATTATTATTATTATTATTATCGTTTCTACCAAAAATTTTCTTACAGGTTTTAAGGGATTATCGTGAAAATCATGCTCCGGGCGTTGGAGTGTTATTTTCCGTTAATTCCATTATTAAATTATTATTTGACATTACTTTTTAAATAATATTTTTATTTTATTTTAGGGGAGATCATGCTCCGGGCGTTGGAGTGTATATCCATTTCTTTGAATTTTTATTTTTAAATTTTATTTTAGCTTTTTTGGGATCACCTTATTAAATTAAATTCGAATTTTTAAGTTCCGTCATTAAAACAATTTGTAACCGACTAGGTACCAATTTTTGGGCGTTGTGGGGGTACTCACCCTTCCTCACACGTAACCGACTCCCGAACCTGTTTTTCTGGTTTCGCAGACCAAAACTCGTTGTTTTAATAAAAACAAGTTTTATTAAAAGAACCGGGTTTTTCAGGTGTTCCAATCGCACCTAAAGTAAAACTGAGGATTGGTGGCGACTCCATGTTGTTACAGCTTGGCGACTCCGCTGGGGACTTTTTTCGAGAGTCAAGCCACAAGTCGGTTACTCTTTGCTTTATTGAGTAGAAAATATTAATTCGGTTTAATTTAATTTTGTGATCCCATTTTAAGATATATATATATATATATATATATATATATATATGTATTTATAATTTTTTTATAAGTTGATCTTTTTTAGGGTTTCATATCATGAGCTCTCGACCCGGGCTCCGTCCTTTGAGTGGGAGCGAGAAACCATGCCTTCGTGAGGTACCGCCTCCGTGTAGGATGGTGAATCGCTTCCGGGATATTGGCCCCTTTGTCTTCGTGAGACTCTCGTCTCCGTGCAGACCTAGAGACCCGTATCCCCCTGAATTGATGATTCGGGTACCCTTCGTAGAACCGAACCCCATATAGTGAACCGTGAGAGCCTACCTTGTAAAATAAACATGTCGGATCTCTGCCCGTCCAGAGAGTCACCCTGTAGGTGCATGCTAGAGAAAGTGGGGGGTTATTTCTAGTAACGCACTTTAATTTTCAGTTTTATTTATCCATTTATTTATTTATTCTCCTTGTAATATACTATGCTAACGACATGTCTATATTTATGCAAAATAAGCATGCGGGTAGATATTATGTTTGGGTAGGATTTGTTTTTCTTCTCAAAGCATGTTGGGTAGAAAAGTATGCTTGGGTAGGCTGTATATATTCATTTTCTTTATTTTCCTTGATTATCTTCGTGTACTAACTATTTTTCTTTTTTCTGTTGTTTATATTTTCTTCCAATATGCATTGCACATACATGACATAAAAGGTATTGATTCAAGAATGAACTTCAATTTAGAAAACTTTCACCATGGATAAAGGGACACATGATCAGATAAGAAATGTTATGGATATGAGCCCGCCCTAACGATATTTCCTAGCAAAGGCCTTCAAGAAGAACCAACAAGTGGGCTTCTAAGGCTCAATATTATCTGTAAACTCTGACACATGATGTAACGAGCCCCGTACCTAATAAAGTTGTCTTTTGATGATCATTTCCGAACCAATACCTCATTACATTCATGCATAAGCATTATTTTGCATACATTCACATTACATTGCTTAATCATTTTTTGGTCAAGCTTTTGATTCCAAGAGAACTTCGATCATAGTGATTTTGGGGCATTCGAGTCAGTCAAGTCAGCATCAACTTCTCACAAAGATAATGGATGATCGTTTAAAGAAAGTTGAGAAGGCATGCGAAGATATAAAGAACGATATGGAGCAGAACTTGGAAAAAGCACAACAAGCAACTCGCGACCACATTTCACAGGCACAAGCGGATTTACTGGCCAAGATGGCTTCGATGTTGACAGGTGTTCATCTTAAAGAGGGAAAAGGATTGATCATAGACCCCAATGCTTTACAAAATTTAGGAGCTTCTCCGCAAGTATCGTCTTCGATCCAAAATAAAGAAGGTCCTCTGACCGGGTCTTCGTTGCATCAAGAAATAAATAATGCTAGCAAGCATGTACCCCCCAGCTCTGATGAAGTGAATAAAGTTGTGGTTGAACTACCCAAGCAACTTGAAGACTGGTGCCAGCGGCTTGAGAATCGACTTAAAGTTGCAAAAAGGGCAAATTCATTCTACGAGGTAGATGCAAGAAAATTAAGCTTAGTCCCTAACCTGGTGTTACCTCCCAAATTCAAAATGCCCGAGTTTGAGAAGTTCGATGGAACGGCCTCCCCGCTCGCCCACGTCACTATGTTCTGTCGAAAGATGACGGGGCACGTTGATAATGATGACCTTTTAATTCACTGCTTTCAAGACAGTCTAAAAGGGTCTGCTGCTAGGTGACCCGAGACATGATAAAATCATGGAAGGATCTGGCTAAAGCCTTTACAGAGCAATACAAACACGTAGCGGACATAGAGTCAGACCGTTTAACGTTACAAAATATGAAGAAAAGGTCCAACGAGAGTTTTAGACAATATGCACAAAGGTGGAGGGATGTTGCTGCGCAAGTACAACCACCACTACTTGAAAGGGAGATAACATCTATTTTCGTTAGAACTCTAGAAGGCCCGTTCTTAGAGCATATGTTGGGAAATGCAACCAAGAATTTTGATAACCTTGTAATGTCAGGCGAGCTCGTAGAAGAAGCCATTAAACAAGGAAAAATCATGGATTCTAATAATACGATCACTGGAGAAGAAGGAAGATCAGAAGTTCATATGATGGGATTTTATCCATCCAATCAATTCTCGGGTCAATCGTACTCACGTCGACCTATCGTATCTCAAAGAGTGGTCTACCCAATTCCAATGACTTATACAGAGTTGCTTCCGATACTTGTTGAGAAAAACTTGTTGGCTCCTGTTCAGTCAAAGCCGAAAAAGCCTCCTTACCCAGAGAGTTATGATATTAATGTTGTATGCGATTATCATTTGGGAAGCACGAGCCACACTACCGAGAATTGCGGAGCACTGAAGAACAAGGTTCAAAATCTGATTGAAAATGGCACTTTGAAATTCAACAACGGAATCCCAGAGATGAACCGATGAGAGAATAATGTTATATCTGTTTGGGGCATAGACACCTTTTCAAGGCATCTTTGTAGTTTAAATCTCTTTTTGAGTAATGCTTAGAACATGCCTTTTGCCTAAGCCCAAAGGGCAAAATGGAATCTTTTGTAAGGGCATGTTTTAATAAACCGCGCACTTTGGAAAATATTTTCTTCAAATTTATTCATGCATTTTTGGATACATGCATATACATTTTTCAGGAGCAACATTGATTCTAATCCAATGGTTGATTCTGAGCAACCCTGTGTCTAGACGAAATCTAAAGTGTGAAGATGGTAGAGATGTGACATATCTTCCAATCCATTTAGGCCTATGGAAGGACATTTGAGTGAGCCATGGAGCGATGGAAAGATCTTGAACACAAATTTTGAGTGAATGTTTTTCTTCTTAAACATCGCTGTCTATGTATAACATGATACTCTTCACTGCCAAAAAACCAAGCACGAAAGAAACACCACCTCTTTCGTGATTATAAGCCCTGGCCCACATCACGTCTTTAAAGATATTCCACCTTATGGGGTTATCCTTTATTCAAAGATCTGAAAATACTAATGCTTGACTGAGATCTAAAAAAAGGAATGATAAAATTGGCGGAGTTTGTGAGTCAATGAGAGACACCCAAATTGGGTAGAAATTAGGCATATGGGAAATCACCTTCTTGAAAGCTTAATGGTTTGGAAGATACTTCACATCTTCAGACATCAACATCTGAGGTCCGCTAGACACAAGTTATGCTCAAGAAGACCCTCGACAAATGAGTTTAAAGACGCTCCTGCACATGGGGCCTCACCTTTTGAAAAATCATTCGTTCAGACATTACTCTTTTAGAGATTTAAACTACTGAGAATCGAGACAGGTGTCTATTTAGATCTAAGGGTAGAACCTTCAAAGATACTCAATGACGATGATACCCAAGCCTAAAAATGAGTAGGGCATTCAAAGGACATGACCAATGACAGAATATTCTTCTTGAAAAGAATAAAAGAAATGATTTCAAGTTCGCAAGAGAACGAAGTCATCAAAATTTGATAGGCAAATTTTTGTTGGGGCAAATTTTTTTGAACAAGATTAGAGAATTGAATTCAGCCAAAAGAGGACTTCTGTAAGTATTCCATCTATAAAAGCATATACATCATTATATCATCAAATTTCAAACATGTTCATACATAATAGTTGTCATAACTCGAAGGTTCCAATAAAAGTTTCATGCATCTTTGCATCATCACAAAAGCAAGCACATGAACATCATCTGCATAAATACTATCATGAGCTAACTTGGAACTTGTTACTTAAAAATTTTCCTAAACACTGTCCTTTCTTAAGGACACCTTTTTTTTCAGAATTTGAGTTTCTTAACTCCGTCCTTTCTTAAGGGCACTTTTTCTCAAAAACAAGAGTTTCTTAACTCCGTCCTTTCTTAAGGGCACTTTTTTCTCAAAAACAAGAGTTTCTTAACTCTGTCCTTTCTTAAGGGCACCTTTTCTCGAAAATACGAGTTTCATAACTCCGTCCTTTCTTAAGGACACATTTTCCCAAAATTGGAGTTTCTTAACTTCGTCCTTTCTTAAGGGCACTTTTTCTCAAAAACAAGAGTTTCTTAACTCCGTCCTTTCTTAAGGACACCTTTTCCCAAAATTGGAGTTTCTTAACTTCGTCATTTCTTAAGGGCACTTTTTCTCGAAAACACGAGTTTCTTAACTCTGTCCTTTCTTAAGGACACCATTTCCCAAAATTGGAGTTTCTTAACTCCGTCCTTTCTTAAGGGCACTTTTTCTCAAAAACAAGAGTTTCTTAACTCCATCATTTCTTAAGGGCATCTTTTCTCGAAAACACGAGTTTCTTAACTCCGTCCTTTCTTAAGGACACCTTTTCCCAAAATTGGAGTTTCTTAACTCTGTCCTTTCTTAAGGATACCTTTTTTTTCAAAATTAAAGTTTCTTAACTCCGTTCTTTCTCAAGGATAACTTTTCTCGAACCAGGAGTTTTTTTAACTTCGTTCTTTTTTAAGGACACATTTTCTCAAGACAAGAGTTTTTTAACTCTACCCTTTCTTAAGGACACATTTTCTTAGATTTCGTCATTTCTTAAGGATACTTTTTCTCAAAAATTGGGTTTTCTTAATTCCATCCTTTCTTAAGGATAGTCTTAAAAATGTGAATTTCTCAACTTCGTCTTCTCATGAGGATCAAAACTATTTTGGAAAGTTCGACAGAAATATCGGCACAACGTGCTTAAACACGGTCAAGTTTAAGACAAAGGGGCAATTCAAATGTCCATCGAAAATCCATTGTCACAAATGGTCGAAGGAAAATAAATCCTTTGGAAAAATCCAATCTCATGATTGGTAGAAACTGGTTGTACCCAGGGGAATGGTACAACTAGCCCAGAGCAAACGGCTACCGGTAAAGGCAAGTCAAAACCGTTGATCCCTATGCATTTGGGAAAAATGCAAATTCGAAAGCCGACAGAAATGTCGGCATAACGTGCTTAAACACGGTTAAGTTTAAGACAATGGGCAATTCATATGCCCATCGAAAATCCATTTTAACGAATGGTCCAAGGAAAATAAATCCTTTGGAAAAATCCAATCTCATGATTGGTATAAACTGATTGTACCGAGGGGAATGGTACAATTAGCCCGGAGCAAACGGCTACCGGTAAAGGCAAATCAAATCCGTTCATCCCTGTGCATTTGGGAAAAATGCAAAAGAAGTGTAAACCAGGGACACTCTTCCTCATCTCGTTGACGGAATTCCAGTACTAATCAGATCTTCTAGCATCAATGGAGTTGCAGTAGATCGACCCCTTCTTCAGATCTTCTAGCATCAATGGAGTTGCAGTAGATCGACCCCTTCTTCAGATCTTCTAGTATCAATGGAGTTGCAGTAGATCGACATTTCTTCAGATCTTCTCGCATCAATGGAGTTGCAGTAGATCGACCCTTCTTCAGATCTTCTCGCATCGATAGAGTTGCAGATGATCGACCCTTCCTCAGATCTTCTCGCATCAATGGAGTTGCAGATGATCGAGCCTTCTTCAGATCTTCACGCATCTATAGAGTTGCAGTGGATCAATCTTTCTCCTCCAGATCAAGCTACCTTGTTAGTGTTCTATGTTACAAATGGATCAAGTCTTGTAAGACCTCGCCGCTCTGTTAGTGTCGCAGCTAGGTCAAGTTTTCTGCAGGTGTTGCTTCACTATCAGAGTCGTGGCAAGCCGAAGTTATGAGCTTCTCCAACAGATCTCCTCGTCTTGAAAATTTTGTTTACTAGGGCGGTTGAGCGGATCAGCGAAGCAGAAAAAAGTGTGAGAAGAAGAGATGAGCCTAACCTGACCCGAAAATGGGTTCTTTTGGTCTTTGCTCTATTGCTATTATATAACAATGAGCAAAGAGGGGCAGCTGTAATAACCCATTTTTGGGTCTAAAATTATCATAACCCATAACCAATAATAAATAAATAAAAAACCCTTAATATTATAACTATAACCCATTTACAAACCCAAATACCCATTTATTACCCAAATACCCATAACCCATATACACCCAAACCCACCTACCCATTTACCCGGCCCAATCCAAATACCCAAAACCCAATTATCCTAAACTAAAAAAACCTAAACCTAATATTATTTAACCCTAGCCGCCGCTGCCGCCAGCTCGATTTGCCGCCGCCGCCGCCGCGAGCTGAGCCACGTCGACCTCCTCATCCGCGTCACCAAGCCACGCGTCGCACCCACCTGCAACAAGAAAAAAATAATCAGAGTGATTATCTCTGTAAAATGAAAAGGGGAAATGGGGATAAAAATCCCGTTTTTTGTATATTATTTTATGTTTTAGATCCGGCTATATATATACCGGATCCTGTGTTGTAAAAAAGGAGGGAGGATTGGAAATATAAAAAAAAACATTCGAAGCAACCAACAAATATTCAAAGCAATCCATAGTAAAAAAAAACAAGATAAAAGGTAATATTTAAAAAAAAACCGAAAGGTTTTTCCTAGATCTACACAAATAGAGAGGGAGTTGGAGAAAACTAACCTTAGATTCGGGTTCACAACGAGAAACCGAGTCGGAAACCACCCTTGCATGCCGTTCCGGCAACCGGAGACGGCGGCTTTCGTCGCCGCCGACGACACCAGACGGACGTGCAGAGGGAGAGTAGAGAGCTCTGAAATTTTTTTGGTTCAAATGACAACCAAATGATTTTTTTTTAATAAAAGGGAGTATTTAAACAACGGCCAAAACGACGTCGTTTCAAGCTCTTGCCCGAGTACACGACCCGACTCGGTCACCAGACCCGCGTGATTTTAAGCTGAGGGGGTAAATGCGCACGTGGCCATCCAACTTATTGTATCCTTATGATTCTGCCCTTTTGTTTTGTTTTCCTTTCATTTTTGTCACCGTTCTTTCTTTCTTTATTTTTTTTTGCCCTTTTATTTCTTTTTTCTTTCAATTCTGCCACTGCCTTTATTATTATTATTATTATTATTATTATTATTATTATTATTATTATTATTATTATTATTATTATTATTATTATTATTATTATTATTATTATTATTATTATCGTTTCTACCAAAATTTTGCTTACAGGTTTTAAGGGATTATCGTGAAAATCATGCTTCGGGCGTTGGAGTGTTATTTTCCGTTAATTCAATTATTAAATTATTATTTGACATTACTTTTTAAATAATATTTTTATTTTATTTTAGGGGAGACCATGCTCCGGGCGTTGGAGTGTATATCCATTTCTTTGAATTTTTATTTTTAAATTTTATTTTAGCTTTTTTGGGATCACCTTATTAAATTAAATTCGAATTTTTAAGTTCCTTCATTAAAACAATTTGTAACCGACTAGGTACCAATTTTTGGGCGTTGTGGGGGTACTCACCCTTCCCCACACGTAACCGACTCCCGAACCTGTTTTTATAGTTTCGCAGATCAAAACTCGTTGTTTTAATAAAAACAAGTTTTATTAAAAGAACCGGGTATTTTAGGTGTTCCAATCGCACCTAAAGTAAAACTGAGGATTGGTGGCGACTCCCCGTTGTTACAAATGGCATGGCATAGCACTTAGAACTTCGAAACAAAAACACCATTCGAAAGCTGAAGGATAAAGAAGAAAACATCATGAATCGACTAACAACCACATCACGGAAAAGCAAAAAAAGAAGTACTTGTTTCCCCAAAGGCCCTTCCTCCACCTTTTGAACATAATTCATAAAAGGACAACTAACATCAACTAAGTTAAAAGATAAAAACCGGTTCTTTTATTACAGAACACAGTGAATGCAGTAAATTGAACTTCAAAAAGCAACATTAAGAATTCAAAATTTCTTCCTTCCATCCCCATTTTTTCAGCTTTCTATTGACCACAAAAAAGCAAATATCTTCACAAAATGCAAACAAATTTGCTAAAATAAGCAAAATTTGGCTCAAGAAACTTATATGATATATATTGCCAAAAGCATAATAAAACTTATGTTTTGGAATAAAGGGTTATCTCAAACATTAAAAATCGATAATAAAAAAAGCAAATTACCTTTCAGTCCCATTTTTTTCTCGATTTGACAATCTGGGTTTCTGAGTTGCAGAGTCCAGGAGCGATTTCAGGGACTGGGGCTCCGAATTCGAATCTGGGTTTGTCTTATCCGGTTGGTTGAATTTTTGGCATGGGGAAATTGTTTTTTTGGTCCCTAAACTTTAGGCTATTTACAAGTTTAGTCCCTAAAGCTCAACTATAAATAGCCTAGCCATTTGCCATTCTTATACATCCCAAATCATTCTAACCTCCTCTCAATACTAGAGAAATTAGAGAGTTTTCATAGAGTTGTTTTCTCCTTTTTATCAAGAGAGAATTGTCATTGTTTTCTCCTTGTTAGATTGAGAGAAGTTGTAATTCCTATTTTCTCATAGTGAAATTCTTCTACCTTTGTCCGTGGTTTTTACCCTATATTATTTAGGGGTTTTCCACGTAAAATCTGTGTCTCTTTTATCTTCATTATAATTTTCTCAAATTATCAGTTGCGTTTTTGCTCTATCCGACGATCGTATTCTGCAACAATTGGCATCAGAGCCAGATTTGGGTGCGTATATCTACTTACCGTATTCTCTGTTGGTTGCCACTGAAAAGTGGATCCTCCATCATAAGAAAGTAAGTTAGATATTACTCATTCATTGAAGGTGGTGGGCACTATTCACGTCAAAAAGGTGAAATAGTGGGAGCTATCTGAAATAGAAGCTATGGCAACGAAATTTGATATTGAAAAGTTCAATGGGAGAAATTTCTCACTGTGGAAATTGAAGATAAAGGCCATCCTAAGAAAAAACGGATGTCTAGCGGCTATCAACGAAAGGCCGGCAGATTTTACGGATAACAAGAAATGGAATGAGATGGACGAGAATGCTATTGCAGACCTTCATTTGGCATTAGCAGATGAAGTACTATCAAGCATCGAGGAGAAGAAGACAGCCAAGGAGATTTGGGATCACCTCGCAAAATTATACGAGGTCAAATCGTTGCACAATAAAATTTTCCTTAAGAGGAAATTGTACACTCTTCGGATGTCAGAATCTACTTCAGTGACAGAGCACTTAAACACGTTGAATACTCTATTTTCTCAGCTTACATCCCTAAGCTATAAAATAGAGTCACAAGAACGTGCTGAACTTCTGCTTCAAAGTCTACCTGATTCGTATGATCAACTCATCATCAACTTGACAAAGAACAACCTTACAAGTGATCTAGTCTTCGATGACGTTGCAGCTGCTGTTCTAGAAGAAGAAAATCGGCGCAAGAACAAGGAAGACAGACAAGGAAATCTGCAACAAGCAGAGGTCTTAATGGTGATGAGAGGAAGATCAACAGAACGTGGCCAAAGTAGCAGTCACAATCATGGTAGATCAAAGTCAAGGAGTAAGAAGAATTTAAAGTGCTACAACTGTGGAAAGAAGGGTCACATGAAGAAAGATTGTTGGAGTTTACCTAAAAACTCCAATCCTCAAGGAAATATGGCAAACACTTCAGATGATGGAGATGCTCTCTGTTGTGAAGCAGCAACAGCCATGGAAGGCAGAAAAAGATTTGCAGACATATGGCTTATTGACTCGGGAGCCACATATCACATGACCTCAAGAAGAGAATGGTTCTATAATTATGAACCTATCTCAGGAGGATCTGTGTACAGCTGCAATGATCATGCCTTGGAGATTGTTGGCGTTGGAACCATCAAACTGAAGATGTATGACGGGACAATCAAAGTTGTTCAAGATGTGCGACACGTGAAAGGCTTGAAGAAAAACTTATTATCCTACGGATTGTTGGATAATAATGCAAGCAAGATTGAAACACAGAAAGGAATCATGAAGGTGTTCCATGGAGCGCTTGTGGTGATGAAAGGTGAAAAGATAGCTGCAAATTTGTACATGCTGAAGGGAGAGACTTTGCTAGAAGCTGAAGCCTCTGTTGCCTCATGTAGTTCAGATTCTACCATGTTATGGCATCGGAAACTTGGATACATGTCAGAACAGGGAATGAAAGTCCTTGTGGAGCAAAAGCTACTTCCGGGTTTAACAAAGGTATCACTTCCTTTGTGTGAACATTGTATTACAAGTAAGCAGCATCGATTAAAATTCAACACATCAAATTCTAGAGGCAAGGCTGTTCTAGAATTGGTTCACTCTGATGTATGGCAAGCACCGGTTACATCCCTAGGCGGAGCAAAGTATTTTGTCTCCTTCATTGATGACTACTCTAGGAGATGTTGGGTGTATCCTATCAAGAGGAAGGCAGATGTGTTTTCAACCTTCAAAGTTTTCAAAGCGCGGGTGGAACTTG
The DNA here is from genome assembly GCA_030270665.1 of Hibiscus trionum. Classification (NCBI taxonomy): domain Eukaryota; kingdom Viridiplantae; phylum Streptophyta; class Magnoliopsida; order Malvales; family Malvaceae; genus Hibiscus; species Hibiscus trionum. Next base: position 56,654,782 of record BSYR01000017.1, on the reverse strand, counting down.
ATTCTGGAAATAAGATCAAGTGTTTCAGATCAGATAATGGAGGTGAATATACAAGTGATGAATTTGATGACTTTTGCAGAAAAGAAGGCATCAAAAGACAGTTCACAACAGTATACACTCCTCAACAAAATGGAGTGGCAGAGCGGATGAACAGAACTCTGTTAGAAAGAACACGAGCAATGTTGAGAGCTGCAGGGCTAGAAAAAGCTTTCTGGGCAGAAGCAGTCAATACCGCCTGTTATTTGGTGAATCGGGCTCCATCAACTGCAATTGAGTTGAAGACACCGATGGAAATGTGGACTGGTAAACCAGTTGATTATTCAAACCTCCATATATTTGGAAGTATTGTGTACGTGATGTACAATGCCCAAGAAATTTCAAAGTTGGATCCAAAATCCAGAAAATGTAAATTCTTGGGGTATGCTGATGGAGTAAAGGGGTATCGCTTGTGGGATCCCACTGCCCGCAAAGTGATTATCAGCAGGGATGTTATCTTTGTAGAAGATAAGCTACAAAGAAAAGAAGAAGATGATAGCACTGATAAAGAAAAGCCAGAGACTACACAGATACATGTTGAAAATGAGTTTGAACAGAGAGATTGTTCTGAAGCAGAACCAGAGCTCGAGGAATCAGAACCAGAGAATTCTGAAGCTCCAACAACTCGTCAATCAGATCGTGTGAGAAGACGCCCCAATTGGCACTCAGATTATATTATAGAAGGTAATGTTGCATACTGCCTTTTAACGGAGGACGGTGAGCCATCATCATTCGAGGAGGCAATGAACAACTCAGATGCTTCGCAGTGGATGGCAGCAATGCAAGAAGAAATTGAAGCCCTTCATAAAAATAATACATGGGAACTTGTGCCACTACCACAAGGAAGGAAGCCAATTGGTAACAAATGGGTCTTCAAAATCAAGAGAAATGGTGACGATCAAGTGGAGAGGTATCGTGCAAGACTGGTGGTCAAAGGATATGCTCAGAAAGAAGGTATTGATTTCAATGAAACCTTTTCTCCTGTGGTTCGACTAACAACGGTTCGAGTTGTCCTGGCAATGTGTGCTACATTGAATTTACATCTAGAGCAGCTAGATGTTAAAACAGCTTTTCTTCATGGAGATCTTGAAGAAGAGATTTACATGCTCCAGCCTGAAGGTTTTGAAGAAAAAGAAAAGAAGAACTTGGTTTGCAGGTTGAACAAATCTCTGTACGGTTTAAAGCAGGCGCCGAGGTGTTGGTACAAGAGATTTGACTCCTTCATCATGAGCCTTGGATACAACAGACTTAATGCAGACCCTTGTGCTTACTTCAAGAGGTTTGGTGAAAACGACTTTGTTATATTGCTGTTGTATGTAGATGACATGTTGGTTGCAGGCCCCAACAAAGATCATATTAAAGAATTAAAGGCACGACTGGCTAGGGAATTTGAAATGAAGGACTTGGGACCAGCAAACAAGATTCTAGGGATGCAAATTCACCGAGACAGAAGTAGTAGGAAGATTTGGCTTTCACAAAAGAATTACTTGAAAAAGATCTTGTCACGATTCAGCATGCAAGATTGTAAGCCAATTTATACCCCTCTTCCTATTAACTTTAAATTATCCTCCAGTATGAGTCCTAGCAGTGAAGAAGAGAGGATGGAGATGTCTCGAGTACCGTATGCATCAGCAGTGGGAAGTTTAATGTTCGCTATGATTTGTACAAGACCAGACATTGCACAAGCAGTGGGAGTGGTTAGTCGGTACATGGCGAATCCAGGCAGAGAGCATTGGAATGCTGTGAAAAGGATCCTGAGATACATCAAAGGGACCTTAAATGTTGCATTATGTTACGGAGGATCAGACTTTCTTATCAGCGGGTATGTCGATTCTGACTATGCAGGAGATTTGGATAAAAGCAAATCTACAACAGGGTATGTGTTTACAGTTGCTGGTGGAGCTGTAAGCTGGGTTTCAAAACTGCAATCGGTTGTGGCTACGTCAACAACGGAGGCAGAATATGTAGCAGCTACACAAGCCAGTAAAGAAGCAATATGGTTGAAAATGCTATTGGAGGAGCTCGGGCACAAACAAGAGAATGTCTCTTTGTTTTGTGACAGTCAGAGCGCCTTGCATCTTGCAAGGAATCCTGCTTTTCACTCAAGAACAAAACACATTCGGGTCCAATACCACTTCATTCGTGAGAAAGTGGAAGAAGGGACGATAGATATGCAGAAGATCCATACCGATGACAACATAGCAGATTTCATGACAAAAGCAATCAACACTGATAAGTTTACTTGGTGTCGATCCTCTTGTGGCTTGTTAGAGACGTAAGCAACATGGAAAGTACGAGGTAGAAAGAATGGTGTGAAGATATGATTGTTCCAATCAAATCTTCAAGTGGGAGATTGTTGATGCTTTCGGTGCAAAAGCAAGCACCTTTCGGTGCATTATTGGGTGCAATAATTTGGTTGAATTTTTGGCATGGGGAAATTGTTTTTTTGGTCCCTAAACTTTAGGCTATTTACAAGTTTAGTCCCTAAAGCTCAACTATAAATAGCCTAGCCATTTGCCATTCTTATACATCCCAAATCATTCTAACCTCCTCTCAATACTAGAGAAATTAGAGAGTTTTCATAGAGTTGTTTTCTCCTTTTTATCAAGAGAGAATTGTCATTGTTTTCTCCTTGTTAGATTGAGAGAAGTTGTAATTCCTATTTTCTCATAGTGAAATTCTTCTACCTTTGTCCGTGGTTTTTACCCTATATTATTTAGGGGTTTTCCACGTAAAATCTGTGTCTCTTTTATCTTCATTATAATTTTCTCAAATTATCAGTTGCGTTTTTGCTCTATCCGACGATCGTATTCTGCAACAGTTGTGCTCTAAGCTTCTGTTTCAGCTTCTTGTTTGACACCACCATTTTTACCTTGTACCTTGGACAAGGTTCTTGCTCTTTTCTTTAAGCAAATGAGGAGAGCTACTGTACGACATCGTTTAGGCTGTGATGTTTGTTGATTTATTCCAATTATACATCAAATGGTTTAAATTTCGTTTCGGTTAAAATTTCGGTACGTCTTTATAATTAGTACAATGTTTATACTACCGAGACCTTTCTCCACCCATTAATAAAGAATGATAAATGTTTAAGTCTACCCGATCTCATATCTTTTTTATATTGTACTGACAACGATGTCAATTGAATTAAGTTCGATCGACTACCGCACGTATAATTTACTTGCCATCTTACAAACCATTTTACAAACATGTAACCGGTAACATCAAATTTCACAAACTATTTCCAATAACAACTTTAAACATACAATAACTAGGACACTGGACTTTCAAGCCCCAACAAACAAAGTGATTGCTCTATTCAGAAACCTGGGTGCAGGGAGCAGTGCTGGCTGCAATGCGATCAAATGGACTAGATCAATGGGCCAACCAGGTCGAATTGAGGGTCTACACATCTCCAGTGAACAATGTAGTTGCACCTGTTCTGTCGACACTCGACAGATAGATCGTCGCAATGCCGATGACATATATGGCATTCGGGGTAATCGTAGAACTTTCGGGTGAAAGTGAGTGGGTGCGGGTGATCCTCTGATGCGTAGCTCTTCCCGATCTTCATAAACGAGTATTTATCAACAGCACAACTGCGATGAACAGAATTGTCACAAATTGCACAATGGTAGAACCATTGGCTTGGATTTCTTCTTGTTTCACAAATGTCACAAAAATGGTATTTTGAATAAGTGTTATCTTCATGATATGTGAGCATGAGGGGATGTTCATCACACTTGTGTCGAATCTTGTCGGGAAGCCTAAGACAATTGTAGTCCACAGCATAATTGCACTCCTTGCATGCATTCGCATCCTCGAGTTTATCTCCGCAACCATTGCAACGCCCTTCGTACTTTTGGTAAAAGGTAAGGGCGTGTGCATGGCCTTGGCATGCGGTTGTGTCTGAATATTGAACACAAACAAGGCAGTAACAATCCTTACACACATCACATTGGTAGGCCAAACCATTGTTGAACTGAAAGGCACATACTAGACACCGAAAGATGTTGTCTAAAATGAGGGCGAAGGGACGTTGGTGAAGATGGTTCCAGTGATACATCTTCTTAGGCAATTCAGCACATGATTTGTGGAGAAAGAAATCACATTGTGAGCAATAGTAAAATGAAGTCGAGATGAACAACATGCAGCCATCACAGTATATGTCATCCTTGGCAACATCGACGAAAATTAAGTTGTGAGGATGGCTTACATGTTTTATCTCAGTCGGTACCACGACATTTTCTCCGAACTCGGTCTCTTTAACAACAAGAAAGGCTGAATTGTTGTTAAGCAGCTCATCCATTTCTTCGGACTCATCATAGAACTCGTAAACAATGTACTCTTCTTGTGCACAATTTGTATGGACAAGATAATTGCAGCCAGAACAACAGTAACACCCGTGGTTCGAATTCACCTCCTCGGAGCAAATGCTACATTTCCCTGTTCTGATCTCATGTTGCCCAAGGAAGAAAGTGTGGGAAATCGGATGGCGGTGTCGCGGAAACCTTTTGATGGTGGGCTGCAATGAAATGCACTTTTCATGGACTATGAAACCACACGGAGAACAGATGTAAGAGACACAATCTCCGGTTGTTCCACATGCATCACAAATGAATGGGACTTGTCTCCAAAACAAGGTGAATGGGTGCTCATGAATTTCACCTTTGACAGTAGGTGTTGGATTCACACATTTAGCATGAAGGCCAAACATGCAGATCGAACAATAATAAACAGACCAGAAACCGTATGTTTCTCGACAGATTCGACAAAGTAGACATGTCCAATCTGTAAAATCGATCCGCAGGACAAGAGGATGTTCACGGTGACAAGGGTGGTTAATTTTAGTCGGACGCTCAGCAGTGTCAGCACATGCAACATGAAGAACAAACTCACAAGGTGGGCAACAATAAACAAGCCCCCTAAGTTGAGTTTCTCGGCATATTTGGCAAGGTAAACGTTGGCCATTGAACTGTAAAACTAGAGGATGTTGGCTGTGAAGAAGATGATTGATTTCAGTAGGTAGGCCAAGACATTTTCTGTGCATGTGAAATCCAGAACCTAGAGAAACATGTGGAGAATCTAGTAATGGTTTCCAACATGCAAAACACTCGGTTTCTTTAAGGTTTTCAGTTTGGTTTTTTTCAGAAGAGACCAATGGATCTTTTAGGGAAACAACATCAAACTCCCCGAACCTATTCTCTGCAATGGCTTTTGAGAACAAAGCACATTCTATATGAAAGTCTAACTTACAAGAACAATGATAAACAAAATTCTTACATCTTCTGTCACAAAATGAACAGATAGCCCATGAACCTAGATACGGTGGGCTTGCTAGAAGTTGAAGGTTGTGGTCGGGATGAAATGGATGGTTTACCTAACAAAATGTATAAATAAGTTAGTTAGCCGTAGTTAAGTAGAACTTATACGGGTGTAAACATGCTCTAACTAATACCTAAATAACTTGTTTATACATTCTGTTATTACCTCGGAGGAGGCCTCGAAGCATATCTTGTGGAGGTAAAACCGGCACTCCGCGCAGCTAAAGCTTGGACCTGATACCAGCTCCCCACATCCCGAGCACGAAGCCTTCTGAACTTGGAAGCTCTGCTCTTCGGTGAACACCAATGGATGTTGATGGCTAAAATGGTGATACTCCATCTCTCCTTTTTCTCTGGTTTCTATGTGAATTTGTGGTTTAAGGAACAGCAAAATGTATTCGTTCAAATATTTATAATGTATCTGAGGTATAATTAACCATACAAATACTTTTATATTTTAATTGGTTTACATTCTATTTGTTTTCCAGTTTTCTTTGATTTTTTTGTTGGCAGCAACCTTAGTTTTAGTACTGATTGTCGACTGTCGAGATCTATTGTTTCTTTTGCTCTTATATTTCACATCCTTTGTCTTATTCTTCTTTGATTTTTTTAGTTTTTAGTAAATAACTTTGCCCTTATGGCACACTATATTGTACCTTTTGACAGATTTTTTTTATCGATTATTTGGTCGTTTTTTTATTTAGTTTTCTATTAGGGTTTAATTTGACGTTGTCACGACTGATCAAGATGGCGTTCTTTTAGTTATCCTACTAATGTCCATGTTTTAGACCCTCGAACTGGATTTGTATACGCGCTCATAATCACCGTTTCTTGTCCGCGATTGAATTGTGTTAATGACCGTGTTTTCAACGTGTCTTGTTATAATATGCATTTTTATGTTGTTTGTTGATGGTTTTACGTTTCATCGTAAATCTTTGATGATGTTTGTATCTATCTTGTTTCAAGTTTTTGGGTTGAATTTTTACCTTTTTCTTGTATGGTCCTGTTATGATCTCAAGACTTTGGGGTTTATTGTTTCAATGGTTGTAGGAATATGTCCGGATTAGGTGGTTTTGTTTATTAAGTTGTAAATATTTATTATAATTTTAGATATATTCTCGTTTAATAAAACTAACGAATTTCAATTCAAAAAATAATTAAGTATAAAAATAGAAACAAAGATCAAATGAATTAAAAATTGAGGAAAAATCACATCATAATTGTTAATAAAAAAAAGTTCACGGAGGGTTCGTAAGACCTACTATAGTTTCGTCCCTGGTTTATTGGACGAGAATGATATTTTCATGAAAGAAGAAATTTTTATTTTTAATTTTATAAAAATATTACGAGAGATGTGATATATATATATATATATATATATATATATATATATATATTTAATTTTCATCAAACCCATTGCTTTGTAATCTTTTTCGAACCGGACCAAAATAGAATCCAAACCTTATCTTTAATAATTTCCTTCTCTATTAAGTTTTCTTATTCATTTCTCTATGTCTTCCTATAATCAAATGGTTAATAGTGTTTAACAAATAATTAACACTTATTTTAAAGAAAGTGTGGATATAGACATGTCAAAGTGTAATTGACAAGAAAAGAAAAGAAAATAGAATAAACAAAGAGGGAAGAAAAGAATTTCACTTTATCCTTTTCAAGCATAACTTGTGAATCAATTAACTTAGATTAACAAATAGTTGGTTATTATCTTCCATAAGAATAGATCTTTATATAATATTATTTTAGACACTTTAATCAGGGACGGATCCTTTAATAGACTAGTGGGGCTACGGCCCCTCAAAATTTTAAAAATTTGAAATTTACCTCTAAATTTTTTGAGAATTTTAATTTAGCCCCCTTAATATTTTAAAAAAAATAATATTTTTAATTAAATTTCCTCTCAAATTTTTTAATTATTTTTTAAATCTCTCAAAATTATTATAAATTTTATTTAAATCTTCTTTTTTTGAAGTTTCTCGTTTAAGCCTCCATTTTTAAAGAAAAATTAAGTTGACTTCCTTAAACTTTTACTCCAAATTCTGTCACTAACTTTAATAATAATAAAAATTCATAAACGGATTTAAGATAGTGTCATTCTTCTAGAATTTTTATTAATAATTCGAGAGAAAAACCACTTATAAAAAACTAGTTGATATATTAAAAGAGTTATTAAAATCCATCAGCAGAAATCATACTACTTGTTGAGAAAAAATAAAAATCCATCAGCAGCCTATTTAATTAGTAAGAGGATACATGTATAATAAAATATAAAAAGATAATTGTAAAAATAATATTATTGTTTAATTTCTTAATTATCTTGTAAAATTTAAATAATCTTTCAATAAAATATAAGGAGCTATTCAGTCGTATAGAATAATTTATTTTTATTCAAAGTTGAATAGTGTTATTTGTATAGAATAAAATAGAATATAAAAAACCATAAGATATTAAAAAAGCACTCTAGATAATTTGAAGTTGAGCTCTAAAATCAAATAAACATAGCCAAGTTTTTTATTTAATTATCAAATTTCTAGATTGTGCCATTCTTTTGTTGCACTCATCAAAGTAAAAGAAAAGAAAAGAAAGCTCCCAATGTAATTTTCTAGTTAAAATTATGAAAAATACTTTGATACACAAGTCTTTCAATTTTAGGGTTTATAGTTTTAGGTTAGAGTTTAAGGTTTAGGGGTTTAGTGTGTATGGTGTAGAATTCAAGGTTTATGGTTAGAATTTATAGTTTAAGGTTTAAGGTTTAGGTTTTAGGGTGCTAGAGTTTGAGTTTTAGGTTTTAAATTTTATAGAAAGATTGTGTAATTTTTTTACACAGCTTGTGTATCAAAATATAACCCGAAATTATTAGTATAAATAAAGAAATGAATATATTCTTAAAATCTTGGAAGGTAAGTACAAATTCTTTTCTTGTTCTACTCCTTATTCTCCTTTAAAAAAAACTTGTTCTCCTCCTTCAATATAAAGAGAAAATTCTTCTACACTACTTATATTTTTTTATATAGAGATCGTATAAACTTAGTTTATACAAGTCTACATATTTAAACTCTAAAATCTAAATTTTTAATTTTAAATTTTTAAATCTTAAATTTTTAACTTAAATCTTAAATTCCTAAAATATACACCCTAAACTAGTGAAAATATTTGGATGTGTGGTTTATGTAAACTTTAAATCTATTAATTTTAGGGTTTATAGATTTTATTTAGAGTTTCAGATATTGGGTTTTAAGGTTTAGAGTTTAGGGTTTAAATTTATGGTTTAGGATTTAGAGTTAAAGTTTAAAGTTTAAGATTTTAGAATTTATGTTTTAAATAGACAAGTAGTGTGAAATTTATATTACACAACCCATGTATTAAAAAATGGGTTATAATTTAATACACAAGTTGTGTAAAAAATTACACAATCTTTCATATTTAAGCTATAAAATCAAAAATCTAAATTCTTAGCTCTAACACCCTAAAACCTAAACTTTAAATTCTAACTATAAATCTTAAATTCTACACCCTACAACCTAAACTCATAAACTCTAAACCACAACCTAAATATATAAACACTAAAATTAAAGGGTTTAATTTTGATACCATGGTTGTGTAAAATTTATTTTACACAAGTCTGCATATTTATACTATAAAGCCAGATCCTAAATTACTAAACCTAAACCCTAAAAGCTAAACCACAAACTCTAAACCATAAACGTTAAATTCTAATTACTAACCTTAAATTATAAACACTACAACCCAAACCCCAAAAACTAAAGGACTTATGTAAGTTTACACAACATATGTATTGAAGTTTTTCTCAAAATTAAAAGGCTTGTATAAACTAAAGTTTACACAAACTTATTTATCAAGGTATTTTCCTTTAAAAAATAACTCCTAAATTAAGAGTAATTTTCTTGATATACATGTGTAAAAATACACATTCTTCCACATGTACTCTTGGAGAACTTAAATCTAATCCATCGTCCTAAACCTTAAACCCTACAAACTAAAACTCTAAGCCTTAAACTAAATTTTTAACCACTAAAAAGGTTGTGTTGCCTAAAAATTACATAATATGTGTATTGAATAATTTCCCCTAGACTAAACTCTTAAACCCTAAAATAAATAAATTTGTGTAAATTAAAGTTTACACAAATTATACATTAAAAAATTCCCTAATCTACAAGATCATCTCGTACTAAGCATATAACAATCTCTTACATAAAATCATGGATATAATATAACTATATAAGATCAATCACCAACCATTAACGATAATTCTAAACATGTCCAATAAGAACAATAGCACAATATGCCAGAATAATGAAAGCTCAAAATAATTAAGTTAAATGCTTACAAGAAAAAAAAATAAAAGATTACTTATGAATTAGTGGTAAAATAAATGAAGAAAATAATATGTTATGTCATTTTTTGTTCAAAAGCCAACTTATCGTATATTCAGATTTATTTATATATTATATTTTTTAGAATAATATACTTTTATTTATAATATATTATATTAATATTTTATTTAATATTATTTTTATATTATTTATTATGGATTATCGAGCAAACATAAGAAACACAATCTGAAGTTCATGAACAATCTGAGGTTTGGAAAGTTGCAATTACATAAACTTTTTAAATTGATTGAAATTCGAATGAGTGTCGGATACATGTACGTGTGCTGAGAAAAATATCAATTCGAACCGGAATCAGGAGAGCCGAGAAGCTTTTAAATACTCCTACAACACAAATGAAAACTACAGCAAACTTGGTTAAAAATCAGATGAAGAAAGATGTTGCCATACACAATGGCAGCAATTGCAGCCCCAATGAAGGGACCGAGCCAATAGACCCAATGGTTAGTCCAGGTCCAGCTAACAACGGCAGGACCGAACGACATCACCGGGTTCATTGAGGCACCATCAAAAGCTCCACCAGCCAAGATGCTGGCACCAACTACGAAACCGATCGCAATAGGAGCAATAATCCCCGCATCTCCTTTATTTGGATCCTTTGCCGTGGCATATACCGTGTACACTAGTCCGATTGTCATGACGATCTCGAAGACGACTGATTTCCATGCCGACACACCCGATGACAATGCAAAGGCTGATGTTTCCTGCAGTTGGATCGAAATGACCGAAATTAAACATTGAGCTGATAATATATTTACGTGAAATTGAAAGCTCAAACCATGGATACGAGCATACCATTCCACCGGTGGCAAACTTGAAGAGCAAGCAAGCAACGACCGAGCCTAGTAACTGCACGATGCGCGATCAAGTAGGAAACGCTTCGCAACAAAGTAATGTGGCCACCGATGAATGTCCCGAAGGTGACAGCGGGGTTAACATGACCCCGAAAATGCTTGCACCGACGGAAACTGCCATAAACGGGAAAAAGGCATGTGACAATGATGCAGCTACGAGCCCCGCCGATGTGCCTGCCCCATTGTTTGTTATCTTGGCTTCCATTTAAAAAAAAATCCATTATTATTCATTTTTTCAACCAATTATCTATAGAAACATTCGCATTTTGAATCTTACTATAAGCCATGCTAGACCCTTTAACAGGTAATTGTCGATTTTGAGATTTTATTTGGCTCGTGTTTTAACAACTTCTCAATGACCTTTTTGGATGTTTTAAAACCTTTAATAGATTATGTTCTTGTTTTATTTTTGGGTAAATTTCACCGGCGGTCCCTTATGTTTAGGGCGTGTTCTATTTTGGTCACTAAATTTGAAAAAAAAAATTATTCTTGTCACTTATGTTTTCTACCGTTACCGTTTTGGTCACCCAACCGTTAGTCTCCGTTAATCCCTGTTAATTTGATGATGTGGCATATTAGTTAAAATGAATATTTTCTAAGTTAATCCTTAAACTTTTAAATTTTATTTTTCACCATCTTCAAACAAACAAAAAAAACTAAAAAAAAAATCTCTCAAAATTTCTCCTCCAATCCTAACCCTCACTTCAATCTCCAATCTGCTCCGACTTCTTCTCCACCGGCTGCAGTCCTTGTGAGCTCTCCTCCAGCCAAATCTTCCCCGCTGCTGCACCCACAAGTCCTCCTGCTCTTATTGCGGTACCAAAAACCGATAAGGTTCCTGCACCTGCTCCAAACAAGAGTAAGAACAAGAAGAAGTACCAATGGATAGTTAAATTATTGCTCAAATTTACAAACGATAAAACTTATAAATGCGTAAGTTAGCAACTATTTGGCACCAATCACCATATCTGAAATTTAACATCATTTTCAACCGATATAACTTATAAGTTATAAGCCAAGCAGATGGTAAGTTAGCACTATCTTCAACCACCTGCTCTGCTTCTCCATTTTTTCACATTTCAATATGTTTAGAATTTTACAAAATTTCATATCTGAAATTTTAGACTAGCTACGCGAGCGTAAGTTAGCAACTGTTGTTTAAATTTCTGCTAATAAATATCAGAATTTAGAATCTTATTACGGCTCAAAACAAAGAGTTGATCTTATTTTAGTGCGTTTAAGTGGCGTACTATTGATAAAGCTGAAACTTGAGCAATTAGTTAAAGAAAAAGTACCAATGGACCTGAAGCCTTTTAAACAGTAGAAATTTTTTTTTGATGTCAAATAATTAGATATAAAAGAACACAAAATTGGTGAATCACATCATATATACACTAACACGATGAAGGTACCTGCAATAGTAATTATATTTACAGTTTTAGGACTATAATTTTGTGTAAATGGATAAAAAAATAGCAGAGTGAATCAGAGACTATCGAGAGCGTGCATAAGATAATAAGAGCATTGGCTTTGGGATGGACAACCATTGCTTTGATCTTCTAAAGAAAAGAGATTTGAATCTGATGTCGCCAACGGTAAAAATAAAGTTTTAAAAGTTTAAGGGTTAACTTAGAAATTATTCATTTTTTAGCGTGCCATGTCATCAAACTAACAGGGGTTAACAGAGGCTAACGGTTGGGTGACCAAAACGGTAACGATCGAAAACATAAACAAAAGGGACCTTCGATGAAGTTTACCCTTTATTTTTATTAATAAAGTTGTTTGGTTGATGAATAGAAATCGTTTACCTCTTTTCGGTATCTCTATTTATGCTCCATCATTAAAAAAAATATTTAGAATTTAAGTTAAAGCTTAAGATTAAGATTTAAAGAATAAGAGATAGAGTGTATTTGTTAGAATGTTAGATTTAAAATTTAAAAATAAAACTTAAGATTCAATTTTTTAGTATTGTGGCACAAAACAAGGAGAATATTTGTTCTTGGTTGATGTATCAAAAAAATATCAAATTCTATTTCTATATATACCTAAAATAACGTCTAAGCGACCGGTCATGCAGGTACCCGGTAAAAGTGAGCACAGTGGAAGAGCAGGGGCCATGTTTTTAAAGCCACGTGTCAGTGAGTTTACTGCTAATATATGGGACCCAGGTTGCCACGTGTATGTCTGTGATTGATTGCTACGGAGAATACGGCTGGATCGCCGACCTAATGATGTAATGGGACTCGGATCGATGATCGTGTGGTGTGAGATCCATGGAGAGTTTCGTAGAGGCTAACGAGATGGGCGGGTAGGAACCGACCATTTGAATTTTCAAAATCAGAAAACGTGCTATTATTGTGGGCCCGTAGAAATAGGCTTTTCAGTATTGTTGTAACTTATAAATTGGACTACTCGAATCCAACCACTAATATTTAATTCCTTAATCTTAAATGAATTTTTTTTTGATACACATTATGGTTACATTTTAGTTTAGACAAATTTTTTTAATTTTAGGGGTTAAGAGTTTAATTTAAGGTTTAAAAATTAAGGTGTTTTGATTTTAGAATTTTAAAATTTAAGGTATAAGATTTAGAGTTAGGAATTTAGAATTTGAATTTTATAGTGTAAATACAAAATAAATTTTACAAAATCTATGAATAAAAAATTTACTCATCTTAAATTGTCTATTGAGATAATAGTTTGGTAAAGAATGACGTTGTTTCTGTTAGATGACCCGAGTTCAAACAGCGTAGTTTGCAGGAGTACGTGAGTTTATTCGAATTTAAAGTCAGACTAAGATACTACTTTACATTTTTTTGAGAATTCTAGTGTAATTACATAATAATATATGTTATTTACTCTTAAACTTTTGAAAACGCACGCACATGCAAACTACGCTACTCAAATTCGAGTCACCTAGAAAGAACATCATCATCCTTTATCAGTGAGACCATCAAATAGATTCAAGATAATACCTTGTTATTGAATTGGAATGGTCAAAAAAATATTATTATTTTTTAAGTGTCCTATAAAGTAACATAGCCTGAAATCAAGATCATGTACCAATGCAATGAGTACTTAACTGACATAAAGTTGTACTCGAATGCGGACATATATTTACATATAGTTGAAAGTGGAAATGAAGACTCGAGAATTTTGAGATCTCAAATTCATTTTTTTTTATCTCAAAATTTTTGAAGCCTCATTTACAACCTTTGAGCTTATAATAACATGGATGAATGATCACTTATTTTTTACAAGGTTTTGCTATGCGCAGCCTCGAGAGTTGCGTATAAGAAGTTAAGAACTAGCAATATTCATATAATTAATGTTTATTTTACTTTTCAATTAAATATATTATTATGTAATTAATTATATCCTAAAAAGTTGTCATCTATTAGTTTAGGGCGTTTAATGTTATTAATAATTATATAAAATTATTTAGGGTTTTGCTATGCGCAACTCCGAGTGATGCGTATAAGAACTCGTCCTGACTATATTTTTTCTCGAAATTGACCCCGCCTGCCCCTGAACTAGAATTTTAAAATAAAAAAATCCGTCCATGTAAAGTTTGGTGGGACCCGTCGAATACATTTTTTTGCCATTCTTAATTTTAAAAAGAACCTAACGAGAGTTTTTAGTTGAAAAAGGATAATATTCATTTTAGGAGTTTTAGGTTTAAGCAGTTTTGTTTGTAAGGTATATGCGTATTATCAGGGTCGACTGATAGGAGAAGCACAGTGAGCGACCGCTCAGGCCTCAGGGCCTCCAATCAGTCTAGGGCCCCTAAAAAATAATTATTCTTATTTTTTAATTTATTAAATAAATTAATCTAACAATAAAAAATAATTGTCAACAATCAATTGGTCTAGTGAGATGAAGCATTAAATCTCTTAAGCAAGGTCAGGGGTTCGAATCTTGACGTTGTGAATGGAGCAAATTGGGTTGAGATGGTCTCCCTCATAATGGTCTCTACAGGACCTGATCCAAAATGGTAAAATATTAAATTAATTGTTCAAAGTATTAGAATATGCTTTCACTCTATAAGAGTTCGTTTTTGAATTTTCACACAGGGCCCTGAAAATATCCGCGACGGCCCTGCGTATTATCAAAAGGTTAAGAAAAAATATGAACACATACTATCTTATAATTACTTTTCACTAAATTATCCGTGTATTAAGGTTTTAAAAAACATTATTAACCTTCAATATTAAGTTGGAATGTATTGGTATGAAAGTTCATATAACTATTTCCGAACTTTATCTATTACATTTAACATATTATTATAATGAATATATTCAATAATATTGAAAAATAAATGCACATATTATTAATACAATACAAGATTATTATTTGATACACTTATGGATGGTTATTTGACTCAAACCGACCTTATAGGGTCAAATTTTTTAAATTCAAGTTCGGGTCAAATTAAGTTTTCATAAAAGATAAATTCGGGTCAAGTTTGGACTTATGGTGAAAAATATTCCATCCAACTTGGCTCGGCATAATATTATAATTATATTTTAAATATTTAGGAATAATTGTTACAATGTCTCTATCTCTATAATTTTTCAATTATCTCCTTATTTTGTCGAATAAAAAAGTGATAATTATTATAATGTTCCACTCTCTATATATTTGTTCAATTATCTTCATATTTTGATTCATAAAAATGGGAAAAAAAATTGGGTCATGTTGGAGTTGTGTTTTTACATTAAAATCAGGTTAGGTGGAGCAACATCAAACATCAAATTAGATCAGATTTGATGAAGATTTCATATTTTCAAATTAGGTGTGGGTTGACAAAAAAAAATTCGATCCATAATTATCTCTAAATACACAATTAGTGAGAAAAAAAAACTATGCAAACGGTGTTCTATCTGTAACCCCATGTACCTGCCTATGCGTTACACCTAAATTACAGAGGATCATCATAACATATATAACACATATATTCAACTTTCATGAAAACCTTACATGTCTTAAGATGTAACTCAAGTAGAAAACCTGTTGGAAAATATATTATCCAGTCGAAAGTATATAATGGCATAACTCACTATAGAGCGATCAAGATAATAATAGGTAAAAACATTTTCATTCTAAAGTCTCGTAACGATGATACACACATACCATCGAATCAACTATCAAGTACACAGTCTAAAACTATTTCAGAATTTGAGTTACAAAATGATGTCATCATGGCCAATTAGTAAAATATATCATAACAAAATATAGGCTCATGTCACCCAAAATAGACAATATGGTGGATAAGAACATTACAACAAAAGTATAATAAGAAGTTGTCGATCCTCCAAGTGCCAAGTCCACGGGTAGCCTATCCAAAAGTATCTGAAAGGGGAAAGTTTGGGGGTGTGAGCTAGGAAGCTCAGTGTGTTTCAATAAGTGCATATAAAACATGTGTTCATAAACTCATACACAATTCAGATATACGATTCATCAATTCAGTTCAAAGTATCAAGACAATCAAAGTTTCATTGAAACCTAGCTACCTTCCAACCGAAATCCAAAATGAAATTCCCCCTGAACTGCATACAGAAGGTCTTACCCTAGGTCTGAGGCGTAGGAGCTTATCTAAGGGAATGCCTTAGGTCCAGAAAGACTTACCCTGGGCTCGTGGGCGTAGGAGCTTAACAGAAGGATTTACCAGCTGGATCAGGGTTGTACCTGTAGACACTTCAAAAGATATCCCCAGAATATATACCCAAGCTGTATGGTTTTGCTTGATATACATAAGCATCAGAATTTAGATGGCAGACATATGTTTAATTACACAACTAGAAATCAGAGATTTCAATTCCAGATAAGACATGGGGCATACTATCAGATATAACATGACTATGTTCTCAAACAATAATCATGTTTTCAACGGAATAATCATGCTTTTATCAGAAACATAACCATGCTTTAACAGAAAAGGTAGTCATGTCCTCAGTTCAAAAACTATCCCATAGTGCATACATGTTCATATTTATATTCAAATAAGTGCATTCAAGAGTTCAAGCAAAACAGAAATGTAGCACACACGAAACACACTTCAATGAGCTAGTCAAGAGGGTCTAACGGACAATGGTCTTGCCACGCTCTGCCACTGAGCTAGATCCTAGATCACAAGTTTACAACAGAATAAGTTACTACATGAATTAAGTTCTAACTTAGATTTTATTCACAAAGTCTATAAGGTCGTACTAGTAACCACGAGAGCACGAGGGAGAGTAGGTCGGGAGGAACTGGGTTGAGCAGACGATCGGTCAGGGGAGTCTCAAGTACCTTCAGACAACAAGGATTTACATCAGTCCGTTATTCAATATAATCACTTGTTAAAATATTAAAGATCTAATGCATGTTCAAGACTAAGGTCAGATTTGGAGGTCTTCGAGTTATAATTTCGCGAAACGGGTTTCAAAAACAGACTCAAGACGTCAAAAATTATAAAATGGGAGTTTTTGAAAAAAAATTGACTTTTTGGTCAACACTGACATCAACAGGTCAAAGGTCAACGGGTCAGAGTCAACACTGACATCACCAAGTCAACGCCGATGTCAGCAGTCAATTGGTAAAGGTCAACTGAGTTGACTCGGGCTGACTCGGACGAGTTGACTCGGCTGACTCGTATTGACCGGTTCGGTTCGGGTTGACCGGGTCGGGTTCACATTCGGGCCGAGTTGGGTCGACTGGTTTGAGCTCGAACTAAAATGGGTTAGGGCCTAAAGGGTCGGTTCGAATTTGGGCTTCACTAGACTGATCCACTAACAAAAGTTGGGACCTTGCCGGCCGGACACTGGAAAAGCCGCAGAAGGTTCCAAATCACCTGGTTTTTGCCAGAAACAGAAGGGAGACCAACCCCTGTCGAAAACCCAAAAAACAGATGGGAAACATGGTCGGGAAAGTGCCAAATTTACCCAAAGCGGACTCAAGATGGTCGAAAGGAACGGAGCTTCGACGAGGGGTCTCCCGAAGACGTTCAGACGGAGGGTTTATGGGTTTTGCTCGCCGGGACTTGGGGAATTCGGATCTGGTGGCCGTCCCTCGAACAGACGACGAGGGTGGCCGGAAAATTTAAAAAACAGAGGATATTCGACGAGGGTTTCAACCCTAACACCTCGACGAATAACCAAGGTTCCCTGCGAGTGAGGATAAGGGCTGAGGTCGGGAGGAGGCAACGAACAAGACGATGACGGCGGTGTGCTGGACGACACGGCGGTGACGACAGACCATGGTTGGAGAAGAGAGGTTCAGTGAGAGGCTTTAGTGGGTGAGAAATTTTTCAGATTCGAAAGGTTATTCTTCGTAGGTGAAAAGGTTGGTGGAGCTTTTAATTAATTTTTGGCATATCGAACATGTAAGGTTTAAAAGGGGGTTGGGTTAGCTTAAATCATAAGAGCTGCTTAGCTCAGTTGGCTGGGCACTTAGCCAATAACCAATGGGTCGTGGGTTTAAATCCCATACTTGCATTTTCCCATTTTTTTCTTTCATTTTCCTTTTTTTAACACTCAGGGTGTTACAATTCTCCACCCCTTAAGAAAATTTCGTCATCAAAATTTACCTGAATCAAACAGATGCGAAAACTGTTCCCTCATGGATCCTTCGATCTCCCAAGTAGCTTCCGCGGGACTACAATTTCTCCACTGAACCTTGACCATTGGTATACGTCTGTTTCTCAGAACTTTCTCGTCAAAATCTAGGATTTGTATCGGTTCTTCTTCATAAGACAAGTCTGACCTCAACTCCACATCCTAAACCTGGATAACATGACTGGGATCTGGATGATATTGCCTTAGCATGGATACGTGAAAGACATTATGGATACGATTGAGCTGAGGAGGTAACTCAAGCTGATAGGCAACTGGCCCAACTCTCTTCACGATACGATACAACCCAATGAATCTCGGACTCAGCTTTCCTTTGCGCCCAAATCTTAAAACTTTCTTCCATGAAGATACTTTCAGAAGGACATGATCGCCAACCTCGAATTCAATATCCTTCCTCCTTTGATCTGCATAAGACTTTTGTCTGTCGAATGCCTCCTTTAGACGGTCGCAGATCAGTCTAATGGTCTCATCGGTCTCTTGAACCAACTTCGGACCCAAGGTCTTCTTATCATACAACTCGGTCCAACAGATAGGAGTTTGGCACTAACGACCATACAAAGCTTCATAAAGTGCCATGCGGATACTAGCCTGATAGTTGTTATTATAAGCAAACTTGGCCAAGGGCAAGAAGTCTTCCCAACTACCACAGAAGTCTATCACGCAACCCCGCAACATATCTTCTAGAACCTGAATTACTCTCTCTGACTGACTGTCAGTCTGCGGATGAAAGGATGTGCTGAAATTTAGACTTGTACCCAAAGCATTATGCAAGGCCGACTAGAAATGAGAATTGAACCTCGGATCTCAATCAGATATGATAGATAAGGGTACACCATGCAATCTGACGATCTCTGAGATATGAAGCCTAGCCAGCTTCTCTAGAGAATAAGTAACTCGAATAGGAATGAAGTGCGCTGACTTGGTGAGACGGTCCACAATCACCCATACATAATCCTTTTTAGAAGGAGTCAACGGTAACCCGGTGACAAAGTCCATCGTGATGCGCTCCTATTTCCACTCGGGAATCTTTATGGGCTGCAATAAACCAGAAGGATGTTGATGTTCCGCTTTGACTTGTTGAAAAGTCATACACTTCGATACATAATCTGATATATCATTCTTCATACCCTCCCAACGGTACCTTTGCTTCAGGTTCTGGTACATCTTGTCTCCATCAGCTTGTATAGTATAAGGGCTGCTATGAGCCTCACTAAGTATGGCTCGCTTCAGGTCAGCATCATCGGGGATACATAACGACCCTTGAAGCATAGAACGTCATCCTGATCGAAGGAATAAATAGATGTGGATCATTGGTCAACTTGTTGTATGACTGGAAGTAAGGAACTGTCTAAGAGTTGCTTGGCCTTAATCTCATCAGCCAAAGTTGGTTTAACTTGCAATTTTTCTAGCAAACTGTCATTACTATAAATGCTCATCTTGGAAAACAGGGATCTCAGGCCGGATATGGCCTTACGCTCAAGGCATCGGCAACAACATTGGCTTTTCCTGGGTGATACTCAATCTCACAATCATAGTCTTTTAGAAGCTCAACCCAACGGCGTTGCCTCATATTTAAATCCCTCTGAGTGAGGATGTACTTCAAGCTCTTATGGTCAGTAAAGATATAACACTTCTCTCCGTAGAGGTAGTGCATCTAAATCTTCAAAGCAAAGACCACCGCAGCTAACTCGAGGTCATGGGTTGGATAGTTACACTTATGTGGTCGTAAATGACATGATGCATAAGCGATAACCTTCCCATCCTGCATCAGTGCACAACCGAGCCCAGAATGTGAAGCATCACAATACACTGAGAATTCCTTCCCAGACTCGAGTTGTGTAAGAATCGGGGATTGAGTCAAAGATGCCTTCAGTTTCTCAAAACTAGCTTGCTGAGCATCATACCAAACAAAAGGAACATTATTCCTCAATAGCTTTGTCAAAGGGGTGGCAATGATGGAGAAACCCTTGACAAAGCGTCGGTAGTATCCAACCAAACCCAAAAAGCTATGGATCTCAAAGACATTCTTAGGTTGCTTCCAATTGGTGATGGCCTCGATCTTACTTGGATCAACCTGGATGCCTCGAGCAGACACAATATATCCCAGAAATGTCACTTCTTTGAGCCAAAATTCACACTTGCTCAGCTTAGCATACAAATGATGCTCTCTCAAGGTTTGCAGAAAAATCCTGAAATGCTCAACATGCTCTGTCTCTATCTGAGAATAGACCAGGATATCGTCAATGAAAACCACAACAAACTGATCTATAAAGGGTCGGAACACACGATTTATCATGTCTATAAAAGCAGTTGGTGCATTAATCAATCCAAACGGCATCACTAGGAACTCGTAATGCCCGTATCTAGTACGAATGGTTGTCTTAGCAACATCAGAACCCTTTATCTTCAGCTGATAGTACCCGGATCGGAGATCAATCTTCGAGAAAATGGTGGCTCCTCAAAATTGATCAAATAAGTCATCAATCCTAGGTAACGGATATTTGTTCTTCACAGTCAACTTATTCAACTTCCGGTAATCAATACATAACAGGAGCTCCCCAAGGCGAAGAGCTAGGTCGGATAAAGCCTCGGTCAAGGATCTCTTGCAACTAGACTTTTAACTCCTTAAGCTCTTTAGGGGCCATACGATAAGGATTCATGGATAGTGGCGCGGAACCCTGATAGGTCTTAATTTTGAACTCAACATCCCTATCGAGAGGTAACCCAGGCAACTCTTCAAGAAAAACATCAAGAAACTCGCTACAGGTGTAAATTTCCTCAATCTTGGACAAGGAACCCTTCATGTTTAGGAAGCAAGCAATGAAGGTCTCATATCCTTTCCAAATCATCTTGTCAGCTGTCAGGGCAGATACTACATTGGACATGTAACCTCGTCGCTCACCAACCAACACCACTGACCGACCATCTGAAGTCTTCATAATAGCCCTCTTAGACTTACAATCCAGATTGACCTGATGTTTCGTCAACGAATCCATGCCAAGAATTAGATCGAACTTCTCTAAAGGAAGCTCCATAAGATCAACCAGAAAGATTTCCCCTTGAACCTTAAGAGGACAACGCCTAAACACCTTATCCACGGTCACTGACTGGCCCACAGGGCTCATAACTGTAACAACATTCTCTGTGGCTTCTATCGAAATTGGAAGGTCTCGGGAAATAGATCTTGAAATGTAAGAGTGAGTGGAACCATTATCAAGCAATGCAAAGTATGGAGAAGAATGAATGATAAAAGTACCTGCAATGACATTAGGCTCATCTATGTCATCCCGACGTCTGGTAGCATACACAAATGCTGGCTGCCTAGCCTCAGATAAATTCGGTCCTCCACTCTAATATAATCGAGCTCTGGTGTCAGTCTTGGCAACAGATGCAGAAGGTCTACTCTGACTACGACCCCTAGCTGGAGTCTGAACAGAAGCATGTGAACGTATAGGAATCTAAAGGGATACCCGATTAGAAGATGGTGGAATAGGGCAACCCTTCCAAAAGTGATCTCCAGACCCGCAACGGAAACAAGTAATCGCCTTCTTCCTACACTCCCATTGATGCCATTTGCCATAATGCTCACAAAAAGGGGCCTTAGAGAAACCTGATGAACCACCTTGACTAGCTGCTGAGGGCTGAGGAACTGGAGGCCTAGAACTGATGTCACTCCTCAGAGGTGTAGTAGTGCGAGCCTTCTTACTTCCCCGTGCTGAAAACTCGGTGCTAGAAGGCTTCTTGGATCGATCTCGATATACTCTATCGCTCTCTGCGGCCATCAACTCAACTAACCTCCTCTAAATATTTTGCCAACTCGACCACCTTATCAAAATCCTTATCAAGGTGGCTGATAACCTATACGCACAACTCATGACGGAGACCGAGTGCAAACTTGATGCACTTTTCTTTTTCAATGGGTACTAGATTAGATCCAAACCTCAAAAGGTCTAGAAACCTCGTCTCATACTCAGATACATTCATTTCCCCTGTGTTAGAATCTTGAAATGCTCTTGCATCTGCCTCATATAACGCTCTCCAATGAAACGGCTCTTGAAGTGTTCTTTGAAGAAATCCCATGTCAGACAGGTAGCAGGGACACTACTCACACCAGACTCCCACCAGGTGCGGGCATTCCCATAAAGCAGTGAGACAACTTTCAAATATTTCTTGGGTGGCTCAAGACCCAACAAATCCATGCGTCTCTCAAGATCGTGAAGCCACTCTTCTGCCTCAGTCGGGGCTCCACCAGTAGAGCCATCAAAAGTCTTAGCCACGTTAGTGATTAGGGTCTGAGAGATAGGAAATTCAGGCACAACTCCCGCAACTCTAACTGCACCATGAATCAACTGTAAAAACCGCCTGCTAAGAGCCTCATCAGACACTATCGTGGATGGCTCAATACGGGGTGCAGGTGCTTTTCTAACCGGAGTCGTCATATCGATACCAGATGTAGGCAGTGTATCAACCGGAGTTGTAGGACCTCTAGGGGCTGAGGGATCATTAGCTACGTCCCCAATCGGGTCGGAGAATCTAGCAGGTCGACCTCGCCTCCGGGTAAGTCGATGACCACGTCTAGTACTCATCAGTTGGTCTCGGCTATACAAAAGGAAGGACCTAAGGTCAGAACTGGCACTGGAATATCAGACACAGTTAAACATATAAAACTTGGTGACATGGCCTTTTTCTAAAAATATATAAATATTTAAAACGTTTTATAAAACATAGTATTTAGGAATCACTCACAGTCCGAGGTTTATAAAACCAAAAGCTCTGATACCAATTAAATATAACCCCATGTACTTGCCTATGCGTTACACCTAAGTTACAGAGGATCATCATTACATATATAACACATATATTCAACTTTCATGAAAACTTAACATGTCTCAAGATGTAACTCGAGTAGAAAACTTGTTGGGAAAATATATTATCTAGTCGAAAGTATATAATGGCATAACTCGCTATAGAGCGATCAAAATAATAATAGGTAAAAACATTTCCATTCTAAAGTCTCGTAACGATGATACACACATATCATCGAATCAACTATCAAGTACACTGTCTAAAACCATTTCAGAGTTTGAGTTACAAAATGATGTCATCATGGCCAATTAGTAAAGTATACCATAACAAAATATATGCTCATGTCACCCAAAATAGACAGTATGGTGGATAAGAACTTTAAAACAAAAGTATAATAAGAATGTACCGATCCTCCAAGTGTCAAGTCCATAGGTAGCTTATCCAAAAGTATCTGAAAGGGGAAAGTTTGGGGGTGTGAGCTAGGAAGCTCAGTGTGTTCCAATAAGTGCATATAAAACATGTGTTCATAAACTCATACACAATTCAGATATACGATTCATCAATTCAGTTCAAAGTATCAAGACAATCAAAGTTTCATTGAAACCTAGCTACCCTCCAACCAAAATCCAAAATGCAATTCCCCCTGAACTGTATACAGAAGGTCTTACCATAGGCCTGAGGCGTAAGAGCCTACCTAAGGGAATGCCTTAGGTCTAGAAAGACTTACCCTAGGCCCGTGGGCGTAGGAGCTTAACATAAGGGTTTACCAGCTGGATCAAGGTTGTACCTGCAGGCACTTCAAAACATATCCCCAGAGTATACCCCCAAGCAGTACAGTTTTGCTTGATATACATAAGCATCAGAATTCAGATGGCAGACATATGTTTAATTACATCAACCAAAAATCAGATATTTCAATTCTAGATCAAACATGAGGCATACTATCAAATATAACACGACTATATTCTCAAACAACAATCATGCTTTCAACGGAATAATCATGCTTTTATCAGAAACATAATCATGTTTTAACAGAAAAGGTAGTCATGTCCTCAGTTCAAAAACTATCCCATAGTTCATACATGTTAATATTATGTTCAAATAAGTGCATTCAAGAGTTCAAGCAAAACAGAAATGTAGCACACACGGAACACACCTCAATGAGCTAGTTAGGAGGGTTTAACGGACACTGGTCTTGCCACGCTCTGCCAATGAGCTAGATCCTAGATCATAAGTTTACAACAGAATAAGTTACTACATGAATTAAGTTCTAACTTAGATTTCATTCACAAAGTCTATAAGGTCGTACTAGTAACCACGGGAGCGCGAGGGAGAGCGGGTCGGGAGGAACTAGGTTGAGCAGACGATCGGTCAAGGGAATCTCGAGTACCTTCAGACAACAAGAATTTACATCAGTCTGTTATTCAATATAATCACTTGTTACAATATTAAAGATCTAATGCATGTTCAAGACTAAGGTCAGATTTGGAGGTCTTCGGGTTAGAATTTTGCGAAACGGGCTTCAAAAACACTCAAGACGTCGAAAAACATAAAACAACAGTTTTCAAAAAAATACCTTTTTGGTCAACGGTCAAAGTCAACGCTGACGTCAGCAGGTCAAAGGTCAATAGGTCAGAGTCAACGCTGACGTCAATAGTAAATTGGTAAAGGTCAACTAAGTTGACCCGGGCTGACTTGGACGAGTTGACTCGGCTGACTCGTATTGATTGGTTCGGTTCGGGTTGACCGGCCAGGTTTAGATTCGGGTCGAGTTGGGTCGATTGGTTTGGGCTGGAACTAAAATGGGTTTGGGCCTAAAGGGTCGGTTCAGATTTGGGCCTCATTGGACCGGTCCACTAACAAAAGTTGGGACCTTGCCGGCAGGCCACCGAAAAAGCCGTCGGAGGTCCCAAAGCGCCTGGTTTTTGCCGAAAATAGAAGGGAGACCAACCCCTTGTCGAAAACCCAAAAAACTGATGGGAAACATGGCTGGGAAAGTGTCAAATTTACCCAAAGCGGACTCAAGACGGTCGGAAGGAACGGAGCTCCGACAAGGGCTCTCCTGACGACGTACGAATGAAGGGTTTGAGGGGTTTTGCTCGTCGGGACCTGGGGAATTCAGATCTGGTGGCCGTTCCTCGAACGGACGATGAGGGTAGCCGAAAAATCTGAAAAACTAAGGGGATTCGACGAGGGTTCTAACCCTAACACCCTGACGAATAACCAAGGTTCCCCGCGAGTGGGGATAAGGGCTCTTATTCCCCGCGAGTGAAAAATATATATATATACTAAATCTAATATATAAGTACAAACAGTGGTGATTCTGGCCATATTCAATAGGTTTGACCGAATAAGAGCCTGAAAATAAGGACCCAAATGAGTTGTCTAATATATATATATATATATACTCAAAAACACTGTAAAATATATGTAATAATTTTTTAAAAAAAATCTTAATCCAAACATTAATTGTTAGGGCCACTCAATTCCATTAACTTTCAAAATGCAACAGTTGCATATAGAGTCTTATTGACTATTCCTATTATTGTTGCTTCTGCAAAACTAAATTTTTTAAAATTGAAATTTTTGAAGTCATACTTACTGATAACTATGTGACTATGTCGTGAGAAAAGCTAAATTGATTTGTTTTTATGGCAATTGAGAGTGATCTTTTGAAAGAAGTTGATATTAAAAATGTTGTAGATGATTTTGCTTCAAAACATGCAAGAAGAACAACGTTTTTAAGTGAAATTGTTAGATTTTTAGATATTTGTAAGTTATTTTTATGTTGATCAATAAAATAATCTAACATTTTTTATTAAAAAATTATTTAAAAAAAACATTATACTTCTTTCTTATTATAAATTAAAGGCTTCATTTTAATAAATTGAACAGAATCCCTGAAGCGCCCTAACTACTAATATTAAATAATATATTATGAACAAAAAATATTAAATAATATATTAACTCGTAAAATAACAAATCATGCAAAATTATTGGTTGTGGACAATATGAGATGTCAAGTGTATAGTTACATCAAGCCCCAAATTAATAATGTACATTCTTATCATATTGGACCGACCATCTCCCAATCAAAGAACTTCTCGTACAATCACTTACATCTTTTTTTTCAATAATTGAATTTATTTTCCTGCTAAATATATAACTTAATCATTTTGTCGGTTATTATTGAAAATGTTGTAATATTTGTCACATCAATATTTCACATCACTTTAAAAGATATTTTATTTGATTTTTGAGCTCCAATTTACGTTACATTAACATTTACGTAACATATACTTTATTACATTAAATAGGTGGATCAAAATCATTATTAAAATATAATACACAGTCAGAACTCAGATGAGACATTAAATTTTTAAATAAAGTTAATAGTTCGAACAGTGATAAATTCTGACGAAATAATTTGGAACGGACTAATTAAGTTTATTGGCAGTCTAATTAAAATTTTTAAATTTTCAGATGGATTTAATGGGAACTTTTCAAAAAAAATTGAGGAACTAATTAAAAAATTTAAAAGTTTTGGGAGGCATAACAATTTTTCTTTTACAATTTTAAGGAGTTTAATTAAAAAATATTCACAAAAAATAAGACTTGATTACAAATTTGAACAATTGATAGGGGTCTAATTAAAAATTTTAAAAAAATTCAAGGGTATAATACAAATCTCCTCAAACATTAGAGGTGTCAAGGCTCCCCAACTCTTATTATCATTTGTGGGTTTCAACTTTCAATACTGAGTTATGAATGAAATTAACTAAATTAAAAGAATCGTTCTAAATATCTACAATATTTCGATTTAAACCAATAGACTAATAAGTCAGACATAGATAACTATACTAAAATTACCAATTTACCTAAAACTGGACTTTAAATAATACTTTAAATATTACATATATTAATAAAATATTTAAAAAAATGTTACATATATTAATAAAAACATCATTTCTCAAAAAAAAACCTCATGGTTTTGCGCATTTTCCCTCCCGTTTTAAGATAATAATTATTTGATATTTTACTTTTATCTTTAATTTAGTTAACATCATTATTATTATTTATAATAATATATATTCTGGATTTTGAGTTCGAATACGTTGAAATATTAAAAAATATATGGATATTCATTTTCATCAGGTATCAGTAATCTAAATAAAAAAGAATTCAAGTTATGATCAACTAAACTAATTTTCTAATTCCCTTTGCTTGCAGAAAACTGTAAAAAAGTTTGAAAAACACACTAAAATGAAACAAATGAGGCCTACCCCTTTGAGACTATCTTCCTTTAGGATCCATTATCTGTGAAAACACATCACTCGTTGTCGTCGTTGCATCGGAAGCTGCTTGATCGCTGACAATGTCGAATCGATCGATGCTGATCGATTCGACTTGGGGGATCCATCCCGGGATTTCCGGAATATGGTTTGCACTGTTATCAGATGAATCATTTTGTGTTGAAGCCTCTTGTAGCTGAAGAGCATACTCTAAATTCCATAGCACATCTCCCATTGTAGGCCTCTCGGCCCCGTGTTCCGCCAAGCATTTCTCGGCCGTTTCGCCGAATTTCCGCAGGGAATCGATGTTGATTAATCCCAATAGATTTGGATCTATGATCCTTTCCAATAGGCCTCTTTTTTGCCAATGCATGCCCCATTCAGCAATGTTAACTTGTTCCCTTGGAAGAGCAGGGTTTATTGCAGGCCTAGCACATAAAATTTCCATGAGAACGACTCCGAACGAGTACACGTCGGATTTCTCGGTGAGTTGCTGTCGACGGAAGTACTCGGGGTCGAGATAACCGAAGCTTCCTTTCACTGCAGTGCTTACATGAGTTTGGTCTAGAGTAGGACCGAGCTTCGACAATCCGAAATCCGCCACTTTTGCCGTGAAATTTTCGTCTAGGAGTATGTTTGTTGTTTTCACGTCACGATGAATGATGGTGTCCGATGCTCCCGTGTGAAGGTAGTGGAGGCCTTTCGCAGCTCCGATGCAGATTTCGAGCCGTTGTTTCCAGCTAAGTGAGGGGAGATTGGAGCCGTACAAGTGTTTCCGCAACGGACCGCCTGCCATGAACTCGTAAACGAGGATCATCTCATTTTGTTCTTCACAATAGCCTATGAGGGACACTAGGTGTCTGTGCCTCAACCTGGAAAGCATCAAAATTTCCGTCCTAAACTCGGTTAGTCCTTGCCGGGATCCGGGATTCCCGCGCTTTACCGCGACCATTACCCCGCTCTCTAGCACACCTTTATAAACCTTCCCAAATCCACCTACACCAATGACCAAGCTCTCATCAAAATTCTTTGTTGCTTCTCGAATTTCAACGAACGATAGTACACGGCCTAAGCCGTGAGATTGCGCGGTTGAAGCGAGGCTGCAAATCGAAACTTTGGAATCTGAATTTCCCATGTTCGTTGGGAGAGGAAACCAGGACGACGAGCAACGTTTAGGCTTCTTCCGCCGGTGCAAATGCAAGAACAGAGCTGCTACAACGACCATCAAAACCGCGAAAACCGAAGCCGAAGAAACTGCTAGGACAATCAATTTTCTCCTGGGGAACTTTGAGTTCTTATGTATTGCACAAACATTTCCATCAAGGCTATCACAAGGATTGCTCATTTTCATGATCTCTAAACCATTCAAAATTGCATTGCTTGGAAGATTTCTTAAATCGGGTGGACCGACTTGAACCAAAATCTGATTCGATCCCGTCGAAACATTCGTGACGAAGTCGGCATAGTAAGCGGCCGATAATGCCATTGTCTTACTCGAAATATCAAAAGATGGCAAAGCAGACTGTCTGTTGATGTAAACATTGAAAATCAAGCTGTTAAGAACTGTGCTAACAATGTCACAAAAATGCAGCCTGATGAGATAAGTAAAGCCCTCGTCGACCTCGAATGTCCACGAAATGTTAAACCTCTGATCGGTAACATTCGCTTCGGCCATTTCTTGAGCAGTTGCGTAAACCGAATTCGGAGCAATTTCGGCCGAGATTCCATCGATGTACTTGATCAAATTCGGATTCACCGCAACACTGTTGGCCGATGCAGCATTGATCAAATAAGCTTGATCTGGTTCCCATGTTCTCCACATGGAATCATTCTTGGGAGTCAGAAGAGGGCCTCCCATGTTTATCCTATAAGCCGTCTCGAAAGCTACGTGTTTCGGGATCTCAACTTCCGGCCCCAACGGAACCGGCACGACACCGGAAGGGAAAATTGTGTTGGGTACAGCCACAACCTCAATCCCATTGACAAATGCAACCGAGCCATTGCTAGGACAAAACTTCAGCTCCAAGTTTTTCGAACCCGAATCTCCTATCTCAATCACATATTCCTTCACCAGAGGAGAGTTCCGGCCCGATTTCGGGAACGAAAACCGGTGCAGTGTGATTCCATTAGCCACAACTGAAAAAACTGCAGACCTCAAATCGTATTTCGAGTTCCGAACCGGGAAAAAGTGAAGCCGCAGCCAATGGCGGCCGATCTGCTTCGGTTTTATAGCATAAACCGAAGTTTTCTCAAAGACTCTAGCTGAATTATAAAGAGCTGAGTAACCAAAACTACTAATTCCATCCCCAGAAACAACAATGCCACTAGAAGGGGACAATTTCAGACTCCAAACACGAGTATCCGGCTCGAAAACCCGGGAATCGTCGACTTGGATCGGCTTACTTCCCCCGCAATCAATAAGAAAAACATCAAGAGGACTAAAAGAAGAACAGGTGACTGATTGAACAAAGCAAACAAATGGAAAGAAGAACAAGACCAACACAACTGAAATCCCCATTTCTAACACAAACAGAGTTTCAAAATCTTTTCATGTCCGAATGAGGAACATAAGTGGAGTTTGAAGCATACCTGGAATTTGGGGTTTCTGTAAGTTCCAAAGATGTTTAAAAGAAAAGGGTTTCTGGGAAACTGACTTAACTGAAACTTTATGAGATTTGGTTCCATTTTCTTTGAATATTTAGCGGCATCTAAGGTGAGGAACATGAGGGCCTGCGCCTGACATTTAAAAAACAAGACATATGCAGGTCACTGGGGGGACCCTGTCTTAAAACACAATCTGTCCTTTCTCTAAAGCAACAACCACATTTGATTCCTTGTTGACCAACCACCTTACGTTTTTAGCCTTTTGTCTTACCAGATAATCCCTCACTAAGATGCATATTAGACAATGGATTTACGGAGGAATTTTCGAATCCCTCCGTCGGAAGTGTACGAATGAAGTGTAGTCGATCGACTCTCATCAAAGTCTCATGTTATCCTAGAAATAGTGGCGGATTCAAAAATATTTTTAAGAATGGGTACACATAAAATTTTAAAATTTTAAGTGGGCACAACTTATAAAAGGTAAAAGATATAAAGATCAATTCATAAAAATTAAGAAAATTGAGACTAAATGTGTGCAGTTTAAAAATTTTAAGGTGGCCACATGCCCGCTTTAACATACACTTGAATCCGCCACCGGTCCTAGGTTAGGATTTTGGTTTCCTAATTTTGTCAATAGCATAGGACTCATTCAATTCGAAGTATGGAAGGTCATTTGATCTGAATCTAATTAGTTTCGACATGGTTGAATATTTTTTTCAGAAAGTTTCAGTTCAAATCGGGTTTAAGGTAAAAAAATATCTTATCCGAGATAATAATATAATTTTATTCTATATATTGAAGAATAATTACTATATTACCCTTCTCTATTTTTTCAATTACCTTCCTACTTTGTCAAATAAAAAATGAGATGATTATTATAATGTTCTTCTCTCTATATTTTTTTCAATTACCTTCGTATTTTACCGATGAAAATAAACTATTTGTCTCATGTCTTGTCAAAGGTTGATTTTTATTCTAAAATTCTAATTGAATTTAAGTTGGGTGAAACATCATCGAACATCAGATTAAGTTAGATTCAGTGAATATTTTAAATTTCTGTATCAGATACAAATCGACCAAAACCTGATCCAGTCCATGATCATCCTTAGTTAGAAGCATCTCATATGTCTGAACTCTGAACATGACCTTGTACAAAATTTTCATATTTTGCTGCATAACCCCACCTATTTAGATCATCTGAGATGGTCCTGATCTCTCCAACAACTTTCGATAGAGTTAGAAAAGAGAAACCTAACTTAAAATTATACTTTCTCTGTCCCATTAAAATTATTCATTTATTAGTTTTTTGTCAATATTTTTAACATTGACTCGTTATTATTTAAAATTTATTGTTGAAAAAATATATTTTATAAATCTTTAATCAAGTAGTTTTAAGAAAATATATTTTATAAAAATTAATTATTTAATATATTTAAAATAATCATAATCAAATTTGTTTTCAAAATATCAATAAAAGACAAAAATAATAAAAAAATTAAATTTATTATAAATCTACCGACTTTCAAACAAACGACACTTTTTGGACAAAATTAACATCAAATATAAACCCACAAACGACATCCATATCAGATATTTTGAAGGATTTGAATGTAATTAATCTCTAGTAAAGGTTTTGGCACATGTTCACATGCTTGATCCAAAGACCTCGTTTCATCACCTTGCCATAGATTATATATATATAATTAACATCTACTTACACACAACGTAAAATTATGAATTTTACATATTTTTTTGATCGATGGATAAGTGAAATAGATTAATGAGATTAACTCTTTATATTTTCTCCAAGTGATAATCTTCACGTAATTTACTGTTAATCTCAGTTATTCATTTCACTCATCCAATGATTCAAAATAACATGTAAAATTAAAAAAAAAACAAATTACATTGTGTAAAAGGATTGTACTTATATTGAATGTAAAACTCTTAGGTGTACACATTTTTTAGATCGTTTGATGGAAGAAACGGATAGCTGAGATTAACTCCTTACTCTTTTTTTCAAGTGATAATCTTCAAATAACCCACTGTTAATCTCAGTCATATGTTTAGCTCATCTGACGGTCTTATAAAATTTTACACTGTGTAACTGGATACTATCTCATATATATATATATATATATATAGTGCTGGATTGGATTCAGTAGGTCCTATGGAAGTTATGATTGGAGATTGGAGCGCAGAGAGTGGTGTTTATGATTAAAAATAAATAATATATTTGTGTAGCACATCTTGGGTCTTCGCCTAGTAATTTGCATCAGAGCCTAGGAGAATGAACACCAACTTTTTATATATTTTTTATTATTTAAATCAAATAATAAATAAATAAAATATTAAATAAAAGACAGCATGCGTAAAGAACCCCTAAGCTTGTTAAAGATGGACAAAGTTTCAGTTGAAGATAGTCAAACTGACACTCCGATTTTATAATAAACTGACAGAATATTGACAGTTATGATTTTGAGCATGGAATTTATAAATAAATTAGATAAGCAGTTAGATCTGTTAAATAAAAATTAAAAGTTTAATTTTTTATCCTTGTAAATAAAATAAATCGAATTGAAAGCAAAGATAGAATTAGAATTAAATATTAGAGGAGATAAATTACATAAATTCAAAATAACACGGGCTCGTTATGCATTTAATCTCAAAAACTAGAGGAGACAAAACTCTAATTTGACTTAAGTCTAAATTCTCTATATACATTCGTCTCTAATTGTAAACCGTCCCATAATAGATCTTTACAATACTCGGTTCAATAACACATTAAGTCTATGACGGATCTATGTATACCTCAGGGTAGGAAAATCTCACTCTGAACTTTCCAAACCTCACGCATTTAGTTTTATTTTTAAAAAAATTTATGAATTAGTCTCTAGATTTTGATGATTTGTCCTTGTGATTTTGAGTTTTTATGTGTGTCGGCCTTAAAAATATTTTTAAATCTGCCACTGCATTGAGTGGTCTCAGTGATAAAGGACGTCGTTGTTCCTCTTAGGTGACCTGACTTCGATCAGCATAGTCTACAGGTGTACATTGCATTTTCAAAGGACTAAGACTAAATAACATATATTACCATGTAATCATACTATAATATAAAAATAATACTTGATCTAAACTAATAGAATAGTAAATCAGATGTCATTAATTATAAAAAAAAATGAAAGGTTGGAGTGGATCTTATTATTATAAAATGGGAATATATTAAACAGCTGGAGATTGTACTCTTCTTAGTAGATACTTACTGGTTACATACAAGAAAGATAATTAAAAAAAAAAGAGTTTTCATATACACAAGGAATGGGGAAATAGTTTAAATAACTTTTTAAAATATATTTTATAAACTACATAGAAACCCTCACAAATCCCTAATTAGAGAAAGAACAGATTATCTGCCTTTGAAATTGATAAGAATTCAGAAGTATTTAAATTAAATAATTAGGGATTATGACTTAAATTGTATAATTTTAAAATTAATAGGGAACTAATAAATATTTAAACCAACTAAATAGGATCCAAACTTAATTTCAAAATTTATAGGACCTTAAATGTATTTAAACTAAAAAAAGTTAGGGGTTAGGGCCCTCCCATAAATAATTAAATTGGAAGAAATTGCACAATTGAACACACTGAATTTCACAATTTTTATAATTTAAGCCGATCAAATCAATTGAATTTTGAGCAAATACATGATTTTAGTTGGATCAACTCAATTCAGAGTGTGCATAGTTAAATGAAGTTTTATTGCTTATCATAATAATAAAAAATTAGAGTATATTTATTTCCACAAGCGCCTTAATTGTATGATTTAAAGTTTAGAGTTTATGGGTTTTAGTGTAAGGATTTAGAATTTAAGGTTTATGGTTAGGATTTAGAGTTTATGGTTTAAGGTAATATGGTTAGGGATTTAGGTTTTAACCAATAAATCCTAAAATTTAACCCTAAACCTGAAATTCTATCAGCAACCCCTAAATTCAAAGCTACTACACCTAAACCCTAAATAGAGTTTTTAAACCCTAAAACTAAGGCACTTGTGTAAACAAAATTTCAACATGTGCTTGTGCATGGAATAATTACCATAAAAAATATTGCTCTGATTATTCGCTTTTAATAAAATATTCGTGTTTAACATTCTTATTCCGCACATTTAGATATAGGTTTGAGCAGAGACGAGCACAGAATTTTATGTCAGGGAGTGTGTAACTGTTAAAGAAATAGAATGTAACCCCCTAGACACGCCTATGCATTACAACGGATCCTAGGAAGTCACAGGAGCGACCCACGTTAAAATTTCAAATAACCCATTGCTAAACCGTTAAACTCATAGATCAAATTGAATTAAAACACAGTTTTCAGAAATCATTCATACAGTAAAACAAAACCATGATACATGTTGCGAAAACAAGTTTCAGACTCATATATATAACACAAGACGTGACACACATGCCCCTTAGTTACACAAATATCATACTCCACGAGCAAGCCGAAAAAACTCCCATACTGACGTTGATAGTTGCAACATGTCTGATCTTTTGCCCTGAGATGGTAAAAACAACATGAGCTTGGAAAAAGCTCAGTAATACAAAACTACCAAAAATATGCTATAAGCACATGCAGATATATGGTAGGCATGATGTCATGATATTCCATGCAGCAACAGACTTCATGCGACTCGCTATTTCAATATAGCATACATGAGGGAAGCGAGATTTGTTCTGAATTCAATCGCTAAGTATCAAGTGAGAGCTTAACGTTCAGAGAGTCAGTAGGGTGGTGAATTGAGTGTATTGAATCAAGAAGCCTAGTGTGTTCCGATAAGTGCAGATCAAACATACATAAGTACATATCATTCATATCATATGAACACATAACCATTCAATGCAATGTTCAAGTTTATACAAGGGTTTACTAGTAACTACCCTCCATCCTTACACCAAATGCAGTCCCTCAGAACTGCATCTATAGGGACTTACCCTAGGCCCGATGGGCATAAGTGCCACCTAAGGGGCTGCCTTAGGTCCATAAGGATTTACCCGTGCTAAAGCATCAGAACCTACTCAAGGGGAGACCTTGAGTCCATAAGGATTTACCAACTGGATCAGGGCTGTACCAACAGAGACTTCATAACATAACCCAACAGTATACCTCAGATAGTAATCGGTGTTCAAATTTCAGACATGAGTAACAGAATACATATGACAGACATATTCTATTCAGAGTATCAGAAACTGAAGATTCATGCTTTTGACAGATAAATGGGCATACCATTGAGCAGAGCAGACAATATTATCATTCATCATGCAAATAGAGTGTACCATCATAGATCAAGCTAATAGATTACACTACCGATTATATCAGACAGACAGACGATATTATCAAAGATCAAGCAACCACATAGCACAATTACATATCATGTATATAGATTGAGCGTACATACAACGAGTAGGCAGAGTATGATATCATCTATCTAGTTCATCATTTCATCAAGCGTATCATCGTCCATAATTAAATCATTAGATTGTTTACTAATGTGTAATAATCATACAACGCATACAACTGAATGAAGCACACATGGAACACACTGGATAGATCAATTTTATTTCTCGAGGATACTTGATATTTACAGAATGAGACACATTGAACTTTTGGCAATTTAAACGAATTTCAAAAACGAGGTCCCTATTAAATAAGATTCGTACCTTCGGCTCAAATCAAACATTTCAAGAGTTTATACATCAGATTCTTTGAATTTAGATATATCGTGAACGATTTGATCATTTAAGCCCACGAGGGCATTATGGTCATTTCGACGCTCATGGGCATTTTGGTAAATTATACCAGCAATGAATAAACAATGATTCACAGAACTCGGGAATTCTGTTTGGTCATCAGTTTTTCTAACAAAGCATTCGAGAATTTATGTATCAAGATCTTTCAGGTTATCAGATATTTCCAGGGATGCTCCAACCATTTTGGCCAACGGGGCATTTTAGATATTTGACTAGCATGGAAATTTTATAATATAACACAATCATAGCATGATGACGATTGTACTGCTTAGGGGCTCCAATGGTTTATCAAGCCTCTAAAATTCGTTTAAAGCAGCATATCCCAACTTGGCAGTACTCACCAACATTCAAATGTGAGCAATTTGCATGTATCATGACTTGACATAGATTGTATCGTATGTCTGATCGGTCGCCTTCATACTTCACTATAAAGCTTAGCTTTGAGTAATCAAACATATAATCCATTCGCATCTTCCTATCTTACATTAACGTCATGAATGATAAACATACATGAGTGTGCTTCCTAACACTTAGGGGCACTTTAGCCCTTAAAGTCTTATTAGAAATCCTAGAATTTCATCAAATGCATAACTGCCTATTTAACTCAAGAGGGCATTTCGGTCATTTTGGAAATTGGAATAAATCCACCATTTTTGTCAGTTTTACTATTTAGCACCTCCATCATTTACGTACTCGGTAGAGATTAAGTCGTTCTAACCCCTTCGGCCCTTACAGACGGTTTATTTATTTTAGAACTTGAGGGTATAATTTTTATTTTGATAAATTAAGAATTTTGGTGCTCCAGGGCACTACAGTCTTTTTGGTCATTACGATCATTTCAATTAATTCATTCGTTACCGTCATAAGGACCGACTCAGGAATACAACGATACTTCTGGTAAATTCACCTCCATGTGTTATACAGAGCTCGGGGGGAAAATCCAAGTTTCTTTTAGTATCACACGCATTTGAATAATGATATCGAAGTCTTTTCTAATAGAACATACATCTTAGGTAGGGTAATTTTTTTAATCAGGTCAAATGCAGATTCCGGGTTACTTCCTTTATTAGGGGCAGTTTAGTCATTCTTATACCTCAAGAGCATTTCTGTAATCTCATATCCAATATCCCTTACTCCATATTCTGGGGATTGATTCTTAGGCACTATTGATCGAGTTGCAGATTTAATTGTATTATTTATTACTATTAGAACTTTCGATACTTTTGGTTTATTAATATTCTTATTCGAATATTCTGGTTTTAATAGTTTCCATACTTATTTCTCGTATCTGATTCGGCTTAAGCAGAGTTTACAATACACTTCATCATAAGCATGCATACGTTAACCGGATATCAACATGTACATAAAGCATACAAGGGGTAGTATTGTATTACCTTAACTCTGAGCTATATCTGTCGATTCATGAAACCTCATTCGATTGCACTCGAACTCGAAATCGACATCCATCAACAATTCGTATTCAAGGAGCTATGAGTACCTTCAATTACACAAATTCACATTTTAGTTCTTACTCACAGTACCCTTAACTAAATAATTGAATACATATACAAGTTCGGATTCAAGGTCAGATTCGGAGGCTTTCGAGTCAGAATTTTGCGAAACATGCTTCAAAAACGGACTCAGGACGTCGAAAACATAAAATAGGAGTTTTTCGGAAAAGTTGACTTTTTGGTCAACGGTCAAAGTCAACGCTGACATCAGCAGGTCAACGGGTCAGAGTCAGCGATGATGTCAGCGGGTCAACGCTGATGTCAGTAGTCAACGGGCAGAGGTCAACTGAGTTGACTCGGCTGACTCACTGAGCTGACTCGGGCTGAGTTGACTCGGTAGACGGGTTGGGCTTGGATACGGGTCGGGTTGGATCGATTCGGGTCAGATACGAGTTTGGGTCAGGTCAGGCATGGGTCGGGTTGATGGGCTCGATTCGAGTTTAGACCGGTTCGAAAGAAATTGGGCCAATATGCCCGGCCCACTTACCCTACCGATGAAGTTTTGCCGGCCGGTCGCCGAAAATGTCATCGGAAGCTCCGTTCGCACCAAAACTGCCGAAAAAACGTAGATCATCAAAGCCATATTCTCATGATAGCATTCAAACGCCGAAAGTTGGTCGGAAACCACCAATATTACCTGAAATGCGAAAAACGGCAACCGAACAAGCGTAGCTCCGATGAGGCTTCTCCTGGTGTCGGATGAGCAAACGGCAGGAGGGGTTTTGTTCGTCGTGGCGTGAGGAACCTATTGGTGTTGGCAGCGCGACGAACGGAAGGCGGACGGCGACGAAATCGCCGAAGAACAGAACGGTCAAACTTAGGGTTTCTACTAAACTTTCGAACTAAGCTTCGCGACAGGCGGTGGCGCTAACGCGTGAGTGGTGGCCAGAGATTTAACCCGGTTGCGACAGCGCTCCGATTACTGCCGGCGGTGACGTTCACAGATTGGCGGTGTGGCAGATCGGAGCCGGGACGGTGGGAAAAAAAACCTTTAGTTACCCTTGGAACTTACAAATTCGAAATGAATGGTCAACTCGGGTAGGTGAGGAGTCAAAAAGTTATTAAACCATAGCTAACGGGCTTCCCAAACTCATTCTAATGTTATTTCAGGAAAACTTTAACAAAAATGAGCATCTGGCTCAATGGTTCAACACACACTAGAGATGGGATGGATGTGGTTGCGGGTTTAAACCTCACTAACCTCATTCTCAATATTTGTTTTATTATTATTATTATTATTTTTACCATAAAATCAGAGTGTGACATAGAAATTATATACCCTTTTTCGGTACCCTTATTTATGCCCCCACACTAAAAAAAATAGGTTTATGGCTTAAGGTTAAGGCTTAAGATAAGGTTTAGGGTTAAAAAATAGGTTTATGCCCTCTTATTTTAGAATTTACGGTTTATGGTTTAGAATTTAAGGTTAAAGCTTGAAATTTGATTTTTTTAGTGTTGGGGATAGAGAAAGGGGCATAAAATTTTTATCTATGTTAAAGAGCTTTTTTAGAAATTTAGTGAGTGTAAATTTATATTATTGATAGAAAATACATAAATTATACGAGAGTTTAAAATTCTTAAGAGGTACGACTGCCCCTTCCAACACTCCTTCGGTCCAACCCTGAGTTTAAAGACATGATCTTTGGAGGATTTTCGAATTTTAAGAAAATTTAAAAAATATCGATATATTCATATCCTACGCTCAAAACTACTATTGCTATAGAACTGTTCCCATTTTCCATTCAAATGTGCCTCCCTCCATTACTCCAATGAGCTACTGTATTTTGCTTTGCAGAACTCTGTGCAAAGCCACCACTTCCAATGAAGAAAGTAAGAAAATCCTTAGTATATGACACATTTAAAATGTTAAAAAACACGAAACTTAAAATGTTATCCATATAATTGAAATATATATTCATTCGTACAGCCTAATATACATTTATTGACGAGTCTACGATACAACAGCCTAATATACAACATAATCAATTGGTGTCAATAATATTTTAAATTTTATATTTTTTAACATTTCAATTGTGCTATTTTTAGTTGTATATTAAGCTGATGTATCGTAGACTCGTATTTTATTCATGCAGGCAAAATCATTCATGTCTTTGTGTCATGTTCTTACTGGTGCAAGAAAAAGATTGTTATTCTTATTCCCTTGTTGCTGAAGGTATTATGGTAATCTCCTTGTTGTGTCAGTGAATCATTTTTTGACCTCAATTTCTGTAAATTTATGCCCACTATTCCTTGTTTATAGGTGGGATTTTGGTATGATATGACAGATATCAAGCTTTTTTGTTGAAATTTACAAATCAGAAAGTAAACAATATGACACAAAGATTTCTCACTTTTGGACCAAATCTTTTGCTTGCTTTCCTTATCTAAGTTTTTAAATGGATAAATTATTGGGTAAACTACACTGGTAGTCACTAAATTTTTAAGGCGCTTTCAATAAGGTCATCAAACTTTTAAAACTTTCATTATAGTCACTCAACTTTTAATTCGCTTTCAATAAGGTCACTGTCATCAACCACCGTTAAAAAACCTGACATGACATGTTAAATTTAAGGATAAAATACATTGTTAGTCACTGAACTTTTAAGAGGCTTTCAATATGGTCACCGAACTTTTAAAACTTTCATTACCATCACTCAACTTTTAATTCGCTTTCATTACCGTTAAAAAAGTTGATGTGACACGTTAAGTTTAAAGATAAACTTTTTCCCACCTTATTTTATCTCCATGTCTTATTTTTCTTCCATCCAAACATGTCTATCTTTTAGATACATTAATATTTTTCTTTGAACTCCTCATTATCCAATGCATGACTCAGTAAATGTCGGGCCTGAAGCATAAAGATGATTTTTATGAGCAAAATTTTAGTTATTTCTTTATTATTCCATCATCGGATGTCTCCCAATATTTTTTTTGTTCTCACACATGTCGCATGCATGTCTAGATACATTAATATTTTCCTTGTATGTGTTACTAGAGAAGTAACGACCTTCACCAAAAAATTACAATTTGATTCATATGGAAGAAAGAGACATGTTTGGATGGAAGAAAATAAGAGGGGAGATAAAATATGGTGGGAAAACGTTTATTTTTTAACTTAACGTGTCACATCAGCTTTTTTTAACGGTAATGAAAGCGAATTAAAAGTTGAGTGATAGTAATGAAAATTTTAAAAGTTCGGTGACCATATTGAAAGTCTCTTAAAAGTTCAGTGACTAATAGTGTATTTTACCCTTAAATTTAACATGTCACGCCAATTTTTTAAACGGTGGTTGACTGCAGTGACCTTATTAAAAGCGAATTAAAAGTTTAGTGACTATCAGTGTAGTTTACCCTAAATTATTTTTTTCAATTTGACCTATAAACAATACAAAATATAAGAGATTCACTTGAATATACTAAAATGGCAGAAAAAATGGGAAAATAAACAAAGAACTATAAATTGCAGTCAATTTACAAAGATTGGAACTTCACCTTCTCTATTCTAAACATTCTTTCAAGTGATCAAAAGTTGAGAATTTTACAGACAAAACACACATTATCCAAGCTTTTTGGAACAAGAGTTGCAGAAATTCATAGAAACAAGTCCAAAGAAAAACACACCCTCAAATAATCTAAAATTATCAACCCTTTTCTGATCAGTAAACAAAATTAATATACCATGGAGACAAAAGGGCAGCCCCAATCTAATGCTGCTTTGTCCCCCTTCAAAGAATATGGACCTCTCTCTCTCAACAACCACCCAAATTCAGACACTAAATTCTAAACCCCTACCTTTAAACAATGTAACTACAGCCGCTGCGATGCCTACCTGCCGGAGTTGATGTTGTTACTACCCTCGATCGTTCTCACATGATCTTTGGCTCACCACTCGGAGAACGCGGTTACAAGTTGCATCATCCACCGTTTGTCATTTTTCGTGGTAGTTCCGGCTATTCAAATGAGCGGAATGTGTAATATACAGAAGAACCAATGTGAGTTGCACTCAATCACAAGGCAAAACTAAACCAGCCGGTGCTGACGTAAACCTTTCCCGAAATGAGGTTGCATTAAGCGAACATACAAGCCATTTTTCGCTACCAAAGAATCATGTGTCCCTTCCTCCACGATTCGACTGCCGTTAAGTACTACAATGTTGTCAACATGCCTCATCATCGCAGCTCTATGGGCTATCAAAATGGTAGTTTTGTTCCCCATTATTAGTGTATCAAGTGCCTCCTGCACCACTCGGCTTGACTCGGATTCAATGGATGAGCTGGCTTCATCCAATAGTAAGATGGGGGCATTCTTTAGCACCACTCGAGCGATAGCAATTCTTTGTTTCTGTCCTGGGGTCAAATCGACACCCCTCATGCCAACATGCGTGTCGTAACCATGAGGCAAGCTGCTGATGAAATGGTGAGCATTGGCTATTCTTGCAGCCTCTTTCATCTCAGCTTCGCTAGCATTGTGCCTTGCATATATAATGTTTTCCCTGATAGTAGTTGAGAAGATAATGGGTTCCTGTTGAACAAGACCCAAGTGATTCCTCAACCACCTCAAATTGTATTGCTTTAAATCCCGTCCGTCGAGTAGAACCTGACCCGCTACAGGATCATAGAATCTCTCGATGAGAGATATTATGGTACTCTTCCCAGATCCTGAAACTCCGACAACAGCTAAAGTTTGTCCACCATTAACTTTAAGACTAAAATTGCTTAATACCAACATTTCTGGACGACTAGGATAGCAGAAATCAACATTTTTCAACTCGATGCTACCATATACATTAGGTGGCTTCAACGCCGAGTTATCATCTGGCTCGATTTTAGGGACTCGCTCAATAATTTCAAACACTGAAGTGAGAGATTTCCGTCTCTTGAGAATGTATGGTGCCAATCCAAATGGCTCCACCAGTGCAAAAGTTGCAAAAGAGAAAACCATGTACTCCTTGACAGCTGTAGGCAGATCCATATAGCCTCTTTTAACACAGAGAGCAGTGTACCAAAGGAGAAGAGCATTGCAGGCGAAAAGAAGGAACTGCGAAAAGCCGAATGCAAACCCTATTGCCATTCCATGAAAGAAACTCTTTCTCAATATTTTCTTCAGCTGCAATCTGTAGAGCTCCATTACCTTATTACCGGCACAAAATGCTACAACAGTGTAAATGTTTCTCACCGCATCCTCAAGGACCAATGACGCCTTCCTATGCATCTCCTGGATTCCCTTCGAAAATCCAGCAAGCCATAATTTCTGAAACATTTAAGTACGCAACAATTCAGAAATTTGGAAATGTACAATCTTCCATCGAAGTTCAATAAGAAAGAAATGCAAACCTGTGCAATAGCAGAGACAGTCAGAACCGGCAGGGTTGCAAATGCCACAAGTGCCAACCGCCAATGTAGCAACAACCCAATCAGCAAAGCAACAATAACGGCAGTACTATCCTGTACAAATATTGAAAGCCGGTTGCTAAAAGAAGCTCGTACAAATGTAGCATCATTTGCCAATCGCATTGACAAGGTGTCAGCATTATTCTCTTCTTCATCAAACCATCCAACTTCATTCCGCAGCATTGCTGTCAATGGTAGGCAAACATGGTAAACAATATGCATTGAATTCAGCATTCTAGTAAATTTGCAATACTGATTTGAAGAATCATATACCTGAGAACATCATCCTGCGAACCCGTTCAGTCATCTTTTCCCCCATAATGCCAAAGTAGAAGTGTTGCAAGAAGTTGGCAACAACAGTTACTATACCCATACAGGCAATTATCAAACACCACCTGTCTACTTCATCCCGTAAGTGATGATGTTCCTGACGCCTATAATATGCTGTTACTATCAGAGCAATAACATAAGCAAGAAGTGGATTAAAAGAGCCAAAGATTGCTGCACCAATGCTTCCCAACACAGCATAGAGCCACTCCGCAAAACTAAGCTGTGCTAACCTCCAAAAAGATGGAGCTTCCTTATGATGTGCTGCCTTAGCTTTCATTGGGATGTCACCAGAGTGACTGAGAGGACGACTAAAAGTCTGAGAATGAGAACGTTCACTTTTAGGATCAGAAGTCAGAAGGGGTGATACAGGAGATTCTGGGTCAGAACCGTTTGATTTCTGCCTCTGGGTAGACTGAACGTCAAGCTTGGGCAACTCTGGTAGCCTCATTTCGAAACTATCTTGTCTCCTGATTGATGGTTCCTTATCATTACCATCCACAGGCAAACCGTTCCCGTGCATTTTCTCTGGTGGCGGACT
Source organism: Hibiscus trionum (assembly GCA_030270665.1). NCBI lineage: Eukaryota > Viridiplantae > Streptophyta > Magnoliopsida > Malvales > Malvaceae > Hibiscus > Hibiscus trionum. Next base: position 56,611,250 of record BSYR01000017.1, on the reverse strand, counting down.
ATGAGCCTTAGGTGATTCTTGTGAGTTAAAAGCACCATCATGGGCCCGAAACAAGCCAGGAACTCTTTGAAGAGAAGGTGATTTGATAAACTTTGGAGATGATGATTCTTGGCAGCTGTAAATTGATGAAGACTCCTTTTCAATCTGGAAAGTTGATGTCTCCTTGTAGTTCCTAACTGGCGTCCTGAAGAAAAAAAACCCCATAAAACCAGAATTTAGAATATACAAACACAGGAGCCTTTTTTTAATCTAATCTAAGAAAAAAACACTGACAAGAAATAGACTTCCATAGCCTTCCAGCTTTCTTAATAAAAAGCATATATAGTCCTAATTACCTCCTTGGAAGTTTTGCTGCCTCTTCGCATTTAAGGAGCTCTGCATACAAGCCATCGAGAGCTAGTAACTCATCATGTGTACCCATTTCAACCAGCTGACCCTCCTCCATCACAGCTATATAATCAGCATTTCTTATGAGACTAAGACGCCGAGCAATTATTATAGTTGAACGCCCCAACATCAGAAGATCTAGAGCTTCCTGAACAGTTCTTTCAGCTTCAAAATCGAGTCCACCAGTAACCTCATCAAGCAGAAGGATTGTCGGGTTCAAAAGCACAGCTCTAGCAATAGAAAGTTTAATTTTCTGTTCTTCTGTCAATGCTAAGCCAGCCCTACCCACCTGAAAGTCGCAGTAAATTGATTTTAACAAAGTGACACAAATGAGAAATTATGAAGATGATCGGTAAGATTGACGAAAACAGTATATCTTGTTCTTCCATATTTCACCTGCGTCTCATATCCTCTCTCAAGGGAGCTAATAAATGTATGTACATGTGCTATTTTTGCAGCTTCTTCAATTTGATCAAGTGTAGCATCTCGCCCATAAGCAATATTATCTTTTATGCTCAAACTAAGTAATGCAGGTTCCTGAGTAACAAGTCCTATTTGGCTTCTGAGCCACTCCAGCTTTAGGTTTTTAATGTTCTCTCCGTCTAGAAGAACTTCCCCTATATCATAGAAAATAAAATTGTTTAAATAATGAAGGTTAGCTCACCACCAAGCAACAATTTCAACACCCAAATGGCATGCCACTGCAGTGTGATACACAAAATCATATGAACATAATACCTAATGTAGGATCATAGAACCGTTCCATAAGTGGAATAATACTACTTTTCCCAGAGCCATTTCTGCCAACAAGGGCCACAGCCTTTTTAGCAGGTACAGTGAGGTAAAATCCACTCAATATAGGGATTTCAGGTCGAGAGAGATAACTAAAATATACATTGCGAAACTCAATATTTCCTTGAAGGGAGGATAGGATGTTCCTCTCCTGATTAGAATCAGAGGATGACCGAAAAATCATCTCAAAAAGTCTATAAGCAGCAATTCGTCCTTGGTCAAATGAATAGAAATTTGTTGCGGCTTGGTTCAGCCCGCTGCACAATATGGAAAGGATCGGTAAGAAAGTATAGATTAGACAGAGCAGAGAAAAAGAGAGACTGATGCTTACAGGCCACTTAAAATTATAGCAAAAAGCGCTGTTATTATTTCACCACCATGAGCTCTATTATGCATGACCAGAAACCTTCCAACCCAAAGTTGTAAGGCACAAGAACATATTGCAAGCCCATATGTAAATCCAAGCCCAAGCCCTTGCACGAGACTAATCAATATACCATATCTCAAAGTTGCTTGCAATGAGGTCGCATAAGAATATTTGGCCAAAGTTTCATTAGTAAATGCATACAAGGTCCTAATATAAGAGATTGCCTGCAAAAAAGAGAAAACTATATGTATATTAGCATCACTTCCCACTGTTCTTACCCATAGAATCAACGGAGAAAGTGAAGTTCAACAAAGAATTCATGTCACCATTTCAACAAATTCAAAACGATTGAAACTTCAAAGATATAATATGCATGATGCATGGATAATAAAGAAAAATGTCTAGTGCAAGTTCTACCGAGCTTTAGGGCAACTTCTTTACTCCAGAAAGCAGTGTTCAAAGTTTAAACAGAGTTTTAATTAAGTAGTATTATAGACTATAGAAACTGCAAATCAGCTTTCCATGGGCTGAAAGCAGAAACCCAAAGTTGGATCTTCTGACAAGAACCTCTATGTAATAGCTGGTTGAAAAGTTCAATAGAAACGTCAAATAACAATCGATATTCTTAGTTAACTCGAGAAATTTCAATTTGAAAACACCTTTAAAGCTAGCAGCACTTTTTTCCCACAACTCCAACCGGGCCAAAGAGGCTCCTGAGCTAAGCATCTAAAGGCTCCTATAAATATCAAGCAAACATTGGGGGGGGGGGGGGGTAACTTTTCCTTTGTTTCTGTTTCAAATACAAATAACTAGTAAAGTTTAGTCCATAGGTCCTTATATTATTAACAGCACACTTAGGTCATTATAGTTAAAATGCCATGGTAACTGCACTCTTAAGTCAGTTTACGCATTTTGGTCAACTCATTCTAAATGAACATTAGTCAAAGTAGCCAATTCTAATTCAAAACAAATAATATTAACAAAATAAAGTTTGGTTGAAAGGAATGGAGCCAGAAGAGGAGAAAAACCTGTTCAGCAACGCTAGCTGCCTCAGCATAAGCATCTTGAATGTTCTCAGCAAGCCTATGAAGAAATATATTGGATATGCCTCCAGCAGCAACGATGAATGGACCAGTGGCTAGAGTTATGAGAGAGATCTCCCAACAGTTGATAAAACCGATAATTAGACCACTGAAAAATGTAGCCATGTTATGAATGTAATTCCCAACCTGTATCATCATTGTAATATTAAGATTAGAGCAGATATCTGTAAGGAAATCCCACCAGAGAATAAGTTATTAAAAACGTAGGGAAACCCACATGTGACTGAACATACTTTTTCACTAAGAGCAGACTGGATGAGCAACACATCACTCAATACTTGACTCACTATGTCTCCATTATTCCCATAAGTATCAAAAAAGCTCATATCTTGGTTCAATAAAACTTGTACATAATTTGACCTGATGACAGCAGTTTGCCGCTCTCCCGTCAGAATCCAGCATGAAACCTCTATTACACAGAGCAAGTCAGCGGCAAATGGCAGAAACAATGCATCAATCAGAAGATAAAGGAAATGAAGCAATAACTGATTTTGATAATCAACTTACCAATCCAGCCAGCAACAAAAACACCCACCGCAATATAAACAATAGTCAAAGCAAGCTGCATAACAAGAACGAAACAGTTGGTGATAAGCACAAGTACAAACAACAGAGTCTCTGAAGGAAACTACAAATGATAGTTGCTTAAATCAAGCAAAAGAAGAGATAAATCAGACAGAAACCCAAGCCACAAAAGATGGCTTTGCATTGCCCCGTGTTATTTGCACATTATCTTACTAATTAACACCTCTTGGGAATAAAGGCAATACAGACTTAACTCAACAGATGGAGATTTTCTATATTTTCATGGTAACAATTAAAACAAAATATTATTTGCAAACAAGCAGATATAATCACATATTATCAGTTTACATGCATCCATGATAACAACTACATGAGAGAGTCGCTATATAACTCGATGCCCTTAACATCATGAGAGCGGTTACATAACTTTGCCTTGCATTACTTTGATTTGCAATTAACTAAATCATCACATCAAAAAATCCTTTCTTTTTGTAGTTCACTACCCATTTTTCTCCTTCCTTCCATTTACTGTTCTACAAATACACAAGCCTTGAAAAACATAAAGATGAAACACATCCTTCCCTTCCACAATGCTAACCTTTCGTTATAATGACGCCTTGCATCTAGAATGTGGAAGAATCACCCTGTCCCCAGAGGGAGGGGAAAGTAGTAAAGGACAGTGTTACCGGGTTTAGGGTTGAGTGTCAGACAAGGAAATGTGTCTGACACGGGCATGCTCAAATTTTCTTAAGTTTTTCATATATTTGGAGGATCATGTCAATACCCATGTCTGAATATTTGGAGGATTTAGGTTTCAGACAGGTAATTTAAGAAAAAATGAAGTCTGTGTATCATAGGTTAAAGACCATCCACCCAAAAAATTAAAACAACAATATCCTACCATGGAAATACCTAAGCCTATATAAGCAATGACCATTAATATCTTAAAAAATAGATTTCCAACATTTCATGCTTTTTTTACATCACAAGATTTCCTACTGGTCCACTTGAAAGCTAAAATGGTCCATCTCCCCTAATTTCTCCAACTCTCTAAAAACAAAACATCTCAGTTAACTACACTGTTAAAATGGCAAACTCCTGAAAAACTACAAATTAATAACTAAAACACTAAGCTAAGTCTTTAAAATCCCAAAATTTAAGCTTTTCACTTCCTGAATAAAAATAGCTAACCTCTGTAAACCTTTCAAATTGCTCATCCAATATCTCCGGCCCCGGAACAGACGACCCAATTCCGAGAACATGAACAATCTTCGCAAAGTAATGCAAGTAAACAACGAGAGCGGTCCCATGTGCCGCAGCAGCAAGCGATCCGACGATCATGAGAGCCCAATCAAGCCGATCAGCGCAGGCGAAGAGTTTCGAGAAAGGAACAGCAGCAGGTGGCGACTCCAGCTCTTCAGCCTCCTCCATTTCCTCCTCCGCCTCCACCTGCGCCGCTGCAGCTGCTGCTTCCGCACTTGTATCCAAGTACGGAGAAGGCGATTCCGGCGGCTCCGAAACCTCCGATACCGGTGTCAACGGTTGTATGTGGGGTGGTGACCACCCAAATAAACCTCTTGATATCATCATCTTCAAAGAAAACCAAAACCCTAAACCCAAGTATTCTTCCTCTAAATTTAGCAGAAACTTTCAGCGGATCTGCTAAATTCAGAGACCAAAAAATTCACCAAAAATTTGAGCTTTTCCCCCTTCTCCAAGTTAATTAAAGGTCTGGGATTTTTCATATAATTTTCTTTAAAAAAGTAAAAATGGAGACCAGGTCAACGATGGCGGAGGAGACCGGTGAACTAAAGAGAGAAAATCCAACCCTCCCTTACATTAAAGCAGACGAGAAAAGAAAAATTAAAAAAAATTAAGAATTTTTCGAGTTTTCTTAGGCTTTTTAATGATTCCAATCTTTGTTTTTGTTAACGGCAAAAAGTAGATTTTGTTTCACTTGAGTAAGGTTAATAGTAGGTTAAGGTTAATAGTAGATTTTGGGGTGTAATTGTAAACGAGACAGTCGAATTTGAGTAGTTCTAAGCTCGACTCTACTCGTTAAGATTTCGAGTTGAGTTTGAGCTCGAGTAGTTTTTAACGAGCCTTAATAATATGAGCTCGGCTCGTTAAGAATTCGAGTCGAGTTCGATCTTTATTTGAATTCAATCGAGTCGAGTTTTGACCGAGCTTTGACCGAGTATAACTCGAGTAGCTCGCGACCTGTCTTGTTCATTTAAAACCCTATTAGAGAAAAAAAAAACTTTGATACACAAGTTTATGGTGTTAATTTATGGTTTAGAGGTTTAGGTTGTTGGGTTTAGAAATTATGATTTAGATTTTAGGGTTTAAGGTTTATGTTTTAAGATTTTAGGTTTAGGAATTTAGATTTTAAATTAAAAAAATAGTATTACATTTTCGAGTAGCTTGCGAGCTTTTCAAGTCGGTTATCGATTAGCTCGACTCGGCTCGTTAAATATTCGAGCCGATTTTGAGCTCGAGTTGAGTCCAATCAAGTCAAGTATTGACCGAGTCGAGCTCGAGTAGCTCGCGATCTGTCTTGTCTCATTTACATCCCTAGGTGCAAATAAGGGTAAATAAAACTAGACTTGAAAAAAAAATTGACTCGAATTGTAATTTCATAAATTCAAATTGACTCGAAAAAATTTCAAATAAAATTTAAGTTATAAAACGATACTCGGATAATTTGAAATTTTTAGTAATTAGTGTATCGTTTTTTTTATTTGAGTCGAGTCCTCAACTATATCTGATATATGTATATCACATTATAAATATTTATAATTAAATATGAACAGAAATTCGAACAACTCTACTTGACTCAACTCAAAAAAATCTTAATAAAGCTTTAGTTATGAAATATTACTCTTCAACTCGGCTAACTCAAATTTTTTTAACTCAACTCAATCCTATATTGACCCTAGATATAAATGGATCAAATTAAAGTAGGAGAGTTGGTCCGATTTCTACTGTATTTAATCTTAATTAGTTGATCAATATGTAAGATATTGATAATTATATTAAGAATGTAAATATTATTTACAAAATAATTAAATTTCAATTTAAGTTACCTAATTTCTGGAAAAGAATTTTAATATTTTATGTAAAATAATTGAATTAGTGTCGCGAATAAACTTAAATTGATTATTTTTACGTGTTTTATTCTAAATTTTTTAATCTATTTTTTAACGAGGCTCAAGTCTTTGACTTACGTGTATGATCTTTTGTGTTTAATCATACATTATTACCTTCTTATTAATATCCTATACACCGGCGGTGGAAATTTTTTCTTTCCACAAGCGCCTCAATTATAGGGTTTAAGGTTAGGGTTTAGGATTTAGAGTTTAGGGGTTTTGGTATAGATGTTTAGAATTTAAGGTTCATGTTTAGATTTTAGGATTTATAGTAAGAATTTAGGGTTTAGGGTTAGGGTTTAAGTTTTAGGGTAATATAGGTAGGGATTTAGGTTTTAACCTACAAACCCTAAATTTTAACCCTAAACCCAAAATTCTGTCAACAATCCCTAAATTCAAAACTACTACACTTATACCCCTAAACTTTAAACCCTAAATGGCATCCATAACCCCTAAAATTAAGACGCTTGTGTAAAAAAAATTCCACAAGCGCTTGTGTATAGAATTATTACCCATTTTAGACATTAAATTCAATAAGTGTCTCGGTGAAAAAGCGGATGATATTCATTTTAGGAGATACGAGTTCAATCACAATATCTGCAAAGTGCATGTGTTTTGTCAAAGGGTTAAGAATATCTATCAACAAATAATACTTGTAATCACATTTATACTATTAAAAAAATTAGACATTTTTTATTATTAAATTAGTGAAAATCGAGATAGCTGAGATTAACCATAGGTAATGATTTTTATAAAAAAATAAACGAATTATCTTTAATTTAGAATAAAACATTTGTATAAATATTTTATCATTCTACTTATATTATTTAAATAAAATAACTAAAAATCAGAATAGAACACGAGACGGATGAAATTTTTACAAATCTTTTATTATTCTACTTATAATAACTTATTAAATATATTTTTAATATTAAATGTGATAATTAAATCTAGTGTGTATAAATCTGTTGTATATTTTTCAAAACTTTTATATTGATCATATAAATATGTTTAAAAATTATTATATTATATATTTAAACACATTATATCATATTTATGATATTATTTTTTGAATATTTATAATATTATTTTGATATTTATTAAATGCATGGTATATTTTTCTCGTCGAATATAAAATTGTTACATTATTCTTTTTTGAACTTATAATATTTATAATAAATAATCTTATAATAATCCATAATTTTTATATTCGTTTAGGGGGACATTGGGTACAGCTAGATTTTTGCCTGATTCAATATTTTAATAATGACACGTGTGGATCTCTGTGAGTGTCAGGGTGAGTTTAGCATTGCTCAGTGGAACTTTTTATTTTAGACCCAGCTTTTTCCCTCTGCCACTGCCAGTCCATTTGCTCTGTAATCTGTTTTTTTTTTCTTCTATTTTTTTTTTCTATTTTCTATAAATCACAATGGTCTCTTATCGTGACGAAACTTAGTATAGAAAAGTTTTGGAAGTTAATTTAAAAACTTTTTAAAAATTAGGTTTAAAATAAAAATATTCAAAAATTAAGGGTTTAATTTATATATTTTAAAAATTCTGGGAAGAGATCTAATTAAAATATTATAAAAATTGAAAACAAAAGTTTCTAAAATTTTTACGGCCAATTTTTTTTAATTACGGATGGTCTAGATATTAATTTTTCAAAATTTTGAGGAAAACAATTAAAAAATTTTAAAAATTCAAAGGGGCTATTAGTAAATATTCAAAATCTTGGGGGGAATGGTCATCTATAGTCCTTTTTTTTTTCAAAAGAAAGATTTCATTAAACATCAATTACAGATACATCCGCACGGGAGGGGGCAAGTCTGGCCCACATACAATAAGACATTGAAGATTTTTAGCGAATTTTGCTAAATAGTCCGCAACCTGATTACAGGATCGAGGGACAAAAGAAAAAAACACAGGAGCCAAGAGACATTGCATGAGTTCTAATATCTTCTTCCACAGCAGAGGAAACTCAGTCTGAGTGGGACCCCGAACAGAGTCTCCGAATAACGGCTTGACAGTCTGCCTCTATAATTAAGTTCGATAAGCCATTCTTGGAAGCAAGAGAAAGCCCTAGTCGAATGGCGAAAGCTTCTGCCACCATCGCACTTGGAGCTGAAGCTGGTGCGGATAATTCTTGGATTACAGCTCCCGACCAGTCACGTGCAATAGCCACCACCGTAGCCTTACTGGTATGACAATCGAAAGCTGCATCGCAGTTAATCTTAACCCTGTTGGGAGAAGGAGGGGACCATGCACTCAGTTCTTAGAGAGTGGAGTTTTCTCTGGGGAGGCAATCTTAGATGCTTGAGAGAATTCCTTGAAATCGCGTTCGGCTCGCAGCCACACTTCCCAAGGGAAATCTTTCATTCCTTAAAAAACAAGGGCATTTCTTGTTTTTCAAATTGCCCACAGAAAAAAGGCAATCAGAGCACAGCCATCTTCGAAGTTTCCTAATTCACGGAATTCATAAACTTTCCTCCATCATCCAGGAAAGCCTGAGAATCCTAGTGCAGACGGTTCATAGCTAAAACCTGAAGCCTTCCAGACTACTTGTGCAAACGGACAGAAGAAAAGAATATGTTCAATGGTTTTCTTCTGATCCCCGCATCTAGGGCACAGATCCGAATCTTGAAATTTGTCGTGAAACCGGGCCGCTAGAGTACTTTTGGTTGGGACAATGTTATGGAAGAGCTTCCAAAGAAAGGAACGGATCTTGGACGACACCTTCAAGTTCTAAATGAAATTCTAAAAGGCTTTATTGAATCTCGGGGAACTGTTAGAGGAAGGTTCCACCAAGGGTCCAGGATTATCCTCCATGAAACGATACCCCGACTTAGTCGAGTAATCTCCATTCTTCGTTCCTGCCTAAACGAGTTTATCTTTAATACCTGGTCCTCCAATAGGTATAGCCATGATTGCTTCTGCCTCATCCGGTGTAAAGAGGCCTTCAATTTTGGACATGTTCCAAGATCGCTGGTCCGCATTCATAAGACTATAGAGGGAAAGGGGCGATTTGGTGGGGGTTGGGAGGAGATCTTGAAGTTGTGCAGTTTTGGGATCCATTTATCATTTCATGTCGAAATACATCTGCCATTTCCAACCTGCCACAGCGAGATAGTCATCTATAGTCCTTACGTTCCGCCATTGGTCTCTTATCTATCAATATAATGTTTAAGTAAACATTAATTTTGTTGAGTCGAATATAAATATAAATGATTATTTTTGATCAATCGGTTAATTAATAAATCTCGAATTTAATTCATTAATGTTCCAATTTATTTATTTAGATTGATTTAATTTGTAAAAATCACTAATACACACATTCATAAACATATAATCAAATATGTTAATGCACTTAAAAATTGATTCATAAACACCCAACACTATTTTTAAATAAAGATACAAACAAGCATGTAACACCCTGAAATTTCTGCATTTGAAAGAGGAAATAAGTGAATGATGAAATGAGAATTATATAAAAAAAGGTGATAAAAAACAATAATAAGGATTTGTAACCTTAGGGACTCAAACTTGTGTCCCTTAGCAGGTTAAGGTGTTGTCTTAGCCATCTGAACTAAGGCTATATTTGGTTTTAGCCTACCCCTGTTTAATGTTATTCTATATTCGATGGTTATACTAAAATTAATTAAGTCAGATCTGACACTTGTGTCCAGAAACCTTCAGTTCCCACCTAATCCACCGTCTGCCCCCTATCGATCTCAGCCACCGCGCCGTCGTGCCACACACCGCCATCACCATCGTGATCGCGGTCGAACCCCGACCGAAACCCTTCAAGCCACGCGCCCAACCGCTGCCCCGTTCGTCACAAATTGGAGGAAGAAGTTTCGGCGAACCTAGGTTATATCAAACGGTTTTTCACCGATTACGGCCGTTGTCGACGTCCGTTCGTCACGCCACCACCGTCGTTGGGTTCCTCGTCCCAAGCCGAGCAAAACCCATCATTTTAATCGTTCGGCTGTCATCGTTTAACCCGTCATCAGAGACTCATCTTTTCCGGCGATTCTCGAAGCTTTTGAGTTAGATCTGGTTAGTTTCCGGCATTATTTCGATTCTTAGATGTGTAATATAAAATGAAGGCTTGATTATTTGTGTTTCTCCCGCAAAAACGACGCGAAATGAACTCTTTGGCGACGTTCCGGTGACCGTCTGGTGACTGTCCGATGACCAGTTTGCCCTTGGGTAAGTGAACTGGTCCGAACTGGTATAAATCAAACTGGTCTGAGCCCAACCAAACCAAGCCCAGTTTGGTGTCCGACCCGACTCGTTGACCCAACTCGTCTGCCTGACCCGTTGATCCGGTCCGAGTCAACTCAGTGAGTCAACCCGTTTGAGTCAACTCAGTTGACTGATGACATCAGCGTTGACCGATGCTGACGTCAGCGTTGACTTTGAGCGTTGACCAAAAAGTCAAATTTTTCCGAAACTCCTATTTTATGTTTTTCGACGTCCTGAGTCCGATTTTGAAGCCCGTTTCGCAAAATTTTGACCCGAAAGCCTCCGAATCTGACCTTGAACCTGATATTGTATATGTATTTAATTATTCAGTTAAGAGTACTTTGAATAAGGACTAAAATGGGATATTGTGTGATTGAAGGTGTTCTCGGTTTCTTGAATACGAGATGTTAAAGGATGTCAAATTCGGGTTTAAGAGAGTTCGAATGTTGTTCGAGAGTCGATTGATATAGCAAGAATTCAAGGTAATACATTACTACCTTATGCATGCTTTAGTAACATGTTAGTATTCGGTTAATGTTTGCACGATCATGTTTGAGCATATGATTATTTATGATTATGTCGATCAATTATGAAATAAAAATAATAATGGCTAAGGCAAATATTCGAATAATAGTTTTAATAAATTGAAAGGACTTCCGAGTTTAGTACGCGATTAATTAGACGGTTAATCTCCAAGTCTGATTTTTCGCTTGATTAAAAAGAAATGTCGAAAATGTTTGATTAACGAATGGCGAAAACACCCATACCGAGAAGCTATACTTGATCCGGTAAGACATCTGATACATTTGAAAACTTCATATTACTGAAATGTCATGGTAACAAGACTTAACCATCGAGTTTGTAAAGTACATGAGTTTGCTTGAATTCTAAATAATCTTCCAAATATAAATTTACGGGAAAAATTCGCATGTATGAATTGATCAATGTGGCGTAAAGATGGAATTGATTGCAATGATTATAAAGGATTGGAAATACTGTTAAGATTGAATAGGATTGAATGACGCTAAAGACTGAGATTTCTTCGGGCATTAGTTGCCAATCAACCGACATATGTGATATATCTTCGAGGTCTGAAACGAATGAATAGTTGGAAGGACAGGAAGACTCTGAACTATCGTAACACCTTTGAGTATCGAATTGTCTGAAATACCCTCATATATTATAATGACTGAGAATATTTCTAAGACATGGAATTGAGAACTCCAAATAAAGCCAACCATGTAATGGCTCAAACAAAAAGTGGCAATATACGACCCGTGTCTGTTGGTCATTTCTGATACTAAGATGATATTGGAGGAATACCTTATGGAGGCGTACAATTTATGTGGAGAAAGTAAATAGTTAATAGTAAGAGAGATCCGTTCTCCTAAGGCACATTCGATGTTTTGGAATGAGTTCAGGTACAATGCACATGTTGAATACTGGGAAAATACCGCTCGAGTATACGCTCGATTTCTGGTAATAAGTTCAGTGGAAGATTGGTGAATGCGAACTATTTCGGATATGCTCTGTAGCCAGTTCTGAGAAATGAATGGTTGAGGTGTACCCACCCGGTGAGATATTAAACACGGTGTTGATGGTTTGCGATTAGTTCAAAGGGACTCGGAAACTTGATAAGTAACCAGAACTTCTGAACTCCGTACGTCACTGCTTTTACCCGATGGTCTAATTACCAAATTACCCCTGAAGGTCAAAATGACCTAAATGCTCTCATAGACTTAAATGATTGGATCACTCTCGATACTTCTGAAATCTCAATGTTCTTGATGTGTCAAGTTCTGAATGTTGGTTTGAGCTGTTAGTACCGAGCTCCCTCGCCTAGGGACCTCATCCTGAGATCAATCCAAAAATGTTCAAATGTCATCTTTCTGATATCTATCAAGTACCATTGAGAAATGAATTGGGTTATAAAGCGCGTACCATGTATCTGTAAACACTCTATGTCCTAAACCAAGATCATCTGCTTAAAATTAAAAGCATGACACTGTTATTCGAAAAGAAAGTAATTCTCTGATTTCTGTGCTTTGATATGAAAATATATCTGATATATGACATTGAATACGAATAATAATAATAAAATAAATTTAACATATGTCTTATGGTATAAAAATAGATATGAAATCTATTTTCTGTAATACTATCTTCTGAATATAAACTAAATTCATCTGGGATATGAATGAAGATTTGTAGGCTCAGCGCTGATAAGCCCTTCTGGACCTAAGCTTCTACGCCCGACGGGCCTAGGGTAAGTCTTTCTGGACAGTATTTTGGGTTTCTGCATGTTGGTGTATGGTTGGAGGGTAATTAAGTAAATTAATAAAACTTTCTGATCTCTTCTAAAACATACCCTACTTAATTAATGTATCAAAGTTGAACTCTCAGTAAACTTACAATTTGCGCTTAATGAACCACTCTAAACTCCTTGATTCAACTTTTGAATTCAGAATCTCTTAAATCTCCGGCTTTAGACTCATCTCTCAAGGCTCGAGTGATCAAATAAAGAACAACACTGTTACCTTCTGAGATAATGCTCCACGAAAATATCAAATCGTAAATTGAGCTTACCGTTGCTCAGTTCTTCACGATAGTGTAATGCTTGCCATATACCTACTTGTGCTTTTAGCATCCCATGGTAGTTTGTATTACTGAGCTTTCCGAAGCTCGCGTTGTTTTTATCATCATAGGTTAAAGGATCGACCAAGTTGCAGCTATCAACGTCGGTATGGGAGTTTCTTCGGGTTTGCTTGCGGAGTACGACACCTGTGTAATTAGGGGGCATGTATGTCACGTTTTGATTTATATTCGAGTTTGAAACTTGTATTAACAACTTTTATCATAGTTTTATTTCATTGTCTGAATGTTTTTCTGAAATTGTATTTTAATTCAAATTGATTTATGATTTTTAAATGGTTTAAAAATTTGTTTATTTGAAATTTTAAAGTGGGTCGCTCCGGTGACCCTAATGTGACTCTCTAGGATCTGTGGTAGCACATATGTGGGTCTAGGGGGTTACAAAGCATGCTACATTTAAGTTATTATTGAAATAAATATAATATAATTTAATTATATTATATATTATTAAATTGTTAGATTTAAGCTATTATTGAATATAAAATAAGGATCACAATGTACCATATTTTTATTTTATTTTACTTTTAATTTGAATATAACTTCGTAAATCTGTTTTAGGATTAAAATCGCTTATTATTTTTTTGGTTTGAGCCAAAGTATCCACCGTCAATAGCAATGACTAATCCTCTCGTCGCGGGTACTCTCACTAAGAGGTAAACGGTTGGCTATGAAATGTACTCTATTCTCATTAGTAGGAATGGAACTTCTAACCTCATGGTTAAAGGATGAGGTGAACAACCACCACACCACATCTCATGGTTTCAAATCGCTTAATATTTGTATTAACTTCGAGTATAATTATCCATATTTTAACTCGAACTAATTGAGTGATTTGTCATATATCTAAATTCGAAAAAAAATATCTACATTTATTAAGTATAAAAAATTTAAATAAAAAAATTAAAAAGTAAAGCGGATAACAAATTCAGATGACTGTAAAAAAGAAATATTGGTAGTCTATTTCCCAACTTTAAATTAATTAAATTTTGGGTAATTATTACATAAGTATTTTAGTTTTAGAGTTTAAAAAGTTTTCACAATTATTTTAGTTTTAGAGTTTAGAGACTCCATTTAAGGTTTAGGGTTTAAGTGTAGCAATTGTGAATTTAGGCTTTGCTTGGTACGAAGGAAAGAAAATTGGAAGGATAGAAAATTAAAAGGATGGAAAATAGAAGGATAGAAAACATTTATTTTCTTTCTATTGGTGTGTTTGGTTGGGATGATAGAAAACTAGAAGTAAAATCGACTTCTTTTCTATCTATTGATTGGTACAATGAAAAAGTACGAGGAAAGAAAATTTAGTTTATCATTGTATCTTTGCACTTATATATTGATAATTTTTAGTGTGATATTATTTAATTATAATTTTTATTACATATTATTTAATTGTATTTGAATGAAAATAAACATAAGAAAATAATATACATAATAAAATATAACATAATTATACAAACAACTTTTTTAATGAAAAAAAATATTAAAAAACATAAAGAAATAATATACATAATAAAATAAAACGTATTAATAATAGAAAACTTTTTGAATGAAAAAAAAAATTAATCTAAACATTAGTACCATTAATATTTTCGTCAAAATATACCAACACATTGATAAAGTTGGCATCATATAACAGGACATATGATTGAAAAAGAAAATATCGTAAGCCGAAAAATTCTGATAAAAAACTCTAATGTCTCGTTTGGTACATAAACATTAGCATAAAAGGTTAATTATTATACGAACAGGGACGGAGCCATTAAGACTTCGGGAGGGGCAATCGTCCCCATCCCCGAATTTTTTTTACCTTTATTTTCTTATTTAAATTTTTTAAAAAATTAGTTTATTTATAAATTTACCCCACAATTTTAAATATTTATAGTTTGCCTCCTATCCTAAAACTTGGCTCCGTGCCTGTATACGAATATAAAAATATTTTATCATAATACAAAGAACTAGTACAAATTTATATTTGAAACCCGTGTGAAAAATAAGACCTCGTAGAATATTTTTCTTCTTAATTTCTGTTTAAACCAGGTAATATGACTACTAAAAATTATCAAGTAGAATTATTTTAGGGTAGAGTACACAAATGATTACTAAATTATCTCTAAAAATATAAAATAGTCACCAAACTTTCAAAAGTTACACAATGACCATTAAATTTTAGTTTTTGTTACAAATGGTCATTGAGTCATTAACTGTCGTTAAGTGGGTGAGATCACAGTTACGAAAATTTGTATAGTATCACATTTAACCCTCCGTATTTACACATTCAATTAATTTACACATCAATAATGAGAGTTAAATTAGGGCTAAATTGATTGAATGTCTAAATATAGAGGATTAAATGCAGGAATAAAGCTATGGTCAAACATTGGGAGATGCAAAGGTCTATTAAGCCTTTAAATCTAAAAGATGGGAGGAGCAAAAACCTTGTTTTACTACTATTTAAACTAAGAGGGACTTCAAATGTAATTATACCAAATTTTTTTGGGAGGGGCTCTTGCCCTTCCCATGCTAAACATGGCTCCGTCCCTGATCAAATGTGCTACTATTCAAATTTTCGTAACTGTCACATCACCCACTGAACGAAAGTTAACGGCTCAGTGAACATTTTGTAATAAAAATTAAAGTTTAATGGCTATTATATAACTTTTAAAAGTTTGGTGATCATTTTATATTTTTGAGGATAGTTTAGTGACTATTTATGTATTTTACCCGTTGTTTTATTATTAGTTCGTGTACTAAAACATAATGAAAAATCGATACTTTTGTTTAGTACGTTTGGATTTGCTATTGGACAGATTGAAGCATATGGCCTATATAGCCATAAACAGTAATAATAATAAAAAAAGAGTGATGACAAACTTTGGATACCATTAAAATCTAGCATATTAATAGAGAAGTTACTAATGATGTTGGTCCACGTGGTAAACAGTTTAATATTATTTAAGTAAGTCTTGAGTTCGAGGCTTTGTATATGCAGAAAATTCATGCCGAAAGACTCACTCATTAAAATCAGGTGTGCGACGCGAATTTGTCCCAAATTAGTCAGGACAAAGTCCTGAAAAATCGAGAGGGCAATCAAAATAATAATAAAAGTTAGCCCAACCAAATTTTTTATGTAATATCAATTTATAATAAATAAACAACTAAAGGTTGGGATTAAGGTTTCAAGTTCAAGTTCTTAGAATGTAACAACATTTAATATTCGATGAGAAAGTTTTATTGTCATTATATTCTTATCCGACTTGATAGTATAGACTTTGCTTAGATCGTAGGGATGGCAAGAGGCGGGGCGGGAATATTTTTGGCCGCCTCAACCTATATCTGAAGTATTTTAGTTTTCACTCGAACTTGTCTTATTTCGAACCTATCTCGAAATTTGAAATGTAAATCCTATCAAGTTTGAATCATATGAGATCTTCATATGTTCTCACCGACAAAACAAAGTGAAAAAATTTAAATATCTTAAAAAGAAAAATAACATAAAGAAAGTATTTAACAGAATACCAACTGTAAATAAGAATCTTTATTTCTTTGTAACTAATCCAGCTGGGGTTAGTTTTAAGTAACTGCCTTACTTTGGGCTATATAATGTAATTAACCCTTTTTATTATTTTACATCGAATTGATAAAAGATAATTTCACTTTTCTCTTCAGTTTCTTTTCCCCAATTTCTTCATTCCCTTTTCTCCCAAATACGATAAACCCTAGATTCTAACATGGTATCAGAAGACGACGGTGATTCCCGTTCCTCCGAATCAAATTGGGTTTACAAGACGGATGATCCGACGGATGAGTTCTATATTCATCCTAATGAGAACCCAGCGCTTGTTCTCACTTCCAGTCTTCTTCTTGGAAGAAACTATCACAGTTGGGCGAGATCCATGACGATGTCTTTGATATCGAAGAATAAGTTCAGTTTTGTCAACGGTTCCATTAAAGATCCTGGTGTCGACGACTCTCGATATCATGCGTGGATGAAGTGCAACAATCTCGTTCTCTCCTGGTTGCAACGAGCGATTCATCCCGATATTGTGCAGAGCATTATATGGATTGATACTGCTTACGAGCTTTGGAAAGATCTATTTGATCGTTTTAATTCTGGCGATCTGGTTCGCCTCTCCGATCTACAACAAGAGTTTTACGGCTTACAACAAGGTAGCCTTTCTGTCACTGCTTATCACACCCATCTTAAAACTATTTGGGATGAAATTTGTAATATTCGTCCCCTTTCTTCTTGTTCTTGCCTTGCTTCTCAATATCGAAAGCAAGATTTTGCCTTGCGTTTTCTTAGAGGGTTAAATGATGATTACTCTGTTCAAAAATCCCAAATTCTGATGATGTCTACCCTTCCGTCTATTAATAAAATCTTTGCTCTTATTATCCAACATGAAAGAACCATTGCTCCTGTTCGTAATGTCAGTTTAGGGCATGAGTCAAATATTTTTCTTGTTGATAAATCCAATAATGGGAAATATGGGGACAGAATTGATAACCGGTATTTCTCTGCTAGAAAATTTTCTAATTCTGGTCAAAAACGCCCTGTTTGCACTCATTGTGGTCTTTTTGGTCATACTGTGGATAAATGTTACCGGAAACATGGGTTTCCTCCGGGTTATAAGCATCGGTCTCAAATGGGAAAAGCCAATCATGTTGGTTCTGTTCATGATAATGTCAATGATAATATCAAAGAATCTGTTTCTTTTACTAAAGAACAGTATGATAGCTTGTTAAAGCTTATAAATGAGCAGCATGGTTCTGTTAATGCACCTGCACAAACCAATGTTGCTTCTCAGTCTCAGTCTGGGCAATCCAAAGTGAACATGCTTGCTTCACATTTTGATTTTGTCCCAGCTTCTGTTTCAGGTAAAATCCTTTCTAATGATCATATTCATGTTTATAATAATGCTTCTTGTTCCTCTGTTACTAATGAACATATTACTAATGAACATCTTCCTGAATCTTTTAATGATGTTTCTTTTGGTAATATTTTTCATTTTTCTTCTAATGCACATGTTTTTAATTTTCCGTGGATTGTTGACTAAGGAGCTACTGACCATATCACTAGTTCTTTAGAGTCTTTTATATCATTCAAGAAAGTTTTTGATAAGTTTGTGAAATTGCCTAATGGTGCTATGGTTCAAGTTCTGCATACTGGTACTGTTCAGATAACTAAGGATTTGCATTTACATGATGTCTTGCATATACCTACTTTTCATTTTAATCTGATTTCAGTATCTCAGCTTGCTAAGTATGATATTTCTTTGTTTTTTACTTCTGGTATGTGTTTTTTGCAGAACAACAAACTGAGGCAGAAGATTGGTTCAGCTAGACTGCAAGATGGTCTATATCTTCTTGAGGTTCCTGTTTTTAATTCCAGTCTTGATAAGCTTGCTTGTACTGTTTCCAATTCTTTTTTGTCTAATCTGTGGCATCTTAGACTAGGTCATCCCTCTAATCAGAGGATGAAACATTTCATGCTTTTGAATTCTGATATTCCTTCTGTACAGTGTTCTTTGTGTGATGTTTGTCACATGGCTAAACATAAGAGGTTACCTTTTCCTCATAGTAATTCTCAATCTGTTTCTATTTTTGATCTTTTACATATTGATGTCTGGGGTCCATTTCCCATTAAGAGCATTTAAGGTCATTCTTATTTTTTGACAATTGTGGATGATAACAGTAGGTTTACTTGGATCTATCCCATGATTGCTAAAACTGAGGTTAGGTCTCTTCTGGCTAATTTTTGTCAAATGGTCGAAACACGTTTCATAAAAGAATTAAAACCATTAGATCTGATAATGCTAGGGAATTTGATATGAAAGATTTTTATGCCTCTAAAGGGATTATTCATCAACTTTCCTGCGTTTATACCCCACAACAGAATAGCCTTGTTGAGAGAAAACATCAGCATTTATTAACAGTTGCTAGGGCTTTGAGGATTCAAGCTAATTTACCTCTTCAATTTTGGGTTGATTGTGTTTTACATGCTTCTTATCTTATTAATATTACCCCTACACCAGTTTTGCATAACAAAACTCCTTTTGAAATCTTGTATGGAAAACAACCTAAGTTAGATCATTTAAGAATTTTTGGTTGCCTAAGTTATGCTTCTGTTTTACCAAAATCTGAAACTAAGCTACATTCTAGGGCTGAAAGGTGTATTTTTCTGGGTTTTCCTCAAAATATAAAAGGGTATAGATTGTTTAATCTTGAAACACATTCTGTTTTAGTTTCAAAAGATGTTACATTTTCTGAAAATGTATTTCCTTTTCATTCTAAGTCTTTACCAACTAAAACTGATCCTGTTTTTCCTAGATATGATAATACTACATTAATGGATGATTTTTTAAAGAAACCTTTAGCAAAGAATTTGTCTTCTAAATCTGGTTCTGAACCTAGTTTAAACACTCAAAACAAAGATAAGATTTCTTCTAATACAACTGGTGGTATGCTTAGTTCTGATCATAATCAGGTTTCTGATGACCAAAGTTTAAATTTTTTTTACACTGGTAACATGTCTAATGATCAGAATCTGTTACATTCTAAAGAAAACAATTTGGTTTCTGATATAGAAGTACCTAAGGTTGTTATTTCTGATGAGCATTCTAATGCTACTGCTAATGAACAATTTCATGTTCCTGTGAGACCTGTTAGGCATAAGCAACTGCCAGAAAGACTTAAAGACTATGATGTTCAATTGCCAAAATCTTGCAGAACTCCTCATACAATTGCTCAGGTGCTTTCTTACCAAAACTTTTCTTCTCAGCATTTATCTTATGTTCATAATACTGAAATATTGTCTGAACCAAAGACTTTTAAGCATGATGTTTTACATGATTGTTGGAAAAAGGCTATGGCTGAAGAGATAAATGCTTTAAAAAGAAATAATACATGGACATTAGTACCCCTTCCTCCTGGTAAAAAGACAATAGGTTGTAAGTGGGTATACAAAACAAAGCTAAAGTCTGATGGTACCCTAGAAAGATATAAGGCTAAATTAGTTGCAAAGGGGTACACTCAACAGTTAGGGGTTGATTTTATTGATACCTTTAGCCCAGTTGCAAAAATGACCACTGTTAGAACTCTTTTAGCTGTTTCTGCTTCTAATAATTGGTTTTTAGAGCAACTGGATATAAATAATGCTTTCCTTCATGGCTATTTACAAGAAGAAGTCTATATGGACCTACCCCTGGATTTGGCACTCCTAATTCTAATCTGGTCTGCAAATTAAATAGAAGTTTATATGGTTTAAAACAAGCTAGTAGAAAGTGGAATGAGAGACTCACTTCTGTTTTAATTCAACAAGGTTTTAAGCAGGCTATTTCTGATACATCTTTGTTTACTAAAGGTGAAGAAAACTCTTTTATTGCTCTTCTTGTCTATGTTGATGATATAGTATTAGCAAGCCCTAATAAGCAAGAAATCTCTTCTATAAAAGCTTATCTTCATGAAACCTTTCAAATAAAAGATTTAGGAAAATTGAAATTTTTTTAGGCCTTGAAGTTGCTCGTTCATCTAAGGGTATTAATTTGTGTCAACGAAAATATACCCTAGATTTACTAAAGGATTCTGGTTTTTTAGGATCAAAGCCTGCATCTACTCCTATTGCAAATATGAAAAGGTTATCTAAAACAGAGGGTACTTTACTAACTGATATTACTGCTTATAGACAATTAATAGGCAAACTGCTTTATCTTACTACAACCAGACCAGATGTAACTTTTGCTGTGCATCAATTATCACAATTCATTTCTGCACCAACTGACATTCATTTAACTGCTGTGCATCGTATTCTCAGGTACTTGAAAGGTAGTCCTGGACAGGGTTTGTTTTTCTCTTCTCATAATTCTTTACATCTGAATGCTTTTTCAGATTCAGATTGGGCTTCTTGCCCTGATTCTAGAAGATCTACAACTGGCTTCTGTGTTTTCCTTGGTTCTTCCTTAATTTTCTGGAAGTCCAAGAAACAGCAGACAGTGTCTAGATCTTCAAGTGAAGCAGAGTATAGGGCTCTTGCTGCCACATCTTGTGAAATTCAATGGCTTGTTTTCTTGCTTAAGGATTTACATATTCCTTTTTGTTCTGCTAATTTGTTTTGTGATAATCTTTCTGCAATTAAACTTGCAGAAAATTCTGTTCAGCATGAAAGGACGAAGCATGTGGAAATAGATTGTCATTTGGTTCGTGAAAAGATTCAGAATGGACTCATTACTCTTCTTCCTGTTTCGAGTTCAAACCAGCTTGCGGATTGTTTCACCAAAGCATTACCTACATCTCTTTTTCTGCAATTTATTTCCAAGTTGGGCATTCAGAATCTATATGCTCCAACTTGAGGGGGGTAACAGAATACCAACTGTAAATAAGAATCTTTATTTCTTTGTAACTAATCCAGCTGGGGTTAGTTTTAAGTAACTGCCTTACTTTGGGCTATATAATGTAATTAACCCTTTTTATTATTTTACATCGAATTGATAAAAGATAATTTCACTTTTCTCTTCAGTTTCTTTTCCCCAATTTCTTCATTCCCTTTTCTCCCAAATACGATAAACCTTAGATTCTAACAGTATTTGAAACTATATATATATATATATTCAGGAGAAAAATGGCACGAGAAAATATCCATAACTTTTTTTCTCATGTTTGTTTTATTCAAGAGACGAAAAAAGGGGGGAAAATTACCAAGATTATGGTCAAAGGCGAAAATGTGGGTTTGGCCTTCTATTCTTATTTTAAACGCTTTAAATCTCAACATTGATTGATATGTCAATTTTTTTAATAATTTTTTTTATTAATGTGTAATTATGTCAAGTTAATATATTTGTCTATATAATATTATTATGTTATTATAGTTTTTTACCTTTTTATTTTTTAACTTAATTTTTCTCTCTTCCAAAAGTGTAGCGGCCACTTTGTAACTTTTCTTTTTTCCCCTTTGATTGGTAGTCGACAATTAATTTTAGTATTGGTTGTTTTTTATTTTTTATATTTTAATAAGAATCTCTGCTTTTATGACACATATTTTCTTTGTTCTCGTTTGTTGCTCGCATAGAGATTTTAACGGCGTTAATTTCTGATTATGATTTTGTCGGTGGTCATGGAAAGTTAGATCCCCACTCGGTTGATGGTTGTTTGTCGATGTAATCAGTCATGGGTAGTAGAACATTCAGCTTGATAGTTTGAATCGCTCACCACTCCTTTTTCATCTGCTATGCGTCTCGATTGAATAGAGACAATAAAATTAAGAAAACTTTTAGATTTTAATGGTACGCTTATCTCTATGAAAGTATTTACTTTTCTTTGTATATGAGTTGTTAAAGATTTCGGTCTCCTTCTTGAATGCGTTGTAATTGTGATATCTTTTATAGTTTTAAAAAAAAATCCAGTGGCTATTATAAAAAAATTATTATGTTAATGCACACAGTTAAGTAGAGTTGTTATGTCATTTTGGCCTAAAATGAAACATTAAGGGTTAAAGTGCTTCAAAAAAAACAATGGTCAAAATGACTATCAGTTAAACGTTAGGTATATTTTTGGCATCATACTTTTATTTTTTTAGTATAACTAGTAGTATTCAACTCATTAGCCAACTAATTTAAATCGAATACTATAAAGATTAAATCCTTAACTCTAAATATTTAATCCCTAATTTTAATAAGCATGTGTTTACACAAATTTGTGTATCAAAATTTTTCTCCTAAGAATTTACTTGTTTCCACTACAAGGGCATGGAATAATAAACTTTATTTTAAAATTTAATCCTCCTACTTTAATTGTACAATTTTAAGTCTACAAATTATTTTAGGGTTGAGAATTTTAATTTTAGATTTTAAAGATAAGTTACGTAATTTTTTTTAAAATATGATTTGTATTAAAATATAAACTAATGAGTACATAACATTATAAATGTTTACAATTAAATTTAATAAATATTTAAACTAAATGCTCATCCCCTTGTGTCCTGGTGGCAAAGGTTAATGTTCATCATCCCTTGGGACCCGGATTCGAGCACCAGTAATGCATGCTGTGTGTGCTGTCTTTGAAAAGACTGAAAAAGTTGAATAGATGCTACTCTTGCATCGCACCAGCATATTCAAAAAAAAAATATTTAAACTAAATTCAACTCTAATTACATAAACTATAAATATAAAATTTGAGTTTTAAAAGAGTCATTTTTATAACTCAACTTAATCGAATACCACCCCACCCCTAATTGGGATTATATTTTTAGAATCTAATTCTTAGTGAGGATTTAACATTAGTAACGGAAGGTTGAATTTTGTGTGTACTGAAAAGAAGTTTATAAGGTTCTTTTGGTAGAAATTAGAAATTGTTTCTTGGTTCATACTATCAGGACATCAAGTAAAAACCATTCATCCAGGCATCAAGTGTGTAAATCCTAATCCAAATCCAATTCCCATGCAGAATTTATGTAGAAAAAACATAGATCCTTGAACATATAAAGCAGACGCGGAAACAAGTCGTAACACAGTCGAACATTCTAACAAAACTGTTCAAAGCATGGAAAGACATCACTTGATCCGCTTAGATAATTCCGATCTTGTTTGCGACATCCAAGGCATCATAATCCGGAGTCAACCTAACATATGCCTTCTTAGTTCCATCAGGCCTGCATAAAGATTATATGAGTTCAACACCGAAGTAAATGTTCGGTTTCACATAACAATTGATTGAATCATGAGTGGGTGAACAACAATGTGGGGATGTATGACAAACAAGACCGAGTAGCCAAGTTGAAAGAACAAACCCGAGTTCAATGTTGAACTTAATGTACCAGATTTCCATCTAGGGTCTGTGTAGAAAAGTTCTAAATGCACCGCGTAACCAAAACCAACATAACGGAATTTACCTGATCAACGTATTCACTTTCTTTGTCTGAATGTCATACATCTTCTTCACTGCATCTTTAATCTTCTTCTTGTCAGCACGGATGTCAACAATGAAAACCAAGGTGTTGTTGTCCTCAATTTTCTTCATTGCAGACTCGGTAGTCAGAGGATACTTGAGGATTTGATACTGATCCAACTTATTTCTCGGCGGAGCACTGATGCGAGGATATTTAGGGTTCCTATTCTTTTTCAAAGTCCTTGGCCGATGAAACGTAACTTTTGTCCTGATCTTCTTAGCCTTCTTCTTAAACGTTGCACCAGATTTCACAGCCTTAGCAGCCTTCACCGCTTGAGCCTTTGGATCGGCCTTTTTCTTGCTGTTGTCAACTGCCAAAGGTTAAAAAAAAACTAATTAGAAAAATGCACAACATAATAACGTTGCAATCGAACACAACTGCCCAAACATATAAGCTATATTGCAAGAACTTAGCATGCAGATCAGTGGCAAACCTACTTACACAAGACAGATCGGAAACAATTCAACCAACTAAAATCCGAACCTTAAGAATTCCACTCCAAATAAATGAAGCTAAGCTAGACAACATTGGCTAAAAATTGCAAAGGCTGATTCAGGCCAACCATGCCGGCACCTCGTAGTACTAAATTGTGCCGCAGCGCCACAGCTGCATCATAACACTTTTCAAGGTCACCGTGACACCACAATCGCAACCGCAATTTAGAAAGTCCATAATGTCCGCAACCGCGACACCGCAACCACAATTTAGTACTATGTGACACCTTCGAGCAAAAGCTATCCTTTAATGCATTACTTTAAAGGGTAAAAACAACACAGACATTGAATCAAACACAAGAAATGCACTTTATCCAACTAAAACAAACACCCTGAATCAACATTCTCAACAGTATCCCATGCCCAAACAACTGCAAAATGCTAATCAAAGAAAACAAAAAGATAGAAAAAAGAGGGGACAAACCCAGATTTTAGTCTAATCGGTTCATAAAATCATCCTTAAAAGGTATCATCCTCAGTTTAGGTTCGAATTTTAACATTTTCCAACACAGCTTAAATCTACCTAAGAAACAATTTTTACAATCTGTTACACAAAGATCACATTAAAAACTAGAAAAGCCTTACCTTTAAGTGGAGACATTGCTAAAATTCTTGCTTCAATAACCTGAGAATAAAAGTTAAAAATGAAAAAAAAGGATTAAAAATAACTTCAGATACCCAAATTAGTGAATTAAAAGACGATCAAACAACATAATTTAAAGAAATTCAGATACCCTTTGTTTTCAGCTGCAGCTGCTGGAGATTTTAGGGTTTTCTTTTCCAAGTGAAGAAGATGAAAAATATGGCGGCTTTATAACTTAGTAAACTTTATGGGCCTAATTTAGTAAGCCCATTAAATTATTAACTAATGGGTTAGGCTAATTGTATTGTCTAGATGAGATATCTAGGCTTGCAAGTTATTTGAACTCGATTCGAACATTATCGAAATCGAGGACAAGTCAAATTTGAATATCATAATATTTTTTAAGTAGATTCAAGTTTGATTGAATATTTTATGCGTAATTAGTTTGAAAAATCTTAATTTAGATTCAAGTTCAAAATGTCAATGATTAATCAATTTAGCGGGATGAGATGTTAGATTT